>JAAONU010000005.1:29374386-30840319 GCA_012932295.1 Cyclina sinensis
GAAAACAAAAAGCAGACAGAGCATCAAAGGCTCTAACTAGTTTGCTCCGAAGCTTCGTGACGCCGAGTTTCTTTGCAAGCACTGTGATTTACAAAATTAACATAATCATTTAGAATTGATTAATAAATAAGGCCAGTTTCTGTTGTATTTGCAATCGTCATCAAAACTTGTTCTGTTACACCAAGAGGAAAGTTTATATTTACACAGAACGCGACATTTCTCCGTCGGTAATAGTATTACTGAAGAAAGCGCTACCATATAGTATATACAATGACCTACCCATCCTTAGCCCGTAATAGACACATGTTTTCTCTCTATGAATCGGCTAAATTCTCACAAAATGTTTTTTACCATTAGCTTTTGTCAAGTTTTTAAAATCTTTAACGCAAGCAACAGCCCGGACACAAATATAAACACTGTATTAATCAACAATCGCTGATATAAACTGTGATCTATGCAGGTGATGCCCTTTATATTGGATTTGCACGTGTGTTCTTGACATTCTTTCATAAAATGCCTGAAAATGAAAGCAAACAAGAGTTTTAACAAGAGTCGCTTCCAACAAGGCAATTTTGGCCAGTGCAAGCATACGCCCTTTGAATTACTTCGCAAACAGGATCAGTTACTTAAGCATACTATTAATTTTCTTAAAATAATTTTCTAAGCCTCTGATCTATATTTGACAACATGTAATAGTTATAAGATATAGCTAATCAACAAATCAAATGTGTCTTCCTTTATGTGTTTAGAGACAAATTCGTTTCCTCTGACTTTCAATTCAAGATTTTTAGTGTACAATAATCTCATCAAAGTAGGATCATTTTTTTTATTCTGTATCATATTGTAACATTTACTGTCAATCACCTGAACATAATTCCTAAGCCATTTAATCTTCAGACTTTTTTATATAACGTTTTATAGCGATTGGTATATCGATTATTTCTTAACAACCTTCACTTTAATGTTTTATAGGTACAGAATGTTTAATTTCACTGAACTTTCCATTCCGAACAAACAAATTTAATATATCAGTGAGTTTTTTATTAAAGAGAAGATAAGCTTGTAAATAAATGAGTTAACAGGTTGAGTAATAATGTTTTAACAACTGAATTCTGCCAACTGGGTTCCGTTTTGCGGTATGATTTACATTTTTTAATTTTTTTTATTTATTTTTTTTGGTGAAATATGAATATATCATTTTTTCTTTAATCTACAGCAAATGTTAGGTCTAATAATTTAAACCGAGTACAGCCTCTTGAAGTTAATATCTTGTTTTGATAGAACTATTACGGTATTATGTGAGACCTATTCATGTAAATTAAGTTTCGTCATAATTTATTTTAAGACCAGATACCAATGAAAAATTCAGTGTTCCATCCAATAAACATGGTCTTACAATCATGATGTTATACAAGTTGACGAAATGGAACATTATTCAGATTAAATGTTAGAGACACCATACTTCAATCTGAGTGCACTCTCATTGCACCATAGCAGTAAAATATAGAGATCGTTGTATGTCAGAATCTTGTACTTGCTCAAAAAGAAAAGTTTTATGATTTATCAAAACTCCTGCTCATGATATGATATGCTCATTATGGATGTAATTGAGATTAATTGCTGAAGTCACAATACATGTATCATTATTACATTAGTAATACTGGAGTAGCAAACTGTTGTATTTTGTCTGTCAGAATATTATATTAAATGCTTATATAGAAACTTAATTGTTCTACAAAAACATTGCAGTTGCATAATTTTGTACAAAGTTTTGATAATGAGGGACATTCCTGATAACAATTATTTCCCTTACTCAGATAACATCAAAGGGAGACCAAATAGTACATTGGTCCTTTCAGCTGGAATCCTTTGACTTTATCCTTGTTTCTTATTGTGATGGTTTTGACTTTTACTTGTGAAAATTGTCACTTATATATTAAATAAAAAGTTAGGATTATCAAAAAAGAAAGATAATGATGTTAACAAAACATGTTGCTAAATTTAATGAGTAATCTGACTACCATTGTTGCAAATAATTAGGCTTAACTATCACCATACCAAAAGAGGAAATAGCGATAAAAAGAAAGAAATCCAAATGGAAGGACCAATGTAATATCAGAGAGTATTCAGGGTAGGTAGTCTACCAATGTCCCCCATTGGGGTGTTAAGCAGAATTTTGTCTGAAAAAGAACCTTTATATTCTCTGTTTGTACTTAGGAAGTTAAGTTTTTGAGATCCCGTTTATATAAGAACAATGTTTATTTTTGAAATAAGCACACTCTTTCTGAAACTGCATTTCCCTTCATTATCAATAAGTGGATATGCTTTGTATTTTATGAAGACTAATTGTTAATGACGTCAATAAAAATGATTGTTCTGAAAAATACTTTTTAGATAACTTGTATATCAGATGGTTGTTTTAAATCTAAATTCTGATTAAATGGATTTTTCCATTTATTGTACAATAGCGCTTTTTTGATTCTGTGCACAGAAACCCCTAAGTTTTGTTCAACAAAACTTTATGAGAAACGTCACTAGCAAGAGATGATGGTCTACTACATGTATTCAGATTTTTCAGTAAGACGATTTTTACATGGCTATGGCCTTTCTTAGATAACAATAGAGCAACTTTATTTCATGGCTATTTACCAAGAACCAATAGCTTACACAGTGCAAAATGTTTGTGAATACTTACTAATAAGAGTGAATGTACATATTGTTTGGACGTTACATTTATGTTTGAAGGAAAACAATTTTGGCAAACATTACTTTACTGTATCATTACAGTAATTCATCCCTTATTTCCTGACATAATTTGAATCTCAAAGAATTTCATTTAATCTCACTGTGGTATGGTGAAGACTCTTTAAATGTCGTGATTGTAAAATTAAATCAACATCCAATACATAAATTTTCCCTTTCATCTTCCTGCTATTTTGAATATCAGAATGTATGACGCAGTGTTTGGAACGTCACAATACATTGATACCACCTGCTTTTATATTCTGTTTAAATTGTATTTCACAATAAGATCCATTCCAGTCATGTCAAGTACATCTGTTGTTTACTATGAGTATCCAATTTGAATTTCATTATCATTATTTTGTCATTTACATCGCATTTATTTAAAGGTTTATATGTAGAATACTTTAAAGGAAAACACCTAGTTATTCCATTAAGGTTTATATTAGTCTGTTGGATTGTCTTTTTTCTGATCTATTTGTCGAATATTATGCAACGTTTGTCGAATATTATGCAACGTTTGTCGAATATTATGCAACGTTTGTCGTTTAGACATCGTTTGTCTTTACATCCCCACTTTGAGGTCGGAATGCAGATTTTACCCAGTCCGTACGTTTGTCCCTCCGTACATATGTACGGAAGGGTATATCCTCCATTTCACACATTATTGTATTTGTTATTTCAATATGCCAATTTCTTTCCAATGCTGCCAATTCAATTTCCCAGTTGCTTTTTAGAAGTGCATTATCCATATTTGTATGTAAATTACGATATTGTAATTATAACTCTACTTTTAATGCTGTATTGAGTTTTTTTAATTCAGTCGTAAGAATTCATATGCAGATATTTTAATGACAATTATGTGCTGAAATTGCTTACTATGCCAATAATATGAAAATCGTCGAGTTATTATTAATGTAATGGACATTAAATGCAATTATTTTAATTATTATTAAGAATTTATATTGCTAACTTTCTCGTTTTATCTATATGCTTAACGTTTTATCTATATGCTTAAAATGACATTGATAAACTCCTTATTCCTATTTTCAAATTTATTTTGATTTGGTCATATGCATGGCACTTTAGTCGTTGCAGTTAAATGTTGACAAGCAAAACTCGTTTCTTTGCGCTAAAATGTGCCCTTTTAAGTACAGGGGAATAACTGGTAAAAACTGTAAAAATAATAAACGCTCCCCATACCGGTGTCGACACTAGTTTATATGAAGAAAATAAGTCCGCAAACGTCGTTGTGATATTGATAGTGATATAGATGTTCTATTCCCAAATTAAAGGTAATTCTGAACATTTAAATGATGACCCTCGGTGTCAAAATACAAAGCAACAGTCAAAGCTCCAACGCGGCGGTGACCTAGTTCTCTCCTCGTGTTTTTTGTGATTGTATCTTATTCCCGCGAGATAAAAATGGACATTACACCGGGGAAGGAGCGGTTATTTTTTCTACGGCGACATCAGTCGTACAAATGCGGTCTGGCTCTTGGCTTCGATTTATTATGTCAAAATTATTACGAGAACAATCGTATTTTGTTGCAATCATTTTTATGAGGACGATTATATGTTAGATAATGTTGGACCTTATATGCATATCTTTCTGGAAACGAATATATATTTGATAATGGTTCAGAAAGTTAGCAAAATACATTCTTAATGATAATTCAAATAATTGCATATAAAGTACATTGAATTAATTATAACTCAACGATTTTCATATTATTGACATAGCAAGCAAATCAAATGTTTAATCATTATAAAAATATCTGCATATGAATTCTTATGACAGAATTATAAAAATCATATTAGTTTTCAATGGTTGCAACATTAAAAGTAGTGTTATAATTAAAATATCGCAATTTACATACAAATATGGATAATGCACTGCTAAAAAGCAACATGGGAAATGAACTGGCAGCGTTGAAAAGAAATTGGCATATTGAAATAACAAAAACAATAATGTGTGAAATGGCGGATATCCCCTTCCATACATATGTCAGCCCCATGACATACATGACATGACATGTCGTACTCTTCATTCATCCTTCGAAGGCGTTGCCAGAAACCAGAAATCCATCAATTTCATTTAGAAATCTTCTACCAAGAATGCTCAGATAAAACCCGTAGGGTCATAATTGACTTCGTCTGTTATTATAGAATAAAAAGTCTTTCAATATCATCTTGTTAGACATCATATGCTCTAGACTTTAGATATTTGGTTTTTAGCATTTGCAAAGATTGCTCACATTGTTTATATAAAGTTTGAAAACTTTGAAAACTTCCTGTCTGAAGCTGTATGCCATAGAGCTTAGATATTTCGTATGTAGCATTGGTTAATAGACATCCTCATTTTTGTTCTGTTGACCCCTGGTGGTCAAAATTGGTCATTCCCCCAGGGTTCCTGTTTATGTAAAAAACGAAATCTTTGAAAATCTTCTTTTCACTTAGCGATGGAGGTATAACTTATTATTTGTTTTTATTCTGCTTGACATTAACAACGGTTGTTCAAATTATCTTCTGACGGTTAAATTGTACTCTACCAGGAGGGGGTCAATACTTTTTAAAGAC
The DNA here is from genome assembly GCA_012932295.1 of Cyclina sinensis. Taxonomy (NCBI): domain Eukaryota; kingdom Metazoa; phylum Mollusca; class Bivalvia; order Venerida; family Veneridae; genus Cyclina; species Cyclina sinensis. The sequence goes on from JAAONU010000005.1 coordinate 29,379,709, forward strand.
ATATATCAAAATAAAACAATCCCTTCATAATTTCATTATTTCTTAAAGGGTACTTCATGTTCTCATATTTAACAGAGTCCTTGACCATTATATGACCTCGGCTTATATCTTAGCCTATTTTCGTTTTTCTGCAGATGTAGTATGGAAACTTGAGCTAGACGGATTTTTTTAAATCAACTTTGACCTCAACCGACATTTACCTTAACCTGCTGACTTACTTTCTTGTTTTGCAGTTACATTATTGAAACTTGAACCATAGTAATAATTCTGCATGGAGATTTCAATTTGATTAGATAAAGCCAACATTGACCTTTTGACCCACTTTCTTCTTTTTGCAGCTAGTGTATGGGAATTTAAACTACACTTGAAATTTTGCATGTAGATTTTAGCTTTGATCTTAGCCAAAATTTACCTAATAACCTACATCATTGATTTTGCAGCTACATTGTAGAAATTTCAACATAATTGCACATATAACCAACGGCCACTCCCCTAAGGGTATTAATAATTTTTAGTTGTGGAAGACAGTGATGCATCCCATTCGCGTGACACCCGTTGTTCTTTTCAATGCTCAGTGTATAGCACTGATAAATGGGACCACGGTTTAGCGTCTCATCCCTCAGATAATAAGTAATATTAGTAGAGGAGCACTGAACCAAGCTCGCGACCTTTGGATAACCAGCCCACCGCGTGGCAGCAGGACCACTGACCCGCTCTTTGGTTCCTTCATTCATCTTGCTGTTTAAATAGTCGTATTCAAGAGAACGATAACGGGCCGACATAACCTTTTGATTAATGTTTGTCCGAAGCATAATTTCAAAAGTGTTCCAGGGATTTAGTTGATGAATACACCTGTTGATAGAAGGCTAATAGTATCAATGAACGATAGCGTCTACCCTGTCAAATTTTAATTACCTTTCTTTATTGTTATTAACGCTTGTTAAGATGACAAATTAAGAACATTGTTCTAGGCATATGCCTAATGTTCAAAACAGTGGATAGACTAGGCTAAAGACAGTGCAAGTTTAAGAAGCAGAACACTACTTTGCCATGTTTATTAATTAACTCTCTTTATTATTGCTTATATTGGCTTGTAATATTCTCAATAATGAAGGATATCAAAAAAGTTGGCTCAAATGTTTGTCACATGGAGGCTATGTGTCCACTACAACTGTCAGTGTGCCTTAAAGGTCAAGGTCATACATACAAGTTGTCCTTATTTTGTGTCTGGTCAATGTTATTTTATCATGCTTTATGGATTTTGAAATAATTTGGCAAAAATGTTGCCCACATGATAACATGATTTTGCACTCAGTCTTCCTTTGTAGAAAATAACAGAAAGTATTGTGAGAAAGTGTTGTATACAAGACCTGTAACTCTAACTTGCTTAATGTGTGTTTTCCTGATATGCGTTTGACTTACTTGATAATGTGAAATTGTAGGGGAAATTCATCACATTCAGTGGAAGCTCTACTTATATTTAATATTTATAATTAAACTTTTACTAAAATTATAGACAGAAAAATTCTATTGGTTCGACCGATTTTCTTTTTTGTCTTCGCATGTATCCTGTAGAGCACTTTACACCAAAATAATGAAAATTTCTTTCTGCTGAACTGCTGCTGCTACTACTACTACTACTACTATTTGCTTATTATATGATGTTGTAGGAAAAATTTGCCCTTGTCCTATGCACACATGTTTTAGTTTTATTTATGTATTCCTTCATTGTCTATCATATATATGTTGAACAAACTGATTTTTTTTATTTGAATATTTGAATTTTTTCATATGAAAACAACCTTATTCTTTTTCCTTATCTTTTTGCAAGCATGTAGATTGTGTTTAGATTCCATCGGATCATTGGGAGGATATAATTTCAAAATCTGTTGAAATACATGAACAAGAAATGTATTTTTTCAATTGTATTTAGGTGAAAACTAATTTCGTTACTTTTGTATGTGTTTTGTTTTTTTGTTGTTGTTTTTTTTTTTGGTTTTGTTTTTATTCTGGGGAACTTTGTTTCAAATATATCTATCCGATGTCAAATATGTTTCAATGGTTTCAGAAAAAAAGTTGTTATTAGTTGCAATCATGTTTCAAGTTTTAATCATCAACTAAAATTAAATATACATTTATATTCCTGCATTACAAACAAAATATGAATGGAAGAAAACATATCTTACATTGAGTACATATTGCAACAACTTGGTTGTAACCGTTGTGCTTATGTGCATTTTCGTTTATATAAACATTGCAAATGTATATACAATTTGTCTGAAAGAAACAAACATTTTGACAACAATACATTCAAGGCATTGAAAGTTATTTTAATTTGAAGACAGCACTTATCATAAATCTAATGACTCAAGCATTAGTTATATCTCGTAGAAATCAGGTTTTAAAAATGTCGCAGTTTAAACAGTTATTGCCCTCCCCCACCCCACCCCTAAGCTAACTTAAATAAAATACGGATTTTATATGTCTTCTTTCATTTTGCTTAGCGAACGAAACATTTCTATTTTCTGACTTGAGATATTATCGGTTACGTTTGCTCATTTGACCGAGGTCCTTCTAAGAATTAAGTTGTTCAAATTTATTTTAACATTTTAACTTCTGCATTAATCTCTTATACACAGAATAAGTAGATTTGCAAAGAGAGTTAATGATATGGTAAAATATTTATTTAGTCTAATTAATTAAAATACGACAAATGTGACCTTGTATTGATAATGATTTTGTTATGTTTCAAATGAAATAGTCTATTAAACTTCTTACTATACAGTATGGGACAAATATTTGTTGAAAATTTGCAATCAAACCAAGCACGCTAAACGGAAACCACATTCCAAACTAACACCCATTGGTGCGTTACTAAAGGCTCACGATATATATATGGCTCTGACAACATTTTCGACAAGCCCTTGGTCTATATAAACTTGATACATTTTAGTCTGGGCAAAATTATTTTCAATCTCTGCAAGGAAAATATTTGAAACTTTGCTGGTAAGTTCTCAATATTCTTTTTTGTTTTATCTATTTTATTTTATTTTTGTCATTACTTTTTTTTGCATATATCATTTCATTCTAAAATTTTGTTAATTTCGATAAAGCAACACCATGCATAAAAAGAGACAAAAACACTCTCATAACTAGCGTTTGTTGTTGGTTTTTTTTCCGAAAAATAAATAAAAGTCTTTCTGAGTACTGACTATTGTTTGTTACAGGCTGACGTATTATTTCACAATACTTATTTAGAGACAAACTTCGTAATTTTGCTGAAGTTTCATCACTTCTATTCTTTGCATTTTAGCATCAGAATACTTGTTTTTACTCTGGTCTCATAAAACCTTGCTTCAAAACATACTCCACGCTGAGTAAGTTTATGCGTAGACTTTGCCATTTTTTGGTGAAATTATTATAAAACCACCTTTGTTCAGTTTAGCTCACCTGAGATTTTGTTCAAAGAATAAATATCTAAGACATATAGTATGTGTTTGTAAAGTCGCTGAAGAACATTCACAATTGCTGCAGGCCAATTTACATGTTAGTGTGGGCTTGTTTACATTCAAAGGTAACTTGTTATATTTCAGTCGTTAAATAATAAATTCACACATTTAGTGTTTGGGACTTCTTTTCCGCATATTTTAGGATATACATTTTGCTTTTAAAAAGCAAAAAAATAGTTGTTTTTTTTATTTAAGAATTGAAACGTTTAAGAATATAACTATAACTGCATATTTTACATATGTATGGTCAGTAGTCGTCAAACCATATACTTGAATTGATTTGTAGGACTATACTATTAGCATATTATAATGAAATTTGACATATCTTATTGCTTATGATAAGCTTCAAATGTTAACTACAGTTAATGAATCAAGCGTTTCTCATTGTATTTATCTTTTACAGAAACTCAAGTCATTCTAACTAGTTCGTGTACACTGTAATCAGCATGAACAAATTACTTCTCGTCTTTCTCATGGTGGCATGCGTAACCATGGTTTCTGTTCCTCAAGCTAAAGGTATAGGCCGCATGTCTAACCTCATTTTGAGAAGCTAGATCAGATATTTGAAATCCATAAAGACAGATATAATAATACATTTATTTGAATTTTTTTATGACGAGTTTTGAGATTGTAAAAACACAATAGATTGTCTTATCTAATTTGAAACTTAAATCGGATCATGTTTAGTTAAATGTGATCGTGTAAAGAAATCGATAAAACACATATTTGTGTGTCGATACTCCATTTCATGATGAAGGAATTTCTAAGTTTTATTCGGAAGAGCAAAATAATGGTAATTCATAATACAAAAATTAAAGCAGAACGAAACAAACAAACCAAAAAAAACCTTATCGTTCTTACAAATGCAACTGAAGTAACCATGTAACTACTCCATTAGTTGCATATTTGAAAACAATGTCCCTGATTATAGAATTCTAAGTTTTACTGTTTCCAGCTTGGTTGTCGGTGGTACCTGGGTGCACATGCAGAGAAGAAGAATGTCTTTCGGGAGAAATATATACTGGGGACTGTTTTTACGTATATGTAAGGAGATTACGCTGTTGTCCTTTAAACGAATAGCCATTGGAACTATTGACAATGAATGGAAACAAAAAAACTTCCAGATACATGTTTGTACAATGAAATAGGAAAATAAAATGTTATGTCGTTAAACACACGTTTCTTCTGTTTGATTTTGTCGAACACATGTTCATTTGGCATGATATTGTTGAGCACAAGTTCCTTCCTGCAAGATGTTATCAAACACAGTTCACTTAACCTGATTTCGCTAAACACTGTTAACGTGGACATCATATCCGTTACGCTGACATAATGTCGTTTAACAGAAGTTCATTTTGCATGATGACGTTAAAAAGAAGTTCATTTGACATGATGACGTTTAAGAATATTTTTATAAGGAACTTGTTATTTAAATGAATAGTTCAATATCGTTTAATTATTATGACTACTAGAAAGAAAGGAACATAAATTTCAAAAAAAAGTAGTAATGCAGCTGAATATAATATGGCAAGGAACAGTACAAACACAAAATCAGCTGAAACAAGAAGGAAAAAATAAGAAAAAAACTTAGAAGTAGCCTTTTTATCCATTTTTGTTTTTAATCATCTTTTAACAATCAAAAGTTGTACATCGTTTGTTGTCTGTTGCTTCTCTTGTGTTGTCAAACTTATGTTGTCAAGCGTCTGTTCTCTATCATCTATTGTCTATAATGTGTTTTCCATTGTTGCTTGAAAGGTCTTATGTATATCGCAGATTATTTGTCATCGATGTTCTATCGTCTTTTCTCCATCAACTGCTGTACCGTCGGCTTCTTGGCGTCAGTCGTTAACATTTTAGCTTTCTAACAATGTACAGTTTGAATTTTTATCCAGTCTCCATTAATCTTGCTCGATATGTTTGAACAGTGTTTCCGAAGTGTTCGAAATTGTGTCATGTCCAAAAAGTCACCAGCGTGTATCAAAGAAAAACCTTGTGAACAATTTTATTTTTTAACCAAATCTTCGAAAAGTTGCCAACAATTTTTGTCATGACGAACTTTTAAATTTCAAATTTAATTTAAGTAACGGATAATTCAATTCAGGGCTCACGATTTAAATTCCCCGCTCCTTGACTACACAACTAAGTTTAATTCAGATGAGATGTTAACAGAAGTCCTACAACCTATACATTGTGTGTTAAAAAGAACTTGATGTGTCTCAGGAACAGGATGCTTTTTGCTTCTTGCACTATCCTACACAACCTAAAATAACTCTTCTCTTCAGAGAGCGTCAGATATATGGGTAACCAGTAACGAAGACAAACTTATACAGAGGTACCATGTGGTTTCATAATTGTTCCTTTTATTTTCTTACAAGTAACATTATTCTAAAGAAGATTCAGAGAAGAGGATTCTGAATTTATTGAAAGGTAAAATATTAAAATAGAGTCAACTTATTTGAAGTGAAATGAAAAAAAGTCTTCTGATTTCAAATGTATTTCAGTGAAGTCAAATATCCAGATTTTCTCCTCTACACAAACACTTTTTAAAACTTTTTTACACATTCCTTGCTCTAATGGACCCCTGCATGTAGATTATTTTGACAAGTATTTCAAATGAAGCATCTTTGCATTAAATGAAGGTGACATGGAATTGTTGAGTGAGATAAAGTTTTGTGTAGGTGTAAATAAAACACAAACAGATTCTCTGAAAAAATATCAGACACGCTAGTAACATGTAGCAAAATCTTTGTGTAAACTACACGAAAGGTTAGAAAAAGAAAGGGATTGAAGACGACGACAGAGTTAGTCGTTACTCTGTCGTGAAAGCATCGAAAAAGAATCGTGTGAAGGAGCTTGTATACGCTCATAGACGTGTGACTGTAAGGCAGGTTTCAGACAGACTTGGAATTACAGTATCAACATCACGTTCGATACTTACGAATGAACTGATTTCAAAGGTAAGTGCTCGATGAATCCCAAACCTGCTGAAAAACGATGAGAAATAACGCAGAATAGTGAATCAGCGTAGTTCCTCAGGTGTTTGGACATTGCAGAACAGAAGGATATGAAATTTTACTGGACCATTACAGATGACGAGGCGTGGCAAACAGATGGTCCAGAAACCAAGAACACTTTCAACAAAGAAAGCAAGGGTCCTGAAGTTAGATAGAAAAGAGAATTCCCATCTTCTTCAAGGATAGACAGGAGGTCCTGGTCTATCTTGTAACAGAAGGCCGTAGAGTCAATGTCTATGATAATGCACAGGTAAGTGAAGATTTTACAAGACGCTGAAATGTACTGAAATCCATTTGACCTTTTCTCTGCAAATTTTTAGCAGCAACGGTTTCGTTTTAGATAAGCGGAGGTTTGTTTCCTACAGTGCAATGTATTTTAACTTGATACACCTACTGTATTGCAGATTTTGAAGAAAGAGCTGATACAAGCCCTCCAGAGGAATTGCCCGGCACTTGACTTTGACTGTATTATATTTCACAGGACTACGCACCTACACACATAAAGCAAACTACACTAAAACACATCAACGTGTTAGGGGATTGAGTATTTTAGCATGCTTTTAAGTCTCGACTTAACATGCTTTCACTTACCGTTTATAGACTGTCGTGTTACTTGGATGTATAGAAAATGTTAAGGGGCCATCCTTTAACGTCATTGACGTCATTACGATTTAATATTGTATGATTGACGAATATTTGACGAGTCGATGTTGTTTTAAAATCACATTTACAGCTTCTTGTTTTTTTATACACGTCTGTAAGGTTTCAATTAAACAGAAACTGTCTTGTAAATTACAATGATGTAAAAGTTTAGTTGATAATATTTTCTTCTTTATTGTAATACCAAATAGATCATTTTCTATTGGTTACGTGTCCTAGTTGGATATAAACTACAACAAAAAGGCAGACAACAACTATTTTTCCCTACTAAAACACATTTTTATCTGATGAATGATTATCGAATAGTACTTCATTAAAAGATTGTAATTTTAAATAATGTAACTTTTTTCTATGTAAATGTTTAACTATTCAACTAAAGCAATTGATATTATTTGCAAGCACAGTGTTTCCATTGCCCACATAAATATTCAACATCATGTCTCTTTATGCAGTCAGCAACTGGTAATAGCGGAGTTTTAGTCTACTAAAAAATTTTATCCATCACTCGAGACCACTTACTTTGTTCCTTCGCGCATTGTTTCTGTTTTCGATAAAAAAAGTCCTAGGGAATTAAACACCTAAAAAGTAGTAAAAGCAGCGGCCGGAAAAAAAAGACATCTACAGAAGTTGGGAGGTACTGGATATTTTAATATTCTATGACGTTTTAAGTTCTATATATACGGTAAAACATTTAACATAAAGATTATTTAGAAAAACCCTCGACGGCATGACGGCCTCGATTAACCTAGAGGACATACATATAAGCTTAAAGCTACGACTTTTGAAACATTCCAAATGTCTAAGCTCTCTGCAGAGCTATTCCAGGGACATTTGTTTCTTCCTTTTTATAAAATACTAATGGCTCGTGTTTATGACCATAAAACTGACTGAATGGATATCTTGTATTAAGAAAAACCCTCGACGGCATGAACTCATTAGCCTAGAGGACATACATATAGGCTTAAAGCTACGACTTTTGAAACATTCCAAATGTCTAAGCTCTCTGCAGAGCTATTCCTGGGACATTTGTTTCTTCCTTTTTATAAAATACTTATGGCTCGTGTTTATGACCATAAAACTGACTGAATGGATATCTTGATATAGGACTGCAAGATGGCAGATTCAAAGCTATGTCCATCGCTGTGATGAAGGAAATATGAACCCAATTGATGAGAACAGTGTACAAAATAACTCACTAAGAGCGATGTATTACTTTCTATCCAACTTTATATCGTACCTGACATAAAAAAAATATCTTTAACAAGAAGCTCAACGTCTGGATCTTTCATCTTTTAACCCTTTATTTGGTGACCCATAGGACACACTATAGTAAGACAAGTCACACTCCTTCTCTTCAGATATTTCATAATCCTACACGCCCAAGTAGGAAGGCAAGATATCGACCTATCAGATAAATATTACTCAAATTATCTAGTCAAGCGGTCGCAAATAAACTGTAAAAAGAATCAAAACTGTAATAAATTTATTATGAAAATGGTACAGTGCAAAAAATATACTTATATAACATTTCACATAGACCCGACTAGTAACGCAAGACTATGACCGATCTCAGACATACTGCTCTATGTACGAGGGATGAACCAAAATTACGTAGACAATTGCTGTTGTTATAAAAGAGGTTGTTAAAATTTATGAATGTAAAATAAGGAAATAGATTTTAAGTTGGAGTGTTCTACCGTCAAATATAGCACGGTGTCGAGTTCATATGCGTATTAATTTAATCACGAAGGCCGTAGCCTGAGTGATTAAATAATTACGCATCTGAACGAGATATCGTACTATATTCGTACTATATTCCACGGTATATTCCAACTTTAAAATCTATTTCCATTCTAAAACATATGTATAGTTATAAGGGACACAATTATGCGCACTACTTATCATGCCATTTTTGATGGTTATTGACCCTGACAGGCTATTCCGTTTACCCCGCTATTCATTTCCCACGTGAAATGAAAACTACAATGTTATTTTAGCTGATCAGTCAATAATTTACGTTTTAACAAGTATCTATAATTCTATCATAGATGAACGTCATAGAATATAATTTAGTCCATTACAATATTTCACTATAAAAATATTTTAAAACAATTTTCGGTTTACAATGAAAAATAAGAACAGCCGAAAGTAGAAGGCAGTGATGTCAGCGGGCGCGCGATTTTATTCAGCGTGCTCAAATATATATGATGTATCACGCTCAATTCCTTCTTTGTTTATTGTCGGCGAACTAGCGGATAGTGTTAAAATTAGGAAAAAGATTTTAAGTTTGAGTGTTCTACCGTCAAATATAGCACGGTATCGAGTTCAGATGCGTATTAATTTAATCACGAAGGCCGTAGGCCTGAGTGATTAAATAATTACGCATCTGAACGAGATACCGTGCTATATTCGACGGTAGAACACAAAAACTTTAAAATCTATTTCCATTCTAACACATATGTATAGTTATAAGGGACACAATTATGCGCACTACTTATCATGCCATATTGAACGGTTATTGACCCTGACAGGCTATTCCGTTTACCCCGCTATTCATTCCCTACGTGAAAATGAAAACAACAAGGTTATTTTAGCTTATCAGTAAATAATTTTACGTTTAAACAAATATCTATATTTTTTTCATAGATGAACATCAAAGAAGATAATTTATTCCAAAACAATATTTCACTATAAAAATATTTAAAACAATTTTCGGTTTACAATGACAAATAAGAACAGCCGAAAGTAGTTTGCAGTGACGTCAGCGGGCGCACGCTTTTTTTCCAGCGCTATCTAATATATATGATATATCACGCTCAATTCCTTCTTTGTGTATATAGGCTATTTTTAGAACGTGTTAGAATCTGAAATCAATCGGAACATTTAATCAGTCAGTTTAGTTAAAAGATAATATATATGGTAAATAAAGCAAGCGCGCCGGGCAGTTTTATGACCTTGGTAACGTGTATGCGGCGCACGCCGTTTTTTATACATGCTCGGTGTGTAAATGATGTTATGTGAATGTTTGACGCCATTTGAACTCGTCGTCAGACCGTCGGGAAATCCGTGCATTCATAAAGTTCTGCTATGATCTCGGAAAAACAAAACACCAGCACAGACACTCAATATGACTGAATCAACCAAAAGGGAACAGTCAGTGAGCAGGACACTTGTATTCAAATGTCACCGTCGGTTTTCTGATGGTCAGGACAGCTTAGAACAACATGAAGGTCGTGGAAGAAAGAAACAGTATTGCAAGACAAAAGCGACGTCAACTCGTGATCCGCAGGACTCTTAACAGAAAACTTAAGAACAGAGAAGGCAGAGTGGTTTGCCACGGGTTATGGCACCATACATAGGATACTGATAGACAATCTTAAAATGCCAGAGATAATTCTAATATACGATATTCATACTTCAGATCTGTTAGCAATAAATATTGATATCATATTTTTATCAAATATAGTGAATCTATAAAAATAGTTCAGTGTGTGTTGAACATTTATTGTGTATCGTCTCCGTGTGAGTTTCTAAGTTATGTATTTTGAAACGCATTTAATAAATAAAAGTTACAAATTTACTATATTGTAAAACTGATGTAAAGAAATTTATAAAAATGATATTTTCTGTCTAGGTTCATGCAAGATGGGTACCGCGGCTGTTGAAGGACCATGAAAAGGAGAGAAGAGTTCGAGATTCAAAGGTATTTGTGAGTAGGATAGTCGTACAGTATGACCAGCAATGATTTGAAGACATTTTTCAACAATGGGTTCATCGACGTTGTATAAAGTCCGAGGGAAATTATTTTGAGAAAAAGTGAACAGATACTTGTCTGCCACACAGGATACTTATTCAGCAAACGACGTTACAACGTCAAAGACGTTACGAAAGCAACACCGGGTTTACCGAAATGGCAATTTTATTTTGTGTGTGTTTCTTTTTAAGAATTATTATTTTTGTAAGAATATGCTTGACATATTCCCATTCATGTTGATGCTATTTTATACACGACATCTTCCATTATCTTACAGTTACAGCAAAAGTCTGCGTTATTTTGGATCATCCCTTGTATATAGACAAGCGTCTTTATACGATATCATTGTTTTACAATCTTACACCCCCGACTAGTAAAGCAAGATCTCTGATCAGAGAAACACACTGCTTAAAGTTTCTAGAAAGCAGCTTCACATCGCATTACGTATTATACAATCATAAACATCCAACAAGTAAAATAAGCGTGTCCGATGATCAGCAGTTCACACAGAGAAAATGTTTATTGTTTCAGTGGCATTAAATAGATTATTTCAGCTGAAAGGTGACACAAATTTATTACGACCGTTTGCTCTAGGAGTAGTTCTCTTTCAAGCGGCAACTTTCATAACAATAAGTCCAGCTACACTGTCACCAATTTGAAGACGATATGATCATAACGTTTAAAGTTATTGTCTGGCACATTACTAAATGGTGCATCTGGCAAATTTAATTGAATAAAAAAATGCTTAAAAATACTGTCACAAAGTTTTTTTTCGAGGCAACCAAGGGTGGTTAAACAGTGTCTTGACAACTAATGAAATATCTGTTACGACAAAACTCTGGTTATTTAGAAGCAATGCAGCTGACTTATAAATTTCCCAAAGAGCTATTTCTTATGCATACTCTCACTAAATCTATATACAAGCAAGTACAATTTTGTGTCTTAAAATTATGGTAGTCAACACCACCATTGACGTCCAGGCTACCCAAATTAATGCGTGAATTGTGTCTGTTAGGCAAAACAAAAATGATCACTTGCCTCTTATATTTTTATCTAGGTGTAGTTGACGACAATAACGACGACTATGTTTGGTACACGTAAGTTAAATGTACAGAATACACTAGCTTTTGTTGAACAAATTTGAAAAAGAAATGCACGAAATGCTATTGTACAAAATCAAAGACAGTACGGAATGCTCCAAATTTTATTGTACAAAAACAAGAACTTCACGGAAGACATGAACTTGATTTTAATGAAATTTGATAACTAAGATATTATATAATGGTGCTTTCTTATAATCGCTTGTAGTAGATTACGTTTATTCTAAAGGTGTTTTGAATACGTCAAGGTGATGAATTCAAGTATTTATGTGGTTATTACTTTTACAGTTTGTTTGAATGAAGGAAAAAGAACTAGACACAAATCAAAGAGTAGAGTGTTCCTATGAAAACATCTGTAATCAAACTGTCCGTGAAATATAAAGAACAAATTAAGGACAGACAGAACTGAAATTGAAAAAAAAAACAAATGAGAAAGAAATCGTTAGTACATTAAGAATTTGAGTAATATTTGGATTACATTGAACGTGTTCGTTAAATTATCAATGGTTAAATGATACTAAGAGAAGAAAAGAATAGCAAGTGGACTTTTTAAACGAGATCTTTAGTTTTAGTGTCTTAAATATTTATTAAATAATGAGTTTGTCTTTTGCGTCAGTCAAATGGAGGAAATCAAAACAAAAAAAGATAAAACAAATACAAGTATAAAGACAGCAGCTATAGGAACTTTAGATGAATATTCAAGACCAAAAGAGAACGTGTATTTCTTTGTTCCCGCTAGTATATTAATCACTTTGTCTGATGGTTTCAGCGCAAAAGAGAAACGTGTAGATTGTTTCAAACACATACTCTAAAGGCTGTGGTACAGTTTTCAGAAAGTCAAAATTTAAGAACTTAATACATACAGTCTTACACATAATTTTTTCAGACATCAATACAGCAAGTTCAGGAGTTACTCTGGGAAGCGATGGAACATGAGACAGTGAGACAGATGGACGTTACGAAAGAATTGGTTCATTATTATATGCCCTGGAATTCAAATATATTTCGTCCGACGATTATTTTGAAGTTAAAATGTCACATCTTTTTTAATCAATTTAGACCTTGATATTAAAATGCTAAACACAATATAAATATTTAAAAAAAATATTTTAAAAAACAGGCTTTATAATCCGTTTTTTTTCTATGCCGATCGGTGCAGGTTCGAAAATGAAAAAAATATATGTATGAGTCAAGAAAGTGTTTACATTTCATTAAGATTTGAAAGGAGAACGAAGATTAATGTCACTTCTTAGAAATATATATAATTAAAAAAGTGTAAATATACCTCCCAGTAAAGTAGTTAATTTAATTCATGACCCTTCATTTTCTGTTAGTCACGTATGACTCGATATCAGAACTTGATATAATATCAAGTAATCACCTTGTTAAGAAATGAAATTAAAAGATACATCTGAACATTCCTAGCGATAAGATAACAAAACGCGATGTATGAACCCCTCAGGCCTTTATTTACAAGAGTGGCAACCTTGTTAAAAAGAAAAAATCGTACAAAAAATATGCCACGCTTGTCTTTTGCTGATTGCTGTTAACCATTCACAGTGATAAACTTAAGAATGTTCTTAGTGTGTTCGTAATTTCGTTATTTACATTGAATGTTAAATTATTTAAGTTTAATAAGAAAAAATAGACACCTAGCAATGAATTTCTAGTTTTAAAACTGTGCAACATGAACGGATAGATGGTTATTTACAATACTTACAAAAATTTAACAATCATGTATAAATAAATAGCCTTTGACTTTTTCGACGAGATACAACGATATACCAATTGAAGGAAACATGTCCTAATGTTAACATGAAATGTGGTCTGCAGCTTCATGTTAATGTTCATGTTAACTTTCTCTGTATATAAAACATAATGAAATTTTCGCGCGTTTCGCTAGCATAGCGCGAAAATATTGTCTTTACGTTGCGTTCATTTTTGCGTGAAGTATATTTCAGTGTGTAAATATCTTGCACGGGATAATCGTGGTTTTTTTTTTATTTTTTCGGATGTTTATCGAAAGGCGAATCAGTCTACCGAACACGCTCGTTCAGTAAAGACGTACAGAATTAAATTTATCAGTTTGTGTGACCACGTGGCAGAAAATGGACAATACCGAGAGAGAAAATTATCTGTTGAGTAGAATAGATGGTTTAGTTTCAAATAAATTATCGGAGTTTGGGGCTGAAGCTCAAAAACGTATCTCAGAAACTCAGCTTGAAAAATTAAAGCTGAAATTGGATACATGTGACAATTATCAGTTTCGAAAGCGGGGAAACGAGGAACAGTTCAAGCTTAACAAGAAAACGCTTGGAAGTTTGGCCGAAGCAAAGAACGATCTGCGCGAGCTCGAAGATTTGGTTTTTAAAGCAGAGGCAGCCACACAGAAAGTTATTGAAGCTATGGACACTTTAAGATACCGCCAAAGAATAATAAAATTGACTGATTCTAGCGACCTAGGATGGCGTGTGGTTAAGGAATATGAAACGCACTCACTTGCGGAAGGATCCGATGACGAAAAGAATATGTATCGAGCTCAGATACAGGCGGATCGAAAGGCCAGGCAAGATAGGCGTTCAAAGTCGAGGCGTTTTACCCCTTACGTAAATCAAGGATCAAGGGATGTGACCGCTACAACGTCTGCTCCAGCTCCAGTTGGCGTTCGGATTCAGACACTCGGGCAAAAACCAGGGCTTTGTTTCCGGTGCGGGAGGCCGGGTCATTGGCAGGCAGACTGCAAAGTCAAGGTTACAGAGGCGAACGATTTAAGTGTTAGGCAGTTAAATTATTTTTTTTAGAAAAAGTATCAGATTTTGTTTCAGTAAAAGAGCAAAATTTGAACATTCAAAGTACAAGTTATGTAGAAACAACAGTTCTGACCCCTGTTGGTCGACTTAGAGATAATATTACACATTGGAAAAGGGCAGATGCGGGTAATTTTATAATAGACGTTATTGAAAACGGCTACAAGTTGCCTTTTAAAGTAATACCTGAAAAAAGCAATTTTAGAAAACAATAAATCTGCTAGAGATAATGCTCAGATTGTAAGATCTTGAGATGGATCAGCTGTTGCAAAAAGGTTGTATATCTGAGGTAAAACAGGTTCCACATGTTGTGAATCCATTAACAGTAGCATTTTACAGGACAGGTAAGCCGCGTTTGGTACTAGACTGTAGGCATATAAATATGTCATTGTTTAGATATAAATGTACTTTTGAGGATCAGTTGGTTGCTAAGCAACTGTTTAAAAAAGACAATTTTCTATTTTCCTTCGATTTAAAGAGCGCCTATCACCATCTTCTGATATTTGATTCTCATCGTACCTTTTTAGGTTTTGAGTTGGTTGAAACGTTTTATGTTTTCCACGTTTTACCATATGGTATTTCTGTAGCAGGTTACATATTCACGAAGGTGAGAGCTGTTGTGAAACACTGGCGTTCCAAAGGGCACAATATTATAGTTTTTCTTGACGAGGGTCTGGGTGGAGATTTGACATTTGATA
This sequence comes from Cyclina sinensis, assembly GCA_012932295.1. Classification (NCBI taxonomy): domain Eukaryota; kingdom Metazoa; phylum Mollusca; class Bivalvia; order Venerida; family Veneridae; genus Cyclina; species Cyclina sinensis. Next base: position 29,395,251 of record JAAONU010000005.1, read on the forward strand.
AAGCTTTGTCTTCGAGTCAATTCATTAATGCTGATTTACAGCTGTTTGGTTTTATTTTAGCAGAAGATAAATGTACTTGGTATCCAACATAAGTTATTGTTTGGTTAGGATACGTGTGGAATACCATATCAGGTGTGTTATCCGTAACAAAAGAACGCATGCTTCGTTTTGAAGGTTAGTAGTTTCGGTAATCGACCAGGTGTGTAGTGGCAACACGCTGATTAAGGTACGAAAATTAGCTTGTTTGGTCGGACAGTTGATGTCGATGAAATGTGTGATAGGTCCAAATGTAAGTCTACGATCACGTGCTATGTATGCATGTATTAATCAAAGAGCATGCTGGAATGCTCCGATCAATGTGACTTCAGAAACACTATCCAAAATGATTTTCTGGAAGGAAAACATAAAAGATATGAATTCCTGTGTTATGGAAAATGTCAATTGTAACAGCGTAGATTTTAGTGACTGTGGTAGCAGTAATCATTGTATGGTATTTAGCGATGCCAGTGACCTTGGTTATGGAGGTTACGTAGAGGGTGCATCTGGAAGTGACGTCATAGGAAGTTGGTCTGAAAATGAGACTGGTCTTAGTTCTACTTGGAGGGAACTTAAGGCAGTACATAGGGTTCTTTTGAGTAACATAGAACGCATGGAAGGGCAACAGGTTACATGGAAAACCGACAATAAAAATGTGTCGATAATTTTTAGTAAGGGTAGTTCTAAGCCATACCTTCAGAATATTGCTTTAAAGGTTGATGATGTATGTAAGCAGAATTATATGAACATAGATCCATTGTGGGTACCTAGATCAAAAAATGTTGACGCAGATTATTTGACCAAATGTTGCGATAGTGATGACTGGTCTGTACAAGACTGGGTTTTCCGTAAGCTCAAAAACCTGTTTGGGTAAGCATAGTATTGATCGCTTTGCATAGTTACAATACAAAATGTCTAAATTTCAATTCTAGATTTTGGTGTCAAGGTACTAATGGAATAGATGCTTTCAGACAAAATTGGTCAGGGCATATAAACTGGCTCGTGCCGTCACCGAGACTTGTTAGTAAATGTATTAAAAAAGCCGTAGGAGATGGAAGGCCTTTAAAATTCGGCCTTTTAGCGTTGAGAATTGTGACAACATCATAGATTGCTCCTTATATATTTTTAGGTTTGAGGCTCCAGGACACGATTATTGACCACGTTTACCAGACAGGGGTGGCGTTATACAGTTTTGGTGACTTGCCAGATAAAATGGCACAAAAATTGTTGGGTTCAAGAAGTGACAATTCAACTATTAAGTATATTTCATATTTCAAAAAGTGGGACAAGTTCATTTCTGTGAAGGGTGGCATTCTTTACCAGCGTCTCCTATTCACGTCGCATTATATATTACGGATTTATTAGAAAAACGTTTTCTCTGATCATGTAATTTCAGCAACTGTGTATAGTTTGAAATGGGCGCATGGCTTAAAAGAACATCCGGATCCTACTGAAAACTCGTTCGTAAAGAATTTATTAGAAAATGCTAAACGGAACAATTCTAAACCATCATCTAATAAAGAGCCTCTGTCTACACAGACATTGATTGACGTTTGTTCTGAATATTCTGAATCTTCAGACATTTTAGTTGTGAGAGGTTTGTGTATGATTTTATTAGGATTCGCCGGCTTTTTGCGATATGATGAATTAAGTTGACTCAGGTGTAACGATATTGTTTTTCTCGACCATTTTTGTCTGAAATTTAAGAAAAGTAAGACTGATCAATACAGATTAGGACATGAAATAGTTATAAGTAAAGGAATGTCTGTTGCTTGTCGTTATAAAATGTTAAGGCGTTATTTGTCTTTGTTTAGTCAGACTATATTTGATAGCAATTACTTATTCAGGCCATGTTTTAGATTAAATTCATTACATTCACGTCATAAAGTAAACATGTCCTGACTGTTTATCAGAAGTCTGTGCTATCAAAGAAACATCGTCAAAATAGATAAATTTGAAAAGGTGGAGCAGCAAGCTTACATTAAATTTTGCGTAGAACTTAGAAAAAAAACCTGTCGCAAAAAAAGATGTCACAAATGAAGCAGAGCGAAAAAGGTATGTCCTGCACACTCGTTTATCGGTGGCACGGTTGGTTTGTGAAAGATTCATCAGCTCCGTACAACACAAAAGATGGCGGGAGACCAACGATTATCAACGATTCACTGAGTCCGAAGTCGCTACTGCCCTAGGAAATGATGCTCGTCTGACAGTGCGGGATATTGCGCACGAGTTTCACATCGGCGTCGCTAGAGTACACAAGATACTAACTGAAAAGTTAAACATGGAACGTTTATATGCACGCTGAGTTCCCAGACTACTCACGGAAAGCGACCAACAACGGAGAGTTGCAGCATCTGAGGCTTTTTTGAAGCGATGGAAAGCCGGGCAGTGAATGGTTCTTGAATAGAATCATTACTTGCAAAGAAACTTGGCTCTGCTATTACGATACAGAAACAAAGCGTTAATCAAGTGTTTTGGGCTGTTAGGGGAACAGCTCCCCCGAAGAAGGCGAGGGTCTTCAAGTCAGCCGGAAAGCACATGTGTATCATGTTTATGGACCGAAACGGCTTCCTGACACACTTCGTTTCCGACGGGCAAACGGTGAATTCAGCAAAATTACTCAAATGTAAGCGAATATTTAATTTTATTATATGTTAATAAAATATTTAAAAAATATAAATTATAATTATTTTCCGCCCTATCTCGTAAAATTTATTTCAAGAAATAATAATTCCGTCGCACCATTGTTTCAGGTTATAAGGCGTGATCTCATCATCTTGCTTATGAAAATCGACCGGACCTGTCAGTTAACCTTGAGAATGTACTGTTTCACCAAGACAACGGACCTGCGCACACGGCCGCGATGACAGAGCTATAGATCGGACTGCTTGGGTTTGACCAGATTCTTCATGCACCATATTGTCCCGATTTAGCACTGATGAACTTTGCCGTATTTCCACATGTTAAAGCCCAGTTGAGGGTATAAGATTTAATAATTTCAGTGAACTGATATTGCCACACTAAATGCAGTGAGGAAAGAAGACACTGAGTGGTGTAAAACTGTGTATGACAAACGGGTGCAGCGACATATGAAGTGCGTTCGATTGAACGGTGTTTACTTTGAAAAGGAATGACATGCATCATTGTAAACGTGTAAACGTGTACTAACGTCGATAAGACGTCACGTATTCAACGCCTTCGTGCTCCGGACCGGGCAAGGTAGTGTATATCCGACGTGCTCTGACACTGATTTAGAAGAACCAGCGACTTGGTATTTGGCATATATTTAAAGAAATAAAGTATATGTAATCATCGATTTAATATTTAGTTTGTAAGTGCTCTTGTTCTTATACTATAAACGTTGTCTCAATAATTACCGAACAGCCCTCGTACAAAATGCGCTTTATCAGTTAAGGACATTTTTAAATGATACATGTTACATTATAGAAAGAGCCTATACCACTCGTGACTTGACTGATGAAAACACAAATATAAAAATGTAATTTCCAGCATAAAAACAAAATCCTTGTTAATACAAAGGAAACTTACATTTATTCTACTACTATATGCCAACAAAGCAAATAGCTGTAAAACCAACATACAATCCCGCTTTATATGTTCCATGCGACATTTTGAAGTTTAAAATTGTGTTCATTTTACTGTATATATATGGTTAAAAATCACAGAAATCCTTTGCCGACTGGAAAAGCAAAGTTTAATTGTAAATCTTAGAAAGTGTAGGGCTTTGTTGCTTTTGTTTTGTTTCTGTTTTTTTTTTTTTTTTGTTGTTGTTGATGTTGTTTTTGTGTGTGTGTTTTGTTGGATTTTTAGCACTCCTTAATCCTGTCAGCTCATTGCATGTAAGTTTCTGAAAGTTGTCTAAATGAACCTTTTATTTTTTCATTTCTTCCCCTTAATTACTCTCAGACATTTATTTAACCTTTTCGGGCCATTTAAGCCAAACTGAAACGGTACAGATGATGGTTTAACGCAACGTAAGCTCGCTGCAGAGTGAGTTGTTGCCCGTCTACGTGGCTGGAAATTACGCAGACTGTAACATATTCAGTACGCTAGGTTTGTGGTGGCTCTGTAATTGTTTGGCAGTGATATCGGTGTACGGGTTCACTGACCTCTATACGGTTGAAAGAGGTAAATGAAGTCTTAATGCACGGCGAAATTTTCCAGACAAAAGTGAGAGCATATACAGGTGCTATAGGGGAAGGTTTTGTTTTGTTTACGGGCACACTCAGCAAGGATTTTATAGACCTCTTTGATACCTCTTACAAACAAGAAAGTCTGTAACAGGAAGATGCAATAGATCTTGGAATACAACACGCAGAGTAGGATTCGAAATCCGATCTTACCACATCGAAGACCAACACTCTAACCACTGACTCGAAGAATTGATTCCCTGATGCAGTTGTAATTTGTCTTCCCTTGTTTGTTACTTGAGGCAGTTTGAGTTTTATTGGTTAGTCAGGTCAGCTGATAGCAAGAGTAAGTTGGTTTTCTTTGTTAGAGGAAGATGGACATGTTTCATGTTTGTCAGAGGGTAGTTATTGTCTAGTTTATTAACTCTTCCTTGGACAAAGGTAGATCAAAGAGAAAGACAATCCAACAGACTAATATAAACCTTAATGGAATAACTAGGAGTTTACCTTTAAAGCTGTATACTAGGTATAAGTCTTTAATGAGATGTATATGACAAATAAAGATAATGAAATTCAAATTTGATGCTAATTTGACTTTTGAAGTACGCATTATATATATTGAATTGAACGAAATAGTAAACTGCAGATGTATTTGACATGACTTGATCTGTTATGAAATACAATTGAGACAGAATATAACAGCAAGTGATATCACTGTATTGTGACGTTCCAAACACTGTCATACATTTTGATCTTCGAAACAAGGAGTTGCAAGGGGCCTTTTATTTATTGGATGTTGATTTGATTTTACAATCAGTTCATTTTAAGAGCAGTCTTCACCATACCGCAGTGACCATAAATAGAATTCTTTAAATCCGGTCGGGAAATAAGGCCTGAATTACTCTCATGAAACAGTAAAGTAATGTTTGCCAAAATTGTTTTTCCTTATATTAAATATGGATAACATTCTAAAAAAATAACTGTAACGTCCAAACAATATGTACATCCACTCTTTCTAGTAAATATTCACACACACTTTGTAAATTATACGCTCTTGATTCTTGATAAATAGGCAGGAAAATCGCCCTACTGAAATAGACGCGTATTTTTCCATTTTAGATATATGACGTAATTATTTATTTAAAAAGGCTGTATTGTTTTCACGTCACAACATTTTTGTTAATGTTGAATAGACCAGTTAAGATCTACTGAGGAAGGATGGCAGAGTTAATATTCTATTTCTTGTAATAAATAGCTAGACAACTGTCTAGAGACTAATGAATGTCAGACCTAGCCGACCGAAATAATGTTAATGTAACAGCTTATAATTAAATACAGTTATATACACGTCTTGCACGCGAGGTCTGGTAATTTAAGTGTAATAATTGTAAGAGTATTTCTTAAAATTGTTTCATTCTGTATCTTATGAGTTATTACAAAACATCTTTCAAGTTCTAAAGAAACTTGAACCCTGTTGTTGGTACTGCCTTTGTCTGACAAAACAAGAAATATCTTGTAAAAGAATGATCGGCGTAGATACAATACACCATTAATGCCCCTTAAGTGTATAGTGTTCGGACATTGGCCAATATTGATCGATGGAAAGTCCTATTTCCGTAACAGATTAGGTTTGAATCAATAATGCTGAACATGTCAATATTCATTTTCAATGAAACGTATTAAATATGTAGTCATGTATTATATATTTATTCTAGTCACAAAAGAAAAAAAAGAAGAAAAAGAAAAAAAGATATTCTATGAAGTACGTGTGGGACAAAAAGTTCGCTTTGTGATATCGGCGATTAACGATCCTTTAAACGGTAAGCGCAAAACTAAGTTGGACAAATTTGCAGTCAATTTGAAAGAGTGAGTATAGTCCTACTTAAAAACATAATTATAAACTATTACTGATTTCCATTTTATGTAATATTTATGGTCAAGGAAAATAAGAAGGTACGTCAATATAATAAAGATCTAACCAAAGTTTTTCATGTGGCCTTCATTTGATTCCGTAACCTCTTAAGTTAGAACCTTATACGACTGAGATTGCAATGGGAATCTTCATGTGCCTCTAAACTTGTCTGGAGAAATAAGACATCTTAATTTTATATCACTCTATGAATGACAATGGTTATGGTTTGTCTTAGATCCATTACAGGTAATGGTCTGTTAATTTTTTCGACTTAATGCTAGGATTTTGAACGGATAATGACCCCTATTTACAAATGTTTGGTAATGCTGGGAGTTTTTGGAAATGTTTTATTTACAGAGTTTCCGCCTGATTATATACAACTCATACTCGCACGGGGTTGGGGGGGGGGCGGCAAAAAACAGAGAAAGAAGGCCTCAATGTGGTAGGTAAATCATGTGATAAGCTTTTACCATAGTGTTAACTGACGCGTGTATCTGAAAGTCACGTAATAAAGTTCCGTTCGCTTTAATTATACTGCACACTCAAGCCTACGGCACTTGTGTGAGCATAAATTATGTACACTCGAAAAATCATGCCGTAGTCATAAATGTACATATAATCCAAATTTGGAAAAAATGGTGTGAATCATTATGTCTGCTGATTTCAAAAGCACCGTTAGAGCGTTATGACATGACGTCTGTATTTAAACAGTCTTTTTAGACAATTGCTTCCGACAAAAATACAAGCAAAAGGTATTTATATCGGACAGGAAATATACCTTTAATGTCTAATAACAATGCAATAAAACCGAATTGACAACAACAAAAGTAATTAAGCATATTACATGATTGATAATTGTGTCTATTTAAGAGCCATGTGTTTATTCAAGCTCTACATTTGAAACCATACGATTATTATTTTCACATAAATAATATACATCCATTATAATTTTTTAATCATGGATATTCGGATGTGCTTGGCTCTTATGCTCATCAGCATTTGTAGATGCGGTGGACAATACATGATTGTAAACACTTTGCCAATAGGTATGCCTATGCTTCATCTTTTCTTAAGATATTTCTTTGTCATAATTTTTGGCTTCTGTACCAGAGTAGTTAATGAAAGAAACATTATAGAGTGATACAATTAATGAGGTTGTATTTACAAGAAACGGCTTTTGTGCACGTTGCTCGAATTTTCTAATTAAAACATCATTATGTAAGTGATCTGTTTTAATATAAAAATGAACAAAAAATAGACAATGACAATCTCTCTAAGTCTCAGATCCCGTCACAAACTGTTTAGCGAATTAACTTTAAAGACAAGACGTACATGCTTCTGTTATAGCCACATTTATTGTGTAAGGAAATTTATATGTGGTGCAATCAGTTTATTTAAAAAAAACGTAAGATACGTAATCAAAATGCATGTATACCACTGTACCTGTGTTGCTTTGTATTTCAGATGTCGTTCCCCAGGCACCCGCGGGATGTAAGTGGAACTTTTACTTGCTAACTAGTATTCCTTTCAGTTGCAACCTTTGCAGGGTAATCAATTGTGTTGCTTTACAAAACTTTTCTATAACAAACCTCTTTGGCATAGTTGGGTTTTTTTTTTTTTGGTGTACCGGGATTTACTGAAGAATTCATCATTATGCATTTGATTCTATAAAGAGGTGTTAGCTCTTCAAACGTGTGTTCAGTAAGTTTTAACCAATATTATTTAAATAAAAAAACAATTTTGTTTCAATCTTTAATTGTGGAATAGTAGCAAAAAGCAAACTGTGCGAAAAAGGAATTTAAAGATAGTTTGATGTCTTTTGTATGCCTGATAGAACCTTTTTCTCCAACTTTCAAAATAAAAAAAATTAGAAAAATGCAAGTTATTGTCATCGTTGAACAGAAATTTCACTTTATCCGTTAGAGGAGAATAATGTTATGATCGGACGAACATCCACCACGGTACCTTATTACGTTAGAGAAGGATTAATTTCCGAATCGGACGAACACCCACCACGGTACCTTATTACGTTAGAGAAGGATTAATTTCCAAATCGGACGAACACCCACCACGGTACCTTATTTAGTTAGAGAAGGATTAATTTCCGAATCGGACGAACACCCACCACGGTACCTTATTACGTTAGAGAAGGATTAATTTCCGAATCGGACGAACACCCACCACGGTACCTTATTACGTTAGAGAAGGATTAATTTCCGAATCGGACGAACACCCACCACGGTACCTTATTACGTTAGAGAAGGATTAATTTCCGAATCGGACGAACACCCACCACGGTACCTTATTACGTTAGAGAAGGATTAATTTCCAAATCGGACGAACACCCACCACGGTACCTTATTACGTTAGAGAAGGATTAATTTCCGAATCGGACGAACACCCACCACGGTACCTTATTACGTTAGAGAAGGATTAATTTCCAAATCGGACGAACACCCACCACGGTACCTTATTTAGTTAGAGAAGGATTAATTTCCGAATCGGACGAACACCCACCACGGTACCTTATTTAGTAAGAGGAGAGTAATTTTATTGATCGGACGAACACCCACCACGATACCTTAATACATTAGAAAAGGGTAAATTTCAGGATCGGAAGGACACCCACAACGGTACCTTATCACGTAAGAGAAGGATAAATTTCTTGATCGGACGAACACCTACCACGGTACCTTATCACGTTAGAGGAGAGTAATTTTATGGATCGGACGAACACCCACCACGGTACCTTAATACGTAAGAGAAGGGTTAACTCACCACGGTACCTTAATACGTTAGAAAAGGGTAAATTTCCTGATCGGACGATCACCCACCACGTTACCTTATTACGTTAGAGAAGGTTAAATTTCCGGATCGGACAAACACCCACCACGGTACCTTAATACGTTAGAGAAGGGTATATTTCCGGATCGGACGAACATTCACCACGGTACTTTAATACGTGAAAGTGGGTTTAATTTCCGGATCGAACGAACACCCACCACGGTACTTTAATACGTTAGAGAAGGGTAAACTCACCACGATACCTTAATACGTTAGAAAAGGGTAAATTTCCGGATCGGAGAAACACCCACCACGGTACCTTATTACGTTAGAGAAGGGTAAATTTCCGGATCGGACGAACACCCACCACGAAATATGTTTACGTTTTGGGGGCGTTAAATTATGGTTCCGACGAATGCCATCCATGATACTTTGTTAAGTAAGAGGAGAGTGACGTTATGGATCAGATGAACCTCATTTCGTTACAGTAGAGTAACGCAGTCTGGTACCCAGCGTACTTTCCGCAGAGCCTCGTTACCGCCTTGAACAGTAACCCTCGAGCCGGATATTGCTGTCTGTACCGGCAACCAGTGTAAGATTCTTATAGTGTCTTGCAAGCGCCCACGGTACCTTTTACGTCAAAGGAGAGTAACGTTATGGATAGGACAGACACCCACCACGGTACCTTATTACATTATTTGAGCAGAACGTTATAGATCGGACGCACACCCATCACGGTACCTCATTACATTATAAGAGTGTAACGTTATTGATCGGACGTTGGTATCCTAGGATGGTATATTTTAAACATAATAATTAAGTTTACATGCTTGTTTCTAGTTGTCTGTGTTTTGTTGTTGTTTTCTTTACTCCTCTGCTTGCAAGTTTCCTCGTGACTTTTTATTGGAGGTGTAAGTTAGTATTTATACTTGATGACCAGCCATTGAAAAAAATTAACCTTAGGCAAATTAGTTAGTAACGTTCACAGAATGTTCGATGGTAGCTTAAACTGTCAACTACCGTAAATATGAATCAATGAAATTGATCTCCTCTAACGCTTGACCTTCAAAAGTCCTTTGATACCGTTGACCACAATATCATGATTTTGAAATTTGAAGCGCTTGGTCTCTCTAAGTCAGTCGTTAGGTGGTTCTCTTCATATTTGTCTGAAAGGTACCAGTTAGTTGATGTTGTTGGTTCTCATTCACCCCAGCATTCCTGCGGCGTTGCCCAAGGGCCCGTTTTAGGACCTCTCCTTTTTTCTAATCTATTTTAATGATCTGCCTGCTGTGGTCAAACACAAGTTACTTCGCTATGCTTCTAATTCAGCTTCCTTGGTCACTGGCAGAACCAAAACCGAAATAGAACCTTATATGTTTTGGATCTAAGTATAGGGCCAAATCTCAGGCTGCACTTAATGCTTTAAATGTTACATGTAAAGGTCGCAAGATTCAGTCAAAGAAGTCATTGAAAACCTAGGTGCAAATATCGACCAATGTTCGTCCTATGAATCCATGGCAATGTCAACAAAGGTTTACCTTTGTATAACAAAGGCTAACTTTAGGCTTAAGTTTCTTTACAGGAAAAGGATTTTCTTACTTAACATACTAAAAAAAGCCACTGCTCAATATCATTTCAATTATGCTTCGACAGGGTGGTTTTTTTTCTACAACCCCTGCTGTTAGGAACAAAACATAGGTTACATAGGATATACTTATCATACTTGTGTTGAATCTTGACGCTGGAGCACATATTGGCAAACAAACAAAAAAAAAACAGTTTTCACAATTGAACTGGTTACATGTGGCAAGTAGAGTTGATTTTAAAGCACTGTGCCGTGTTTTCAATATTCGTACAAATTCTCCGCCTCGTACTTAAGAATACATTTCGTTGCAATGAGTCATGTCAACAGTCACAAAACCAGATACATCGTTAAATCCTTAGGAAATTCAGACAGCATTGTGTGTTCTTTCACAGAGAGTGGACGTTTTCCTATCCCCAAAAACAAAGGTTTTGGGAAAAGGTGGATGTTTTCCTATCCCCAAAAACAAAGGTTTTGGGAAAAGGTTTTTTGCTTAGGTGATGCTGTATGGATTTAACTTGCTCATGTAACATCAGAATATAAACTTCAAGCGTGCTGCTATGGAACATTTTATCAATTCAATTGAACTTTAATCTTGTGTAAATAAGTTTCCCTTTTTACAGTAATTATTTTACAATAGGTTTTAATACTTTTGTTTAATATGATAGTATATAGATTGCCTCACTACCAAATATAGATCTCGGAATCTTATTTGAAATTAATTTTGAGTTCTAGTCATAATGTTAATGCTCTTGTACTACCTCAAAAGCAAACAAAAATCTTGAAATCTGCACTAGTCATTTAATTACGTGTTATCTGTTAACTATGTCCCCCTATGTCACACAATACTATATTCCAAGGACCACAATGGGAATAAGAGTTTTTACTTACTTTGTTGTGTTATCCTTGATATATAATGTTTGTTGACATGGCTGAATATGTTTAATTCATACATGTTATGTTGTTTGTTGTTGCATCATGTATGTTTTATTTCTATTGTAGTGCCATGCAATCTGATATTTTATATCTAAGTCAACCTATCTATCTATCTGTTGTCTATTTTAGTTGGTCCTGGCACTCTGGCAGATATGTACTGCGCGTACTGCAGGCAACGTGGGTGGTGGAACTGTATCAAACGTTATTGTAACACAGCTGCAGGGGCTGCATTTTCGTTTGGTTTCCGACCGACAAATAGTTTCATGATGCCGACAAGTAGTTTCATGATGCCTGGACATCAACCTGTCTTGAAATCGAGATACTACGGACTACGGAGTAACTGGCCGATCGCAAGGCATTTTGGAAAAAGTTACTAGTGTAACTAGAGATTGTGTGATTGCTGTTTTGAGCTCACCATCGGAAAATAACGTTTGCCATCTGCTTTCATGCGAACAAATAGACAGATATTTTCTGTGCGAGCTTTTGTCGTTTCGGTTTCTCTAACAATAAAAGATTAAAAATTACGGAGCTGTTCTTTTTACCTTTAAGAGTACAAGGAAAAAAATCACCGAAATTTGTTTCTGTGTGTGATCAAGTAGATTTGTGAGTAATTTCAAAGTTTTATCCGGTGTAATAAATGAATTCTGCGGCACTAGCAACGTGTATCACTTAACCACTATTACCAGTAAAAAAAAATCACCATTTAGATCACCGATGCGTGCATATTCCCAATACGACTGCGTGGAGTTCGATATGTAGTCATGATCTGTCAAGTGGAACACTGCAGGGGATGGTGAGTTGTAAAGCATTGGACTTGTAATCAAGGGGTCGCGAGTTCGATCGCCGCTGTCTTTATTAATTATCCTTAGATGACCCATGTCTTGGTTCTATACACTGAGCATGCAAAACCAGGAGTGTGCCTGGAATGTGATGCTTTTTCGATCGTGCCCTATCCCCAGAACCTAAAATGTTGGTCATATGGGCAACCGGTACCGACTTTATAATAGAGAGACACTGCGTGTTTAACAAGTCTTACACGAAGTTTGACTAGATTGTTCTACATATTTCGGGTGTATGGGTGGGTGAACAAACAAAATATACGCATACAGAAGAAATTTCACTTTTCACTATTCTTAAATATGTATGATTGCCTTAATTATATATGTTGTAAAAACGTACCTATCTACTATTTGCGTGTTACATCTAGTTCACACAGATTTATTTCGATGTGTTAGCTGTATCTGCGGGAAACTTGTATGACCCACACAACAAGCACCTAGAAATGAAAGTGCCAAATGAAATAAGTTTTAAGGCGTTTATAAAACATTATATTGTCATTTTCAACAATCGGCATTTAAGATCTAAGATAACAATTGTACACAGTTGACATTATTTTAAAAGAATTCTCATTTTAACTTCAAAATAGTTATCATTATTGTAAAAACCTATCTGAGTTAAGTGTTTGCTGGCGATAGGCTGTTGTGAAAGGGTTTCTCTGTTGAGGAATAACTCATATGTTAGAAATTGTTCATTTATGCTAGTGGTAAGGTAAACGAACACTTTATATTTACCTGTTTTGTAATGAAATGGAACGGGGAGTATTACGAAAGTAGACTTTGTAAGCAAGTTACTCAAAACAAAAGAGAGAAATTCAACAAGCATTATCGATTTCGCTCCCACTGTTCTTGTTTATTCAGCTGTTAAGTATAATTATGACAAAACTGTGCAGGTCACGGTTTACAATAGACAATTAATCAGACATTTAACAGTTAAACTGGGAAAAACTTTTTATAGATCTTATTTTCAGTCATTTTACAACGGTTGTTAATATTTTAAGATTAATATTAAAAATAAAATTTCATAAGAATCGAATCGTTGCTTTAAGAACAGGGATATATTATTAAGAATAAAACATGGATAGAACTATGTGTGATCCCTGTAGCGCTAGGTCAATGTCGTTGCCGGCTTCTTACTGGTGCCCGTTTTGCCGCGAGGCGTTCTGCAAAGTATGTTGTCAGTTCCACCAGACGATGAAACTGACTAAAAGTCATAATGTTGAAGCACTGTCTGATATCAACCCACGTGATAAAGAACAAAGTAGAGCTGGACAGGGCTTCCGGCTTGAGACTCTCACTCCAGTCACTTTTAACGAAAAGACACAGTTGCGTGAAATTGATAACATACTTGTGTATATGAATGGGCTGGGTGACACAGCCCTCACACTGAAGAAAATGTTTTTCGATCTCAAACTGAAAAACGAATCAGAAAAGAACGAGTGCATGAGGAAAGTGATCTTGTTCAAAGAACGCTTGAAACAGTTAGCAGACGACTTTGAGCGCCATATTGCTGGAGAACTTGATTACCTACAACACGCTGAAAATGTACAGATCGATTCAAGAATCGAAGAGTGCGAAAGTGTCTTTACTTCCGTTGAAATGTCGAAAGATCTTACACATGGACTTAAGACTGAGTACATAACACCGCAGACGATCAATAAAGTGAACTCCGCACAGCAAAGATGTAACGAGTACAAGTTCACACTGCAGAGAATTCACAGTAAGCTTCAACCAGTTCAGTATAATCTTGCTATAGACCGAAACATTTCTGACGCACTCAATACTACCCCGGGTGTCATTGGTAAAGTCGAAGTGGGTCATGAAAACGACGACCTACTTGAAAATCGAGGTGCTCAGCAGAACAGACGTGCAAGCACAATTTCAAACATGAGTATGCCAGCTTCCGTTGCGAGACGACAGTCATTCTGTTCAAATACAAATTCTGAGCATGCGCAAAAAGTAAACGAAATTAACATCCACCGCGCAGATGATCATGACGAGCCTATGGTTACAGCAATAAGCGTAATGAACAATAACCATTTCATTTCACTTGATCGAAGTAATAATAAGTTACTTCTCGTACACCAAGACGGGGTCATTATCACTTCGTATGTATTTACAAATCAAATATGGGACATGGCATTAATTGATGCTCTTACAGTGGCCGTCACTGTGCCTGATAATGACAAAATTGTGCTGGTAAAAGTACGCAATAAGAATTTGTGTGCCGAGAGGCTTATCAAAACTAGCAACATTTGCTATGGCATTTGTGCCATTGAAGGGTTCATGGCTGTCACAGTGAAGGGAGGGTACGTCAAGATTGTGACTAAAGCGGGAGAAGAAGTGGCGTCCTTACGTCACAATGCACGTGGGGAAATTCTGTTCTCTGACCCGCAACATATCACTACAAATCGAGAGCAGAACGAGCTTTATGTTTCAGACTACACGCTACACACTGTCACTGGACTGTTTCTTGCCGGGAACAAAATTGACACCCTGCCAAAGTTCGTCTTCCGCAACAACGAGCTTCAGAATCCGACGGGGCTTTGCGTAGATTCACGCGGAAACATATACGTCTGTGGATATTCCTCACACAATGTTCTAAAACTTTCAGCGGACGGCCAGCTGCTGTATGCGTTGCTTACAGGAATCATGAACCCACAGGCTGTTGCCTTGACAACAATGGAAGACCAGCTTTTGGTGTCAAGTCTTAGTAGTGGGCATGGAAAACATATGCAAAATGTAATAGAGGTGTTCCGAATTTAAATTTAGGAATTAAAACATATATAAACAAGAAAGAAGAACGGACTTGGTGTTTCTATATTTATATGCTATGATTCCGCAGGTTATGGCAACGTAATGAATAATCTACATTGCAAACAAAAAGGTTAAGGCGGGTTCAACGCTTTTGGTGGCTAAATTGTTTCGTTTTCTTTTTGTGTACATTTCTGTTTCTTTTTTCTTTTTTTTTTTTCGCTGAAAACGGCCATGTTTGGTTCTAAATAAAGTACACGTAGTTGTTATAGTTGGTGTTGTTTTCAGAATCTTCTCTACACTGAAACGCTGATTTATCCAATCAGGATTGTGTGCAATATTCCTCAGTATCAGGAGCGCGCTTTGGCGCAGTCGCAGTTCCGTTGGTTTTGGGTAGAGTCGTCTTGGTCGCTTTTGTCACAATGGGTTCGCATGGAGTCAAACATTGCGGGAATAAAATATACCTTCCTAAAGAGATTGTTGAAGGTCGTATTGGAATAGAAAATCAAATGTTTAAAATGATGTAAAACCACACAATCATGAGCTTATTTTGGTCTGGCTCTCACATCTCCTTCTACCCTGTCACCATCACCGCCTGAGTCCGACTAATTCTCAGACTATGTCGCCACATTTTGAACAGGGGAAATGCCTTATTACGTCAGCCCTGCCGTGTATTGCCTCAGTATCATAAGCAGCAATTACTGGCACTACTTGTTGAGTGGCTCATGTAAACAGACAAGTACTTCTAAACTTCAAATAAAATGGCGCCGATAAACTTTTAGGTTAGTTTTCAGTTAAATACTATGGAAAAGAAGATAGTAAATAATGTGAGTAAATATTGTTGTATTATAAAGAAACTGAAGTGTACATATATGCATTTCTATCAAAGGTATGTATTTATGCACATTTTTTTTGTTTGTTATATTTTGCGTTTTTTCTGAAGTAAAATGTATAATGCAGTTGTAGATATAAAGTAATAGTTGGGTTTATATTTTGCAAGCGTCATTCTTTTGTTGGTCTTTTAAACGCCCATTAGCAGTATTTGTTGTTTAACATTTTTAGCTTTGACGAAAGCCAGCATTTTATTTAACGTTCGTTCCTAGAAAACATCAGATATTTGGTTTAAAAAGACGATTCATTACTAGGAGATGTTAACCCAGGACTCAAGAACCGAATTCCGTTGCATGGCAAATATAACATCACCCTTCATACACTGTTTCCCCCACCCCACCCTCCAGACACCACCACCATCCCCCAAAGATTTAATATAAGTTGGTGACAAAAATACTACGAAAGACTCATTGTGATCAAAATAGGACCACATTCGAAATCAAAGAAACTGACTACAATTTTGCTGAAACAAACCAACTGCAATCCAGTTACACAATGTTTATTTTGACAAGATGCTGTGTCATAGTCAAAGGGAAACAAACTATACATAGTGCAATATTTATCAGTGTGACAGAAATTTTACTTAACTTTACAGTATTACACATGTAAATGGGACAGCAGATTATTTCCAAGGATGTTTGTATAATGTTATTCTCTCATTTTTTATTCTCTTTTTTTTTTTTTTTTTTTTGGGGGGGGGGGGGGGGGCGGAAGGGAAGGTAGTGGGGGTATCAATTTTGTCGTAATTCTCTGTCTGTTTTCTTCTCAATAACCGTACAGCTTTTGCGACTTCAGATGATTTAATTAAACACGGATTTAGTACTGTTTAAAGCTGCCCTTGCAGTTTAAATATATATTTTTCAACTGACCTTCGTAAAAGTTAGCGCGGGTATATCAAAATCATAAACAATGTCTTATTTACGTGTGAGTTGATAGTTTCCTGTTGTTGTTGATGTTATTTCAATGAACTTGTTATATATTGTTACAGCTAAATTAGAATAATGTGTCAATACAGTAATTTCAGAAGATTCTTCTTTTAATAACCCAATCCAGTCCCATTTTACAACGCGAAGAACCAGGTTTTTATCAAGGATGTTTTTTTTTCTCTTTCATGCAACTATCTCCTTTTCCCGTATTGGTTATTGGTTATATACAACAGTCACGTGACCGTCTCATTACCATCCATTTACCTTAATATAGATTTAAATCGACGTATGTCGTGTTATTTTGTATTTGATCTTTATCAAATATCTCGAAATGACTCAAAGCACTTAACACACGTATATATTTACGTGAAAAAAATCAATTTATACATTACATTACATATCTAAATGAGGGGAAAATTTGGCCTCAACCTTATGGACTGACATTTAGTGTTGTAACATGTAATTTCCTCAGTAATTCAGGAATTTAGATAATTGATGGTGTAAACATGGGACATTTTCACACAGATGTTATCGCTTAAAATGAGAAACTCCGGTGGCGTTTTACAGTGTCGACAGCTTTTGAGAGATTTACACTACTGAACTGGGTCACAGTTATCAGTTTTGGAAGTGGTTTTACGTGTTATGATGGAGGTAAGGGAATTAGACAAATACTCTATGAATGATTCTGAAGAAAAAACATACGGCACGTGCACCAGTGATTCTCAGGCTGCTTCTCTTTCTAGTAACGTCAGTTCGGGTAACGTCGGAAATACCACGTCAAGTCCATGGCTTTTTATTTGGGAGCGCTTATCGCAGTGTGTCCGTAAAAACCACGACGGCGACTTAACGGGTCTTATTGAAAGCGAGCCTAATGGCAAAAGAACCTTGACCTCTCTAACAGGAGTTTTTGCACCAGTGGCGCTGTCTATGTTCGGAACTTTCCTGTTTATGAGGATTGGTACGTGAAAATATTTCATCAGTATTAAAGTTTTTCAAACAGTCATAGCCACTCTTTATCTCTCTTATAAACCTATGTGCGAATGGGCACCTCTGCATCAACATTGTAACCTCTCTAGTGATTTTTAGATTTCCAAAATAACCAGTTTTCTAAACCCTCTACAGTGTTATATGCTGTTGGAGGAAAACTTATCTTTATAAAAGTGATATGATATTTTAGATATCTCCACGTATGATATGCTACACTTCTATGAAAATATGGTGGCAACAATTGTTTGCCATTATCTTTATATAAATCATTGTTGACACTTTTCACTTAACAGCTGCCTTGGCAGCCATATGTTGAAACTGACAAGTGGATGTAATTATCTAGAACGAGAGTTTACTTGGAAACACAAACGCTAAAGCTTTCTTTTATACTTCGGTAAATTTTCAATGTATCAAATGTTATTGTTTTACTCCTTTCAGTTTTATTGCATTGATTTTTACCAGTTACATTTTCCTTCGCCTGTGTTGTTAGCAAATCCCTTCACTTCGTATTGCACTTTATTAAACTGGTTCCCATAAGTACGCAAATCATGACTCTTTTCTGGCGTGAGAAAAATATGATTAGGGGACCAGACAATGTACTATTTATAATGGTGGCCAGGATAGGCTTCTTATGATATCAATGTAACTTTACTTTGGAATACTTGTTAAACTTAAAAAAAAAACTTCGAAAACAGACCTAGAGTAACAAGAGTCATGTTGATATGGTCATCCCCCGCCGAGTGTGTTTGCTTAGTTATCATTCTTGTGCTCATCACTCCCCTCCAACAAGATCTATCCACCTATGAAGTTTCAAGTTGATACCTCTAAAACTTTTTGAGTTATTGTCCGAACAAAATTAAGCATGAAAAATAACAAAGAACAATAACTCAAAAATAATGAAAGATATAGAGAAAAATTATGATTCTTGTATTTTACACTCCTCCTACATGAGATCTATTCACCTGTGAAGTTTCAAGTTGACTTTTCCAGTTATACTCTGGACAAAAAAAAAGAATGAAAAATGACAAAGAACAATAACTAAAAAATTATTAAGGACAGAGTTATCGTTCTTATGCAGTGCACTTCTCTCTAATGAGATCTATATATCTATGAAGTATTAAGTTGATATCAAATACTTTTCGAGTAATGCTCCGAACAAAAAGTAAGCATGAAAAATAACAAAGGGCAATAACTAAAAAAATATGAAGGTAAGAGTTATCATTCTTGTGCTTTGCATTCCTCCTCAATGAGGTCTATCCATCTGTGAAGTTTCAAGTTGATATCTCAAATTCATTTCGAGTTATGCTCCGGACAAAATTCATGCATGAAAAATAACAAAGGGTAATAACTAAAAAAATATGAAGGGTAGAGGTATCATTCTTGTGCTATGCATTCCTCCTCAATGAGATCTATCCACTTATGAAGTTTTAAGTTGATATCTCAAATACTTTTCGAATTATTCTCCGGACAAAATGTGGGACGGAAGGACGGGCGGACGGATACTTTTACTACATCCCCGCCGCCTTTTCAGCGGGGGATAAAAAGGTAAAACCATAAACTATTAGCTTTCTGCAACCATATTACATTAACAGTTGCGAGATACACTGAAAACGAATCGGTCACATTCCAAAAGCTGGGGATTACGATTTGAGTTCAAAAAATCTGCAAAAGCAAATCTGATAATATCATTCTCTCTCCTGCTAAGGAATTTATGATGATTTGGTTTGTCTGCCTTAATGTGGTATCTTTAGCGTGACACATATAGAAATGACCTTTATCGAGCTAAATTATGCATTTAATCTCGTTAAGTTGATAAAAACTTCAACTTGATACATCAGGCGACGATAATATCTACCAGGCAGTAGGTTTTACACAAGTATATTGTCCATTCTCCAAGTATCTTTTCTTAAAATAATCATGGGCATGTTTGATGTCCTCTGATCAGAAACTCTTGGATACATTTGAAAACCCTTATTCTTACCTTAACCGACGAATAGAACCATGTCATAGCTATCTTTCGATGCTGGGGGTAACCTCATTAAAGTTTTGCTGTAACCAAGACGTAATTCTGGAAAGAACAAACAATATGGTTCTGCTCAAACAGTAATGAATATGTTGGTTCTTGAGCTCTCAGAAATAAAAAAAAAAGAAAACGAAATACGAATTTGCGTCTCTTTTTCGCTTACTTTTTCAAAGTTCAGTCTGCTTCCTTCATTTTTTAAAACTTTTTTGTTTTGTTTTGTTTGTTGTTGTTGTTTTTAAACATTTTATTACATACCCTTAGTGTGACGCTTTTGTCACTAACACTACCTTTGTTTTAGGTCATTTTATTTCTTTTGTATATGATGTATTTCAGTTGTGACAAATCATGTGTTGTTTACCGAGCTACACTTGTTCGATTAAAGGTCGCGGCGCTATTAAAGGCGAACATATTCGTCAGTGTATACTTTTATATCATTCAACACGACCATATTGTTATTAATCAGCTGACTAGTTTTGAACACTATTCGCGTAAAATTTCAGAATTTTTACTTTGTACTTAAACCATTTTTTACCTTAACTGTGAGAAAACTTTGCAGATTCTATCTGGACAATATCTGTTTTGAAAGGATTATTTTCATGTTGGACTTTTCAGTGTCATTTCATTTAGTCACTGGTCCCGCCCGGAATAAACTGGCTTTAATCTGTTATTTTTTACTAGATTAGACTGCTATTTAAAGGCAGAAGCCTTGAATTTAAGGCTTTTGGCTAATGGCTAGAAACTGATGTATGAACATTTAAATTGAGTTTTTAATGCAGTTCGATTTTGCAATTGATAATGGTAATGTGTCTGTTGAATTTCAGTGAATTATCTTTAATCTTGTCTGCAAAAGTGGATTTATGATTTGTTACCTAGCAATCATTTTATGCCATGATGTCAACTAAAATTTGCGTGAGTCACAGTTCTGTTGTAATTTAAATACCCTCACAGGTAAATACAGATGTAATATATAATCGGTTAAATTAATACAGAAAAAGAAGACCAAGGATTGTATAAAGTACTTGGACTTTTTTTCCCTGAACCATTAAGTTTTAAAAAATCTTAGTTGGTTGGTGTCTTTGAATCTCAAGAAGTAAAACTATTAAGATTACCACATATATTTATATGCATGGTATAAACTAATAAAAATTCATTTAGTAAAAGGCAAGAATGTAAATGTGCAGTATTCTTAGAAAAAGAAAAATAACACGACGCATGACATAATTTCGATTTTCAGTAGTTATGCACAGGACTGTCAGGGCAACACTTGTATGTGCTTAATTGTCTGTCAAACCTATATCACAAAGCATCCAAAGAAAAGGGGTGAACTGGATACTTCTGTAATTAGATAGTCACTGACTACAAGAGTATGAGAATAATTCAAGTAAAAAGATTGTTACTTTTATAAAGAAAAAAAAAACTTAATAAATGAACTTGTAAGTATTGAACTAGTTTGAAAACAGATGTATAATACAATGCTTCATGTACTACATGTACAGTTGAAAATGTAGTCGGTAACTGAACGGTTGTAGGACTGGCATGAAAACTGTGAACTCAAGTGATGACTACTCAGAAACGGTTGATTTTTTTCTGTTTTCTTATTTTCAACTGTTTTTGTTGCTTGCAATTTTAGTAATGAAAGTTCTTATGTTTTATTGGTGAATTAAATACGTTAGGGCAGTTCTAAGAGAGTGGAGGCTAAAGGACTCCTCTGACTCTGAATTGGCCCTGTACTGATAAAACATAAAAATATGCAGTTTACATTTATTTTCAGAAGGATGCAAAATATACAGAAACCTGTAAGCAAACAGTATTTGATCGTAAATGATATTAAAGGGTCCCACGTTTTACCGGAATCGACCATTATTACCGGAATCTACCGGAATCGACTTTGTATTACCGGAATCGACCTATATTTCATACATAAGCCATTTTTTTTCAAGGTAAACAACATTGTTTATTAATATATTATATAATTAACGTAATTACAAAAGGAATTTGAAGTTTCTTTGAGTGGAAAGATGTTGCAAGAGAAAGAAAATCGGCGATCTGCGGAATATTTGCGCGTACAGATATACGCCGGAATCGGCCTGTATTTCATAAATAAATAGGAATTAAGTCATACAGAAGTTATTTTTCATTACTCTACATCAGAAATAACATATCTACCCAAAGAATTTGAAGTATCTTCGAGTGGAAAGATTTGACAAGAGAAAAAAATCGGCGAGTGGCGGAAAATTTGCGCATATGGATATACACCGGAATCGGCCTGTATTTCATAAATAAATTGAATTTAAGTCATACAAAGCTATTTTTCATTACTTTACATCTGAAATAAAATATTTACTAAAGGCATTTGAA
This sequence comes from Cyclina sinensis, assembly GCA_012932295.1. NCBI lineage: Eukaryota > Metazoa > Mollusca > Bivalvia > Venerida > Veneridae > Cyclina > Cyclina sinensis. The sequence continues at coordinate 29,417,427 of JAAONU010000005.1, forward strand.
GTTTCTTTCAGAGGAAATATGTTGAAAGAGAAAGAAAATCGGCGAGTATTAAAGTTGAGCGTCAACCTGGGATAAACATTCGTCGGTATTTCAAAGACAGTCTTGTGAGATAGAGATGTCATAACACGTTGATTATAAGGAACAATTAGCAGCCACTTTGCGGCATTTTAATTTGTTAATTCCACAACTTTTTGTCGGTACAGTGCCATTCTAAACAACATACACCAAGCTGGGGTATATGAATGATAAATACCATATATGTTACGAAAGTACAAGTTAAATATGAAACACATGTCGATTCCGGTGTATATTCTTATGCGCAAATTTTCCGCAACTCGCCGATTTTCTTTCTCTTATAAAATTTTTCCAATAAACTTCAAATACATTAAGCAAATATTTTATTTCAGATGTTAAGTAATGAAAAATAACTTTGTATAACCTAAATTCAATTTATTTAAGAAATACAGCCCGATTCTGGTGTATATCCGTACGCGCAAATTTTCCGCAACTCGTCGATTTTCTTTCTCTTGCAACATCTTTCCACTCGAAGAAACTTCAAATTCCTTTGGTAGATATTTTATTTCTGATGTTAAGTAATGAGAAATAACTTTTGTATGACTTAATTTCAATTTATTTATGAAATACAGGCCGATTCCGGTGTATATCCATATGCGCAAATTTTCCGCCACTCGCTTAAATGGCTTATGTATGATATATAGGTCGATTCCGGTAATGCAAAGTCGATTCCGGTAGATTCCGGTAAAAATGGTCGATTCCGGTAAAACGTGGGACCGATATTAAATGCTTCTTAAAGCATCTATTAAACTCCAAATTGAAAATCTAGGCACAAATGAAAAAAAAATGTCATCATAATGATATAGCACTGTTTTCATGGGAATTTATGACCTTTCGGAATTTTTCCTATGAGGAACTTCAGGGGCATTTCATGAGTTCTGGATATCAAAAATATTTGCTTGTGAAAACATGAAAGGCTTTTCTTTGCCAGTTATTTTATTGTTTACCACTGATTTTTACTATCTGATAACACTCATTTCAAGTTCATGTAATGTGTATACAGGGGCTGATTGTGTTTTCTTACTTCTTCATCAGAAAGTGTTTCCACTGCATTGTCAGATGTTTGTTTTATTAACCCTTACCTTGCTGGAAGCAACTGATCTGCCTTTTCAACCAGTGTAGACCAAGATCAGCATGCACATCTGTGCAGTCTGATCATGGTCAACACTATTTGTCATTCAGTCAGAATGCACCCACATGAATTATTGGATCTATCCAAACTGAAAAATGGAAAAGTCCATTTAAGATATTTAGCATGGTAAGGGTTAAGTGAATTCAGCTCTGTTTAGGACTGGCTAAAATACCTTTAGTCTGATAGATTTTCAGATGTCATTGTAAAGAGATGTCTGACAGTATCTTAAAACTGTTACTTTCAGGAGATTTGAAATTATTTGTATACCCCACTGTTCAACTTTTATGTCTCTCAAATGGCATTAATGTACTTGTCAACAACATTCTACAACATTGCCAGTGTTTTCTTTGTGCCATAGATCTTTTTAGTTCAGTTTGACCTAAGTTAGTCTGTGAGGACAGGTCAAAGTTTTGAACTAACATTTTGTTTTCTTGTCAGTACAAATGCATCTTGTAAACCATATCCTATACAGAAAGAAAAAAAAATGTCAGTTTAATGAATCTTTCTATTAGTAGTAATCAGTTTTAAGGAATGAGTTCAAAGTATCTGATATTTAATATGTGTAGTAATGTATCACATCCATGCCCAGTTAATGTTAGTAACAGTTATATGTACCTTATTTCTTTATTGAATTTTGTTATAATTAACACTCAAAATTGTTAATATTAACAGAATTGACACAGCTTCTTTAAACCTGAATAGACATGAGATAATGTTCTGTTATCTTCGTCATTAGGCTCATACATGTACATGTACTACCCTTTGGTCAGTGATAAATTTGCCTGCTTCATTTCAGTAACAGTTCTCTTTGAGGAAATTTTGTTTCCTTTATACTTGTCACTTTTGAATGTTTTTATTTGTTTTATAGCTTAATGACAGGAAAAAAAGATACCAAAAAAAAAACCCAGTTCATTATGGAATATATCTGAGTGTGACTCAACATAGTGAATTACATTGTACATTGAATATTGAGGTGTTGAGAGTTTAATACAAGTACAAAATTGTGTTGAGGATTGAAATTGATAAGTTCCATAATAATGGCAGCAATGGAATATCCAAGTGACAGGAATTTAACTAGTAGTAGTGAAAACCAGGTAACTTACGGCAGTAATGCTGAAAGAGAAAATACGTCCCCGACAAGTGAAAATAGTGAAATCAATAGTGCGGACAACATTCCCCTAATACACTCACCAATGATTTGGAGGTTGCCGCGCGGTATGAGCACAAGGATTAGACAGGACTCCATAGTGGACTCGCGTAGGACGCTTGGAACTTTTGCGGGAGTGTTCTGCCCTATTGCATTATCCATGTTCAGTACTCTTCTTTTTCTAAGAACAGGTAATATATAGTCCTCTTACATTACTACTCACCTTAGATATTTAGTTTAGGCCAGAGTATTTTTATGCCCCCACAAAGTGGGAGCACATAGAGTTGCACTTGTCCGTCAGTCTGTACGACCGTGCTATAATACGACCGTACGTCTGTATGTACGTACGTACGTCCCGAAATTTTGTGAATGCAACTCCTCTTAAACCGGATGGCAGATTTTGCTAAAACTTTCAAGGATGAACAACCTTAATGTGTAGATGATAGTAAAGGAAGGAATTTTTGCTTTGACCAAATTTAACGGAATTATGGCCCTTTGTTGACTTTTTCACTATATGCCATATAGCCAAATAAATTTGTGAATGCAACTCCTCATAAACCGGATGGCAGATTTTGCTTAAACTTTCAGGAATGAACAACCTCAATGTTAGATGATAGTAAAGGAAGGAATGTTTGCTGCAACCAAATTTAACGGAATTATGGCCCTTTGTTGATTTTTTCACTATATACCATAAAGTGAAATAAATTTGTGAACGCAACTTCTCATAAACCAGATGGCAGATTTTGCTTAAACTTTTGGGAATGAACAACCTTAATGTGTAGATGATAGTAAAGGAAGGAATTTTTGCTTTGACTAAATTTAACGGAATTATGGCCCTTTGTTGATTTTTTCACTATATACCATATAGCCAAATAAATTTGTGAACACAACTCCTCATAAACCGGATGGCAGATTTTGCTTAAACTTTTAGGGATGAACAACCTTAATGTGTAGATGATAGTAAAGGAAGGGTAATGTTTTTACGCGACCTGACACACCTGGGGTTTCTATACTTTAATCTGTACTTAACTTTCATGTTTAACATTTTTTAAATTTTACCTGCTTACTTTAATATCAGCAACATGTAATTACTTGTGTGTCTCTTTCTTCGTCTTCGCTAATGTGATTCCTCATAGTACATAAATATTTACAACATTTTTATGTCAACTTTTCAAAGAATAAGGAGGTCTATTGTACTTGCGGCGTGGCTTTCGGGTTAAAGTTTTAGGGCAAGCTTCTCATTTTCACTATTTCTTCCCTTTCTACTGCAGATATTTGTTCAAACTTGGCCGTAGACTGTGTCATTCCGTCAAGGCCCATAACTCAAACATTTTTATTAGTTATTCCCCTTTTAAGACTTTGAAAAATCTTTAATTTCAGGCTTTTTTTTATACCTTCAAGCACTAAGAATAGTCAAGCGTGCTGTCCATCCGACAGCCCTTGTTTCAGTATAAAATATCTAATTTTGAAATAAAAGGACAGCGTTATTAATATACAAAACACCTCAATTCATTTGCAACTACAGTAAAAAATTGTTCCCCACCTAAATCTTACATACAAAATATACATGCTCTTGTTTATGAGCACTTATGCATAGTGGGGGCATCTGTGTCCTATGGACACAGTTTATTAAGTTCTAGTTTATTAATTGGTTTACAGGAATTTTTACAAAATTGTGCAGTAGGAGGAAGAAGTAAAAAAAAAAAAGTGGAAAAAGTGAGCATTGAGAAGAAATGAAATGAATATTTTCTTTAAAATTTTATTTAATGAAAACCAAGCCAGAATTAAAGAAATTCATTTTTTTATAGAAAGAATAGTTTGCACATACCTGTCTACATTTATCAGACAAGATATTTAGTTTATTAGAAAACAATTGTTGCCATATGTTTCAACTTTAATTTTTGTTACCGCTACATGTAAGTTTTGATGAGTATTCACATCCACCTTGTAAAAAAATTAGGAATAATGCCTTTGTTTGTTTAGTTATAGCAGCCATTATATTTTAAATACGTTGTATCTACTAACATTCATTAGAATCATGTGAATTGCTTGCTTGCTTTCTATCTGTAACTAGCTTTAGAGAGACTAAACACATCTAGCAGAACTGTATGGCACTGACTGAGACTGTATCTCGTGTCTGGTGTTTGTTGAATGAAAAATATCCCAATCTCATTAAAAACAATTCAAGCTCTCATTTTCATCATTTCCAAATCAGCTGAATTCCAAATTTGACTTGAAATTTGGCGGGTTGTGTTATACACACTGTAACAGCTACAGATATTTTTAAATCAAAATATGAAGACAGTAACTTTCAGATGATTGTAAAATAAAAGCATTTTTTATTTCGATAAAATTGTTTTATCAATAGGTTTACTCCTAAAGTGATAACATTTTCAGCCAAGCTACAAACATACATATGATCACTGACACGTCACTTCAAATTAATGATTGTACATGAATAAATTGGTGCATGAACATTTTGATAAATGAACCCTTTGAAACTAACAGGTACATGTAATTGTATCATTACTTTTCTCTATATCAAGGAATTCAGTAAACATATACAGTCACTAGATAATTCTTTAACCAATATTCTTAGAATGTTTTTGTTCACTTTTTTCACTTTGAGAGCATTTCTTGTTGCGTCTGTCTTTCCTGTTGCCATGCCTAAGTTACAGATTAGTTGAACAATCATTTACTGTTCCTTCAGTTGCTTTATTTCTCTGGTACCTTCGATATCGTAGTCACCACAATGAGAGCAGATAGGATCTACTGTCATTGTGAAATGGTATATGTAAGATAAATGCACATATATTCCTGGGCATGAAATTTTAAGATTCATATTACTGTGGTCATACCACCAGTTGTCAGTCCATCTGACAAGTGTACCTGTGTATCCAACCAGGTTACTAACCAGTCTCTCTGCAATCATTTGACTGCTACCTCACTTGAATCAGTGGTGGGAGTCATGCCAATTAAACAACAAGAGCCATGTTACACATGGTTAATCCCCCCGCCGGGAAGAAGCTACCTGAAGGTTGTTCTTTCAAACACTCAATGTAATAATGTTTGAAGAAAATCCCATAAAAAATAGGCAGAGTTATTGTTCTTGCAAACTGCACTTCCTACCAATGTTCTATGTCAGTGTATTAAGTTTGAAGAAAATCGCTCAAGCACTTTTGGAGTTATGCTTCGGACAAAGTTTTTCAATTAAATCTGATAAAGGGGAATAATTCTAAAAGTAGGCAAGGTAGAGATATTATTCTTTCACACTGCACCTCCTCCAAATGTGCTCTTTCAGTATATGAAGTTTGAAAAAAATCCCTCTAGTACTTTTGGAGTTATGCTCCGGACAAAACTGGAACGGACGGACAGAGACCATTTCTAATATCCCCTCCGCCTTTGGCGGGGGGATAATAAGTTGAAGAATTCAAGAATTAGATATACATGTATATGCTGGGATTTTTAAAATGTAAACAAGTAAATCTGATAAAGGGGAATAACTCTAAAAAATAGGCAAGGTAGAGTTATTGGACTTGCACACTGCACTACCTACCAATGTGCTCTGTCAGTGTATGAAATTTGAATAAAATCCCTCAAGTAGTTTTGGAGTTATGCTCAGGACAAAATTTATCAAGTAATTCTGATAAAAGGGGAATAACTCTAAAAATAGGCAAGGTAGAGTTATTGTTCTTGCACACTGCACTACCTACCAATGTGCTCTGTCAGTGTATGAAGTTTGAATAAAATCCCTCAAGTAGTTTTGGAGTTATGCTCAGGACAAAATTTATCAAGTAATTCTGATAAAGGGGAATAATTCTAAAAATAGGCAAGGTAGAGTTATTGCACTTGCACACTGCACTCCCTACCAATGTGCTCTGTCAGTGTATGAAGTTTGAATAAAATCCCTCAAGTAGTTTTGGAGTTATGCTCCGGACAAAATTTATCAAGTAATTCTGATAAAGGGGAGTTACTCTAAAAATAGGCAACGTAAAGTTATTGGACTTGCACACTGCACTACCTACCAATGTGCTCTGTTAGTCTATGAAGTTTGAATAAAATCCCTCTGGCAGTTTTGGAGTTATGCTCCGGACAAAATTTATCAAGTAAATTTGATAAAGCGGAATAACTCTAAAAAAAGGCAAGGTAGAGTTCTTGCACTTGCACACTGCACTACCTACCAATGTGCTCTGTCAGTGTATGAAGTTTGAATAAAATCCCTCAAGTAGTTTTGGACTTATGCTCCGGACAAAATTGTTTCGGACGGACGCACGGACACACGGACGGATGAAGGGCATTCCTAATATCCCCTCCGCCTTTGGCGGGGGGATAATAATTACCGTAATAGTGATAAATATACATCAAAAGCACTATCCCATTTACTGTTTGTATTTATAAATATTTTTAAATGTAAAAGCACTAAACGGTTGAATTTTGGTACTTCAAAACCTCTCTTAAAGGCAGTTTACATTGTATATGACCTAAAAGTAAGTCCACATTGATCGGCCGATATTTTTCCATTTTGCGACAGAAAGGCTGAGAATGTTTGCAAACATTTGTATACTAACTTATTCCTAAAACCAACTCAATACAATTATGAAATAAAGTGCAGAATTAATTACAAATTCACTAACGGTAACCCAAGATTATGACATGGACCTGATCCAGGCTTCTTCGGAGTTGACAGCATACCCAGTCTTCCTCTTTATTGGGGTTACCAATTCGTGTATTCATAATTGCTTCTCCTTTTGTTTGTGATGTGCGTAACAGTATCATTTTATGCTATAAACTTTTCACAGAAACTTTAAACTACACATTTTCCATGTTGCAATGTTGATAAATCAATGAGTTTCAGGCCGTAGAATGTGTTTCTGCCATCATACAAAAATATGCATGCTGAGTATAGAAAGAATGTAAACCAGGCTAAATATTCAGACTGTGTTTCCCAATATTTGTAATAATGTGAAGATTGTGTAGACAAAATCAATAAACTAGTCAAAGGTCACATGATATAGGTTGAAATACACTATTTCCTCCAAAACCTGAAAGCCGATATACACATCGGGAAAAATAAAATCGAAATTTTAAATTTTATTTTTATTTGAATTTTGCAAAATTTAGGTATGGTGCTCCCATAAACTAGAAAATATAAACATTCTGGCATTAAATGGTTTAGGTGGGATGTACCTGTTATGCCATCTCAGAGTGTTCAGTATAGGCGAACTTTTTTTCGCCTTAATGCCAGAGTTTGGTGAAGTTCGGAAGGGAAGTGTAAGGTGACTTTTTCGTCCTATTCGCCAACTCACAAGACCCCTGCTTTTTATTTGCTCAAATAAATGTCTTGAAAATATACGGTATAATGTGACATCATTCTGACCACCAGTTTAAATGTTAATGTTATTTTGACACAATTTTGCTTCTAAAATTTCTGAAATTATTTCAGTTTTTGACAGCTGATTTCACAAACTTTCGGAAACTTTTTCCAAGAAATGTATCTCTGTCCAAAAGAAAGACCACATGGCAAATACTCAGGCTTGCAGTTTGAAAGTGATTTCCTTATCAATAAATCAAGAACAACTGTGCCCAGGACCTTCAAACTTAAGTGGATTGTTTGGCCTGATTAGCTCATGTTAGTACCCACAGGGACCAAAACGGTTCCCAGTCAATAACACAAGAACAACAAGACCCAGGACCTTTGTACTTTAAGGGAAGGTAGGACTTGATGAGTAGATGAATCTTATTGTTTTCAGGCTCACATGGTGAAAGTTCAAGCTCACAGGGGCCCATGCTTAGTAAACAGTTTCTTAATCTAAAAATAAATGCTACCTGGACCTTCAAAATCCCATTATAGGATGGTTTAGCATGTGCAGATAAATTCTGTTGATTTTGTGCTCACTGTTTCAAAATTATAGGGGCCTGTACTTTGGCAATTATCCTAGTCATTTACTCAAGAATGAGAGGAATTTTATATTCTAACACTATCTGCAATTCACCGACAATAAACAAAGAAGGAATTGAGCGTGATATATCATAGGCAGTATAGCACGCTGAACACAAGCGCGCGCCCGCTGACGTCACTGCGAACGTTACTGTTAAATAGTGCACATACTTGCGCCCCTTATAAATATACGTACGTGTTAGAATGGAAATAGATTTTATTATTTTCGTGATCTACCGTCGTATATATCACGGTTTCTCGTTCATATGCGTAGCTATTTAATCACTCAGGCCTGCGGCCTTCGTGACTAAATAACTACGCATCTGAACTTGACACCGTGATATATCAGACGGTATATCACTCAAACTTAAAATCTATTTCCTAAATATAGTTCAGTTTTATGAGTAGATATTTGTAGCTCTGTATTCAGTTGTTTAAGACTCACTATGCCGTCAGAGACAACATCCTTTATTGATCTTGGGGATTTCTGATGTGCTTAATGCGGGTATCATTGTCTATGTGACGTTTTACTACAGTTGAAATTTGTTTCTTCAAATTGGCAGCTGACGTGAGATCACAGTTTTAGCGAAAAGTACTGATAGGTCTAATGTTTTCATAGTATCTGTAGCAATTCATATATTGATAAACATGAAATAAATATTAATACATGTAGAAGAGCAGTGACTGTCCTTTTTTCAGGTGAATGGTCTAGTTAACGGCTGACATAAAGGAGATTGAACCAGTACTAACAAATACACATGTACATGTATAAAGTACTCTGAGATTGTTTTCTTAATACTGGTTATATAAATTGTCAAGGCTGGTCATGTACATTTTATATTTGTCATGGCTGATATCACCTTTAAAAATAAGTATATAATTACAAGTACTCGAGACTTTTTGTTTGTGTCCTTACATTAGTAATTGTACTGTGTATTTGATGTGAACTTAGATTACATACTGTAGGTCAGCCCTCGTTATTTAATTTAATCTATAACACTCACATTGTTAGTATAAATGTGACCTCTCATAATTTTCTTTAGTTCTTTTTTATAATCATTTTGAAGTTCAGTTGCATGGTCGCTGTCAGATCTTTACCCTGGGCTTGGCGCAAAAACATTGAATATCTATTACGGTATATGTAATACATCACAATGAAAAAGGCCTTGTTGACGATTTTTATCGTAATGTTACTTTCAACAGATCCTGTCAAATCAATATTTTCTGTTACTGAAGTATATATAGTACTGTATGTATATCATATTTATATGATGAATAAATATAAAATAGGCATTAAAGTATGCATGGTTGCTTGCAAAGTGGTTTCAGAGACATCATATAAATGACGTCAAATTTTAGTCACAGGGATATGTATTTTCTGTTGTTATTTTGACATTATTTTATGTACAGCCATTAGATCCCTTTTGTTGACATGCACCACAAGTTCTTTTAGTGGTCAAAGTGACCTTGAATATTTTTTCAGAATTCATTTTGCATGGATATACATGTATGCACAGACACTAGACACAATCAATTTACCTATATACGCATATATACTATATATAAAGAATATATATTCTTTATATATAGTATAATATGCGTATATAGGTAAATTGATTGTGTCTAGTGTCTGTGCATGTATGTACATGTGTGCATGCAACTGGATCATTTTGACCATTAATATTGCTTTGATTATTAGACTACTTGGTGTTTTCAATCAGCTGAGAGTTCTTATCCAATGAGATTTCTTCAATTTTTTTCTTTCTACCAGGGCTCCCGAAAACCGAAAATTTGCCGGTTTTGACCGAATTTTATCTCTATGGACCGATTTCAATGTCCAAAAGTCCTTAAAAAAATCGGTCCAGATAATTTCCAAAAAAAAAAAATCTAACTTTTCAAAAAACAGTCAAAATCTCACACCAAAACCTCAATTGATCGCTAATCCGGTACTTCACACCTATCATAAAACTATCACTGTTGCCCACGGCAATTATTGCCAATTAACTTGTAAACAAGTAAAAGTGTGCTTGATTTGCAGCCGGCCAATTGATTAAAGTTGACCGGCTCAAACTGTGAACATATAATTTCATCGAAATCATACTCCCCGCAGCGGTTACTTCCCCTGATCAGTACAGAAAACAGTTCAAGTAGAAAAGCGTGACGTAACTGGTGCGAGGAGTGTGCATCGAAATAGGCGATAACTGTCGTCTGCTTAATTTCATTAAGGGCTTAATAGTAATTGTAGTGGCTAGCTGCAGCACAAAGCACACTTTAAAATATCAGTGACTAGTTTGACGTTGTAAAATTAGCTCTAATTCTACTTTCGCTTTGAAAAACACATATTTTCGCGACGTCAACACTATCATAACTCAAACTGTTCTTTGCCCTTAACTTAAATCGTTTCAATTTTTTTTTGTTGGTTCTTGGTCTCGGGGGGGGGGGGGGGGGGGGGGGGGGGGGGGGTGCGGTCGATGTCTCGGACCGATTGAGATTTCAGAATTTTAGGAGCCCTGCTTTCTAAAATAGGTGTACAGTTCATTATTACTTGTTCATATCTATCTCTTTGAACATTCTTACCTTCATTTCGTAAAAAGATGCTAGATCAGTTTCTTAAACTTAAATTCTGACATTACTTTTAATCAAAGTTTACAAAAAAACTGATGGATCGATAGTCTTTGAATCCAGATTTAAGTTTCTTGTAAACTGGTCAATTGCCGCACACAGTGACTGCTGTAGAGAATTAAAGTCTAAACAAATAGATAAAATATGTTCTGTAAGTTTAATCAGATAAATCAATAATTAAAAATAAACAATCAATGCAAAACAGTCACTGCTCTTTACTTCCAAAGTTTTAGATTACAACGCTTAAATGCTTACTTAACATTTCTTATCTCCGAATCAATTGCATCGTTTTTGAACTTGGCCAGGTTATGTCTTGAGCGAAGGTGAGTAGACTAGCAGACAGTGAATAACTTATATTCTAAAAACAGCAATGACTGAAGCACTGTGCTACATAGAACATCAGACAGAAAATTGTAAAAATAGAAAATCAAAAACAACATTCTTTCATACCACAATAGTTAGAAACATTTTGAATTAGGTAATTTCTATATTGTTAAATGATCAACAAACTTCTTATTACATAAATGTTATCTTAAATGTTTGAATAGATGGAATTATTTGTTTTGGTGGTAGGCTGAAAATTCTGGTCATTGATAGGTGATTTGCATTAAGGTCGGTGTCCTTTCTAGCATTGCATAAAAGTGTAATGTTGCAAAGAAAGAACTTAGCCCACAGTTTATTAAGTCCACAGAGATACTTTCGAAGAGTTGAATGTCATTGAGAAAATATGTACAGTTTCTTTTTCTGCAAAGTTATTGTCCTTTGTTTAATTTCTAATAAAAACTGAGTGCTTCAAAAAACATAAATGTTCATTGCCTTAAAATTGGCAAGAAAAGTTAAACAATAACAAAGAGAGCCATACAAGTTCATTAAATTTACTGTCCATATAAGACTGTTTCCTGATAGATAATAGAAGTGCAGTGTCCATGAATAATAACTGCATTCTGTTTTTGATAATCTCCCTTTGTAGTATTTACTTTAACTTACGAAATGTCTTCAGAAGTATTCACGTCCGCCCGCTTAGCTCAATAGGTAGAGCACTGGATTAGTAATCCATCGGTCGTTGGTTCGACCCCTGGGCAGGGCAAAATTTCTCAGTGACAATTGTTCTCAGACATTGTGTCTTATGTTCATTTGTCTCTCACCGCTGATTCAGTGTAGATCAAGTGGGAACAGTAGTCAGTCACTTGCGGAGAAATTGGTAATTACTGGTTAGTTATCCTGGAAAACCGGTTAGGTGGACTGACCGCTGAGATATAACAAATGTTGAAATCGGCATTAAACCCCAAAACAAACAAACAAGAAGTATTCAGCGTTCAGTTGAATGTTCTTCTACATTATTCAAAAGATTAAGTAAACTGAGTATCAATATGTTTGTTTGGCAAGTTCAGCAATTTTATGATTACTGAATCAGATAATATAATTATGTGAACTTGATCTTCAGCAAATGGAATGTTAGTTAGGATAGATATAAAGAATTATATGATATATACACTTTTTATATAGCAAAATACAGCAGATACTGTAAATACGGAATCAGAACTCAGAACTTGAAGAGTTTTAATACATTATTTTGTCATTCTAAATTTGTTGGTTTGCTATCCTCAGATAATGGTGCTGAAAATAGCAAAACTCAGCTCTCTCTACCCAGGCACACCAAAGGCAGACATGCCGCCAGGCCAGCAGTCTGAAAAGAAAATAGTTTTTGCTTATTTTATTTGTGGTAATCATTCATTCAAATTCTTATTGAAGTAATGCAAAATGTGGGTCATACATCTTCAAACCAATAATCTTTCAAATGAATATCTCAGTTATGTAACCTTCATGTTTTTGAATTGTATAAACTAGAAAGTTATATATATTCTTCAGGTTTTGTGGTTGGCCAGTCTGGTATACTTGAGATGATTCTGCAGCTGATCCTAGCTTACACAATCCTTGTTCTGACAGTCCTGAGTATATGTGCCATATCGACCAATGGAGCGGTGGAAGGAGGCGGAGCTTACTGTATCCTTGGTGATCAGAGAAGAAATTATGAATTAATGATAACAACATATTTGTTGTTGAAAAAAATGGGTTATTCAAGTTTATGATTTAAAGATGTTTTAATGATGTCACTGAAAATATACACTCTGACTCATACATACACCTGGTGTGGATAAATTGTCAGTACAAATGAAATATTGATTATGTGTTTCACAGATGTGCCTGGCATCATTTTACGTGAATGATTGTACAGCTGGAAAGAAATTGAATTTTATTAAATTGTTGTAAGGGAACATGTTTTATACAGACATTCACAATGAAAATCCTGTCAGAGAAACTTAGTTTAGACTTTAGAGGTTTAATGGAAAAATTATGAAGTTTCTGTTTATTGAAAATGTTATTGAGAAAGTTTGATTAAGCCTTCCCATTTGATGAAAATGTAGGTCAAACACTAAATGACAAGAATGACTTGTGCTGTCACTGTATCCTCTTAATAACTGGTCTGCTCCTGTTTTAGGGAACTTAAAGTTTTGTTGCAACTAATATACTTAACAGATACAATTGTTGTAGAAATGCAAAATTAACAATATTCTATACATGTACATCATGTGATGTTAGGGTTTGTTTTTTTGAATATCACATAAACAGATCCCAATTTTCACTCCTATTTGAAATGTTTTACATTAATATTGCTGTTTTCATAACACGTATGAGTGGTTCAATGCAGAACTGTAGCAGATATGTTAAAAGTACATGTGTAAGTGTGAGGTAAAATAGCTTTGCACTACATGTTGATGAGAAACTCATAGAGCATGTTCAGATCATTCATACGATGTGAATTATATAGTCATGCACCTCTTAACTATACAAAACACTTGGTCATGTGGCTGTGACTCTTATCAAGGATAAACAACCTGTCTCATTCAGTCAAGGGAAATGCCATTGTAGTAAATATGTTACTCATTTCACATGTATATTAAAATCTTGAATAACCTTTACATGTGTATATTATTAAAGTATGAGGTTGCCAGTAATGTCGTGGAAGCTCTAGATCCTTAACTGTATCATGATATGATAAGTCGTGCCCTGGGTCCCGAGTTCGGAGGAAGTATTGGGTTTATGTTCTATTTGGCAAATGTTCTGGCTTGTGCCTTGTATGTTAGTGGCTTCACTGAGGGGATCATGGAAAACTTCGGCATCGGAGGTGTGTAATTTTAACCCGAGTCAGTATCATGTAAAATTAAAGTTTTCTTCAAGTCAATTCAAATTCTTTATTCTCTTCAAGCTTTAATTCATGTGATAAACTTTCAGCTAGGAAAACTTCAGCATTGGAGGTTTATAATATTTCTATGGCACAGTCTTTATATTGTTTCATTATGTCTTTTTAATATGTGTCTGTCAATAATTGGTCTGTTCAGGTATGTGAAGTCATCAGTTACATGTATTCATATGTCTGTCAATCTTTTATTTGTTAATATATATTTTTTATGCCCCCGAAGGGAGGCATATAGTAATCACACTGTCCATCTGTTCGATAAAATCTTGTCCTCGCTTCATCTCCAAAACCGCTTGAGGGATTTCATTGAAACTTAACAGAAGTGTTTGTCAAGCCTAGTTGTGCATATCTTAAGGAGATTCTGCTAGATTTAATTTTGGTAGAATTACGACCACTTAGTCTTTTTTATGCTCCCACAAAGTGGGGAGCATATAGCGTTGCACTTGTCCGTCCGTCCGTCCGTACATCCGTCCGTACGTCTGTCCGTACGTCCCGAAATCTTGTGAACGCAACTGCTCTTAAACCGGATGACAGATTTTGCTTAAACTTCCAGGGATGAACAACCTTAATGTGTAGATGGTGGTAAAGGAAGGAATTTTTGCTGCGACCAAATTTAACAGAATTATGGCCCTTTGTTGATTTTTTTCACTATATATTATAATAGAAATTTTGTGAACGCAACTCCTCTTAAACCGGATGGCAGATTTTGCTTAAACTTTCAGGGATGAACAACCTTAATGTGTAGATGGAAGTAAAGGAAGGAATTTTTGCTGCGACCAAATTTAACAGAATTATGGCCCTTTGTTGATTTTTTCACTATATACCATATAGAAATTTTGTGAACGCAACTCCCAGTCTTCACGAATAACTTTTTGAAGCACTGGACATTTGGACCAGCCAAGGCAATAATCTGACTGGACCGAATGACATTTAACTGGACCGAATAATAGCTGTGAACAATGCTATAAGGATTAACAAAACAATAAGACTATGTTTTGAAGTAGATCTTGTCACCACAATGTTAAAGAAGATATTAATTATACTTTGAACTTGCTTCATAGCCTAACAATAGTATTGTTTAGTGAAAATAATAGTATTCAAGGGTTTTTGCCCCTTCTACGCCGTTAACAGGCATCTTCCCCTTTGGAAAATTCCTTAAAATGATGATAGTTTTCCCCTAAAATTCAATTTACATCAAGATTTTTCTTCCCCTTTTGCAAAAAAAACTGCATTAAATTTCCCCAAATTTAAGGGAAGGGCACATTCTCCAACCTGTGAAAAAAGCTCTGGTATAATTGATTCATTTGTACAGGACACTGTCAGTTCAGTTAAACTTTTTACCAGATTTTTATCTCAACTTTTTTTCCCAACTTCTGAAAATGCCATATATACATATACATATATATGTGACCATTTATTACCCCTGGTATATATTCCGTACGACTACATTATGTACCATGGTCGATAAATGAGTGTAATGGAATGGATGTCACTTTCCGAAAATGTATACATTCATGTAAAAAAAGAGAGAAAAAAAAACAGGAAACCGAAACAGAGTTATTTCATGAAACAGAATAATGAAAATAAGGTGTTACTTTCGGCTGGCTTTTTTGTCTTTACACCAGAAATAGCCTGGTCAATAATTAAAATTAAATATCATATTTATCGCGAAAACTGGAAAGAGAGATTATAGCCTGAGCACCGGTTATGTGTGTAAACTTAGTACGAATGCGTTATGTTGTAGTTGGGGTTAACGAATCGCTGTTCTATGGAGAAGAATGCATTTTTAAGAAACAATTTCATTTTATTTTCAAAAACACTACTTTTTACTTGTTTCTCAACTTTGTTTACTGTATTTAGTTAAAAAAAAGCAGTACCAATATTCACTGGACAGTCGGACTACTGATTTGTAATTTTTTACTGGACCGTCAGTCATTTTGGTGGACTGGGCCTTCGGTCCGGCGTCTAAATTTGAAGACTGAACTCCTCTTAAACCGGATGGCAGATTTTGCTTTAACTTCCAGGGATGAACAGCTTTAATGTGTAGATGGTAGTAAAGGAAGGAAGTTTTTTCTGTGACCATATTTAACAGAATTATGGCCCTTTGTTGATTTTTTCACTATATACCATATGAATAATTAAACATATAAATTTTACATATGTAATTTAATTTAACATGTACATAAGGTTACCTGTAGATCATTTTAGGTATATGTACAGAAAAAATCTTACATACAGGATATACATGCTCTTGTTTATGAGCACTTATGCATAGTGGGGGCATGCGTGTCCTATGGACACAGTTCTAGTTTTTTACTCTGACTTCTATATTAAAGTCTTGTCCACACTTCATCTCCAAAACCACTTGGAGGATTTCTTTGAAACTTCACAGGATTGTTTGTCACCAAGCCTAGTTGTGCATATCGTCAGGAGTTTCTGCTCGGATTATTTTTGGCAGAGTTATAGGCACTTAGTCATCTTTTACTATAACTTCTATATTAAAATCTTGTCCAAGCTACATCTCCAAAACAGTTTGAGAGATTTTATTATATATAAAACATCAGTAGGGGTTGGGAATAAAACTATATTGTTCGTATTCAAGGCCTAACTCACAACTTACTATTTCATCGAATAATTATGTCTTCAACCTTCATATAAGAATCTGAAGCAGAAAAACATTATTAATAATAATTATTATTAAAACTTACTATTTTGGTTGTTGATGTGGAGTGGTAGGGTGTAGAAAATGAGTA
This sequence comes from Cyclina sinensis, assembly GCA_012932295.1. Lineage (NCBI taxonomy): Eukaryota > Metazoa > Mollusca > Bivalvia > Venerida > Veneridae > Cyclina > Cyclina sinensis. Next base: position 29,434,353 of record JAAONU010000005.1, read on the forward strand.
TTTTCTTACAAAGGCCATGGACAGATTATTTCGAAAGGAATCTGCCTGCTTACTATGTACAGTATTATGAAGACCCACGAAATATTTTTTTGCTGCAAATTATGGGGGAGTTTCTTAATTGATCCTGTTACTCAAAAAAAATTTTTGGCTTTTTATGTGTTGTTACTATTTCTTTCACTTCATACATTGTATGTTGGGAAAATTGCTTATTTCTCTCAGACTGCACTGTAAAGCACATGCATCTAATACTGAATCCACTATTTTCCTGTTATATTGTCTTTCAGATAGGTATTTTGTTATTGTTTCATGTTTCCACATTCATAATGGTCAACATAAATTGTTTGACCTTTCAGGATATTTTATACATGATGAGGAAAATGGCCTGCCTGTTAAGGGAGACTGGTGGAAATACCTATATGCTACTGTTGTGCTGTGTATATGTCTCCTGGTTTGCCTTGTTGGAGGATCAATGTTTGCAAAAACTCTGACAGTCATCCTAGGGGTAAGTGACAACTTTTTACATCTTTGTACTGCTCATTTTCAGACAAAAATTAAGAGATAATGTTTGAAATTGATTAATCTTCTACTAACTTTATTTCCAGGTAAGCCTGATTTGTACATTGATGGTGTTTATTAGCATATTTGCAAAGAACTCTGTGATTCAAGTAGATATACCAAAGGAGAACCATTTGGTGCGTCATAAACTTCCGAACATGACAATGAACGGCACTGTGACGTTCAACTACACTGGTCTTAGAGCACAAACATTCAGGGATAACCTATACCGTACGTATTATTTACATCTGGATTGAGTGTCTCATACTAATGCTTTCTTGGATTTTCATAGTCTTAACAGATAGAATTAACAAGTACTCTTAACAAATACTCTAAACAAAGTCTGTTTTGAATATTGCTTTTATTAAATCGACTATTCGAAGAATAAGAAGGGGTATAGTTCTCACTCTGGCATCGGCGTTGGTTCAGGTTAAAGTTTTTTGGCAAGGTAACATTATTCACCTAACCCTTGCAGATATAGCTCTGAAACTTACAATACTTGTTTACCATCAAGAGCTTACTCTGCTAACAAGAGGAGGTAACTGTGTCAAGCATTTTGTGTGAATTATGGCCCCTTTTCGACTTAGAAATTTTGGTTAAAGTTTTTGGCAAGGTAGCACTAGTCACTTTTCCCTTGCAGATTAACTTAAAACATTTTTTTATCATCATGGCTTTAGACTGCCACAAGAGGAGGTAACTTTGTCAAGGATTTTGTGTGAATTTTGAGTTTATAAGGTTTTATAACCCTTTAGTGTCAAGTACTGAGAATAGTCGAAGACTAAGACAGCTCTTGTACTTTTCAAGTAAAAAGGCCATGCACATATAAATCTTCATTGTGTTTTTCAGCAGTTAAAAGAGCAGTCACAACTTAGTCCAATCACAAAAAGAGTTGTTAGACTGTTGACATTTTACCTAAAACAATGAAGTGTTTATTGCTGTGTTTTTGTTAATTGGCCAATAATTGTATGTGAAATTGATACAGTTATATTGTTTCCATATAACCTAATCGTCTGACATTTTGTTTAAATCAAGTAAAATGGCCTAATATTGTACAATATACCAGAAATCAGTTTCATAAATGAATTATTTTATTATGTTTGAACATACATTTTTAAACTGATGCAGATTAATCCACTAAAATTGAAGTATTGTTTCTTTAACAACACTGTTTGTTACATTGCATTTAAGATTGATGACAAGTGTATTGTATTTTATATCACAGTTTTCAAAGTGACACTGAACATCTTTTATACACTTCAGCTGTGCATTTTAAGGTGACATGTTAAAAGAAATTTTACACACAAAAAAAACCACAGAAACAATATTGTTTGTTGACTTATCAAATTACCTACACATTATATTTCCTGTACCATTATTACAGAAGTATGACAAATGTGAACTGTACCACAATATACAAAGTCTCTGAAAAACTTTTTAGCATCTACTAAATACTTAAAATTTTTGTCTGTACTGTTAACAATGTTTAATTTGTCAAATATATCTCTAACAGTGCACAAGGTACATGTAGGGCTCCATACTTAACTTTCCAGATATAAATTTATATATTAATAAGTATTTCTATGTTACAGCTGGATATGAGAGAGACTACAGTACATGTGATGACCCTTCATCAAAGGACGCCTCATGTAATGTAATGAGCTTTGCTACAGTGTTCGCTATATTGTTCAGCAGTGTTACTGGAATCATGAATGGGGCAAACATGTCCGGTAAGACTTCCAGTCTAATTGTTACACAGTTTTTGCCTTTCCTTCTCCCAACATAACTTGCCTGCTTTTTCTAAGAGGTTTTGCCTTCCCATCTAAAAAATTACTTTGCTACTTGTCTAAGCAGTTTGCTTTCAGTTATCCCACATATCCCCCATGCTTGTCTTAGCGGTTTACCCTCCCATCTCCCACATAACTTATCTACTTGTCTAAGAGGTTTTGCCTTCCCTTCTCCAACATGACTTACCTTCTTTTCTGAAAGGTTTGCCTTCCCTTTTCTGACAGAACTTGCCTGCTTATCTAAGGTTGGCCCTCCCTTGTCCTTCATAACTTGCCTGCTTGTCTAAGAGGTCTCCCAAATAACTTCCCCACTCTTCCTAAAATTTCATATTGTGACCCATATACATAATATGCATTGATAAATCTTTTATAATATCACATTACAATGCAAAAATGTGTAGCCCAAAAGAAATTTTAGAAATTTTGATTGGCATTATGCTGATAACAAATAAGATAAACACACGAGGTACCTGTTCACGAGGTACCTGTTCATGAGGTACCTGTTCACGAGGTACATGTACCTGTTGTTTGTCTGATGTTTCTTTAGTCATGCCAAAAATAAGATTACTTAAACCCTTACCATCTTAAAAAATGGACTTGTCAGTCTTACATTTTGGCTGCAATGGTGTGCAGGCTGATCTTGGTCTGCACTGGTCCCAGATGCTAAGTCAGTTTCCTTCAGTAGACAAAGGGTCAATGATAAGATATACTGCTGTTATAGTAATTTCACCCAGTCTACATAATTTAGTTAAATCGTAAGTTAATTTTCTGGATAAGTATTATACCAGTGATATTGAGATATCATTTTTCTATTATTTAATGAGTACAATCTTTGCCCATTCCAGACACAAAGGGTACATTTTGATAGTTGGTGAACAGGGTCTTTTTTTTATTGCGTACTGTAAAAAAAGTTGTGTTTTAAGATGAGCTATTTCTAAATAACAGACAGTACCGATACTTATTTTGGAATTTGTTTTATTTCTTGTATGGATTTACATCTTAAATTTTTTTTTATCCAGGGGAATTGAAGGACCCAAGTAAATCTATTCCAAAAGGAACATTAGCAGCTGTGGCCTTTACATTTACAACTTACCTTATAGAAGGAATTCTAATAGGGGGCTCTTGTGACAGGTGAGAATTTCAGATATCATTAATTGTTTTCTTTTTTCTCCAGAATTTCAAATAACTTAGATTATTCATCTCGACTTTAAATTGTACTTTTGATGTTAAGTTTTATGATAGTGTTAAAACAAAGTTTGGTTTTGTCTTGTTGATTCATTTAGTTTGCTCACCTGAGCACATTTGGAAGGTGGAAGTCAGAGACATCTGAAATTTGGTTTGAATAATTGCCTAGAAGACCTCTTCCAATATTGTTGAAATAAAGCTGTTTGTTTCTTTCTATTTTATTACATGGCACTTTTCTTTCTTAGCAGTTATTTTCAGGTGAGTATTTTTTGGTTTGTATAACTCACCTGTGCAAATTTTTATGCCCCCAAAATGAGGCATATAGTTTTTGAACTGTCCCTAAATCTGTCTGTCATTCCGTCCGTCAGTCTATCTGAAAACTTCAACATTGGCCATAACTTCCTTATTAGTAAGTGGATTTACTTCATACTTGGACACAACATCCCTTTGGACAACCTTCCCTCTGACCTATATTTATTTGACCTTGACCCCTGAATGACCTTCACTTTGAAGATCCAATTGTCCAAAAACTTGATAATTGACCCTAACTTCCTTATTAGTAAGTGGATTTAATTCATACTTGGACACAACCCCCTTTGGATAAGACTTTCCCACTGACCTATATTATTTGACCTTGGCCCCTGAAGGACTGGTTCTCAGCTCAAAGGTCAAAGCACCACTTTCGGGGGGCATTGTCATCTTATAGTGACAATTCTTGTTTTCTTTCTTTTCTTTTTAGCTCACCTGTCACAGAGTGACAAGGTGAGCTTTTGTGATCACAATCCGTCCGGCTCCATCTGTCCATAAACTTTTCATTCAAACGACATCTCCTCTGAAACCAATGAGGCAAATTTGATAAAACTTGCCATGGATGTTCCTTGCATGAAGCTCTACCAAGTTTGTTCAAATGGTTCCGATCCATTGTATTTCTGGGCGACAGGAGCTAAAAATAGATTTTATAAGTTGGATCTTTAAAAATCTTCTCCTCCCAAACCACAAGGCCTGGAGCTTTGATATTTGGTATGAAGCATCATCTAGTAGACCTCTACCAAGTTTGTTCAAATCATGACCACTGGGTCAAAAATGGCCCTGCCCCCAGGGGTCACAAGTTTTACATAGAGTTATACAGGAAAACCTTAAGAAGTCTTCTTGTCAGAAACTGCAAGACCTAGAGCTAAGATATTTTGTATGTAGCATTGTCTAGTGGACCTTTACAAAGTTTGTTCAAATCATGACCCCGGGGTCAAAAACAGCTGCGCCCAAGGGGTCACTAGTTTTACATAGAGTTATGTAGGAAAAACTTTAAAAATCTTCTTCTCCATAACCACAAGGCCTGGAGCTTAGATGATTGGTATGAAACATCATCTAGTAGACCTCTACCAAGTTTGTTCAAATCATGAGCCCTGGGTGAAAAATGCCCCCCCCCCCCCCCCCCAATGGGTCACAGGTTTTACATAGAGTTATATAGGAAAAACTTTAAAAATCGTCTTCTCCATAACCACAAGGCCTGGAGCTTAGATGATTGGTATGAAACATCATCTAGTAGACCTCTACCAAGTTTGTTCAAATCATGAGCCCTGGGTGAAAAATGCCCCCCCCCCCCCCCCCCCCCCAATGAGTCACAGGTTTTACATAGAGTTATATAGGAAAAACTTTAAAAATCGTCTTCTCCATAACCACAAGGCCTGGAGCTTAGATGATTGGTATGAAACATCATCTAGTAGACCTCTACCAAGTTTGTTCAAATCATGAGCCCTGGGTGAAAAATGCCCCCCCCCCCCCCCCCCAATGGGTCACAGGTTTTACATAGAGTTATATAGGAAAAACTTTAAAAATCTTCTTCTCGAATGCACAAGGCCTGCAGCTTAGATGTTTGGTATGAAGCATCATCTAGTAGACCTCTACCAAGTTTGTTCAAATCATTGCCCTGGGTCAAAAATGGCCTGGCCCCAGGGGTCGCAGATTTTACATAGAGTTATATAGGAAAAACTTTAAAAATCTTCTCCTCTGAAACCACAAGGCCTGGAGCTTATTTATTTTGTATGAAATATCATCTAGTAGATCTCTACCAAGTTTGTTGAAATCATGGCCCCTGGGTCAAAAATGGCCTCGCCCCAGGGGTCACAAGTTTTACATAGAGTTATACAGGAAAACCTTAAAAAGTCTTCTTGTCAGAAACTGCAAGACCTAGAGCTAAGATATTTTGTATGTAGCATTGTCTAGTGGACCTTTACAAAGTTTGTTCAAATCATGACCCCGGGGTCAAAAACAGCTGCGCCCAAGAGGTCACTAGTTTTACATAGAGTTATGTAGGAAAAACTTTAAAAATCTTCTTCTCCATAACCACAAGGCCTGGAGTTAAGATATATGTAAAGCATCATCTAGTAGACCTCTACCGCGTTTGTTCAAATCATGAGCCCTGGGTCAAAAAATGGCCCCACCACAGGGGTCAATAGTTTCACATAGAGTTATGTAGGAAAACTTTAAAAAAATGTCTTCTCCATAACCACAAGGGTTGGAGCTTAGATATTTGGTTTGAAGCATCATCTAGTAGACCTCTACCAAGTTTGTTCAAATCATTGCCCTGGGTCAAAAGAAAGTGGCCCGGCCCCAGGGGTCACAGGTTTTACATAGAGTTATATAGGAAATGCTTTAAAAATCTTCTTCTTCATAACCACAACGACTGGAGCTTAGATATTCCTATGAAGCATCATCTAGTAGACCTCAAACCAGGTTTTTGAAATCATGGCCCCTGGGTCAAAATTGACCCCACCACAGGGGTCACTAGTTCTACGGGGTTATATAGGGAAAACTGAAAAATCTTCCTGTCAGCAAGTGGTGTACTATTTACAGCCAGAGCCTTCAAACTTCATAGGTTAATTTTATTAGAAGAACCCTAATGTTTTGTACATTTATGGGTGACAAGTCAAGTTCACAGGGACCTTTATGTGAAAACCATTTTAGCTCAGTAACTTGGATACTAGTATACCCACTTTCTTCAAAAGTTATTGGGTATTTGTATTAGAGAACCCTACTATTTGGGGTTCATAGGTCAAAGTTCAAGTTTACAGGGGCATGTGGAGTAAAAACCTTTTTTGCTCGATATCTTGAGAACTCTTACACCCAGACTCTTTGAACTTCATAAGGTTATTATATAAGAAGAAATCTATTGCTTTTGGGATTTAAAGGTCAAAGGTCAAGTTCACATGGACCTGTAGAGTGAAAATTGTTTCTGCTTAATAACCTGAGTACAATAACACCGAGTCTTTTAATGTCATAGGGTATTTGTATTAGAAGAACACTATTGTATTTGGGATTCATAGGTCAAAGGTCAAGTTCACAGGGACCTGTGGAGTGAAAACCTTTTCTGCTTAATAACTTGAGAACCCATACACCTAGAGTCTTCAAACTTCATAAGGTAATTGTATCAAAAGAACCCTATTGCATTTGGGATTTACAGGGACCTGTGGGGTGAAAACTGATTCTGCTCAATAACATGAGTACTATGACACCAAGAGCCTTCAAACTTCATATGGTAATTGTATTAGAAGAACCCTTCTATTTTTAGGGTTTATTCATATAAGGTCAAGTTCACAGAGACCTGTAGAGTAAAAATCGTTTCTGCTAAGGAACTCAAGAAGTCTACAAACTTCATAACTAAGTAGAAGAACTTAGGAGGACAAAGGTCAATGTCACAGGGACCTTTGGAATGGAAGTTACTAGAGTACTGTTTTAACTTCTTTGCCCATGCTTCAGTTAGGTGCATGGGAAGACATAGCATCTAGTTTATATTTCTTTCATTCATTTCTTTGGTTGCATGGTACTCAGGTGAGTGATATAGGGCAATTATGGCCCTCTTTTTTTAGCTCACCTGAGCATGCTCATGTGAGCTTTTAGGATCCTTGATTGTCCGGCGTCCGTCCGTCCGTCCGTCCGTCGTCCACAATTCATTCAAACGACATCTCCTCTGAAACCACTGGGCAGAATTTAATGAAACTTGCCTAGAATGTTCCTTGCATGAAGCTCTACCAAGTTTGTTCAAATGGTTCCGGTCCATTGCATTTCTGGGTCACAGGAGCTAAAAACAGATTTTAAAAGTTGGATCTTTAAAAATCTTCTTGTCAGAAACCACAAGGCCTGGAGCTTTGATATTTGGTATAAAGCATCATGTAGTGGACCTCTACCAAGTTTGTTCAAATTATGATCCTGGGGTCAAAAATGGGCCCGTCCCAGGGGTAACTTGTTTTACATAGAGTTATATAGGAAAAACTTTAAAAATCTTCTTGTCAGAAACCGTAAGGCGTAGAGCTAAGATATTTGGTGTGCTGCATTGTCTAGTGGACCTCTACCAAGTTTGTTCAAATCATGGCCTCTGGGTCAAAAATGGCCCCGCCCCAGGGGTAACTATTTTTACATAGAGTTATATAAGAAAAACTTTAAAAATCTTCTTGTCAGAAACCATAAGGCATAGAGCTTAGATATTTGGTATGTAGCATTGTCTAGTGGACCTCTACCAAGTTTGTTCAAATTATGCCCCTGGGGTCAAATTTGGCCCCACCTTGGGGGTCATTGGTTTTACATAGGCTTATATAGGAAAAACTTCGAAAATCTTCTTGTCTGAAACCACAAGGCCCTGAGCCTTAAGATTTGGTATATAGCATTGTCTAGTGGACCTCTACCAAGTTTGTTCAAATTATACCCCTGGGGTCAAATTTGGCCCCACCCCGGGGTCATTGGTTTTACATAGGCTTATATAGTGATAACTTTGAAAATCTTCTTGTAGAAGGAGAAGTAACATTTTCAGTCCAAATAATCTGGAAATTTGTCAGACAGGTTGTTTATATGATTTCTAGCTCAAGTTTGAATATGGGTCATCTTGGTTCAAAAACTAGGTCACAGAGCCCAAAAATAGAAAAACCTCGTTAACACTCTAGAGGTTACATTTTCAGTCAAAATATCCCGGAAATTTGTCAGAAAGGTTGTTTTAATGATTTTTAGCTCAAGTTCAAAATTGGGTCATCTGGGGTCAAAAACTAGGTCACAGAGCCCAAATATGGAAAAACCTTGTAAACACTCTAGAGGTAACATTTTCAGTCCAAATCACCTGGAATCTGTCAGAAAGGTTGTTTCAATGATTTCTAGGTTAAATTTGAATATGGGTCATCTGAAATCAAAAACTAGGTCACAGAGCCCAAAAATAGGAAAAACTTGTTAACACTCTAGAAGCTACTTTATAGTCCAAATATTCTCCAAATTTGTCAGAAAGGATGTTTTAATGATTTCTATCTCAGATTCGAATAAATCTCATCTGGGGTCAAAAAGTAGGTCACAGACCCCAAATATGGAAAAACCTTGTTAAGACGCATTGAGGTAACATTTTCAGTTCAAATAACCTTGAAATTTGTCAGAAAGATTATTTTAATGATTTCTAGCTCAGATTTGAATATGGGTTATCTGGGTTCAAAAACTAGGACACAGGGCCAAAAAGTAGAAAATCCTTGTTAATGCTCTAGAGGTTACATTTTCAGTCCAAATGTCCTTGAAATTTGTCAGAAAGGTTGCTTCAATGATTTCTAGCCCAGATTAGGATATAGGTCATCTGGGATCAAAAACTAGGTCACAGAGCCCTAAAATGTTAAAACCATTTTAACACTCCAGAGGTTACATTTTCAGTCCAAATATCCTGGAAATTTGTCAGACCGGTTGTTTTGATGATTTCTAGCTCAAGTACTAATATGGGTCATGTTTGGTCAAAAACTAGGTCACAGAGCCCAAATATGGAAAAACCTTGTTAACACTCTAGAGTTAAGATTTTAATTCCAAATAACCTGAAAATTTGTCAGAAAGGTTGCTTCTATGATTTCCAGCTCAACTTTGCATATGGATCATCTGGGGTCAAAAACTAGGTCACAGAGCCCAAATATGGAAAAACCTTGTTAACACTCTAGAGGCTACACTTTCAGTCCAAATAACCTTGAAATTTGTCAGAAAGATTGTTTCAATAATTTCTAGGTCAAGTTCGAATATGGGTCATCTGGGGTCAATTAACCAGGTCCATAGCAACTTTGTTAAAAGCAGTCATATTCAGGTGAGCGATATAGGGCCATCATGGCCCTCTTGTTTAGTCCTATTATTTTACTCTTTGATTTCATATTTTCACAGGCACTTACTCATCAACAACTACATATTCCTGCAAGAAATAAATTTATGGCCACCATTTGTATTGGTCGGAATATTTGCCACAACATTATCAGCTGCTCTAGGAAATCTGATTGGTGCATCACGTATCCTAGAGGCACTTGCCCACGACCAGCTGTTCTGTGAGTATAACTTTGTAGTGGCAAGAGTTTCCAGTGACTTCCTGCATTCCCCTATTTTGGCACAAGTACTGGTCTGAAGCCTGGAAGCAGTTGTCAAGCAGAATAGAATAAAAGTTATAAGAACTTGTTCCATGTTAATTCTGATTTAAACGAATTAATTCAGAACAAAACCAGATAATGTAAAGGTGTTACTAGTCAGTACAAAACAAGATAGAGTTTTTGTCAGTCATTTTAGATGTATTTTAAACAAGTTCAGATTGAATCCTAAAATGGAATTATAGTTAAGACCAGGTAATGAGTAAGTCAGACATGGTTTTAGTGAATCGGTCTTTTAATTTCTCATTTGTTCTGATTTTGAACTTCTATTCTTCCAGTTTGTTTACTTGAGCGGGATTTTGAAATAATCAGTGGTCTTAATAGCTGGTCTTTAGTGTAAGTGAAATCGTGTTACCTAAAGTGCTAAAACTAACACAGGCAAGATGAACAAAGAAATCTTACGAATGCAATGAGTAGCGTGAAATGCGTCATTTTCATGTAAAGTTTGTTTTGAGAGCCAGAAAAATTGAGTCAAATTAGATTTACAAAACTTACTAAGATATTATGTGAATATTTGTATTTTTGGTTTAAGTTTGTTGTAATTACTTTTTTTTCTCTCTGTTAGGGATTTTGTTAAATCCAGCAACTAAAACGACCAGGGGAGGCAACCCCTATGTGGCGGTGCTGATAACATGGATTTTAGTGCAGGTAAAGTTTTTTTCAGCATTTATTTCTTATTGGTAGTATTTAGCTAACCCTGGCTCAACATGCACACACACAAGTTCCTGAATTGCAATGTGCCATGTTGTTTATATAAAACAACATCCCTTCCTGAACTACTTGGTCAAACTTGTTGGAACTTCGCAGGGGTTTTCTTTGCTTGATGCTCTCCCAGAATTGCAAGGCAACAGAAAGTGTCCCAGTTTAGTGCCACCATCCTTATAGTTCTTTTACCTTCAATGGAGTAGTTTAGGTCACTGACATCACTTAACCTCTCTTAGTTTGAAAGGCACGAGTTTGAACCCCACTTCCGACCATGGCTAGTGTTTTTTTTTGCAGTTACTGACAGAGGATAAGGGTCCAATACTGGTCCTTCCACCTGATAAGGCTTTGATTGTTAGAGGACATAAAATACGATTCAATCAAACAAAACCTGTGGTTCTTTTATATGCTATGTATTACCCTTTGTTTTATAAGTATCATCTGAAGGACCCAGCTATTGGACAAAGTATACAGTATCAACTCTGCAATATAACATTGTGGATCATTACCTTTACATGTAGTATATAATCTCTACATACATTCATGACTCATGTATTGTCTTATAACTGGTCCATGTACTTTGAATGACCTTGGTTTTCCTGTAATGTTTGTGAAACTGTGTCCTAGATTAAATAGAAAGGAGAGATAAAAAGAAGTGTTGTAACTGGATCAGTTAAACTTTTAACTTCAGCAATGTTAGGTAGTATAAAGAGGCATCTTCACTTCTGTAATATGAACAGTCACATGAAAAAAGGCAGTTGGATATAGTTTTAGAAATTGGCTTTTTTTACATATTTTGAACTATCTTAAGATATACATCTGAGAATTACATCAAAATTTATGCTCCTTACAAAATACAGATACAAAATATCCGTGTGTTGAAGAGACACTTGACACTCAACATTGGTAATCCAAAACATTGGTCATATACCTTATTTGAACAATATAATTTAGCTAATTTCATGCTGGAACTTGTTAACAATGGTTGCTTTTCTCTATTTAGGTTTAATCAGTTTTAAATTCTGTACCTGTTCAACACATTTTGTCTCTTACATATTAACCTTTAGACTGCTGGAGACAAATGACTTGGCTTTGTGACCAGTGCAGACCAAGATCAGACTGCACTTTTGGCCATTCATTCAGTAAATTTTCAGTAAGCACCCCCATAAACATTCAGTGAATCTGTCCAGATTGTAAGATGGATAAGTCCATTTCAGATGTTAAGCAAGGGTTAAATTAATGTTATCATTCAGGTGGCTTTTAATTCAGGTCCATTATATAAGAACTGTCTTGCTAACAGTTCCCGTTGTAATGGTTCTCATGAAATTTAATCTTTGAAGAACAATATTTAGGCTATAAACTTCTGATTTTTCTTGCATTTGAAGAGAGTGGAAATACGCCATTTTTTTAGAGTTTCAATTCATTGTATTTTGATATTAAAACAGACACTCAAATGCCCTTTTTCACATGACATCATTCATTGAGTGTAACATTATAAGTTAAATAATTGTAAAAGTATGTAATAACTATATTGATTTCAGCTTGTTTTATTGGTTGGTTCCCTGAATGCAATAGCTCCTGCCACATCAGTGTTCTTTCTGTTAGCCTACGCATCAACTAACCTGGCTTGCATGGCCCTGGACCTAGCCTCAGCTCCAAACTTTAGGTAATGATTTGGCATTTGCTGTTAGTGGCGTCAAGATTTTTTTCTGGTAAACAGATGAGATAAATAAACGATCATGCTGAACAGTTAATGATTTGAAAATTGGAAAGAATTTGCTGATGTCAGATGTATTTTTCACCATACTGACCAAACTGCTTCAGTTGTCTTAAGAAATTTGAGAAAAAATTTATCCATATTTTTGAATAGATATGTATTACATCACCAAAAGTTTAAGGTTATATTACTTTATTAGAAATCATGCACTGAATAATCTACTTACGGTTCTTTTCATTACTTAAGAAACCCATTCAAGTCAATTCACCTCAATGTTAGTATTAATTCTGAAATTAAAGATGAGGCCAGTAAAATATCTCAATCTGATTGTAAAGGCATGTTAACTTTTTAAGATTATTGTATCATCAGTGGTTTAAAAACAATGTGCATGATGTTATTTAAAAAAATGGTAAGATTCAGAACTTCTTCACTTTTATTTCAGACCAACATTCAAGTACTTCAGTTGGCAGACATCTCTACTGGGTCTGCTTGGTTCATTGGTGATGTGTTTTCTCATCAGTGCCCTGTACTCATCGATTGCCATAATAATAATGCTGGTGCTTATTATACTGTTACATTTCCGGTCATTGCCGACACAGTGGGGCTCCATCAGTCAAGCTCTTATATTTCATCAGGTAAATTTATTTACTTTTTAGCAATGTGTAAGTCTGTGTCCAAAACCTATTCGGAGAGCATCACCCGGTTCGACTGGCTCTTGTTTTTAATCAGCTAATCTTGATTTTCGGTCCTTCTCTGTGGTGAATTGGTAAATTTTACTTATACGTACCCTCACCCTGACAGGTTGTCATTCATTGTAATCCTAATAATCATCCTTTGTTAGATAGATAGCCATTTTACTGAGGAAATGTATTCATTACATTCTTGCTTTGAAGAAAAATGCATCTGTGAAATTAATGTTAGTGCCTAAATTATTGTTGTACTGCTATTGGCTGTGAAATAGCAGACAGTCAAGGTAGTCACACAAGAAAGGGCATTTTTTTTTTTTTTGATGTTACAAGCAATGTTTTATTGAAAAATTTTAGACAATAAACTTTAGAATGGTATGTAAAATTTCTTTTGAATTAAGATAAGTGTTTAGCTCACCTGATTATGAAGTGCTCGAAGGGGAGCTGTTTAGATAGGTGATTGTCATCAGTCGTCTGTCGTCAACATTTTCTTTTAAACAACATCTCCTCCTAAACCACTGGGCTAACTTTATCTAAATACACAGGCATGTTCCTCAGTTTGTCCTTTTTCAGATTCCTTGAAATGAAATGGTTCCATTTAGACTTCTGGCCTTTTATCAAATTTCTTCAAGCCATTTGGATCCCTTAAAAAACATGGCCTAAAGAGGATGGGGCCTGTTTTCACTATATGACTATGTATATGGAAAACTTTGAAAATCTTTTCCTAAGAAACCACTAGCACGATTTCAAAATAATTTCAGAATTTAGAAATGTTCATTTGGTGGCCCTTTATCAGATTCCTTCAAGCCATTTAGGTCCCTTTAAAAACATGGCCTACAGATTGAGGGCAGGGCTTTTTTTCGCTATATAACTATACTGTTGCCTGTTGTACACTGAACTAATGTTTGTGGCAGGAAAGCAATTCAGAAAGAATCTAATCACTCGCAACTTGGGGGGAAATCTGAATATACACTGAACATTAAATATAATGTAGGTTATACAGTCAGAATGACATCAAATTGCAGTAGAACCAAGGAACTTTGTTCTGCCAGAACATGCTTTTTGTTCCTTCAAGTTTTTCTGCTGTGAATATAAGATGCAATACTAAGAATTATGTGGTTCTACAAAAAAGGGATCAGGTTTGTTTTTTTATGTTTAGAATCACTTTCCAGCTGTGATAATGATCAGTTATTAGCTGTGCCTTTTCAGTGATCTCTTTTTATTTCTTTGCAGGTCAGAAAATACCTGCTTATGCTTGACCTCCGTAAATCACATGTGAAGTACTGGCGGCCTCAAATCTTGTTGATGGTTGCCAAGGTGAGGCAGTCAGCAGAGCTTATTGATTTTATTAACGATATTAAGAAAGGTGGTCTGTATGTACTCGGACATGTTCGTGTTGGCAATATGGATGATTTTCCAGAAAATGATCCATTGATAGATGAATATCCGAAATGGTTGAAGCTCGTTGATAAGTTAACCATAAAAGCTTTTGTGGAATTAACACTTTCTGATTCAGTAAGGGAAGGACTACGACAGCTTATTAGGCTCTCTGGATTGGGTGGGATGAAACCAAATACAGTCTGCCTTGGCTTTTACGACAGTGAAAAACCAGTCGATGCCCTTGCTCGAAGACCAATAAAGAAGAAACGTTTATTCAAAACTATTGAAACAGGACAATATTTTGATATTGGTGAACAGTTTGGAGGAATTAGAAAAACTGATAAAAGGGATTTAAGTGCAAAAGAATATGTGAAAATGATTTCAGATACTTTGAAAATGTCAAAAAATATCATGTTATGTCGCCATTTCAATGCGTTAGATAAATCTGCAATACTTCACTCTAAAGGTATCCTGTACATTGATGTATGGCCTGTGAACTTTTTCCGCCCAGAGACAGCTAGTTACTTCGACAACACATGTCTATTCCTGCTGCAGTTAGCTACCATAATCAACATGGTTCCTGGTTGGAAATCGAAAACTTGTCTACGGGTATTCCTGTTTGTGAATAGTGATACTGAGAATTCTGTGGCAAAAGAACAAAAACTTGAAGTTTATCTAAGACAGCTAAGAATTCTTGCAAAAATTCAGATTGTTTCGTGGGACAGTATCCGTCAACAGGTCATAAGAAAAGAATTGTTCGACCACAGCGTGAACTACCCCGAGTCCAGAATGCAGGAGTACAATGAAATTGATCAGGAGTTTGTTGAAGCCGTGAACAAAATGATCATGTCATACTCAAGTCGTACAGCTCTCACATTCATGTATTTGCCCCGCCCTCCATCAAACGGTGGTCAAGAGAAGTACCTGCAGCAGCTAGATGACCTATCTGCCAATCTACCCCCGACAGTTTTCGTACATGGATTACATCCGGTAACCTCAACAACATTGTAAGATGCTGATATGGCATCCAGCTACGTGTAATAGTGCTTATTGACTTACTTGCATATTTATAAGTCATATATCATTATGCGTCTTTGATGTTACTGGTTATTAGTTTTGGATGGGATATTTGTTGTTGAATGTTAAAGGCAAAATGAAAGTATATTTATAACATGTTCCAGTACAGAATACACATGGCTTTTGCAGAAGCCTTGAATAGACTAGCTGAGGCAATATTTTAAGTCCTGATCTCTACAGACTTTACTGTTCCTGTGTCAGTTTTTGGTTACTAACGAGTCATCGATTCTATCACAGGTACATACCTGTAGAGGAAAATCAGTCATGTTACTCATAAATTATACTTCAAGATTTGATTACTCATTAATTTTGGAGACAATTATTCATTAATAATAATATTATTATAGAACTCTTTGCAATTTTAGTAATATCTCCTGTTTTTGGATACAAGTTTTTCATTTATCTCATACAAGGTGCAGAGAAGTTTGTTTTGATTGGGAACTTTGTGAGAAAAATTATGTATTATGATAGAAAAATTTATCATGTATTTTTATGAAATATAAGTTTAATAGTCATCTGCAAAAAAATTGTGTCTGCGAAAAACTTATTTTCAAGAGCCATAAATAAGTGTTTTTTTGTTTTTTTTTCATGTGTGAAACATCTAGAATGGCATACTTAAACAATTTCCAGTCTGCAAAAGTATTTACTGATATAGTGTGCAATTGTTGAATTTATTCAGAAAAAGACTTCAAGGTAACAAGCTAGCAGATAGATCTAATTTTGTTTTAATTAGTAAATGTTGGTTTAAACAGTATTTATTTCATGTAGTTTAAACATATACAATTATGTACAGCAACATGATATTATACATGATTGAAAAGGAAGTCAAAGACTTACGTAAATTTCTTTCCTGTGAAACTGTAAATTTGGCATCTGGGCTAATTGCATTATTTGTTGGGCTGAGTGCATTAACTGTTTTCTTTATCAGTTTAAGTTAAATATGAACTGAACTATTCCATGCAGTTCACTGCCTGTGTAATTTTTCCATTTCATTTATTTCTCACTTCATGCATGTCAAAGTTTTTTAGCTTAATTTAATTATTAAAAAAAAAAACTGTCACTGGTACAATGCAACCTCGACAAACAGGGTCCTCATTTGACTGAAATACTCTCCAAACTGGAAATTTTTGTAGGTTTCAAAAATTTCCTGTTTCTGTTGTATTTTAAAACTACATACCGGATGAAAATAGACAAAATTTGATTACATTCCAGTTTTACCTCCAAACATTTTTCATCATTTATATCAAAAAGGAATGTTGATGACACTTTATATATTCCATATCAGCTTGACATGTTAATAATCTCCATGCCAACTATAATATTCATAAAATTTTTCTGAAAAACAAATCACTCTATAAACTGGAAATATCTTCCAATCCTGAGCTAGTCCAAGTTATGGAGGTTGCATTCTACACTGTTTTTTGGTTAAGTTGAAAAATGTTGATAATTTTCACATTTGCTTTTAGTCACATGGTTCACACTCAAAGTAATGCCTGAAATTTGTAACCAGTAGTGTAAAAATTAATTCACATTTCCTTTGCTTTTAGTTTTACACTCACATGGTTTTGAATCAGTTTAGTTCATCAAATTTTATACAAATTCACTTGAAATTAATCCACTTTTGTTTTAAGTTTCAATGTTGCATAGTTCTGAATTATTCGAGTACCAAGTACCAGTCTACAAAATGGTTTGTGGCACAATACATGTATGTAAATGTTGTGTTATTTATAGACAATATATGTTCCATATATGTTGGGCCATTGTTCAGTTCAAGTACCAGTTTATTTTAATTTCATTCTGTACTTGGAGTTTTGTTCTTTTTAGTTGAGAACCATCAGTTCATTTCAAATTAATTGAATACACAGAAAATATTCTAGAGAAAAAGTGGTTCTTAGTACCAACAGAAGCGATTATGACACATTGTAAATTTTTTGCGTAATTGCCTGTTAACAAATAATCCTGTTGCTAATAGATACAACTTTTGTAGTAGTGATATTAAGTTGTAATGTAGAATTGACTGCTGTAAGCACATTCAGTTTAAAGGGAAACGAAAGTCAGAAATTCATCCGACATCATAATAAAGTTTGTGCATTTATTGTCAAGTTTTGAAAATTTTACAAATATTGAAAGAATGTTTACTTAGAAATGCTTAATCAAAAGTAGTGATTTTTTTATCATTGGCTGACCGATGGAACACGCCATCTTGTCACATGACCATTTAGGCTGTAACGTAGTTGTATTTTTAACCAGGTTTTCAATTTTGAAAATCCTGGTTATTAGATTGGGGTATGGCGGGCGGATGGGCGGATGGGCGGGCGTCAAACGAAATTGTGTCCGCTCTGTAACTCTTCAACCCTTTGAAGAATTTTGATGAAACTTCAGACAAATGTTTACCACATCAAGATGACGTGCAGAACGCATGTTCCGCATGGCTGGCTCCAAGGTCAAGGTCACAGTGACATTAACATTGAAAATCCTGTCCGCTCTGTAACTCTTCAACCCTTTGAAGAATTTTGATGAAACTTCAGACAAATGTTTACCACATCAAGATGACGTGCAGAACGCATGTTCCGCATGGCTGGCTCCAAGGTCAAGGTCACAGTGACATTAACATTGAAAATCCTGTCCGCTCTGTAACTCTTCAACCCTTTGAAGAATTTTGATGAAACTTCAGACAAATGTTTACCACATCAAGATGACGTGCAGAACGCATGTTCCGCATGGCTGGCTCCAAGGTCAAGGTCACAGTGACATTAACATTGAAAATCCTGTCCGCTCTGTAACTCTTCAACCCTTTGAAGAATTTTGATGAAACTTCAGACAAATGTTTACCACATCAAGATGACGTGCAGAACGCATGTTCCGCATGGCTGGCTCCAAGGTCAAGGTCACAGTGACATTAACATTGAAAATCCTGTCCGCTCTGTAACTCTTCAACCCTTTGAAGAATTTTGATGGCTCCAAGGTCAAGGTCACAGTGACATTAACATTGAAAATCCTGTCCGCTCTGTAACTCTTCAACCCTTTGAAGAATTTTGATGAAACTTCAGACAAATGTTTACCACATCAAGATGACGTGCAGAAATTGTTGTCTCATTATTAAGTATACTCCTTGCAGACAGTATTGTTAGCCGAAATTTACATCCTACTCATTATCATGTATTCTCATGAATATTATCTTTTCCTTCATGTCATGTTATAATCTTTTGAATATTCATAGCAATCTTCATTCCAAAATTCATACTATAGTATAGAATCAGAACAACATTTTTGAAAACCTGGTTTCGTGGCATTGCCATGTTTCTTGTCTTAATTTCTTAATTGCTACAATGTGTAAAATTATCGGAAGAATGCCATTTTGTTGCATGAAAATATGCTAAATAAATTGATGGCTTATTTTATATTTTTCGTAAATAAATAATTCTTATGCATTGCTTCTGCCGAAATTGTTTTCACTGTACAGATTTACTCTAAGAATTAGTAAATTCAGTGAAATTATAATTAGCATTAATGACTTTGTTAAAAAGCAGTAAAATAGTATCATTATTAAGACAGGTTATTATTAAGCCTACAGCATTTTTTTCATGACAGGCAAATTAGGTCGATCCTGAAACCAACCAAATATAACGGGTCTTCGAAGATCAAACCACAATTTACAGTGGCTTATCCAAACATGGATATGTCACCGGCTATTATGCCATCACATTACAATAATTGCATAGTTATAATTGCCGTCCTGTAAGCATTTGTAGCTCTACAGCTGTAATAAGGACAAAGTACTTTAACACTTGGAAATTTTATTAGGAATTAAATGTCATTATTCTAGAGATTTGGCACTGAATTTTTAATTTTATTTGAAATTTATACGTGCAAATGTCAAACTGAAAGAAGTAAGGTCTGTTTTAGGATTAATAGTAAAGAATGCAGTGAATGTTATAACAGTCACATACAATATTTTTATTCGCAGAAACACTAGGTAAGTTCATCATGACTTTGATTTTTTTTAACGTTTTAATTTTAAACCTAAAAGAATTATCAGATAAAAAAAAATACTGAAAAAAAAAAATTATAATTTAATTATATCCAGACTTTTAAGTATAAGTCACGTCATATATTGTATAACCAAACCATTCACAATGAGCATTAATCTGACAACAATTCATTTAGATGAAATCTACGAATAACGATGTGTACACTTCTTTCATTCTCCAATGGACCACAATTATGTCACAGATCTTAAGTCTCGCTTTCTTTCACCATGTATTTTTACAACAATGACACCATCTATAAACCAGGTGACAACCCCAATTTTAGATTTTAAAAGTCACAGAATTTGAAAACCACAGATTTTCATTATATCTTGGTTACTAAATGAAATGAGGAGTTGATTTAAAATATACATTTGAAATTTTTGACTTTTGGTACCCTTTAAGTCCTTGAAATATGTGAATTGCTGCAGCAGAAGATTACGAAAACAGGTACTAGGAACATAACTAGGACCCTTTAACATGCCTGTGTTTGAAAAGTCATAACTGCAGATTCTCATACTCTAACACTAGGAGTATATACATGTATGTATAACTGTAATGCATGACAGTAAGTTAAAAGTTGTTTTTTCATTCACACATATATTTAGGTTTCCAGATATGTTCCTAGCACCTTTGCACTATGTATTGTAGCATAATTTTGGCATGTTTACAGTCCCTTAAAGCACAGGTTTTGGGACTATAGTTCTAAAAATATTGCAGTCTGTGATTTTTACATAATTGGCTGCTGTTTGCAATACATTTTACATCAAAGCTATTATCATTCCGTTGATATAATATTCTTATTTATATACAAAAAAGATATAAGTTTACATATTCATGTATCTCTCTGTTTCCTTTTTGTGACACATCATATAAAGCTTATTTTTCAGAATAAACATGGATAAAGTGGGATGCTGCAGTCTTTTTTATTGTCATCAAATAAAAACATTCCCACTGAATATCTAATATGGACTGACCTAGCCTCCTTTCAGCCAAGGCAGTACCATTTCTATTCCAAAGGCAATTTTATAGAACACTATCCAGAGAACATTTCAGATCCTTATTACTAGTGATCTGCTCAGATTTACAGGCTGGTCATGATTTGGGTCAGAGAGTACTAAATGGTTTTCTGTAGGCTTATTCATTATAACGTTCGAGTCTATCCCGATTTGATTTAATTTTTTTTTCCCAAAATGTCCCAACTTTTCTACAGAGAATGATTAGAGGGCACTCTAGAAATGCTCAGATGATAGGAAATTTACTATTCAGCCTCACACAATCTTAATGTGTAAATGGCCACCCAACAATTTGACAGACATCTCAGACTTTAAAATTAGATATACCATCATTCTGCATTACACAAAGATGCCAGTTTCAATACATCAAAAGATGACTGACGACACAGGAAAAAAGGCACTTGGACATTTTTCTTAGTATTGTAATAAACTGAATTGAAAATCAGCAAAAAAATGACAAATTTCTTGTCCTCTTCAAAAACAAAGTTAAAGTAAAAATTTGATAGCATGATCATTTCCCTCCATAAAAATGCATATTTTTATCAAATGTCTTGATGATCATTACCATGGCAACAGTTTTCTGAAACAGTTCTTTCCTATGTAAATGATCTTACCTGAATAAAATGCGATGTTGAATACTTATTTATGGTTTTGTAAAAAGTTTGGATACATTGAAATTGTATAGAGTTTTACAATGAAATAGCTAAAATTCATATATATAAAATCCGCCATATTTGAATCTGATGTCAAATTGGGGTATGTGACGTTGTTTTAAGGAGTATAAATTTTGGGCGCCATGTTCCTCTTTAACATGATAGTATATGGTATTTGTTCTGTGCAAGAAGCTGAAAATTTCAGACAATAATCCTGGAATATCATTCATTCAAAATAACCAGAAAAGTCGATTTGCAAATGCCCTTTTCCCCATCGTCAGTCAAATTTTCTTTACCAAGTAAAGACATGCATTTAACATCAGTTTGCAAAAAACAAGTCTAAAGTTTTGTTAAAAGGATTTACATGATATATGTGTTACAAACATAAATCTCCAGTGTCTGTTATAACTGTAGGTGCTAGTAGTAAGAATAGTTGTAGCACAAATGTAAATCTATATGAAGCTGCCATGATAATGCCGAGCGGTTATATAATGTTTACGGTGTGTGTGTGTGTGGGGGGGGACATACAACGGATGTTCATGTCCGGCTCATAACTTTGTCATGCATGGTGGGTGGGATTTCGAAATAATTTGGCATAAGTGATCATCTTATAGGGTCTCAGGTCACAGTGGACACTTGAAGTTTTGGCTTATTCCTTATAAGGATAGAGTGAAAAAGGTGTTCCTGGCCAACTCATAACTTTGTTGTGCATGGTTGAATTTCGAAATACTTTGGCATAAGTGATCATCATATGAAGTTGATGTGAGCATGCAAGAAATACATTGCTCGCTTTAAGGTCAAGCTTGAAGTTTTGGCTTATTCCTTATATGCATATAGAGAAAAAGTTGTTCATGTCCAGCTCATAACTTCCTCTTGCATGGTGGGATTTGAAAAAAAAAATGTGTTTATTATGATGAAGATACATCCCCGCCATGATAATTTGTTTCTTGCCCATATTTCAACACGTTCAGCATGCTTATCATGTCATTTTGGTAAGGTAGCAGATATTGAATATGAAATTATCACACAAGGCAGGAAAGCAACAAAGAACATACGTGAATGTAATAGACATTTGTAGTGGGCTGCATGTATGTGTGCTTTGATATAATTGTTGTATGGGCGCAACAGAAATAGCAGTTTTTTATCCCTTACCATTTTGTTGCCTTGATGCAATCTCTTAAAGGATATTAGAGAGACTGAAGATTTTATACTTGTAAGAGTCTGCTGAACTTGTCTTTGAAAATGCACCACTTACCTGTTCATTTAGAAAAAAAGTATTTTGATTTTTTTTTCAAATTAAGCATGCTATTGAGTTTGTTATGCAGATACTGTTATTTCTGTCGACAATGCATTTACCTTGGCTTGCTTTTAGATACATGCATTTATGTAGCTAGATACTGTGGAGTGGCTAGTGTTTAAAATCAGCATTATCATTTCCATAAAATTTTAACTTTAAAGCCTTGCTTATGCTGTCTTCTAGATGGGCTAATATGTTACAATACTTAGAAAGGTAAATACCTGATATCTTTGCCTTGTCATATTTTATGCCATATTTACATTTCTACAGTAGTTTTATTTTAGTAAACTTAATCTTTGCACATGAAACTGGATCTCTAATAAGGGTAATTTTTTAACGGACAACTCTAGAGCTATAAGAGATTACCATAGACTCAGGAAACAAAGGTGTCCTTAAAGGATGTAGTAGATAAACTTTAAGAGGCTTGAATAAGAGATAAATACTTTATTTTTAATAAAACTGAAAACATCTACATCTATATAAGCAAGTTAATTGTATAAAAATATTGCACTGTACAAAAAACTATCTCAATGCCTTTAGTTGACAGAATGATCTCTTACTGCAAACAGCTACATTCTATTCAGTAACAGTCTAAAGTAACAAAATCATCCTGTACTTGTAACTGTGGGTGCAAGTCAAGCCCAAAGGGTAGCTAAAGTAGCAAAATTAGGACAAACTTTTGTATAATTTCTAAACAAGTGGGCAGTTAAATGTACCGATTGTCCATCTCTAATTAGCCTTGGCACCCCAAGCAGTTTTCACAACAAAATGTCGAGAATGAAAAATTATTTACAAAAACAACATCATTGTAACTCTTTAAGTTAGTGTAATAACACTGAAACATTTTCATCATACCTACTAAATGCAGTATGGTTTCACATGTAGTAGATCATTTGGAGTATAAACAATTGCAACAGCATGCAAACTAGTTTAAATTAGCATTTCCCTTTGGAATTTGTAAGGGGGTGCTAATTAGAAACAATACAGTAGTACCTTTCTTTTTTCAAAGATTTTAATATGGTTGAATTTCTTAATCGGGGTTCTTTTTTAACAGACAGAAGATAATAACTCAATTTGAAAAAACGTTCGTCACATGATTCTAAACATTTTTTATATTGAGGATCTTAAAATTATGCTATTTTTATTCCTGCAGAAAATGTACATAATTGAAATTTTATCCAACTTGTAAAAACAATTTCTGCCAGTTGGCACTACTTCTGTAAAAACTACCTTTTGTTTTGTGTGATAATTTGTCTCCATTACCACGGTTCTTGGCATTTACAGCACATTAAAAACATAATGTACATGTATTCAATTTTCTGAAACCAGATCTACACATCTACAATGCCATGTACTCGCAGATAAGTAAACTGTTACTGATTATTCAACCAGCATTTTTCAAACTGTGTTGGATGTTGTAACTGCAATTAACCTGGCATGAAGTTATTGCTTCCTGTAGAACAGTCTTTGTCGATATCCTTCCAAACGAGTGCACTACTAATGAACTTGAATTTTTCATACATGCATGTACTGCTGAAATGTGATCTCATTACAAGAGAACTATATTATGGTTGATATGAAACACTGTCCCTTTGTTCCTTTGTACTAGGAACAAAGGTGTGATACACTGATAACCTGATAAAAAAAGTAGTACAAATAAAAATGATATTGTTTCTATGTTGATTCACTCTCCTCAGACAGTGGGACTTTTTGGTACTGTACGGTGTTGCTTGTCTGAAATTGGGCTGTTATTTCCTCAATTGTTTTTCCCTTCGTCTCTGGTACTTTGAACAATGTGTACACCCAGAACACCGCCAAACATAAAACAAATGGAATAAATGAGTATGCTTTAATGGCTTCCTGAAAATAAACAACTCAAATTTTACCTAAATAGTCATTGTACTATGAAATAATTTAATAATAAATTTAATTATTTGGATTATATTTCACAATAACACCCTACCAAATTCTACTTAGAAAAACAAGAGCCATGTTACACATGGTTAATCCCCCCGCTGGGAAGAAGTTACCTGATGGTTGTACTTTCAAAAAGTAAATGTAATAATGTGGGTATGCAGTTTGAAGAAAATCCCTCAAAAAATAGGCAAGGTAGAGTTATTGTTCTTGACACTGCACTTCCTACCAATGTGCTATGTCGGTGTATTAAGTTTGAAGAAAATCAATCAACTCTATGCTTCGGACAAAGTTTTTCAAGTAAATCTAAAGGGGAATAACTATAAAAGTAGGCAAGGTAGAGTTATTGTTCTTACACAATGCACTCCCCCCCCCCCCCCCCCCCCTCCCCCAATGTGCTCTTTCAGTGTATGAAGTTTGAAGAAAATCGCTTAAGTACTTTTGGAGTTATGCTCGGGACAAAATCGGGACAGATGGACACACGGACAGAGACCATTTCTAATATCCCCTCCGCCTATGGCGGGGGGATAAAAAAGATAACAACACAGATTTAAGGGTAAGAAAAAGTTAAAAAAGACACAGAAATTATGAAAATAAACATAAAGACAAATATTTCGTGGAAAGCAGAAAGATTACCTGAAGAAATGGGTAGCCAAGACCAACACAGAAATTTGCTGACCAGTTCACTAGAACTCCTACACTCACAGCCGCAGGCCTAGGTCCCTGTGCAAAAAGCTCAGCAGTGAAAAACCATGGTATGGACCCTGAAAGGTTTCAAAACAGAAGTTCTACATCAAATTTTGAAAAAAGAAACTAATACAAAAATTGCCCAACTTACAAAGGTAATGGTCATAGCCCTAAATATCCGATGCCTTTTGCGATCGGAGGATTGTCTTACATTTAAGCAGTGCTGAGTTACCTCCCTTTCCATTTTTACACCATTTGCAATTATGGGAGACCATTCTTGTTGCCTTACTTTAAAGACATGAGTTACCTCCTTTTTATGCCATACTGAATCAAACAGAACCACTCTTGTCCACTTTTATGCTCCTTTTTCTCTTTGCAAAACATTTGCAATCAGAGAAGAACATTCCTGATGACTTACTTGTAAGCAAAGATTGAGTCATCTCCTTTTGCATTTAAATGCCCTTCTTGCAATCAGGGGAGGGTACTCACGTTGAATTCATTTTAAACTGAATTACCTCCCTTTTCGTGCCATTTGCAATCAGGGATGGCCACTCTTGTTTGAAATCAAAGTTTGAATTTTCTCCCTTTTCCTTAAACTGAATTAACTCCCTTTTCATGCTATTTTCGATCAGGGGAGACCATCTTGTCATCCATCTTTAACACAATGAGTGTGACCTCCCTTTTCACACCATTTGCAATAAAGAGGAAACCACTCTTATTAAGAAATGTTGAGATACCTCTCTTCCTTTCTATGCAACCTCGTTGACTTACTTTTAAACAATGTTGAGTAACGTTCCTTATTCTTTTCACACTATATGATATCATGGGAGACTTTTGTTGACTTTTTTTTTAAGCAGTTGACCTACCTTCCTTTTCCTTTCACATCATTTGCAATTATGGGAGACCACTTTTGTTGACTAACTTTATAAAAAGTTCTTACACCATTTGCAATCAAGAGGAACCACTCTCATGTTGACTTTTCTTCTCTTCATGTCATTTATAATCAGGGGAGACCATTTCTGTTTACTTGTCAGCAAACTATGAGTTACTTCCCTTGCATTTTTTGGCGCATGTAATGGTTTGAACCCAAGAAACAGTTATCAAGACAGATTTATTTAAGTTGGAAGAACTTGCTTCCCAATTGATGTAAATAAATAAGTTGAAACTAAACTATGAGCTAATTATGTCTGTTTCTCGTAAGTGATCTAAGGAAGATCTTCTTCATGTTAATCTGACATTACTACTTTTCACTTACTGTATTGCTATATATTTATGGTATTTTCTCTTACATAGGTGAATATTCTACACAATCAGTTCAATGGCCTTTCTTAAACAGTATAAATCTCACATACTTACTATGTAATACAATTTAAGTCACATGACCTTGATAGACCTACCTGGTCCAGAAGCGAAAAATATGATGTAGATTATAACAGCTAACACACATATAACACCAACCCATTTGTGTCCTTTATCATATTCCTGTAATGGAAAACAAAATCTAACTGAAACAGTATGAAACCATAAGCTAAAGTTATAATGCCCCAGTATGAAATAAGTGGCTCAAAAAAACATCAGTTTAAAAGCGACAAAATGATCTAGTTGAAATAGTACAAATACTACAAATATAGATCTACCTATAGTTAAAATGATACATATATTGTTCTAGCTGAAATAGTGTGAAAATAAACCTCTACTGAATTAGTATACATCACACATTATATTGTGCCAACTTCAGCTAAAATGATACTGCCCTCCCTGATATACTAGTATGAATCAAAGTTCACAAAAACTGATGGATCAATTGTCTTTGATTCCACATTAAAGCTTCTTGTATTGCACAAGATTTTCATACTGTTTAATCTCGTTTTTGCAAACTTAGCTATGTTTTGTAAGACCACTCTGGATATTAAAAGTCTAAAACAGATAAAACTAGAACCGCCTCTGTCCTGGCGCCAATATCTCCCAAAATTAGAAAGGGCAATAATTAAAAAAATATGCAAGAAAAGAGTTATGGTTCATGGTTCTTAGGCAATGCACTTCACCTCAATGAGATCTATTTATCTATGATGTTTAAAGTTGATATCTCCAATTGGTTTTTAGTCATACTGTGGACAAAAATTAAGTAAGACAAATTTCAAAGGGCAATAATTCGAAAATAATACAAAGAAGAGTTATGGTTCTTAAGCACTCAACTTCTTCTCTGTAAGATCTATTTATCTATGAACTTTCAAGCTGATACCTCCAATACTATTTTAAGTTAAAACCTGCACAAAAATTAAGTATAAAAAATTACAAAGGGCAATTACTCCAAAATTATGCAAAAGAGAGTAAAGGTTATTGGGCACTGCACTTCTCTTCTTTGAAGCTTCAAGTTGATACCTCCAACACTTTTTGAGTTATGCCCTGGAAGTATGAAAAATTACAAAGGGCAATAATTCCAAAATTGTGCAAAAGAGGGTTATGGTTCTTGGGCACTGCACTATTCATAAATGACATCTATTTGTCTGTGAAGTTTCAAGTTGATACATCCAACACTTTTTGAGTTATGCTTGGACAAGAATTAAGTATGAAAAATTACAAAGGGCAATTATTCCAAAATTATGGAAAACAAGTGTGGCACTGTCACAAAATACCCCCATTATAAAAGCTTTGCAGAAGTCTGAAGATGTGGGCATAATGAATATTAAGAAGGTGTTAGCAAGTTTGACTATTTCTAGTGCTGGATAGTGAACCAAACATCTGAAATGAACTTCTGACCTCTAAGTGTGACATTGACCTTTGACCTAGAGACCTGGTTCATGATGGTGAATTTTTGTACATGTAATACTAAAATCCCCCAATGCATGTAGAAGATACGTTCCCCAACAAAATCTGGGCATTTCATCATCTCTATTGACCTTGACCTTGCATATATGGACAGGATTATGCATGTAATGCACAGTCTCATGATGGCGAACATTTTGATACAATCCCTCAATTCATGATGACTAAATAGTCCATACTAACATTTTCATATTTTTATCTGACTTTTGATGTCTGTGTGTGACCTTGACCTTGGCCACAGGAACCTAAATTTTGCACGCAACACTCTGCCTCACAATGGTGAACATTTATGCCAAGTTATATTAAAATCCCTCTGTGCATGTAGAAGTTTTGCTCTGGACCAGCGTTTTTCTCTGACATCAAGTGTGACCTTGACCTTTGACTTGGAGACCTGGTTCATGCTGGCTCATTTAAATCCATTCATGCAGGTTGAAGATATGCTCCAAAAAAAAACTGGATGCCGCCTGCTCAACCCGGCCATTACCATTATACGTCCCATTTTTCACATGGGCAAATAAAGAGAGTAATGATTATTGGTCACTGCACTTACCCTCAATGAGATCTATTTATCTTTGAAGTTTCTAGTTGATATCTCCAATACCTTTTGAATTATGCCCAGACAAAATTTAAGTAAGAATAAGTGGGCCATGATGTCCTTGGATCGCTCACCTCAGTTCTTTGGCTGAGGGTCTGCTGTTAAGCAAACATCAGTTGCAGTATTACATATTCTTATTAAGATTTTCAAATACCCCATATTTTATACAAATAAAACACATGGGCAGAGGCAATTTAGAGACAGCAGCTTGTGTAGACATGTTATTTGAAACAAGTTATTGACGAAAATCTGATTTTAGCTCATTTTGTTCAATAGAGCAGAACCTTTTTAGTAATTCTAAGAGAGGGCTATTTCTGAAACATTTCTGGGAAATTTGGTGGAAAATCACATAGCCATTTAGGAAGAGATGTTGTTTGAATTTTTTTCCATTTCTAGCTTTTGCAGCCCTTATGTGCAATGGAGCGGAATGGTTTGAGCAATTTTACAAAAGGGCAATATATGGAAGATTTCTGTCAAATTTGTATTAAATGGCAAAACAGTTTTAGAGAAGATGTCATTTGAAGCCAAATATTGATGAAAATCTATTTTTAAATCTGGCAACCATTTTGTTCAATGGAGCAGAACCGTTATATCAAAGGGCTATGTCAGGAAAACTTCTGTGAAATTTGGTGGAAAATCACCTAGCCATCTAGGAGGAGAATGATGTTGTTTGAATATTTTTTTTATTTTTAACTTTTGCAGCCCTTATTTGCAAAAGCGCAAAACCATTGGAGCAATTTTAGAAGAGGGCAATATATAGATCATTTCTGCCAAGTTTGGTTTAAAATGCATTAGTAGTTTTGGAGGAGATGTCATTTGAAGCCAAATAGTGACTAAAACCTATATTTAGCTCTGGCGGCCATTTTTTCAGTGGAGTGGAACCATTTAAGCAATTCCTGTAAAGTTTAGTTAAAAACAGCTTTGTGGTTTAGGAGGAGATGTCATTTAAAGTAAAATGTTGACGACGGACGACTGACAATGGACGCCAGAAACAGGGTGATCATAATAGCTCACCCTGAGCATTTGCTCAGGTGAGCTAATAAAACTGGAATTTGTTTTGGAAAACGAAAACATGATTACGTCTCTCCTAGCTGAAAATATATTAGGTCCTTCACATACATTAACTTGGACATATATTTGAAGCACCGTCTAAACTAGAGATATGTCAATGGGACACGGATGCCCCAACATTCCGCTGTATATTCACAAAAAATCCTGTACATTTACAGGTGCATATAAAGACTAAAAATACTATTTTTAGCTTTATCAGGGGGCATAACTATGCTGATCTCCAATAAATTTGTGTCAGAATATCCAGGTGCATAACTTTACATGCTGACAACTTGTCTTAATTAGAAACTTTCAATGCTCTAGCAGCTACATGTTTGGAGTTACACGCGATTCATCAAAATTGTGTAAAAATACACAGGGGCATAAGTTCACATGCTGACAACTATTCTTAGAAAGTTTTATGGCTCTAACAGTTATACGTTTGGAATTACATGTGACACAAACCAGTCTACATACAGACAGCATGACAGCTGGACAGTGTGACAGTGGTGGAGGCATAAAATCTTCATCTGGGTGATGTTATTTTTACAAAAAGACCTTTTTTTTTTAACTCTTCACCTCTAAATGCCAAGTAATTTCAAAATCTGTCAAGGAATGACTAAGTCATGGAGCAGACACAAAAAAAGACCCAATTTTTTAACATATGACATCTGTGACCTTGATTTTAAGGGTAAGGACCTGGTTCTTGTGCATCACAAATTGGCTCATAATTATTAACATTTCTGCCAAATATTTTCAAAATCAATCATGGAATGACAAACTTATGGAACAGACATGAAAAAAAGTTCCCATTTTTTATGTTTGACCTCTCAGTGTGACCTTGACCTTTGAGATAGAGACTTTGCTCTTTGCATGACAAACTGTCTCATAGGTGTTAACATTTCTAGGGACAGTAACTTCCACAGCAGTCTGCTGTCTGTGTCATGAACAGTCATGTTACATAATTTTTCATGACATGATTTGTTTCTATATTGTGTAAACATGTCTATTTGGAAGAATTTAAGGTTTTCATTAAAAAAAAATTTGTCACAGCATGCAAACATCTCATACTTACATCATAAATAAGTCCTAAAGTTAAGACATAGCTAGCTACAAACATTCCACCTAACCCTAGAAGATGCAAACTTCGGCGACCTAGCCTGTCCATCATCAATGCAGAGACAAAAGTCATACAGACGTTGACAGCCCCGGTAGCAAGTGTTGAGTATTGAGCAGCATCAGGAGACAACCCAGCTGTCTCAAAAATATTTGTAGAATAATATATCACCTGAAATGGTAAAAATATCCATGCAGCATCATAAGCCTTACATGACTGGCATCCACATTATTATCATTTTTGTCTTATCATCTTTATCAACATCACTTCTTTTCTCTTAACCTGCTGTGTTTTTCTCAGTATCATCATCATCATTGCTTTTTCTGAAGAACTCCTTTCTCATTACCTCATCTTCATAATCATCATTATCCTAATAACATCAGCACATATGCCATCATCAAGTATACTGTTTTTAACATCATCACCAAAGCTCCCAAAAACCAAAATTTGTCTTCACACCTATCATAAACCTATAAAATTGTCTCATATTGACCAGCACCCTTAGGCAATTATAAACAATTAAAAGATTAACTCGTCAGCAAGTGTGAAGTCAGTCAAACAGACCGACTGAGATTTGAAACTTTCCGGAGCACTGATCATCATCATCCTCTTTCTCTTCCCAGTCATCACTTGCATCATCCATTTTCACATCCTCCTCATCATCACCACCATCATTACTACACCATCAACATTCAATAATATTTGTACTTACAGCATTTATACCCGCAAGTTGTTGAGAAAGATGCATAGCTAGACATATAACTAATGGTTTACGTAATTCTTCACTTTGGAACAGATCTTTTACTGAAAACTGAAATAAGAAAAACAGTCTGCTTAATAAAGAATAGAAATGGCCTTGTCAAAATATGATAGTTTTCTGAATCAAATGTTCAAATTTTTTTATAATTCATTTGTACCCAAAAATACGCAATGTTATTCTTAATTAACCATAGCACTATGTCTTATTAAATTTACTCTATATAATTATTTTATGATAGAAATACATAGACAAATTTTCATCACACATACAAAGAATGAAGACACTACAAGATACAACAAGTGATGTTTGTGAAACATGTATGCCCCCCTAATGGCAACGAATTCAATTAATCATGTTACATGCACTTTTAAACATGACCTTGACCTTTAACTACTGACCTCAAATTCAATATGGGTCATCTGCAGGTCATGACTAACTAAATTTCCAAATATGAAGACTGTAAACCAGCTTTTGTGGTGAAAGTCACTGTAACCTTGACCTTTGATCTACTGACCTCAAAATCATTAGAGATTTTCTACCAGTCATGTCCAACCTGCTCTCTTAATCTGATGACCGTATGCCAAAGCATTCTCTAGTTATTGTTTGGACAATCTTTTTGTAGTAAAGGTAAGTTTGACATTTGACCTACTGACCTCAAAATTACTAGATCTCATCTACAGGTCATGACCAACCTACCCACAAAAGCTGAAGGCTGTTAGCCAAAGTCTTCCCTAGTTATTGGACATACAAGCTTTCACTGGTCAAGGTCACAGTAAGTTTGACCTTTGACCTACTCATCTCAAAATCAAAAGGGGTCATCTGCTGGTCATGAACAACCTCCCCAACAAATCTGAGTGACATTGACCTTTCATCTACTGACCCCAAAAACAAAAAGTTTCGTATTCTTAGTAAAAGCAACAATTCTAAGAAGTTTGAAGGCTGTGGGCCAAGTGGTACTGGTAGTCGAGTTAATGAGCAGACATGGTTTTCATATTCAAGGTGAAAAAGACCTTGACCTTTCACTTACTGACCCCAAAAACAATATGCCTCTTCTACTCAATTAGAGCAATCATCCTATGAAGATTGACAGCTGTGGGCCAGATGGTACTTGTGTTATTGATCGGACATAGTCTGGTCTATGGAAAGATGGACCGACCAACATGTGCAAAGCAATGTACCCCTACTTTTTCAAAGGGGGCATAATAACAAGAGGGACATGATGGCCCTTTATCCCTCACCTGAGAACCATTGCAGAAATGGTTCAATTTTGACATGCTGTTACTTCCAAAAATAGAACACATATCGATATATCAAGGTTAAAATATGTTTTCAAAACTGTCCATGTGTTTAAAATTTCTTTTAACTAACTCAAACAAATATGATAAAGGTCTACCAAAGGATTCTTTCTGTGAAATAACTGAAACTTTGCCAGGGGTGTCTTATGTGAATATTTTCAAAAATTTTCATACAGCCATACAGTGAAAACTTGTCCATCTACAGTGTCAATTTTTTAACAAGCCAACATGGCTTTAAAGAAAGAATTCAATAAAAGACCACCACAGCAGAAGTTTTTCAATTTTTCTATATAGTTGCCCTCTGTCAACCAAATTATTTTACAAACAAACATTAATCAAGTAAATTGAAAAAGGGCCAACAAAGGAGCATTTGTGGGAATTTTTTATTTTATTTATTGTGCATGAGGTTTCTCTGAAGAAGATTTTCTATACAGTTGTGCACTGAAAAGCTGCTGTGCCCCCTATCAACCAAGTTTTCCTTCAAACCAACAGGGCTTGAAAGAATATGATTAAAGGCCACAAAAGAAATATTTTTGTAAAATTATTTTGAAATCGGGCTGGTGATTTCTGAGGACAAAAATTTTCAATTTTTTCTAAATACCAGTAGTCATTTAATGAAAACAGGCATTGCCCTCTGTAGGCCATGTTTTTTAAGGGACCCAAATGGCTTGAAGGAATTCTATAAAGACCACCTCTGGAACATTTTTCTGAAATTATTTTCAAATTGGGCTGGTGGTTTATGAGGAAAAAAATTATCAAAGTTTTCCATATAGTCATATAGTGAAAATAGACCCTGCCCTCTGTAGGCCATGTTTTCAAAGGGACCCAAATGGCTTAATGGAATTTGATAAAGGGTCACCTAAGGGACATTTTTGTTAAATTATTTTTAAATCGGTCCAAGTTTTTCCTTATGATTGCCATGGCAACCAGAGTTCTGAATGGAAACATTTAATTTTAAGGAATTTGAAAAAGTACCAACTGAAGAACATTCTTGTGAAGTTTGCATTAAGTAAACC
This sequence comes from Cyclina sinensis, assembly GCA_012932295.1. Taxonomy (NCBI): domain Eukaryota; kingdom Metazoa; phylum Mollusca; class Bivalvia; order Venerida; family Veneridae; genus Cyclina; species Cyclina sinensis. The sequence continues at coordinate 29,468,109 of JAAONU010000005.1, forward strand.
TAGGGATCTAGGAGATGTTGTTTGAAGGAAAAAATGGGCCAGCCTGGCTAGCTTAATCAATAGAGCATTGTACTGTCAAACTTGATGATCCCAGTTCGATCCCCATCAGGACCGGCAAAATTTCTCTGTGATAACTGATCTCAGACAATCTATAGGTCATTTGTCCCTCACCTCTGAGGCAAGTGAGGAAGAAGTCAGTCACTTGCGGAGAAATTGGTCAGTAAACTGGTTGGATACCCAGGTTAGGTGGACTGACCACCGGGATATGACCTTAGCTGTTAAAACTTGCATTAAACCCCAATAAACCAAACTTGAAGGAAAATGTTGATGATGGATGATTGATGATGATCGACAATCACCTATCCTCACAGTTCAACCTTGTGCACTCCAAGCTTAGATGAGCCAAAACGTTTCACTGGTTCAGAATCTTTTTCTTCAGGCACCAATGAAATATCATATTTATGGTGTAATCATGTCATTATGTTTTGTTTTTGTTTTTTTGAATTTCATTTACCTATGGTGCAAAATATATCTTTGAGGTGAGTTCTTAAGTTACCCTGACAAAATAAAAACAGTGTATGACATAAAAAAATCTATTTAAATGAAGAAATGTTTGTGACAGTATACACATAAGTTTAACTTCCACTTACCTTTTTTATATGTTTTGCATGTTCCCTTTCAGCAATCATCTCATTAAGTTCATCACTGACATCATGAGTCCCTCTTAACCAAAACAAAGCTGAAATACGTACGAATTTTATAGAAGTGTGTGCAAAGGCTCATCCAAACTAAAAGCAATACAGTATGCTTGAACAGAAATAACACAGATCCTAATATTGAATCCCAGCAATGCCATTAGACTGGAAATTGCTCAACGTGTATGGAAATTCAGAATTTTTCAGAATTAATCCTTTTTATTCTGGCTTGATGCCACATCATAACCTAATTACTACTACATCTTGTCTTTAGGTAACTCAGTAGACGATGACTTATTCATGTCCAAAATATTATGTAAACCTTGTTTTATTTCAGACATTATGACATAAGCAATGCTATATAATAACAAGAAATGTGTCACAGACACTAATGCTACCTGAAACATGACACTGGTCACAGTCATGGTAGCTTACTAATAAGGAAGTTATGGCCAATGTTAAAGTTTTTGGACAATTGGATCTTCAAGGTGAAGGTCAATCAGGGGTCAAGGTCAAATAAATACAGGTCAGTGGGAAGGTGTTGTCCAAAGGGGTGTTGTGTCCACTTACTAATAAGTAAGTTATGGCCAATTTTAAAGTTTTTGGATGGAATGACGGACAGACAGTTCAAAAATTATATGCCTCCCTTCAGGTGCATAAAACATATAGTACTTTCACATGCATCCATCTTATACCCTAAAGCTCCTTTTACATTGCATAGCTGCAACATTTTAGCTGGGATCAGATATAAAGCATTTGAGTATTATTTAAATGTTCTTCTACATTTTTCAAAACTGGGAGGCCTAATTGGAATTTTAGAATATTACTATTTTTTATGAGATTAGATTATTTTTTGTGGGATTTTTAGACAAGTAATGCCCATTGTCTTAATTTATATAAAATTTTGATTGCATGCAATGAAAAAAAATTCAAACCAAGTTTTAAACAATAAAGAAAAGTTGTATGATATATTCAAGTTAACATGATTACATTAGTAACATGATTATCTTGTGCAAGTTTTAAAACAAAAATGATAAAGCAAATAATTTCAGTTTTTATTAGAAAGTTTTCACAAACGTAATTCTTTTTTTAAGAAAATATATTGTGTAAGATAATATATTTTGAAATCAGCTTACTTTTACCTCAACTTGCTCAACAGTGAAAACTTACCGGTAACTTATTTTCATTAAAGAATTAAAATTGATTTTTTCCCAGAAATTGGCATAGGAACATCTTCAGAAGCTAATTAAGTGAGACTGGGACTTGATGCTACATTGAAATACTGTAGGATTTGATTTAGTAGTGTGTATCCTACATTTATGCTCATCAGGAGAACACATTGTACAAATCATCCAAATTGTGAAAAGGGAAAGAACTCTTAACCATGTAACGGATCAATTTTCGCATTTCACCTTAGAATCAAAACAATATTATTCTTAATCATTTAAAAATGTTTTGTTACTTTCAAAGATAAAATGTAAACTTAAAACAAATAATTTTCAAACATGTCATTACTGAATCATAAGTTACTTCAGATAGGACTTAAGAAAAAATGTTTTTACTTTCTTGGAAAAAAGCTGAGACCACTCGTGTCGTGATAAGAAAGTCAGTTATAATAATGAAAGAATTTAAATGATTGTCAGATAACATGTGCATTGTATTTTGAACCATCATATCAAAAAATATTTTTTTGTTCCTTTCCATTCTCCTTTATGAACACTTGTGGGATACCTTTCTCGGGTAGTTTTCTCTGGATGAAACAGCATATAAATTAATATGTCTGAAATTACCTAAACCTTTAGCAACTATGTACGTACTGCTGAACTGAGATAATAACTGCCATTAGCATGTTTGTTATGCACTACAAATGTGGAAACTGCCAACTGAAATTGGGCTCTTTACCACACTGTTTCTTGAATTTTGAACAATTTGTAATATTCAAGATTTAGGTGATGAATTTCATTACCTACTTAATGTAGCTATTTTTGTAAAGAAAGACATAATTTATCAATGCCAATCTTTTCTTACTGTCCAAATAGCTTAAACTTTCAAATTTTTATGTATTCAATAGTTCTGATAAATCATGTAATCCATCTTCCTTCTAATCCTGTTATAATATTTATGGCTACACTTTTTCTTCATTCCATTCCATTTCATTTCATTTCATTAATTAATTAATTCATTCATTCATTCATTCATTCATTCATTCATTCATTCATTCATTCATTCATTCATTCATTCATTCATTTATTCATTTTCATTCATTCATTCATTGAAGTAAGATATTAAATACTTCTGTCTGTCTGATATGTTTCTTCTACACTCATAATTCTAAACAAACTTCAAACATGATTATCTCCCTTGGTCACCATTCAATTTACTTACAAGTAAAAATGATATGAACTGGGTAAAAAAAATCTGCAGCCCATGGCCACAAGCATAGGAAGGTTAGACTCCCCTAAAATGCCATATTCTATCTTCAGGTTTTATCATATAAACAAAAACAGATAAACTTGTTTGCAAACATGCTAAAAACTAACAGACGTCTTATATTACCTTTCTCTGCCTCCTCCTCAGAATTCTTATGTATAAGAAGGTATCTAGGGCTTTCTGGACAACACGATAATGTACACAGCTGCCACACCACCATTATCAATGGGAAACCTGAAATATGTTGGGAGAAAGTTAAGCCATGATAGACAGACAATAACTTTATCCTTTATCGTAATTATGTTACACTAAAAATGACAAACAATAAGAGATTTGTTTAAGAACAAACGTCCTTGACCCTTGATCTGTAAACACTGTTGTGTGATATATGTGTAAGGGATGAATAAACTGTTTAATTCATATTTGACCTTTTAGTGTGAAGGTCACCATCTTAATTTCAAGACAATTATTGTTTACATTGTATTAAAACTTCAAGCAGTAAAGGCTTCTCTTAAGAAAAACAATTAAGTTTCATTTATGGCTCAAGTGACACTTAATTTTCTGAAAAAATTCAACTTTAACAGAGTACATTACAAAGTTTTTACCTAAATAATATTTATCTTGAAAAACACGTCACTACCATTGAATAAGGTTAAATATGGTAAAAATCGTTTACGACTAGCATAGTCAAATATCAAATCTACAACTATACCATAGGGTATATTTTGATTTTAAAGTCAATCTTGAAAGTGAACGAAATATTACCTAATACTAATTTGCATGACTTTTGAGCATTCACTGCATTTTCAGCATTTATTTTCACAGTCATGAAACTTTGGCATTTTATAATGTGAATATGACTTTAAATGACAGGTTAAAAAGACAGGTTCAAATGAAAGTTACCAAATGCATACTGCCAACGTGATTCTGTGCCTAAAACGCTGCTGAGTCCCATTATTTCAGACATGAAAACCCCGAATGTTATACACAGCTGGTTAAATGTGCCGCAAAGACCTCGCAATGACACCGGGGATATCTCAGACAGGTACATTGGTGCAGTGCCAGTATTGATACCTGAAATATAATCCTTGAGTGTATATATATATTCTTAGCCAAACTAATTTAGGTAATGTTCAGGTGTTCTATAAAGAATTTCGGCTAGTTGTAGGAATGTAAGACATTTACAAATCATTATTCTAATCTGCTGAGCAATAAGGGACCCTATGTACTATTTCATCAAATACTTTCAAAAAATAAATGATAGGTATATTTTCTAAGTAACAGCAACCCCTCTAAAATACTTTTACTTACCCTGCATATGTCATACTGTCGCTCTGACTCCACCCCAACTATTTAGTGTTTAGCTATATATATAATGACATACTGATGATGAAATAAGATTGTGTAAACAATCAAGAAAATGGTAAAAGATGTGTAGAAATGTTTAAGAGACTGAATTTTCAAAATGTATCAGAATAAACTACAGACAATTCAATGATTGATCTTTAGAAAACATGTGATAATAGGTTTACAGTATGGCAATTTCTTATCAGCCCCCATATCATCCCCAAGGCTATTAGGCTGATGAATGAATATTGGAATGCTACTGTGACCAATATGCTATTTGTTATACAATTATCTAACCAATTTAAAAATTTTGAAAGGAAACTAATTTTCTTAGTACAGAAATTCATTCATTCATTCATTCATTCATTCATTCATTCATTCATTTATTCATTCATCCCTCTAACCCTCCCTCTCTCCCTCCCTTCCTTCCTTTCTTCATTCATTCATTTGTCCATGTGTTCATTCAATCAATAGCTTATTCAAGTATTTCTAATGCATATTTGCTTTATTTTATATCTATCTGTTTGCTTGTTCATTTCTTCCTTCCTTCCTACATCCATTCAATGAGGGGTTGAATGTAAAGTAAAAGTCTAGACTTTCTTAAAAATTCATAAGTTGGTTTTTTTTTATACTGCTTTATTTATTTGTATACTTGTGTTATACAATTATTGTATACCCTTTAGGCCAACAACTATTGACCTATCTAAACAAAAAATCCCTTTATCTATTTGCAAAAAGGATTTTTCAGATAAGCCCCCTACCCCCAACTCCCACTGCAAATGCATTCAGTCTAGTGCATTGTTGCTATTTGTCCCCTTGATCCACTGCCTACAGCCCTTTGACCCCTACAACTGCCTGATGTCAAATGAGGACTAATATTGAAGTAATAATGTTTTTGAGAGAGAGTCCCACTGAGTTAGACACTTTTAACATCTGGATTCTATCTGTACATTTTTGTGACATCTACATAAACACTTTTTTTTCCAGACAAAAGCAATATCTGGTACCTGTGGGCTAAAACATAAAGATGACAACTTGTAAAATATGAAATGTATTATTTACTATAATTTCAGTTGAACTCCTTTCAAAAAAGGTAGCCCTAAACACTAAAAAGAGACAATTATATTCAAGAATCATGGAAAATCCAGTTTTTCAAACTTGAAAGGTTTTTTAAGAATAAATGCACCTATGTTCATAAATACATGTTTATCAGCAATTAATGATATAAAAATTACTTATCTTGATATGAATGTCTTTTTAAATGCATCTGAATATTCATTTTTCATCTCGGTCTATATTCAAGCAGAACATAAAGTTCCTATGTATTTTGTACACATTTATACTACAGGTATTTAGTATGTAACATAATAGTTTTGTAGAGCCATTCATTCAAAATTTATAACTACAGTTGAATTCCCTTAAAAGCAGTATCCGTAAATATTATGAAAAGGACAATCAATATTATTAAATCACAACAAAAAATAAGCATTTCGATTTTTATAGATAATATATAAATAATTATGTCTACATATATGTTATTAACTATAGTATGTAGCAAAACATGTTTCTTCCATATGTTAGTCATTTACTGTAAGAACCTGGTAGCTAATGGCATGAATAGAATATACAGTCAAACTTTAATACAGAGATTCATAAAGAATTTGTATTTACAAGCTGTTAAGAAAGTTCCAAATAATATTTTAGCAGTTAATACCTTTTCTAAAGAATGACTTATTTTTTAATATCATAATGATTTTTTTGCCTTAAGAATTATATTTCTTAAAGAATTACTATTAAATTATTAAACTTAAGAATATTCTAAACACACAATTGGTACTTCAAAAAACTGGGTATCAAACTTTTACTCCTTTTTTTATTTTATTTTTCCACAAATTTTGCATGGCATGATCTGACTGATATTTCTTTTGTGGACGAAAAGCTTTTTTTGGCCAATATTCTTTTTATTCTCTATCCTTCTTTGAAATACATCAAATATATATTGAAAGTGGTAATCTTTTAGACATGTCGAGTATTCTTGATCTTTTTCTCTGTATTTTTTGCACCTCCTGCCCTTTTTTGTCTTCTAAAACACTATTTTAGGACATGAGTAATGTTGTAAACATTTAACTGCACAAAAATTGGCTGACTGTTTTAATTCTTAATTGTCAATGAGTGAAAACAAGACCTGATACACAAAAAAATGAAAGAAAAGTGAAACAGTTAGAACCATTTTCTGCAAAAGACATTAAGCAAAGCTGAAACTGTGTGCCCAAACTCTCAAAACACCTTGTTTATGACTTTGAAAGTCAGTTTCTGTTTAAAAACTCATAAAAAATGCTAATGGAGAGTCATCTTGAAAGAAAAAATATCTTAAAAAATTATTTAAAAGCAAATCAATTTTTCTAAATTTTGTAGAAAACAAACAACTTTTGTTTAAAACAAAGTTTTTTTTCTACTTATTTCTGAAAAACTGGTAAGTGTTGCTCTTTTTGTCATGAAATCTGATGACCCTGGTAACTATGAAACAACCTTTAAGACTTCATATTTTTTTCTCTTCTGATGGTTTTAAACATTTTAAGAAGACAAGAAAAATAGATGTTGGCCTTTTTTTTCTTCTTGAATAATAATTATATTTCAGGTATAATTCTATGAAAACAAGTGAACATGAAATAGTATTATATTATAAAACATTATACATATATCAAGGATAATTTCTTGCAGCCTTTCTTAAATAAATATAAATCATAATCATGTATTTTTGTTGTTTTCTGTGTGTGTTTCATGGCCTTTCATATCTTTTTCCTAATATTTAATTATTTCTCAGAATAAAAATTTCAAAACTCATGAATAAACATTGAAGGTTGAATAAACAACAAATCATGTATAAAACTTGTATAAAAACTCTATTTTTTCATAAATTCAAATATTAAGATATTCTTAGATATTACTGAATAAAAAATCTATAATGTATTTTCTGTGTAAAAAAAAAATATACAGAAGACAAACATTCTATAATGTGGTTAATAAAAAAGGTGTAAAAATAAAGATTGTTATCAAATGGTCAAATTAAAGTTTTTTTTATTTCTGTAATGATTGGTATCCTTTTCCATATCAAATTCTTTTTTATGTAAGTGTCATAATTAATCAAAACCAATGATTACATGCATTCATCTACTAATGGTGTAAAAAAGTATGTATGTTATCAGTGGGTCAGGATATGTTAATTATATGTTAATTACCTGGAGGGGAGGGCCAATTAAGGCCACACTTAAAACACAGTAGGATGTTCAGGGGATGATGCTACAAGATAAGGTCCCTAATTACATAATGACATCATTCTATTATCAAAGGTGTGACTTTTGACCCCTTCCTGAGATGTCACAGATAGTCCCTGGTCCTCAAAAGCAATTTAGGGGTAGGGTGATTTCCAGGTTGTCTTACATTGGCTGAGTATGGTGATTATGTAAATTAATGAACCTGCAAGAACCACATGAATGACTGATTTTCAGATCTTGTATAAAACTTCAGCCTTATCTGAAACAGTCATCATTCATTGATAACTCATCATACAATACTTGTATAAAAATAATAAAATATTCTGGAGAAATAATTTCAAAATCACATATTGTACTCGATATATTACAAGATTACTTCTACTGGATATATATAACACAACATCTCAAGTGACAACTATTTAGAAATCTTGAAGTGTGTCATTACTGTTTGCTTTATAGAACAGAAAGTGTTTGTGAATTTCTTACTTCAAGTTCTTAGTTGTTTCATAATAACAACAATGATGGATTTACTGCATACAACATATCAGAGAAACTTGGGAATAAATGATGACTTTGACCTGAGTAGAACCTCCGGTCACACTGACCACCATGGATACAGACCAGGTTTCTATGGAACCCATCCTTATGGTGCAAGTCTGGCTAATTCTTACAGGACAGAATATCAAAATGGACTTCAAGCATACAATGAAGGTACTTACTTATCAATTTAATTATTTATATATTAATTTATTTAGTAATTACATTTTTTCTAGTTGTGTTTATTCTAAAACATCAATCTAATCTCTCCAATGAGTTCAAACTTTTTGAAGCTGAAAATTAATTTTTATTTGTTCAGTTCTTTTTTAACAAAATAAACATTTATGTTTTGAAATTTACAACTTTCACTGCAACCTGTTCTAGTATTGGAAGACAATAAATTTGAAAAAAAAATCCATGTACCCTTTTTTCATAATAACAAATATGTTTATTCACATGATAACAAATATGTTTATTTTTCCTGACCACAAATATGTTCATTTACATGATTACAAATATGTTTATTTAACTATATACTGAAATATCTGCAAACCACTATTATAATTTATTTACTAATATATTACAGTACCATCTTTTTTATACCAATACAACTAATTCTACTTCAACTGAAACTAGAACAAAGGAATCTTGTGTATTTGGACCTTCACATTGCATTCATGTTTACTGTCACCTTTAAAAGTGACACTTCGCAGACACATGTTGGAAACACATGGGTCACATACTGAATTGGATAAAAATCACATATATATGACCATCTGAACACAATTTTTTCTCCTGTGTTTGGTACAAAAGTTTATTAAAGGATGTATGTTGTAGTCTGAAACTGTACCCATTTTTCATAAGTTAATGATCAAAATTGTATTTACTGAATCTCAAATAGTTTCATGGCTTGCATTTCATAATGTATCTTACAGCTGTTGATATATTTTTGACTCACTGTTGCATTCTAATGTTTCAGGATATAGTATGTTCACCACAGCACAGACTGGGTCCAACAAACTTGGTTCACAGAGTACACTTAATATGGAAAACCAGACCATGTCATTACAACAACTGTACAATTTTCCTCCAACACCTCCAGATGATGACATCAGTGTGACCAGTGGTAACCATAGCAACAGAGCCAGTCTTGAATACTGCCAGGACAAGGGATATAGTGGAAACCATAGCAACAGAACTAGTCTGGAATACAATCAGGATAAGGGATATAGTGGTACCCATAGCAACAGGGCAAGCCTAGAATACAACCAGGATAAACCATACAAGACCTCTATGAAGTCAGAATATATGTCAGGACTGGTAGCTCGTATGTCTGATTCAAATTCACCAGATATTCATAAGTATACTGATAACACAGCTGAAAATTACAACATGGCTACAACAAATGACTCTTACAGGATGAATTTTGATCCTAAATCTGCTGGAAGTCAGCGTGACCATTCACCTGAACCTGTTAAATCACCACAGGAACCTGAATGCCAATTCCAGACAGCTACTGACTATGGACATCCCAAAGACGAAAAAACAATGCGAAGTGCTTTTGTGCCTTCACCTCCTGCAACAGACGTTCTGTGCATGCCAAAATTTCCTCCTCAATTTGGTGAAGAATTTCCACAGATGACAGATATAACTAGCCATGAGAAAAAACAGCAAACAACAGAAAGCTCTCCAAAAGACTCCGACTCCAAGGCAAAGAAGGCGTCACATGAAGGTAGGGAGTGTGTCAACTGTGGAGCAACCAAAACACCATTATGGCGAAGAGATGGTAATGGTCATTTTCTCTGTAACGCATGTGGTCTATATGCTAAAATGAATGGAACAAACAGACCTCTTGTAAAGCCAAAGAAACGCCTTTCATCTGGTAAACAGAACGGAATCTCATGTTCCAACTGTGGGACAAGTAGCACCACCCTTTGGCGTAGAAATGCGAATGGAAATCCTGTCTGTAACGCTTGTGGACTGTACTACAAACTACATAAAACTGACAGACCACTGAAAATGAAGAAAGAAGGCATTCAGACAAGAAACAGAAAGATGTCACTGAAAGGCAAGAAGAATAAGAAACTGAATCTCACTGTTTCTGACGCAGATATCTTTAAACATTCATTGGATAGCATAGCGAGTATGAATCAAAATTTCAACCATTCCTTCCATGCTCCTCTCCCCATGTACATGAAACAGGATCAGGGCTTCACATCAATGCCTTACATTCCAAACGCCCAAATGAACATGCCAATGACCAGCTCACCAATGACTCATGCCTACCAGGGACTGAACAACTTCAAGTCATCATTCCAATCTAGTTTCTCACCAGTATCAAGTATGGGTAATTCAATGCCAGGATACTCAACTTCAGGACTATTAACAGGAATGAATTTTCCTGCACCAAATATGCTGAATTCAGCAATAGCTCTGGGCTAGAGAAAGCAGTCATAAAATATTTTATGTATATAGGCTTGTGATTGTAAATTATTTATATTTAAAAGTGTTATTTATGATTTAATATATATAATATATGACTTACTATGACATGATTAATTTTCCTTTAATATTCCATTGTTTACTTCCAGCTTCAACAAAACCATTTCAGGGTAATGCTGGGACAAGAAAGTTTCATGAAAATATTGTGCATAATTATGCCATCTGTAATCTAAATGTCTATTATTTTACAACTGAAATTTCAGCTTTTTGTTTATATATAACAAAATCAACTGCCTTTATTGTAATTTATAGTTATTGTCTTGTAACTTACATTCATGCATTTTTATTATTTCAGATTTGATATGTCCAATATTTTTTGACTGACAAGTGAATCCATTAGCGAGTCTGGAGATTAATGTACACTGTCACATTTCTTATTTTCACTTACAATACCTTCTTCTACGCAGGATTCACATTTTTAGTCATTAATTTCTCATGCTGATTACTGAATATCAACATGATTTACTTTATTGGTATATGATAAACAGATGTCTCCTTCAATAAAGAGGGCACTTAGGAAACACTTGTTTACAATTAACTTACATTTATTGCAGGACAATGATGTTTGATATGTAAAAAACATGGGTGCTTAAAGTACATTTCTGGCCAGTCCAATGTATGCAGTACTGAAATATGTACAGTGATTCTAACCTGCTTTTGTGTGATTTTCATAACATTTTGTAAAAATGTTTTGTATCTTTGTATGAATAAACTTTTTCTTAAACATAATTTTGCTTTGTGTTTCACATTTCAATTTAGACTTCTTTACATTTCTACAATAGTTTACTACAAGAAATGTGTCACAGACACGAATGCCCCTGAAACAAGGCAATGGTCACAGTCATTGCACCTTACTAGTATAACCTGATGTGACCTTGATCATTTGTGCAAAAAGAAAATTCACAGTCTGTGAAAACTATACTGCTACTGCACTGGCACTAATACCCCACATGCTGCCTTTTCATTAGGGTACTGATATATGGGAAGATGTTACTTTATGCCCGGGACTAAAAGTATGAAAAATTAATAAGAGCAATAATTCCAAAATTATGCAAAAAAAAGAGTTATGGTTCTTGGGCAATGCACTTCTCCTCAATGAGATCTATCCCTGTATGAAGTTTCAAGTTGATACCTCCAATGTTTTCTGAGTTAAGACCTTCACAAAAAATAAATATGAAACATTTCAAGGGGCAATAATTCCAAAATTTTGGTAAAAAGAGTTAAAGTTCCTGGACACTGCACTTCTCCTCAATGACATCTATTTATTTATGAAGTTTCAAACTGATATCTCTTATACTTTTTGAGTTTTGCCCCAGACAAAAATTAATTATAAAAAATTTCAAAGGGCAATAGTTCCAAATTATGTGAAACAGAGTTATGGTTCTTGGGCACTGCACTTCCCCTCAATGAGATCTATTTATCTATGAAGTTTCAAGTTGGTTACTCCAATATTTTTTGAGTGATGCCCTAGACAAGCAAAAATGACAAAGGGAGATAAATCAAAATGTAAGTGAGCTGAGTTATTGTTTTTGTGCACTGCACTCCGCCTCATCACTAACAACCTATATTCCAAGTTTGAAGCCAATCCCATGTATACATTTGTGAGAAAATGACTGGACAAGCAAAACGAAAAGGGGAGATTATTCAAACCATGAGTTGGAGTTATGGTTCTTGTGCACTGCACTCCATCTCATCACCAACAACCTAAAATTCCAAGTTTGAAGCCAATGCCTTGTATACTTCTGGAGTTATGCTCCGGACAAAATGGGGATGGATGGACAGACAGACGGATGGACAGATGTCTGGCCGAAAACTGTTATTTTCTTTTGTTTAATAGAGGGTCATTGGCCCCTAATTCAATTGTTATGGAATGAACTCTATTGTTCTCTTTTGTTATGTTTACAGTAAGATGGCCCCTTATTTATTTTCGGTAGTGCAGACTGATGGACAGACAGACTATTCGATTACTCTATGTCTCCCTTTGGGGGCATAAAAACCATTCTGTGAGCAAGTCCGTTTCTTACATTCCAGGATGAAATTGTTTAACAAAACCAGAAGTAAACACATATCAGTTAAGAATGACAGTTCAAGATATCTATGCCTAAAACCAATAATTATTCAGGAGAAAATTTAAGGTTAATAAAGCTTAAAAAAAAAAAATCTTAACCAAACAGCCACTTAATTCAAACTGTAGCTAAAACACCACTTTACACAAATTGTAGCTAACCAGCAACTAAATCCAAATTGTAGCTAAAACGCCACTTAATACAAATTGCAGCTAAACAGTTACTATATCAAAATTGTAGCTAAACGCCACTTAATACAAATTGTAGCTAAACAGCTACTAAATCCAAATTGAAGCCTAATAGCCAATCAATCAAAAGTGTAGCAAAACAGCAATTAAATCCAAACTGAAGCCTAATAGCCAATCAATCAAAATTGTAGCTAAATTATAGCCACAGATTCTACACAAATAGTAAAAAATTTCAATTAATTTAATAAGTCAGTAAAATCTACTGAAACTAATAACTAACTTGGCAGGGAAGGATCTTCAAGTCTTACTTATTCATAACAAAAGATGTCCAAGAATCCAAATGTTTAGTAAGAAATCAATATATCAATGTGAAAACAGCAAAATCTTTGTTTTAGCCAGAAAACAGCCTACAATCAAATAATGCCAAGCATTAGTAAAATACAAAAGATATGGTTAAATAAGAAATATACCTATATTTTTATCCCCTTAACAAATCTTGCAATGACCAAAAACATTTTTATAAGTGAGAAAAGGGCCTACAAGCTATGCACTAGGGGACAAGTTGAGCAAAAGGCAAAAAATAAAAGATATACCTGCATTTATTCCAATAAGAAATCTGCCGATGATCAACACCTCGTATGAATTGAGATATTTTGACAAAACTTCAACCACAACTGCTATCACCATCAGAATGTTGTTCAACAGTAAAGTACGCTTTCTGAAATAAATGGGATAAGGTCAGGATATTTTACATTCTAAAAAATCAGTGAGGTGTAGTGCTACATTTCTGTTGGTCCACCCTATTGAGAAAGTAATGGTTTTAACGAGATTTTGTCTGTCTTTCAAAGGATATTTCATTCAATGAATCAAAATTAATATAACACTCTAATACTTTTGGGTGGATCAGTGTAACAGTGGTAACAGTGGTATCCCTCACTCCTTCATTTCCACTTCTTACCATCATGCAGATGAGATGTTAAACCCTGTCCTCAAGTATTGGTGCTTTACACTGAATATGTATAAACCAGGAGTGTCCCTGGAATGGGATGATTTCTATATCTTGCACTGTTTTCCACAACCAAAAATAGGTAAACTCTTCAGGGAATGTCAGCCATATTGGGGGTGGAGCTAACAGCGACCCCAGGGACATGGGTACCATCAATCTTTACAGGGGTTTTGCTGGTGATCAAGTATTCCAAGTTTGAATGGAATATCTCTGACACTTTTTGAGACATGGCGTAAAGGAAAAGGTTAACCAAGAAATTTTAACTTGAAAAAGGGGCATAACATTGCAAAAATAAATTTGAGGGTTATCTGCCCTTGAGAAATGGTGTTGTCTTAAGTGATACAAAGTTTGATGAAGAAATATTAAGAAATGGCATAGTCATAGCCAATGTTAAGTTTTCATGACAAAATGCAAGTACAAAAAGGGGCATAACTCTGTCAAATGTGACCTTGACCTAAAGATTTTGGCATCATCCCTACCCTGCTGTCATAAGCAACACAATTTGAAAGCTTGATAAGGAAATGTTAAGAAATGGCAAAGTTATAGCCAACGTTAAGTTTTCATGACGGACCAACGGACAAAGTAATCCCTATGTATCGCCGTTTCTTCGAAGATTTAGATACATGTAGTTTAGTAATCATTTATTCTATATTTGGAAAAAGGGTAGACCAAATGCCTGACACATTTATCAACTACTTGGAAATCTTGTAGGAGAGTATGACTACTTACCTGCCAAATTTATCACACCAATAACCAGCAGACACACCACCAATCATACCACCAATACAGTAAATAGAGACAGTTGCTGCCCACAGAACAGTTAGTATAGCACAGTGTGATTCCACATCATCGCCACATATCAAATACTCCTCGGTCCTATTATAGTAAGTTTTGTTGTAGAATTCCTTCAAAACCTGCAATTACAGATTAAATTCAACAAGACGGCCACCATGGCCCTGGATTGCTCATCTGAGTACTTTGGCTTGGGTCTGCTGTTGAGCAAACTTAGTTTCAAATAGGACCCACAGGGCAAGCCAGTTTTGACCACAGGGACATAATTTGAACTAGACAATGCAACACAGAAAAAATCTAAGCTCTAATGCATACAAGAAGATTTACAAAGTTTTATCTACAAGGGAATAATTTTTTGTAGATGTCAACTTTACATTGCTACACATCAAACATCAAAGAAGATTTTCAAAGACAGAATATAAAAATAAATATATAAAATATAAAACGAAAATATTTTCTAAGTCTTCCACTAGAAAATACAACAAACAGAATATCTAAGCTCTAGGGCTAACTGTTTTAGAGATTTTTTAAGTCTTCCCTATGTAAAATCAAATGACCCCAGGGCAGGGCCACTTATGACCCCATGGGCATAATTTGAACAATCTAAGTAGAGGACCTATAGCTGATGCTCCAGGCAAAATATCTTAGCTCTAGGCCTTGCCATTTCAGACAAGAAGATTTTCAAAGTTTTCCTATTTTTTACCATAGCAACTAGAGTTTTGCGTTGAAAAAGGACCATTCAAGGATCATTTCAGTAAAGTTTAAATGCAACTGACCCAGTGGTATAGGAGAAGCTGTTGTTTTAAGTCAGTTGTGGATGGTGGATGAAAAAGCATACTAAGAGCTACACCTGACCTTTGGTCAGTAGAGCTAACAAAGTCGATATAGCTAAAATACTAACACACTGTCATACTACCTAAAGAATTAAAGAAAGCTTAATATTTGCTCAGTAACAACTTAACTCATATAGTTCAAATAAATACACTTTACACTTATTACTTAGTTTGTATTTGAATTCCTTACCTTTTCTGGTGCATTTACAATGCCTGTGTTGTAACCATACTGAAATGATGAGCCTAGTGTACAGGCAGCTATAGACAAGGCAAGCTGTGCTGTAAAATCCTAAAAATAAAAAAATGGATTAAAAGAAGAAACAAGCTACATAACAAATATCATAGCACTGTGACTCACAATGACAAGGGGATTTTCAGTTTTGCCTATATAAGTTTATGTAAAACTTGTCCCTGGGGCTGGGCCAGTTTCGACCCAGAGGTCATAATTTGAACAAGTTTTGTAGAGGTCTACTAGACAATGCTACATATCAAATATCTAAGGCCTGTGGCTTGTGGTCCTTTTGTTGCCATAGCAACCAGAGTTCTGCATGAAATTCAAGTCTTCGAAAAACTTTGATAGAAAACCTTTGCAGGAACACCTATACAAAGTTTCATTAACTTCTGTCCAGTGGTTAAGCGGAAGATGTTGTTTAACTGAAAAGTTGAAGATGAATGAACAAACAAACAGACGACAGACAAAGTTCAGTCACAATACATCACCATGAGCACTGTGTGCTCAGATGACGTAAAAATGGGAAACTGAAAAGATAAAGCAACTATGAGTAGGTATTCTAGAACGTATCTGTTACATTTTTTTTTTTTAATAACTGATAACAAATTATCTCCCTTACTCAGATAACATCAAAGATAGATCAAATAGTACATTGGTCCTTTCAGTATGAATCCTCTGACTTTGTCCATGTTTCTAATTGTGATGGTCTTGACTTTTAGTTGTGAAAATTGTCACCTATATATTAAACAAAAAGTTAGGATTATAAAAAAAGAAAGAAAATGGTTTTAACAAAACATGCTGCTTAACTTAATGTGTAATTGACTACCCTTGTTGCATAGAATTAGACTAAATTAGCACCATACCAAAAGAGAAAATAGCGATAAAAGTATAGGAATCCAAATGGAAGGACCAATGTAATATCAGAGAGTATTCAGGGTAGATAATCCACCAATGTCCCCCATTGAGAAATGTTTTTTCTTTACCAAGGAAGGTTCATCACCTGCCTAAGGCTGTTAACAAGTGATAATTGTTTGTAACTTTGTAATGTCTAACCACTCACAGGAGCTTGAATTTGAAATTGCATTTTTAGTCGTTCAAGAATCAAAACTGTTAATCTAGCTTCTTTTTCTGTGTAACAAGAGCCATGTTACACATGGTTAATCCTCCCGCTGGGAAGAAGCTACCTGAAGGTTGTACTTTCAAACACTCAATGTAATAATGTTTGAAGAAAATCCCACAAAAAATAGGCAAGGTAGAGATATTGTTCTTGCAAACTGCACTTCCTACCAATGTGCTATGTCAGTGTATTAAGTTTGAAAAAAATCGCTCAAGTAGTTTTGGAGTTATGCTCCGGACAAAATTTATCAAGTAATTCTGATAAAGGGGAATAACTCTAAAAATAGGCAAGGTAGAGTTATTGGACTTGCACACTGCACTACCTACCAATGTGCTCTGTCAGTGTATGAAGTCTGAATAAAATCCCTCTAGCAGTTCTGGAGTTATGCTGCGGACAAAATTTATCAAATAAATCTGATAAAGCGGAATAACTCTAAAAAAGGAAAGGTAGAGTTATTGCACGTGCACACTGCACTACCTACCAATGTGCTCTGTCAGTGTATGAAGTTTGAATAAAATCCCTCGAGTAGTTTTGGAGTTATGCCCGGACAAAATTGTTTCGGACGGACGGACGCACGAAGGGCATTTCTAATATCCCCTTCGCCTTTGGCGGGGGGATAATAACATCACAAGGAGTGTTTTTATATACAGAATAGAAGCTATAAATACAGTTACGAATCTTGAATGACTAGAAACACAGTTTCAAGCTCCTGTGGACCTAGTCTCAATATTTCGACTGCAAGACCGACCGATTTACATACTTATATTATTATATTACACAGATGTCGGCCTTTAAGTCTCAACCAGTTAGATTCAAAACTGTGTCGGGAATCGAGGTTTAAAAATACAACCGATCGATAAACTGCCGTCAGGTAGAGTTTTAGCGGTGTCCAACAAAAACACGTTGACATGTGTAGAGTTTATAAGTGTAATGCATAAAAAACATTTTCTTATCTATTTTCTCCTATATTGATTCAGTTTGGAATAAGCTTTACAGTTATGTATTTTTTTTTTCAAGAAATAGTGAGTGTAAATATATATTTGAAGCCATCAAAGTTAGCGACGAGATTCTGGCCCCTGGAATATACACACAGAAGAAAAAAATTCAGCATTGTTTTGAAGTGGGTTGTGCAATTACAACTACAAGTTTATCAATGTCATTCCTAAAAAGTCTAAGCATACTTTTTTTGGTTTGTGTGTTGCTATCACATCTATATGGTCAATTTCACGATTTATTTCATTGCTAAATTGTCCATTTACTCTTTCTTTCCTTTGAATATTCTTGCTTTTTCGTCCAGCGACGATCAGAGGTTCGTCTTCCATCATTACTATCACATGACTACCATGTGATTCTGAAAGGAGAACGCTAATATCCATCACGTATCGTACCTTGTCATAGCAGTAATTTTAACAACCTAACTGGCTTATGTCACACAATCAGAGGGGAGGGGGGAGGGGGGAAGCACAAATGTGGGGATGTGTTTAATGATTGACTGTAACCTAAACTGAAGAAACAAACATGAATTTTGTATATAAAGAATATTGTAGTCAATGATAGTCAATGATACCACTTGATACACAGGGTTCATGTTTGTTCCTTCATTTTCGGTCACGATCAATAATTAAACACCATCCACACACTGCTCTCTCCACCCCCACCCCCACCCCCCTCTCTCGTGGTGTCAATGGTTAAATGTTACTTGTCAAAATCTTTGAGAATTTAGATACACCATACTTCGGAGGCATGTAATAAATCAGTACAGCCATTAAAAGTCAAATAAAAATAATATAGTTTTGAGATCTAGTTTAACTCTATCAAATAGACCTTATCAATTATCATAGGCTCTTAAAGCGACTGACTCACAAAATTTTGCTGAAATTTTTTATTCTTTCAAATTTAAAAGGATTTAATATACCATGGAAAAAATATAATATTATGCTTCTATACATCATGAAAATTGAAAAAAAAAGTTTTGACTAAACCAGGATTCGAACCCACGACCTTTCGGTCAGTAAAATATAGAGCGACGACTGAGTCCACTGAGCCACGGCGTGTAGTTATTAGTTTACCTCAAAATTAATAATATAACTATAGTATTTACCCCGTGGCTAACGGGATAAATGTTTTTTCCGATAAAAGTGTGTAAAACTTTATGTTTTGATGTTTTTCTGTAACAAAAACTGAGTCAGTTACTTAGTTTAGATATGTTCTTCACGATTACAGCAAGAATTTCAAGATGTATAAACATTTTCTTTTTATCATCGTCTGTGAGTCGGGCGCTTTAAAGCCTGCTCTTTTAATGTCTTGATAGCACTAGCAATATTACCAATATGAGAACATTTAACACCAAGACAGGTAAAAGCATCTACGAATTCCATTTTTTACGTCATTTATTTAAAAGTCCTGAACTTTATTAACATTATTTTTTGCATTTTCTAAAATATCTTTAGACCCCATTTCACAGATAAGTTGACTATCTATTTGCGACTGGCTAGTTGGATCGGTAGTAGACGTAAATCTGCCCCCTCAGCAGCTATGTGGATACACCGTTATATCACCGGCAAATAAATTCGTATACACGGATAATAATTCTAGATGACCTTGAAAAAATTCATATTTTCAGATGTGGTGAATAAACTTAACAAAAGGGGAGATATTTGCTCTCCCTGTTTTAATCCAATTAATCGTTATATAATTTCAGATACTTTATATAAAGACTATCTTTTTTGAATGTGAATCTTCTCTTAAGACCAGGGTCTTTTCAAACTAATACCTTTTTTCCTATTTGAAAGACCCTTCATGCACGAAGTTAAACCCATGGATCTGACAAAGGGTCTATATGAATGAATAAACCTGTACCCGGCTACATATATACCCCTTCCAAATTTGGAATTCGTCCCGAATAGGATCTCAGAGTCACAGAGAATATTGTGAAACATTCTCGAGGTGCCGAAGCAGTAGCCAAATTATAACGTAGGTTCTTTACGTTGGACGCCAAATGTAACAGGTGGTGAAAAATCGTGGCTCGACCAGGACTCGAACCCAGGGCCATCCTTACAGGGCGGACACTCTACCAACTGAGCTACCAAGCCACACGATTCTGCCCTATCGATTTATCACCTATAAAGCTGTACCCGGCTACATAGTAATAACTGAAATAGCTGAGCACAAACTCAGAATGAATAGACTGAAAATCAAGGACTGAGTGTGGAATGCAACTTTTAAGAAATCGTATTTTATTTCGATAATATAAAAAGTGACGTAGGGCAACTCGATCAGAAACCTTAGCCTGGTTACCAAAGTTGAAATAACCATGTCCGAGTCGTAGTATGAACATAGCTACTTGAAACAGTTTTCCTTTTTTACAGAACAATGGGTAATTATGAAACTATGAAAATTTGAACAATACTCTAATACACTTCCAACACGATAACCTTGGATTGAATTAAAACAGTTTTGTTTGGTCAAGTTTCTCGTTAGATTGCGGCGTGTTCTTGAGAAAACATTCAAAAACTATGTCACAGCACTTGTTAACATTAGCACAGGTAATAGAATGGTCTTATAACCACGGCATCATGTTTCAGTCAAATACGCAAATAACTGGGCAGAAATAAAAAGCACCACGAGTGAAATGAGACAGGTTTCTGCCTTAGCGGTCAATTTATCAATTATGGAACGGTCTATTGACAAATTAAAGCCAGATAACGCAAGACACCATAAAGCTTAGGTGATATGGGAAATTGATACTGATTATTTATAAATTCAGATGGACATAGATTGCTTATGGTGCTGGACCAAGAGATCTTTCTCAAAGTCTTAACTTTATTTATTTTCCTTTTTTATCAACATATGAAAAGGACTGGAGAGAAAAAAAGACGGAATGAATGATGATTTCTGCGCTCTGTCCTTCTTTTTTGGAGCCTGTGTCACAATCTTACTTTATCAAGCTGCAAACAGGAATCTTATAAATGTTGAACGCTCTTTCACAAGTGATTACATCGAGGACAAACAGTTTGTAAACAAGAAGCGCCGCAATGCGACGAAAACCAGGTTTTCAACGACCAAGTATTGATATGACAGGAATTAGGAAGAAAAACGGCAGTGAAGGAAAAAATGATGCTATTATTTTGGTACCAACACAGAAAGTTGGTTTCAATAGTTCAAAACAAAATTAAACCAGATACCTGAGTAGCAATGCCAGGCTGTATTTTCATGTAAGCTACATACATGCCAAGTTGAGTATCAATAGGTCAAAGTGTGCTGAAGTTATTGAGAATAAGCTGAAAATTCTATTGTTAGCAAGTGACCTTGACCTTGCTCACAGATATCTAAGTAGCAATCCCAAGCTGCATCTTAATATAAGATACCCACACAGCAAGTTTGGTGTCAATAGGTCAACGCAAACTGAAGTTATTACGTGAAAACAGAATTTCTTTTTTAAAGCAACAATGACCTTGACCTTGTTCACAGACAATTATGTGGAAACTGAATTTCTATTTTTAGCAACAGTGACCTTGACCTTAATCATAGTCACCTGGGTAGTAATCCCAAGTAGCGTCTTAATGTAAGATAACCACATACTAAGTTTGGTGTCAATAGGTCAAAGCAAACTGAAGTTATTGAGCGAAAACTTAATTTCTAATTTTAGCAACCGTGACATTGACCTTTATCAAAGACATCTGGGTAGCAATCCCTTAGCTGCCTCTTGATATAAGTCACAAATACACCAAGTTTAGCGTCAATAGACCAAAGCAAACTCAAGTTATTGAGCGAAAACATAATTTCTATTTTTTAGCACCATTGACCTTGACCTTGATCACAGACTTCGAGTATCGTCTTGATATAAGTCACCAATACACCAAGTTAAGCGTCAATAGGCCAAAGAAAACTCAAGTTATTTAGAGAAAACAGAATTTCTATTTTAAGCACCATTGACCTTGACCTTCATCACAGACACCTGGGTAGCAATCTCAAGTAGCGTCTTGATATTAGCTACCCACACACCAAGTTTGGTGTCAATAGGTCTCAGCAAACTGAAGTAATTACGTGAAAACTGAATATCACTTTTTAGCAACATTGACCTTGACCTTGAACACAGACATCTGGGTACCAATCCCAAGCTGCCGCTTGATATAAGCTACCCATATACCAAGCTTGTTGTCAATAGACCAAAGCAAACTCAAGTTATTGAGCGAAAACTGAATTTCTATTTTTAGCAACAGTGACATTGACCTTGATCACAGACACCTGGACAGCAATCCTAAGCTGCCTCTTGATAAAAGCTACCCATACACTAAGGTTGTCGTCAATAGGTCAAAGCAAACCCAAGTTTTTGAGCGGAAACTGATTTTCTATTTTTAGCAACAGTGACCTTGACCTTGATCACAGACACCTGAGTAGCAATCCCAATCTGCCTCTTGATATAAGCTACCCATACACCAAGTCTGGCGTCAATAGGCCAAAGCAAACTCAAGTTATTGAGCGGAAACCAAAAGTTGACGCCTGCCCGCCGGCCGACTTCAGCATTACAATAACCAGTTTTCGTTGAAAACCTGGTTAAAAAGAGCAGAAAATGGATGCAGCGGGAAACAGACAAATATTGTTTCCCTTTTCTTCTTTCGATAAACGTCCCTTTAACATTCCAAACACTATGGTAACATTCCAAACACTATGGTTAGTAGTAGCTTAATAGTATAAAGACAGTGAGCCATAGAATGCAATGTTACAGTTTTCCAACCTTAAGGATACAAAGGCAATATAAACAACCATTTATATGTATAATATATGCAGCTATTTCCTTTCAATAAAAAAAGATAGCAGATGCTACATATTAGCAGGAGAAACGAGTAAAATTAATCATACTCTGTCTGTTTTCATGACACACTGAAAAATGATGAAACATACCCTGTTTTAACCCTTAACCTGCTGGAACCGAACGTGACTAGCCTTTGCCACCAGTATAGAGCCAGGCCAGCCTGCACATCCGTGCAGTCTAACCAGGCTCTATACTGTTGGTAGCTCATTTTTTGTTTTGATATTGAAATCCCTTAAACTTTGAATGGACTGTTCCAAATTCAAAGCTGGGAAAATCCATCACAAAAATTCAGCATGTTCAGGGTTAAGCTCATTATGACTATGGTTGTTACGATTCTCCTAAACATCTGCTTCATCATTATCAACAACAGCAACTACAAGAACAAAACATCATCATTATCATCACCTTTATCGACGCTCACATCAATAACATCATCATCGTCGTCGTCGTCGTAATTGTTTATAGAACATATTTCTTTTCATTTGTGTGTTCCCGAAACATTAAAAATATTTACATGTATCTCCATTGAAAGCAGTGAGTAACTTATAACGCATTGCAATTCTTCCTTTCTGAACTATGCAAATTTCAAATAGATGCGTAATGTTTAGGACTGTTAATGAAATTAGTACATATGAACTACTGTTGTTTGGCACCTGTATTGTCCAGGTCATTCGTACTTCTGAATTCCGGAAACTTCCAAAATCCGAACTTTTTGCCCGGTCCCATGGGTGTTCGGTTTTCGGAAGTTCCACTGTAATGGCGATGAGTAAACATTTATTTACAACGGAGTCTTGGGCTTCTGTTACAGGTCGCAACACGATCAATTAAGAGTTCATCACACGTTAGTGGTGCACTGTACCGAGTAGGCTTATTGTCTTCAGTCTTAGTAAGTTTCTGTTGAAGTGCATCATATTTCTTCGGGGCCCTTCTGGACTTTAGAGCTTCTAAACCTTTCTCCTTGTCCGATATAGAAACAGTGTCATTGTCAGTTGATGACGAATCACCTGCGGTCGTTAGTGGCTCACCATCTATCCCATGTAAAAGAGGAACATCAACTATCGAAGGTGAAGGACGTGTGATTTCAGCTGTATATGATCTCGGAGGGTTCACGAGGTTTTGCAAAAAAATGCTGAATTTCTTGTCATTGACATTCTCTGAATTTACCATTTCTACACGTCTTGGTCCACATGTATGTGGTCTTTTAATATCTGGGTCAGGAGAACTAGGAGATTCATTGTTTCTTCTTACTTGGTTTTTGTCAATGTTCTGCTGATTTTCAGTCACCTTTTTTCTGCTGTCTCTTAGAGATTTCCTTCGCTGAAAGTTCACTGAAAGCCGTGGTTTGTTGTCCACTTGTATCACTTGTCCATCTACTAAATCTCTTTCTTTAAGGGACGACCGGCTTCTCACTGCCTTTGTCTGGTCGAGCACTGTCGCGCTTAAATCCCTTCCTACCTTTGCCTTATCATAACCCAGTGTGCTCGAACCCTTCACTGCCTTTGTCTGATCGTAAGGTGTTGTGCTCATACATTCCCTTCTAAGAATGGGACTTCGCTTCCTGCATTCTTCAGTATTTGTTTGTACACTACTTTGCCTCCTAAGCAAGGCGTTTTCTCTGTTCTTTACAACTTTATTTTCTTCGTCCATGTCATCATCCGAATCATTCTCATCAAGTCTGTTTGTCATGTTAAGTATATCGTTCGCTTGAACAGTCTCATCAACAAAAGCAAAATCTTTGGTTGTGCGTCCTCCATACAGTCGATCAACCATCTTTTCAATTTCAAAACTTGACATCTTTTTCTGGCCAACAAATCGGCCGCTACCGGGAACAGTATTGCAGCGAACCTGTAAAAAAGAAAATTGGAATAGAAGCACGCTAGGTGCTAGTACTTGAAGTTTTCAGACAAACGCGAGGAATTTGCTTGCACGTAAATTGCATGTTACGTTATTAGCTATTTCGTTGAACAAACCTAAGCTCCTAAACAAACTGAACACTTGAGAAAGGCTACTTTGATTGCCTGTAAAAACTTGCATAAACGTGTATAGTATGTGGCACTACAGAGCTGCGATATTCAATTCGAATAAAAATAGGTTCTTTCTCTGTTCATATACCAAATTATTGAGTAAATCAAATAACTTCTTCGTATGATGTTATTCAGCGCTTTCACTAAATCAACCTGACGGATTGACATCCCTAGATGCTATCGTCACAGACACAACATTTATGTTTTTATAAGACAGTTTACTTAGATTTATCTGTGTTAGCCAAATACGAGTTTAAAACCCAAATAGGACACTAAAATGTATACCAGTGTATGAACGTGCACTAGACGCACTCGTAGTTCTAGACAGATTTTTACAGAAGACGCAAGACTGACAGATGTACATGTAAGGAACGATCACTTACTTGTGTTAGCAGTGTTATTTGTTCTTCGCCATCTACACTCTTTTTCGGTTCACTCAGTCTTCTAATGAGACCACCAATCTCTCGCTTGCTCAATGGCTCCAGCCCAAGGTATTTCCTCCCGAGACCACCACATAAGGGTATATAACGCGGTGGGCTGAAGTCTGTCTTTCGCCGACAAAAATCTGTGTGCGGTAAGCCCGTTTCCAGGTAGTTCATACCACAAACTTGGGGTATAACTGACTCCCAGCAAAGGATATTAATTTATCCAGACTAGATGGAGTTTGTATTCAATAACGAGTAGATTAATTTATGTAACTGTTATTGTGAGTGTTCAAACAGAAATATAAGACTAATTATCCTGAAGTATTTAACAGACAAAATCTTAAGATACCTATCTGTTTTTTAAATTTTAAAGGTGTCTAAGCGTTACACCCTCTGATATACAAGTACTTATTTATAGCTCCTAACAAGTCACAATGCACTATTGAAGACTATCTGCTAAAACAATCACTGATGGTATTTCATGTATAACAAGTACTGCAAGCCACGTTTACACGGGCATATCATGAACATTTAAAACACGCGATCAAAATTTAAAGTAGTTTGACAATCTGTCTCTATCAAGACCTAACTTTTGTAGCTGAAATTACATTTTATCTAACCGTGCATTTTGTTCAGACGCGCGTGATTAATTTTCTTGATACGTACTAAGAAACATATTAGGATTTAGTTTAAGATACATATACATGTACTCATAGTTGATCGTGGTAGATTGGATGGAAATATTGCTGCATATTTATGTTTATTGAGGTAAGCAATGAGTTGACTACCTACTTTCACTTTAACAGCAAACCAGAAACCATTGTGAAAACAAACGACCCACGGTGCAATTGGAAAGTAATGATTCATATGCACAAAGATAAGGAAAAATGAAAAGAAACTATAAATATATCTGAACAATGTCAACTAAAATCTGAACCGGGCGATGGAAAAAAAATGAAAAACACAAGAAAATGAGGGGGTGGGGAAGAAAACAAAACTGTTTTCAGGAAAATCGCAATTTACGACGTCTTTTAAAACTGTTAATATAATTCGATGTAGTAAAACATTATTATATTATGCATAAGTGAATGTATAACTGCTACAAAACTGCATTATAAAGAGTGACTCGCGTGTTTGATTGGACATAAAATCAAATGCATTTGATACATTTAGTGGGGATGTACTCTGGTTTTGAACACACTTTGGTGCTGGCGATTTAACATCTAAGTAAGTTGCATACTGTGTTACAGATTATTGGCGAAACCATACGCTTTTTTAAAACTAGTATATTGTTATCATCATTGACGTCGCCATCTTAACCTTTGTTTCAAGAACAGAAAAATACTGGTTTTGTTTTTTCATTTTGACAAAAATCAACTTAGTCGGTATCAATAGCGTTCGTTCGGACGACAAAAAACTTCAGGAACGGATTAGTAATGAAGTTTAATAGTAATTTAAACCTCTAACGTTTAACGAGAGGCATTCTTCCGGAGAGTTTTGGGAAATGACTCTAAAAGAGCACATGTGTAAATGTTGTAAGTGATTCAAAAACTTCCGTTGAAGTTATGAATAGCAAGAGAAAATCTTTAGGAAATTGACATATGGGCGGAAAAAAAGAATAAAAAGGTGGACATTAATTATTTAATAGGTACCCTTTAAGTATTCACTTATATTCTGAGGCAGTGTATGGAGAATAAACACACACACGAACGTACCAGTGTGTTCGTAGTGTATTCTTTTATGCCTCCTACCACTTTGGGGTGGGTGGAGGGGGCATATAGATTTGCCCTTGTCCGTTCGTCCCGCTGTGACGTTGTCCGTACGTAGACCGGTTTATGTCGCCTGTAACTCCAAACGTATAACTGCTAGAGCCATGAAACTTTCTAAGAATAGTTGACAGCATGTAAACTTACGCACCTTTGTATTTTGACGCAAATTTATTGGAGATCGGCATAGTTATTCCCCCTGATAAAGCTATACGGACCCGTAATTGTACTGGAATTTTTTGTGACAATACAGCGGAGTGTGGGGGCATCCGTCACCTATGGACATATCTCTAGTGTTTTATCTTTTTTTTTACTTTGTCAGCATTTTTTTTTTTTTTTGACATTTGGAAAAATATCCTATTTAGTATGCAGATACCGCGTGAACAGGGTCTGAAATAACTTTGCAAACTAATACTTTATCAGCTAATTATCGCCGATATATTTGCTGATGAATAAATGATAAAGCTTAATTGTTTATTCATGAGTTCATATTGTTCTTAATTACCGGCTCGCATTCGGCGCCAAATATTACTTAATTGGATAAAAGACAAGATACACCAAGGTCGTGAATTATCTGTACCGAAACTGAAAAACTCTGACATTCTATACAAGCATTTTGTGCATACACTGGGCAAACAAACAGAATATATTATCTCAACTTCCTGCACGGAATAGGATCGTTTTATTGCACTAAATGACTGTCTTCAGAAGCACTTAGAAAAAAATTTCGCAGCAAAATTTGCTGTTATCATATGAAAGTACCTGAAACTGGCATAAAGTTCTGCACACCAGATGTGCATACACAGGGAAATCTGTGCAGGTCTGGAATGAATATTTATGTCCAAGAAATCTGTAGATTCATATTTTGTAGCTTTCTATCCACACTGACGGTTTTCAGCTGTTACTATACGGTGCTTATGCTAGGGGAAAAGTTCCGAATTTAAAGGGGAGGGAACCAACCCTTTTTTCACGACCTCCCGCATGGCTTGAATAATGGCTTTGAAACAAATTTAGTGCTGATGATTCAATACCCAGATTCCATTAAAAAAAAAGTAAAATGTCAGTCAGTAACGCAGTCTTTCGATTAAAAATATTGACAAGCTACAATATTGATATAAATTAAATTTTATTAAAATAATAGTAAAAAATAATCTCTTTATAATATATGGAGGTTAATGATTAAAATACAATAATGAAATTCAATGCTCATGTACAAATGCTGTGTACAAGACAGCAAACTGAACAATTCACACCTGTTTGTTAACAAGTCTATTGTTTCCCTATTATAAATGTCAAAATGAATGCCATTTAACTCTGATAACTTTTGGCAAGCTGACAAGTGAACACGAGTTATCTAACCTGATAAATATCTCCAGTTTCATATCAATATTGCACCTTGTTCTTGGGTATTTCAAGTACATAAATAATGGAAGTGTCTTCTAAGAAAATGTAGAATCAAATTAATTTTGTATTTCAAGACTGAATTAAATTTTCTTCATACAAACACTATCGTATAGGTACGTATTTTGCTACAAATGACTGGTCTTTAGTTATCTACAGTTATAATCTGTAATATTAAAACCCAAGATGACAACTCAGTTAAAAGTCAGTCTCATCTAAGCAATTAGTAAACCCTTACCATAACATGCTCATGATAGTTACTTTTATGAAAATGGTTAAATGAATCTTCAACAGAAGCATTAACATGAGGGTGAATACAATAATAAATCTTTTTCTTTGAACACAAGAGCAATGAAGTACATAAAAAAATTCACATAAAAATGCATTTGTACACTTTCACATGTTAAATAAATATATCTGTATTAAAAAAACAATACATTAAACTTATTGATTTTCAACATTCTTTAACTTATTTACTAACATTTTTAAACATTCTTGTATATTTGTAATATTGAACAGGGACAATATTCACAAGAGACAAAAACACTCTTACACAAGTATGACCAAAAATTTGAAACCGTTATTGTTTTCACTTATAACTTATAGTCACTTTTGTTTCAGCATGTCTAGTCACTCATTTAAACAGCACTGTAAGCTTCCTTTAACAGGGGAAGTAACTCTGATAAATATACTCGCAATATTGAACTTGATCTTTCTGCCTTTAAAAAAGTGGTATAATTATACTGAGAACTATAAAACAAGACTGGTTTTCGTAACTTAATGTAGCAATGTAGACTGGCTTTAGACCCAACAATTAATGCTATTCCTTAGTAATGTTAGCTAAATGACTATTCAGTCCCTTTCTAACTACAGATTTATCTTTTCTTGGCTGGAATTGCAGCAGACAAAAAAATGTTGAGAGGTAAAAAGATTAAATATATCAAAGCAATAACTTCAAAAGAAAAAGATCATATAGCCTGCAGACAGGCTAGTAGCACTGGTACTGTTTTGTTTCAAAACATTGAACTGTACTTCATTCAAGTTCACTTATACAAAATCATAATCAACAGCTTACAATACAACCATTCTGTGAAAAAATTTTAAATACAGAGGGCCCAGCCTCTGAATGAAATTGACATCTTTCTAACAATGACAAAAATAATATGGCAAGACTGTTAGTTTTTGTGTATCTTGGTTCAGTACTTCTCCTGGAATGGATTGCCACCTATCTCTTCTTCTACTTCATCAACTATATGTTTCACCACACTAGAATAGGCCTGAAACATGTTATTATCTACAGTTATCTTATTTAAGTTATAAGTAAAGAATTTAAACATAACAATCTGTGAAAATTAGTAACATTGACAAGAATAATAAACAGAATTTTTGCTGAAATAACTGTAATTTAAAGGGTGAATGCAAAAAATGCTATCTGTTTCTTATTTTTTACACTACATAGAGCTTTTTTGCATATACCCTTCAAGATGTACACTCAATTTCCAAGTTCTCATCATTTTTCTACTTCCAAAAATAATAAAACATCCAGATTTTTCCCCTTAACAAAATGTATAATATTTGGTTGTTTGAAGCATTTTTAAAGTTCTAATTAGTTTTACAAGTTTTTAACAAACTGGCTGTTTGATTAAAATAATCATAATAGTATAATATTAAGGGTAATAGGAAAGTGCCCATTCAAAGGGCTGTAACTCTTAAACACATCAAGAACTGAATTGTGAACAATCTGCCATGTAATTATACAGTTGTTTTGCATTCTGAACCACATTTTGTGGACACAAGACTTGACCAAACATCAAACAGACATAGTCGAGTACATGCATATCTCAAAAACTTCAATTTTGTGGGGCTGAACACTGTTATTAACTAATGTAATAAAGGAAATTTCAGTGTCAAACATGTTTTAATCTGTAGCATATTATTCAAGTACCCTATTCAGACATATACACAGAATGGTACTAGATATTTTTGAACACCAGTCCTGCAAGGCACAATCCATAATGGAATGTAGCACAGATAACAATGAATCACATAGTGATCAGAAAGTGCTGGATTCAGATTAACTCATCTGTTTCAGATGAACAGCAAGTTTGATTTTCTCTGGTTGAACTTTAATTACCAGATTTCAAGTTACAAACAATTCAAACTAAAGGAGTGGTTTACCTATTTATCATTTAAGGGTTGTGTAAAAAAACCAGACTCCTGTTCTCAACTAAGAATTCGACAGTTTCTAATGACAAGAAAAAGATCTACTGGCAAAATTAGCACATGTAAGTGATGTTATACTGTAGTGGAAACTTTGATACTATTTACAAACAATGTACTGTAATACATACTTTTGTTGAAGACACAGCCATAAATCTTATGTAGATTCCAGAGACAGTTTTCTCACCAACAGTGTACTTCAAAGGACTTACACTACATACACAATCTGTATCATATCTGTCACCTGAAACAGTCAGCTGCACATATAAATATTCTCACAGATACTGTATAAGTACTATTATAGGCAGAGGTCTAATTTGGCTTACTGGCAGTCATCAATGATTGCATCAAGTCTGCACATTACTAAAACAAATAATTTGAGAGGAAGTGAGTGAAGTGTTATAGCGCTGGACTCACCATCAAGAGACCAATGGTCTGAATCCCTCTTAGGGTGAGAATCTCAAAATGACTTCAGTATTCCACACTGTTTGTGTAAGTACTGGTATAAACCAAGGAAGCAGTCAATGAGCAAGGTTAATACAAGTTTCAAGAACTTGTTTCCAAATATCAATGTAAAGTAATACTAAACTGCAGTTTTAAATCCTAGACATGTATGTTATCAAAGGGGAGTAACTACTGATTTACTTCAAACTCCTGACAATGAATGACCTTTGTCACAATGAATATACGACTTAATCAACAGCAAAAACTTAACATGACATGTGAAAAAACTTAACATGATGTGGAAAAAACTTAACATGATGTGGCAATGGTATTTTTAAATATCTAATAACATTGCCTCATTGATATAAATATCTGACCAAACTTTCATAATTATCCTGAACAAGGTTTAGGACTTATGGAGTGTACAGGAATTCTACGGTATTGCAAAAAAAATAAGAAAGACTTTCTGGCAACCTTTTTTCTTGAAGAAACAATTCAAATATAAAAGAAACTTAAGAGTCAAAATTGTTTTAGCATGAAAAGAACATTGTTCTATTATAATCCAATTAATAAATTTATGTTTCTATAGCAACAACCTCAACGTGAAGCTGGGACCTTAAAGAAAACGAAACTCTCTGACATACTTATAAATGCGATTGAACTAAATCATAACATTTTCATTTCTATCTCTAAACTAATTCAAGAAACAGTATACCTATTGAATGTTTTCTCCCAAGTTTACTATTCAAATTGGATGTAATGGATTTCATCTTGTTGCCTAGGACAATACAGGAACCAATAACCTGAAAAGACAAAACCAATGCATTTTTCAAACCATCAGACTGAAAAGTCCCAGAGGCTTATATCATAAGGTGATGGACTGTAAATGTAATAATGTTAAAATAAAAATCTAAGTAAATATATCTAGTCATGTCACATGTAAATAGGCTATTTTCGTCAAAAATCATTTATGGAAAAAGGCAGCACTGTGCTGTTGTAATGTGGCTTTAGATTTTAGTTTACAGAAAAGACACTATGACTTCATTATTCTTTCTAGCCTTCTTCAACTTATATAAGCAGGCAGAACAACATCTCATCAATCAGGGAAGCTAGATCACTTACTGGAAATCTTAGTCTTTTATGAAACAAAGCAAAATACACTTGTGTACTAAGGTAACAGAAATACACCTCTTATAGCTTACCGGGGTACATACTCTAAAGAAAAACCGTCACAGTTTTTTGTTTTAATTATACTGGTTTTTTTTGGCAATGATGAAAATATTTACCTGCATGGATTTAAAAGCCTTTTTCATAGAGACGGGTCCACTGTGACACAGTCTGTAGTTATCTCTGTATACCAGTGTATCATCTACATATACATCTGTACTGTTCTTGTAACTGGGTAAAGCAATTTATTTATCATTATAGAAATGTTCTGCTATTAAGGCCATGTAATTATTTCAAAATCGTATAAAAATTAGCAATTTTAAGAAACAAAGTCGAAAATTAAGAAATAAAAAATGTCTGCCACAGGCTTGCTCGTTACTAAGACAGCTTTTTTGACTGATCTTATTAGCGGAACTTCTTATTTCTTGTAGTTTTGTCTACATTATTATCAGCAGTTATAATAAAGCAAAGCAATGGTACAGGATAAAGCCTTAGACTAAAAGCCAGGAAGTCACAAGTTAAAATCCAATCAACATCGACTTCCATTATTACTCCTTTTGATGCCAGTACATGTTTAATATACATTCCACCGCAGTAGCTTTAGATGCAGTCAGAAATGACTGAACAAATCATTAAGTATGAAATTATGGTGTGTTTAAAAATTTATCCACTTACTTCAGTTCTATCAGCTATGAATGAAAAACACTATATGATGTACAATAAAAAAAATGTTGGTCCATCACAGATTAAAAGAATCACCTTTCGATTGTACATTTGTTTCAAACAGACTAAAATTTTAAATCACTGACATATCATCTGCCTTGGTCAGTTGTTGGTCTGAATTATTTGCAAAATTACATTAACAGTATTTTCTTTATGTAGAAAAACAGGTACATTCAACAAAAGGGACAACAACATTTCTCTTCAGCTGCATATGATGTTTAACTTGAATATCTTATTTCATACAGTATTATTTCATTGACAAACTTTATTTGACATGCTTTGCAATTTAGCTCATGATATACTTATCAAACTGCTAAATCAAAGTATATGTACTCATATTTTACCTTCTCAATAGCCACAGTTCATCCAGTGCAACTCGTCCACCAATCAACCAGTCCAGGTACACTAAATTGCCATCACTACTCATTCTGAACTCCTATAAAATTTGTAATATCTTTTCTTTAGGCTCTGATCTTCAACTCATAACTCTACATTTCGATCCACACTTCTCATTCATATTTCTTAATATTATTATAGCCTTTTTCAATTCCAGATTCTGAACCTTATTTTTAGCTTATTTTTCTTCAATGTTTTCATTTTCCATATGTGTTTCTTCATTTTTGTTTTTGTCAAATTGTTTTCCCTATCTTTCTACATTTTTTTCTGACTGTTCTTTCTTAGTTTTGGAGCCACAATCAATTTTCTGATTATCTTACTTAGTTTCAACCATACTTTTGTAGTTTGCATATCTTGATTTTGGTCAATATTGTCAATTCACAGTTTTTTATTCCTGTCCTATTTTTCAATTTGTAATTCATTAATTTCTGCCAAGGTCTTAAATCATTAATATTCCTTTATCAAATTCAAATTAACTTTTTCTATTCTTTTGGAGAGGCTTATAAAACTGAAGAAAGAAAACTGCCCCAAAAAAACAACAACAACAACAAAAGACCATCTTACCTGAGTCTGAGTAAAGTTTGAATTTTTATAGCATACAACAGGATCAGAGAGAACACACAGTAGTCCCCCTTGATCTACTTGTCCTTTTGTTAACTGGTGAGTATGTAAATCATCCTCACAATGGTATACCTAAAGAAAAATGGGATATAATGTTATATCTTTGTCTACAAACTGTGTATCCTATAACAGTGCAAGCTGTAGAGTCTAAGACACTGGTCAAGAAATAGGATGCAAGGATCCTAATCCCTGAAGTAATCCCTAAGAACCCCACCAGGGGTGAAAGAACAACACTGGTTTGATATAAGAAAGAAGTCATCAAACAACATTAATATAATGTGCAATAACTTGTTTTCTTACCAATACAAAATAAGTTCTAAACCTAGTATCATGTAATGCAAGTCTTTTAAAGTCTACACTACTGTAACACACTAACACTGAAACATAAACTCTGCTGACTGATTCTTCTGGAACTGGCAATGTAGACTGAAGAAGAAGTCTGAACAGTTTAGTTCTCACATCCACAGTCTTTACATTGTAAATGATGTAACACAGACATATTCTTAATAAACATCGTTTAGACAAGCTGTATCCCAAGGGAAGTAACTCAACATAACTTTTCACTTAATATAGAAAATTGCAAACCAGGCTCATTAAAGTAACAATGCTAATATTACTTTCCTGCCTGTAATAAACTTGAAGAGTCAGTCTTAAGGAATGTTATTATGAATTTTAGCACATTCATACTTGCCAGGGTGATTAGTCAAACTATATTGTCAACTGTCTCATGACAATAATTATAAACTCTATGCATTCTCATTTTTGAGTGAATTTCATTCACTTGTTTGATACGATAAAGTTTTCATTACCTTTGTAGACTCCTGTCCTGTTACTAAAACAGCACAATTTTTCTTCACATGAAAACTCATTTCAATACCATCTCCGCCAACCAGACCGCCCCCAAATGTGATAGGATACACCCACAGACAGTTATTTCTGCTGGCATGACAAGGGACCATCAGTTTCACCTGAAGAAAAGATGAAGAATTTGTGTGCAAAATACATTTTTGAACAAATAATGTATATAAGTAAATAGAATAATTTAATGAAAATTTCTTTGTTCAACATTACACTTGAGTTTCTAATATGGCTGTCCAGTATGTCTAGCTATACTATAAATGTAAAAATTACAAGTTACAGTCCACTGCACAATTAATGTCTTCTACTTTATGGAAGAAGTTGAGGAATGTCATGAAATAAAATACAATGTGCTGATTGAAACTATTTCTGGTATATACAAGTACAACTTACTTTACACACTCAAACTTACAGGAAAAGATCAGTATTTATAGATATTTGCTTTGTACTAAGATATATGCATTAGTATTTCCACTGGGGTAATATAATATTCCATGGCTTCTGGAAAGCAGTATTATAATACTCTGCAGGATATTTATATCTTGAAGCAAAGCAAATTACCTTATAATAAATGATATACTTGAAACAAGAGGGGCATGATGGCTCGAAAGTGCTCACCTGAGCATAACTGATAAGAAAAACAAGTGCCATGGATTTATCATCAAAATAAAACAGAAAGATCTATACAAGGGGCATAATTTGAACGACATTAGTAGAGGTTCACTAGGCAGTACAATAAAATTAATTTCAAAAGTCTCAACCATAAGAAGCAAAATTTCATTTTATAATAGAAGATTTGTAGATGCCTACTTACCAAATACCTAAAATGTCAGTCAATAAACAAAGGCTCTATGACTGAAAGTAGAAATATCTTTTATTAGCTATGGTGACCTTGACCTTGACACAGTGACCTTAACCCCACCTATGGGTAGAGGTCCATGCAAGGAACCTATATACCAAATATAGAAGATATTGGTCTATAAATGAAGGCTCTATGAGGTAAGTAGATAAATCTTTTTTTGCTCAGTGACTTTTATCCTAATGTAGTAATTTGAACAAGCTTGATAAAGGTCCACAAGACAATTCTTCATGCTAAATTTTAAAATTCTAGGCCTTGTGGTTTTAGACAAGAAGATTTTTAAAGATTTTCTTCTATATCACTATGTAAAACTTGTGACCCCTTGGGCCAGACCAACAGTGACCCCAGGGACATTATTTGAAAAAAAATGGTAGAAACCCACTAAACAATGCTATATACCAAATTTCAGACCTCTGGGCTTAGCAGTTTTAGACAAGAAGATTTTTTAAGTTTTTCATTCTTGTTGACATAGCAACTAGAGTTCTTCATGGAATGGAATTCTTTGATTAACTTTGGTAAAGCTTCATGCAAGGAACATTGCTGCAAAGTTTTATCATCTTTCACCAAGTGCTTTAGGAGGAAATGTTGTTTAAAGTAAAAAGTTGCTGATGCACAATGCATGACGGACACAGGGCAATCACAAAAGAAAAATGTGGCCTCTAGTGTTAACAAGGTTTTTGTTTGATTTAGCCTTGTGACCTTGTTTTTCAGTCTGACATGACCCATATTCGTACTTGTCCAAAATCTTGATGAGACAATCATTTTGATCAAGTTTAATGAGAATTAGGTCAAAAATTTAACCTCTAGAGTGTTAACAAACCAACTGTGGATGACAAACATTCAAGGATCCTAAAAGCTCACCCTGAGCTGTTCTCAGATGAGCTAAAACTGAATAGATTTGAAACAAAATATTAGTACTCAAAGCCAATGTTTTGGAAAATCATTAAAACATTAAAAACCTACTGGGTAGCTATTTTTTAATGTGGTAATGCATCCTTTTGAATAGCCATCAATGGTTTCATTTTTGTCAGGTTCTGGAAAGCTCTCAACCACTATACATCCCACTCCTGTCCCAGTTTTCTTTTTTCCATCAGAAGTCAAGCTGGCCACCTTCATATTAGGCAATCTTTTTCATTCACTACAGAAAAAAGTTCTTGTTTTAATCCTTTTATGCTCTGTAACAATCATAATTATATTGTTATAGGTGCATATTTTACTTTTTTTACTACCTAGTTTAACTTATTTGTCAGTAATTTAAGAATCTAAACTCATTCAATGTACAACACGATATCTCCACTTGCTTAAAACATCTGAAAGACAAAAATAAATGGAAAACTGT
This sequence comes from Cyclina sinensis, assembly GCA_012932295.1. NCBI lineage: Eukaryota > Metazoa > Mollusca > Bivalvia > Venerida > Veneridae > Cyclina > Cyclina sinensis. The sequence goes on from JAAONU010000005.1 coordinate 29,505,187, forward strand.
TGCAACACTTAAAGGGGTAGTAGAAATTTACGATTTATGTTTTATGTATCGAAAAATTTTTAAAAAGCAGTATTTTGAGATTCCCTCAAATGTTTTGGTCCTAGCAATTTTCATTTTTAATGAATTTGCCTAAATCAAAACTATCCAAAATGTGTGTGTGTAGATAGTGTTAGATTATTTCAACTATCTAACTATCATACATGTAGTTTATTTTTCAAGTTAATCCAATAACAGACATATAACATTTTGCAGCACCATGAAACAAATATATTACATGACCGTTAAAAGACTGAAGAATATCAAAAGAAGGTAATGAAAGATTCAGATTTTGGTCCAACAACTTAATTAAGAAGATTTGTTGTTCTTGGCATCTTCAATTTGGTTAGGGTCTAATATTTCATCTGAGATGTGTATGGTATGTCTTATATTAATTCAACTATGTTTTATGGCAAGCACAATGTACCTTCTGACCTTTCCTTGCAGCAGTAAACAAGACACGTAAAGTGACTACATTAAGGAACATTAAACTGACCTCAAAATTTGAACACTAGTTTGACTTTGGATGTGTCTTAAACCACAAATATATGATTGTAACTGATAGTCATAATGCAGCGAAAATTGTTTAGAATTATATGCTAAGATGGAAAAATGTAAGATAATTATGTAACTTCAAGGCACATTCTGCATGAAATATTGTTGCAGGACTCTATATCAAACAAGAGGTAAATGGCAACACAAAATGAAGAATTTGTTTACTTTTGACATAAGACATTCTGGCTTAAATTAAAAGAGCAGTGAAAAAGGTATTATTAATAAGAAAATCACAAAATCTTACCTAAGCATTAATTTATGAAGGAACATTTAAGTCTCTGAAACACTTTTTTATGTATTTTTTTTTTAACATCAGTTTGTTTATGTAAAAGTGTGCAGTTGTTGATAATATCTTAAGACTCTTCACAAAGGATTTACACACACAATGTATAAAAGTCACTAAAACAGGGTAGTCACTGAAACAGTATCTATCTCTCAATCTGTCTACCTATCTGCCAGCTATAAACCCTTTACAGGGAAAAAGACATTATACATCAAGCCACAGGACTTTTATAAAGAAAAGAAATACAAGATAGTTTTAAAAGAAATACAATAAAAGTAATGCATATTTGGAAATAAGGTGAAGTTAAAAAGTAAAAACAAGACAAGCATACTGTCTTCAGCAGATGACTCAATTTAAAACTTCCCTTAAATATGTAGAAGGAAATGTATGCAAAGTTACACTTTGAAAATAAGATTCCTTAATTTTATCAGTAAAATCTGAACAAAATTAAGCAAGATCATACATTTATCATAAATGCCTACAGAAAGAAACAGCACTTTCAACAGTAAATATAAGGTCTGTGCTAGGGATATCTGCTTATCTTCTTCAGCACAGGAGAGTAACCTTTGTGTAACTACTGAAACTTGGCTTCAGTCTGATGGTGATGATGCTGCAAGGGGAGAACTGTCCCAGGATGGTAGCTGTTTTTATGATGTCCCTAGACTTGACCAGAAAGATTGAGGAATAGCCCTTTTATACAGGGACAACCTCAACTAACAGAAGTTTTCAGCCTTTTCTCGCAATTGGAAATCTTAACAATATTTGGCACGGAGAGTTTGGTAAACTGAACAACATAATAATAATTTAAGGAATTCATCTGATGTGAATATCTAGTGTCTGAATTCACATAGTTAAAAAATTTGCCACTCAAAAAGATTCTGGTCATTGATAGGTGTTCTGTAATAAGCTGGTGCCCTCAGTATCGTTGGATCAATTATGTAACAATCGATCCAAAAAGTGTCAAATAGCACATATCATCGCCTTAGTGCAATAGGTCCTTTTTTTCTCTTACGCACTTGTTGATTTCTTGCACTAAGGTGACGACATGCAGATACGAAACCTCATATACAAATGTATATTTATGTAAACATTTCATAAAAAGTCAACAGAAACATTAGTGCATGGATTAGTTCATTCCCACAATGACTTTTGCAATGGTCTTTCTACTGGAATTCCAGCCTACCAAATTGACAAATTATAGTGAGTTTAAAATCATGCTGCAGGCGTTTCATATCATCATTTAAACATTGAACTTCTAAAAGAATTACACTGGCTTCCAGTTAGAGCTAGAAAGTCCTAATAACAGTGTTTAGTATTGTAACTGGTACAGCCCAAGCCTATCTGAAGAACATACTTGCACCTTTTTGAGGATGGTATAGACTTATGTCACAGGGTGAGACTAATTTTGTTATTCCAAGATGCCATACAAAGAGGGCAGACAGATCTCTGGTCATCGTTGGTCTGAAATGGTGGAACAGTCTCCCTGAATTCATGGCTTTTTTCCAGATTTTGGGAAGAACCCCTAGCCTGTTCATTTTGAAAACGTTCAGTCTGAAGCTAATTATAGATCTAAACTGAAAACACACTTGTGTTGAAAGTTTTATGAACAAGAATTGTGCCCTTTTGTGATAAACTAACTATTATGTAACTGAACTGTATGCTTTGAAACAAGTTCTAGAATCCCTTTTTAATACTTGGATGTATATGTATGCGTTTTGCTCAATGTAAATGTGTAAAAATGTATATTTTTTGAGAACTGCATATTTTTTATCACTGTTTCGCTATATAAATGTAATGTATCTGCATTTGTATAATAAAACATGTTTGCTGTTCTTCATTTGCTGAAATCTGCTTTCCTTCTCTTATCAAACTCCAGGGATTTCAGTAGATTTTTTTTTCCAGGTGTCAGTGATACCTGACCTGAAATTTTCAGGGGGAAAAATGAAATTCAGTGGGGTCAAAGTTTAACAACCTGGGGTCAAAGTCTGAACGTGAAGACATGCTTTTGGGCAATCAGTATCCCAGTGCTTTCTTTATCAATACAATAACAGAAACAAATATTACTTTTCATCACTATTACCTTTATATTAAGAGTCATTTAATAAACTGTTAGCATAATTATAGTGACAATTCATTAATAAATTAAATATAAAAGAATACAAGTTTATCTCTAAATATACTTGTAACTAAAGCAAACAAGCAGAGATCAAACAGAATACACTTTAGCATATGTTTCACTAACTGAGTTAACTTAAACTCTTCTATATTTAAAAGTTTTTTCAGAACCTAAAGACTCAAAACATAATGTGCCAGTGTGTAAATTCAACTAGGAAACATATCAAAATAATAAGAATAACTTATCATTTTTACGTGAATCATGGAAATAAATGAAGTTGCACGTAGAAAATAAATACTTACTGCATTCAGTGCATGCAACAACAACAACAAAAAGATGAGGAGAAAAAAACACTAGCGGCTGTTGTACTGTTTTTTTTAAAGCTATTTTTCGAATACTGCGACACAGCCAGTAGTTTTACCAGGGGAACCCCAAGCATTACTATTTGTAGATGAAGTCTAGTTTCCAATATTTGCTATTTCGTAGTACTGTTTAATGATGTTTCAGCAGAATGCAAAACAGTATCAAAGTAACAGACTAGATGGGTGTTCAGTTGAACACTTGTGTTGCCCTTGGGTACTTAAACAAGAGCCTGCCGAAAAAGACAGCATGCTAGTCCAAGTACAACAAGACCTGTCCACAGACAGCATGCTCCACTGTCTCAGTGTTTGATAAATAATTATAAACCAAGTTAAACAAGAGACCCAAGTGAAAAAAAATTTGAGTGGGGGAGGGGAAGTACCTAGTCATACAAGATAAAAAAAAACAAATTTGAGGGGGGAGGGGGGAGGGGGGGGGGGGGAGAGTCAAGTACTTATGTATTTAAGAAAAAAAATCGGGCCCAGGGGAGGTGGGGGGGGGGGGGGAGTTGGGAGAGGGTGAATGGGGAGTCAAGTACCCATGCATTAAAAAAAAAATCGGACCCTAGGGGGTATGGGGGACTGGTTGGGGGGGGGGGGGTTGAGGGTGGATGGGGAGTCAAGTACCTATGTATTTAAAAAAAGAAAGAAAAACAATCGGGTCCGGGAGGGGGTGGGGACTAGTTACAAATATGAATACTGCAAACAGATTTTTTCTTTGATGAAATGTAAGAATTAATTTCTTTTGCTTTCATTAATGAAGAATTGCAAATATATCTCAACAGTGCTGTAATTCATTCTGAATATAAAGGGAAGATACTCTGAATCAGCTTATAACATTTAGTCGAGTCTAACCTAACCTTAATTTAAATGGACACCGTTTCATTGAATTAATAATAAAACCAAGCTTTCGAGAATAATAACAAGAAAAAATATGTACTATTTTCGAAATATTACAATCAATTGGATCTGTATTCCCTCAGCACATATCATACATCGACTGTCTATCACTGGATTTTGTTCAAACCGGAAGTTTACATTCATGAACAGGTGCGATACAACTTTTCGGACTTCCCTAAATTCGCGCGTGCGCATTTTCTCTACTAGCAACCATAGTAAACAAATGGCGAACATGATTGTAACTTCCTTTTCAAACACAAGAACCTAAACTTCATGCAGTCTCTGGAAAAGTTTCAATAAGGATATTGGCTCTTTTGTTTAAAAATGACTCTGAATCCACTTGCAAATCCGAAAGGAATTAAATTACTTTGTGAGCTGTGTCAAAAGCCGGCATTCATTCAGTGCACGAAATGCAGAGTGACTTATTATTGGTGAGTATGGTACTGACATGAATTCACTGAAAAGTCAGTATTATTTGTTTGCATTCTTTTCATTTGCCTTTGAAATGGGCTGGTTTCAACCGACATTCCTCTCATATCCAATGTAAATGCTAAGATTTTTCTCATCTCAAAACAGCAAATTTGTGTTTTTTTTAGGATAAAAGCAATAATCATTTTGAGGTTACTCATTTGCCAAGGAGTTGAGGCATGAAAGGCTGCAGTTATAGTTCAAGCATTTCTTCAGGAAGCTGAAATGGGATCTTGGGTGTCAAGTTTAATAACATTTAGAACCGTGCAATATTATTTTGTTGAATAGTAATTCTTTCATGGAAGTATAACCATTCAGGAATTCCACATCTTCTCTTAAACCTTACAGAGCACATACTGAAAACCATAGAAAATGCAAATACCTAGGGGTTACTATAAGAAATAATCTCAATTAATCATCCCACATAAACAGCTTCACAAACAAAGCAAAAAAAAAAAAGAAAAGACAGTCTTGAAATTCATCAGATGGAATGTCAAGGCATAAAAAAATAGCCCAAATAAGCAGCATACAAAACGTATGTATGACTCCAGGTGGAGTCCTGTACGTTGAACCATATGGCACCCTTGGCAGAAATACCTCAATCACAGAATAGAATTGGTCCAAAGGTCAGCTGCAAGGTATGTTCAAGATGACTACCACTACACGAGCAGCACAGCAAACATCATAAAGGAATTAAAATGGACAACATTCCAGCAAAGGCAAAACAAAGCCGAACTGGTCATGCTATACAAAAAAAAAAAAAAATAGGTCAGTGTCAATCATGATCACTTCATACACACAAGAAACAACAAATTCCTCATCCCGCAGTCAAAAACAGCATCATAAAAATTCATTCTTCCCATGGGCTATACAACTCTGGAATGAATTACCAACTGATCGCAAGGCTACCCCAACTGTATCAGCTTTCATCAGTGGATTAAATAAGTTTTGTGGATTTGAATAATCACTACAAATCTTTACGTAAGATCTGTTGTAAAATCTCATTTTATACTCTGTTTTTATCATTGATTATTTTTAGTGTTCCCAACATGTGCCTACCTAGTATAGTCAGTATTGACTTTTGGCACTGTATTAAGTTGAAGTTAGTGTCTGATTTTCTCTGTTCATACCTAGGTATGCACCAAGAAATGATAAGAAATGATCCAAATTTTCCAGAAGTCAAAATATATTAGTGAAAACTAATTATTTTCAAATGATTTCAGAAATTCTAGTAGAAGCTATGCACCAGGTAATTTTGCTAGGGGTTATTTGGTGTCTGAAAATATTGACCTGATCCACTCAACCTTTGTTAGCATAATTACTCTGTTGAATAAATATCTGAGCCATGAAGAAATTGTAGCCACAAAAGATCAAGCTGTATTTATAGTTTTGATAGAAAAATATAAGGGGGGAAATCGGACTTAGCCTCAACTTTGAGTGATCCTGGAATTCGAGTGAAGCAAGATCGAACAATTGAGGAACAACTAATATCATTTTTACAAAATAAGTTTTTTAAAAAGTAGAAAGACTGATAAAACTTAAAACAGGGCACTTAAGTTCTAGAAATGTTCATGTTAACTACTAGGCTTATAAACAACCACTTACATTAAATACATTTTATTCTTGGATTACACAGTAAACACTTTGATTTTGGAAATCTTTTGAACAACAGTGGAGTTAACCATTGCACAAAGTGTTCTCAAGAATTCACTGTATATTATAATCATGCATACAGGTCAGGTTCAGGTTCATATTTTCTGACAGTATATACAAGACATACTTAAAATTCCTAGTTCACAATGAAAAGTGGTATGAGAATGACTATTCTTTGAAAATTTAGATATATTGTACATTTTAACTTAATACTTTTATCTTCTATACAGTGGTGTTGAGCATCAGAAGGCAGACTGGCTGGGCATACATGAAAAAATATGTCAAAATTTAATTCCTTTACGTCAGAGTGCCCCATTTCTGCCTTCAGAGGAAGAAAGACAAAACAGAGAAAGACAACTCCAGTCAAAAAAGGTATTGAAACTGTCAGATTTTATTACAGTTTGTTTCTAGTTTTGTCACTTATGCCTACCAAAGCCCTAAGGAGAAAGGTTGGTATTTTTTGGTTTTGATAGATAGTGTATTATATTATGATAAAAGATTTTCAAGTTTAAAAGACAAGTTTTTAAGACAAAAAATTAAAAATGGAATTTCGTTATAACAACTGGATTTTTGCAATAAAAAATGATACACTGAACTGACTGAAGCTTTACTTTAACTACACTCTGGCAAAGTTTGTAGCCTGCAAAGAAATGAAAAAGCCTGTGGTGTGTGTGTTATTACTGCAGTAACTGTGTATGCTGCAAGAATAACAAGTTGTTTTGTTACTTTTCTTCACAGCGTACAATGATAGATCTTACAAGAACCACTGGTCAAAAATTGTTATTTGAAGGAAAACATGAGCAAGCTGTCCCAGCAGCGATGCAGTCACTCAGATTTGCCATAGATGTACATGGTCTGGCTAGTATAGAACTAGTGCCGTCATATCTCATACTGGGGGAAGCTAGTATTGGTAAGAAACTTAACATGCAATTTAAAAAAAAATTGCAGTTTCTGCGGCAAACTATTTATGTTTGAATACCAGAATCTGGCTGTTTTTCAGCGGTAGTTGTATAATTATATTGTTTTATATTTTAAAGCGACTGACTCACAGACGATGATAAAAAGAAAATGTTTATACATCTTGAAATTCTTGCTGTAATCGTGAAGAACATATTTAAACTAAGTTATTGACTCAGTTTTTGTGACAGAAAAACATCAAAATATAAAGTTATACACACTTTTATCGGTAAAAAATTTACCCCGTTAGTCACGGGGTAAATACTTTAGTTATAGCATTAATTTTGAGGCAGTCTAATAACCAGATGCCGTGGCTCAGTGGTCTATGTCGTTGCTCTGTATTAAAGGTCACGGGTTCGAATCCTGGTAAAGTCAAAAACTTTTTTTTTCAGTTTTCATGGTGTATAGAAGCATAATATTATATTTTTTCCATAGTATATTAAATCCTCTTAAATTTGAAAGAATAAAAAAATTCAGCAAAATTTTGTGAGTCAGTCGCTTTAAAGTAATGACAGTTAGCATATTCCATGGATTTTTTTTATAAGTTTTTCAGTTTTCATAAATTTCAGTTTGTATTGGTGCAGGTATAATTTTGGGACTATGACCTATACACGCATGGGATTTGGAATATCCAAGTCAAAGTGCTATATTTTGGGATTTTTTCTCTCTAAGAAGTAAAAAAATACAAGTGTTTTATTTTTCTCATTTTTTTATGCATATGCATTTACATTGATTTAATGATTTCCAAATCTAAGAAAACATCTGTTTTACATAGCATGCAATAATATCTGAATATTCCAAATGTATCATGTATTTTGTACTTATTAATTTTGTTATCAAAGTCAATTTTTTTTTGTTTTTAATCAGTTTTATGGCTTGAAGTTGGGAGTTTTTTCCTCCTCACTTGGAAAAAGAGTTACTTGTTTTGATAGGGAATATTACCAAGTATGGTCTATAAAACTGGAATGATCGTACCAAGCTGTAGATGAAAATGTCTTCAGTTATTTACCACTGCAGAACTGTAATATGATAATGACATGCTTAATCATATTAATATTTTAGGTCTAGGTAGACTGGAACAGGCAGAGGAATATCTCGCACAAGCCCAGTGGACAGTTCTTAAAACTCCGCAATGTTCAAATGCAATCAAATCGAAACTGTACCGCAACCTCGGCCTGCTGTATGCAGCCAAAGGTGACTATGAGGAAGCGTTGAGGCAGCTCGCTAATGATGTAAGTCTTGTCATGAAATAATTATAGAAATCCAAGAATACATTTAAAAGAAATTTTCATGTTGTATTGAATGGTGTGTGTAAAATGGTCCCAGAATTTCACTGAAGAATTACTTGATTTATTCTCTATGTTTTAATATACATGTATATATAAAGCTGATGTGCCAATTCAGTGAAACTTAATTTCATTCATAACTTCTTCCTCACAAAAACTTTTGAGTTTTGAATCACTTTTGAAAATTTATGGTTCTTGACATAACTAGAAAAGCTATTATTTTCCTTGCTGAGTTAACAGCTGAATATTCTAAATCTGCTCTTTGGTGACATTTACATTTCTAAAAAAAATAAAATGTTTAAAGTACTAACTCGTAATACTGTAAAGTCTAAAATGATTGAACAAATCAAGAACGTGATTACACTGAAGAACTACAAAAACATTCTTTGATCTCTTCAGCACTTTCTGCTTTGAACAAGAGATGCAAAGAGTACGTAAAATTGTCAGGTCTGATGCCAGTTTCATTGTATATATAATTTGGTTTTGTCACAAAAACTACTTGAAAACGCAGACTGAAATCTGGTTATTTCTTGCAAGTACAAAGTTTAATTCTAAATTTTTTCATCCTACAGATATACCATGCTTCAGAAGAGTTTGGTACTCATGATATTAGAACGTCAGGAGGGTACTATCACATGGGTAATGTGTTTTTCCGACAAGGAAAAATGGATGTGGCAGACTCATTATACAGACAGGTCAGTGTCCCTACTCTAAAACAGAATCATATCTGCATGGAATGCTTTTCATGTTAAGGCTGTTAAAATTAGCATTCACATGAATAATGAACTGCAAAATAATGGAGCTATCCTGCCATCAAGATTTGAAGCTAGAAATTCAGAACATGCATTTATTACAAGTCCCATTAATTACCAACAAAATCAGTATGAAACATTTAGGTTACATCTGATATTAAATTATGTGTCTGAGGATTGTTTGTGTATCAATATTTTACTCCAAGCAGAAAGAAGTAGTATGTTCAGTTGCCATGTATCTTTTTTAAAAATGTTGCAGATATTAATGGCCTTAAAATTACTCGGTGAAAATTTAGTATTCTTAGTATAGAATTGTCCCTGAAACTGTAAAAAAATGTTATATAAAAATATTTTAAAAAGACATTTTATGTTGCACAGAGGAAAAAGTAAGATATAAAATATATTTCTAGAGTTCAATAATTTCAAGGAGCTGTGTATATTTCAGGTCACAGATATTTGGTATACACATTTATACAACATAGTAAAAGTACGGACACACACCCCACCCACACCTAAAGGTGTCGGACCACTAATTGTTGAAATGTTTGATGAACAAGAAGATGCTTTAGGTAAACTTTAGTTTGCTTTAACCCTATTTATTTTATGTCAAAATGTCAAACAAATTCTTACAACTTGTTTTTACTACACTTGGTAACTGCTTGTGGGAGTCCTGACCTGACCTTGCATTTAAAGGGGAAACTTTGGGACTTGCATTGAATTTGAATCTATGATCTCTTGTAAGAAGAACATTGCTCTATCCATCTTATCATGATCTTGTAATAAATACACTTTGTTTGCAACATCATTCATGAATACGAAAGTCTGTTACTTAAAATCTGTACTAATTAATTGGAAATTTTGGCTGATACATCCTTTCTCAAAATAATATTTTGACAATAAACCAATGACAAAAATCTTCATCAGGTATGAAGAGCCATAAACATACATTACTAATACACCCTTTGAACAGAGTAGCAGAATTCTTTACCCTAGGAATTATATCATGCTACAGCTGAGATGCAAGCTCTGAGGTCCGAGGATCAAAGCTACAAAGGCTTTAAATGTTCTTTGCCAACAGCAGTTAATAGAGTCTTAGTGGCACTTTTATACTAAATTAAATGATACGATAGAGTGTACACATACAACCTTTAAACAAAGATATTATTGGCTTTATTATTATATTACCTACTTAGATTCTTGGTAGTGTATAGTGCCTTGGCATAGCCAGGTCAAATGGATATAACCTGAACCTGTAGGTGTTAGATATATTAATATAGATGCCACATTCTATTTCAGATGAAGCACAGGAGGCAGAGGCCGTTCAAGTTTTGAACTCTGTGTATGACATGAGAGAACACCAGACCAACAGACAGCCTGAAGATATGGCACGAGTCTGTCATGCGCTAGCCATGTTGTATTATGTTCTCAGTGATATAAGCAAGGTATATCAAAAATCTTTCATGCATTTATATTTGATTAATATGTAACTGTATTTCCTTAGTTTGCTTGACCAGCAGTGAAAAGGAAATTACAATACCTTTTTATAAAAGAAAGAGCTTAATAGAACTTCTTTCAACACAGTCTTTAAACATTAAAATATTTAATACCATAGGAGAAGCATTCATATAACCTATACATGTTGCTAGAAAATTGTCTAATATCTGAAACTTAGTTAAATTTTCTCTGTAAGGTATAATATAGAATAATTGAAGTTTCAAATATTCTCTCAATTGTTGATGTTATACAATCCAGTAGTACTTATCTAATAAGTTGAATGCTTAAAAACATGCCATGATGAATTTTGGAGATTTGAACTAAATAAATTAAGATTTTAACTTAATTAATTCTGCTGAAACAAAGAAAAGTGTAATTCACCAGTATCCTTTATATGAAATTATTGTTAAGTATTATGTACAGCTTAATGCAATGTTGTCGATTTTCAGGCCAAAGAGTTTGGACGCAAAGCTGTCGTTGCCAGTGAAGGCCATCCTGATGACTCATTATCACGGTCCATTATCGAGTTCATGAAAAACTGTGAACGTGTTCCACTGCAGGGTGTCTGAATGCCTTTCTTGCATTTATTGCTATTGACCAATGAAATACCAGCTGTATAATATCATTAAACAGCCAAGCAACATTGCAATAGTCAAGGCTTGGCCTTACATTAAAAATATTGTTCATCTGATCAAAATGTGGACCTTGAATTCAAAGAAGAATGGATACATGCTCTGAATAAAATGGTTTTAAAACACCAAAATATTCAAATCTAAGGACATTGTTTAAAGATCAGTATTTATTAGTTCAACTGTGCTCACATAATGTTAGTTGACAAAAATACAGTTGTGTTTTATTTTCTGAAACATGTGAAGAAAAGGCAATATTTTAGTTACTTGCGATGATTATAGCACAGATCAGGTATTAATCTTGAAGCACAGCTGTCAGTATTAAGCTTAACTGACAGTTATTTTAGCTCTTTAATATATTTCAAATAGAAGGAATAGGAACTGTGATAATTATTACATGCTATACCATGTCTACCCTTGTTATTATGTTTGTCTTATAATTCATTGAAAAGAAAACACAAAAATTCAATTAAAAAATGAAAAAATATTTTTGAGTTATTTCATCACTTAACAGCCATGCTGATGGCCTGTTATACAAGTAAAATCATGACACAAATGCATTATTTTCATGCGATTATAAAAGTTTGACCATTTTTCCCAACAGTAAGTCCAACCGGACATCAAGGTTTTCTATGCTATTCTCAACAAAAGGGGACACATGTAGATATTCTGCAGTGGGTGGTCAAACTGCACTGAGATATTTAAAAAAAAACAACATTCCAGTTCTACACCATTTAATGATAAATGCAATTCTAGTCCTTTTTATAGCTGGATTATCCACATACATAGTCCAGGACATACCATATATGATTTGATGCAAATACCAGTTTGGCATTCGTATGTGAGTTGACCCCTGTGTAAATGGGTCAAAAAGAGAAATCAATCCTTCCTAAGTCACATAAGTTTCTGTAGTTTATGTATCTCATGAAATGACCATACTGCACTGGATATGCTGGATGATTACACCCCCGCAAAGAAAGTTTGCAGGTAGGTATACTTGAATCACTCCTGGTCGGTTTACCGGTCAGTCTGTGGCATTTGAGATCTTTACCTTGCGTCGCCAACTCCTTTAGTTTTCAACTGATTGAAATGAAACTTGGCAGGAATGGTCACTAGGCAACGTAGATGTGTAAGATATATTTTTGATGCATATCCATGCAGGCATTGCAGAGTTATTGCCCCTTGAACTTATACTTTTTCTTATCGGTCTGTCATGTTTGACAACTTTACCTTGCGTTGTGAACTCCTCCTTCAGTTTTCAACTGATTGAAAAACTTTTCAAGAATGGTCACTAGGCAATGTAGATGTGCAAGACATATTTTTATGCATACCCATGCAGGCATTGCAGAGTTAATGCCCCTTTATCTTGTACTTTTTTGATGTTTGTAAATTATATACCTTGTGTCACAAACTCCTCCTTCAGTTTTCAACCAATTGAAATGAAACTTAGCAGAAATGATCACCAGGCATTGTAGGCCAGGCACAATTATTGCCCTTGAACTTAGACTTTTTGTCACATTTGACATACATTCTGACTCAAACTCCTCCATCAGTTTTCAACAGACTGAACTGAAACTTGCCAGGCATAATCACTAAAGCTCCTAATGTAGCAACTCCAGATTTGCTTCTGCTTTTGAGTCAATGCAGAGTTGCAGGGGTATTTGTCATTTTCAATGACTGTTCTAGTTTAGGTCTGTAATGGTCACCAACATATGCTGGCAATATATTCTCAGTTGTGTAGCACAAGTTGTTTAAATAAAATCAAAGAGAATACCTGTACCAAAGCCAACTGAAGTTTATAATACCATTAATATCCTAAGGCTGGAATTTCTCAAATTCTAAAGAATTTCAGTTGCTGGTTACTGAGAAAAAGTAATGGGCAAAGAAGTCAGAGAGGCATGCAGATTGGCTGACGAAATAGCAACTTTGTGCTCAAGATTTACTTTAAAAGTTTATAATTAAATGCTGTAAATGCTAAGAAAAACCATGCTATATGTAATCTTCACAAAGTTTCACAGTACTTGTTGAATGTCCTCACCTGTGCTGGTTTGACCAGGACGGTCTCATTTTGTATCTAACAATTGACTGCCTGCTGATTTCTTTTCTTTCCACACTAAAAACTACTGTCTGTGGGTCAACACAGGACACAGGTGCCCCTACCTCGTGCCTTTGTCAGAAATGGAAAGTATCTGCAACAGCTTACAAATCTTCATATTGCTACAAACAGCCGTGTAAGGTGTTAAAGGAAAGATAAACCAGTGTTGCCTCAAAGACACATAGTTATGACAGATTATGCTAAAAACTCCGTCCAATGGTGGATATTTTTAAGTAAACTATTAAAAGGGACAGTATTACAAATTAATGTTCAAATGAGGTACACAAGTTTTTAATGCCTTGAGTCAAAAACTTCATCAGTAAATTTACAATACTGCAGAGGGTACCAATAACATAAACTTGCTGGATGAACGTACAGACAGACAGAGTCACAGGCCAACAGAAAGCAAATCTTACTTGCCACAATGCTGTATAAGTGGGGTCATAACCACTGAACTTAAATCTACGATTTATTTAAAATGCCCATTTTTACTATTTAATGGGCCATAACTGTGGTCATACTGGGAAAAGCTGCAAACAAAACTCTAGGTACACAACAAATCAGCATGGCAAACATTCTTGGAAGGTTTCATAATTCCATTTCAAATGCTTTAGGAGCTACGCACAACACAAAATTTAAAATACCATTTAAAGGGCCGTAACTGTAGTCATACTAGGACAAGCTGTGAAGAAATCCCCGGATGCTAAAGTCATCATGGCAGACATTCTTGGAAGGCTTCATAATTCTATTTCAAATACTTTTAGGAGTTACATAAAACAATTTTTCAAAATGCCCATTTTTACTATTTCCAAGTGCCGGAGTGGATCAGTGGTCCAGTGGTGCACTGGACTGGTAATACAGGGGTCATGCAACTGATCCCTCGCTCCTCCACTAACATTACTAATTGTCTTTCGAATGAGTAATTAAACTGAGGTCCAATGTATCGGTGCTGTACAATGAGCATGCAAAAGAACCAGGCGTGTCTCTTGAATGGGATGCTTTCTGTATCTTGCACCATCCCCCACAACATAAAATAACTCATCTCTGCAGGGGGCGTCAGTCATGTGGGCAACCAGTACCGACAATAAACCCAAATAGTGAGAGATTTCAAGTTCCGTAACTGTAGCCATACTGGGACAAGCTGCAAACAAAACTCCAGGTGCATAAAACCTCATCACTGCAAACACTCATGGAAGGTTACTCCAATTCACTTCATAAAGTTTAGGAGCTATGGGTGACACAAACTTTAAAATACTCATTTTTACTACTTCAAGGGCCTTAACTGTGGTCATACTGGGATGAGCTGCAAACAAAATGGCAGGTGCACAACAACTCAAAATGGCAAACATTCATGGAAGGTTTCTTGTTTCTTTTTTGAATACTTTAGCAGCTTCAGACAGAAGGACTGATGCACAACAAGGACACAGGTAAAACTTAGTGCACTCCCCACTAATCAGGGCATGAAAAACAGTAGGGCTCTTCAACACTGTAAAGGTGCAATTGTTCTTAAGTAATTGATAGTAGACCATTTTCAAACTGCAGGCCCTTGAAAATTTGACCCCTTGATCCTTCAGGCCTCAAATTATAAAGGTTCATCTACTTATCATGCCCAACCATCCCGTGAAGACTGACAGTCCTGGGTGAAGTTCTTGTTGAGTTATTATCGGAAACCATTTTCAAAAAGTTGCCCCTGTGAGCTTGACCTTTGACTCTGTCGTCCTCAAAATATATGGCTGCATCTTCTCAACATGCCTAACCATCCTGTAAATTTTGAAGGTCCTTGGTGCAGTCGTTCTTGAGTTATTGATTGGAAACAAAGTATTTTACCCACCGACAGACCTACTGACTAACAACAGCTGCAAAACAATATACCCCCCGTCTTTGATAGGGGCATTATAAATACGAATTTTCACCCAAACTATTTTTAAAGCTTCTATTCCTGTATAAAACCACAATGGCTAGAACTATGATATTGAACATGCTTTAAAGTTGTGTTTTTTGTTTTTTATACAATCACACAATTCAAGATGTTGTGAAAACCCACTTTAAATTAAAAGATAAATACACAGTATGACATTTTTACAAATTTTAATCTTAAGACAAAGATAAATTAAATAAGTACTATACAAAATAGTTAAACTATACCTTGATATGTTTTACTGGAATATTCCATTCAGCAGTTGTGAATATGAAAAATGCATAGGAATATGGAATATAATGTATAAATATGGTAGGCAACAAAAAGTGTACCAATATTTTAATTAACAACCATACAATAACACCTTCTATGAAAATGAATATGCAACTAACATAAATGGTAACCTCCCAAACCCCACATCTGTATTATTGTAACTTTCTAAGCTATGTATTTTCTAGACTTAACTGCTTTTATAGATCGCATATCTTTTAATTGTTTAACCTTAAAGACGTAGAGGGTGAACAAGCATAAAACAGCAGACCGTAAAACAAGTTCACCTTAGGAGGCGAAACAGTGGGACCACGTGTTATCATAATTGTGAAGAGAAAAGTGTTTGACAGACATGTACAATGAAAAAACACCAGGGTAAGTTGTACACAGGAAATCTACCAAAAGCCAAGCAAAGGCATATTTCTGTATGCAATTGTCACAGACTGATTTACCTCACTTGGACATGATGTCACATACTGCAAATTTTGCATCACATTTGGGATCATTTAGGGCAAATGAAGCTTTCTGAACATAGTTGAATCTGGTATGTATAATCCTCGAAGATGAAGTTACAATTTCCTAAGGGCTAATGCAGGAAAATCTACATTGCTGGGGTGAACAAGCTGAAATAACCTTGGCTGGCAAAGGGAACAAGGATGTTTAAATTTTAGTGGTGGGGAGTAAAAAAAGCTATCAAAATTTGGTTTGCATTACATATTTTTTACCAACAGTTGTTCTAAACCCCCTGGCAATTTTCCAGGAATAGCCTTAACATATAAAGAGTTGTAATATCTTTCCATAATATAATTAAACAAGTATAGATGCTAAAAGATTTGACTTACATTTAGAGCTATTATCTCAAACAAAAACTGCTCCCATCTATTCACCTACAGAAAACTGACTCACGAAAGCAAGTATCAAACTTAAACCTAACAAGAATAGGTCCTCACGAAAAAAGTAAAACTAGAAAATGCATACTTTGTGACAGGCTAGAACCTATCACTTTATAACTCTCTAAGAATTCTGTAGGTAAATACAGGATGTACCAAAAATTAGAAACCCCAAGTTAGAAAGCACATAATTTAATTATAATAAATTACTAAATTAATTAAATGTCTAAATTACCTCTTAGAAAAAAAAAGTTGTCATGTGGTATGTTAGTTGATAAACATCACAAATATTTCTAATATTAGCCCTATGGTTTTATCACAGACACCAGACCTTCATAATGAGATGGTATTTAAACATTCATACAATATAAAATGGCAGTACACAAGTACACAATAATACATACATATCTCATGTGTTAAAAATTTAATATTAGCTTTTAATTGCTTACACTTCTGTGTCATTAAAATGCACATTCATAATAGATATTCAGTTAAACTACAGTATGTACCATGGGGCATTTGACTGACAAACTGTTAGGTTCGATGAAGCAGAAAGCATATGATTGGTAGTTGAAAAAAAAATTATGAATTTTTAACCAATGAAACAAGGGCTGTCATCCAAAGCTTAGCTTACAAGAATTTCACTGGATGATGAGTATCCAAACCTTAAATACATTTTTTCAGTTAACACTTTCACAATTTAGAATTACAGATAATTCTATTTCTAATTTTAATGTCAAACTGGTGATGTCAATTTGTACTACTGTACAAAAACTACTATACTTGTACATGCAAACAAAAATCCTGTATTAATCTTATATACTTGCATTGCATGCTTTTTTTTCAATATCAGACAGAAATATGGTATCCCAAGGGCTGTCAGACTTTAGAACTGCTGTTTTTAGAAACTGTCATATATTTCACAATTTCTTTCCTTATAAAATGAATTAAATTTTGAAAATAAGACAATTAATAACTAAGATATAGAATTTAAAAAAAATCATTTAACATCGTTCTGTACAATACAAGATATATTTAGACTTACACAGCTGAAAGGGTTATAAGTATCTCACCTATCAGCTTGTGCAATATGACTTCTCCATTTGTTACTCATTCAATTTCATCTCTGTATTGTACAGAGCAATGTCAAATAACCTAATATAGCAATAACAGAGTATGCTACGCAAGTTCTAACATATTTCAAGAAATGGAATAAAATCAAGAGACAGTTTTGTGTTCAACCCGTGACTTACAAAGAAATTGATAATACATTTCAAATGACTTGAAAATAAATAAATGCATTTTATGTCATATAAATTCTATGAGTTCTATTGGCACATTATAATAATACAAAATAAAAACATAAACATATATGATTATCTGCAAAATACGGTCAGGTCAAAATTATAGCACTGAAATGAAATGGTGAAAAGGAAAGGGGAGTAACCTCTGACAACAAAAGCATGTAAAGAAACTGATATTGACTTAGACTCTACCTATGATATATCGTATACTGACAAAACTTTGATAATATATATTTTCTGTAGAATAATTTATTTGGCATTAAAAGAAGTTTGACTGTCAGCCCTGGCAGAACATATTCATTCACAATACACATTTTTCTGCAGTTGTTTCCTCAAAATCCTTGATGCACACAATCCAAGGTATGAAAAATAAGAGGGCCAGCCTGTAGGTTCCCTTCCATTCTTTACCAGGAATTAATATAAATATATATCACAGCTGAATGTAAAATGTTGGCTAAATGGATTTCTTTTTACAAAGCAATATACCCCTTCTTGAGATCTGAGACAACTACAATATAACAGCTTGGCTTGTTACAACTTCTTCAAGCAGTATAAAAGAAGCAACTTACAGAACTTTTCTAACAAGAAGGTTTTGATTTAATAAAATAAAATATTACAAAAATCGGTCTAATATTGGAAATATTGTAAGCTATTCAACTACAATTTAGACTGGCAAAATTTCAAGCCAGCTTCAAAAGTAGCCATATACTGGTAAACTGGACGGTTTAACATTATCACAAAAACATGTAGATGAAGATTTCTTAGTAAACACAATATATGTTTATAACATTTAAAAGACTTATCACAAAAATACTACAGCCTTCAACAAGAACAAAAAAGCCCTAACAAAAAATGCTATGTCCTATCGCTATGCCCCTTGTCATGAATCAAACTCATCTGCGTCATAATCTGAGTCACTAACTGTTTCATCCTTCTCGCGATACAGATCAATCGATTCACCCATTGAACCTAGGCCTGATCCTCTAGAATATGCATTGGCAAGGAAACTAGTAAAAGGAGTTTCTAGTTCTGGTTCCTCACTTTGCCTACGACAATTTAATATTGAATCTACTAAGTTGTCTGGTTCCCAGCTTGAAATTATGCTGTTGCCAAGACCACTACTCGTTGCTAAGGTGATGCTTTGTGGATTATCACTTGGTGATGCTGGACGGAGCAAATTACTCTGAAAATAGACAACAAAATTTCCATGGAGTTTATGGTCTGATATTACATTTCAAACACTGTTTTTCTGGGCTCTAATTACAAAATTTCTCAATATGCAGATCAAATAGCTCTATTTTAATTAACCACTTTTTTCATATTTCACAATTCAATCTTTCTTCTATTTAATCAAGTCTATTAAAAAAATAGAATTCATTATTTATATAATTCTCCTTCATTTAAAAAGCTATATTCCAAACATAAGCTGTTTTCTTACATAAACATAATTACATACTTTCTTGTATTTCTTTCTTTCTTAAACTTGATTCTTTGTAGCTTTGCATAAAACATACATTCCTTGTAATAAAACTGAATTTCTTATCACTAATTGCTAATTAATTTTGTACTCCTACTGATGGAATTCACTGTATACCTAATTTAAATATTAATAACCCTTGTCAGCATAGCAGGATCAAATGTTTAATAAAACAATTTAATATCAAACTAAAAATTAATTCTTGCATTTATGAAAAAATTTGATGGAGAAAATCCTAACCAATGAAAATTTAATTCTTTGATAAAAGCTACATGTATTTTATTTGTAACAATTTGCGTATGTACATAAAGGCTTATATATATTAATATAATTGTTACAATTCAATTTTATACCTGAAGCCATAATACACTGATAGGCTAGCTATTATAATGCGATATGGTTACAGATGAACATCTCAACTGAAATAATACAATGAATTGGAACAAGGAGCTGTTACGTAACAAGCATTGCATTTCCTCCAGGGTCAGAAATGGCTGAGAGATCAAGGTTACAGGTCAAGTTTAAGGCTCTATAGCTGATGATACTGGCAGGGGTTTTCAGTTTAATGACAGTGAATAATTCAAAATGATATCACCATTGAAAATGCAAGCTCAGATGATGGTAGAGTTAAATTACTGGTACAACAGAGAGCATGGCCAGAAAAACAACAAGTATTAAAGTTACTTGAAGCTAACATTTAATGCCTTCAGAACTTTTTTTTATATATATAAGGCCTTGCCTTCAAAAACCTAAACTCTTCTATATGATGTTTTGCTTTCAAAACCTTCCTTCGATATTAAGCCTTCCCTTAAAACATAAAATCTTCTTTACTTAGCTTTGCCTTCAAAAATGTGTCTTCTATAGAAAGCCTTGCATTCAAAACATAAAGTCTTTTTTATCTATCATTGCCTTTCAAAATCTTTTTTCTGTATTAAGAATTCCTTCAGGACATTTCTCTTTCACTACTCAAGGCCTAAAAGACATTTTCTATCTACTATGCCCTGCCTTCAAAATCTTTCTCCTTGACTATGCCCTGCCTTCAAAACCTTTCTCCTTGACTATGCCCTGCCTTCAAAACCTTTCTCCTTGACTATACATTGCCTTTTAAACCTTTATCCTTGACTATACATTGCCTTTAAAACCTTTATCCTTGACTAAGCCTTGCCTTTAAAACCTTTATCCTTGACTAAGCCTTGCCTTTAAAACCTTTCTTCTTGACTAAGCCTTGCCTTTAAAACCTTTATCTTTGACTAAGCCTTGCCTTCAAAAACCTTTCTTCTTGACTAAGCCTTGCCTTTAAAACCTTTAACCTTGACTAAGCCTAGCCTTTAAAACCTTTATCCTTGACTAAGCCTTGCCTTCAAAACTTTTCTTCTTGACTAAACCTTGCCTTCAAAACCTTTCTTCTTGACTATGCCCTGCCTTCAAAACCTTTCTTCTTGACTATGCCCTGCCTTTAAAACCTGTCTTCTTGACTATGCCTTGCCTTTAAAACCTTTATCCTTGACTAAGCCTTGCCTTTTAAACCTTTATCCTTGACTAAGCCTTGCCTTTAAAACATTTATCCTTGATTAAGCCTTGCCTTAAAAACCTTTATCCTTGACTATACATTGCCTTTAAAAATTTTATCCTTGACTATACACTGCCTTTAAAACCTTTACCCTTGACTATACATTGCCTCTAAAACCCTTCTCCTTGACTTAGCCTTGCCTTCAAAACCTTTCTTCTTGACCAGGCCCTGCCTTCAAAACCTTTCTTCTTGACTATGCCCTGCCTTCAAAACCTTTTTTCTTGACTATGCCTTGCCTTTAAAATCTTTATCCTTGACTAAGCTTTGCCTTTAAAACCTTTATCTTTGACTATACATTGCCTTTAAAACCTTTATCCTTGACTAAGCCTTGCCTCTAAAACCTTTATTCTTGACTATACACTGCCTTTAAAACCTTTATCCTTGACTATACATTGCCTTTAAAACCTTTATCCTTGACTATACATTGCCTTTAAAACCCTTCTCCTTGACTAAGCCTTGCCTTCAAAAATGTTTCTTTACTAAGACTTGCTTAAAAAGGGATTAATCTTTACTGTCTAATAACTGTCTTCAAAAGCATTCTTCCTTTCTAAGGCTTGTCCTCAAATTTTTCTTCTGTAAGCACTGGCTTAGTTCACTTTTTACATAGTCTTGTTTTAATCTTTCCTTACCTTACCAATAAAACATGTTTTCTAAGCACTGACCTTAAAACCTTGCCTTTAAAACTCCCCTACTTTACATGACACTGACTTGCAGGAACTACCAATCTAATTAATCCTTGCCTTTAAATATTCCTGCTTAATTATGTTTTCCTCATTATTTTGAATATTCATCAAGGTTTTATGTATTTATTTACCTAATTTCTAACATGCAGGGACGAGGATCTATGTTGGGTGTGGATAATGAATACACCAGGAATACATAGATTGTACATACATATTCATTTACCAGTTCTGAGGTTTGTATCTGTACTCATACACCCTATATCCCTCAACCTAAAGAAACAAAGTTACTTCTTAATTAAATATAACAGTCTAAGGGGACCTGAAAACTGTAAAAAGGCAACTATTTCTCCTTGTACAGCAGTAGATGTTATGTGAGCTCAGCTTCCATGTTTAGGACTTGCAATGATTAAATTCCCCATATCATAAAACTTTTAAATAAGAAGGTTAGAGAAGTTTCTAGCTTTTACACTGGTTAAGTAGAGCTCCATATGAAGCAAAGAAGAGTGAAGACAGTCCCTGACCTCCATGGACTGTTAAAAGCAGGAAAGATTGGTTTTAACCTTTCGATGGCTAAATGTTAAGGTATTTCGTGTACATGTAGAATAGAATTTAAGTACTTAGAGTAAGCCGCCTTTTTAATAGCACAAGAATGAAATATAGATATGCAATTATATTTTCTTCAAAATGTTTGTGATTCCCATAAGTATATAAGTATCATCTGAGAAATACGTAATATTCTGATATGGGTATAAATTTAAATTTGTAATGACATAAGCATTTTAACATGTAACTTTTGAATTTATCAATAACATAAGCACAATGGAAAAAAAACTATATCCTAGAATGATCTGGTTATAGTTTTAATGTAATGTACTCTTGCTCAGGAGATGTTCAATGGATTTGGAATTTTACATAATTTACCAGAAGACCTGGTCAAGCATTTTGTATCTCTAAGTTTTTACTACCAGAAAAAAAACAGACAAAAAAAACAACTTATATGATGTCTGCAGCACAGCTGAGAATTTTTTAGAGCAAATTGCATTTTGTATCTCTAAGTTTTTACTACCAGAAGAAGACAAAAAAAATCTTACATAATTTACCAGAAGACCTGGTCAAGCATTTTGTATCTCTAAGTTTTTACTACCAGAAAAAAAACAGACAAAAAAACCAACTTATATGATGTCTGCAGCACAGCTGAGAATTTTTTAGAGCAAATTGCATTTTGTATCTCTAAGTTTTTACTACCAGAAGAAGACAAAAGAAATCTTAAATGATGTCTGCAGCACAGTTGAGAATTTGTTTTAGAGCAAATTTGAAAATTTCTAACACTACACTACTTCTAAGTTCTTGCTCTATGTTAAGACATAAACAACATTCTATCATTTAAACATTTCAAAACAATACATACTGCTAATACAAGAAGATTTTGGTGCAAATGAACTTTTCATGTCCGTAACATAGCAAAAACAAGGTATTTCTTAAAAACAGCTAGAATTGCCTTGCAAGAAAATTAATATGGTTACCAGTTTTTACAGACACACTGTAGTTATTCTTGACATTTGACATACCAAAACAGTCAAAATATGTTCTAGATCAAAATTATGTACTATGAAGGAATGTTTCGGTCCCTTCTGTAATTTTTGCTACATAGAAAGATGCCATATACCTAAAAAAGTGATTCTATGAAAAACTGGTAATGTCTGTCACCAATCTGAAAAATTGTAGGTTTGAGCTTTTTCTTTCTTAACAGTATGTGTGTCAAACAAAATACATAATGTACACTATCTCCAGCAAATATCCTGTTATGACAAAAATAAATATAGGTGCAAAATCATTGGTTAAAAATGAGTACATATATATACTTTCGCATTTATAAAAATACCATAAAAGTATAGCTAAATTTTGAGGGCCAAGCTGTGACATACATTCTCCCCAGTGGGGCCAAGCTGTGACATACATTCTCCCCAGTGGGGCCAAGCTGTGACATACATTCTCCCCAGTGCATTCACTGTCTGTATTTGATACAACTGCAGTCAAAATTTTGAAAGACGTGATCTTTTTTTTGAAGAATCACTTTATTTTGTATCACAGCTTTCCTTTACAGGAAAAACGTGCTCAGGAAGCCGAACAATGTTTTTATTGTGCACAGCAATTTTAATATATCAGAATTCATTTATATTTCAACTGAAATAGTCCACTATGTTGCTCACTGCTCTAAATATAGCTATACTCTTACGATTAATACCAACAGACGTGCATCATTTATATAATCATACAAGGTGCTAAGCACAGTCAAAATAACAACAACACGGAGAAAACTTTGAATGATGATGCATTTTCCTCTTTTTTGTTAGCGGTTCTTTACATTTCAGTTTCTGATCTTCAGTACTACTGGCAACACTAAATGAAGCATAATCATATTTTCTACAAACCAGTATACTATTTTTTTGTGTGTAAACAATCAGTCTATAATGATTCATTTCTACTATTTATTAAAAACAGTTTTTGGACTGAGATGAATTCCGTGACAATCAACATTTTAGGGCATTCAGTGCTTTGATTTTTACTGACAAAATGCCACTGGCAAGCATAATCATATTTTCTACAAACCAGTTTACTATTTTTTTGTGTGTAAACAATCAATCTGTAATGATTCATTTCTACTATTTATTAAAAACAGTTTTTGGACTGAGATAAATTCCGTGACAATCAACATTTTAGGGCATTCAGTGCTTTTATTTTTACTGACAAAATGCCACTGGCAACACTAAACATAGCAATGCCAAACTGCCAAGCAATTAAATACATAACTGAACTTTGCAAATATATTTTTAGACACCAGTTAAGTTCAGCTGAATACTTTCACCTAACTACAAGCTCAGCTAAGTAAAGCTCTCAGTTGAGCTGAAAATAAACAAGAGGGCCATGATGGCCCAGTATCGCTCACCTGAGTATGACTGCTTTTAGCAAAAGTGGCTATGGGCCTGGTTAACTGACCCCAGATGACCCATTTTCGAACCTGACCTAGAAATTATTGAAACAATCTTTCTGACAAATTTCCAGGTTGTCTGGACTGAAAATGTTACCACTAACAAGTGTTAACAAGGTTTTTCCATATTTGGGCTCTATGACCTAGTTTTTGAACCTAGATGTCCCATATTTGGACCTGAGCTAGAAATTATCAAAACAATCTTTCTTAAAAATTTCAAGGATATTTGGACTGAAAAGTAGCCTCTAGAGTGTTAAAAAGGTTTTTCGATATTTGGGCTCTGTGACCTTGTTTTTGAACCCAGATGACCCATATCCAAACTTGATCTACAAATCATCAAAACAACTTTTCTGACAAATTTCCATGACATTTGGACTGAAAATGTATCCTCTAGAGTGTTAACAAGGTTCTTCCATATTTGGGCTCTGTGACCTAATTTTTAACCCCAGATAACCTATATTCAAAACTGAGCTAGAAATCATTGAAACAATCTTTCTGACGAATTTCCAGGTTATTTGGACTGAAAATGTTACCTCTAGCGTGTTAACAAGACTTTTCCATATTTGGGCTCTGTGACCTAGTTTTTGAACCCAGATGACACATATTCGAACTTGACTTAAAAATCATCAAAGCAACTTTTCTGACAAATTTCCAAGATCACTGGACTAAAAATGTATCCTCTGGAGTGTTAATAAGATTTTCTATTTTTGGGCTCTGTGACCTAGTTTTTGAACCCAGATGACCCATATTCAAACCTAAGCTAGAAATCATCGAAACAACCTTCCTGTCAAATTGCCAGATTATTTGGACTGAAAATGTTACCTCTAGAGTGTTAACAAGGTTTTTCATTATTTGGGCTCTGTGATCTAGTTTTTGACCCTAGATGACCCATATTCGAACCTGAGCTAGAAATCATTGAAACAACCTTTCTGACAAATTTCCAGGATATTTGGACTGAAATTGTAGCCTCTAGAGTGTTAATAAGGTTTTTCAATATTTGGGCTCTGTGTCCTAGTTTTTGACCCTAGATGACCCATATTTGAACTTGAGCTAGAAATCATTGATACAACCTTTCTGACAAATTTCAAGGATATTTGGACTGAAATTGTAGCCTCTAGAGTGTTAACAAGGTTTTTCTATATTTGGGCTCTGTGACCTAGTTTTTCAACCCAGATAACCCATGTTCGAACTCGTCCAAGAAATCATTGGGGCAAACATCCTGACAAAGTTTCAAGACAATTGAGGCAAAAATGTGACCGCTAAAGCATTAACGAACTAAGTGTGGACGTACGACTGACGACGGACGTTGAGCGATCCTAATAGCTCACCATGAGCCTACGACTCAGGTGAGCTAAAAAGTTCACCCAAGTACTTGACTAAATCTACAATATCTCAGCTTCTTCTGTTGTTTTAGCATCAAACAAAACAAACAAATACCTAAATTGGACATAAAGAACTTGACACAACAATCCTATGTCTACTTAAGTTTACACAACAACTTGTATATCTACTATAAGAAGTAACAATATTGTTATGGCAACAGCAGTTTGACACTTACACTTTATAACCGATTCTGGCAACTGTAAAGAAGAGGAATATGTAAATGAAGTTGTTTAGTTACGTTAAAGTTGAACACTTATAATCTCAGCATTTAAATTCTACTGTACAAATTCTCTAACCTCATTGAGAACTATTGATTGACGCAACCAATGAAAAAATTGAGAACCATTGATTGATGCAACCAATGAAAAAGTCTCTTTCATCTATAGTTAAGCCATAAACCATGACTTCCTGAAATAGTTCTCCCCATGGTAAATAGTGTGATGACAATAAAAACGTAACAAAAACAATCTAAAATTCAATCTACTTCAAGATCTTCAATGTTATTCTGTTATTAGTTTTCGAGGTGGAATATATGAATCACTGGATAAAAGCATGGACAATTTTAAACTTATTAAACCAATCAATGAATGTTGCAAACAAAACTGAAAGTGAATCAATTTTTGGGTTTAATGAAACCTAGTGCTTAACTTGAAAAATGTTGAATTCAAGACATATATATTACATTTCCAAAATGACCAATTATATGCCGACACAGAATAATTTTTGCACATGAATGAAGACAGAATCAAGCCAATCATGTCAAAAGGGAATGATACAGAAGCGACTGATTTTCATTTGAAATAGGGTCTAACATAAATCGAGCATTAGTTTCATGTTCTAAAATTTACTGGATATATGGTGATGGCTACCTTAAAATAATTCCTGACTTTACAAAATTGTAACTGGTTTGCCTTGAAATAGAACCATTTCAGAAAAGCTAAGTATTTGTCACAGTCCTAATGTTGACAATTTACAAGACTAGATTTGACATCAGCCAAACCTTGGCGCTGAGGGTGGTATTACATCTACAGATAGATAGGTCAGTTATCCACATTATATCACTTCAAGTTTATTACCCATCCTTGCTTAGACCAGAAGATATTCTATTCATGCTCAATAATTTTCATGTCAACTGTGACAGCAAATTTTAATTCTGAACACTATAATTATAATAACACTTGGAATCTTTGTCCATGCTCACTTGAGCAAAGATGTTCTCTAAGCTTAATATTATTAGTTAGATAAAATTACTGAAAAGAGGTAATCTACTTTGCTCTGTATTTTGAGAGTATATAAAGTTTGGGGGTAGAAAGAACAAGTCATAAATGAACAGAGTGCAAAATTTAAACTCGTATACATAGTGTCTATGCTGCAAAACCGGTACGTCTTTTTGTTATATGTCATCTTATTAAGCTTTTTAAAATGAATTTTTAACATTTTAATTTTAAGTTCTAGAATTTCACATGTACAAAAATACAGACAGACCAAGGGCAAAATCAAGGACAAGGTGCACTATTTACACACTAAATATCTAGCATCTTACCAAGTTTCTTAAGTTCCATAAACCTTGTTGTCATATTTTATGAGTATTCACATCATTTAATAGCAGCATGCACCTACCTTTTTTTCCTACAGACAGACTGACATTGAATAAATCTATAGTTTCATCCAGGGAGATTCATGTAGGGGACTGCAAATTAAGTACTTTTGAAAACTTGATAAGCACAGAAAAACTAAATGGCCAAGAAATATACCTGACAATTTCTACAGTTAGTCTTGGATTCACACCTACAGTGTCATGCTGTTAAAAAAATACTAAAGGCACTTACAGCTACAGATACCATATTGTTTCTAATTAAGACCCTCTCTTTAATTAGCACCCAACTCCCCATCCCTAATGTCCCTAAAAGTAACTGTTTATAATATCGTACTGCACATTACATGTTTGTTTTAACTATTACCTACAGGATAGGAGTGGTTAACTGGTAATTTCAAAATGCTTAAAAAATTAAATAATAAAATTTCAAACAAGTTCTAATTACCAACACCATTTTGAAAATCACAGTTCCCTTTGGGTGCTAATGAGAAACAATATGGTAAAAGCATGACAATTTTAAATGATTATTTTAAAAGAGTTTTTAGACATTTGTGCAAAGCCATTGTCTTCGCACTGTACATAAAAACTACAGATACAAGATATGAAGCTTTGCAGAAAGTCCTTAGATTTATAAAACAGTACTAAAGAAATAACATGTATGTACCATTAAACTATATTTCTTGAGAGATCAAACACCCATGTGCTATGTTAGTTAATTTCAAACTCTAAGTAAGTCTATGTTATGTCTATATAGGTGGAAAGGGGAGAGTCAGCACTTTCTGAAGTCTTACCTATATAATAACCGACCACTGGAAATACAGAAATAACTTTCTTTCAAATACATCTTTCACTTTTCTATCTTTCATGAAAATATAATCAAAGTATGTTTCTATCATTTGGACCCTCCCCTTGACTGAATTTGAACACTTAAGATTACTCAAGCTGTTTCTTTAGTGATGTAACATCCAATAACAGTAACTCAGTTTGTTATCTAAGTGCCTTATCATCACCTAATAATACTACGGAGCCCGTAAAGTGAGATGATACACTCTTATTTTTTTGTTGTCATATTTATTTTATTTCGTTTAAACGAAATCAGATTTTGTCTAAATGAAATAACATTTTGTTTAAACGAACTCAGATTTCTTTCAAATGAAATAAGTAAGATTTCATTTAAATTAAATAATAATTTGTTTAAATGAAATAAGATTTTGTTTAAATGAAATAATAAATTGTTTAAGCAAAATAATTATTCAAAATAAAAAAATGTGACAACGAAAAAAAATAAGAGTGTATCATGTCACTGTAGGGGCACCGTATAATACTATGAACTGTGTTGTAATTAGATTTTACAGATCATTCACAAACTAAATTAAGCATTCAACATACATATAACTCATCATAGTACAAATAATAATTACCAATTGCCAATCTTTTATGTGTTACCATTCATCACGAAAAAAAAACATTTATAGTTTCCAAATATAAACATTTCAGCCAATGACAAAGGTTGTTACATTTTTTTATTTCTAACTGCATTATGGTAACACTACAAGCAAAATCGGCAACAAATCGTATGCAGAGATATTTACTAATTAGCAGATCAATGGTTTACATGAAAAAAATGCACACTTTATTTAAAATGTAACACAGATTTTTTAGGCGTCATCTGAAATGATTAGTCAGCTCTTTTTTAATAAAACATAAGTATAAACAATCACTGGTGAGTTTTTAAGATACATCAAGAGATTGGCCTGTTTAAAGACCTGACCTTTATTTCAGGAGTCTCGTAAAGTATCTTCATCTTAAGATCAGTTGAAACAACTTGTAACCATGCATACATATCATTTCAAAGGCATTTCAACTATCTTTAAAAAACTTAGATTTTTTAAAACATCACTGTTCCTCACCTCCCTATCTTTGCCAATTTTATGTTCCTTTAATAATTTATCGAGGCCATGTTTCTGCTGGGTTATAGAATCGATTCGATCCTGTAATCTCGTATTCTCTTCCTCCAAATATTTCGTCCGAACCTGAAGAATCGAAACTGAGCGTGACTTTTCCCGCACTTCTTCCTCCATCTCGTTCAACCTGTAATATATGGGGAACGCTGAAAACAAAAGAAAAGACGCAGCGCCTTGTTAACTGGTTATGGGTTAGCATGCAGACTGTCAAACAGCAAAGCACACAAAACACAAGCAAACACACCTGACAACCTTTCTTTTATTTCAATTATTGCCAAAGTTTAGATCAGCTGAAAATGACCGGGTTGCTTATATGTAACACCAATTTACCAGGCATAGGAACATTCTTTGGCTTCATGGCCTAGGGCTCTTTGTGTATGAGCTGTGATTTGAGGGTTCTAGATAATATTCTTCCAAAAAACATGTAAATCTGCTTTCAGCATCCAACTAAACTCTTAAGAGAGGTTACTTGTCTGAATTTTTAAACTACAGCAGGGGAATTGCTTTGAGTGGCAAAAATCGGATTATGCAAAACTGATACATTCTTTGAGCTAAAGCATTCAATTTACATGGGTGTAGCTGGGGCTAAATTCCAAATACTCCCAAAGGTTTTTGTTGTGGGGGTGAATAAAGTCCATATGAAAATGTCGTATTTCAAAATCTAAGTGCACCCGTCAGTACGGGAGTATGCCTGACCATGTGCCTGATTTACTATTAAAGAAAAAACACAAGTCCCAAAGTTTGATTCCAATCAGATTTTAAAATGATGCTTACACAAATTTTTCTGAAAGGCTGTCAATTGTATAAGTTCACTGGAATGCTGAAAGCAGAACTGTCCTATCTGACTTTGTGCCAATAGAACAACTCTGTTTTCATTCCTCAAATGTGAATGTGCCACAAGGTTAGTTAGGATAAATCAACATTAACAACAAACATGCTAGGTAAAATGTTGAAGATTTAGGCTGGAAGCCAATGCAAACAACAAAATGACTGCAACAGCTTTCACATATTTTTTATAAGCAATCAGATTAAATTATCTCAATGACTCAAACCTCTGTTAAGCCTGAAGATAATACGATGTTGTCAAAAGCGATACTTTATATTATTCCTAAATCACTACATTTTGCATTTCTGGAAATCTTAAAAGATTGCAATTCCAAATCTTTTTCTATCTATTTGAGATTATTTACTGTCAGTACAGGCTGCTCATATAAACAACACCCCCTGCAGAATTTAGTTATTTTAGGTTATGGGGGATATTTTTATTTTTTGTCATTGCTCAGTGAACAGCACTGATACAAAGGACCTTAGGATAATACCTCATTAAGTAGAGGAACTAGGTATAAACCCCATGACCCCTGGTTCACAAGCCCAACTCTTAACCAATGGACCACTGTTCTGTGACTTACTTCAAATCAAGTAAAACATCAATTCTATTGTAAAATGAAACAGTAGAAATGTAGATGAATAGCAGAATTTCACTGGTCAAGAATTTGCTACTGGTCAATTTTCTAATGGCACCATGGGAATATTTTACAGATTAAATTATATTTACATTTACCAAAATTTGACAATAATGCTTTTTGAGAAGAATAAAAGAGTGTTTTAAGCGACCAATGGAACAGCAATAAACAATGCTGACTGTCTGTAACTACTGTTTTTCTTGGAAAATGAGTCATGGTAAAATAAGTTACGCTTCTTATGAAACATGCAGGGATGTGTAAGCAAACAGTGTATTAGCTTCAGTTTCATTAAACACTCCATAAAACATCACATAAAATTCTGTTCAAAAGTCTAGGAATAAATTATGAAAGCATTTTTCTCAAAAGACTACACACTACACATTGAAATGTAAATATAATTTATATTATGTACATTGTTACGGTCTCAAGAGACTGATTAAACAGGAAGTACTATTCTTTAATTGGAGTTTTTGACATTTAGATGAGTAAACAATAAATTTTTTCCACCTAATGAAAGTCAGGAGTGCATTACATTGATGTCAATATTTTTCATGGGGATATCAAATACATTTGCTTGTAATATGTCTACCATAGTGCAATTGAAATGCAAATATAATTTATATTATGTACATTGTTATGGTCTCAAGAGACTGACTAAACAGGAAGTACTATTCTTTAATTGGAGTTTTTGACATTTAGATGAGTAAACAATAAATTTTTTCCACCTAATGA
This sequence comes from Cyclina sinensis, assembly GCA_012932295.1. Lineage (NCBI taxonomy): Eukaryota > Metazoa > Mollusca > Bivalvia > Venerida > Veneridae > Cyclina > Cyclina sinensis. Next base: position 29,537,010 of record JAAONU010000005.1, read on the forward strand.
AAGTCAGGAGTGCATTACATTGATGTCAATATTTTTCATGGGGATATCAAATACATTTGCTTGTAATATGTTTATCACAGCAGACTGCAGTTGAAATGTAAATATAATAATTGTGCATGCAGGATATAACATTTAAAAGCATAAACTAAAATGCACAAGTACATTAAATGCAATATGGGGAAACCGGGGAATAGAAGCTCTTGGTTACAAAATATACATATAAAGCCTGCAGTTTATAAAAGCTATATCCATCAAGAAAAGCATAAGACAGCAGTTTTCTGACATTTCAGTGAAATACTACTGAGATGCCTCCTTATTTGAAATATTATCAAAAGCAAATAATGAAAATTCTAATATTCATGCAAAACAACTAACTGACTCAGATAAAGAATTTTCAAATAATAATATTAATTAATATTAAACTGGAATCATAAGTATTCAATAACAAACCAGTAAAATTCTTGATTAATATGGTAATGATCCTATCTGACATTGAAGCATAAAGTAAACTTTTTTACTGTCTTATTACAAATCTTTCAAATATCTTTTTTTTTAAGAATCAATGACTTATTCATTTGCAATAATCTCAAACCTTATATAAAATTTTAATTCAGTTTAACTGTAGAGTGTAAAAAAGACTGTAAAAGTAAGTTTTTTTTTACAACAGTGCCATATCTACTGAAAGGGCCCAGCTCATGGGCTTATCAGTTACAAGTCAGAGTAGCCTTAATGTCTAACTTTTCCCTGAAAACTTTTTCATTTTGTCAAAAAGAAAAGATCTTTATATAATCTCAAAGACATAAAATACCACAGATCCAAAACTCAAAAGCTGAAGGAATAATTATACTGTTTAATCACTCAGCAAATGAACATTTTTTCCCAAAACAAAATGACGAGTAAAAATCCGGTAAAAATCCATCTTTGCATAAAACTTTTATCATTTCTAATTTTGTTAAGTAAGGTTTCTTTTTGTAGACAAATGAAATTCAGTGCTCTACTGCATTATACAATTTGTTTCCATCATTGTTAAATAGTTTTTGAGATATAAAACAAACAAGATTTGGCGAGATCTTATCCAGCTGCAATGAGATTTTGTGAGATTTACACAAGTAGCCAATCTGTGGTATTTTAGGTCTTTGATAATCTCTATCAGGATACTAACTGTGAGAGTAAATCTCTTTTCTCGCTTATAAGCTTCTTATAATTGCCGTCCATTTTATCCTTCCAATCAAGTTCTTTACGGAGAGTGGCTCGCGTGAGTCGTAAGTCCTCATCCATACGATTCAGCTGATCTTGCACGCGGTGCTTTTCTTTGGTATAAAATTCCCTGCAACAACATAAGTATATTCAATGAGATAAGAAACACATTTCAGTATAATATATATTCCAACTGACCCCATCACAATCACTCCAGAATTATGACATTCAGATTTGTCACCTATGCTGTCTTTTATGTTTCTAGAATTTAGTATAACTGTACTCATTCTAACTTGTAGAACTAGTAACAACATCACACTGAATTAACTAAAAGAAGTAGAAATATACATATTACAGTGTTATAATTCTATCTATAAAAATTTCTTTCATATCATATGGTTTGTAGAAATAATTGAACAGAGGACAACAATTACTGAAATAATTATACTCATTAAAGGCCGTAAGGGTTATAAAAATCACTGACTGATGTCATTAGCTGAACATGCTTTATGGTATTATTACACAACTGTTTTAACCCTGAACATGCTGAAATTTTGTAATGGATTTGCCCAGCTTTGAATTTGGAACAGTCTATTCAAAGTTTAAGGGATTTCAATATCAAAATACAAAAATGAAGCTACCAACAGTATAGAGCCTGGTCAGACTGCACGGATGTGCAGGCTGGCCTGGCTCTATACTGGTGGCAAAGACTAATCACTTTCGGTTCCAGCAGGTTAAGGGTTAAAGATCTCAAACAATACAGAAAACAGCATGTCAGATAAAACGGCAGCCAAAGCTTAGAACTGTATAGCTAAATCAGCAACTTTTAGCCAGAAAAAAAAACTAGGTAAACCAAATCTGCCATAATCAAATTAATCTACTGCTTACATTCAACAAAGACAAAATATCTAGTTTGAATGATTTGTTAATAATGGTCTAGCCTCAACTAAAGTGTTTTAATCCTATAAATGACATAATTACTGAGCATTTGTTTTTTCTTGATGCAACTTCTAATACTGATCAGGACCAGCAGGGTTTTGATGCAAGACTGAAATAAGTTTTATTAAATCATTAATGTGCTTTGTCCACTCTTGCACTAAACCCCTTGACTGGATCAGATCACTGCAACAAATCCATGTGTTTCAGTATAACTACAAAGAGCACCACATCTCCAAACATGCTTGTTATCCAATACTAGAATGCCCATGGGCAGCATGTCAAGCCTGCCAATGGAAAGTCGCCTATGGTCATGGGTCAGTAAAATGGAAACTGTGGGAAGATGATGATGGAAGGACAAGGCACGTCTATATGATGTCTCTTTCAGGGAGCATAACAAATGTATCACGGTATTTTCAAAGTCTTCCATGCATGGAGAAGTAATGGCCCAAACAAGGTCTATCATCAACATTTTGGACCTTTGAGCTGTCACTGTGACCTTGACCTCTGAGCTAGGAATCTGGGTCTTGTACGTGACACACCAAATCATCAAGGTGAACAAATGTGCTCAGGTATTTTATAATCCTTCCATGCAGGGAGAAGTTATGGCCCAACAAGGTCTATGATCAAAAGTTTGGACCTTTGACCTGGCACTGTGACTTGGACCTTAGAGCTTGGAACCTGGGTCTTGCACACGACACACTGTCTCATCAAGGTGAACAAATGTGCCAAGGTGTTTTAAATTATTTCCACACACAGAGAAGTAATGACCAGGGCAAGGCAATCATTACTTTTTTTACTTATGGAGTTCTTCCCCACACTAGACAGAATGACATAACGATGGAAGGACAATGCACGTCTATATGATGTCCCTTTCAGGGAGCATTACAAATGTATCATAGTATTTTCAAATTCTTTCATGCATGGAGAAGTAATGGCCCAGACAAGGTCTATCATCAACATTTTGGACCTTTGGACTGTCACTGTTACCTTGACCTCTGAGCTAGGAATCTGGGTGCTGCACGTGACACACCAACTCATCAAGGTGAACAAATGTGCTAAGGTATTTCAAAATCCTTCCATGCAGGGAGAAGTTTTGGCCTGGACAAGGTCTATCATCAAAATTTTCCACCTTGACCTCTGAGCTAGGAATCTGGGTCTTGCACGCGACACACCGTCTCATCAAGGTGAACAAATGTGCCAAGGTATTTCAAAATCCTTCTATGCACAGAGAAGTTATGGCCCGGACAAGGCAATGTGGACGGATGGACGCATACAGGCACATACATTCACCGAACTGTGGTACCAAATGTAATGACTATGTTGAGCTATCTGCAAGCGGGCTTGACAAAAATTGCATGATTTCAATACAAGACATTACTTCATTAGTCCTGAGTTTTCAAGACACCGATGAAATCCCTCGAATTACTTATGACTATGAAATTTTTCTAAACCATTATATACAATGGCATAGTGTTACTTTGCAGTTTAACTAAACACATGCATGTAACACAGGCTAAAAAGTACATATTCATACAAATATAGTTCAGATATTTCATTTTTTGCAAACAATAAAAACACTGCAAGTATATAAACCAATAATAAATAATCTTTGTTATACAATAATTCTTAACATAAAATGATTATTTATATAACACTTTTCATTCAAGTTCAAGTGAAATACAATTTTTTATGTAGCTGAAAAAGATAAGGTGTTCTAAAGGCTGTGAAAAAAGCTCCATAAACCCATCTACACTAAAAGATTACTATAGTCTATACGCTGGTGAATATAGCCCCACCCAATCTTCCAAGTAGTGTAATTTAATCAGAGTTCTTATGTATTTCTGAATCAAGACACATCTAAAATACTAAGGCTGTACTATTTTTAGAGACAGTGACCTTGACTTTCATTGAGTAAATGTGACCTGACTTGTTTGGGCTTAGACCTTTCCACAAGCAAGACCCTTAGAAATTTTCAACAAAATACCCTTACCCATGGGCAATAACTAAAATTTAAACTATACAACCATCAAAAATAAACTTCTACCAGGTCTCACTTTTTTTTTACTGAGAAAGCAAGACCACTTAATTATGTTCTATCTTCACACCCCATTTGTTAGCACCCCTCAACCCCTTATTTCATTTCAAGTATGACTCAGCATTTTTATGGGTCTTTTTCCACAATGAAAAGTCAAACTAAAAAACAACAACTAATCAAGCAAGTCTTAGCAAATCACAGTCTGAAAGTGGCACTAAAGTAAATCAAGTGAAACAAAATGATAAAATGGAGTGAAGATATTAAAGACCTAGACATAGAAAGGGTTTACCCTGGCAGCTCATGGTACTCCTGCTCAAAGGCGTAGTAATTGTAAATGTCCTCACCACTGTTTTAAAGAATGAAATCTACAGATAATACAAATTATTCTACAGAAGGCCATCATGCCTGTCATCCTCAATGTATGCCAAACCTTTAACAAACTGATGTGTGACATCCAAAACGTGTTTAGAAATATAATAAAGCACCAGTTTAAAATTAAGAAGTTATGACAATTCAAAGTTGAGGTTGCCATTAAACAAAATAAAAAAAAAATTGTAACTGCTGAGTTACTTTCTTCATTCAATAAATACTGTAAATAGACAACTACTACATCACAGCTATATGCTTAGCAATGCAAAATGTGACTATATCAAAGTTAACAATTTATTGTTAGCTTATGGCAGATTTGGTTTTGTACAACTCCATAAAGTTACATTTAGGCTATCACTGAATGTGATGTATTGACCTCATGCAATCAAACTCTATCATTTTGACTGAGGTTGTAAATTCAAATGCCTATGGGCAGCATGCTGAGCCTGCCAATGGAAAGCCACCTAGGGGGACGGGATCATTTTTAAAGCCAGGCAGAAATAACAGTCCTATACACCGCACTTCTTCTCGTTGTTCTCTGTCTCTGTGTAAGGTTTCAGCAAAGGCTCTTTTAATATAGAAATAAAAGCTATAATTAATGGAAATAATTTAAAAAGAGAGCCTTGCAGAGTTATGCTCCTTGCACACTATACTTCTGTTTAATGTTCCTTATCATTGCATGTAGTTTCAACAAGGTACATCTAAATATTTTTGAGTAATGCTCTAGAAAATGAAAATATTAACAAAAGGAAATAACTCAAAATCTAAGCAAAGCAGAGATATGGGTCTTGTAAGTGTGACAACTCTATTGAGCTATCCATAAGCAGGCTCAACAAAAATGACAGGTCAAGTTTCCACCTGTTATTTTCAAAATTAATATTCTGCAAAAATTTGGTCATTTTCCAGACTTAAACTTGAAGCATTAGAATTATGCTGATCAGCAGCGGAATAATTCAGCATGATATTGTTAATTGAAACACACACAAAAATCAACTTAGCAAAGTTACTCAGCAAAGCTTAACATTACAAGACATGAACAGTTATTGTTTTTCATTATGATGATAAAAATGATAAATGATTTGAAATATCTATCAGGGAGATTTTAATTTGAGCCTTGATTTCTAACCATGAGGGGTATTTGTGGGTATGTGAAACTGCACATTTTAATCAGTTTCTTAGATTACAAACCACAATAAATTTTCAACATCCCTCTTATATCTTCTGTTTTTAATGCAATTAGAATTATTCCAGACGTATTTATTTATACACAAAAAAGTACCATTTAATTTTTGTACAATTTTTCTGGATGTGTTTTTACTCAACATGCAGCATACTGAAACAAACTGTGTTCCATATACAATGAAAATAAAACTTTACGAATCTTAATCTAAATAGTGACTATACAAATAAAATAATTTGAATTGTGAGTCCCTTTAACGGTAGGTCAGTTCTACTGTGTCTGAGGACAGAACTTAGGGGGTCAATTTTATTTTCATCTTCTGCAAGTAATAAAATATCAGTAAAACAGTATGCAAAATGAGTGGCCAAATGAGTTCATTGTAGTCTACCTATCTTTCAAACACCATCTTTTTTTCCATCTGTAAATTTTTTTATATATATTTATGAGTGTGCAGGAGCTGATGACATCATCATTTTTTGTGCATAAGTGTTTTTTGATTCAAAAATAAGAAACAGAACTTGAAGCTGTTGAACTAATAATTCATTTTTTTCAATTCATGTCAAAATGCACTTGAAATAATTTACAGGATTGAGTTTGTATGTTCGCACTCATTCTGTATGATCCCTATTTAACACTATTACAACAGCAGTTCATTTGACAATTGTTTAGCGCTACGGCCCCTAAATATGTATCTTTCATACAGACTTTCTTGCATTATCTGGTGTGCCAAATGACTCAAACCTATGACCCAAATAATTTCACTACAGTAACTAATACATTACACTTACAGATAATGATTATAACTTTTTAAACAATCCAGATAGGCTGTAAAAACACTAAGGGAGAGGGAACTACCATCATTTTTCTCTTCAAAAGATCTTATTATCAATTGAATCATATTTTGTGAATGTATATGTGCAGATGATACAAATAGATATTATTGTCATCATGTAAATCATGTAAATCATGCAATATATCATTCATTTTAAAACTGGACTGGACAACATGCACACGTAAATATGCATAAATGTGGCAGTAAATGTCATTCTAGCGTAATACCTTGAATATTCATCAAAGTCACTGAAACAGTACATTTTATACAGATATAAATTATATGATACTACACCAAATCATGCATTTATTTTCAAAAGCATTTATGAGATACTAATGAGTTATCCTATAGAGGATATTTGTTTGTTTTTGTGGAAGATGAGAATTTATTTTATGCCTATCAATGAAATACAGGGAAATATCAGTGAGATAAAAGTGATAATACACTGTTTTGAATCAGTTAATTACCATTTTGATAATACATGTTTGTGCCCGAACTATTGAATATAGAGTATTAATCCGCTTTTATAATTAAAGTATGTATGGCAAAATTCAATAAATATTGATAAACTGTGTAGACAAAAATAAATATTATTTGATGAAAGTGTATTCAGTTTATTTCAGCAGAAGTAAAGTTATCATATGTATTGGAGATTGTCTGCACTTTTTTTGTGCGGAGTAACCAAAGTACGCATTAACTGATTTGGGGCTCACCATGGGGAATTTATTGAAGGCCCTGATTAAAAATGTCATAAAAAAAACCATTTTTGACGTGTTGGCATAAAATAAAAAGAAAATTTGTTTGTTTTTTAGTGGAAGATGGGAATTTATTTCATCTCATGAACACCATATGTTGATATTTTCACTCGTGGCTGCGCCACTCGTGAAAATATCACATATGGTGTTCACTCGATGAAATAAATTCTCATCTTCCACAAAAACAAACAAATATCCTCTATTTATTTCATCGAGTGAACACCATATGTGATATTTTCACGAGTGGCGCAGCCACGAGTGAAAATATCAACATATGGTGTTCACGAGATGAAATAAATTCCCATCTTCCACTAAAAAACAAACAAATTTTCTTTTTATTTTATGCCAACACATCTAAAATGGGGTTTTTTATGATATTTTTAATCAGGGCCTTCAATAAATTCCCCATGGTTAGCCCCAAATCAGTAAATACGTACTTTGGTTACTCCACACAAAAAAAAGTGCAGACAATCTCCAATACATATGATAACTTTACTTCTGCTGAAATAAACTGAATACACTTTCATCAAATAACATTTATTTTTGTCTACACAGTTTATCAATATTAATTGAATTTTTGCCATACATACTTTAATTATAAAAGCGGATTAATACCGAGTAATATTCAATAAATTGAATTGAAAGTTGGCCATATTGGATATTGTCCATGTGAGTTATGTAAACAAATCAGACATTTTAAATAATTTATGGCGAATTTCATCATTGTTCACAACTAGTTAGGCTCAGGAATTCAATATTATAATTGGATTTAACAAGGTTAATAAATTTCACTTGCTGTCACAGTCTGAAATACAGTGGATTCTCTTGTGGTGGGGAAATTCCTGAAGTTTCATCAAGCAGTAGTTCTGGCACAAACAGTGTATTATCAAAATGGTAATTAACTGATTCAAAACAGTGTATTATCACTTTTATCTCACTGATATTTCCCTATATTTCATTGGTAGACATAAAATAAATAACAATAATGCAGTGAAATATTTAGCTCTAAATGGTAATATGGAATTTTAAGGTTGCGCTTAAAATATAGTGCTGTATTCAAATTTTAACAAACAAATGGTGCTGTCTTTGCTCTTTGGTCAAAAACTCTTGCTCTAAATATATTATATACACCAACTAATTTTGTGTTAGTCGCCAGTATACCAGTCCAAATTAAGACCAAAGATATATTTTTGTTTCATGGTAACTATTATTACTATTACTAGCGCATACACCTTTCTGAGACTAACACAGCCATTATGAAACATGCAGCATACAATTCATTCCTCTGCATAAAAATTACAGAAAGATACAAGGAACAGTCAAAGATTTTTTATATGTCAAATCATCACTCCAAGTATAAATATCACGCAAACATACTTTCTTAATTCACATGTTGCACATGTGTCCTCATCACTGTAAATATCAGTATGTTTATACATGTAATGGATGGACATGTTACCAACTACTGTAAAAACATGAATAAACCAAACTAACCAAATCACTTCAGTATTTAACTGCGATGTACTAGAAAAACATTCTAATGATCCTATCAATACCTTTCTCAAAGAATCTAACATGTATTACAACAAAAAAATGCACAGTTTCAAAAAAAACAAAAAAAACAACATTATCAAGTCCACAGCTTGATTGAAGAACTGCATCTTGACTGTAAGAGTACATTAACTTGCTGACTGTCATTTAAATTTAATTTCGATGTTTTATTCAATTTATAATTCAATTAAATCAAAGTACTTTGAAGGTTAAACTATAAGAACATAAAACTGATAAAAGTAATTATGGTATTAAATTTCCTGGTAAAAAATTCTTATAACAGTGAATGTTAGCATTTTCCAAAATAAGCATCTATGGATGCTATGATTTCTCAAAATAAGCATTTGTGGATGCTATGATTTCTCAAAATAAGCATCTGTGGATGCTATGATTTCTCAAAATAAGCATCTGTGGATGCTATGATTTCTCAAAATAAGCATCTGTTGCAGTGATTTCTCAAAATATGCATCTGTTGATGCTATGGTTTTCTCAAAATAAGCATCTGAATACAATCCTCACAATTAACAATATATAGATTTTTCAGTTTTAGACAAATGCTAGTTACAAAATCCCTAAACCAGCCTGTCTACAGATTATTCATTCTACATAACTATTTGGATACATTTGTTACAGTTCACATTTACACAAACAACACTGTTATAAAACTTCTATATTACGATAAATCAACAAATTACTCTTGTGTTACATAGACAGAAATCAGATACTGCTGAGATATTTGATACACTGGTAGTTTGTATATTCAAAAGCAGAACAGTATATAACAGTTAAGAAAGTAAACAAAAATAATATTCATTATGAAAGATTTGTTGAACTAAATACACTTAGTCCTTTGATGTTAAAAAAACCCCATGATATATCATTGATATTAAAACATTATCACTAATAATTACCTGGCCTTGAGAAGTTTTGCCTTAGTCCGTACTTTCCTCTCCTCGTATTTTCTGTCCAGTATTTCCCGCCTTTCATTCACTGTTAAAAGCTCATACTGTAAGTCTTTAATATCTTTCTGTAGCTTCAAGATCTGTTCCATCATTGACCTCTTGCCGACCTCCGTCATGTGCTGTTGCTATGGATACAAAGGTCAAATGTTAGTAAAACCACACAATAAAATTGGCAACATTATGATCATATCTTCAATTACTCTTAAAAGGGCTGAAAAAATAAAACTTTTAAAACTAGACATTTAGATCCTGTAAATTTTCAAAGAACCTCCCAACTGACCTCTAAGCATTGGAAAATTGTGATATCTATTGTTGTAACATCTACTGATAATTTGGTACATTATAGTAATGTTCTTTCAAAGGATTTTTTTCAAATCTTCATGAACACGATGCAAAGCACATGCATTGTTACAATACAACAAATAACAGGTGTTCTTTATTAAAGGATATTGTGACAATGTAAAACTTCTTGTTTAAAGGTTAGCCCAAATCCTGCCTTTCACAATGAAACCAAACCATGTAACATAATCATTAAAGAAATGCATTTTGCCATTATTTACATAAAAATTAGAGGTAGACAATGAATGATAAAAAAATCTACTCATATGACACTGTATCACATTTTGTTGAATATGGTCCTTAGACCAATGCCCTTTTCTGGTCAAAAGCATTCCAATGAGCTCAACAAATCTGCCCCAAAATCCTCTCAATTATTTCAACTCATCATCTAACGTCATATCAAATTCCCTTCAAGGTGATTTCAGCCTGACCCAAAACTCTCTCCAATAATGATATATAATGCCTTGCCAAGGGCAAGTAACAATTATCTTGGAAAATATGGCCAAAAGCCAAGCAGAATATACTTAGGCTCTGATTCCAGCACTCAATATGCACTGGAAGTTATGATTCTATATTGAATGAACTAACATTATGACGACAATTAGAATAGTAATGATACAATATTTTTTTACAAATTCTATGGTATATACAAGGGTTTGAAACAGGACCGAGGCTAAAGATATGATGAAAAGGCAACAGAATATAATCATATTACAAGATAGGTTTGATGGACTTGGTGGCACGTAATATTGGTGGAAAGTAACAAAGGAGGAATTAATGCTAAATAACATGCACAAAACAAGTAACAACTGAGGACAACCCCCACACCATAATGCTACTTGCAAAAAATAGTGGCAACTAACAACAGATGAATAATGATACATGAAAAAAAAAATGGTGGCAAGTAACAGCTAACAAATAAAACATAGCAGCAAATTGTGAAATATTTCTTACAGAACCTAGTAAGAATAAAGATCTTTGTTTCAATCAGGATTCTTTTGCTGTTTGATACAGAATAGTATTTATAAGTAAGATATTCCTAGCAACACATCTTTTATCATCGAACTTTGTTTATAAAAGTTTTTTTGTTTTTTTTCCGGAAATTTATAACACAGAGGTTAGCTTTTTCTATGGCAAAAAGCAATACAGGCCTACAGTTTTAAGTATGCATACTGTGGCAACTAATAATACAAGTCTAAGTTGATAAGCAAGATTCTGTGATAATTAACAGTACCGGTACATATTATTATTTCGAAGCCGCAGTCGGTCATATGGCTTTGACAGGTATCAAGGGAAACAACCTTTAATGAATGATTCAGTCACCTAACAGTATAGAATACATCTTAATTTATAACTGAAAGATTCTGCCTAAGGATATTACATGACAAGTTCTGTGGCAAATTAAGACAATGCAGAACTATGGTCATATGTGACATATGGTGGCTGTGTTTTAAAGGTTAAAATCATTTAAAAAATAATTACAGACTTTATGATTCAAAATGATTTTTTTTGTGGCATCTGACAAATTGAAAACAATTAATATTAAAATTCTCAGACAGCAAATAATACAGAGATACATTTACAGGATTTTTTCCAGGCAACTGATGGTTCAGATCAAGGCACTTTGTAAGCACAATTTTATAGCAAATGTTAATATTATCAGTACCTTTACCTGTATTTCACAATCAGGCATTTATAAATGTGTGCTTGAATGATACTTTTTCTTGTTTACAATATTTGTTCCTGCATAAACATTTTCAGTTAGCATTATATGTTCAATAGCAGTGCATAGATGTTTTAAGAAAAAAATTGCTGATGATGTCAGAGCAACTATGACGATGCAATCATGGGACTCAACTTACATGGAGGTTGTAAGTTTACACTCTTTTACATGGATAAGATGTTGGCTACTGGCTAGTCCAATCCAGTATACAAGTACTAAGCTTTACAAACAATATTTTCTCTCTACAATATACCAAACAGAACTAAACTTACAAGTATGATTCTGTTAAAATAATGTAACAGGACTACAATTTTGATGAAAGAGATAGTTCAGAATGTTTCAAAAGTTTTCTAGCAAGAAGTATCCTAAGCCTAGAGCTGAAAGCATGCTTTTTAGCAGTGTATCTAAAAAGTTATAATGTGTTCAGCGAGATAACCTAAAATGCTAGAGATTTAAAGACACGGAAACCAAATAAATCAAGGAGTGATTGCGAAAATGTTTTAAGCGCTATAGAATAGCCAAGCAGATAAATCATTTTTGCAATCATCCCTGGAAATGCAGAATGATAAAAGCAACAACTTGTACACCTAGCAGAGAGTGATTACACATAAACACTGGTTACTATGGTGATATGATGATCTACAGACAAGGTTTACATTGCTAGGCAACAGTAACATACCTCACTTAAACTATTTGACATCTTATTTGGCCAAACTTGATCATTCTCCTAAAGTATCAAGGTAAAAACATCTGTTACACTTTCTTTAATTTTTTTACAGAAGATTTAGGTAATGAGCATAGGTTTTATAAATATAATTAGAATTATTGTAGTGGAAAATAACAGGTTTTTTATGCGTTATACTATTTGGTGAATTAAATGTTCGAATAATAATTTACTCTCTGAATAATGTGCTCATAGGGCATGAAAAAGTAAGTATAATCAAACTGTATTAAGAAACAGAAAATCCTTATTCTGGGATAAACATTTATTTGGTGATGGTGAAGATGTTACAGGGTGGAGCTTTATATCTATACCATACCATATTTGTGGTAAATATCTGAAAACAGTGTACTTATGATATATATACATGTGTGACACAAGGCTAAGAGATCTGACAGGTTATAGCAAAGAAACTTGAAGGAAAAGTCATTTTTAGTAACAAAGCTGGAGCATATATTTCAAACATTTTAACTATTAAAAACTGATAAAATTTGAACTCTAGCATGAAACGGTGTCAAAGTAAATGTCTATGAAAATTGTTTCACTTGTTGAGAATCCTTCAAGTTTTTTGTAAGTGCATCAAAAAAACGTCAAAAGACTGATTCAAGAAAACAAACCATTGACTAAATTAACCTCAGGTGTAAATAATAATTTAAAAGTTAAAGACACTTAAAAAAAATAGTTTGAACTATATAACATTATTCTTCAAATATGATGTCATTCCACTCAGTTGAAGGTAAATCTACAATTTATATAGACAGTTTTAGTTTCTAGAATACAATGTTAAATTAACTGGAAAAGTAAAGCCCTCTTCCATTCAAGGCACTCATTTTTTGAAAGACTAAATATATCCTACCATTTCAAATGCAGTTTGACTTCGATCCTGCACTTCTTCTAGTTTGGACTCGAGGTCAAGTATAGTATGCTGAAGTTCCCGATTCTGTTCCAGTACTTTACTCTCCCGTTGCCGCATCATACTAACTTGCTGTTGTAATTCTCGAACAGTTTGATCCAAAAGATTCCTACAGCAGAATATGTGTGTTCCATCATGAATAAAACAAAAGTAAACATGATATAGAGAAGCATTTTTCTTTTATGTTAAGACTGTTTAATACCACTTAACTTTTTGCAGTTTAGATGGACAGCTATCACAAGTTTAATTAATTATTTTTCCTTAATAGACCTAGATACCCTCCATACATAGGAACTACCAATTCCTTACTTATACTCACTTTCACAGGAAGAAATATGCTGGTAGTAGAGTAACTTTGCTTTTTCAAATAATACCTCAGTATCATTTTTTTGTCATACTGAATACACTTTAACAATATTTAAGATAACTCTTGAATATATAACTCATAATATATGTGACCTGTTATGGGAAGCTATTTCCGATAATGATCTGCTTCACATATTAAGCTTTGCTGGTATACTGGCTTGAACCAATGACCATAATGCAGTGAGAGATACCAAAGTTAAGATGTCTCTGACCTAGGCCACTCAACCATTTATACAGCATGTATATAAATTGAAGACATAAGATACCTCTGTACTTTCTCCCCGTCCAACTGGTTCTTCAGCTGTGTCACTTTGTCTCGTTTGTCCTGTAAATCAATCTTACTGCTCTCAGCATCAAACACTTGACTCTGTGAGAATAAAAAATACTGAGAACATCATGTGTACCAGGTACATATTTTTAGAATTTTCAAATTCAAAACTTTAACTTACTTGACAGACAGCCATAGACAAAAACATAAACTTGGCAAGGAACAAGCTCAAATGTAACAGAAAACTGAAGCCAGGAAGAAGCAAACAAAAATACTATAAAATAGCTGATCCTGGGTCAAACAAAGTCATTTACAACACCAAACATGACCACTGCACAAACAAAGTCATTTACAACACCAAACATGACCACTGCACAAACAAAGTCATTTACAACACCAAACATGACCACTGGACAAACAAAGTCAAATACAATACAAAGCATGGTCTCTGGGTCAAACAAAGAGAGACACTGCACAAAACATGACCCCTAGAAAAACAGTGAAATGCAACACAAAACATGGTCCCTTGCCAAACAAAGTAATTTACTGTACAACACAAAACATGACCACTGGACAAACCAGAATGTCCATGGGCAGCATGTCGAGCCTGGGACAGTGAAATGGAAACTGTGGGAAGATGATGATGGAAGGACAAGGGAGCCCTATATGATGTCTCTTTCAGGAAGTATAACAAATGAATCACGGCATTTTCAAATTCTTCCTTGCATGGAGAAGTTATGTCCCAGACAAGGTCTATCATCAACAGTTTGGACCTTTGGGCTGTCACTGTGACCTTGACCACTGAGCTAGGAATCTGGGTTTTGCACGCGACACACCATCTCATAAAGGGAAACAAATGTGCCAAGGAATTTCAAAATCCTTCCATGCAGGGAGAAGTTATGGCCTGTACAAGGTGTAGAATCAACATTTTGGACCTTTGAACTGTCACTGTGACCTTGCCCTTTGAGTTGGGAATCTGGGTCTTGCACGCGACACACTACCTCATCAAGAGGAACAAATGTGCCAAGGTATTTCAAAATCCTTCCATGCAGGGAGAAGTTATGGCCCCGACAAGGTGTAGAATCAACATTTTGGACCTTTGAGCTGTCACTGTGACCTTGACCTTTGAGCTGGGAACCTGGGTCTTGCACGTGACATACAGTCTCATCAAGGTGAACAAATATGCCAAGGTAAATTCAAAATCCCTCCATGCACAGAAAAGTTATAGCCCAAACAAAGCAATCTGGACGGACAGACGCACACACGTACATACACCGAACTGTGGTACCAAATGTGACGACTATGTCAAGCTCCCCGCAAGCGGGCTAGACAAAAATAAACATAAAAACATGACCCCAGACTAAACAAGTGTGCCATGATGGTCCTATGATGCTCACCTGAGAACCACTACCTTACATGCTTATGGCTTAGTTTCAGTCTCTCAAATGAGACCATCTAGAAAAAGCATTCAGACAAAGTCTAGTGAAAAATGAACAATTTTAAATGTTCACACGTTTTTCCATTGATCTGAGCTAGTGACCTCAGTTTTGACCCTTCATGACCTAATTTATGAGAAATCATCAAGACAAACACTTTACCTAAGTTTCATGGAGCCTGGGTAAAAGCCTCTGACAATAATTTGTGCAAAATTTTATAACTTGGGGCCTTGTGATTGCAGAGAAGAGGATTCCTAAAGTTTTTTCCTATAAATTTCTGTGTAAAACAAGTGACCCCTAGGGTGTGGCCAATTTCGACCTCATGGATAAAATTTGAATAACTTTGGTAGAGGACCTCTGTATCCAAGTTCTAGGTCTTGTGGTTTCAGACAAGAAGATTTCTTTTGGTTGCCATAGTAACCAGATTTCTGCATGTATCTGAATTCTTTGAACAACTTTGATACATGCAAGGAACTTTCCTGCCAGGTTTTATTAACTCTGGCCTAGCGGTTTAAGAGGAGATTTTGTTTGAATCAAAATGTTGACACACTAATGCACTCAAGCACTAACACATGATGACGGACATCATGCAATCACTATAGCTCGCATAAGTATACTGTGCTCAGGTGAGCTAAAAATGACTGAAGTAAGGATTTTTATATAGCCAAAATAAATGATAACAACTCATTGTACTGTTGTAACAAACTTTATACCTGTAAATTTTGAAGTTTCATTGATGTTTCCTGTAATTCTCGTTGCAGTGTGTCAGCCTGGAAAGAAAACAACACATAGTAAATCAGTAACAATAAATGTAATCATATCCTAGTAGTAACTGTTGTTTTGTTGTTGTTGTTTTTCCATTTAGATCAGCATTGTTTTCTCAAGGGCAAAAAAAACACAAAAAATTGAGGATTATAGGATTATATGATTAAAACATAATCTCAAAGATATAAGTGACATAAAAATAAAAATAATCACCTAAAAATTGTTTATAGTATTCATCTTTTGTTATGATTGAAACGTTTTAAAAAAAGCTAATTACATATTATGAATTCAGTGCATAAATTAAGATAATTAAACTACCCCTAGCCTTGACCATCACATATTTGCTAATGTAGAAAATGCTAGTTATTATCTGAAAAATAATTCTTACTTACATACTAAAAAAAATCAACTCCTTACTTTGTTTTACTTTATTTAGTGAGTAACCATATACCAAATATCAATTGTAAATACTAAACAAACAAAAAATATCATGAATTTCCAACAGTCAATGACTGCTGCTATGGTAGAATGTTGAAAATTTAGCAGCAACAGACAGTTGTCTCCCCCTCCACCACTTCTGCCCCCTCAGTATTGGCCTTTGAACATTACAAAGATAATAGTATGTTCTGTGTTCAATGTTCAAAGATTTATATTATATGTGAGCTTGACACTTCCTTTCATTACCATGAGGATGAGTTTTCATACTACAGAACACAGCCGTGACTAAAGACTGGTCAACTATTTGTCATATGAAGCACGGTCTGTACCCTGCTTGTAAAGTTCTTTCTAGAAAATGTCCCAGTCAATTTAGTATTAATTCCCATTAAATGCCCATGACCACTACCATAAGCCTTACATAACCAAAAGCTAATGTCCGAATAAACCAAAGGTAAAAGTCCCAACTAAGCGCAAATATTATAAATGTTCTTCTTACACTTGAACAAAAGTCCTAACTAATTCCCTATATATAATCTAACTAAACCATAGTAAATTTTTAAATTTTCTTTAAAGTGAACCATTACACCTCCTATATATATGTTACCTTACGCATCCATGGACAGTCAAGGTCAAAGTTAAACTTTTTCTTATATTGGAAAGACCTCGCACGAAATATCTATAGTATGTAACAAAATTTGCAACAAACTTACAGGTTAAAATCAAATTTCGTGTAAAGTATATCTTGCCCTTTAGATAAAACTGATGCCTTCTATGTGGTAAATAGAAAACTTCGGCACTAAAAACCAAAAATGCATACTGCAGGCCAAAACCTGAGTGACATCTCTTGAGAATAAATTTGTGAAGGCTGTTAACAAATTCGGTACAATAGAACCTCAATAATACATATTTAATATGCATATAACATACTTCCTTCTAAAGAACATAATGTCAGTTACAGGCAGTATATTAGTGCACACACAAAACACACACAAGACATTTTATTTCTTCCTCCATGTTTAATACTTAAACAAGTTTACTGACTAAAGATTAAAAATAACAAGTTTACTGACTACAGATTAAAAATATACTGATGTTTACTAATACCATAGTATGCTGTTTGTCTTTTCTGTTGTATTAGTACACTAGTATAAAGTACACTCGTATTAATACAGTTTTACACAACAGTGGCATAGCTGCCTGTAAGGCAAATACGCATGTGCATACAAATCATTCTGGGAAGTAGAAATTTTTTATGATAATCATAATTTAAGCATCCCTAATTGATGAAATTTGTGGAGCTTCCAGGGTTTTCGATCCCTTGACCCACATCAGGACTCTACCCTGATCCTGCATGGGGACCTGACGTAACCACATGGACCCCACTGCGCGTTTGTGCCTACACTCAATTTTCACTGTCAGATTATCCCTATGTGACTGTACTCATAGAGAAAATTGCAGTCACACTCTGGTACTAATGACAGGTACAGTCGTAACAAGATCAGATTAATCAGGATAGAGCAAGAACAATTCTTCAGTATTCTAAGTACTTAAAAATTGACTATAACATAGATGTAATATAGCAAAAAATGCAATTCTATGGAAAAAACTATCCAACTACCCATTGCTGATTTAAAGAATCACACTTCAACTGTATTTATTTCAAATTTGAAGAAGAAAAAAAAGAATCTTTTTTTTTTGTCTAAACTTGAGGTGACATAATATGTTCACTTAATAAATTATTTTTTTTTTTACATATTTCTACTTCTTATTGTAAGTGATTCATTCAACTAGAAAATATACTGTCTTTATATAACTTGTCCATAATCTATCAACAAACTTTGCACTGTTACAGGCACAATACAACAAAAGCCAAATCAAAGGACAAGTTCAATACTTTGGAACCCTCAACTGAATTTTGTAATCAATGACTAAGTCATTTAAATCAAGTTCAGAAAGCAAAATGCATTACTGAATTTTGATATAATTAATTCAAGAACTTTGCAGAAAATGAATTTTTTCCAAGTCTGTAAGGGCTTTGGGGTTGAAATGAGTGTCATTTCAGCCATTTCAAGCCAAATGTGTGCCATCCAGAGTCACTTCAGCCATTTCAAGCCAAATGTGTGCCATCTAGAGTCACTTCAGCCATTTCAAGGCAAATGTGTGCCATCTAGAGTCACTTCAGTCATTTCAAGCCAAATATGTGCCATCCAGAGTCACTTCAGCCATTTCAAGGCAAATGTGTGCCATCTAGAGTCACTTCAGCCATTTCAAGGCAAATGTGTGCCATCCAGAGTCACTTCAGCCATTTCAAGGCAAATGTGTGCCATCTAGAGTCACTTCAGTCATTTCAAGCCAAATGTGTGCCATCCAGAGTCACTTCAGCCATTTCAAGCCAAATGTGTGCCATCCAGAGTCACTTCAGCCATTTCAAGCCAAATGTGTGCCATCCAGAGTCACTTCAGCCATTTCAAGGCAAATGTGTGCCATCCAGAGTCACTTCAGCCATTTCAAGCCAAATGTGTGCCATCCAGAGTCACTTCAGCCATTTCAAGGCAAATGTGTGCCATCCAGAGTCACTTCAGCCATTTCAAGCCAAATGTGTGCCATCCAGAGTCACTTCAGCCATTTCAAGCCAAATGTGTGCCATCCAGAGTCACTTCAGCCATTTCAAGCCAAATGTGTGCCATCCAGAGTCACTTCAGCCATTTCAAGGCAAATGTGTGCCATCCAGAGTCACTTCAGCCATTTCAAGCCAAATGTGTGCCATCCAGAGTCACTTCAGCCATTTCAAGGCAAATGTGTGCCATCCAGAGTCACTTCAGCCATTTCAAGGCAAATGTGTGCCATCTAGAGTCACTTCAGCCATTTCAAGGCAAATTTGTGCCATCCAGAGTCACTTCAGCCATTTCAAGGCAAATTTGTGCCATCTAGAGTCACTTCAGCCATTTCAAGGCAAATGTGTGCCATCCAGAGTCACTTCAGCCATTTCAAGGCAAATTTGTGCCATCCAGAGTCACTTCAGCCATTTCAAGGCAAATGTGTGCCATCTAGAGACACTTCAGCCATTTCAAGCCAAATGTGTGCCATCCAGAGTCACTTCAGCCATTTCAAGCCAAATGCGTGCCATCTTTAGTATGTGAGGGTAATAAGGGTATCACAAAGAATTAATGTCTCAGCATTTACAGAAACTAAGGTCTGGAGAAGGGATCTGTGTTTAAATATGGGGCTGAATATACAATTGTATATATTATTTCTATAGTGATAATTACCGTGCTAAAAGTTAAGCATGTACTGTGTAGCTATAACATCAGACTGTGCAATCTTTAAGTATTTAGTTTCTACATTTAAAAGTGCGGGGTGGGAGGGTATTTAAGAAAGTATAGAACAAATTTTGTTGCAAACATAACAAACTCTTTAACTGAAGAAGAACACTGGAAGGTATATGCAAAGAAGCTTTTCAATAAACGAGGACAAACAGGGAATTAGTGACTCATCTGTGGTGTGTTAATAATGACAACAGTAAACTGTTGTTGGACTGTTGTGTCGAGAAAATAAGAAGTTACTTTAACTTAAGTCTGTCCCACCTAATTTGAAACCTTCCTCTCAGCACTTAAACATATAATTCCTGCAACATATTGGCATTTTTATATTTCAAATATAAATATCTCCAGACACATTTTTCATTTTATCTTTATTATTTTTTGTTTTGTCAAATTTCGCCTTTTAATGAATTTCTCCGTAGACTGTAATGCAAATGATGCAATGTAGTATTTTCAAAATGGCGGCACCCATACATATGTATTTAGTTTGTCGAGGATCTGATTTAATTCTTTAAAGGTCATGTGACACGAATTTTTGACCTCGAAATTTTCATATGAGCGAAAAATATATATCTAACTATGACTGTTTTACAAAATTCCGCAGGTAATTTTCATCTTAAAGATGTTTTTATAGTAAATTAAAATCCATATTTTACGCACTTGGTCGCGCGCACCTGTCACGAGCGAAACCGGAAGTGACGCACATTTATCTCTACCCCCTTTACAGAGCTACCTGGATTGTTAAAAAAACTTTAAAATTATGAAGGAAAGTGAAAATGTAGACTGAATATAGTAAAAAAACAAAACTGAACAAGTTAAGCTAACATCATGAATATACATTGAAGAATTTTTAAATAAATAATTTGAAATTTTGATGGAATTACGAAGCCAATGAGCAATATTATATAGAGGCTAGTTTAATCAGGGTTATAGAATTAAAAGATAAATCAGTGGAAATATCTAGACTAAGAGATGTTTTTTCAAGTAACTGATCCAAAAAGATTTTGAACATGCTTATTTTTAACCGATGCAGTTTGTTTGAAGACTTGATTAACTAACTCCAATCGAGAGATATTTTTCCATATAAACATTCTCCTTACAGTGATGTGTTGCTTATTTGTCTGTGGTATATTTTGCCTCAGGTACGTACGTGTAAGTAATCTTTGACTAGATCTATGATTGTTTTCATTAAAAATGCATATCTTTTTTTCTTGGCTTATCCTTTCTACTTTTTTTGAAAACAAAACAACAATGATCAAAGAACAAATAAAACGAAGAAGCCCTAAAATCTGTGTCAAAATCATAACACAAACACATTGTTTTTTTTTTGTTTTTTTTTTTTTTTGTTTTTTAAATAATTTGTTCACATTTAGAAGTCGAATGATTTTTATTTTCATCATAAATAGATCCATTACATTTAATTATCTAATTAAAATATGTATCTCCATGGAAGCTTCTTAACTAAAAATCATTCAGACATGTTAATTGGAACAAGCTATTACATAATGTTTTCTCAAGTGTGACTGATCAAAAGCAATTCAATCAAATTGTAAGATCACTTGCCATAAAATTTTGCTATTTGTCTCAACTTTATCATTGATTGGGTCATAAAAAAGTAATTGCTTTGTTTTGACAGCTATGCAGAATATACAAGGGTCCCATTTGGGTAGGTTAATTTGCATAAATCCCACAGTATAAGGCGGGCGTGATTTATGGATCTTTGACATTTCATTGGATATTAATTTATAAGTAGACACAATTTTCTACTTGATGGACATGCCATATTAGGAGTTTTGTATAGACCCACAACATGGAAGAAAATGGAATATTTATTAATATTTATTAAGGTAAAATTACAACCCGTTCTCCCGGCACAAAGTTATAATTTACTTATAAAAATCGAGAAGTATCACATTATTTTATTTAATTGACAATTTATAGCATGTTAATTTTATAAGTGTGCATTTAACGTGTTTCTTTCATTTGTGGTTTAGTGTTATTTTTTCATTTAAAAACGGATGTGTTATGAGCAGTGTAATTCTGCACTACTGCCTGGTACAGTGGGGATAAATCCACGTCACAGCCAAAAATTGCGGCGGAAACTACCGATGTCGAAACGGAAACAGCCGATTATCAAAAACACGTTTTTTCTTATCAAAAGCAATATTTTCAAAATTTCGCAGTTAAACCATTTTAATCAGTACATTATGATTATTTTGAATAGAAAAAGTTGCTATAGTCGTGTCACATGACCTTTAATCAGACCAGAATACAGTGAAATTAGGATTGCAATTCCTTAAATTCAGACACTTTTGTGAAAGTAAATCATCACTACAGATATGCAGACTAACAAATCACTTCTGCTTGAAAAATAAGGCTTCAAAGTAAAAGCATAATGCAGTTAAAAAGCATTTACATGAATGATAGAAAATGATACAGTAAAGGCAAAAGGCATTGAAGGGTGCTCACCCTTGTTTTGTAAGGTTAAATAACTCTAAATTCAAATGAAAAATTGTCACTTGAGAAATAAATTGTTTGTTACATGGCATGTGTTAAGTTTTTTTTTCTACAACTGTAGTATGTTATTTAATGGATAGTAACTGTGTTCATTTAAAATCATATGATATAACAGACCCATTATTTAGAAATTGAAAAGATTTGGAAATTCCTGTGTACACCTAAAAGTAAACTTGACATTTCTGAGCACCCCTCTTTTGACAGAATCACTAACTATCTACTTACTTTATTTAGAAAAGGTTTTACTGTAAAAGCCTTTAAACAGAGACAAAAGGGAACATTATACATTGGTAGGAAATAACACAGATGTTATAATATATACATGTACACTGCATGCATTAGATATTGTAATATTTTGAAAGCAAACCAGGCAGTAGAATATAAAGCTACAAAGATAAATAGCTTTTTTTAAAACAAGTTTTTAAAAGGTGTACTTATAAAAAAAGACAGGTCCTAAAACAGATCCCTGCGGTACACCAATATATAAATTTGTAAATCACAGCTGAACTAGTCCTTTCTAATTCACTACTCTTCTTTATTTGATAAGATCATATTTACTTCTGTTAGCTAATTGTATATATAACAGAAATGGTCAAACTGTTTGCTCTGATCTAACTAAGCTCAAAGTCATATTGGGCAAGCAGTTAACCTAACCATCATTCCTGGGACAAACCAGTACTAGACTACCAGCCTCGGTAAGGAACTGCCAACTCTCTCACATAAATAGTGATGGTCAGTAGTGGTGTTTGACCCATGACCAATCAGTGAAAGGCTAAATGATTTGAAGTCAGTGACTTTAACCACTCGACACCAGAGACTGTTTCAGTCAAACTGATGAAAATTTTTGAAATTTACAATAAAAATTTGACCTTCTCAAAATGAAGAGAAAAGACAGGATATTGTCTACTTAAATTTCACAAGTCAGGACAAGTCAAAATCCCTTTATTTAAGACTAACGGCATACACGAGGGCATTTTCTCACTCTCTGACCTTGAACTTTGAGTGAAGAAATTAAGTAAATGTAATTAGAAAAATATAGTGCAGAAGACAGAGCTCTACAAGTTTTTTTTTTTTTTTCAGAATAATTTTTCAGTTTCACACTTCTGATAATATAAAATAAGCTTTATATTAAACATAATATAATTCATGTTACCATGGTTACAAAACAGGAGGAAGAAATAAAATTATTATGTGAAACAAACAGTCATTTTTGTTAAATCATTCCATTTTACTGCTTAAACATATCATTCAGTATCTCCATATTGTTTCACCAATGACCGAGTTTTAATTAAAAAAGAGATAAAAAAATATTTCGAAGCTTCTAACACTGATGGCTAAATAGTACAACTTGAAAGAACATACACAGTAGTTATTCTTTGTTTCTTGTTTTTATTTAGTCAGTAGTATTAAAAGAACCAAAAACCTTCAAATGCCTAAATCAGTTTTCTTTTCTATTTTTCAAATGTCAGGACTTGGTTTTTGTCTAAAACTAATACTCTTAGCTAAAACGGTTCTGATATTTAGACATATGTTAAACACATGGAGACAAACAACACGGGTCTTTATTCCATTTAAACTGCTGGCGTCAAAGGAATTTGCACCACACTTAACATTTTTTTAGCACATGGCAAAGGCCTGAATGCTAGGAAGACCAAAATTTGTGCTAGATATATCATATGTTTTCAAAGATTTATGATTGCACCAATCTTTAAAAAAACATTTTTGCTAGCAGCTTAGCAATGAGAATGATTTAGCAACTTCAAAATGAACAAACAAACAAACATTTAAGATTTACCCGTCTTTCTGCAGCATCTGCTCGGCTCTGTAATGCTTTCATTGTTGTGTCATGACTCGCTTTTGACTGAACATAAGTCGACTCTGCCTGGCGGGCAGCACTGGTTTTCTGAAAATGAAGTCTATCTTTACCTACAGGAACTTGAATGTTCTCCCTCAAATTTTTTCTTAAATATACTCTTTTATTCTATAATGACACTTTCAAATGATATAAAAAAAAAACTTTAATTGTTGAAGATTTTCTTTTTTATTTCTACAAAAAAAAATGATTTCTGTTTTAAATGCTCATCAGTACTGTGTAAGTGAAGTTCAACTAATGACAATGCAGCCATTAAGTTTCCGATAGGTCTATTTTTCTTTCCTCCATATTTAAACATTTAAAGCAACTGACTCACAGATGGGCCGATGATGAAAAAAAAAAAAAAAAAGATTATACATCTTGAAAATCTTGCTGTATTTGTGAAGAATATATCTAAACTAAGTTACTGACTTATTTTTTGATACAGAAAAACATCAAATATAAAGTTTTACACACTTTTATCTGTAAAAAATTTACCCCGTTAATCACGGGGTAGATACTTTAGTTCTAACATTAATCTTGATGAAAATCTCATATCTAGACGCTGTGGCTCAGTGGTGTAGATTGTCGCTCTATATATTACTGACCAAAAGGTCATGGGTTCGAATCCTGGTTAAGTAAAAACTTTTTTTTTCAGTTTTTATGGTGTATAGAAGCATAATATTATGTTTTTTCCATAGTATAATAACTTTTCTTAAAATTTAAAGAAAAAAAAATTCAGCAAAATTTTGTGAGTCAGTCGCTTTAACTACTAAAAGATTTACCCTTTCAATATCTTCTTGAAGGTTTCTTTTTGATGCTTCAAGACTGGCATTCTTTTCCATAAGAGTGCGAACCTGGCCCCAGACCTGCAAAAAAGTTCATCACAGAATCAAACAAAATCAAAGCACTGAAAGCCCTGAAAATGAGCAAACACATGAAAACTAGCAAACTGATAATTCCAAATAACTAATACACATATTGACTTTTATTAAATAACTGTTACAATCATAACTTCATTACTTTAGAAAAGATCTTAACAGATAGTTCTCTGAAATGCCTCAAAAACTGTAGCACAAGCAACTTTAAAAAGTAATAAACCAATCACCTTATACATTCTTTTTTAATTTATATATTTTCTTAATCATTATGATAAATTTTCCCTCCCTTTTTTAAAAGGATATAATACATTATCACATTTTGTTGATAGTTTTCGTTGCAAGAAGCATTTCTTTACATAAAACTCAAAATTTTAATGTGAAACATTCAAACATTTTCTTTGTAAAGTAGATATCAAACAGCTACCATTGAACTTTTATCACTAATAAAGGTTTACTGATGCAAAAAAAATGTTTCTTAGTTCAATCATTATCTTTTTTCAAATGAAGGCATAAAGTTAATACTTTAGACCACCTGAGATATTTGACAGAAAAATTGTACTCCTAGTAAAACATTTTTTTGTGTCTGAAAATGTTGGTAGAATCAAAAAAATAAAAAGGAAAAAAATAAGGAATTATTTTCAAAGCATTCATTTACAAAATAAGTTGTCATGGCTTCAGTTCTGGATTTTAATGAATTTTGGAATATCATTCAAAGATCATAGTACCACTGCAGCTACATTCAAAAACACTTATGTAAGCATCAAAATTCTATTCTATTCTATTACTTTATTTGTTATGAGTTCATTTAAAATATAAAGCTGGCCAAATTATCTTTCAATGGTTAGGACAGCGAGAAAAGCATTACAAATCATTTTTGTCAATCAACAACAACAAAAAACAGATTACCTTTGATATTTCCTGATCGAGAGAGGTGTTACGATTCTCAAGGTCAGTGCGTATTTTTGACTCTGTCTGCAACTGAGCTTCCAACCTTTCTACTTGGCCCTTTATACGCTTCAACTCATGCTGCTTGCTCAATATTTCCTGTAAAATTTATGTTGAATTAAACCCCTGCTTTACATTTTTGCTTTCAATTTCTAGAGGTAGAAATGAATACTGGTTTTTTACCAGCCTGAGTAAATATCAAAATACAATTAAAATGCAATCAAAGTAATGGCTGTTAGTGAAGTACAGTGTTCTCTAAAAACGTTCTTCCGTCCTGTCAGTACTTTTTTCTCAGACCTAAAATTGCAATCCTTCTATGAGAAAATGATCAGCTTTATTCTCAATTTGTATGTTTTATTAGATAATGTTAATTTATACCACATAGTTGGAGAAAGTAATATGCTAATGCCTAATGTGTTTTTCTTTAAGAAATTACAATACTTATTGCTCTCACACATCAATATTATTGCTTAATACACTTTACCTGATCTTTTTCCCTGAGTGTATTTTTCAGTTCCTTCATTTCTTTAGCTGCATGTTCAGATTTGGCATTGAGTCTGTCCACTTCTTTACGATGGTATGTCTTCAGTTCATTGAGTTCTGCTTCAAGTCGTGCTATATTGCTCTCTGACTTTGCCTAACAAAGAAAATATAAACTCTTTTAATTATATTTACTGAAAGGTTATGAATTACTATCGGTCTCAAAGACTTATTTAGATTCATGGAACATTCAAATCTTTTCCACAAGTATAAACTCATGGCCATCAGAAACAGCTGTTATAAACCTGTCTTATGAACAGCACAGACAACTGAAACACAGTCATGAAAATATTAGCAGGGAAGTAAAAAGTATGTTTATTTCCTATACAGAGCTATCACTAAGTATCAATTATGAACTTATCAACAGACATGGAGCTAAAAGGCCAGTAAAAAACCTTTTACACTTACTGATCTTAGGCTAAATGACCTGCGTGACCATTTTCATTTCAAATGCTAAATTTCATCTCACTTAAGAAAATGAATAACCATTAGAAACACATAGGATATTAATAAGAATATTTTTATAAAAATATCTGATTAGAAGTTCCACCTACAAACACATCCTTTTTTCCATAAATCCTACATGTATATATTACCTCTTATCAGAACTGAAACTGAAATATGCACTTGAATGCTTAAGTTTGGATGAAATTTCTACAGGTAACTCTAAAAACCAAAATGCACATTTGACCGGAAACCAGTACTCGGCACTATCTACAGCACTTACGGACTGTCCAACTTTATCTGACTCTAGTTTCAGTAGATTGTTCTGCTTTTTCGACAGCTCTTCCCTGAGTTCTCTGATTCGGTTGTTCGCCGTCTGAAGGTCCGACTCCAACTGCGTTACTTGCCAGCTGTTCTGGTGTTGTCGATCAAGTGTGTCTTTCTTTTCACGCTTGAAAGATTCCTCAGACTGCTCGTATTTGACTAGAGTCTCTTGAAGCTGAACAATACAAAATCAGGATTTATCTTTACTTTATTCTCCAAGCAAAACTTTAAAAGATCAAGATTTCAATTATTCATGCAGTTGAAACAAGTGTTAACAGCAACGTGATGCTTTGACAAAAAGTAATTTACACAATTTCCTTTAAAAGACTGATGATAATGATACATCAAAACTGTTAGTAAAAAATTGGACACGGCTATCTATTAACAATCACTCACCTTGTTCGCCAGTTCCCTGTTATCAAGCTCCAGTTGGTGTGTAAGATCTTCCAGAGTACGTATTTTATCTACATGTTCTTGTCGTTCCTCACCATCGTACTGTGCCGATGTACGTAAATGCTCAAGCTCCCTCCGTACAGAGTCCAAGTCACGTTTCATGCTTTCGTTATCTTCTGATTTGTTCCCAAACTGTTTGGCTGACTCGCGTAATAGTTTGACTTCTCGTTGTAAAGAGTCACGATCTTTTGTAATGGCCTCTACTTTATTCTGTGCTTCTGCTACTCTCTCCTTCATTGCTTCTAGTTGTTTTTCTAGATTCTACAACAGTGGAAGTGCTTTTTATTACTACAGTGTACTTTTCAGTTCCAACTTCAATAAGTTTGCTCTTAATTTTGACTGCTAAGCAAAACAGAATCTTCAACTGAGCGATAACCTTTATACTCTGAGTAACATTCATAGACTGAACCTAAATCTTTGTTACTTGTTTTGAAGAAGTGCATAGTAATGATATTATAGAGTTGCACCAAAGTTTGATGGTGATGCAGAAGAGTGATAATCAAAAAATTTTCTGGTTCAAATTATTATTCACTACCTTTTTATTATCACTAAATTATAAAAGGTCTTTTTGATGAGAGATATTTCTGATGAGATCCCATCCATTCATGGAATAGAGAGCAAGAAAAAAGATCCAAGATAGTTTTAAGAACTTGGACACTCTCTTCTTTTAAAAACACTACCTCAATCTTCTGTGTTTCCAGTCTCTGGGTGACAGTATCAGTTTTTTCCAGTTTAGCCACTGCTTGAACAGTTTTATGTTCCTCCTGACTCAACCTTTCCTGCAACTCTATCTGGGCAGCCTTGGACTCTTCCAACGTCTGTTGCCATGGAAATGGAAGAGAATGATTTGTACAGAAATGATAAAGCTCTACAAAATCATTGTATGTATTGTTACAAGTAAGAAATGAAGCTGAATATTTCTTGATGGATCATTACAAGCGTAGAAATGAATTTGAATACTTTTTGAAGATTATTACAAGTTTAGAAATGAAGTTGAATATTTTTTAAAGATTATTACAATGAGAGCTCTGCTGATGGCAGTGCAATATACACTCAAAAGTTTCATGAATATTCTTCTTTATTCACAAATCTCCCATTACCTATTACCCAGTAAAGCAGGGTTTAATACCCTTGAGCTTTTTCTTCTCATGTCCAGTTGAAAAAAATGTACAAAATTCTATAATCAGAATTTGATCTTCAGTTAGTATAATGTCTATATTGCCAAATAAAAAGACATATCTGCCAGTTTTGCATTCAAATGTAGAACTATTTTTAGCTATCAAAATCATACTTAGTAAAAAGCAGGCTCCATGTTTGAAGGATTATGGGTAATCTGAGTAGAAGAAAAACAGCATTGATATTTTGTGTAGTGTATAAAGCCGGGGAGACCACTGATGCAAAAATATATTTCTAAAAGAATAAAAGGGAGCTAACTTGATCTCAACATTGAAAATGATAACCATAGTAAATCTAGATATATTAGGAATGGTCTGGTTATACTTTCCTAACCTACAATACCATTATGTAACACTTTTTAAACAAGTCTTAGATAATTTTGTTAACCTTTGAACTGGATCACAGTATTTTAGACACATACAATTATGTTACTCATACACCCCAAACTTGTCTTATCTTAAATATCTATGACAGGTCTCAAAATATCCAATTCAACATCACTGTTACCCTGTAATCTGTTTTTGCTCTGTAAAATGTGTCCCTGTTTCAGTTAAATTCTCTAATTAGTATCACTACAAAAAATAGCTAATACGGTAACTGCTAGAAAGGGGGGAAAAAACAGTCTATGTTCTGCATTGTAATAACACCACTTGAAATAACTGAAAATATTACAAGGTTTGAATATAAGAAGAAAATATATCCATATATAAAATATATGTCAGTACTGTTGCCTACAAAACGACAAGTTAACAACAACAAAAAAGACAAAACACTGATGGTAAATGAGAGAATAAAAATCAAGACCATGCAACAAAAATAATTAAATACATCATACACTGACACGATTATATCAATGAAGAAAAATACAGACACACCAAAACCACTAAAAAAAAGTTTGGAAGATTACTATAGTAGAGAAATGAAGTTTATTTTTGTTTTAAGGTTATTTCCAGAAGAGAAATTAAGTTCAATATTTTATCATGGCTGATTACAAGTGAAGGAATGAAGTTAATTTTCTTTTAAATATTATTATAAGTAAAGAAATGAACTTGGATATCTTTTGATGTATCATTACATGAATGAAGGCATAGTTTTTGAAGATTATTACAAGAAGAGAAATTAAGCTGAATATTCTTTTGACGGATCATTACAAGTATATAACAAGGGCGATCAGTGATCACATGTGTCGCCTGATGATAGCCAGTTAAGCAGCTGTATTGAGAGGTGACTGGACAGTTTGTTGGCCATAATGCCTTTTTTTTATTCAAGGGCCATAACTCAGTCAAAAATCATTTAACCAAAAAACCCGTTAGATATGAGCAAGTACTTGAGGTACTGCTCAGTCCTGTAAAATTTGATTCAAACTGCATTAGTAGTACAAGAGAACTAGTCCGGACAAACTTTAAAAATAAAAATCATTAAAGGGCCATAACTCCGACAAAAATCATTGAACTGGAAAATGTTGAAAATATGCGCAACTAGACTTGGTACTGATTGTTCCTGTAAAGTTTGGATGAAATCGCACCTGTAGTTTCTGAGGAGTAGTCTGGACAAGTTTTGTGACGGACGGACAGGCAGACGATGGAGAAGTGATCCCTATATGTCATGCTACTTTTTTAGCAGGCGACACAAAAATGATGTTGAATATTTTTTGACAGAGTAAAAAAATAAAGTTGGACATTGTTATGTTAATATTTGATTTATTACAGTTGATACCAGAATAACTAGGAAACTTTATTTGAAACCTGCACTCCTCATTGTAACGTAACGTTACTGACCCCGTTTTTTTTATGGTATTGGTCACTTTGGCAACCAGTACTTAGCGCAAAATAAAGTTAGCAACTGTGTTAAAATACTGACAAACCAACACCATGCAGAACCATTTTCTAACCTTGACCTACATTTAAAACTAACCTTGCTTGGGTCAAAATGACCTTTATCTTTGTGATACATTTGATTATGCTGAAATTCAAATTAAAAAATATTATACTGACAATGAAGTCAGACAGCAAGTAATATGTTCTTATAAACACAAAAAATAAGCCTACCTTTGTACAAATAGAATTATCAATTTTTTTGTAAAATGCCAGAAATTTTGACACAAATATTGTAAAGCGGAAACAAATGCCTTACTTTTACATCAAAAAGTAATCATTCTTTCAGAGTAAGTGCTTAAAAAACATCAATACTGTAAAAGGTATTTCCTCTAAAACTTTTTCAGATTTCAGGATATGAAGCAAAAGTGTATCAACACTTTTCTTGTTTTATAACAAGCATAAAAAAACAACCCGCATGGTACAATGTCAAGAATTCATGGTTGTTGTGTTGGAAAACAACTCATCCAAAAAATATTTTTTGTTTGTTTGATGTCCTTTGAATTCAAACTTAAAGAAGTACCAGACTAACAGAAAACTGTTTGGGAGAAAAACATGCTTTAAGTAAAGTATGAAAATGGTCAGAAAAGAAAAAAAGTTCTGGAAACAAGGAACTTACATCATGAACCCCTTAGTGTGACATCAAAATGACATAACAAAAACAATATTTCCAAAGTCACTATGTGTTTACCCACAAAGAAGGGTTCTCCCACCAAAATTAACTTCCTCGATATTCATTTATGCAGCAAACACTCAACAACTTTTCCAGTGTGAATGATGTTTCAGTGCAAAGTCTGTACTACTTTTACTGACTGTAGCTGTGAATAAAGAAAGGTCCAGAATTACCTTTTCATAATTTTCCTGGGCTGCCTGCAACTCATCTTGGGCAGCAAACAGGTCATCTTGCAGGGCATGTACACGATTCTCTAGGGTCTGCACCTAAAATATTTGACAAAAATATTAAATTAGATTTAATTCCTATGATTATGCTAAGAAACTAGTTCTACAAACTGACAGACCACCTTTGTTTTTGCTTATTTAGAATGTAATTGAATGGTAAAATGTTTTCACTATTTCTTAATAAGAGACCAATCTACGTATTAAAATTTATATTAATTGTTTTCAGTTCTGTAATTCTGTATTATGCTTTTCTTATGTTTTAAACTTTTTTTCTGTCAATCATAAATCTTTGCTGTGGCAATGTTGGTTTTATTTTGCAGGAAAGAATAAGGCACTGTCATTAAGTGTTACAATTATTCATTGCTGAAATAGAGAAGTCAAAAGACCTTTATCAGTACAGGCTGCCACCAGCATATGTGAAATATTTTGATATAATAGTAATAATTTACAGGTCTATCAAAATAAAACCGATAATGAAAGTCTTAGTAGTCTTTCTGTTGATTTTTCTTTTACACCTGACTGTCAGGTAACAATACCCTGTATGTTGATATTATACAAATAAAATGCAATGACTTGAAATAAGGAAAGATTACAAGACAGAAAAAGTACTATAATAGTGTATTATAGATTTTAATATAAACAAGAGGGCCATGATGACCCTGGATCGCTCACCTGAGTACTTTGCCTGAGGGTCTACGGTTAAGCAAACATCAGATGCAACATTACATTTTCTAACTGAAGATATTCAAAGATCTCATATTTTATACAAACAAGAAGATTTTCAAAGTTTTCCCTATGTAATATAAGTTGACCCCTGGGGCAGGGCCAAATTTGACCCCAGAGGCATAATCTGAACAAACTTGGTAGAGGTCCACATGACAATGCTACATACTAAATCTTAGATCTCGGGGCCTTGTGGTTTCAGACAAGAAGATTTTTAAAGTTTCACTATATAAGCTTACGTAAAATCAATTGACCTCCGGGGTGGGGCTAAATTTGACCCTAGGGGCATAATTTGAACAAAATTGATAGAGGTCCACTAGACAATGCTACATACCAAATCTTAAGGCTCATGACCTTTTGGTTTCAGACAAGAAGATTTTCAAAGTTTTTCCTTTAAGTTGCCATAGCAACCAGAGTTCTTGATGGAATTGAATTCTTTGAAAAACTTTTGCAGAGCTTCATGCAAGGAACAACCGAGGTAAGTTTCATCAAATTTGGCCCAGAGGTTTCAGAGGAGATGTCGTTTGCATGAAATCGTTGACGGACGCCAGACAAATTGTGACCACAACAGCTCACCATGAGCCAAAGGCTCAGGTGAGCTAAAAATGCAAAAAATAGTGAAGTTCTATTAATAATACCAGTCAACAAGTGATTTCAATAATGAGTAAGTCTAGTTGGAAGAGCTTACTTCTTCTAAATTTTAGACTTCTGTTCTAGCAGACCGCTGATTCTGGCATCACTTTGAATTAATCAAAGTTATCTTAATTGTAGAACTTCAGTGTGGCAGCATAGCCTAGTGGTTAATGCATCGGACTAGTAGTCAAAGGATTGCTAGCCACATGGGTTCAAACCCAGTCAGAGGCAAACTGTGGTTTACTTGAGCAAGAAACTTTACACTCATTGTTTAGTACTGGTTGGTTCCAGCAAAAGATTCGAGAGTGTGTCTATAAGCTAAAGCTTCCTACACAACTGAAGTGAAATAAATTTGGTATAAACTAACTTCAGTGTACCTTTAACGGATAGATGAATGATAAAATGGTATCATGCTGTACCTTTGCTGTCAAAGTCTGTTGTATATTTTCATGATCTATTCTCTGATCCTCAAACTGCTGCTCCAAATCCTGAAACCTGCGCTCCAGCTGTACACGTGCCTTTTTCTCCTGGTCAAGCAAATCCCTTGAATCTTCCAGCTCAATTTTCACAGCTTCAAGCTCATCAATCTCACTCTGAAGTCTTTCCGTTTGCTTCTTGTGTTGTGCTAAATCTTCCTCTAACTTCTCTTTCTCCGATACAAGTTTTTCCAATTCCTTCACTTTAACTTCCATCTCTGATAAGGAGCTTGCTTTAGAGTCTGAGGTTCGAGATACATCATCAAGTTGCTGTTCAAGCTCAAGCATCCGTGAGGTAAGCTCTGAATTCTCACTACGTTCTTGGTCCACCACAGATTTAGCTTTACTCAACTCATTCAAAGTCAATTGTAACTTAGCTTTCAGGTCTTCAATTTCCTTTTTATGTCTGTAAAAGAAATCACATATATACAGAAAAATGACCATTTTTTTAAAATTCATTTTTAAGCCTGCAGATTCATATAAAGTAAAATGACATTTAGACATTTTAAGTTATTAATACGTATTCTCTTCCCTTTAATTTCTTCCTATATAATGATATTACAAGTTGGTACACTTTAAAATTACATTCCTAAATGTTTTTCTAGATATATTTTGTGATGAAAACTTTCTTTTCTCAGAAATTACAGAGTAAGTACTTTTCACCACTGGTGTCCCTTTGCAACACAAAGCAAACTCAGTTGTTAGTGGCATCAGGTGCCCTTTCCAAAGGACAAACATAAGTGTGGTTCAAAGGACAAATTTAAGTGTGGTTCAAAGGACAAATGTAAGTGTTGTTTAAATGACAAACGTACGTGTGGTTCAAAGGACAAACGTAAGTGTAGTTCAAAGGACAAATGTACGTGTGGTTCAAATGACAAATGTAGATGTGGCTCAAAGGACAAATGTAAGTGTTGTTCAAAGGACAAATGTGTTGTTCAAAGGACAAATTAAATGTGGTTCAAAGGAAGAATGTAGGTGTGGTTCAAAGGACAAACATGATGTGGCTCAAAGGACAATCATAAGTGTGGTTCAAAGGACAAATGTAAGTGTAGTTCAAAGGACAAATGTAGATGTGGTTCAAAGAACAAACATAAGTGTGGCTCAAAGGACAAAAGTAAGTGTGGCTCAAAGGACAAATGTAAGTGTGGTTCAAAGGACAAACATAAGTGTGGTTCAAAGGACAAATGAAAGTGTGGCTCAAAGGACAAAATAAAGAGTGGTTCAAAGGACAAATGTAAGTGTGGCTCAAAGGGCAAACATAAGTGTGGTTCAAAGGACAAATATAGATGTGGCTCAATGGACAAATGTAAATGTCGTTCAAAAGACAAAATTAAGAGTGGTTCAAAGGACAAATGTAAGTGTGGCTCAAAGGGCAAACATTAGTGTGGTTCAAAGGACAAACATACGTGTGGTTCAAAGGACAAATGTAAGTGTGGTTCAAAGGACAAATGTAAGTGTGGTTCAAAGGACAAAATTAATGTAAGTGTGGTTCAAATGACAAATGTGTGGTTCAAAGGACAAACCTATGTGTGGTTCAAAGGACAAACATACGTGTGGTTTTAAGGACAAACATACGTGTGGTTCAAAGGAAAAATATAAGTGTCGTTCAAAGGACAAATGTAGGTGTTGTTCAAAGGACAAATGTAGATGTGGCTCAAAGGACAAATGTAAGTGTGGTTCAAAGGACAATTAAAGGGTGGTTCAAAGGACAAATGCAAGTGTGGTTCAAAGAACAAATGTAGATCTGGCTCAAAGTAAAACGTAAGTGTGGTTCAAAGGACAAATGTAAGTGTGGTTCAAAGGACAAATGTTGGTGTGGCTCAAAGGGCAAACATAAGTTTGGTTCAAAGGACAAATGTAGATGTGGTTCAAAGGACAAATGTAAGTGTGGTTAAAAGGACAAATGTAAATGTGGTTCAAAGGACAAATGTAGATGTGGCTCAAAGTCAAAAAAATAAGTGTGGTTCAAAGGACAAATGTAGATGTGGTTCAAAGGACAAATGTAAGTGTGGTTCAAAGGACAAATGTAAGTGTGGCTCAAAGGACAAATGTTGGTGTTGTTCAAAGGACAAACATAAGTGTGGTTCAAACCCAGCTTTACCAAACCAATCACAAAGGACCTCAATTATGAGCCATAGCAGCCCTCGGACTTATGACAGGTACAAATGCGATGTGAAAAGTGATAATGAGCTAAATATATAGATTCTTTTACACATTTACCTGGATTCAGCAGCTTCAAGATCTTCTTGCTGAAAAATAGAAAGAAAATAAAACTGTAATTCAAACCTTGTTGCAACATTATCCGAACTTAGTAGAACTTTGTTCAAAAGTTGTTGAAATTTTAATATAGTTCTAGCAAAACTTAATCAATACTTCAATTTTACTGCAATCAAAACTTGGTAGAATGGCTGAATTTTATTCAAACTTGTTACAACTTAAGCAACAACTTTTAACAGTTTTACTGAATATGGTTACTTAAAATTTAACAAAATTACACCTTTCTAAACTATACCAAAAATTCGTTAAGCTTAAAATTTGAAATTTCTTTAAACATTACTTTAACAGTTCTCTGGGTTGAAATTAAAACTTCAAGAGCTTTTATGAACTGATAATCACTTATTAAAAGTAAGTGAGTCAGAAAAGATGTAATTCTTTTATCATCTGTATGTATCACTTACTTATAACTATATCATATGTTACTTAGTTGAAATTAGGTCATTAGAATTTTTTTTTACTCTAGAGTATGTTACAGGACTAATTTTGAAACAGCTGCATGCAAATTCATCATGCCAAGCATCAGGTGCATAAGTTATATGACAGATGATGAAACATGAAAATCTCTGACAAAAAATGGTAATCTTTTTTTAAACATGACAAACTTTAAATTGATAAAACATGACTGACTTTGATAAAACATTGCAATTTTTTTATGAAAAATAGCAATCTTTGATGAA
Source organism: Cyclina sinensis (assembly GCA_012932295.1). Classification (NCBI taxonomy): domain Eukaryota; kingdom Metazoa; phylum Mollusca; class Bivalvia; order Venerida; family Veneridae; genus Cyclina; species Cyclina sinensis. The sequence goes on from JAAONU010000005.1 coordinate 29,573,811, forward strand.
ACATGAAACATGACAATCTTAAAATATCCCAGACTCATGCTATTTCTAACACGGCTTACCTTACATCAAAGAACATCTTTAAATACATATCATGAAAATAAATCAAAATTTAAGAACTATGAAAAAAAAACTGTTTCCCTATTTAAAAGTTTATTCAGTAAATAAACAACTATACCATCATTTTTTAAATACAGTTACAACACTTATGTATGATATCTTTTATTTTCAGAAAGTTACCTTTGATTTCAGTTTAGCCTGAAGATCCTCCACTTCTTTTGACAACTTGGTATTCTGGTCTCTTATGTGGCCTGCTATAATCTAAAGAAAAAAACAACAACAAAAAGACTTGAAATAAAGCTCAAAGTGTATTCCACTTACACTGTTATACACTGTTATTTCTTCCAATACTGAAGAGCAAAACATTGGGTTATAAAGTTATAACCACACTTCAAATCATGGTATATAAATAACGAACTCCAACCAATCTCTTTTGTTTCTTGAATTTCCACATACTATTCTTGTCTGTTTGTTAAAAAATTGAAATTATGATAACACCTGATTTTCAGCTTGCATGGCATCACCCCTGGCCATTGATTTTAATAAATGTACATTCTCACAGCCCAGTTAAATGCAAAATAAGAGCCAAGATATTGGTGTCTTTGCCAAAGAAAAAATCATGAGATACAAATGGACTTTGCACCACCACTGACCTTCCTAATAAGATGCAAGCTTCCTCAAGTTAGTAAACAATTCTACCTTACCATACTAAAACTGAAGCTATGCACAAAAACATTGATCAACTTACCTCTTGTTTAGCTATGCCTTGTGTTTCTTTCTTGGTATTATTCAGTTCAGTTTCTAGAACCTCTAGTCTATTTAACAGTTCCTTGTTTTCTTTACTTAATTTTTCACTGTCATTAAACAACTGCTGATATTCTAAAGTCTTGGAATCTAACAGAGTTTTTGTTTCTAATAATTCATTTTTCTGACCTATATATTCCTCTTTTGCTGATTTGAAGTTATTCAGTTCATTTTTCAGTTCTTGATTTTCATTGGTTAATTTTATCTCTGTCTTACTCAGTTCTAGTTTTTGATTGGCTAATTCATCTTTCTCAGCAATGACTTTGTCCATTTCGAATTTCAGAGATTCAACTTGTGCTGATAACTCCTTGTTTTCAAAACTGAGTTTATCAACTATTTCCTTAGATTCACTAAATTTGGCACTTTCAGTTTTTAAGGTACTGAACTCTGAGGTCATGGTGTCCAATGTGTTTTGGAGATCACTCTTTTCTTTACGAAGCTCTTCCATCTGTGACTGTAACAGAAATTTTGCAGAAAATGAAGGGGTTTTTTTTCTTTAAAGCAATAATTAGTTCTATCAACTGTCATTAATAACTCTACATTTTAATCATAATTTATGTAGTCAGAAGTTCGGGCATGGAAGCTCTGCACCAAACTTTAAAAACTTCAATATCATATGATTTCAACAAAAATCACTCAAGCAGTATAAGTCACAGAAGAATTATCCATAATGTGCCACTGATATGCACCACATTTTTAGCTCCTTGACAATAATTTAAAAGTACAGTTAAATTGTTTAAACTGGTAACAGACAGATAACAGTATCATATAGTTGCTGCAGTCTGTACTGCATTCTATTGTATTTCCAGCAAAAACTATGGAACAAACAAAGGATGTTTTTTTATAGTTTTATAGTACACCAAGTTTTTTCTAACACTAACTGCTTGGTCACACACTGAATTATAAATACATCTCCCCCTTTAAAAATCTGCAAACTTCCTTTTCAAAAGCTACAAAATTTTTCGAAACATCTATTCTACTTACCACCTAAAGGTCCAATTATGTATGCATTAAAAATAGAGAGTTATATACTGGTAATATCAAAGCAATATAAAACCACAGACATTTAAAACAAAAATATATCTCTTGACCTTTGTAGGCAAAACCTTTCTGAAGCCTTCAAAATTTGCTAAAAAGAAATTTAGTTTTTGTTTTACGTCTGTTTTATACTATTCAATACTAAATCAGTTAACAAGTCATGGACTTTTTTTCTATCCATTTTGACTTGGAAGGCCTAGTGCCTTATCATCCGTTTCAAGAAAGATAGTGTATAAATCAAGGCCCTAGAATGATGAATACTCCAAATAACAGTCAATTTGTGACAAGTGACAATGTTACTCACTGCACTTGACCACAGATGCAGACAGAAGCAAGGAATATTGAACAGGTCTATATCGCTTTCAACAGAATTTCAGAGTTCACTTACGTCATTTTCTGACATACTACCACTAAAAGCTACAAACAGTTAAATCATTGAGTGTTTCGCTCATAAAGAAAGTTAAATTTCTACACAAATGACTACAGAAAACTTACATAATTATACAAAAATGTCACAACTAAAAATACTTAAAACATACTGCTACATGTAATAGATAGATTAATAAGACAGAAGTCCAGATGAAAATTTACCTAAATTTTTGTACAAAGACGATGCATAAATGATAGGAGACAGTAATAAGACATAGATCTGAAGTTTATTATAAATATAGATCAGGTATAAATTTCTTAGACTTAGAAAAAAATGAGAGGTTACTGTTACAAAACTGATTATCTTTGCTTTAGATGGAGGATATTTTTCAAGATTTTCACATTCAGCCTGAGGGTACATGGTGGTACATGATGATATATGACGGATGAAGTTCATATAATTTCTATGAGTATTAGTGAACAAAATGAAGTTATAAAGCTGCACTGAGCATGCATGGCACATCAAGCTAGTATTCAGACATTACAAAATCAAGCACATCATCAATTTTACTAGAAATTAGAATCTGAAAGTGGTTTCTTTCTAATGACAGAAAAAATACAATTAAAAGTGTAATTTTGATGCCAATTTCAAGTGTGCTGCTATAGTATACGCGGCCTAATGCAGAAGTTCAATGCAATAATTGGCATCATAAAATACCCATTCTGTCATTTTGAAAAATCAGACTTATGGAAAAACTTATACTACGAGCAGAGACATCTATAACTCTGCTAGAAGGTATTAAATTGCTTCAATACTGAAATCTTAGTAATGAAAAAAGAGAGAGGAAAAAAGAAATAATAATTCTTTCAGATTCTACACTATTGTACACAGTAAAATAATTTAAATATTATGTTACAAAATTAGACACATGCATTACAAGACAGCAACTGAGACTATATACAAAGAATTTGATTGGTTGGTTATTTTTAAGTATACTTGAAGTTAATTGGTTACTCTGACATACCAAATTTAATTGGCTGGAAGGCTTACCTTAATCTACCAATCAGCAGCAAGAGAAACAAAAAATATGCAAATGTAATGCAAATGCAAAAGCACAAAGAGCATGAAACTGGTACATATATAGCAAACAACTTTTTTTTCTCAGAGTTAAAGCACAAATACAATTTACAACTTTATTCAATGTCCAAGTATTAAACATTGACAAAAAGATGAAAGTTAGCAAAATAGTGACAATAATAAAGACACTGCGTGTTAAACTTTTTAAAAATCATGCATTCTTAACATTCTTTAAGATCATCTGTCAGTTCTCAGACAGTGGGTCAGAGAATGCCTAGTATACCAAACTTCTACTTAGCTTAAATTTATGTGGTCTTTGACTAAAATGCTTTGAAGAAAATTATGAATTATTTGCTCTATTCTAGTGCTCTGTCAGCTTAATATTTTGGTCAAGCTTCATAATGACTTGACTTAGATTAAACATAAGTTATGTCTTTATGTCTATATTCAGATGTAATCAGTTGATTTTATCTCCACTTTGCAAGTCAAAATTAATCAAAAGGACATACATCTGAACTTACTCATGAAAATGGAAAAACAGAGTAACATCATCCTGACACCTTGATAACAATCAATAGAACCCACTAGCCAAATTCTGAAAACCTAAAACTTCCTCTGAGTATAATATATGCTCAAAAACAAAAACTAAAGGTCGTATAACAACTGACCTCTGTCTCATCCAATTGTTGTTCGGTCTCTTCTAGCTCCGCCTTCAGGCTTTTGTTTTTCATCTGTAACTGTGACATCTTTAGCTGTGAATCTTCTGCCTCTTTTTCCATAGATGTCACCTGGTTTTAGTAGTATGTATGAAACATTTCATTGGTTAATACACCGGGTTAAAATAGTCAGTATGAAACATTTCATTGGTTAAAACACCTGGTTAAAACAGTCAGTATTAACTATTTCACTGAATTGAAAACCTGGTTCTATCATTACTTATGATTGGATACACTGGTTTAAACACCTTGATATAGTATTAATTATGAACGTTTCACTTGTGTAAATGCTAAATACAGTACAGTTCTGCTACCAAGAAAACTAAAACATTTTCAAAATCATGCAAAAATGAGCAAATGAACTCAAATTTAGACTAAATATGGTTTTCCATTAAGACTGATATGTAAAAAGACAACTTATTTACTGGTCTTATCAGCAGAATTGTTTGGTATTTTCACTAGGGTATTGCAGAAGTAGTTATTAATTTTTGTTTCTGCCTATTTTAATTATTTCATTGTTGGTACCAGTTGCTCATAAGACTAATGCTCCCTGAACAATTAAGCTGTGGCAGGTGGTAAGGGATAGTGAGCTCACTGAAAGGACACTCCTGGTTCTTTTACCTGCTCTGTGTAAGTAGCATCAATACATGGGACCTCAATTTACCATTGCATCAGAAAGCCTATTAGGAGCTGGGGAACAAACTCACAACCCCTGGATTACAAGTCCTGTGTATTACTACTGGACCAATGACCCCCATATCAATCTTTTCACTGGTTATAAGACAAAGTATGATTTAGTCAGTGCTTGCCAAAGTGTAGAAATTCGTACCTTTGATTTTAGTGTTGTTATTTCTGTTTCCAATGTCTTTATTTTTGACTTGAAACCAAGGATTTCACCCTCAAGTTTTGTTTTCTCACCAATGATCTGTCTCAGGGCAACATCATTTGGTGACCTTGCTGGACTTGGAGGTCGTTGTCGTGGTGATGCTCTTGGATCTATAAACATAACACAGGATTTTTATTATTATGAAAACATTAAAATATTTTAGAGCAGCTGAAGGTTGGTAAGCCTTTTATAAATATCTTTTAACAATATCAAAGTTAAATGATTCTCTATTATCACATAAAATAAGAATATGACAAGTGTTTTAACTTTACAGATAACAATACCTTTAAACTCACACCTGTGAATTAACTCCAATCCAGAAAAGCATAAAACCAAGTTCAAATATTGCTTATTAAGCCATAAAAGAACTTCATTACTACATGTATCAAATAGCAGAAATATATATTCAATATAGTCTTATTTCAACAAACATATCCTATTTCACTTTTTAACTTAAACAAAGGAAAGTTTACTTAGTATCTTTATATTGATTTTGCTCAAATTTTCTCAATTTTTTTCAGAGAGTGTTAAGAAGGAAACTGACTAATTAATTCATCATCTTCATCATCAGCAGCAAAATCATCATCAATAATATTTGATCATCATTTTATTATATATTTTTTATCCATGTAATGAGGGACATTGCTGATAACAAATTATCTCCCTTACTCAGATAACATCAGAGGTAATCCAAATTGCACTTTGGTCCTTTCAGTTGGAATCCTCTGACTTTATCCTTGTTTCTCTTTGTGATAGTCTTGACTTTCAGTTGTGAAAATTGTCACTTACATATTAAATAAAAAGTTAGGAATATAAAAAAACAAACTTTATGTGCTAGTTAAACATATTTTTAAACTAAATGTTTAATCTGACTACTATTGTTGCAAATAATAAGGTGTAATTACCATCATACCATAAAGGAAAACAGCGATGAAAGCAGAGGAATCCAAATGGAAGGACCAAGTTAATATTAGAGAGTATTCAGGGTAGATAATCCACTGATGTCCCCCATTGACAACAGATATCTGTATGAACTGTGGAATAAATAACTGTCTGACTACAGAAAGACAAGACAACCTTTTGTATCTAAACCTCAATTCAATTTAGTGTCCCTGAACCAGTTTGCTTTCACCGAATTAGTTTAATATGAAATGAACAGTAATTAAAAGATAAAGGAATACCAAAAACACAGACAAACAGAAATCAACTATTTGTGAAAAGATATGACAACTAATTTTGTTAAGTAAGATTGAGTCAGAATCCAGGGGCCTCTCAAAAACTCCTAGAGTAAATATATGTATGTTATCTAGTACAATAAAAATATGTATGTTGTAAGATTCCTAAACTTAAAGGTAATAACATATCTGTATGAACGAAATCATTCCTTCTTTAAAAAACTCAAGTGACACTAATTAACGTTTTTTTTAATTCAATGTACTCAATTGCAAAAACAAAATTTCATGCCACGTTCTTTTATTCAAATCTGTCTGACCCATGAAGATTAGAAAGCAGTTACATTTGAATTAAATGACAAATAAATGCTACATTTGAATATCAGTTCAATCTGATTAACTGTTGAAAATTTCTCAATCTCTTAACAGATATTAGTATTGATGTAAAGTATAATTTTGGGAAAAAACAAAAAAATAGTTCAGTGATAAGAATTCTTATGTACTTCATGGTTGCAAAGGTAATTATCAGGTATATCATGTAAATGATATCTCAAAATGTATAATGTTTACAGATATGTGAAATGTGAACAAACGCAACGAAACAGGACACAAGAATGTTGTCACTTACTACAAAAATACAGATCACAAGTGAAGAACTAAATATATTATCAACCAAAAAAAATAATAACTGTGTCTACTAGTTTTTCCCTACAACCAAACTTACATCGTGGGGATACCAAGCCTTTCATCAGGGGAGACAACCCATCCCCTTCTACCTCTTCTGCTTTAAAGGGAGATAATAAAATGCAAATTTCAGTAAAAATATAGTCAATGATAGCATAAAAAAAACTTTTCACAGCTAAGTGTATATAATTTCAATATAAAGTTTTAAAAAGACACCATGAACAGTAGGAATCAAAGACCTGAAAAATTGTAAAATAAAAACTTATCACCTAAATGTAGTGTAAATGGTTAGGAAAAGAACCACAAATCACGACTAGATAAGGATTTCCAATTTTTTCTACGGTCCCTAAACTTACCTTGTACAGTAACAGGGGACACAAGAGATCTTAGGAAAGTATTGTATATTTCTAAATAGAGAAAAAAGACTGTGGTACTATATAAATGATTTTTTTGCTGATTTTTTAAAATCATTTGCCAAAAAACAAACAGAGTACCAGACCCTCGTTATACCAGTAAACCAGACAAAATGGCATAAAGCTAAGGTTTCACACTGATTCTTTGGTTTTAATGGCTAAGGCTCCCAGTTAGTGGGAACCTGAAGTTTTTTTTAGATTAACAAATTGATCTGTCCTCACCAAAATTAAATGGTGAGCTGTCAGCCTGTTATGAAGTAGTAACTGAATACCTGTCTGCCAGGTGCATGCCGTTAGTTATATAAATTTGTTAACTATCCTTATCTCTAGCTGATATGGTACTATCATGGCTTCAATACTGTCCTATTTAACCCTTAACCTGCTGGAACCGAAAGTGATTAGCCTTTGCCACCAGTATAGAGCCAGGCCAGCCTGCACATCCGTGCAGTCTGGCCAGGCTCTATACTGTTGGTAGCTCCATTTTTGTATTTTGATATTGAAATCCCTTAAACTTTGAATGGACAGTTCCAAATTCAAAGCTGGGCTAATCCATTAAAAGATTTCAGCATGTTAAGGGTTAATGGCTGAATCAGAAGTATAATGATTTTACAGTTTTAACTAAAACCCAGGAGGGTGCTGCAAAGGATATGTCAGCAAAAATTCCTAGTGAAAAGACTGTCAGTTAGACAGGGGAATAGGGTTGGGTTCAAAGTTATAAAATTATTTCTATTCTGTTTAACTTGGTCAAGGTGGCTAAATCCAAGGTGAAAATAATATTTTTCATAATTGTATTTATAGCAAAGGTCAATAACTCACCTGGACTTACAAAACCTTCTTTCTCCTTCTCAAACTGTTCTTTTTCCTTCTTTCTATCATCCTCTAATTCTTTCATCTTTGACTGAAGTTCTTCTATCTGTAAGCAAAAGCAAATTTAGCATTCATCTAAAAGTCAGCAATGTTTACTTCATAACTTCATAGTTGTATCACACCAGTTTAACTGGTAATCGTCACTATATTCATATTTTACAAACCATTTTTCTTTCTCAAACCACTTTCAATTATTACAGAAACTGACTAAATATTTACAAGAATAAACATATTCACGATCATTTCTTTACTGGTTTTTTATTTTCCCCTCTATGGTATTTCAAATCTGCTAAAAATAACAAACCCCTGAATTCACTCAGAATTTGTTGTTACTAAGTCATTTCTGATTATCTTTTAAACATCCAAAAGTTTCAGGTACAGCAGAGCCACATCAAATTGTAATATATCACAGCATCATATGTATATCATATATCATACATACTGAGTGAAATAATTAAAGAATCTGAATTTGTTTGGAAGTTTTATTTAGTTCAATCATAGTCCGAAATTCCATTCAGTTCAATCCTAAATGTCAGAAAAAATCCCCTATCTGATAATATATACGTACAGATTATCAATTTTTTTGCGCAGAGTCAATAGGAAAAAATTTCAATAGTCTACAGCCAAATAATTGAAAAATGTGTAAATATTTGTAAACCAGTGATACAGAGAACCAGTCTGTTATTTTCTCATTTATCTTAATTGAAAAAAATCAGTACCAGTCAACTGTCTGATATTCTTCAAAGCATTTTTTCCATCTTTATCTCTTCACTGTATCAAAATATAAACATTTAACATAATAAATTGTAATGTTGTTTTCAGAATTACACATTAAATTCATTGATTGTCAAACAGCAAAGACATTACTTTGAAAAAAACACTTTTAATCCTGTGACATGCATGTTTCTGGATTTATAGGTATTTTGAAATAGCAATGATTTGTTCACAGCTCTAGAAAATTTATCAGTGAAAAACTCGGCTTTGGTGGATGAAATTGTTTTTTGCCACAGCACATAGTATTTTTCAAATTTACTTTCATTTGGGTACATCAGCATTAACCTCCTACCTCAGTTAATCTATTAATTTTTGTCTGTGCACAAAATATACCAGTTATTTCTACCACCAAGTCAGGTAAGGGCTGTTCACTTTTGGGATTTGTTCATACTTTATTTCAGTTACTATTTTCCTGCTACAGAAAAGTAGTGTGATATTTTTACGGCATTAGTATAGTCACTATTTTAACCCAAAAAAATCAAGCCAAACTGGCCCTCCATACTTATCACAAAATTAATGGGGAAAAAGTTCTAGAATATAGAGCATGTTTTTTGCCTAGTAGAAGAAACTCACTGTAAAGGGAGTTTTGTAACTCGCAATATATTTTGGAAAATTTTCCCATATAATTTTGTGATAAGCCGAGAGTCAGCTCTAAGTGACCACTATTTCATGATTTATATGCTTGATTTGGGGCTAAAGTAGAATTTTTGTCCAAGTCTGTACACAGGCGGACAAACTATTGGACAAAATTTCTGAAGTGTAAACAAAACATGTACCAGGCTGTAAGTACACATGAATGAAATTAATTTCAGCTGCACTGTGCCAGACCTATTTGATTTTATATATCTGAACAAATATACACTAATATGTACATAGAAATATTTTAACATCCAATTTATGCAAAAATTTAATTCATACAATAATAGCAAGTGCACTTTTAAATGAATGACCTTTTTTTATTGTTAAATTGCATTACTTTTAATTAGAAGTTTTTAATTTTATCTTTACATATGTATATCACAAAAATAGTCATAAAATATTTTATTTCACATTGTCAAGTCAATGCTTTTATAAAGAATTTTGGTGACTAAATGAATTTTCAAAATGTAGGCCTAACATTAACATGTGAAAATAAAACATCTGGTTCAAGCAGAAGACATGACACCATTTTATACCACAATAGGTGTCAAACTATAGAACAGTCTGTACACAATAATGAAGTTAATAAAATTGCTTTTTAAAAACTGTTTTCACATTGTGTTTTCCTGTAAAAAGAAAGCCTACGGGAATTCGTTTTTCTTTTAAAATCTGAATACAATGAAAAGAAATTCCATGTTCAACAATCATAGATATAGAAAAAATAATAACAAGAAACATGGCAATGCCACGAAACCAGGTTTTCAAAAATGTTGTTCTGATTCTATACTATAGTATGAATTTTGGAATGAAGATTGCTATGAATATTCAAAAGATTATAACATGACATGAAGGAAAAGATAATATTCATGAGAATACATGATAATGAGTAGGATGTAAATTTCGGCTAACAATACTGTCTGCAAGGAGTATACTTAATAATGAGACAACAATTTCTGCACGTCATCTTGATGTGGTAAACATTTGTCTGAAGTTTCATCAAAATTCTTCAAAGGGTTGAAGAGTTACAGAGCGGACAGGATTTTCAATGTTAATGTCACTGTGACCTTGACCTTGGAGCCATCAAAATTCTTCAAAGGGTTGAAGAGTTACAGAGCGGACAGGATTTTCAATGTTAATGTCACTGTGACCTTGACCTTGGAGCCAGCCATGCGGAACATGCGTTCTGCACGTCATCTTGATGTGGTAAACATTTGTCTGAAGTTTCATCAAAATTCTTCAAAGGGTTGAAGAGTTACAGAGCGGACAGGATTTTCAATGTTAATGTCACTGTGACCTTGACCTTGGAGCCAGCCATGCGGAACATGCGTTCTGCACGTCATCTTGATGTGGTAAACATTTGTCTGAAGTTTCATCAAAATTCTTCAAAGGGTTGAAGAGTTACAGAGCGGACAGGATTTTCAATGTTAATGTCACTGTGACCTTGACCTTGGAGCCAGCCATGCGGAACATGCGTTCTGCACGTCATCTTGATGTGGTAAACATTTGTCTGAAGTTTCATCAAAATTCTTCAAAGGGTTGAAGAGTTACAGAGCGGACAGGATTTTCAATGTTAATGTCACTGTGACCTTGACCTTGGAGCCAGCCATGCGGAACATGCGTTCTGCACGTCATCTTGATGTGGTAAACATTTGTCTGAAGTTTCATCAAAATTCTTCAAAGGGTTGAAGAGTTACAGAGCGGACACAATTTCGTTTGACGCCCATCCGCCCATCCGCCCATCCGCCCATCCGCCCGCCATACCCCAATCTAATAACCAGGATTTTCAAAATTGAAAACCTGGTTAATAAACCTGTTTCCTTTTTATGACAGAAAAAAGAAGTTGACACCATAGGTTTTTCAAAGGAAGACTATTTTCTTTTTCTTTTTTTTGTGCAAAATAATGGAGATGTATTTTTACGATATTTCAATATAATATTTAACAATTTTGCAAAACAAGACAGTCAACGGAGTATTTAAATAACTGAAGAAAACAGCACAGAATGCAAAGACGTACATGTAATTATAGTTTTCTTTCATTTAATATTTCTGATTTCGACTTTGTTCTGGTTAGCATTATCAACAGTGGACAATTTCCCCCACCACCTTTTTAAGAAACTCCAGTGGTAGTAACAAACAGAACAAAATGACAATATTTCTCATAAAAAAAATAACAGGTAGAAAACAAGGTTTAAACATTCATGACCGTCATGTGTCTCAGGCCAGAGACCAATGTCAGTCGAGTGTCCCAGGTTTCAGATGTTCACAAATCCTTGATCCTAACCAACACCACTTAATTACTACATATTAATTGATAAACCATGTTTAATCTTTATTTTTATTCTTTATGTGTAAAACATTGTAGCATAAAAAGAATAAACAAAAACAATCAAAGCCATGGAAATGGAGAAGTGAGATAAATGCATCTCTGTTTCTAAAATTGCTCTCTTTTTTTTCTTCTTTTTTTTTATCTGTGAAGTATCGTTTGGTAAAGTCATTGGAAATTATTCATGAGCAGGTATCTAATACTTGTTAATCTTGACAATCAGATCTTTACTTGAGTGAAAGGGACAAAGTGCTGTTCAATAATTGAAGTCCTGTAGACGTAAAATACCATCGAACAACTGTTACAACAATTAGTTGTTGGATTTTAATGTTTTTGATCCTGATGATAAACTGTATAATGTCTCAAACACAGAACAAAACCGTGTATTGATTACAATTATTTCATTGTTTGACATAAATCCTACACTGACAAGAATGGAAAGAAACTAATGGCTAACATTTTAATCATCAGGTCTTTTTTTAAAATACAAAGATCGGTTACAAAGTATAACAACAGCTTCGAATTACTTATTGATTATTGAGAACTTTTGTTCTTACCAACTTGATCATTTCCTTCTGGTTATGTCGTATTTACTACAAACAGCAACCCCTCTTAAATTTTCATTTTCGGTCAAAATAAACCGAATCAGCAGTAATACCAAAAAAGCTTTCTGTTTATGTCTTATAATTGAATATAATTTCACTGTTACACATAAATTTCTTTAAGTTAAGTTTTCTTTAAGTTTTTACTTAAAAGTATTCATAACTCTTAATGAAATTCAGTCTAAAAAAGGTTGTGGACCAAATAATTCAAGTGATGACAAGTAAAACCCTTAAACTGCACGATATCACAAAATCATCAAATAACAAAGTATAATTATTTTGTATGAAAAAAAAAAAACATGTACAAATCAAAAAACCTAGGAAAGGAAATTTTCTTCCATAGCATTGCACTCTGGCTAAAATGAAAAAAATAACAAAATCAGCACATTTATTAGGATATGTATAATACCTGTACATGACAAAAATTACTGTCACTTTCAAATTCAACACTGCTGAATACCTTCCTCACATATAAAACTTCTATATACCCTTAGTAGTCATGTTCTATTGTTTGTACAGGATTTTAACTGTTTGCAATATTTGCAATTTTCTTTGCTGATCAATAATTAGTATCGGTATAATTGTTCACATTATCTCTGGGACTAACCACAAACATGAAACCATAGATATGAAGTGTTAAAGTTTATCTGGAAAACTATTATACATAACTACAATTTTGACTAAAATTGAGATCTTACAAGAGGATGAAACAATTAGGGCGATCAGTGATCACATGTGTCGCCTGATGATAGCCAATTAAACAGTAGTATTGAGAGGTGATTGGACAGTTTGTAGGCTAAAACGCATTTTTTAATTCAAGGGCCATAACTTAGCAAAAAATCAATCAACCCAAAAACCTGTAAGACATGCACAAGTACTTGAGGTACAGAACAATCCTGTAACATTTCATTTAAATTGCTTTAGTAGTATAAGAGAAGTAGTCTGGAAAAAACTTTAAAAATAAATATAATTAAAGGGCCATAACTCTGACAAAATTCATTGAACTGGAAAGTGCTGATGACATGCACAACAAGACTTGGTAGTGATCATTCCTGTAAAGTTTGGATGAAATCGCACCAGTAGTTTCTGAGGAGTAGTCCGGACCAGTTTTGTGATGGACAGACAGACAGACAAACAGACAGACGGACAGACAGTTGATGGGGAAGTGATCCCTATATGTCATGGCTACTTTTTAGCATGTGGCAGCTACTGTGAAGCCTGCAACACAAAATTCATTATTTGGCCAAAACGCCTTTTTCATTCAAGAGCCATAACTCAACTAAAAATCATTCAACCGCAAAATCCGTTAAAAATGCGCAAGTACTTGAGGTATTGATCAATCCAGTAAAATTTCATTCAAATTGCATTGGTAGTGTAAGAGAAGTAGTCCGGACAAAATCATAAATGGGCCATAACCCTGACAAAAATTATCGGACTGGAAAATGCCAAAGATATGCAAAATTAGACTTGGTACTGATCATTCCTGTATGGTTTGGATGAAATCGCACCAGTAGTTTCTGAGGAGTAGTCCGGATAAGTTTTGTGACAGACAGACAAATGGAAGGCCGGATGGATGGACAGACAGACGACGGAGAAATGATCCCTATCTGTTGCGGCTACTTCATAGCAGGCGACACAATAAAAACAAGTGTGTCACAATATGGCATCAGATTCAAAAAAGGTCTTGAACTGCTTTTCCTATAAAACAAAGACAAGATGTAAGTTTTATTTTGTCAGGTAGACTATTCACTCATGTCTCATATAATTAATTCAATATCCTATATATTAGGCTTGTAAGAAAAACAAATGTTAAAGACAGACAACAGGAAAAAGAAGTTACTTCTTTCACTTCAAGGTATAACCAAATCATCATTGTTTCAAGGAAACTTCATTTTTTTAGATTTTTTCCCTACTATTGAGAAAAATAGACACTTTTGCCTCATAAGGAATAAATGAACCTTTAAATTGCTTACCAATTCCTGGTTTAGCTGAGTTTTGTCAGGACTACTTTGGTTTACAACTTTACATGATGGCCTTTGAATATAGACAGAAGTTACAGAACCTTATTCACTTGATAAGAACCTTTTGCATTTTAAATTCATCTAGTACAGTCAAAATCTGTTATTTGTTAGGTATATTTGGATTTCATGTATTAGTTAACAATCAAACAAAAAAATACTGAGCTTTAATTTCTTTTTCTCTCAGAGCTAGAGCTAAAGAATTAAAAGTTTCATATAAGTCAGGAATGTGTACTCATTTTTGAGACCATTTAGAGTTCAATAAAATAGATTTCTCTAAATATCAAACCACGAAAAGAACAGATTTAAATGGAAAAGATTAAGTATGTTCTAGTCCAATTATTTTGGAGGATCCTAAAAGACCCTTAAAGTCCTCTACACTTCTATCTGTCATAAGTAACCATGATGGATTGGCTCTTGCTCAAATCTCATAAATCCCTCAAAAATGGATTTGTATACATCAAACAGAAGTCAGGCCCTTGTACTAAACAAAATGATTTCAAGTGAAAACTGCCATTTGAAATGGAAATTTAGCCAATATACAAACAGAAAGCACTTGACAATGTAGACCTATTGTGATAAAGGGGATATCTTGAATAGCATAATTACGTTAACAAAATTTATGGCAACCTTTTAAATACAAATAAACATGGCAACTAAAATGATGTCTGGAATTTCAAAAGCTGCCACTTTGAAGTTGCACGTTTGTATATTTGCAATTGACTGCTTGTTCAATAAATCAAACATTACAAGTGGTTTAAATCTACAGTTTCATATGGTAATCATACAGTAATGTTTTGCCATTTCAGTTTATAGCCAAAAGAACACTCCCTGATCAGAGCTATGTACACTTCCTTAATATCTGTAAGAACAGGTAACAAAATATAACAATATGAAAGCAGCCACATCTTTTCCAGACATTTTATTTTTCCAGTCAATGTGAAACTGTTTTTTTCAGACTGCTTGAAGCCATGAGAAATAGCTATCCAGGATACAAAAAATCTTAACACCAAAGTTTACCTTCTTTTTTGAAGCTTCTAGCTCATCCTCAAGTCTCTGGTTCTCATCCATCACGACGTTGATTTCTTCTTCGTGATCACGTTTAATCTGTTCAATTTCGGTCTTCACTGCTTCCTGCTGCTGTGCAAACTCCTCTTGCAGTTCTTCTCTTTCCCTATCAATTGTTCGCTGAAGTTCTTCTGACTGCCTGCCGTCAGATAATGCCGAAAGACTGCGACCTTGTTCAGCTTCTAACTCATCAAGAAGTCGTGCACGTTCGACTAGAAGAAATGCAATCTGTTCACTGGTAGGGGCTTGGGCTATTTCTTCAAGCCCCTGCTGTATAAGCATTTCAGCCGTCTCATCTCGAAGGGCTGATGCTGAAAAATAAACAAACAAATCTTTAATTTTGTTTCAGCGGTCAAACATATGCTCAATGATCGTCAGTACTTCAAGTTAAAGAAGACTTTTAAAGCTCCTGTGCCTATATCACTCTCTCTGCAGATCTTTAAAAAGAGGTATCCCAATGAGTAATAACTGTGGTGTTTTTTTCATCAAGTACACAGTTCTAAAATACTAAATATAGTTTGTCAAAACAGTGTTCAAATACATTCTGTATAACAGAAACTGTTGCTTGGATATCAGATAAATTCTTAGGCTAAAAAAAATTAATGTTTTGTTTCTCAGGCCCCGCCGCATACATTTTAGAATGCCCGCTTCGATTTTCAATCGTTGGCAAAAAAAATTTTATTTATTAAAACGTCTTTTTACTATTCCCGGTGTGGCAAGAAGTACCGCGGTAAACGGTTTGTTTACGTTAATAGCAATCGTAACAACTCTGCCTTTTCCGACAACTTCGTATAAAGACCTCGTATGTAAGTATTATGAATACACCAAATTGTAATTCACCTCGGCTTTATTAAATATAAACAAACATGGCAGAACTCAAGCAGTTTCTGTCTTATGCATTAGAAAAATATGAAAATAAATGATAATTTAAAGTATAAACAGATAGAGGCATTAAGAAATGTTTTCAGTTCAGCAGACACCACCTGTATTATAAAATAGTCCAATATGGCGCCTACCACATTATTTCCGAGGTGACTTATTGAAGTCGCCCGAGTTGTTCCGAATGTGTATATAGTGGTGCGCAACCTTAGCTCAATAGGTAGAGCACTAGATTACTCAGTCGTTGGTTCGACCCCAGGGCAGGGCAAAATTTCTCCGTGACAATTGTTCTCAGACATCGTGTCTTATGTTCATTTGTCTCTCACCGCTGATTCAGAGTAGATCATGTGGGAACAGTAGTCAGTCACTTGCGGAGAAATTGGCAATTACTGGTTAGGTGGACTGACCGCCGAGATATAACATATGTTGAAATCGGCGTTAAACCCCAAAACAAACAAATATATGCGTCTCAATAACTTCGATCGAGCGAGTGTTTACGACACATTGATTCAAGTACGGCCACGTTTTTGGTTTTTTCTACAAAATTGCGACAAACAGGTAAAAATAAAGCTTGTAAAACAAATTTTATTTTCAGAACAATATTCCATGCTTTTGTCAATGCCTTTCTCCTGACGTAATTTTAAAAGATTAAGACTAATTTCCGTGTGTTTAGACTGTCTTAAATTAGGATTTTATTATTCATGTATCAAATAAGTACATGTAGAAATACATTCTTACTAAAAAGTTTATTGTGTTTTTTTTTCATATGACATGTTATTTCTGTTTAGAAAAAAGTTCTAGCAAGTAAAAGTGCATATTATAAAGTATTTTAATGCAACAGAGACTGATGAGCAGTTAAAGTAAAATATGATTTGATTTTATTGAATGCTCTCAGTAGATCTTTTAGGTTAATACTCTGCAACACATCTTAATACAGATGGTAATTTCAACATATCCAGTGCCATTGATCATTAAAACTGTATTTATATGAATTTTTGGGGATATGAAACCTCATATTAAGTGCAAAATCATGAATAAAAACAAAATGAGGGTATAAAAAAAATCCCGCCCTCCCTCATATAATTTTAATAAAAATGGCCTGAGAAACTAAACATTAATTTTTTTTAGCCTTACAAAGATACTTTTTCAGGAATTTGTTATGTTGAAACATAATCTGTATACATTTTTTTAACCCAATGAATAGAAATTAGAAAAGTACTTTATCTGCCTTCTGTCAATTCAAGTTTTTGTGTGAACTTGATTCGAGAATTTTGTTGCCTTCTTGAATAAACATGGCTTACAGTAAATATTGCAGAAGAACTTATGTAAGAACTGTTAGAATTAGTCAGAAAACTGGCCCAAAATTATACTGACTTAGCACTTAAGTGATGTTAGATGTAGTGGTTGTTTTGGTCATAGCTGTATTAAAATCAATTTTGTAACAAATGAAAATTGTTAGATACAAATCTTCAGCTAAGGTAGAAAGTAGGCCATTGGTTAAAACTGTTGCTGTCATGAAATTTTAGAGAAGAAATTGTAGTTGTTAGTTTAAATGCATCTGAAAATAATGCAATAATAATAACATTAATACAGCCACAAATTAAATATCAAAATATTTTAACCATGAAAAATTATACTAAATGGAATAAATAAGCCATGTCATGAGATTATCATGAGATTATCAACAATGTGTTCAAATTTTCAGCTTTTTCACTTTCAGATAAAAGAATGATTTGGAATAACTTTTACATAGCTTTTCCTAGCTTTAGTCTTTCCGATGAGACGTTAAACCGAGATCCCATGAGTCAGTGCTATACACTGAGCATGTATAAGAACCCGGGGTGTCTCTGGAATGGGATGCTTTCTGTATCTTGCACTTCCCAATAAAAATTCTAATCTCTTCAGTGGGCATTGGTCATATGGGCAACCAGTACCGACGATAAATAAACTCAGACAGACAGACAGACAGACAGATAGGTCCTAGCTAGTAAGTTTGAGAAAAACAATACTAATTAGCAGTCTCTGACACATTTTCATGCAGTTTGACCAAAACTTCATAATTGTATCTTGCCCCTATATGTTTTATTTAAAAGTCTCTACATTCCTTCATGTAGATGCCGTATCAGTTTAGGTATTCCAGGGCACCAGGCAACCCACTTAGTGTATGGAGACTTAAGTACTAGTTTCCTTCAAATTTCCCTAAAGACAGAGGGGCAGTTTTGAATGTTTTGTTATTTTTATAGGTAAAAAATTTTCAAAGAATAATTTTTGGTTCATTCCCATTAAAAATGTGTACATACATACAAAGGTTCACCTTTTGTCAATGCAAATGAAAACATCTGAAGAAAAGTATATTTGTGTTCAAAATATTACTGTGCAGGACTTTTTTATTCTAAGTCATGAAAATACTTACACTCTGCTCTTATTATGAAAATGGCATGCAAACCTCTAAAATAAAGTTGGCAAGTACTTTAACAATGTCACTCCAACATGTGACATGACTTCGAGAACATAAGTAGTCTTTTTTTTTAAGAATACTTTATAAAGACATACTTTCAACACTTCCTCAACACACCCATTTTAATGCATATCAAAAGAAAACTTTAATTTGAAGATTATTTGGAAAATGTCCGAATAACTGATTGTCTGGTATACCAATATGATGCAAGCACACCAAAATCACAGTCACGCTGATGCTGAAATAAACATGCAACTTTCACAAATATTCACTTGAGCTAATCTTACAGAACTGTTGTATTAAAAGCAACATACACTCAAAAATTAAACGTGAAAAAAGCACAAGTTCTATGCAAAGAATAATAATTAAAGAAGTAATACTTTTACCAAGCAGATAATAAACTGGTAAGTTCCTTTTTACAGCACCATATTTATAAAAAAGGTCTTTTAAATCCACACGTTCAAGTAAAAAGTTGTGATAGTTTTTTTTATTCACTATTTGATAACTCCCTGATTTAACGTTGCTCCCACAATGACAGCTACAATACACAAGGCAACTGAGTGTTTAACGATTGCCAATCAATCCATTACATGATCATCAATTTTACAATTTAACGCCAGAACTACAATGGGTCCAATATTTGTATATACCTACTCCAAAACCCAAATACAACACTTGGCTTAAATATTTCTTATCAAATGTAATTATTTATCTTTAACAAAGTCCCTGTGGAAGAATTCTTGTAAGTTAAAAATATGCCAAGATGAACAAATAACTTTAGAATGTTTGAAGATCTGTTTGAAAATTTGTCTAAATACAAAATTTAAGGAGAAACAGTTTTGCATCTGCTATTCAAGTGACCCTGACATCTTTATACAGTATAAATTTGATGCTTACAGCTGGGACCTAATATAATAGTATATGTTGTTCCCAGTTTACAGTAACTTTTTTTAAATTTCAAAGTTTATGATAACTTCTGAAAATTTCTGAGTTTATGATGATTTCTGTTAATTTCTGATTTTATGGCCAGCAAAATTCCTCAGTGATAATTGATCTGTAGGTCATTTGTCCCTCACCTCTGAAGTCAGTCACTTGCAGAGAAATTGGTTAGTTAACTGGTTAGATACTAAGGAACACTGGTTAGGTGGACTGACCGCCAGAATATGACCTTAGCTGTTAAACTGGTGTTAAACCCCAATAAAACCAAACCAAACTGATTTTGTGATGATTTCTATTAATTTCTGAGTTTAAGGTAACTTTTGAAAATTTCTGAGTGCATGATAATGTATGTTAATTTCTGATTTATGGTTCTACATTCTGTACATGTATAATTTATTTCTTTTCTCTTCATTTTCAGGTATGTCTTTTCTTGTATTTTCATTGTGTGATATATATTTTCACTATTTTTCATGTTTGAAAAACAGGCTGTTTCAATATTTACATAATTTTTAATTTTTTATATACCATTTGAAACAGACATTTTGTTCCATTGTCTATGGCATGTGGTTTAGGTTTTGCAATAACAAAAATGTTTTAACCATTTTATCAATAGAAAATAACACAACTAAATGAAAGACATCAAAGAAAGGAATCATTCTCACAGTCATGTAAATACAATGTACCCTGGTTTGTAAACTTAAATAAACAAAGGTCAGACTACAAGACACCTTCCAGGTGTGTTCATACAAAACTGCCCAGTGCCAGTGTTAATTTTGCCCTATTAAGGCCCTTGAACCATATTTTTTTTTATTATTATTTAACTAAAAATAAAGAAAGATTTTGTTTCTCTTATAACTTTTCATGCAGATGACTTGAACCCAAAGCATATTCTCCAAAAGAAATTGCCCACTTTCTTAAACTAAGCTAAAAGGCTGTAGTGATGTTCTGAAATGCAAGACAGGTCAAACTGAAAGAGGAGCCTGCGACCTTGACTGTTTGAACCATAAAATTACTGCATCTGTCCCACACTGTCGATACCAATGGGTGGTATGTACGAGTCATAAAACCTGGTATATACACCAGATCTATGAATATGCAATGAATGAATAACATTTAATTCGATCAAATGGTGCGATAAAAGGATTCAAACACACAAATAATATATTCTGATCATTTCATTCAAAAACTTGGGATAACACTATTCCGTGTAAACGATATTCTATTGTGACCGTTTATATCTTTATTAAGAAGCCTGATCAAGCAAATATCAATTACAAATTGATTCAATATTATTACTTCACTTGAGGCCTAAAGCGTGAATCTTAATGCCTTGTTCAATTCAATATTAATCATTTTGGCTCCGATCACTTTGGGCGGTTTAACTGCCGTCAAATTCAGTTGCCAAATCGCAATCAAGAAGAGAAACATCAAATTCATGCCCTAAAATCTATGGTGTAACAATGAATCAGTATTCGAGATTTTATGACAAATAATGAGTGGCCAAAAAAACAACCTGTCTAAAAGGCAATTTAAAATCATAATTCAAAGCATCTCTTTCAAAGCTTTTGGAGAATTTCTGACTAATGTAAAAAAATGCTTTTTGTAAAACTAAATCTATTAACAAACGAACATGAAAACGACTATTTTCCTGTACTGGGTAAAAATTTTGTGCATTTTCCATCTATGGAAATAAACAACTCCAACACAAAGGTTTGGTAAAGCTGAGTTTGATACACACAAACAGTCTTTTAAATCCCACAAATAGACATAAGCAAATCAGACATATTGTTCCTGGGAGGAGCAAGTACTCGAACACATCCTCCATAAGAAACTTTCTCACATAAATGGTTATAGTCAGAAGTGGGGCTCATACCCATGACAGTTAATCAGCAATATTTTGAGAGATTTAGAGGTAATAAATCACTGACATTAACCACTCCACCGACTGAGGCTGTCTAAAGCACTAGAAAATGAACATCGGCAGAAATTCACATTTTCTACACTAGACCAAGCTTATATCAACTGCATTAGGGAATGTCTACTAGACAACTGCATTTGGAAATAAACACCTTTTTTGCATTGGGAAACTGGTATTTTTTCAAAAAGATATAAAATCTCAATTGTTTTCTTAAAATATGGTCGTATAAAAGTCTGCTTGATTTTACAAAACTATTCAGTGCACCAATATAACCAGAACAAATTTTTACCCTTTAAGGACCACAATAGAACTAAGGGATCACTCTCTTTTTTGTGTTATCCTTGGTACTGAGTCGCATGACATGGTAAATACTCATGTACGCATTTTATTTAATATTTTATTTAATGCAACATGTTTGTAATCATTGTATGCACTGTGACACTGTAATAAATCTATCTATCTTACCCTTGAGCTGAAAAGTTCCTTAACACAATTACAGCAATCTGATATTTAAGTTTGATAATGTCTGATCAAATTTTTTTTTGAAAGCACTGAAAACAAATTTCAATTTTTCAATCATACAAGTCATTATAAATCTGATTATCAGATAATTTTTAAATTACTGAAATCAAAACAGACAATAACGAAACTGAAAAAGAAAATTGTAAATAATAGGTCATAAAAAAAGAAAATAATCATTTACATTAATTTTCTACGATTATGTTAAACCTAATAGCTAACAGGTGCTAACACAGTTTGTACTTTGATATGGTTTGGATATATTCCATTAATTTCAGGTACCCGATATATTGCAACATTATTTCAGCAATATTGTGTGAGATGTTTGCCTAATTATTCATTCTGATCATCACAGTGAAATATTTCTACCATTTCTAGGTTCCCTTTTTCTGTAACAAATTACAATTTTCATGTAAAGAAATCTATATTTGGTCTTTAACTCGGGACTCTAAAACATGTGCAGTTTACTATAAGAGGGTGACACTGCTTTCTGCCTGTATAATACACAATATCTTTCAATCACGTTAAGCAATTTCTTAAATAACAAGCTGAACAAAATAATGTTCTTAAAAATAGTATACCGATAGAAGATAACCCTTATTCCTAATTAACACAGATTAGTGCTAATTATCTCCCCTGTTAGGTAAAGATGGACCTTTTGTTTGACATGTTTTGTATCATTTAAAAAGCTCCAGTATAAGATACCAGTGCCAGATTTTGCAAAGGCAACATATTTCAGTCCCATTTGGGATTTCAACCAGAGGCCTTCTGATTTTCAGGCTTTTGGTCAAAGTTTCTTGCTAAAAGCCCACTGGCTGATGCATAGTATGTATCATGTCAATAATTAATGTATGAAGCATTGGTACATGTAAATCGCAAACAGTGATAAAGAATTTGTAATAAATAGCAAAGATATGATTATCCCTCTTTCAATGCGTAAAAAAAGATACATAGCTAGATTCAATTTACTGAGCTAAGTTTAAACTATTCTTAAAAAATTCATGCAAATAACTCCAATGACTGGCTAATGTCTCTAGTAAAATGTTGCATTTTTTGTTTTGGGGTTTAATACCGATTTCAACATTTGTTATATCTCGGCGGTCAGTCCACCTAACCGGTTTTCCTGGATAACTAACCAGTAATTGCCAATATCTCCGCAAATGACTAACTACTATTCCCACATGATCTACTCTGAATCAGCGGTGAGAGACAAATGAACATAAGACACAATGTCTGAGAACAATTGTCACGGAGAAATTTTGCCCTGCCCAGGGGTCGAACCAACGACCGATGGATTACTAATCCAGTGCTCTACCTATTAAGCTAAGCGGGCGGGCTATAAGTGTTGCATGAACTTTTACTGGAAAAAGATTAAGAAAGGTCCTACATAAGAATGTCTATATACACTGCAAAGTGAATGAAAGAGCAGAGGGATTCAGCCACTTAAATATCAATATTCAAGTGCAAATTTTTTTAGACTTCTCATTGGACAAAAATGAAGGAAAGACAGTAAATAGCTAATGTTACTGCAGGACTCTAGATACATAAGTCACTGCAGGGCCAAGTATGACATCAAAGCCGGCAATCAAGAATTGACTGATTTAGCGAAGAAATATCAATCAGAATAGAAAAGGTTCTTTTTATATCAATACTGAACTATATATGCTATCAACTCACTTTTTTAGACAAAGAACAAAATTATGAGTTTTATAATAAAAACCCACAACTGTAGTACACTGAAAAATACAGATTAAATTTAGTGAAGATTTATCATACATTTTGACGCAGATATTATATTGATAATTTTTGTTTACATTCAGTCCTAAGCCTTTGATGCTTAAGAGTCGAGTCAAACAACTAAAAACATCTAACCATTTTGTTCCTGACGGAATCTTTCAATCTCCTGTTTAAGCTGGTCATTTTCAGTTTCTAGTTCCTGTATAAGTGCTTCTCGCTCATCGGACAGGTGACGTATATGTTCCACATAGTTCTCCACTTCCTGCATCTCCTCTGCTTGTGAACGCTTGAGCTGTTCTTGTTTCTCTGTCGCCGCCAACAGATCATTCTAAAACATAACATCAAACACTATAATTATCAAACAGTCAAAACTTGACCAAATAAACGACTGTCTACTAAGAAGTCATTAACTGAGAATTTTTTGTGCATACAATGTAAAAATATGATTGTGTGAAAAGTTTTTCACGTATATCACTGATTCAAAGAATCTTATTTTGAATATACTTGTAAAGAATTGGTGACAATAGAGGAATTTGGCTGTTTTAACAGGATGTCAATACTATCACAGGCATATGAATAAATTCACTGCTACACAGCAGTCAGTGTATCTTGAAGAGACAGAAGAACTGAAGTCTAAGACAAACAAGTCAATTTAGTATACATGTTCATTAAGTATGCAGTTCTACTTGCAAAGGATAAACACTTTTTCTGGAATAATGAGCATTCTTTATAATAATAACGATGACTCAGTGTCATGTAATACATGTCACCTGTCAAGTTTCATTCTGCCGAAATATATCAGAGGAAAGAAATCTACAAGCCGGTCTTTAATAGGTCAATGAATGAATTGTAGTGAAAAAATGGTGTGTGAGTGAACGTATTTTCAGACTCTTACTTCAGCATTTTGGTACAATCTCCAGACATAGAAGAGTTTTTCTTCATCCGTACATTGTGGGTTTAGACCGTCCTCCTCTAACCGCTTGTCTATTTCTACATGAAGTACTGACGGGCTTTCCTGCAAATACACAAGCACAGAAAAATGCATTAACACTAGAGCAATTCATCATATGCTTATGACACATGTACATGGGTCATTGCCGGGATATCCACAGTAGGACCACAGCAGGACCATTACATAACTCTTCACTAATTGATATATAATTGATATATTATAATAGATATAATAATTTATATATATAATAACAGTGTAAACAGAACAAAAAACTGTGGGTATCTGACGATGACACAATATACTTTATCAACAACATTTAGTTTAGTTTAGTTTAATGTTTATATCTGTATACTTCTAATATCACAGTTCCAAATGTTAACCACTTTTAAACTTTTTCACAATGCTTAGAACTATAAATGACTTCATACTTTAGTAAAATCTGACATAATGAAAAGGCAGAGCCACTTTAACAATTTCCTGACTATATTTCCAGCACATTAGCATGAAAAAATCTTTATAACAAATCAGCAATAGTATTGCACTCTGAAAAAGAAACCTCCTGACATGTGTTCTACCGAGAGCTGACCTAAAAGATTTAATTTACCAAATATAGCTGAATAAATACTTCAGTAAACCAGTACACTGATGAGAAAATCAAATACCATAAAATAAACCTCTTTTGAAAACGAGACAGTAAGCATTACATGCGGAGAAATTTCATTTTTTTTAGCCATTAAATTTTATCATTGGACATGAAATTACATTTGTCAGCTCAACTGATATAACAGTGCTTCAAACATTCAAAACTTTTAAATGATTTAATCTATGAAAGGAGACTAAAGCCATAAACTCTTCAGACGCTAGGAGGCTATATATATAGTAATTGCTGTACACTCCAGCAAATCAGGACAAATTTACAACCAACCCTCTTCAACTGCAAACCAATTTACCGAAGATTTATCTTGAAGTTTTACGCAATTATGAGGTAAATGCTCTGGCAAAATCACAAAAGAAATGTTTGTCGATAAATGTGAGTTGGGCGAAAGAAATAAGACAAAATGTTTCAATACCTCAAATTATATCTCTTGTCTAGTTTGAAGTATGAAAAATATCCTTACCATTTTGTGAGTATGTTTACCTTTCTATTGTTCAAATACAGAGAACAAACAAACAGCCTTTTCAAGTTTGTAAAAATAAAGGTTTCTGCCACTTTAAAAGGATTTTATGGGTACTTTTTATCTTGAACTTAAGTCCTACAAGGAATGCTAAGATCTAGACATGTTATGGTTCTTCTGATAAAAGAACTTTAAAATTGAAAATAATAGTTCAAAGCCAATTGCTACGTTTAAAGGGGGGGCAGAGTTAGGCAGATGAAACAATTACATAATTATGTAGCTCAAGAGAACATTCTCATTTCTATAACATATTCTGTCACGAATGCATTGCATGACCACATGTATGTTTGTCATGAAGTTAGAAATCTGTGACTATAAATAAGTAACAAAATAAGTAATTCAATAATACTTAAAATTTTAAAAAGTAATAATACTTCTAATTCAGTAAAGAAATGCAAAAAATAAAGCCGCTACAATATTAGTTTATACATACAGATGCTTGGTGGGTCATATGACTTTACATAGCCTGTTTAAACTGCTATAACCCAAACCATAAAATATATCTATGTAATTATGACCTTTTTTTTTTTTTTTTGGGGGGGGGGGGGGGGGGGGTTAAAATGATTTTGATCTTGGAAGTTGATCTCTCTGTCTCTAGTTACAAGAAGTGTGTAAGAAATCATCATTAGTATTGTTTCATTTAAGATATAACTGATATAATTTTTCATCTATTTGTAAATCAACTTTGTACTAAAATCTTCTTTTTTTATATATTTTTATGTGAAAGAGAATTCTCAGGGAGTTCATGTCTGCTTATGTCTCACTCTGGTAATGTAGAGGTTGATTGGAATAGCAAACATCTGCTACACATAATGGGTCTTAAGGCAGAGGTCTGATGAAAATCATCAGTCCCTGTGCATCACAATAGTTCCAGACCCCTTCATGCAATTACACTTCCTATGTTCAAATTTATTTAAAGACATTTCAGTGATTTCATTCCTTGAGTTTTGGACTTAAAGCAGATATGAGAGCACAGAGTGCTAGATTAATGCCTGACCGAAGTCAGTCAGAAGCTACTGTATCTCCTTACTTTGTATGTACCTAGTACAATAGTTTTGCACTGAACCATCGCTATAATCTTACAGAATTGTTTAACGATGGCGATCATTTTTATTCAAACATTTATCTCTCTATTCCATGCATTACGAGCAACAATTCATCCCCATGAAATGACACAGTATTGATTTATTTTATCTGTCCATGAAACTAATAATTTATTTAGGTACAACTAATCCACTTCATAGTACTACACAAACAACATAGTTAATCTTTAAAAAAGCAATGTTTAAAAATAACTCCTGAAAAGAGATAAAGGGCCATGAAAAATACATTTGTCACAATGATAAAATTACATGCTGACAAAAGTTGAACATATTGTGGAATTAAGTTATTAACATAATAATCACAGAGTAATATATAATGATAAATCACGAGTCTAGTAGTAACCCAATATTGATAAGGGCAAGTACATGTATGCGCAGGTGTTCAGGAAGCCAAGTCATTTAAACAGATACTCATTTTAATTTCTATGCCATTGAGCGCCGTGACAATCTTTTACAGTTCTGGTTCAAACTTAAAAAGAGTTTCTTCTCAGTTGATAACTTTTGTAACTTTTCTAAAACTGATAGATTATTTGGTCCATATAAATGTCAAAAAACTACTTAAACCAGAAAATCACTTGCTCAAATTACTCATAATAAAGCAAGATCAAATTCTCCACATTTTTCGTAACACCTGGGAACTTTTTCTTATATCATAAAAAAGATGATATATAAAAATGTCACTGTAATATTTAAATAAGGAATTTATGTCTAGTAACACAGTGATAATAACATTTTTCTGTAAGCTACTATTAATATATATTATATAAGAAGAACATTAAATACCCGAGGCCTACACATTTATACCAATTCAGACAGAAAGTATGAGACTGTTAGTGTCAAAACCAAAATTAAGAGGGAAAGGATATGCACAAGTTTACAATTTTAATACTAGTATCAGAATTCCTGCAGGGTCCCTTCTCTCCTTAAAACAATAGACTTCCACTTATTAGACCAGTGAAGAAAAATGATTTCAACGGAGAACTTTATTTGTTCTAAAATTCAGATTTTTAGGACTGCTGATTTCTGAATGATTTTGAAATGAGAGTGATCTTTGTAACTGAACTTTACTGTAATTGGGTCTTTACTTCTGTATGAACTCAGCTATCCCCTAGTCAAACATATCTGACTCAGTCTGAAGAAAACTGATACATGTATGTCATTGAATGGGTAAATTTTGTATTTAAACCAATCTGATAAAGAATATCTATTAAAATATTAAAAATTATCAGCTTCTCAACGATTTAGTCTTTTAGATCTTCCCAGGTAGGAGAAATTTACATTCTCAGTTTTCAATTCAACCATTCTGAAAAATCAGTAAAATGTATTGCAGATTTCCTTCTAATGTTTGACCTAGCAATTTTTTTAATGTTTAACTTATTCAAAGCTATCCAAAATCTGTGTAGAATTTACTTGGATAATTTCATATAAGCTATGCCCCTGACCACAAAGGTAGCAAAACTAAGATGAACAATGTCAGATTTAATTTGTACATTCTGACAATTAAGTCATTATTACTTGTCATGCTGATTCATGATCAATGATCATTATTGGATTACATTGTGCTACAGTGTCAAATATGTGTACAATGACAATTACTTTGTCAATAGTGAATCAAGATACCTAACTCTGAATACAACATATTATGTCAGGAAAAATCTTATCTCACAAAGACTTGGCAATACACTGGCAAGGCACCAACAATGTTATATTTTTACATTTCTTTTATCTATTATTCATTGAATCAATTTCTGACTTTAAATAGTGTAATTATCTTTCTTTCTCTTGTTATGAAAAAATTACTCTACAAATATGACTTGCTCAAAAGGACAGAAAAGATTTTGTATATCTAGCTCAGCATGTATCAGAGGCGATATTCAAATACTTAAAGACTTTTAGAAATGTATTCATAGGACATATTACCTTTTTTAACATTTGATGTATGTTTTACTCTAGCTTAAATTCTCTGGTCACAGAGTTTTTTTATGAATTAAATTGCAAGAAAATATACAAAACTCATGAAGACTTCAATGACTGTTAAAAAAGTAAGAAGGCTTAGTTTTTTAAACATTTATAAAGGGTTATTAATTTATATCAGCTATATACAGGGTGGCCATACCTTGTGGTATATGATGTCATTAAGGCAGTCACAAGCAACATTTTTTGACTCAATTCAGAGGAGAACTGCAATAAGTATTTTATTTCTACATCAATATATATGGGGCATAGTGCATGAAAAACGGAAAATTGTGCCTTACATACAGGTCCTAATGATTCTTTTGCAAGACTTACAGTTTCTCTTAACATTAAGAGTTCATAACAATATGTTTGCTATCGCCAAAAACCCATCAGTTTTCCCGAATGTTATTAAATTCTGTACATCTGACAAAAGAATCATCAGGGCCAATGTGTAGGACATAATATTCCATTTCGCATATGCTATATTCCATTAAAATTGATGAAGAAATAACATACTTACAGCAGTTTTCTCCTCCGAATTGAATGAAAAATGCTGCTCGCCAAAATGACATCATACATGTACCAGGTGGTATGGCCACCCTGATATATGTAGATCCTGTACTATTTCAAACATATTCAGAATGTAAATATGTGTTCAAAGTTTTGGGGTTTAAACCCCTGTCTCGGCTTAAAAGAAAAGGTCAAGCTTAAACAAATTGATATTTAACAAAACTGATATCAATGTGCATTTTTTCTTTCTGATATCTGTTGATAATTTTAAAGTGTATAATATGGAACTCAAATTCTATAATTTCACAGTCCAACAACATTTCAGAGATTAAACTAGCTATTAAAATCAATTGGACATATTAAATGTCAATTGAAATCTCCACCTTGTGGCTTGTAAGTAACTACCAAGACTTCGTTTCAAGTGTGGAGTGCTAAAATTGCGCGATTACACTAAAATGTAAATAAAATAAAAGGGTTAATAAGGTTGCCAATTTCATATCCTCATCATTCTGCAGACATATTTTACAGGCATGATAATACCGTATAAAATTAAATGATTGTATTGTACACGCCTACCTTTCAACAATTGTAGTATAAGTTATAACTTCAAGTCGGGAGAAAAATACTGTAGACTTGAAAAAACTTACCAAAAGCCGCGTAGGTGTGCCAGGAGAGGCCATGTTCTAACACACAGTTCAGTTGTGTGTTTCAATACAAAACACGCACTTAAAAATCATACTCCCACATTTTTGGCAAGAAACCACGAAATATCATTTGATCATCTATACATTCGGTCATCCATGCGCACCTTGTCCGCCATTTATAAACAATCATGCATGTACATGTCAACGAACTTAATCCGCGTTTAATTGATTCGTACTTCACAAAAATATTAGGCCTCCGTTATTTTAGTTTCCTTACAGAATTTGTTTTTAAAAATAATCGAGAAAAGTTTTGTCTGAAGGTGTTTGCATAATCACTATATAATAAATTATTTTAAGAACTATTTTATCTCAAATCAGTTTTTCGTTATGCGGCTTAATCCTATACCTAACCGTTCTGAATTTACCGTACGGTATTTCTGTTCGTTGTTCATTGGCGCGTTGTTTAGTAAAAAAAAGTAAAGCGAAAAGAAAAACAAATATTTAGATAAAGATGAAGAGTCCAGTGTAGATTTGTTAGAAAAGTAAAGAGATTTCTCTGCAGTTTTTGAATACGCATGAACTCAGAATCACTGCGTTATATACGGATGTCTTTCAATGTTCTGAGAGGTCTACGTTTTGATGAAATGTTTAAAGGTCATGTGACACGACTATAGCAACTTTGTCTATTCAAAATAATCATAATGTACTTATTAAAATGGTTTAACTGCGAAATTAAGAAAATATTGCTTTTGATAAGAAAAAAGTGTTTTTGATGATCGGCTGTTTCCGTTTCGACATCGGTAGTTTCCGCCGCAATTTTTGGCTGTGACGTAGATTTATCCCTACTGTACCAGGCAGTAGTGCAGAATTACACTGCTCATAACACATCCGTTTTTAAATGAAAAAATAACATTAAACCACAAGTGCAAGATACACGATAAAGGCACACTTATAAAAATAAGATGCTATAAATTGTCAATTAAATAAAATAATGTGATTACTTCTCGATTTTTATAAGTAAAATCAAACTTTGTGCCGGGAGAACGGGTTGTAATTTTACCTTAATAAATATTCCAATTTCTTCCATGTTATGGTTCTATGTAAAAGTATCTCCTCCACGTTTTCACATGCTGCGTAACACCTCCTAACTTGATGTTTACGTCATAAACAAGTTCTTTTTAATTTAAATGTAGTAAAATTAAAGTGAATTTAGGTGATCTAATGTGTTAACATTTGTTTCCGAGGAATGGAAATTCACACTACAGTGTATAATCACGATGGGATATTGTTTGAAAAATAATAATATGGCATGTCCATCAAGTAGAAATTTATGTCTGCTTATAAATTAATATCCAATGAAATGTCAAAGATCCATAAATCACGCCTTATACTGTGGGATTTATGCAAATTAACCTGCCCAAATGGGACCCTTGTATATTCTGCATAGCTGTCAAAACAAAGCAATTAACTTTTTTATGACCCAATCAATGATAAAGTTGAGACTAATAGCAAAATTTTATGGCAAGTGATCTTACAAATTGATTGTATTACTTTTGATCAGTCACACTTGTGAAAACATTATGTAATAGCTTGTTCCAATTAACATGTCTGAATGATTTTTAGTTCAGTTTCAGTTTATTTCAGCATAAAACATAATACAATGTTTATAGCTAGAATACAATAAACAGAAAAAAAACATGAAAAAAAGAACACACACAAATATACACGCACATGTGGTAAACAGAAGAGTCAATTACAATCTTCAAAATATAACAGTTTAGTGGAATGTATTATTATTATAACAATGATGAGGTATACCAAATATAAATCTTTATGCATTTCTTTTCTAAGTTGCAAAGTATATGAAATTTGCTACATTGATAACAGTTTTGTTAGATTTCGACGACATAAGCGTTTCGAATTTATTTATATTCGGCCAATGACAAAAATATGGTTTAAAGTATTTTGTTCTAAGTTCTCTGTAATTAGGGCAAACAAGTAAGAAATGGTATTCATTTTCAATCTGTCGCATATTGCAAAACCTACATAATCTATTTTCTCGGGGCGTTTTTTCATATCTACCAGTTTCTATGCAAAGGCTGTGAGCAGATATTCTAATTTTTGACAATGCAATTCTATATTTTTCTTCTAAATGAATAAGCAGGTATTTTTCTGGTTCAAAGTCATGTTTAAATAATGCATAAGATTCAAGTTTTCTAGAATTGTTTATTTCCGCGTACCACTTTTGAAGATAAACGTCTCTTATTCGCAATTTAATGACTTCTAAGGGGATTTCAAGATCTGACTGATTATACCAGATATATGATAATCCGAGATCGTCTAATATTTTCTTAATTTGAAAAGCCCAATTTTTTCCACTATAAGTTCTATTTCTATCAACGTCATCTTTTAATATAAAATATACTTTTTTTACTATAAAGGGTTGTTCAAGTTTTAATATTTTTATCCAATATTTTATCATTATCAATTTACGACCTATGACAAATGGCAGTCTTCCGGTTTCCCCATAAAGTGCACTAAGGTTTGATGACTTTTTAACACCTAAAATGCTACGTATGAATTTTGTGTGCACCATTTCTATGTCAGTAGCTTCGTGGCTTCCCCAAATTTCTGCTCCGAAATTCAAAATGGGTGCAACCAAAGTGTCAAAAAGTTTGAATTTCTGTTTTATAGGTAGTTCTACATCTTTGAATAAATTGAACAATTTGTGAAGGGAGAAAAATGCATGTTGCACTATAGTTTTTTGGCTTCGCAACCAACTTCCATTTTTGTACAATGTTCTTCCAAGATATTTAAAATTGGTAACTGTTTCAATTTTTGTGTTGTAAATGAAGAAATCATAAGTTGTAAGCCTGCCTCGTTCAAAGATTATTGCTTTTGTTTTAGATGTGTTAATTTTCAATCCCCAAATATTACAAAAATTTTCTAGGTCTGTAATCATAGACTGAAGCGCTTGCGGTGATTTTGCGAATAAGGCTTGGTCATCTGCATATAGGATGAGAAACAGCTTTAATTCGTCTACTGTAAAAATGTCATTTAATTCAGAATTTTTATTTTCTATTATATCATCCACGAAGAGCATAAAAAGCAGAGGGGAACTGGGATCCCCCTGTTTTAAACCGATATCAGCGATGAAGAAGTCCGAACACACTGACTTGTATCGAACGCACGACCTAACCGCGTTATACATGGACTTAAGAGCTTTAACAAATTTACTACTTACATTTTTAGCTAACAATTTTTGCCATAAAAAGGATCTGTCAATTTTATCGAAGCATTGTTGGTAGTCTATAAAGATGCAATATAATTTCTGACCAGAATCAATGACTTTCGAAATTACTGAATGCAAAATAAAAATACAGTCAACGATTGACTTCCCTTTTTGAAATCCGAACTGATTGTTATGAATTTTATCATATTGACCAGGCTGTAAGTCTATCTAATAACAGTTGTGAGTATATTTTAGCTAGGATATTTATTAACGTGATACCTTTATAGTTTGTTGGATCGTCTATATTACCCTTTTTAAAGATAGGGGAGATAATTCCCTCACCCACTTAAGTGGGTATTCTCCGGTAGATAACATTCTGTTATACAGATTTAATAGAAATGGTGAGATAATGTCAAAGCAGCTTTTGATTATTTCGCTGGTAATTTGGTCAGTACCCGGGGACTTGTTATTTTTCTGAGCAAACACAGCTTTTCGTAATTCGGTAACTGAAAAAGGGATGTCTAATTCATCATATGTATCACCCGGTACGGTGTCCTCGTATGAATAGTCCTGGTTGTCACTGTCATTATGTCCGCCAAAT
This sequence comes from Cyclina sinensis, assembly GCA_012932295.1. Taxonomy (NCBI): domain Eukaryota; kingdom Metazoa; phylum Mollusca; class Bivalvia; order Venerida; family Veneridae; genus Cyclina; species Cyclina sinensis. The sequence continues at coordinate 29,607,942 of JAAONU010000005.1, forward strand.
AAGTTTTGAAATGTTCAAAAAGATCTTCCACCGTAAGATTGTCAGACTGGTTATTTAGTCGTTTGGATTTTCTTTTAACATTTTTCCAAAATTCGCGTGGATTTGTATGCGCTAAATCATTTACACGTTTTCCTTCGCTTAGATTGTTTTTTCGTAACGCCCTTTTCTTTGCTTCGTTATACGCATTTCTTGATTTTTAGTTAAGAAGCTTCCATGCAGATACATATTTAAATTAGATAATTAAATTTAATGGATCTATTTATGATGAAAATAAAAATCATTCGACTTCTAAATGTGAACAAATTATTTGAAAAAACAAAAACAAAAAATAATGTGTTTGTGTTTTGATTTTGACATAGTTTTTAGGGCTTCTTCATATTATTTGTTCTTTGATCATTGTTGTTTTGTTTTCAAAAAAAATGTAGAGTGAATAAGCCAAAGAAAAAAAGATATGCATTTATAATGAAAAAAATCATAGATCTAGTCAAAGATTACTGACACGTACCTCTTGCAAAATATACCACAGACAAAAATGCAACACATCACTGTAAGGAGAATGTTTTTATAGAAAAAATCTGTCGATTGTAGATAGTTAATCAAGTCTTCCAACAAACTGCATCGGATAAAAATAAGCATCTTTTTGGATCAGTTATTTGAAAAATATCTCTTAGTCTAGATATTTTCACTGATGTATCTTTTAATTGTATAACCCTGATTAAACTAGCCTCTATAAAATATTGTTCATTGGCTTCGTAATTACATCAAAATTTCAAATTATTCATTTAAAAAATCTTCAATGAATATTCAAGAAGTTAGCTTAACTTGTTCAATTTCGTTTTTTTACTATACTCAGTGTACATTTTCACTTTCCATCATAATTTTTAAGTTTTTGTTAACAATTCAGGCAGCTGTGTAAAGTGGCAAGAGATAAATGTGCGTCACTTCCGGTTTCGCTCGTGACAGGTGCGCGCAACCAAGTGCGTAAAATATGGATTTTAATTTGCTGTAAAAACATCTTTAAGACGAAAATTACCTGCGGAATTTTGTAAAACAGTCATAGTTAGATATATATTATTCGCTCATATGAAAATTTCGAGGTCAAAAATTCGTGTCACATGACCTTTAAGTCAAATTGTGCAAATGCTTTTGCCTTTATGTTGCCTTTATTAATCGAGCCTTGGGTACTGAATTTTGAACAACATCTGCTCGATATAACCTACCTACTCTGTGCACTTGATGATTAACTTGAATTAAGATTAAAGAGTTAGTACCTTTTAAACCTAATTTAGAGAGATCTGTATTTATAAGCTTTTTTAAAAGTCGTTTTCGCCAGAGAAAGTGGCGAGAAAGTGTAGCAAAGTTCCGTTGTTTAGATGCAAACGTTTGTTTTCATAGAGCTGAACATTCACAGGATATTATTTCTACGACGATATTTGAGATGGAAAAAAGGTAGAAGAATGTAATTAACATATGATAACGTTATGTTTGCAAAGGTCTGAGTGTGCTGAAAATTTGTAATTGCATGGGTTGAATGAGAGGTATAATAGTTTATACCATTCTTCTTCATCTATTTGAATCAATAAGTATAATAGGATCTGGTGAGCGAGTCTATCGTTTTTCAAAGTAAACGAAGCTGTCAATCATGATATGAAGTTGTGAGTAGATACTAGATTTTTATAACCCCACCACTTCGATGTGTGGGCGGGGTGGCATGGGGGACATATAGATTTGCCCTACCGCTGTCATACTGTCTCACTGTCTGTACGTAGACCGGTTTGTGTCGCGTGTAACTCCAAGCGTATAACTGCTAGAGCCATGAAACTTTCTAAGAATAGTTGTCAGCATGTGAACTTACGCACCTGGGTATTGGAGATCGGCAGAGTTATGCCCCCTGATTTAGCAAAAATAGCATTCTTAGAGTTGTGTCTCGTGTAACTTCAAACGTAAAACTACCACAGCCATGAAACTTTCTAAGAAAAGTTAACAGCATGTGAACTTACGCACCCGGGTATATTGACGCAAATGTATTGGAGATCGGTCTAGATATACCCATTGATAAGGCTAAAAATTAGCATTTTCAGACTTTATACGCACCTGTAACTTTACAGGATTTTTTGTGACAATACGGCGGAATGTGGGGGCATCCGTGTCGTATGGACACAACTCTAGTTCAATTTTCTTCTAGCAGTAATGCTCTTTTATAGTTAAAAAATGTAAGATTGGCTGGCCGTTACCACTATTGTTATACGTAGCAATGTACGACCGTGAACCAGACAAGAAAATCACTTGAAAAAACTCATAGCAAAACAGTCATCTGATGTTTTGCCTTTAGTCGTCCGGTCGTCAGTCTGGCTGCTAATCCTTTATATCTTTATATCTAACATTACTCAACGGTTATTTTGTACTCTGCAATATGCCATACTCACGTGTTTGCGCAGGAATACAATACCTAAGAATGAGAAAAGCACATGTTTTATGGATTCTTAAAGCAAGGCCAATTTTTATTTTTATCGCTGAAACTTTAATTCTTGAACAAAATAGCCTTTGGTTTATCAGAAGACATATTTGCAAAGGATTGAGTGTCAGATTGTGAAAAAGTACCCGACCTGGGGATGGGCATGTCAGACATTTTAACCTGTCCGTTATTAGTCTTAACATCCTTTTTGGTGGAAAGGAAGTGATGCTGACATTAGATGTTATATTGTTTACATGATTTTAGCGAGACAAGTCATTCATTACTACTGCAACGCCAAAATATTTCGAACGGTCACTTGATTTCAGCTGGATCAGAATTGATTTCCATTTGTCCATTTTTTTTCTAGACAGTAAAGGTCTTGCTATAAGCTCTTTTGAGCAAGACTGAGAGTTGATGTAAAGATAGACTATAGTATCGTTAGAAAAGAGACGGACGATGTTGGGCAAATCACTTATAAAGGAAAAAAATAGACAGGGGCCAAAGATTCAGCCCTGAAGGACCCCGCATGGATGAGTGGAAACGGATGGTAAATTTTTTCTAGTTGCTTTTAAAAATGCATTTATTTTACATCGGTTGGGAGGCAATTTCTTGCAAAGTTATGTTATTATATTGATACCCCTCGATGACTGCTTCCTGGGTTCAAGCCAGTACCCAGGCCGAAAGTGAGAAATGCAGAAATCACTGTAAACTCTTACCGCTGGTGGGATTCGAACCAGCGACCTCCGGATTTGGTGTCCGGCGCTCTAACCCCTCGACCATTGCTCCTTTTCTAGTTGTTCATTGCTTTATGTTTATGGTCAAGAGAAGACAATCACAAGCTTACTACGCAACATACTGAATGGATTACACTATTGCTACTATGAGGTTGTTCCATCTTACATGCTGTCTGAAATAATATAGATTAAATGTTTCACCAGTAAGTATTTCTGATTTGATTTTTATACAAGATTTAAGGGATTTTAATGTCTTAACTTGGGGACTTTGACCATTTATTTCAGGTAAACTTATTGCAGAAAGGGTGTCAATAAAATTTTCATAAACTAGTGTCCTTAAATTTACAGGTTTGGGTCACAGGCGTTCGGCACATTTGTCTTGCCAATAATGGTCAAATTATCATAATATAATCTCCCTTTGATCATCAAGAACAAAATAATTATCCACCACTCGTTTACTGTATAATATATATAAAAGGTATATAACTCCCGCAGCGTATTTTCCCGACCCGGTCAAAATTTTGCACTCGCATTTTTTTTCAAATTAGACATATTTTCATATCTATACGTGCAAACATAGCACAATAGATATATGTTCCAGAAACAGTTAAAAATATTGAGCCATCTATTTTCATTTTCGATAAATGAAACATCAAACTTGAAAAATTACCTTAAAATTGCGAGGTCGTCATGTTTTGTGCCAATGCATATAGCTTCCTGCAGCCTCGTTATCGATTTGACAGTATGGACGGCTACCGTAGAAAAAGATGTTGTTGCGAACAAAATGAAATTACGACCAGTTGGAAGATTAATTTTATGGAATATCTTTGTAAAAAGATAAGATTTAAGATAGCTTACCTGCTTGTAGAATTTTTTCCTGATGACATGCCGTTAAATGTATGTTTACTCGTGATGGATTTGGAAGTTTCTTTGGTGCAAAACATGTTGACCTCGCAATTTTAAGGTAATTTTTCAAGTTTGAAGTTTCATTTATCGAAAATGAAGATAGATGGCTCAATATTTTTAACTGTTTCTGGAGGATATTTCTATTGTGCTATGTTTGCACGTATAGATATGAAAATATGTCTAATTTGAAAAAAATGCGAGAGCAAAATTTTGACCGGGTCGGGAAAATACGCTACGGGAGTTATATATACCTTGTATATATATTATATAGTAAACGGGTGCATGATAGTTATTTTGTTCTTGATGATCAAAGGGTATTTTATGATAAGTTGGCAATTATTGGCAAGACAAATGTGCCGAACGCCTGTGGTTTGGGTAAATGACTCATTTACCCAATTTATGTCTGGAAGGTTAATTTTAAAGGTATCCACATAGAATTATTTTAAGGAATTTTGGAAACTCAAGTCCTCAGATCAAGCAGGGGGAGTTTATCATGTTCATGTTCATGGTTTGTAGAAAGATGTCTCATGGACATTTTCTTAATCACAGCTGTCTTCAAGGACCAGATAATATCGCAATCAGTTTTTAAGTTTGTTTATACTTTAGAAATTTGTTTCTTACAAACAAAAGGACGACATCGTCTATCATGCATCAAACATAAGAGAATCATTGTGTACATGCTGTTTCTCTTAACTGCCTCCTTAGTATACTCAGTTTTGAGAATAATTTGAAGAACCCATCACGAACATCAGGCTGGTGGATACCGATTACCGGCGTTTATTCGAGTCCATGAAACAAACAACATGGCGTCAGGCACGACTACAACGACGGACCAAGAGGAAGACGCTTCTGAACTTCAGTTTCCTAAAGGTTTTATTGATGATTTGTTTTTATAATTTGAGAATATTTTACATTAGGATATTACCTAGATCATCTCCACAGAAGGTCCTGATGAGATAAATTGCAATCGATTCCCACTTTAGCTATTTCGAGACGATTTAAACCACATAATTTCTGCCTTCCCCTTTGAAAATAACTGGTTTAAAGTTCTTACTATCATGACAAGGAGTTGTGATATCAAGGTTAGAAATATAGACCTACGGAGCTTCTAAATACACAAAGTAACAGTAGAACAAATGTGTCAAATATCTAGATTTAGACCTAAAACACTGTAAAAGATGTATCAATATCTAGATTTACAGACCTATAAAAAGATGTATAGATTTCTTTATATAGACCTTACCTTACAGTGGCCATGTGTATTGAATAATTCAATAAACAGTTATATTGTTTTGGTCCTGGGGATTTTCACTGGTAATGAATTTTGCCTGAACATTCGAGGTTTGGTCAGGTTGTAAGGGTCCCACATTTTACCAAAATCGACCATTTTTACCGGAATCGACTTTGCAGTACCGGAAATGACCTATATTTCATACATAAGCCAATTTTTTTCAAGGTATAAAACATTGTTTATTAATATATATAATATAGTTTATGTTTATAACAAAAGGAATTCGAAGTATCTTCAAGTGGAAAGATTTTACAAGAGAAAGAAAATGGGCGAGTTGTGTATGTCAAATGTTTCCACTGGCAGATACTTCAAACTCCTTTTGTTATTACATTTATTATATTATATATTAATAATGTTGTATATCTTTAAAAAAAAATTCGCTTTTGTATGAAATATAGGTCGATTCCGGTAATGCAAAGTCGATTCCGGTAGATTCCGGTAAAAATGGCTGATTCCAGTAAAACTTGGGACCGGGTTGTAGAAGTTGGGTGCATATTGTGATTTCAGGTTGTTTCTCTACCTTGACACATTCGCACTAGTCGTTTCGCTACCTATTAGAAGTCGATAAACTGCCCTTGAATTTCGCTACTTATAGTTAACAAATGGTTATCAGGATAACAATGATTATGCTTATTTATGCAAAATATTTTTATTAATTAAATGTGAATTTAAATATATTAAGATGAATATAATATTTTATTTTTTATTATTAAAAATGTTTCTGTGACATAAGCAGGCCAAGTGCAATGCTTAATCATTAATTGCCCATCTCCTTCGTTGTAAATAAAGTATTAAACTATACAATATTAAAAGCCAAATTAATAAGTGTGAAAAAGAATTGAATATTTCAATGAGCAAATAAAGATGTTTGTTCACTTTTATTACATATTAACATCGAGACTGGATGTGTGATAAACATAGTAGAATGAACAGGGTAGCAAAATGTCTAGGTGCGAAAATGTAAAGGTAGCGAATGTGTACAGGTAGCGAACTGAAAGGTAGCAACACGACCAGCACCCGCATATTGTAACCTTTGTTGGTGTTTTGTTATTTGGTTCTTTCAAGCAACAGTATTAATTGGAATATGTATAAATTTTTCTTGTCTACAGAATTTGAGAATGCAGAAACACTGTTGGTATCTGAAGTACAGATGCTTTTAGAACACAGGAAGACACAGAACGAGAGTGCTGAAGAAGAACAAGAGTTATCTGAGGTGTTCATGAAAACGTTACAGTATACACAGAGGTTCTCAAAGTTCAAGAATAGAGAAACAATAGCAGCAGTCAGAAGGTGGGTGGAAATAGTCTTTTTGTTCTCGAAGCTGTTTAATCCTGCTTGTTCCTTGCTATAGGTTAAAACACAAATTCCTAACATGTTTGAAGAGTATGGTATTTTATTAAAAGTTAATACAGAATGTTCCTGTTATAAATTGTTTCATCATATTATTTCGTCAGTTAATACAGTTTTTGCAGTTTTAATTTTTCATATTCTTTAAATAGAAAATGTTTTGGAAATTTTTCAAGTGCACTTTAATTTAATTGTTGTGCATCTTTCCTGCATTTTGTTGTTCTGAATGCATTTCAGTTTATTGATGCAGAAAAAGTTGCACAAGTTTGAGTTAGCAGCTTTAGCTAATCTGTGCCCAGACAATGCAGAAGAGGCAAAGTCTTTAATTCCAAGGTATATTGGTTACAGTTTTATATCCCTTAAGAGTGACCCTTGTTAATATTTAAAAAGAAAAAGACAAGTACACTTACTTACCCTTGCTGAAGGACCTTTCAAACCAGATGGGATTAGTTTGGTACTGGGGATGGTAATTTTCAGTCAGTTTTGGGCAAAACTTTTCAGAAGTCACAATGTCACTGATGTCATATATAACTGTAGTCTGTAATAAGGCATGGATGGTATCTGTGACATGGTGCTTTCTGAACAAAAATTATCACCCTAGCATCAGACTAGTCCCTTTTCAAACTGTAAATTCTATTCAAACATGTATAAGATATTCACCTAACTTCACTTATAATGACAAAGGTCTAAAGCCTTCGTTCTAGTTCTTGCCATAAGGTCTGCTTGATAAAAGGCTAAAGTCACAAAAGCCTTCTAATTTTAAGTTCTATCTGTACTAAAATCTATACTGAGGCATTTTCAAAGAGTTTGCAGCTGACCAGGTTTTAATTACAAGATGTCTCTGTGGTCAGTTAATCAAAAGGCACAATGGGGGACATTTATGGATTATCTACCCTGAATACTCTGATATTACTTTGGTCCTTCTGTTTGGATTCCTCTGCCTTTATCGCCATTTTCTCTTTTGGTATGGTGATAATTAAGCCTAATCATTTGCAACAATGGTAGTCAGATTACACATTAAGTTTAGCAATATGTTTTGTTAAGACCATTATCTTTGTTTTTTGATAATCCTAACTTTTTATTTAATATATAAGTGACAATTTTCACAACTAAAAGTCAAGACCATCACAATTAGAAGCAAGGATAAAGATAGAGGATTCCAACTGAAAGGACCAACATGCTATTTGGTCTACCTTTGATGTTATCTGAGTAAGGGAGATAATTTGTTTGGAATGTCCCTCATTTCACTTACAAAACTAACGTATACTAAAAAAACAGGCTTTACATTATGTGTTTCATCTATGTTTACATAGAGCATTCCCATTATTCACAGACTCCAATATATTCACATACTTGCGTACAAATCTACAGGAAACCCCAACTGTTTCTTTAACTTTATTATACATCAGCTGAATGCAAATTAGCTACAGTCATGTGGGTAGTCACAAAACTAGGAATATCTGAATTTGATATAGTTTTAACAAATGTCTGATATCTATAATAAACTAAGAAGTCTGTTTTAAAAGAAGTTGTGACACATGTAAATCCTTTTATCTTAATGTACAGGTTTTGTAGTCTAGCTTTGCAAGTAAAACTCGATTAATCTATAGAAAAAGACCTTGATTACAACTTGTACTGTTAAGTATCTACTTTTCATTCTGACTTTTCCAATAAGAGTTTTAAAAGCTGATCTAATTTGAAAATCATTTAAAAATATATTATTATTTCTGAAGCTTGGAGGGAAGGTTTGAGGATGAAGAGTTGCAGCAGATTCTGGATGATATTCACACAAAAAGGAGCTTCCAGTACTGAATCACGAGGACAGTTTACCATGGGGTAGGAGGACACACGGTTATATGAATAATGTGACAAAGCATCTGAGCCTGCTAAGCACTCATGTGAGAATGGTACTGTGGACGAACTTGATGTAGAATGACAGGTTTATGGTTTTGTTTCAGAAAGGATCATTGACACTGCTGCACAGTGAATTTACCAGAGGAATTAATAATTTCCTGTGAACTATTTTGTGCAATTTCCTTATACTGAACTGATTTTGTCTATTTTTACTTCTGTGACAGATTTTTGATAATATTGATACATTGTAGTTGTTTATAACCCCAAAATTGCACCTGTAAGTAAGATTTAGTAAGTAATCAACAGAGGGTTAAGTATACCAGCAGCATTTAGATAAGGAGTCAAGCACAGAGCTTTTACTTTGGAAATGACCAGAACACTGGTAGCAGTGCTAATGTGGGAAAAAAACAAGTTATTGAAACTTCATGCCACTTTTGTAAAAAGCTATTTTAATGATAATGACACCTTCTTTGATATAGATCAAGGGCTGATAACTTCTTTGTCTTTTTTCAAAACTAGAAATACAATAATGCTATCAGTCTAGGTACAATGCTTCCCTCTCACGGAGAATTGTCATGATTTGAATGTAAGGAGACTGTCACTAAAGAACCCACAGAATGATCTTATGAACTGTTTAAAGTCGGCTAAATCAGGACCTTTTGAGGGCCATCTAGTTTGTGTATTCTGGCACATATATTTGTTACTTTCAAAAGCAGCATGGCATCTCCTTTTATTTTTTTTATGGAAATAACATTATTGTACAGTATCAGTTGTTTAACAATATTATTCTTAGCATCAAAAACTGCTCTTGACTTTTGTGAAAATCATGCAGCTTTCTTCATTTATCATTTCATTACATTGCATTTTTCAGTGGAAATATAAAATAAATGATCATCCAAACATTTTGCCTCATGTTCTTACTCTCATTAAATAGTAAATAATGGTACAACTCTCTGAATAAAAGACAAAAATTAATACATTCAGTTCAAGTGTTGCACTAAGATTTTTTACTTGCACCTTGACATCATTCACATTTACATACAGAAAATGTTTTACACTAAATTTTAGGGCATGCCTCTTAACCCTGATCCTCCTGAATTTTTGTAATGGATTTGCCCAGCTTTGAACTTGGAACAGTCCATTCAAAGTTTAAGGGATTTCAATATCAAAATACAGAAATTGAGCTACCAACAGTATAGAGCCTGGTCAGACTGCACGGACGTGCAGGCTGGCCTGGCTCTATACTGGTGGCAAATGCTAATCACTTTCGGTTCCAGCAGATTAAGGGTTAATTAGATGGTGACGTTTTACTGTTGATGACAATGTGATCAAATCTAGACATATTATCTAAATCACATCAAGTTAAGAAAGGAGGTCAGTTTTGTACTCTAAATGTTCATCAATAGTTAAACTTTAAATTTCATTGAAGTGTTTAACTTTATGTAGCTTCAATATGGCCACATCTTCCTATACTGGCAAACACTTCTTGAATGCTTTGTTATTCCATCATGCAATTTCAAATATTGTCAAAGAGAGATTTTTTATGTGTATACGTAATTGTTCTTAGAGAAATAGGAAATAAATTCCAAAAGTTGATCCTGAAAAATTTGGCATCTCATACTGGCAAATAAAAACAGTTGAACTACTAAGTGGTACCGGCAATGGTTGAAAATTAATGAAAAGTAATTGGGACTCATATCGGGGTGTGATTACATATAAGGTTATAAGGTAAATGTTGAAACAGAATTTGTTAAACGTTAGGGTTATAATAAAGTTTACTAATAAAAAGGGATTTTAATGAGACAATTTATTACATATTGGTATGTCAATACAGGAAACATGGGGTGTGGGCTGATTATGGTACTAAAATGTTTCAGTCAAAATAATTTCATCCCATTATAGTTTTTTCTTTTTAGAGTATAAATGACATAAATACATTTCCCCATATGATCTATATAAAAAAATGCAAAGCATTGTCAGACCTAACCAAACCTATTCTTTTAAATGCTTGAAACAGGCATAACTTTTTAAAAAAATCAGTGAACCAAAACATGCTGCTAATATGCACAGCTTCACTTAGTTGTAAAGCTTCCTATAGTTTTAATGAATTCCAGTCAGTGGTTGCACAGAAATAGTCCGGACAAACTTGATAGCTGAAAGGGGCATAAAATTGTGAAAAAATCATTGAACGAACATATGCTGCTAATATGCACAGCTCCGCTTGGTGGTAAAGCTTCCTATGAAGTTTCCATAAATTCCAGCCAGTGGTTGTTTAGAAATAGTCAGGACAAAATTTCAGGACAGATGGACGAAATGGCCAAACACAATATCCTCTCATATCTTTTCCACTTAAATGTGAAAATACATCCACAAAGAAATTGCCCCCAAAACTACACTTTAACACCAAACCTATTGCACTAATTGTTGAAAGTTGTGATAGAATACAGTAAAAGAAATGCACTGTACAGGAACAATAACTCTTTGTAACTTGGAATTATCTCCCTTAGATATTTTTCTTGTACACTTCCTATGAAACTCGATAAATTCCTCATGGTGGTTACCTGGAAATAGTCTGGACAAATTTACAATTAAAAACGCATGAAACAGGCATTACTTTGGGAAAAATCAGTGAACCAGAACATGCTGCTAATATGCACAGCTCCTCTTGGTAGTAAAGCTTCCTATGAAGTTTTCATAAATTCCAGCCAGTGGTTGTTTAGAAATAGTCCAAAACAGCAATACTATGAAGCAGCAAGTTAGAAAACACCATTAATAAAGGAGCTGCAAGATTTGGGAAAATCTTGGAAAAATGCCAACAGAAACTATAACCTACTTTAATTAGGATAATGCACTACCTACACCTATAGCATTCTGGTAACAAACTGGAGCTGAATTTCCTTGACTTTTAACATTTTTCATGTAACCTATTCTCCAGATTTGGTCCAAACAGACTCTGTTGTTTTAACACTATCAAGTCTGAACTACAGGACATTATGTTGAAGAACTTTGAACTTTTGCTATCAAAAGTCATGGGTATAATTTCAACAGATCAGACTGATACAAGCAAGTGTTCTCTTAGTGGGTAAAAAAATCACAAGAAAAAATCACCTACATGACATTTATTTTGTAAGTACATGTATTTAAATATGATATCATTTTATCACAAGATGCTACATGTATGCCTTCTTTTTAGCCCTCTTATTCTAGTTACAACTCTTTTTGTTTCCTTATACAAGCTAGTTATGCATGTAATGTATTTCTACAGATTAAAATTCTTATACCTGCATTATCAAAATACAAAATATATGACTGTGAGATTGTGATTTTAATCCCCATGAAATGGATGACAGTTGAACATTGAAATTGGTTCTTCATGTTATTCGATTACTGAGGAACTCAGTAAGGAACCTTCAAACTCAGATGGTTTGGTATGTTGAGATGATGAACTCTTTAGTTTTTGGGTCCACAGGGTCAAACACACATGGATTTCAATCAATAACTGAAGAAAAACTGCTCTCAGGACCTACAAACTGTAAACATTGCTTGAGCAGATGACTCCTATTGCTTTTGGACCCATAGGGTCAAAGGCCATGCGCTAGGATTTTCAAAACAGTTTTCAATGAATAACTGAAGAACAGTGCTACCAGGACCTTAAAACTTTACTGAATGGTTTAGCATGCTCAATAGATAAACTTTATTGTTTTCAGGCCTATAAGGTAATTGGAAAGCTCACAGGGGCCTGTACTTTGAAAATCCAATTTCCAGTCAATGACTACAGAACAACTCCTCCAAGGTCTTTAAAACTTCACAGGATGGTTAGCTTTTATCAGTAGATTACCTGGCTTGTTTTTGGGGTCAAAGGTCAATTCTAAATTATAACTTTATAACTACTGTACGTAGATCCTTCAAACATTACAGGATGGTTAGGCATGTTAAGATAAATCCACATGGGCCTGTACTTCATAAGTGGGCTTTATGAGTTGGTAACTGTATCCTTTTATTTTAGGCTCACCATGCTGAGTCTATGTTTTTTTTTTTACTGATCTTTGGGATTTCTGATGAATGTAAGGGGGCCATCAGTGTCATTTTGACACTCTTTTGTCTCGTTATATAAAGAAGTAATTGTTAAGATATTCAGAAATGCTGGGTACTGATCTTTTATTCATAATCTTCTTTTACCTTTTTAAAGGATACATCAACAGTAAACAGAAATGCAGATACCATCTCAGATAGGAAATTCCCTATGATCTTATATTAAGACAAACCACTGACACTTCTTCGAAGCACTATTTGTAGTCTGAATATCCAGTTTTTACTGTATTTTCATTTGAAATTGGACTTCAGTTTTCTGACCAAGGTCTTAGAGCATTCTAAACAGACTAACCCCCACTGGGGTTCTTTTGACCTCTTTTAATTGGCAACCACTTATTACATTACATTTCAGATTTAGAAATAAGACTAGAAATAGTTGAAATGTGATCCAGACTAGTATTTTAAATGTGTTACATTTAATACAGTCAATTCATTTAGCGATAATTATATACATGTATAAGGTCTCTAATTGGTCCCATTAGTTTCAGAATTTGATGTCCCATTTTCTGGCGTTGTACCTCTCAGTTTCTGAAAAAGAAGAAAAAAAACAATCAATCAACTTAAACTCAGTGTGTTCTGACAGAGTCTGAGACAACTGATAAATGAAAAAAAACAATCTGCATACCAGCTGTGTTATACATGAATGAACAGCTGTCAGTGGTTCAGATATTTTTCTTTCTCAATGAAGTCTATTAAGAATACAGGGTGTATAACACAAACATTTCTGCCATACTTGTATAAAATCTCTTGTTAACAACTAGGCCTCATGATTTCAAACCTTTTTGAGTCTCAAATATTTCCCACTCATAACATTTCTCAAAAGACACAGCAAATACCTACATGTTACAATAAAATCAGAACTAATGCAAGATAAAGGTTGATATGTATTGGCTCAGGTGAGCTAAAACAGATTTCAGTGGCCCAGTGCAGAAAAGCCTGAAAATGGTTCTTACAGAACTGTACAACAATTTTTGCACTTTAAGCATCAAATTATGTACATATTATAACAGTTCTTCTTGGAACATGTAAAATTTGCTATATTTACCTTCCTTGCAAATTCTGGTAGAATGAATGCACTTCTGTGAATGTCTGTGTTGTAATATTTAAGATCCATCTGTTGAACTTCTACATCAGTTAACTTTCGTATAGGTTCTCTAAACACAGTATCCTACAAGTTATATAATTCTTTTCAAATATTTAACAACAGAAAATGGGTTTTATTTTTATTTTTTTACTCTATAATGTATTTCTGTTACAAGTTAAATATTTATTAAAAAGGTTACATTCATGTTTTGTGCTGAATCCTCACTGGTCAGCATGAAGCAGACAGATACTGATAAGCCCTGCCTCTTTTCATCTGTATAGACCATTCCATAATTGATGAATTGACCGCCGCCATTATGAAGGTCACGTGAACGTCCGCCATTAAAGGACTGTTAAACCTCACTATGATCCTTAAGTTCTGTATAGCTTTGTGTAACTCTTTAGCTTATTTCAAGCTGACATACTGCCTTATATCGCATGAATTATTGATATATTATAACTATTTTGTATGTTTTATTCCTGACATGAACATATTATTAACTTGAATTATTTAACACATGAAAGACTGTTAAAAGTGGAAGCTTGAGTTGTTTGAACCATATAATATGTGTAAAACACAAATAATTTTGAAAGCACTGTTTTCCTTTTCGAAAGTTGAAACTATGATTTCAATTATTTGAACAACTCTGAAAGCTTACAAAATGGACAAAATGACAAAATTAAACATCTCACTCATCAACCACATGCTCACTCTATTTTAACTAAAACTTGCGTTATTCTTTGATACAGTTTCAAAGAATACTTGACAATAAATATGCATTATTTGACATTTCTTTAATTATCAAACTGTCTTTTGTCATTCGCGGTGTCCGGTGGTGAAGGAATGTGGTTACGTAAAATAGGGGTGACATACTGTCTTTGTTTTGAGAAGTCACCGTTAATTGTCATTGTCATTCTTCCTTGATCAGTCACAGTAAAACACTGTAATAACGAAATTCGCTCTTGAGAAAATGCTTGAAGGCTTTAAAACATGGTCTTTATTTGTTCCTGATTGTTATATGAAATTTAAGAGTATATATTCTTCCTTACAAGCAAGATTTTCAAGACCGTACGAAATTTAGCATCTGTTGCCGAATGGACCTTTCTATAATATATTTCTTGCACTTGGGGAATCTGTTTTTGCAAAGAACTAATACGTACAACATGTGAGTTTGTGTATGCAGAAAGAAAATAATAGCTGCAAGCCACACGTTTGTAAGATATTGATCTTGCAATAATATGTTTGCTTTCCTTCTTATTTTTAACATTATTGTTGATGATATTTCTTGTAATACGGAAAACAAAATTATTATGACACCTATATAACTGTACCCTTTTGATCAGATTTTTAAAAGCAGTTTTTCGTGAAATTTTGATAAAATAAAAAGAATTAATCTACTGGAGAATATCACAACACCTTTATTTAACAGTTCAACAGATTCAGATGTCAGCAAAAAAAAATCGTTTACAAATATACTTTTTGTAAAAGACCTTGAGAAAGATCTTTGCAGATAATAAATGCTTCATGTGGTTTATATTAATCTGTTTCTCTAACATACAATGCCACATTCACATTACAGCTAAAAAATGGGACCTTTTCTAAGCTCCGCATTATAAAATTGCTTCAATCTGCGCAGTCCCTTAATGGCGGAAGCAAGGGAGGTAATCAGGTAGGTACTAATTTCTGGAATGGTCTATTATGCTATTGTTAACAGCTGTAGAGCTCTTTAAACAAAAGCTTTAGAATCTGAAACAAGAGGCCTTATTCCTTAGCCCATGCTATCTGCAATACCAAATAAATTACAGCTGTTTTGCCACTAGATGTCCAAAAGAACAATATTGTACCAACAATCAACTCATACAACATAACAACAATTTTTATACTTGCATGTATAAAACCTTTAAAAAATGGTTAACTTGAACCTTGAGTAAGCAAAAGCAGTTTTTTACCACTGTTTTAGTTCTTCTTAACACTTAAAAACAAAACTTTACAAAATTTCAGCTTTGATGGGTGAAGAATGTGCCTGTTTAGAATGTTCATGTGAACATTTGGTTTATTTTCTTTCTATGGCTGGACTCTTTTCCACCTAGAAACTGCCAACTTTCTTATGCAGTCATGAAAGTGACAAGACATGGTCCTGTAGGTCTTGTTCAGTAAGAGTTACAAAGCTTTATAAGCTAGCAACCTTCATGTTATTGGAGGTGGACCCACTTTACATGTACATTCTCACATTCTAGCCACAGCAATTGAAAATGGGTTATACCAAACCTTGAGTTTATATATAAGAAGGTTAAGCCACTATTTCAGGTAAAAATGAAGAAAACATTAATATTAACAGAATCATTCACTTTCAAAATAATCATGCTTCATGTCAAAGTCAATGGCAAAACAGATAGAATATTTCTACATACAGGATTTTTGCTGCATAACACAAATCCAATTTGACCGCTAGGATATGTAGGTATCGTTGTGTAGGCATAATCACATGTGGGAAACAGCTTACTACAGAATGTCAACATAGTTTTAATCAGGTCGAGATGAAGCCACAGGCACTCTCCTGAAATTTAAGAAGCATACTTTGTTTTTTTTTGGAGTGATTCATGTTAAGGGACACACCAAATAGCAAGGCAATTTTTCTTCCGGAACTCATTGTATCTCCTAAATTTATATGCAGTTACAATATCTCTGCACTGAGCCCTCAGTATTTTCAGGGCTAGTATAGTATCAGTTTTCTTTCCTGTTCATATAAGAAGGCTAAAATTAAGATTAGAAGCAATCTATTCTATATGTCTAAAATTGCTGGGTAATGTGGACTTAAGTTCAATAGAACAGAAGCCCCAAACAATCAGCTTTGTTAGCATTACCAGTAGCCAAAGTGGCTACTAAAATTTCTTAATTTCCATGTACAGTTTTTGAAAATATGATACTTATTTTCCCAATTTCTGGCACTACAATATTCAAAATGACAGGTAATTCTGACCAAATGGAAAAACCAGTTTCTAATTTTCATTTCTTACTGCCAATCCAATTCACTAAACAGGAACAATTTACGAATTTTCTGAACAATTTCTCATATCTTAATTGGTCAACTTAACATTTTATATTCATCATACAATCATAAAATGTTTGATCACTTTCTATATTACTGCAAATAAAAGCAGTGTATATAAGATATAAGTATCATCTGTGTTTCTTAGAAAGCTGCAAACTACACCAATGAAAAGCAATCTTCAAAGAAGTAAAAACAAATGCTATGTTCAAATGAACACCATGCCCCTGGCAGGGCCTCAAAAATGTCAAAGTTTTGTGACTAACAAACAAACACATAGACTGACCAAAAACAATATGCCCTCTTTCTGGGGCCATTAAAAATGATTCAATGATAATTATGATGATGTAGATTATAATTCTTAACCATAAAAATCTTAAAGTACACTCACCTTGACAGGAGAGTATTCCGTCGGGTTTCAGTGCTTTTTTCATTAGTTCATAATATGACTGCTGAAATAAGGAACTAGCTGGCCCTGAAAAAAACACAAAAAAACTTAGAGTTTGTGTCTGAACCAAAAACATAAGTCTCCTCTTGGTTGAACATACATTAGGTCCTTCCCATTCATGAACTTGGACATAGTCTAAAGAACTTCATCTCAGTGCTGTTACTTTAAAGACAATTTTTTTTGTGACCTTGACCTTGCAGACCTGATTCTTGTGCACAACACACTGCCTCATGGTAGTTAACATTTACACCAAATAATGTCAAAGTCTCACATTGCCACATGGTAGTTCATATTTACACCAAATAATGTCAAAGTCTATCACCAAATGACAAAGTTATGGAGCAAACATACCCCCCCTCCACCCAATTTTTGATCTTTGGCTTTCAGTGTGACTAAACCTGTTTGTTGTGCAACATACATCATCTCATGATTGTTAAAATTTCTGTCAATTTATTTCAAAACCAATCAAAGAATGACAAATTTATGGAGCCGACAAGATAATGTGACATCAAGATATCCAAATATACAAAGCACAACATCAAAATGTCTCC
This sequence comes from Cyclina sinensis, assembly GCA_012932295.1. Classification (NCBI taxonomy): domain Eukaryota; kingdom Metazoa; phylum Mollusca; class Bivalvia; order Venerida; family Veneridae; genus Cyclina; species Cyclina sinensis. The sequence continues at coordinate 29,625,753 of JAAONU010000005.1, forward strand.
CTCTACCACTATGTGGGGGAGACATAATAAATGATTCTATAAAAAGGGAATGACAAACATGACTTTAATAAGTGTTAAAATAACATAAATGTATTTCAAAGAGGAGCAAATTCAATTCCAAAAAACTGTTTCAAATGCGGTGATAATAAAATGTTATGTTTTCCCTCCTTGTAGCATAAAACTAGATTAATGCCAAGGTCAAAATAAACAAACTTCAGTCCTCACTTGCATCTCAAAGAAAACATCGTCTGTTAAACTGTCTGACTGCTACATACTTGGTTACATCTGAATTTTTTATTTTATTTTGCAAACAAGTTTTTGCAAATTATGCCTTTCTAACTAAGTGTCTGCTTCCTAGTTCAAACCAGTATTCTGACATGCCGAAGTATATTAGTGTGGGATCATAGATAGACCATCAGACCAGTAACCTCCGGATCAGGAGTTTAGGGCTCTACTCCCTGATTACTGTTCCGGAACTTGTAAATCATCAAAATACAAAATAAGAGTAAAGCACTTACCGACAGGGTCGGAGGAATCTGTAATGATAATGTCATACTCGCCCTGATGTTGTTTCATATACTCAAAGCCGTCACCTACATGTAACTTCAACTTCGGACTAGAAAAACTTTTAGACATTTCTGGCAAGTACTTTTTAGAAACTTCAATAACTTTCTAAAAAGAAAAAAACAACAACAATACAATAATGTTATTGTTAGCAAGAAAAAGCAAGTAAGTTTTTACAATACAGAGTATTGCCTATAATATACATTGTAAAGCACAGACCATACATAACTTTTAAGACAAAAGGTTAAAACTAATAACAATTTTGACAACTTATGACACAGAACAACAATAAAGTATTTTTTAACCTAGACAAATCAAATGCTGCATTAAAATTTATTTACACTCTTACGAATATCAAAGTCCGTAACAGAAAGGTGCAATGCATCTTAGAATACACAACCCAGAGCAGGATTCAAACTCCCATCTCCTGCACGACATGCCAACGCTCTAACCACTGAGCCAAAGAATCGATTCCCTGACGCATTTGTCAGAGGTTGTATTCATACAATTATACGAAGGTGTGCACTAGACTGTAACACATCACCTCTTGAGAAATTCATCATTTATGATGACGAATGGTGTTGTGTATTTTTTAGATCAATGGATCAGACAGAAATCTTGAAAGATTTTTTAATTTTTATTTTAATTGTTATTTCAATTTTTACAACTAAGTCCAGGAGGGGTGATCCCGGAATCTGAGCTACAAAACTGCATTTAAATGCACAAGCATATGTGACAATAGCAATATGATATCATGTGTTACTAAAGACTGGAAGTTACCACTTGAAAATGAAACTTATATCACAGAGATCATTGGTAACAATGTAAAAACGCTACCTCGTCAATTTCACACTGGTCCACTTGTTCTACATCAGGATGTTTGACCACTTCCCTAAGTATACCCCCGTCCCCACCGCCGATGATCAACACCTGAACAAACAAACAATAATACAATGATTTCCTCTTATTTGTGGTCCAAAACTTTTACACTTAAATACTGTATAAAAATCATAATACATCAAACTGATGCCTTCGCTTCTATACCATTTTTGTAAGTTTAATAACAAGTTTAATTATCACTAAAAAACTTGTATATTTAAATAGCAACATTGAAAACCTTAGGCCCTAAGTATTGGACTTTTTTTGTAAGTTTAACTTACCCACTGATGTTTGGAAATAATGCAAATTTGACTTTGGAGTTTGCATTAAAATGTTCAGCTAAACCCACAAAATGATGATAGGAAAAAGTTACCTTTCTTGGTTTGGGGTGAGAATTAAGAGGTAGATTAGCCAGCATCTCCTGATATGAGAATTCATCCCTTTCTGTACACTGTATCACACCATCCAAAACAAGGACATTACCATAGGTTTCACTGAAATAAATCAAAATACAGCTTATGTTAAATATGTGAGCGAAATGTGACAGTTTGTCTAGAGTGTTTAAATTTTGAACAATCCTAGTTTACTGGTACAACTTTTATTCATGTGTTAACTAACAGGGATTTCATTAAAAAACAATACTGATTCAGCATCACTTCAAGCTGTCTTGATATCCACCTAGAATTCCTGTAATTTAATCAAGAAGATAAAAGTTTTGCCCAATCATGGAGAATATCAATTTTGAATGACAATTAACAAATGTTAGACCCAGATAGGCATAAAAAAGTTAAGCATTGGGCTGCACCTGTTATCTCTGTTTTTGACATCCCAAGGCTGTAACTGATATTCAAGAGTGATTCTGATGACCCAGAGCAATTCTTGCATTGCATTTATTGTCCAAAACACAGTAAAAAAGTACAAGGATAAGTCGTAACGTTTTGATAAGCTGGTATTGATTAAATAGATTAATTATATTTATAACAGTAATTTACAATCATAATTGAAATATTCCAACACACACAGATTTAAGGTAGTATATTTAGGTATAAATGAAAATCGATAGGACCAAAAATAGGAAGTCAAAACCTCACAAAGCTTTACAGCGATTTTCAATACACACTGTCACAGTGTGTAAAGTGAGCATGTGAATTTCTGCTACTTTTCTATGTTTAAATCATCAGAATTGAATAATTTTCCTCTGAATCTATGTAAGTTGTATCAAGTGTGAAATAATCATCATCCCATAAATCTAGCGACAAAAAATTATGCAGCAACATTCCTCCAGGTGAAATGGAAAATTAGTACAGCAAGAAGCAGGGTTACCACTGTCACTCGACATTGGCGCCAAATGCAAGAAACAATTCATTCTGACTCATAAAATCTTTGGTTGGTTAATGTTACTGGCAACCAATGTCAAAGAAAAAATTCTATAACTACATCAGAAAACAAGCAACATTAAGCGGTTCTTTACTGATGTAAGGGACTGAAGGTTTACAAATGGGTTGAAAGATATACACACAGACAGCTGCTGCATATCGCAGATCGCTTAGTTTATCAATAAATGTGACATTTTGTGAAGGTGTTGATCAGAAAGTGGCATGCTGGTTTGGTGGCTTAGACTTTTATCAGCCAATGTTTTACCATTGTTTTCTACACCTTGTAAGTGTTTGCAATCACAGGAACCTGAAATTTCATCAAAATAAATCAAATATCGAGACTCCTACATGTATGTTCAAAAATCATCTGATGGACCTCAATTTGAAAGACTTCTGTGCATGTGCATAGTTTTGAAGGATTTTTTATTTTACATTAACTTTTTACAGTGTTGTCTATGTCCTTGTGTTAAAAAATTATGTGATGGGCCTCAATTTGAAAGACTCCTGTGCATATGCACTAAAACTCATGTGTTTACAAGGTCATGTATTGATAACATAGAGGTAAATGTGTCTTTAAAAGGCATTTTTGTACACCTTTTTCAAAATGGTTGTCAATGGCTGGTACAGATAAAGTGTCCCTGTGATAGGATACCAGAGATAAAAGAATGTAGGCAAAAATTAAGCGTTAATACAAAAAATACCGATACTACTTTTGTACATGTTGATAAATGCTCCTTAATATCTTTAGAGTAATGTAACAGTTTTAAATTTCGATTTTTTTTTTCTTGCTCTAACTTGTGCCTTTTAGTGGTGTGTGTTTTTTATAATATCATGAGTAACTTAGCAAATTATGTTGAAAATTCCATAAATTAAAATAAAATAACACTCTTTCAAACTGTTCTGAATCAGACAACAGAAAAAAAAGACTTAAAAGCAATAACTGAATAAGCCGTCTAAATTAAGACACTGACTGTGACCGAGTCTGACTGACGTCTAATAAAAGTCGGTATTTAAACTGACAAATACCTTTTAAACACTAAGATATCCTGATATTTTGACTTTCCCTGATATAAAACTTCTTCAACCTTCAATGACATCGCCTGTCCAGGCCATAAATCGTTAATTTCACTAAACCAACCATTCTTCAGTCGCTCCATGTGTACAATTTGTGAAATTGACACTCCACCTCAATCGTAAAACTTCGGGTATTTCCGTATGGTTCGTAAAATACGCATAGCATAAAGGCCGAGGTGATCAGATTGACTCCACCTGTCACACTATTTCCGTTTTTACTTTTATGTGAACTGGAACATGATTACCGCAACGGAGCGTAAAGGAAGCAAGCTACCTAAAATGCCACAGATTGTCTACATGTTTATGGATAAGATCTCGCAAAATCTCGTTTCTTTTATATCTCAAATATCCCCAAAACTATTTATTTATGATAAAAACAAACATTGCAACATAATGCAATATATCATGAAAATCAAAGTAGATACCCTTTTTCTTTTATACTGAAATGGTCACTTTGCTATTTACTTCTAGTTAGCATTTTTATTGTCATTTTGTTTCTGGACGAAATGTTGACTTGCCGCGTGATTAAACAGTGTATTCATTTGGCTTATAAAGGAGTTTCGAATCTGTGGTATTTTAGGTCTGTGCCTACTGTCAGTACATTGTCAAAACAGGAGTAATTGTTATCTAAGCTTCTTTATAAGAAATATGAGAAGTCCATCAGCCAGCCGCCGTGTTGAAAATTATGTTTATTTTATGTGCAATAACCTAATCAAAGTAATAAAGTAAAAAAAGTAAAGATTAAATAGCAGCAATCTATCTTGTTTAAGAAAGTTCCACTTTCACTTTCTCTTTGAATATTTCCCCATACTTTATTACATGTATATCTAATACGCAAGTTTTCACCAGTGTCAAAGCTTTCTCTGGGACGCAAGCGACGAATTAAAAATACCTTAACTGCACATTTATTTGATTTCATTCAGATTCAAAGATACTGAAAGTTTTTCAGCACCAAATTCATTTCATCGTGCATAAAACCTTGCATTTAAGGTCTGTTCAAACAGGACTAAAAACGAGTTCTTGCACTAATGTGCTGTTTGATCATATTTTTTCTAATACTGATTACAGGGCCTATCAACAAAAAAATGGAACCGATCGTTCTGTTTTTCGGCCTGAGATTCGCACCCATCGCAACTTCGCTTGTCGTGGCGAAGACGAAATATGTACTAAGAATTTTAAACACGAACACCACGATATGAAGAGTTATACTCCAAATGCGTTTAGGCCCTGAAATACCTTTGCAAAATGACGTACATGTAATTAGTGCGAGAGAATCGACATACGGTATACAAATTTGATGCATTTAAATTCAGTGATTTTCTGCTAAATATTTTTTGTTTCATCCAAAAATATAAATGACGCATTCATTTTCGTATGCTATCATCTGGTGATGCCTCGTGGGAGTGAAACCATCCTTTAAGGAATCAGTAGATGATAACACACGGAAATCAATGCTTTATCCCTACAATAGTACGAAATTTCTAGGTAGGAAACCTCCAAAATTGCAGAAATGCAATTTTCTATCAGAAACGCAGAGAATCACAGACTCTCAGTCCATCCAGAAGATATTGAACTTCAAAGAGTTATCATTTTCAATAACATCGCTAATTACCAACAAGTTTAACTTGTCCTGAAAATTATCCAAACTGCAGCACTGTTTTTTTTTTCAATCGACAATATTTCCCTTTTCACGAATGAAAATAACGGCAAATACCTGAGCATTCACCTCATGCTCCTCCCCAAACGTTTGTAATGATTTGCTCCAATCGCAGCTACTTTAATATGCAGATTGCAAATGTTAAAAAAAGTGGAAGGCCATTTAGACTAAAATTTTGATAACATGTTAGACATTTTTTTTCGTTTTTTTATTCATATTTTAAGAAAAAGCATGCGCACTCAAGTGTTTGTAGACTGGTTCTAAAGATACTGACATCAAATCGTGAGGTTTGACTTCAGTTTGAAAAATGAATGTCGCCTGAAACTAACCTCAACACTGTGGAGAGGTCTGATGACCTCTCCAATAATACCATTCAAGCAAAAAGAGTCTCTAAACTTAACCTGGGAACTAGAAAACTATTGTTCTGCGTTCATGTCTAGTTCGAGTTTTTGTTAGCTTAAATTTTTCTGTAGTTTAGGTTAGTTTAACCCAAGTCACATCACAAATATAATTATGTTTCTCGCAAATCGCAAAACAGTGTTGTTGTTGTTTGTTTCGTAGAGTACAGTTAGGACTTCTTATAAACTTCTGGAACATGAATTCAATTTCCCGTACATGAATGTTTTCATTATTCTTTCTTCAACATGAAACCAGAATTTCATGTAGATAACAAACCTTTCCTCTACTAATTATCGATTTAAAATAACGGAAAGGTGTTTTATTTCCATTTCTCGAAACAGTTTCACTTAGAGGACGTCATGTTTTCGGTCTAGATTTAATTATAGATAGGATTATGCATGTATGTTGTGTATTCATGTAAACCAAACTTTAAATGCATGTAGCAGTGATAAAATCACTCTATTAAACAACAAGTATAATTCTAATAAAGTTGGGTAATTTGGGTAAGCATGTCTGTGCATTTTAGAACAGAACATAGCACTTACTCTACTTGCTTTTTTTGTACAAGAAGTATGTTTTTACAGAATAACGTAATTAAGGAATATTACCATTTAATTTAATGACTAATGATTCATATTGTTTTATTTCGTTCATTCTAATAGGAGCATAACACCTCAAAAATAAAACAAACGTTACAAACTTATCAGTTAATTTTTATCACTATTAGTTGCAAAACAACATGTTTGGTCCACATTAACTATTTTAGCTTGTGTCATGCACATTGATTTAATGATGTATCATATAAGATGAACATATTCTCTGTAATTTTTAAGATTATAATACACATCCTGCCAATCCAAACAAAGTGTCGACTGACCTAAAATATACACCAAGCGCAACCTTAAAATGTACCCTTATGTTAAGACATCTCCGAAATAAACTGAACCCTACAGACTTATTATTGAAAGAGGACAGAACTTTCGGCTAAAAGTCTCGGAAATTTTAGCGGAAAATGTGTTAGCCTGCCTATTCCATGGTTACTCTACACAGTTCAAATATTTATTACGGCCTCTGAGAACATTCATCGTTGAATTTCGTGACCAGGAAAATATCAGCTTCAATGTTTGCCTTGTGATTGAGGCCTGGCGAGTGTGTAGACATAACCTATGGATAGTAATGTGATTATTACACAAAACGGCTTCCTTTTATGCTACAAAACAACTGAGAAATCCAGGACTATGCCATTCTCAAGTCACAAAATTGAAGTTCTTTTTTTGGTGAAAAAATGTCTCTAAAATGTCAACATGCAAGTATTAAGAAAGAGGTATTGCTTGCTTTGAAATAATCCGAATGACTAGTTTCTGTTTCAAGGTGGTTGTTTTTAAAAGTGTTAGTATTTCGTGATTTCTCGAAAGGAGACATTGATTTAAATTTAATAAAATGAACATGTACATAATTTAGTATAAAACGTATACGTTTTGGATTAAGTATCTTCAATTGACAAGAACTGCGCTTGAAAAAAAAACAACATTAATAACATCAACACACACAAAAAATGCGCCTTTAATAGCGGTTTAAGACCGGCTGCATTGAGAAGCTTGGAATAATAGACAATACTACAGCACTGCATTTTGTTTCTAAACCTTGCGATAATTGTAGTTTTGAAAATAACTTGTTTGAGGGTTACTGTGATGGAGCAATACTAAAATACCACTAAAATCAAGTAATTTTATAGCTGAGAGTTATGTTTTAGTTTAAGAAATATCATGTTAATTAAATTACAAAAGATCCGTCTCTCTCAGAGAATTTTAGTGTCTTTCATCACCGTCTTTCCCCATTAAGAGAAGAGAAAATGCATTTATAGTTGACCTTGACCCTTTGTTCTGAATCTCGTGCAGCATACACTCGCTTTTACCCATTCAATTTACACCCTTTACGACTTTTGACATTGCAAATTTGAAATCTCTGTTTCCTACACTGCCAGAAAACTATGTTGAAAATTAGCTGTCACTAGATATGGTGGTTTCTCAGATGATATATCTAGCCGGAGACGTTTACATTTTATTAAGTGATGTTCATAACTCAATTTTTTTGTGATAAGAAATTTTGCCAAGTAAACAATATGTATATAGTTTTTCACAATGACTGTTGCCAGAAATATATGACTATTTCTATATGTAATTTCATATATTGCTAAAACCTAGCTACTTTTTAAAAAATAAATGGTAGAAACATTTCAGAGATTTGTTGTTGTTGTTGTTGTTGTTATTCTGGACGATGCACAAAACAGTAGCATTACGGGAAGAGTGAAAAGTGCCCTGATTTGCCCTTGAACGTGAAATGATTCGTTCGTGACCTCGGGCCAGGGGATTTGCCGAACCTTTCTTTACCTTCGTGTTTGGCAGACTTTGTACTCTAACATAAAACAAATGTATCCAGTTATTACATTTAGCAAATAAATTGTCTTTTATTAAATTGTTATTGTTACCCCCAAAGAGAGAGGTAAACAATTAACTAGAGAATGATTAAACGTTATTGAGTACGTTTCAATTATACAGAACTATAATTTCATGTAGTCCAAAGGAAATAGTCGCTCCGTAGAAGTCTACAATCTCTTTATGTCACGGTATGTGTGAAACATTTAATGGTTCCACTGTTACAACCCATAATCCTGGGGGTATATGCCACTGTTGATTTTTAACATTTAATTGAATACAATTCTTTAATACATTTTACATGTAAATATATCTATCGAGTGATGGAAAATAAATGACATTTCCTATCATGATTATACCCACGAGCAAAGATCCGCTCCTTTTTCTATGTGTACACATGCGTCAGCGAGTGGTATTTCGTTTTTACATTCCTTTTATTGCAAGAACAGTGTATGACACATCACTTCATTGCATTCTTACGCTCTAAATGTAACGCATATTGGAAAAATGAAACATATCGTATATCCTGTCAATAATTCACAAAAACAATACAAATCTATACTTAAAAATAAAAGGTAATTTTCACTTCTTTCTACTTTTTGTCAAACAGTCAGTACAAAGAATCAAGAAACAACAAAATTCGACTCAACCTTTAACATTTATAAAATTTAATTCATAAGACTCGTAAGTGCAGGACTTGAAACAATACAATTCGTCTGCATATACAAACGATATTGTAAGTCATATTTTCACACAAAATACTTATGTTCTGACTTCCTGTATTCTCCTTGTATGGTAAGAAGGCAAATATAGTCTGCATTAACTTGGACAATAAGTCTGCCATCGCATAAAGAAAATGGACTGTACTACTTAGAAAATGAAATACATGTAACTGATGGAAAGAAGTTCGTATATCCGTGAGACAGAAATGGCACTTAATGGAAAAAAACGACCAGTTTGAAAAATAAAATAGTCCTTACATCTTATCTTGTGAAGGAAAATTGTTCGAACTGCATCAACAGAGAACAAGTCCTAAATGTTATAAAAAAAAGGCTTGCGTCAGTTGAAGAAGGAACATTACCAATATCGGAAAAGACATTGTCCTTTCTATTTTGGGAAAAAACCACATTTCTGAGGGTAAGAAACACTGAATAAACCAATGGCATCAGGATAATCTAGTTCTGTCTAGCACATTTAAATCTTCCATTTCGTTGACTTCAGTCTGACGTTCCTCAAGAAACTCGTGAGTAAGATTGTGCCGGGTTATGATACCTTGAATCTGAAACGAAATGTACACGTTCTTCTCATTACCTAATTAATTCAACTAAAAATAACTTTGTTACACGTTAATTTCAGGAACGACAATTTTGAATTGAAATATATACTCTTTTAAGAAACGTGTTAATACTTTTAAAATTAGTAGTTATAGGAAACTGGTACAGAGCTTATCGACAGAGGCATGCTTAAAAGACTGCCTGACCAAGATAAACCACATGGTCGACAAATCTATCAAATGGCGATCATTTTTTGTATTGGAATATGCAGAAAGGTTTTTCGTTAAAAATGATTACCTGACCATAGTGGTCAACAACTGGCAGATGTCGAAGTCCCATACTTCTAAATAAGTTAAACACTTGTGGAACTGGGGTATTTGGGAACACTGTATAGGGCGTGGCGTTCATGTACGGTCGTACATCCTAGAAAATAAAAAAATTATAGCAGACTGACATAAAAGTTGATATGCAGAATGGCCGTGGAGTTTCCCTTGTTGAACTTCTATGCTTTTGTTCAACAGTTTCTCAGGTAAATCATTTCAGTTTCTGAATATATTTTCTGAATATGCTTTATTCAACAGTATCTGGGGAAAAATATGCCCATTTCTCAAGTCAACTATCATTCTTTTTGAAAGTAGCCTCCATAAATTTGGTAAATACAAATGTACCTAGTACTGCAAAAAATACATAGAGGATTTAGCTTCTATTCAAACTCCCTGTGCTTGTTACTTTGGCTAAAAACCAGAGAGGTAATAAATAAGTGAATGCAAGTAATTTAATGCAAGCAATATGCATTGCCCTGTCGACCGAACACTTTAAAAGGTTTTCTCGATACATAAGTAAAGAAAGTAGATTCTATAGATATTGGCGATGCGTATTCAGAGTTATTTTCCAAACTTATTAACATATCACGAAAACAAATATTATGTCGTTATTGTTATCACGTTTTTATTTCAATCGCTAGAAGAGCACAGTGGATGAAATTATATTTCGATGAGATCTAGTAATTTAATTATTTCTATTTAATTATTTCATGTCTGCTATAAATCAATAATTTATAAAACTATAAATCTTATAAGCTCCTAGCATACTGCCATAACACAGACTTAGCAGTATGACATATACGGAAAAGAGGTCTGCCGTTTGCAATAACATTCTCGCCACATCACCTGCGTAAATAAATTTCGAAGAAAGAAAAATAATCAAGTCTTAATTCCAACGACAGAACAAAAACATACTACTTCTCAAGTCTGCTCATTTTCTCGTCCTCTAAAAGCTAACACGTACTTTTTACTTAAGTTTATCACTTAATGAATGTAGAGCAAACTTTGAAGGATAAAGCAAACATGTTTGACTCTTTATTGAGTTACTCTCATAACAGTTTCAATATCAGTAGTCAATATTTCAGCTTCAAAAACTCTGAAAATAACAGTTATATTTACTGTTTAACTTACAATTATATATTTGGTATCACAAATATCGTTGTTTTTGATATCCACAATATCTGGATATCTGGGATAATCCTCTGTTAGTGTATTATAACCAAGCACCGGTTGGGAGCTCGCCTGGAAGAAAATAAAAAGAAACCCCACAGAATTAGTATATTATAGTCAGTTTAAAGGCACATGTTATAAAAGGTAAAGATTACAGCAAATTACATTGGGCATTATAGAAAATAAAGATATGTCCGGCCACAGGTATCATTCGTTTTATTCCTTTTATCCTTACCTATGACCTGTGTTTTTTTTCTATTTTGCCTTTAAAAACCTTTCTTTTATGCCATTTCATCTATGTGCTTACTGGCATGATGCCCATTTATTCACTCTGATCACATATAGACTATAAATATTCAATTTACACGACTATATTTTCTATTCAAGAAAAGTAAGAGTTATTGGCTAGGACAGTTAGCTGGTTATCAATTCGGATCCCACATTGCAGTATAATGTATAAACTTTGTCAAAGAAATAAGTTGTAACATTTTATTAAATTTCGACTGAAAAACTAGTTGCTGAAAGGTAGTGAGGGATACGAGCGAATTACCCACTGTATTACCAGACAAATCAAGCGGGGCGACGTCAGTTCTGTTACATTGAGCTGCCGGCTTCATTTGCATGAAATGCACACACTTTTACCATGTTGTAGAGGAAATTAGATGAAATATTTCACTAAATTTTGAGTTACCAACTACCATTTAGAAGGTAGTATGGGACACAAACGAACTAATAACACAGTAATATGATCAACACTGCGGTGTGAAGGTGAGGTGTTCACTTTATTTACGTTCCTATATAAACTGAATTATTTTGCTAAAGAAATAAGTTGTGATATTTTACTAAATTTCGAATCCCCTACTGCAATCCAGAAAGAAGTTGTAATTCGAACTTGATTATATCACAACTAGTTATTGATGAAGGTCCCTGTGAGCTTGACCTTTGACATAATGACCTCAAAATCAATAGGGGTCATCTACTGGTAATGACCAATCAGCATACCAAAGTTAGGGAATCTAGGTCAAAGTGTTCTCTAGTAATTGATCGGAATCCGTTTTTAGGATGAAGGTCCCTGTGAGCTTGACCTTTGAAATAATGATCTCAAAATCGATAGGGGTCATCTACTGGTGATGACCAACCAGCATACCAAGTTTGGTGAACCTAGGTCAAAGCGTTCTCTAGTTATTGATCGGAAACCGTTTTTACGATAAAGGTCTCTGTGATCTTGACCTTTGACCTAATGACCTCAAAGTCAATAGGGTCATCTGCTGGTGATGACCAACCAGCATACCAAGTTTGGTGAACCTAAGTCAAAGCGTTCTCTAGTAATTGATCGGATACCGTTTTTAGGATGAAGGTCCCTGTGAGCTTGACCTTTAACCTAATAACCTCAAAATCAACAGGAGTCATTTACTGGTGATGACCAACCAGCATACCAAGTTTGGTGAGCCTAGGTTAAAGCGTTCTCTAGTGTTTGACCAGAAACCGTTTTTAGGATGAAGGTCCCTGTGAGCTTGACCTTTGACCTAATGATCTCAAAATCTATAGGGGTCATCTGCTGGTGATGACCAACCAGCATACCATGTTTTGTGAACCTAGGTCAAAACCTTCTCTAGTTATTGATCGGAAACCGTTTTTAGGATGAAGGTCCCTGTGAGCTTGACCTTTGACCTCAAAATCAATAGGGATCATCTACTGGTGATGGCCAACCAGAATACTAAGTTTGGGGAATCTAGGTCAAAGCGTTCTCTAGTTATTGATCGGAAACCGTTTTTAGGATGAAGGTCCCTGTGAGTTTGACCTTTGACCTAATGACCTCAAAATCAATAGGGGTCATCTACTGGTGATGACCAACCAGAATACTAAGTTTGGGGAATCTAGATCAAAGCGTTCTCTAGTAATTGATCGGAAACCGTTTTTAGGATGAAGGTCCCTGTGAGCTTAACCTTTGACCTAATGATCTAAAAATCGATAAGAGTCATCTACTGGTGATGTCCAACCAGCATTAGAAGTTTGGTGAACCTAGGTCAAAGCGTTCTCTATTTATTGATCGGAAACCTTTTTTAGGATGAAGGTCCCTGTGAGCTTGACCTTTGATCTAATGATCTCAAAATCAATAGGGATCATCTACTGGTGATGCCGACATGATCAAACAAGTTCATGCATTGGTATGTGGAGACCTGATCTCAAAATAAAATTGTCAAATATTTAACAAGGTCAAAAAATAACTGGTAATTGTAATATTAATGATTGATTTAAGTTAGAATACTGGACTTTCAACTCTTTTATAGTAACACTTATCTTATGAATTTTTATTAAAAAAAATTGTGAAAGCAAATCATTAGACCGTTTTTCATTATATAATAATAATAATTTGCTACTACTATTATTATTTTGACAATAAAGTATTTGCCTTGTGAAAGCATTGTCAAAATGACAGTATAACAAACAACTGTTTCGCTATCTATCCATGTAAAAAACAACTTTACAACCCTCATATGATAATTCAACGGTTATTTCAGCACCAGAAATTGACTCGTTAATACTCCAGAAGCAAAAATGGCTCACTTATAGTTAGGTAACTAAAATGCAGCTCACTTATATTTCATTGGCTCAATAATCTATTTTCAAGAAAATAGCCAATTTTTATTTCAGCATCAGAAATTTGCTCAGAAATACCCCAGAAGCAAAAATTGCTCACTTATAGTTAGGTAGCTAAAATAAAGCTCACTTATATTTCAGTGGCTCAATAATCTATTTTCAAGAAAATAGCCAATTTTTATTTCAGCTTACAGAAAATAGTTCACTTAATTTCAGTGATTATAAACTAGATAACCGAAATTTCAGTAGCAAGAAAATTGCTTCCTTATATTTCAGTTAATATAAAATAGCTCAATTAAACTTCAGTAGCCAGAAATTAGCTTACTTATATTTCAATGGCCAGAAAATAGCTCAAATATATTTCAAGAGCCTGAAAATAGCTAAAAAATATTTCAATAGCCAGAAAATAGCCCAATACTATTTCAGTAGCCAGAAAATAGCTTACCGTAAATTTCAGTATCAAAACATAGCTCATTGAGATTTCAATAGCAAGAAAATAGCTCGATTATTTTCTAAAAGCCAGAAAATAGCTCATAATTATATTTCAGTGGGCAGAAAATGGCCCATAGATATTTCAAAAGCAGGAAATTAGCTCGATAATATTCTAAAAGTCAGAAAATAGCTCACAATAATATTTCAGTAGCCAGAAAATAGCTCAATAATATTTCGATAGCCAGAAAATAGCCCCATAATATTTCAGTAGGAAGAAAATACTAAAAATATTTCGATAGCCAGATAATAGTCCCATAATATTTCAGCAGCAAACAAAATAGCTCACAGTAATGTTTCAGTAGCCAGAAAATAGCTCAGTAATATTTCAGTACAAAGACATAGCTCAATAATATTTTAATATTCAGAAAATAGCTCAATAATATTTCAGTACAAAGACATAGCTCAATAATATTTTAATATTCAGAAAATAACTCAATCATATTTCAGTACAAAGACATAGCTCAATAATATTTTAATATTCAGAAAATAACTCAATAATATTTCAGTACAAAGACATAGCTCAATAATATTTTAATATTCAGAAAATAACTCAATCATATTTCAGTAGCTCACAATAGTGTTTCAGTAGCCAGAAAATTGCACATTGATATTTCAGTGGCCAGAAAATAGCTCATTGATATTTCAGTAGTCAGAAAATAGCTCAATTATATTTCAGTAGCCAGAAAATAGCTCGCAATTATATTTCAGTAGACAAAAAAAAGCTCAGTAATATTTCAGCAGACAGAAAAATGCTCTTTTTTATTTCAGTAGTCAAAAGATAGCCAACTTTTATTTCAGTTGCCAGAAATTAGCTAACAGTAATATTTCAATGGCCAAAAAATAACTTAGTTATATTTTTCAAAAGCCAGAAAATTGCTAACAATAACATTTTAATAGCCAGAAAATAGCTCACAATTATTTTCCCGTAGACAGAAGATATCTCATAGCAATATTTCAGAAGCCAGAAAATAGCTCCCAAATATATTTCATTAGCCACAAAATAGCTTACACATGTTTCAGATGCCGGAAAATAGCTTACACATGTTTCAGACGCCAGAAAATAGCTTAGTAACATTTCAGAAGCAAGAAGATAGCTTACACATATTTCAGTTACCAAAACAACAACAACAACCAAAAAAGAAAGAGAGAAAAGAAAAAGAAAGCTCATTAAATATTTTAGTTACCAGAAAATAGCGCATATATATTTCAGTAACCAGAAAACCAGAAAATAGTTTACTTATATCTCAGTTACTAGAAATTATCTCAAGAATATTTTAATAGTTAGAAAATAACTCACTTAATTCGGTAGCCAGAAAAAAATATCACTTAAATTTGAGTAGCCAGAAATGAGTTTGCCAATAAACAAAACCTCATTACTGCTTATAGTCTATATTTATGCTAGGTTGTGCCCACCTTGCTTCAGCAGTCGTGCATTCATTGCAGATTTAGATTTTAGCTTAAAAGTTTAATATAAAGATGTTTTAACCCAGCATAATTCTGATTATCGATCCTTGGCATCAGGTAGGTGTTTTAACTTAAATGTAAGCCAACAAAACAATCATGTATCTGACTAACCAAAATAGCTGTTTGACGCAACATAAAATAAGAGTGTCCAAATATAACGACAAGGCAATTATGTTTTTTTGATTCCATATTTTGCAATTACCGCATGATTTCTAATTACCCGGACACTGTATGACTAACGGACAGGTAGACAGACAGATAAAAATTAATCCTATTGCCCTTTCAACTGACACACCGAATGGGTGATAAATAATAACCTTGGATTGAATAAAATCTTTCCCAAAAACAATTCTATTCAATGACCTTGACATCTGCTGCAATTCAATAAAATCAACACCTGATTTCTGTGTGACAGCAATTATACTCTATTCAGTTTTTTTCGAGCAAAACGAATGCAGTTATTGCGATCTGTTTGAAGTCAAAAAGCTTTTCTGTTGCCCATTATTAATGTAATATCAATCGTTCCCAAGATGCCACTGTAGCTGAACTTCAATTGTCATAGACCAGTTAACGTCACTATATAAAAACAATCAACCAATCTCTTTCGTTCTCTAAAGCACGGTTATTTAAGCTGATAGCAGACAATAAGTAACAGGCGTCTTGAGTTGCAGAGTGACATAGCTGACAAATATCAAAATGGTGCACAACACAAGAAAAGGATTTTTATTCACCATAGTTACGTGTTTGTTTTTGACATTATTTACAACATCAAAGGCAAACTGGTATGGAAAAAGAGGTATGTATTTTTATAAACTATGTTCTGTGTGTGCACAGTATGTCAGAATGTTTTTACATTTGCCATATTTTCACATAAAGAATATCAATATTTTTTAAATTGATACCTTAAATTGATTCTTCTAAATTGTGCAAGTTTTTGTCAACTTTGATACTCTGAAAATGAAAGAGCCTTGAAATGTATTTCTTTTGACAAAATTTAGCTCTGTATATGAAACTTATATTGAAGAATTTCGTATTCCTGATAAACCGTAATGGTATTCATTTTATTAGATTCTCATTGTACAGCTTACCATTTATCATACACAAAAACGACGGAAGAAAAACTATACAAGTACAAAAAATAATTATACTTTTTCTTATAAAGTGAACATTTCTCCAACTTAACATCTGACGTAGTGGGCATTTATAAATTCATACTAGTGACAAGAACAAGGCATGCCTTTTTACAGACAACATCTATGAATCTTGAAGCATGCCATACAAATTCTCATTTCTTACCCTAAACATACATAGGCGTGAGAACGAGATAGTCTTAAGTCCGCTTACTGCTTGTACACGTTCAATTTATTTCTGTTAATAATGACTGGACTTAAATAAACAATATTAAGTCATAGATAATGTAAGAATGGGTGCTTTGGTCATGTTTTTTATATCTTCAGTAACTAATAAGACCCCGAAAGAAGTAAACTTAAGATTCCAGTGCGAGTAACCAGAACAAGATGTTGTTTAACATTTATATATTATAGTTGTAATACAATTCTTCAGTTTAGTTCATTAACATTTATCATTTAAAAGCTTGTAAAACATATTGTAGCATGTTATTTAAATTATCCTCATAGGCTTCCACTTGGTTTATTTCACAAATGCAGTGCGCACATGGTAACAAACTTAGTGCGCACATCATAAAGTGGGAATTATGAACCCCACTCCACAAATGAAATTCGAATCGTTCGAAACCGATGCTCTAAACACACACACACAAAAAGGCGTTTTATTTCGTTTTAATTTTTTGTTCTTGTGTGAAACTGATCGTGTAATTCAGAACAGTTTTCCATGTGTACGTTTTTGTAAAGAAAACGAATATCAAATTACAGTGGGTAGACTGTAGTCTATGTCAAATTTCATGTGTTCTAAACACAGTATTGAAAGTTTCTTTGTTCTTTACATGTACATATTTTTTGGACAAAAAAGAACAAAACATTTAAAATCTCATTTACAGAAAAAGTCTGAGTTTGTTCTGTTGGGTCACCTGGCACAATATGCCTGACACATTACTAATACATAACTAATACATTATCAAAATTCATTGCCCTCAGGCGTCAGACGAAGTGAAATCTTGACATCTGCATAGCTCAATGTGGATTCCGCAAACGTTTAATTAGTAAATACAAAACTCTATCGGAAACAGTTATCAATTACTGTGAGCGTTGATAATTTATGACTATGACTTGATGTAGTTTGAAATATACAAAGACCTCGTTTTGCTGTTTTAACGTGGCAAATTATTGCTTTATCGCACAATTTTCACTTATTCGTATTCTAAAAATGTGAAATTAAACGTTATATTTATGAGGACACAATTTATAGAAAGAATAAGTAACAATAAAAGTTAAATGTCATTTTCACTTAGTTATGGTCTACAAAATTGTTCTCTTTTGGAGAGATAGTGTTTCGCAGATGACAAAAACTCATATCACATGCGTTCGAAGTCACGTGTAACTTTGTGCAATTTGTTTGTTTGTTGTTTTGTAATACTCATAAAATGATAAAATTCAAGAAAAATACATGTTTTACTTAATTTCATTGTTCCTCGTCTAATCTTATACTGTCCTTTACTGAGTTTTCAAAGACATGATCTAGCCAAATCGCCGTCAAATGTCTTTCAATTTCATAGTGATGTTGTTGGCAACCTCTTGAATAGACGTATTTTCCTTATCAATTATTTAAACACATTTTTGGTAAAGGTTGTATTTCAAACGAAAATGATTCCTTTGAGAAAATATTCTTTAGTTCAAACGAAGCTTAAGAGCACTATGGTTTTTTTTAAACTGTTGATAAATTTCGGTATGTGCTAACACAGGCTTGACAATCATAAAACTGGTAAAGTCAGGCGCGTAGCTACCAGTACGTTCCATAAGAAAAAGTAAAACAAAAATCGAGTAAAATTGGTGAAAAAATATGACTTATTTTATGCCAAAAACCCGCCAAAACGCTCCTGAGTCGATCTTCAGAAAAAAAAATTCCGGGGGAGCATGCCCCCGGACCCCCCTACGATTCTGCGTACACCTTTGAAAGCCCTTGCTACGCCCCTGAAAGTTCTTTTGCTTTAGATGAATTGCCTTAAGCTGAATATAACCTTTCACATTTTTCTACACATCATGTTAATTCAGTCTGTAAATAAATTCCACATATAACCAAATATATATAACACGTTTCTTAAGAAACATGCGAAGATACGCTATTCTATAACCAAAAGCGTTAAGACGCTTACAGCATATGCTTAGGGTTTATTGGTTCTGTAGTTTTTCCGAGCCAAGCTGTTGCTCTGTATTTGCAGTTACTAATTTGACTGTACGTACTAGCAGGGAAGTTCACATTGCTGAATATATTTTGATTATTTTCAGACGCGTATTTACTGATTTTATCATTCAACATAATGCTTGTTGTTTGTGATTTACAGGTGAGAAAACGGACAGCAGTCTATTTGCGCTGCTTCAAGGGACCCTTCCTGACATGATGGATAGACAGCTAGATGCACAGTTAACATTACAGGCGATTGGCAAACTTATACAAGATTTCGAAATGAGACAACTCCAGAGTGTTGAAAAGGGAGGAGCTAAATAACGTCACGTGACGTTTGGTTAGGGTATGCTTATTTCTATCTGATTGGGCGCGTGTGTGTATTAATATGTTATGCAACTTGACAATATTTCATACCAGAAGAACAGAATCTGGTTTGTTTGTCCACTGAAATAGCGGCGATATTTTATTATATGATAATGCTTTTTTACCTGAAGAAACCAGTGAAATGGCTTGATGGTCAATACTATTGCACAATTTTGCAAGTTAGTTAACATAATGTTTACAATAAGGGACATTCCTGATATCAAATTGTCTCCCTTACTCAGATAATATCAAAGGAAGACCAAATAGCACATTGGTCCTTTCAGTTGGAATCCTCTAACTTTATCCTTGTTTCTTATTGTGATGGTCTTGACTTTTAGTTCTAAAAATTGTCTTTTATGTATTAAATAAAAAGTTAGGCATATCAAAAAACAAAGATAATGGTGGTAACGAAACATGTTGCTAAACTTAATGTGTAATCTGACTACCATTGTTGCAAATAATTAGGCTTAATTACCACCATACCAAAAAGAAAATAGCGATAAAAGCAGAGGAATCCAAATGGAAGGACCAATGTAATATCAGAGAGTATTCAGGGTAGATAATCCACTAATGCCCCCATTTAGTTCTGTAAGGAACAGCAAAAGCATATACATATACAATTTCATTTGTGCGGTACTTTGGACTAAATTGGTAATGTATCATTTACTGTCCGTTCTCTTAAAGATAATGCTTTGGGCTGTCTTTCTGAGCAGGAAATCATTATGCTACAGAGTAATATATGGTTTTAATAAGAAATGAGAACAAAATGTACGAACTATATGTATATACATTCAACTTTAGCAAATTGCTGAAGAAAAAAGGCAGATGTGAAAAAAAACTTGCATATCAATTTCTAGTTATGATTTTCGCTTTAATCATTTCATCCTTGACAGATAAAGATTTCCTCTAGCTATTGGTCAGTTGCTTGACAGATAAGTGTCCCATCTAGCTACTGGTCAATTGCTTGACAGATAAGTGTTCCTTCTAGATATTGGTCAATTGCTTGACAGATAAGTGTTCTTTCTAGCTATTGGTCAATTGCTTGCCAGATAAGTGTTCCCTCTAGCTATTGGTCAGTTGCTTGACAGAAAAGTATTCTTTCTAGCTGTTAGTCAGTTGCTTAACAGAGAAGTGTTCTTTCTAGCTATTGGTCAATTGGACTTAACCAGGAAAGTACACCTGGTTTTGATATGCAACTGTATGTTCACCTGCTTGCATTTAATTACTACAATTTGTCTATCCCTGTCTCTATGAAGTTTTAATACCGAATTTTCGTTCGTATTTAATTGCTGTTTTGAGAATGAATAGACAAAAAGTAAAACTAAAAAACGTAATAAATAATAGCGCAAGTAGGGTCCACCAGAAAGTCTGTAAAATGTTCATTACACAAGGAAACACTCTGAAATGGTAAAAATGTTGATAATAAAATAATAACAGTAAAGTAAAACCTAATATTTCCATATCTAACAGTTAACTGTTTTAGACATTCCATCAAAATAATGCTTATGAAAATACTTATTTGGCATCAACATATTAAATACCAATGACTTTCAAAGAGTTAGCTCTTCAGGTATTTTGCAGATAGATATCTGAAACATACTAACTGTTCAATTATCATGGGAACTCTCCTTTCACCTGTTTATTCTCTATGGATAGATTGTACAGATAACAAAAGTAAACAGAATAATTGATCAGAACGAGTGAATTAACTATCACTTAATTAATCATTCTTTAATTTCTGATACGTTGCTCTCATGCTCTTGAGAATTGTGTTAATAAAGTTTGAAATTAAAGAGATACGGCAATACCATAAACATCTAAATATTTTCTACACTAACAGATACTTTTGTTGGCATAGCAAAGAGTGAAAGGTGCATAACATAACTAAACTCTTCAGAGTGTCGGTCAAATAGCAATTTGAACCAATTATAATAAAACTAAAATAAATAATGAATATGCTTAGTTAATCGTTATCGTTAGTCGTACTACAACATATGTCTGTTTCTGCCACTTAGTTGCTTCTGGTGGGTTTAACAGTGTTACCCCCTCCATAAATGCCATCTTCGAGATTTATACAATTGACAGTCTAAAAAAGTGGTTATTTCGTTGGTGATCTATAATGCTGTTCTATGAAAATTATTTGACTAACTTAGACCACTAAATAGGCAAAACCATCATTAAGCATAAACGGTCATAAAGGAGTTCATGTATTACCAAAGATGGACAAAATGGGCCGGGAAAAGTATCACTTATGCCTAATATATCGGGCATTTAACTAACTACAAATAGTATAAATTATTTTGTAATTTCCCAAGAGGGAATTTTAAAGGCGGTGGCGTCATGTTTTTAGAAGAATGTCTATATTTAATTTAGTGGAGTGCAATAAAGTAATTGACTGATAATAAGATAAAAATATTTTTAAAAAATGGCATTTTTAATTAAAAAAAATGCAAACAAGGGACCTCTAAGTCTGCGATCATTCATACGAGATAAAACGTTTAAACTGTATCAGATAAGGAAAAGCGCTAAATCAATCGAAAACTTTGAAGATAATATAAAAAATTCATACCGGATCTCTTCTAAACGTGCAAAACTCTGTAGTCATTCTTAGAAAAATCAACGAGTAAATGAACACAAATATATCCATATATGAGTTATTGATGCAAAACACAGAACTGCAGTGAGCCGTGCCACATAAATCTAGATGAAGCTAAAATTAATTAATTGAGACCAGTACGAATTCATCTGGATTATCAATAATAAATTCACACGCTTATTTTCTTATGAAATTAATGGAATAACAAATAAGCAAACATACTCATAACTAGGTTACAAATATCTTAAAAAAAGATGAGGGTCTGAGTCTAAATGCAGTTGCCCGAAGAACTGGATTCCCCGGTTTGAACCTCAAAAACAATACTGACACAGCTTCTGGTATATCATACTTGTTCTGTCTTGTTCATGTTTTCAACATAATAGATTTAGGTTGGAATCTAATTTCTCCTTTTTTGTTGTTGTTTATAGTATTTACATACATACACATACTTCCATATACACCGTAGGTTCATATGAACAAAAGGTCTGAGAAACCTGTTCGAAGATATGAAATAGGTGTTCTTCTAAAAAAAACGTTTGGCATATATTTCATTAGATGAGACACACAAGTTTTCTTAAGTTTGGGAAAGATCATAGGGGAATTTCTGATGATAACATAATTTTTTTTTCTTAACTTTTGGAAAGATCAACAGAATATTTCTGATGATAACATAAAACATTTTTTTCTTAACTTAGGGAAAGCTTATCAGAGAATTTCTGATGACAACATTAAACAATTCTTCTTGACTTTGGGAAAGCTCATCAGAGAATTTTGATGACAACATTAAACTAACTAGACGAGAAAACCGTTCAGTTGCCTTCGTTCCATTATCTTGTTTCAGCATTTTGACATCGACATTATTATAAACAATATATCTATTCACATTTTTATAAACAATAAAAATTGTTAAGAAAAAAAAAAATCAATAAATCTCTTATTAAAATCACTATATATTTTTTACGTGCTTTTTTGTTCAAAACGACGAGAAATCAAACTGTTTGTATATAAAATTTCCTTTACAAACTATTTTATTACCTTTTCAGGTATGTTCAGCTAGACAGCGAGACGAACAAGTTTTATGCGGTGTTGCTCTATCAAGTGTTCCTGTTTTACATTATATGCATTTATTTTGCATAATTATCGCAAATTAAAAAAATGCCATATTCTATTTACTATTTGTAATCTCGTGATTTCAAAGTTTAAAATTGTTAAGCAAAAAAAGGGGACAGAACTTTTTTTTCAGTTATTTATTTCTCTGTTGATATGACAACTTGGAACAGTGTTATTAAATAAAGAACATTAGTAAAGAGATTGTCGAATGAGTTAATTTTTTTTCTTTATAATCCTTTTCGTTTTATCATGGTCCTATCCGATACTCATTTAAGATCTTAATGGTGACTTTGTTTTATTTTAAAAAAACAAAACCTCTCGGCAAATTTGAAGAATTACGCTTTTACACCTTTTCAGCTGTATTAAGAAAACTATTGAAAATACAAGAATCTCGTCGTCTGCAACTATATCGTTGTTACTAGCTAAAAGTATAGTTTAAAATGTAGTCTGATAAAAAGCAGACGACCCGGTTTAGTAAGAAAATGTCATTTGTTTTGATACGTCTTATTAATAACGATTTTTTTGGCTTCATGTAATCATATTTCTTTATTGTTGAACCTCTGGAAAACTTGGGTGGAGCAAATGTTTATATAGGTTTTATAAAATATGCACTGCGGTGAAGGTTATGGCTATAGTTAAAGTCAAGAGATCCAGGAACATCTCAGGATATGCTTAGCAAATCACTATGACACAATCACGATCAATTTAATGCAGGAGGAGCGGCATTTGATACATCAATAAGCAATTTAATAAATTACGGTAGAGATTACCAGTTATGCTCTATGTGGCTAACTTGAGCAAGTGTACTCCCTCTAGATTTTATAATAAAGAATGTCCACAAACACCCCCACCTTAAATCCAATTACTTACCGACTTATAACTACTTTTGAAACGAAACAACAAACGAATACTAATACTATTTTTTTGTTATTCACCTGGAATTCTTAAATGGCGATTTCCTCATTTTTGGTCTAAACCCTTTCCAACTTTCGAAACCACCACCTACAACGACAGTGACAACAGCAAATAACGCTTTTCTTTTTATCAAGTTATTTCAATTTTTCAATGAAATTTTAACCACTTTTGGTTTTTGTTTGAGACACTATTCATAAATTTTACCACGAAATTACGGTAGATCTGTAAAAAGCATTCAAACTGAAAAGAATTGTCATAGAGTGGAATCTGGATACTAAAGTGGCCGGTGAAAAGCACGCATTCATTTTTCGAAATTCCAAGCCACAAATATATTGATATTTGCGGAATGTTTCAAGGTCAGAACTAAGGCACACAAAGAGTCACCAATAGCTTTGCCAAACCCATCATTTCGAAAACAAGACGGCTATTTCAGCTCTAAAACGTCCTCTTGAGTTACATGTATATATCGTTGAGAGATAGTTCAAACGACTATGTGGAAAGATTATAACTTATTATCGACATTTTCCGTCTCCTTTTTGTACAAGTCTTATAAAAAGAGATTATCAAATAAATGGTTAATATGTAATACGGGATTTTTGCATGCGCTATTTGAAACAGATAAAAACGAGGCTCTGTCGAGTTTTTATCGTATTCTAATAACGAGTGTAATAAATCCCGTATTAAATGACCACGGATATAAAGTTCTATTAATATCTTAGGAGTTATGTAAGTGAATAGATGTTATCCGGAACTCGGCTAATGTGGGTTTTTCCCAGCTAATCCGGGGGTACAAACAAACTTTTACCGTTATGACTTCACGGTGCACAACCCTTCACAAAAGGTTGATCAACGTGTTGCGCTTATTTACCATGTTGTAACTGTAAAAGTTTGTTTGTACCCCCGGATTAGCTGGGAAAAAAACCAAATATTCTTTATTCCGGAGTAAGTCTATTGTGATAGAAACGCAAGAAACTGTTTGTTTTGTCCGTATACGTGCGAACGTCATAAGCGTATTGTTAACCGTTGGCGTCAAAGTGTTATTACACTAGTGTAAAATCAAAAATGTAACACGGCTGTATTACACGCCCACGACGTGGTCTATGATATAACCTTTATTCTGAAGTCACGTTTGACCCCACTACCTCACTACTAGAATTCAAATAATCTTGACAAAGGACATTAACCCATCTATCAAATAATGAAGACAAATCTGGCCCCTTCAGTAGGGTGACACTATAATAAACAAACACTTTACTTTGACTTCACTTTTTACTTTATTTAAGCTCTATGGCTTGTGAATTTAGTAAAAAAGAATAACTTACGCAAGTTCGTGCAAAAAGAATACGCCCCCTGACAACAGTCAGATTTGACTAAATAGACATCCTATATTCGGGTAGCAGACAAGTACCACATTTTGCTTCAAACCAAATATCTCACTTAATACTTTTTTATGAAACAGAAATAGTTGTTCCCTATAAAAGAATTCTTGATTCACTCTAAAAAACCCCAAAACAAAACAAGAACTACAAAACAACGGAGCAAAAGTTGTCAGACAGACGAACGATAGACAGCAGACTAGCGACAGACAGACGGCTGAAATGATACCTTATACTTATAGTGAGCAGGTTTACTTTTTGTTAGCTGAAATATTTTACTCTTTCAAAATAGTTTCCCAGCTTGCTGAATAAAGTGTTTAAATAACAATTATTGTAAATCAGACGGCGTACAACCATTCATTTTACTGATGAAAAAGTCATCTCCTTTACATATGCCTCAAACGTGCAGTTTGTCAACGGCATATACCCTTTTGTCACCATTTTGCCTTACAAAAAATACAGAAGGAAAATGATGGGGATACAGGCATTACGAAAGTTCAATGTTAATTGAACTATCCCACTGTTGCACAATTTTTACATTGTTTTTCGATGTGATTACATCATTTTACAGATTTTACTTTGTGATTGTTTAAGCTTCATAAAGACAGGAATTATGCCGAAAGTTTTACTTTTCAGGTCTATCAATGCTGTATATATCATAAGTAAAGTTTAAACAAACTGGTTAAGAAAGCAGTCGAAAAGTTTGAAAATATATATCATATTGTTTTTAAAAAGTCGTCTACGGATCTGATCTACTAAACTACCCACGTAATGAATTTTAAAGTAACCCATGCAGCCTTTATTTATATATATATATTAGGTCATTTATAGTTAAATAAATCGTGATCGCCGTCGAATTTATAGAAAATCTCGTGGGTCACAATTGAAGCAAGATAAGAGTAGACGGGAACTTTTCTTGACCTACTGGAAAATCCAGTGTCATAATACCAACATGAAGGTTGTCCTTTAATGTTATTTATGAGTCTTTGCATTCAATGGCAACATTATTGTTTTCATTTGTTTTGCGTGAAAGCTACTTAACTAAATAAATGAAAAATCACAGAGGAGTTGACCAGCGTTAGATCCTCAGGCGCTCCAATTAACAAAGAGAAATTTCAATCACCATTAAAATCCCCAGCTTTAGCCCTCGTTGATGGGGGACTATATGATAGTGCTTATATCAAACGTTACCAAACGTCACGATTTCCAATTATTTATAAAGCAGAAAAACAAATTGACGAACTGCAACTTTTTTTGGTTTCTCTAATGTGTTTGTTTAACTATCACTACGCAACGTGGAGCAGATATGCAGGTTTGTGATAAATGCGCGCATAAATTTGAAAGTATTTCCATCGTAATAATTTCTAATTAGAATTTTCGTATGCTTACCGATTTTCTTCAGTTGGCATTTGTTTGAGTTGGAAAAAGCAATTAGATTTGATTACACATAAATATACATTTTAACCTAAAATAATAATGCGGGGGCGTGGTCCTCATTATTTTGTAAGAGATATGCGACTAAGATATATACTGAAATAAGAATCTCAAGTAATTAAGCTCCGCTGATCTCGTGTAACGAAGTCACGAACAAGTTTCAGACTGTCATTACTTTTGTAGTAACTTTTTACATAACCTCAAGGAACTAAATACCATATGATAGCGATGATTTAAAATGCATGGAGCATAAAAAGATATATGTTCCATTTATTTCGTGTTTAATCACTGATAAACTGGACTTTAAGAAACTGCAGGAAAAAATAACGAACAAGTATTTGCAATGAATGAAACATTAAACGTACAGTATAAATTCGATGAAAAACTTCATTGTACATGCTTATATTACATGATATCTTTCACAGTAATACATCTAACTATTTCATTTAGTGGATAAATAATTGGAAGCTTGTTTATTAAGTTTAAATTTGACCTTTTGATTCAGCTCGTAACACTTTGAAAACAGCATTGACTGTGTGAAGGTTTGGAAAATTTTTAAACGACAGCAAACATTTATAGTTGTTTGGAACAGTGAAGTTGTTTTGTGTGGAGTAATCCAGTTAGCAGTGGGTATATTTAAAGAAGATGATCAGATTAAGAAATAAATTACACCTACTTGTGACATCTCTGTGTAATAAACTCTGTTTTTCAAAAGGACATTCAGCTGAGATCGCAAAATTAGGCCGTTAAATTTTAATATTCTTGATCTTCCACTCTGTTCTCTGAAAAATAAAACATAAATAGTGATTTACACACGTTTTTCTATTTTCCCAAGTAACGGTAAAAATCCTGATGAAATTAGCTATACCGAAACACGTTTTTGTAGCAAAGGTAAATTGCTATACAGTGTCCGCTTTGCGATCTATGGTCTCGAGTTCGAATCCATCTGGTTACATTAAGTGCACACGGTAGTGTCTATCTACTCAGAGTGGAACAACAGTTATTCGTTTTACTTTCCCTCTATACGTGTTTTTGCTGTAACAGCCAGGATCATGTCATACAAATGCGTCGTTTTTTGATTGATTATTTATTACTAAGCTGGATTTCTAGAAATAGCCTGATGGCTCACAAAGAATCAGTCTTAAAGCTTTGTACATGTAATTATCCAGCAGTGGTCATAATAGTCTGGCTAGCAATGAGAAAATGAATAAAGTATTTAAGTAATAACATTTTTCACAATGGAATAGATGTTAAACTTCGATTTCTTTACTCTGATGCGTGTTATTTTTGGAGGAAGGAAAAGATAACTCAGCTTTTAGCATGCTAAAGTTATTGTTACTTATTGATACAGAGAATAAGCCAGTCTATGTTCAATTAAAAAAAAACCCTAAAACCCCTTACATGTTAGTTGGATCTAGATTTCCTTTGCTTCCAATGTCCTGAAAAAAATGTTGAAACAAAATATTGTTAAGTTTTAAAATAAAGGAAACATACTTTAAATGTTTATGATTCAAAACTGGTTTTTTAAGAAACAGGCAGTGACGCTGTGTTGCTCAGTTGACCTGAGTAAACATGATCTACATGAAAAGAAAAGTGCCATGTGTATGCATTTTTTTTTAAAGAAAATGAACAAAAATATGTAAAAATGTCACAATAAATATGGAGACAAGATTGTAACGTGTAGCAAAACTATTCATACAAACAGAAAGGAAAAGGGAGATAAAGGCGACATGAAAAAAATTCCTTTTGTAATTTATATAAACCTGAGAGAAGGCTGAGAGAAGGGGCTGGCCATTTCGACAGGGTGACTCAGCCAAGAATAGATAATTTATTGTCCTGGACATACATTGTTTACGCTTATGTCGCCAAGTTCCTCCTTTTCAAGAATGCTGACAACCGGAAATATATTGTGGGCCGTTGTTTTTAAAATCCGCTGAAGAACGGCAACTCTTGTCCGGGTGAAGATAAACTGAATATCACTACTCATAACGTTTTTTGCTTTTAACCTGCAGTATAGAAATAGTACACCTATAAACCTACACTCAAAATATTTTCTAATTTCGTCACCTTACGGAATCAATAATAAGGCAAGAGTCTTTAAACTGTAAAAATAAGTGACAGTTTTCCAGAAACGTGTGCAATATTTTGTTGGCAATGATGAAATTCATTCCATATGATGTTATTTTGCAATTATTAAAACACATACTGAAAGCTAGGTGATCAGTTTAAAATCTGTTCAGTGTATGGTCCAATGGCATGTGAATATTGCTCTTATTCTAAACAAGAGGGCTGTGATGGCCCTTTTATCGCTCACATGAGTACAACTGCAACTTGGTAAAAGTCTATCAGTCAGTGATACATACCAAATATCTAGGCTCTAGGCCTTGCCGTTTTACAGGAGAAAATTTTTTGAAGTTTTCACTTTTAAAATCTATTTTAGCTTCTGTGGCCAGGATCTGCGATGGACTTGAAACATTTAAACAACTTTGATAGAACATAATGTAAGGAACATTCCATGCAAGTTTAATCAAATTTGTCCTGGTGATTTAAGATGAGATGTCCTTTGTAGAAATTGTAGACGACGGACAACGACGACGGACATCGGGCAGCCACAGATCCTCAAAGCTCACATGAACATTATGTGCTCAGATGAGCTTAAGATACATTCACGTGATGTAGCGATATTTATTATATACTTCTATAAAGTTTTAAATGACGGTGGTGTGCAATTAGAGCTTTTCTATTTGCTTTATTTCGTTGTAGCATTGCATCGCGTTGGGAAAAGCATTACATTACATTGTTGCAGACTTGTGGTTTCGCCAACAGATAGATTTTAAGATATAGAAATTTGAAATGTGCAACAAAATTATTTTATTTTTTTTTTTTAACCTTTAGAAATAAAGGGCAAATTTGTCACAGTTTATGCTGGACAATGCAAAGTACGCTTACCTATGCATACCAGTGGGAGTTTCCCACTCCAAGAGAGGCACGGCTTTCAGGTGAATATGGATGTCATACAGCCCTTCATTGAAATAATCACCTGACCATTTTGCAACCTGAATGTTGCATTGAATATTTCTGATAATTTCTGATATGCAATATCAAAAACAGGTTTTAAAAAGACACATTATTTCCATGTTAAGTCTTACACATTTTGAAAAACTTAAAAAGCTTTGAGAGCCCTTGTATTTTCACTTTGCTTTCAGAAATGTTGAATATAGGAAATATCACACCTAATGACAAACGTTTATCAAATAAACTGCATTATGAGACTTTATAAATGAATGAAATACGAGACTTATCAAGAATAGCATAACGATACTTTATATAATTAAAGATTGCATACAAGGCTATTTTACAAGATTACAGTATGACACTATTAAAATACTTAAAGACTCTAATAAGAGACTTTATTTAAAAAAAAATAAGATTGCATTACAAAATGCACGAGGAGATTATGTTGTTGACTGCATTGCAAGACTAAAAAAGGAAGCATTTTAAGAACATTATAAAAGCCTGTAATAGGAAATTGTAAAGATTACGAATGACGAATTTTGTTAAAAAACTGCATTACAAGACTTCATAAAAGAACTTTATTTAAAGATTGCATTTCACAGTCTCTAACAGACTGCACAACAACACATTATAAAAGATTATATTACGAGTCTTCATTTAAAGATTGCATTTCACAGCCTATAACAGACTGCATTACAAGACATTATAAAAGATTGCATTTCACAGCCTATAACAGACTGCACTACAAGACTTTATATAAGATTGCATTACAAGTCTTTATTCAAAGATTGCATTTCACAGTCTCTAACAGACTGCACAACAACACATTATAAAAGATTGTATTACGAGTCTTCATTTAAAGATTGCATTTCACAGCCTATAACAGACTGCATTACAAGACTTATAAAATATTTCAATACTAGACTGCAAAATAATAATTTGCTTACATTACGAGACTTTTGCAAACCACGTTCTTACAGACACAACTTTTCTATCACCGTGTAACTAGCTTACCATCAGAGTTAGCATCAGTGGAAGACCATAACTGATCTCGTTTGTGGACTCTATGAGAATTACTGTGAGACTTATAGTCATTCTAACCACGCCCCCTAGGAACGAAGCCGCACCAATCAACGAGAATGTACCGGAGTATATGCCTTTGTCATAACCTATGACACTAAAACAGAAAAATGGATTTATAATGCATTAAACGGTTTCTAAAAAGCATCTACTTTTGAAAAATATTAAAACTTAAGTTGGTTTGCTTTAGTTTTGACCATCTTCAATACATACAATGTATATTTAGCCATGCGTTTTACACAACAAAATATTATAACAGATCTTTAGTATCTTTAACGTAAAAAAAATTCTGCTCAAGCGTCAGACGTGTTTTATAAAAACCAATGATAGGCATACACAATGTCAATATATTCATTTTCATTACAACCCTTTTTATAACATATATTTCGTTCATACAATTTATATCAAAAGTTACAACATATAGTATGAGACAGACGATATTTAATAGAAATCCTCTTTGTAATTTTACGTCACATCTGGGCAAACAAAAAAAGTGCAGACGAACTTCTGTAGTAATGTTGTATATAGTCGAAAATAATACTTAAGTCGAAGCATGCAATTAAAAATACAGTTATTACGTATATTTATTACTTCACAAGAAGTGTAGACACAAATCTCCCATAGGCTGCCCCGCAAAGTAAAGATGGTACAAAGAGGCCACTAGGTACGGCTGTACCGTACGTCCAACATGCCAGAAGGAAGAACAAAATGAAGAAAATACCAAGACTCCGTAAACTGAATTGGCCTGTAACGAATTTTGTATATAGATTAACATTTTTTTTTACTAAAGCGAATAGAACTTCTCACGTGACTGGTAACGACATATATGAATAGATACATTTAATTGTACTAAAGCGAATACGACTTTTAACGTAAATTGAACTGACTGTAACAAAAATGTGTATAGATTTACATGTTCTTGGCACTTAACAAGATAAATTCAATAAAAACAATTAGTTATATTGCTTTGAAAGAACCTTCTTGGTGGAAAAGCTGCTTTATGGCTTCCTCTTGGGAGTTGAAGAACAAGGTGGCCATGTCGTTATAGAAACCTTCCTCACAGAAATAAGTGCGAACATTGTCCTCTATGTTCGGAGCCGTCTGGTTGATCAGCTTGCAATAAATGGCGAAATATTTAAGTTCAGATAAAATATAAACTCAATACGTTTGATATCAAAGCTATTGTTAAGTTTATGCTACATTTAACAAGACATACAGAGTCTTCATAATATCTGAAATCATTTTGACAAAATAATACGTGGAAAACAGCAAACAGATTAATCTTCTTCCATTTTAACTTAAACATTTCCTTCTTTTGGGAGATCTCATTCAGAATTGAAATTTCAATGTGTTTAGATCCTTTTTGTTAAAGTTACGGATTGCCAGTTTTCTATTACCAGTATTTATATCAAATTTTAAAACCTTAAAACCTGCGACATACCGATGCTGGTTCCGGTTTACAGTTGCCCAGCGTCATGGCTGCGACGAACGCTACTGTTGTTGTTACCATGGCAACAAGTAATGTTTCTAATATTCTATCAAAGAGAATAAAAGATAAAGTTACTTTTAAATCAATCTAGAAAAAAGGTTTAAAAAGAAGGAAATAAATTCGAGTCTCTAGAGAAAACAAGCAAACCTCAATGAAAATTTACAATACAGGTATATAAGAAAATTATGACTTAATTTATATACAAATAAAAATGAATATTTAGAGCACTAAAAAACTCGAATTAGTTATACTGGAGTTTCGATGCCCTTGTGGGTTGATTCTATTATTAAACAAAAATGACACCAAGGAACTGTTATGGTGTTTCAGGACTATAATTATCACGAAGCAGGTCCGGATCCAGATCAAGATCCAGATCAATAGATAGGGGGGCACATTACCATGACTAATATCAGGGAGAAAGAATATGCCCCTCTCCCCTTGCGCCCCAAACGCCTCTGTATCTGGACCTGCAAAGAAAGTGGTGCCCTAAGTATTCTCAGGTTCTCCATGCAAAACAACAGTAAAGGAAACTTACTTGGCACTATAATGCTTTGTGTTCACATGTTTCATTCTGTATATGGTGAGGTATTTATTCAAGTGATTGAACAGAGCCCCCAGTAGGCCTCCAATAATACCCATGAGGATGAAAATAAAGAGATCAATGGCGGTCCACAGTCGACAAGTTCCATTAGTTTTATCCTCGTCTGCGCACTAGTACGGAACAGAATGAGAAAACGGCTTTTAAACACGCTTTTGAATTTAATTGTCGTCTGCATTAATACAAATGACTTTTCGATCGATTCTGTTTGTTACTTTCTGTCATATTATTTGTAAAACATGTACTTAATTTATTCTAATTAATGTTTGCTTTTACTTAATACTGGCACGAATGGAACTAGTGTTGTTTATTCGTTATAGCTTTAATCTAAAATTTAAAACAACACCACCACCACCAACAACAACAGAAAAAAAATCGAAAATGAGGCGTTTAAGTATAAGGCTGTGGATACCCTAAGGAAAATAAAACTTAGCGCATTGTCAGAAAAATTCTTTGAAATTATGAAACATCACTAGTTATGTCAGCTCGGTGGCTGAAATGCAGATGTCTTCAATTCCTTTTATACTCACCTTAAACACACCAAAGTTTATAAGACCAGGTGAATAAAATGACCCCCAGGCATTGTAATCCATACCACTAAGGAGGAAGTTTAAGGTAAACGTTGCCGACATGGAGCAAAAGAACTGAAAATAAAGATAAAGAATGGCCAGTTAGTTACGTTGTCATGCAAACGTTCACTGAAGCGAACCGTTATAGTTCGAAACTTTTCTCCGCAAGGAAGGACTAATTTTATTCAAAGGCCGTTAAGTTGGCAATTTCTCTGATTTCAAAGAGAGAGAGAGAGAGAGAGAGAGAGAGAGAGAGAGAGAGAGATTTCCTAAATTGTATTTTGAAAAGGCTTTAGTACCAAACCGTGTAACATGTATTAAGACAGAACCTTGATATAGTTTGATTAAGAGAAACATTCTTACTAACAATCAGAAAAGAGCTCACAGAAAACCCTATTCAATACAAAAGCTATCAATTTTAAATGGTTCAGACTTAAAGTTTTGTAAGTGTTATCATGCAAAATGAAATTTAAAAACCAAAATTTCACAGAACTAGAAAAGACAGAAAATGTGCAGTTACCGTTCTCCATGTTAGTTTCTGGTTCCAAAATGAACAGCCCTCTTCTAAACTAAATAACACTCCACCTATAGGGGCACCAAACGCAGCTAAATATTCAAACAAAATTAAATCTATAGGTTTGTACAAAAAGTTTGACTTAAATTTGGCGTACAGTGTCACTAATAAATAATCCCCAAGTAAAGCTCTTTAAAACAAAAAATGCAAGAAACAGTTGCCTCAATAACAAAATAATGAGTTGTCTTTAAAGTAGCTGAACGTATTTTAAATTTCCTTTCATATAATATTATATGCAAAGAATAAGACATCTATATACATTTAAGTAAAGACGTACATGTATAATGACATTTTTATACATTTAAGCAAAGACGTATAATGACATTTTTATACATTTAAGTTATGACGTATATAGTCTTCTTAATACATTTAAGCAAAGACGTATAATGACATCATCAACATTTAAGTTATGACGTATATAGACTTCTTAATATATTTAAGCAAAGACGTATAATGACATCTTTATACATTTAAGTTATGACGTATATAGTCTTCTTAATACATTTAAGCAAAGACGTATAATGACATCTTCAACATTTAAGTTATGACGTATATAGACTTCTTAATACATTTAAGCAAAGACGTATAATGACATCTTTATACATTTAAGTAAAGACTTATAAAGACTTCTTTATACATTTAAGTGAAGAAGTATAATGATATCTTTATACATTTAAGTTATGACGTATAATGGCATATTTTTACATTTGAGTGAAGACGTATAAAGACATCTTTTTTACATTTGAGTAAATACGTATAATGACATCTTAATACATTTTGGTAAAGACGTATAATGACATCTTTATATATTTAAGTTATGACGTATAATGACATCTTTATACACTTTAGTAAAGACGTATAATGACATATTTATACATTTAAGTTAAGACGTATAAAGAAATTTTTTTTAACATTTGAGTAAAGACGTATAATGACATCTTTATACATTTTAGTAAAGACGTATAAAGATTATTTTTTTTACATTTGAGTAAAGACGTATAATGACATCTTTATACATTTTAGTAAAGACGTATAATGACATCTTTATACATTTTAGTAAAGACGTATAATGACATCTTTATACATTTTAGTAAAGACGTATAAAGATTTTTTTTTTACATTTGAGTAAAGACGTATAATGACATCTTTATACATTTTAGTAAAGACGTATAATGACATCTTTATACATTTTAGTAAAGACGTATAATGACATCTTTATACATTTAAGTTAAGACGTATAAAGAAATTTTTTTAACATTTGAGTAAATACGTATAATGACATTTTTATACATTTTAGTAAAGACATATAATGACATCTTTATACATTTCAGTTATGACGTATAATGAGATCTTTTTACATTTGAGTAAATACGTATAATAACATCTTTCATACATTTAAGTAAATACGAATAATGACATCTTTATACATTTAAGTAAAGACGTATAATGACATATTTATACATTCAAGTAAATAGGAATAATGCCATCTTTATACATTAAAGTTAATACGAATAATGACATCTTTATACATTTAAGTAAATACGAATAATGACATCTTTATACATTTAAGTAAAGACGTATAATGACATCTTTATACATTTAAGTAAATACGAATAATGACATCTTTATACATTTAAGTAAAGACGTATAATGACAACTTTATACATTCAAGTAAATACGAATAATGACATCTTTATACATTTAAGTAAAGACGTATAATGACATCTTTATACATTTAAGTAAAGACGTAAAATGACATCTTTATACATTCAAGTAAATAGGAATAATGCCATCTTTATACATTAAAGTTAATACGAATAATGACATCTTTATACATTTAAGTAAAGACGTATAATGACATCTTACACATTTAAGTAAATACGAATAATGACATCTTTATACATTTAAGTAAATACGAATAATGACATCTTTATACATTTAAGTAAAGACGTATAATGACATCTTTATACATTTAAGTAAATACGAATAATGACATCTTTATACATTTAAGTAAATACGAATAATGACATCTTTATACATTTAAGTAAAGACGTATAATGACAACTTTATACATTCAAGTAAATACGAATAATGACATCTTTATACATTTAAGTAAAGACGTATAATGACATCTTTATACATTTAAGTAAATACGAATAATGGCATCTTTATACATTTAAGTAAATACGAATAATGGCATCTTTATACATTTAAGTAAATACGAATAATGACATCTTTATACATTTAAGTAAATACGAATAATGACATCTTTATACATTTAAGTAAAGACGTATAATGACAACTTTATACATTCAAGTAAATACGAATAATGACATCTTTATACATTTAAGTAAAGACGTATAATGACATCTTTATACATTTAAGTAAATACGAATAATGGCATCTTCATACATTTAAGTAAATACGAATAATGACATCTTCATACATTTAAGTAAATACGAATAATGACATTTTTATACATTTTAGTTAAGACGTATAAAGACATCTTTATACATTTTAGTAAATACGAATAATGACATCTTTATACATTTTAGTAAAGATGTATAATGACATCTTTATACATTTTAGTAAAGATGTATAATGACATCTTTATACATTTTAGTAAAGATGTATAATGACATCTTTATACATTTAAGTTAAGACGTATAAAGATTTTTTTTTTTACATTTGAGTAAAGACGTATAATGACATCTTTATACATTTTAGTAAAGACGTATAATGACATCTTTATACATTTTAGTAAAGACGTATAATGACATCTTTATACATTTAAGTTAAGACGTATAAAGAAATTTTTTTAACATTTGAGTAAATACGTATAATGACATTTTTATACATTTTAGTAAAGACATATAATGACATCTTTATACATTTCAGTTATGACGTTATCGTATAGCGTGGGTTGAATAATAAACAAATGCGTTGTGTTCTAGGTTCTTCCTTTTACTCTCGGTTCAAATTACCAACTGTTTACATATAATAGCAACGACAACAAAACAATATAATTATACGACGTGACGTCAAAGACGTTACATAGAAAAGCGCGGCGCGGCAAATAACGTTACATTCACAACATTCTGGGGGCCGCGAAAAGTGACTCATAATTGAAAATTGAAAGCGTGTACTTTTAAAAGTGAATGAAATACTTAATCATGAAATTCTTACTTTAAGAATAAGCAATCTAATTATGAGAAACGTAAATTTGCAAATACTTAAATTAACACATGTTAAATGTAATTTATCGTTTCAATAAAATGAATATTGAATCTCATAATTTCCGAATTATTGTCTCTGGTGCTTCAAACATATTTCAACGTAAACTTCGCGCACATAGTAAGGTAAATAAATCTTTATTGCTATTAAATAGTCTCTGTTTACTATACACCAACAGTTTCTCGTTTAAGGCATTAATCATTAACTTCACTAACAGTCTCTAAAGGATAGAGTTTCACTATCGGTCTGTTTGTAATTCCGTTTATCGTTTTTATCTTCGCGGCACGGACACAACCATCATTTCCGGTCATCAGCTCTAGGATTACAGCAAGTTTCCAGCGGATCCGTGGTCCCTCATCGTATACCTGCACGACATCTCCGACTTTGATACGTTTTTCGTCTGAACCCGTAATTGTGTGGTATTCTCTCAAAGCGGTTAAGTACTCGAACTTCCAGCGTCTTCGGAACTGCTCAATGATTTCAGACTGTTTCTTAGCTCGGTTGGTGAGTGTCGTCTGGTCACTTTGAATTAGCGCTAAATCGTCGTCTGATAAATGTTCATGATGCGGAAGTGACGTCACCTTACGACCGTAAAGTAAATGTGACGGTGTTAACGGTTCCAAATCGTCAATGTTCGTTAATCTGTCTTCTTTTGGTCGTCTGCAGTTGTTGATGAATCTTAGTACATAGGCGGTTACATGACGTAGTTTCAGGTATGTACTGTATCTATCTAGGTTAATAAGTCTATGAACGCCCGTGATCTCCGTACACTTCAACGTTACTACATTTGTCGTCTGCTTCGAACTCGTATCTTCATCAGCGGGCGTCTGCAAGACTGACTGGTCGTATTTCCAGGTAGGCCATATTTCTTTGTTAGATAACCATGTTGGACCGGCGTTCCATAGTTCGTTGTCAAGGTAAGTATCGGCTGATATACCACGTGTCAGTAAGTCTGCTGGATTGTCATTTGTGGGGCAATATCTCCATGGTGATTGATCTGTCAGCTGATGTATTTCGTCTACTCGATTTCGGACAAAGCGTTTTAAGGATTTTGATGTAGTCAGCCAGTGGAGTACGATTTGGCTATCTGACCAAAATGTTACGTTCTGTATGGGCAAGCTCTCTTGAAGATGGGATGCAAGTCTTGCGCCAATTAATGCTGCCATTAGTTCAAGCCGAGGTAGGGTTAATGTCTTTACCGGTGCCACTCTGTTCTTCGCCATAACCAGTCTAGCGTGTGAAAGATCGCAAATGTAAGCTGCTGCTCCGTACGATTTGACGCTTGCATCTACAAACACGTGAAGTCTTGTTTCACTGTTTATGCTTGCTGCGGGTAGGAATTGTCTGGAAAATTTCACGTCAGTAGCTTTGTTGAGGGATTCTGCTAACTGGTTCCAAGTTTCGCATATATCATCTGGCAAAGGTGTATCCCAGTCGTAGTTGGACTTCCATAGTTCTTGTAGTAAGATTTTTGCACTGACGGTAACGGGACTAAGTAGACCAAGGGGATCATAGATTTGTGATGAGTACTTTAGAATGGTTCTCTTCGTAACTACGTCTTGTATTGGAATATTTCTTCGTGTAAATGTCATTTCGTCACTGAGGGGATCCCATCTCATTCCAAGTATCTTGACAACTTCATCACTATCTCGTACATTCTCTGTTTTTGCAAGGTCTCTAAGGGCTTTACTGTTAGAGGTCCATGAACGTAGATTCATACCTGCGCTGGACATCAACTCTCGCGACTCTGTAAAGTAGGTAAGTAGATCTGATACTTTTTCGAAGCTTGAAAGTACATTGTCAACGTATATATCTCTTTCAATGATCTCGGCTGCGTGTACGTGCTTGTTAAGTTCTAGGTGTTTCAGGATGGTGGCGCTAAGCATGAACGGCGAACAGGTAGCTCCAAACAATACGGATTTAAAGCGGTAAGTGCGTAATGGACTGTCTTTGTTTTCAATGTCAATTGTCCACAAGAATCTGGTAGCATCTCTGTCTCCTTCATATAAACCGACATGTAGAAAGGCTTTTTCAATGTCTGTAGTGATGGCGTAACCATGGAGACGGAATCTCACTAATATGGCGGTAAGATCATTCAGTATGGGTGGGGTTGATTCTAAACAGTCATTCAAGCTTGGGAGGTGGGGAGATGTGCGGCAACTGCAGTCATAAACTATCCGGATGGGTGTGGTCGCTGAATCTTTTTTTACTGGGTGGTGTGGAATATAATGGACTTGTCCTGTGGGTGGGGTATCGTTATCTATTCTCTCAATAAAACCACGGCGTTCTTGTTCAGCGATAATGTCATCATATTTTCTCAGTAAATGGGGCTCTTTTCTCAATCTTCTAATTGTACTTTCGGTTCTTGCCTTCACTATCTCATAATTGCTGGGTAGGGGTGAATGGTCTAATTTCCAAGGTAATTTGGCGGTGTAGCGTCCATTATCGTATTCTATGGACGAATCTTGATAGTCCTTGAAATAACGTATCTTGTCTATATCATCGGCGGTCTGTGTAACTCCAATACTTTCAAGGCTCCAAAACCGTTCTAAAACATCCGTTGCCATAGGCGACGCCATAACGTTGAACACGTGATCTGATACTCGAGAACTCTGTGCTTGGCAAGGTCCGGATAACAGATAACCGATTTTTGACTTTACAGCAGTAGGTCCATTTCCTCGTACTATATGGTCTTCTACAATATCCCAGTAATAGTCAGCACCAATCAGCATAGAAATGTTAAATACAGAATCTCCTGTAACCGGATGAGCGAGTTTAAGTCCACGTAAGTACGGTAAGTTTGACACTGTGGTTTGAAATTTCTGGTTAAGCGGCGTTGAAATTGT
This sequence comes from Cyclina sinensis, assembly GCA_012932295.1. Classification (NCBI taxonomy): domain Eukaryota; kingdom Metazoa; phylum Mollusca; class Bivalvia; order Venerida; family Veneridae; genus Cyclina; species Cyclina sinensis. Next base: position 29,665,981 of record JAAONU010000005.1, read on the forward strand.
AGGCACTATTAAAACTCTAATCGGGATCTTCTGGCCTCTGTCTGTAACAACATTTACTGTAGCTACGTCTGTGTGTTGGACTTTGTTATTGGTACTTCCAAACGACGATAAGTAAATTGTCTCTGTACTGTCTCGGGTAAGTTCAAGTTCTTGGGCTAATTGTTCTGTAATGAAAGATTTCTGGGCTCCCTCGTCGAAAAGAATATTTGTTTCAATCTGAACATCACGTGACGATACGGTTGCTATGGCGGTTTTTAACAGAACATTCTTATTTGGTAGGATCGTGTTTGAATGTAAGACGGCTGCTTCCGGTGACGCGGAATCAACGGTTGTCAACATCGTCTGGTTATTTTCTCGCGATTTGCAAATCGCTGTATGATGTTTTCTCTTGCATTTTTGGCATCTCTTACTAGAATTACACTTCACTACAGGATGATTGCCTAGACAGTTAAAACACAAGCGTTTTTCTCTCACTATTTTCAGTCTTGATTCAATGTCTGCGTATTTTTCACAGTCAATTGATTTATGTTGATTGTCACAAAATGCGCATTTGATTTCCGGTTTTTGTGATGCACTTCCGGTTCCGGATTTTGAATGTTTTGGCACGGTTTTCCTGTATTTTGCACTTGTCAGAAATGATGCTGTTGCATTGAAATCGTCCACTTCCGGTTCGCTACGAACACTTCCGGCCTCAAGAATACCAATCTCTCTGTTGATTGCACGACGCAAATTTTCTAGCGACCAATTGTTATCTCCATTTTCACGTGCTAACTGCCTTCTAATTTCACTTGGTATCTTATCTAAAATTATTGGCACTAATAGATTTCCGTAAGTGTCTTGGCACTGTCCCATAGCTTCTAAACTTCGAATGTACGTCTCCATCTTATCATGAAAATGTCTTAAACTGGATACTTTGTTGGACGGGGCAGGTAATTGTAATAGCGCTTGCATTGATGCGTGAATAATTTTATGTTGCTGGCCATATCTTTCTTTCAGTAGATCTATGGCTCGGGTATAATTTGCGTTCGTCATAGCAAAACCTTCAATTACTCGTGCAGCGTTTCCTTCAAGTTGAGATTTGAGGTACGTGAACTTCTGTACATCCGTTAGATTAGCGTTCATGTGAATGGTTGACTCATAGGAATCCCAAAAAGATTGCCATCTTAACATATCTCCGCTAAAACTTGGTAATGATATCTTAGGTAGTCTGTAAAATTGTGCCGAATTTACTGAGGTATTAGAAGGATAACTTACGGTTCTGTCGGGAAGGAAAGTTGGAGCGTCGGGATTCAAACCATTGTTGTTGTACTGCTGGTCCCTTGAATTTCGTTGGTCATCTTGTGAAATATTAGACTCGGTTCTCTTCTCATGTTGACCTCGGAAAGCTCGTAAGCGACACAGCTTGATATCTAACTCTACTGTATACTCGTCAGTTTGAAATATCTCCTCTTCCAATCCGTCTATTTCCGTTTGCGACAATATTTTCTCATTCAATGTCTCTAAAATTCCGACTTTGGCTTCAATAGCGCTGAGGATTGAATCGAAATCTGTCAGTGAATCATTTTCTTTAGATTGTTCGATTTTCTCCAAATATTTCTCAATGAAACGTCGGTGACCCTCTCTCTGTATTTGTAACTTCTGTAAATTCATATCCTTTCTGCTGGTCACGGCACCAATATCGTATAGCGTGGGTTGAATAATAAACAAATGCGTTGTGTTCTAGGTTCTTCCTTTTACTCTCGGTTCAAATTACCAACTGTTTACATATAATAGCAACGACAACAAAACAATATAATTATACGACGTGACGTCAAAGACGTTACATAGAAAAGCGCGGCGCGGCAAATAACGTTACATTCACAACAGACGTATAATGAGATCTTTTTACATTTGAGTAAATACGTATAATACCATCTTTCATACATTTTAGTAAATACGAATAATGACATTTTTATACATTTAAGTAAAGACGTATAATGACATCTTTATACATTTAAGTAAATACGAATAATGGCATCTTTATACATTTAAGTAAATACGAATAATGACATCTTCATACATTTAAGTAAATACGAATAATGACATCTTCATACATTTAAGTAAATACGAATAATGACATCTTTATACATTTAAGTAAAGACGTATAATGACATCTTTATACATTTAAGTAAATACGAATAATGACATCTTCATACATTTAAGTAAATACGAATAATGACATCTTTATACATTTAAGTAAAGACGTATAATGACATCTTTATACATTTTAGTTAAGACGTATAAAGACATCTTTATACATTTTAGTAAATACGAATAATGACATCTTTATACATTTAAGTAAATACGAATAATGACATCTTTATACATTTAAGTAAAGACGTATAATGACAACTTTATACATTCAAGTAAATACGAATAATGACATCTTTATACATTTAAGTAAATACGAATAATGACATCTTTATACATTTAAGTAAAGACGTATAATGACATCTTTATACATTTAAGTAAATACGAATAATGACATCTTTATACATTTAAGTAAATACGAATAATGACATCTTTATACATTTAAGTAAAGACGTATAATGACATCTTTATACATTTTAGTTAAGACGTATAAAGACATCTTTATACATTTTAGTAAATACGTATAATGACATCTTTATACATTTAAGTAAATACGAATAATGACATCTTTATACATTTAAGTAAATACGAATAATGACACCTTTATACATTTTAGTAAACACGTATAAAGACTTCTTTATACATTTTAGTTAAGACGTATAAAGACATCTTTATACATTTTAGTAAATACGTATAATGACATCTTTATACATTTAAGTTATGATGAAAAATGACATCTTTATACATTTAAGTTAGGACGTATAATGGCATCTTTTTAAATTTGAGTAAATACGTATAATAACATCTTTTTACATTTGAGTAAATACGTATAATGACATCTTTATACATTTAATATAAGACGTATAATACCATATTTTTACATTTGAGCTAATACGTATAATGACATCTTTATACATTTAAGTTATGACGTATAATGACATCTTTATACATTTACGTAAAGACGTATAATGACATCTTTTTACATCTGAGTAAGTACGTATAATGACATCTTTATACATTTGAGTAAAGACGTATAATGACATCTTTATACATTTAAGTTAAGACGTATAATGGCGTCTTTTTACATTTGAGTTAATACGTATAATAACATCTTTATACATTTAAGTAAAGAGTTATAATGGCATCTTTTTACATTTGAGTAAATACGTATAATAACATCTTTCTTACATTTGAGTAAATACGTATAATGACATTTTTATACATTTAAGTAAAGACGTATAATGACATCTTTATACATTAAAGTAGTCACTTATAATGACTTCTTTAAACATTTAAGTTATGACGTATAATGACATCTTTTGTACATTTTAGTAAAGACGTATAAAGACTTGTTTATACATTTAAGTTATGACGTATAATGACTTCTTTATACTTTTAAGTTATGACATATAATGACTTCTTTATACATTTATGTAAAGACGTATAATGATATCTTTATAAATCTAGGTTAAGACGTATAAAGACATCTTTTAACATTTGAGTAAATACGTATAATTACATCTTTATACATTTAAGTTATGACGTATAATGACATCTTTATACATTTAAGTTTAGACGTATATAGACATATTTTTACATTTGAGTAAAGACGTAAAATGACATCTTTATGAATTTATTTAAATATGTATAATGACATCTTTATACATTTATGTAAATACGTATAATGACATCTTTATACATTTATGTAAATACGTATAATGACATCTTTATACATTTATGTAAATACGTATAATGACATCTTTATATATTTATGTAAAGACGAATAATGACATCTTTATACATTTATGTAAAGACGTATAATGACATCTTTATGAATTTATTTAAATATGTATAATGACATCTTTACACATTTATGTAAATACGTATAATGACATCTTTATACATTTATGTAAAGACGTATAATGACATCCTTATACATTTGTGTGAAGACGTATAATGACATCTTTATACATTTATGTAAAGATGTATAATGGCATCTTTATGAATTTATTTAAATATGTATAATGACATCTTTATACATTTATGTAAAGACATATAATGACATCTTTATACATTTATGTAAAGACGTATAATGACATCTTTATGAATTTATTTAAATATGTTTAATGACATCTTTATACATTTATTTTATGACGTATAATGACATCCTTATACATTTGTGTGAAGACGTATAATGACATCTTTATACATTTATGTAAAGACGTATAATGACATCCTTATACATTTGTGTGAAGACGTATAATGACATCTTTATACATTTATGTAAAGATGTATAATGGCATCTTTATGAATTTATTTAAATATGTATAATGACATCTTTATACATTAATGTAAAGACGTATAATGACATTTTTATACATTTATGTAAAGACGTATAATGGCATCTGATTAACGGAATGTATTTTAATCACCTGCAACACCAGCAGCTGCTCCGCTCGACACAAAATCTCGTTTGTCTCTGAAATAAACGTTACAAGATTTCATTCAATGATTTTTTTTTCCAAGTCCATAAAGCATATTTATTATGTATGTGGGCAGGTAACTTGGCTATCCTTCCTAAACAGTCAATGTTCCCTTCGTTAGACAACACTATTTACATCTTTAGCCAGTGTTTTTACAGTAACAGGACTGGAGCCGATGACTCCCGATTCGTGAAAAGTTAGACTGGTTATAGACCTACATAAATTGTATTGAATGTAAACAGGGTCTTTCAAATGGGAAAGACCCTGATGTAAAAGAATAGTTGAAAAATAACATTTATGGCTGTGACTGACAATCTTTGGTAAACTGAAAAGCCTATGTTCAGAACTTTAAACTGATTAACTGACCATTTCTTTCTTGATAAGATATCTTGGCATTGTTTTGGTTGTATATATAAAGAATGCGCCATTACATTATCTTAAAAAGAAGAAAAAATCAAATCTTCAAGTAAATTTTACATATATCACTTACCTATCTGTCCTGAAGAAATCAAACTTGGACTTCACTTTCTTGAATGTTATACTCTGGAACTTTAAAGCAAGAATATGTGTGTAAGCTCCCATTCTTGTTTAAAATATCTTTTCCGAATGAGGGCCAAACACTTTGCTATCATTTTTAGGATTCGTATTTACTCTGTCAGCAACACAAGAAACTGGTTCGCATTTTCAAGAAAAAAAATAAAACCTTCTGACAAACAAAGGTCCTCAGTAATAGATACAGTACTTCTATAACTAAAACTTTCGAGACATACAAAAACCATTGTAAAATATACCATACTATTGTAAGTAAAACATTCAGAAGAAAAAAACACCTTTATAAAAATAAACAGTACTACTACAAGTTAAACCATTAGAAAAATAAAGGACTGTGTAAAAATATACATTTATTTTAATACCTTAAGGAAAACAAAGGACCTTTGTAAAAATATACATTTATTTTAATACCTTAAGGAAAACAAAGGACCTTTGTAAAAATATACATTTATTTTAATAACTTAAGGAAAACAAAGGACCTTTGTAAAAATATACATTTATTTTAATACCTTAAGGAAAATAAAGGACCTTTGTAAAAATATACATCTATTTTAATACCTTAAGGAAAACAAAGGACCTTTGTAAAAATATACATTTATTTTAATACCTTAAGGAAAATAAAGGACCTTTGTAAAAATATACATCTATTTTAATACCTTAAGGAAAACAAAGGACCTTTGTAAAAATATACATCTATTTTAATAACTTAAGGAAAATAAAGGACCTTTGTAAAAATATACATTTATTTTAATAACTTAAGGAAAACAAAGGACCTTTGTGGATAAGACGTTACACCAAAAAAAAACTGCTTTGCTTGAATGTGAACTGGAGTTTGTTTTGGGTTATAGAACTAGCAAACGATTAAGGGCTGTGTTATTACCTGTGGTATGCCAGCCCCAAGAATTGCACCACTGTGAATCATTGGTCCTTCTTTCCCCACAAAAAGTCCTGAAATAACACAGAATATTTGACAGTCATACTGTTTCCAACAGATTGTAACGTTTATAAAAACAACAACAAGAACAGAAAGAAGATAATTAAATTATCAAACTTTTTCAAAATAAAATTTCGCAATTTTTTACCATTTTTTAAAAATGTAACGACGTTTCGAACATCTTGCCTCCCCTTAAGCTGTCTAATTCTCAAGAATATATTGAATGATCCAGTGTGGAAAATATAATTTCTCTGCAGATCATTGGGTCAGTGGTAACGCTAAAAACTGGTAATCCAAGGGGTCGCCAGTTCCATGTTCGATAATAGCTGTCTTTAGGATGTTACTTTAAAACAAAGTTTCAAGGGTTCTATATAGCTAGCAAGTTACAGGTCTAGCGTGTCTCTCGAATGGGACACTTGCTGTATCTTGCACTATCCCGCATCAATATAAAATAACCAAAGTTTTCAAGGAGTGTCGGCCATATGGGTAGCCGGTACCGACGAAACAAAAAACGGGTACTGGATAAAGTAGCCTGTCTCACCTCCTGCGACACTGAACAGCACTCCAATAGCTTTTGCAATAAGCGATTTCAATCTTGCAACTCGTGGTATTTTCACCCCGTTCAAATAACATTTTATTTCAGGAATACCAGATCCGGCCGCCACAGGCTGAAATCCAGTAGGAGAAATAATAAGAACTCTGAGCGACAAAATGTTTAATGACAGTCATGAAACTATGGAATAAACAAACAAACGACTTTCAATTGTATACATTTTTGGTATTTTGTTTTTACCGACGGACACTCATAATGACATGATTTCTTTTTGTATCGGGACTTCTTGTGTCTTAGTTGCGGTAAAATGAAAGGTCATATAGAGAGTGAAATGACAACAGTTTTTGTATCAGAAGCCTGGATAAAACCTTGTTTGATTTTTGTGATTTGCTGAAAATCAATCTTCTTTAGATCACACAATTTTACTTACCTCATAGACAGTCAGGGCCGTAGCCACAAATGAGAATCCCACGTTAAATAATACCATTATAAGCAAGGACACCACTAAACAGTCATAACACGTATGGATAGCTGGTGGGTATGGTCAAGGTAAAATACAAACAGAAAAAAAATCAAAAGCTATATCAAATGTACATTGTCAATTGAACGTCACTAAAAGATATCTACACCATCGCATTTTTAAGTGGTATGATAGAGACCAACCAACCGACTTACAAAACCTTTAGACCCATAACCAGCCAACAACTTATCCACCAAACAATTATCTATACCAAAAACCAAATAAACAACGTCTCAAAATACACATGCCAATTAACTACCCACCCACACAACCAACTAAGTATCCAAAAATCAAAACATCCATTCAACCAACCATCAACTAACCAGTAAACTGACTAACCATCTTAAGAGTAAGTAGCTAGTACTTTTCTAGGTAATTGTTTCGATAAATAAAGGCAGGATCAGTTCACACTCAATCTGTTACTACCGTACCTTTTGAAAAGAGACGATATATGTAAACAAATTTTAAAAAAGGTCAATCAAAAAACTAAAAGTACTAATTGTCTTTTGAATGAGACTTAAAACCAAGGTGCCATGTACGCACTGAGCATGTCAAAGAGTATCTCTTGAATGGGGTGTTTTTGTATCTTGCACCCCCACCCCTTCCAGTCTACAAAATGACGGAACTTTTCTGGGGTGCGTCGCTCATATGGCATCGACGATAAATTAACTCAAACAGACACAAAAACGATAAAATAAAACCTAGCCAGGTTTAAATTTAATGACTCAACTGTGAGACTTCCGATATCTTGAGTAGATTCTAAGTCACCAATAATTTTTTTATCATGATTTTTTAATGAACCAATAGCTAAATTCGGCGTAAACAGGTCCAACCTTTCTCAAGCAGCGTATTGAAACAAGTATACAAACAGTGCCAAACGTTTGAGAATACTCATTGCAAACACGATTATGTCGCATTTATTTGTTTTATCCTACGAGTTCCCCAGGGATATAAACTCTAGCCTTATTTCTTCTTCACAGACGATGGTAAAACCCTTCAATTATTGCTGAGAACGTTCATTTTCAATCGGCAAAAAGGGGACATTTCTTTCACATTCAATAAAGTGAATGGATGGTTTTGCCAGCAGGATAACACTTCATTTCATGTGATAAACTGTTAAATCAATTATTACATTTTCAAAGAACGTAATACCAATTTAGCAGCAGGAACTAGTCAACGGCGCAATGTAAATTCTATTACAGAAATTACAAACGAATGAATTTAGGTAAAAAAAAATTATATGTGTCAAGTGCGCGACACAATTTGCTAATCATCAAGTCTGATCTAAATCTAAAAAAATAAAAAGTACAGAACAAGAACGGTAGGTATCTATTCTTTTAAAAATGGCCTTTTTCTGAATGAATGCGAGTTAAATTTGTTTACAAAGTACCCATGCAGTTAGTGGCATTATGCTGTGATATAAAATACCGGTAAACAGTTTATCTTTAATAATACCTAAATGCAGTTTAAAGCTATGCGATAGGTATCTATACTTTTACAAACGGTCTTTTTTCTGAAAGAAAGCCAGTTACCTTTATAGTACCCGATTAGTGATAACATGTCTAGATATTGAATAAAAACTTTTGATTAAACCTAAATACAGTTTGAAGCTATAAGTCGTACACATCATTTAAACTAAAATGACCGCCATTTTATCACATGAAGATTTGTTTGAATTTTGTAAGTGGCCAAAATGAAAGCACTGAAACAAAAATTGCAATGGACATTTAAATAGAGAGTTAAAAAAATTGACTCGTTTGGACATATTGCCTCTAAACTTTGCTTGAAGGTAAAAGGTTACAGTCAACTATGTTTTTCAAAATAAATATTTTGGTGAAACTTTTCAGCGTAAATCTGAAATTTTGTTCTGATTACTTGTGTCCCTTTGTTCTGAAAAAAACAAAACAAAAAACAACCACAAACATTTACACACATATTTTCTATCATCTGAGCATGCCTGTTAGTATTGTAGTGAAAGGTAGCTACCGTGTAAACGGCAAAAATGGGTCGTTTGAACAACGTAAGTTGCGAATGTACTTAAAGCATTCCAAAGGATACAGCTATCGACCGTAGAAAACTTGAGTTTGGATAATTCCTTTACAATAACATCTATGAAAAACGCAACCTGAAAAGAAACACAAATAAGGTTTTCGTCTAAATGAATTTCGTTTAATCTGGGTATGTCTTTCTTCAAGAGAAATATATTCACTTTTTGCAGAGCCAGTTAATTATCATTAACGTAATCACACAAAATACTTGCATGTCATTTTTTGCATTTGAATACAAGCGTGTTTTCTTTAAAAGACAATAAATTTCCACTATTAACACCACTTTAATTATTTCACAATCACGTGAAAATCAGCAATATTAAGGACCCAAAGTCTAAAATTTAGAACAAAAAGGGGTCAGCTATTAAGATTAATTTCTTCATCACTTTTTGACTGGTCTGATTGGTGGAACTTCCCTGTATACAGACTAACAGAGAGTCAACTACCCCGCTTACATTACATTTTCGCTTCAACTGTGCAATTACATAAGTACTCTTTTTTTTGCACGTGAGAAAAAACTGACAGAGAATTAAATACTATTGTAAAAAAATATTCTTACGATTCATTTTCATATCGCTGTATTAATTTTCAGTAAATGAACAGCGCAATAATTTATAAAATGTATAGTCTGGCTAACTGACTACATTGTTATATATATTCATTGAAACTGTAAAGAAATTCATACATATTTTAAACAATACTCACCAGTCCAGTGGACGCACCAATCAGAAATGTTATCACCCATTTTATGATCTCTATTTTACTTAAAGACTGAAAGAAACAAATACATGTACATGTTAAGTTCCACAGGTCTAATATGATTAAAATTCAAGGAAAAAAATAGATATCTAAATATGAGATCGTAGTCCAAATCGGTACGTTTATAATACGGAAAGCAAAGATAAAGATATAAAACCAGTCTACCACCAGCACTTTTCTAGATTTTGTTTAGTTAAAGCTTTTATTTTATGAAAGTTTTTCTTTTCTGTAGTATCTTGAACATATCCTATTATCATTTCTTTACAAAACAATTCTAGACATCCTCTATTCCGATGAAACTGATAAGCTTTAAACAAGTTGCCCAGATGGGCTCGATTACGTGTCCTTCAATTAGAGAAAAATCCCCACGTTTCCTTCCCCGACCACGGAAGCATTTGAGCTTTTTTTAATGGTCAGTAGCGCGTACATGCCATTCAAATACTTTATCGGACGGCACTAGTTTCAACTATTAATTATTAGGGAAATTACAATCAAAGTAGTAATGCCTTGATTTAACTGAATTTGTATTTAAAACGCTCACATATGCTAGACTTATCGGCCTTAATCTATTGTAATGTCAAACAAGAAATATCTTCAGAAACGATGATCGGCGTAGATACAGTTCACAATTAATACCCCATAAATGCACAGTTTGATATTGAACGTTCAGGCTATAAACAAAAAAAGTTGAGTTGAAAGTTCAAAATCATCTACTAGTATATGATTTTAAGTGACATTATTAAATGGTTAGCTATATTTGTTATATATTTATTCCATCTAGTATAATTGTTCATGATTAAAAGGTTTTGATATTTAATTAACGGCTGTAGTGTATTAATGTTATCATTATTGCCTTATTTTCAGACGCAGTTAACAAATACGAATTCTGGCCTAAAATTTCATAACAGTAACACTTTTAACCAATGGTAAACTTCCTTCTTTAGCTTAAGATTTTGTAATTAACAATTTCATTCGTTACAAATTTAGGTCAAAATCGATTTTAATACAGCCCCCGAAAAATGTTACACAGCACTACAAAAATCTGTACCATACAATCAGGGTTGCAACTTACATGTTCTTTTGTTTGTGTGGCCAGGTGTTCATCATAAGGTCTATTGTAGCAAATATCATAGTCCAGACTCTGTAAAAAATATCAGGAAAATTTAGAATGTTTATAGCATCAAATAACTTGAATACGGTTTGTGAATATAAATTATTTGGTTTTCCGAGTATGAAATATCCATAGTAAATACCGGTATGAAATACATGTATCATAAACTTACACAGTGCATTGGAATAGCAATCATCTATTCAAAGGGAATTAATTGTTAGATCTATTGAAAGAAAGTCTCACCTCGTAGTCTTTCCTTGGCAGAGAAACATGCTGTCTCATAGGCGGAGCCACTAGTGGTCTCTTGAATAATAAGCAGAAAAAGAACTATATCAAACAACACTTGCCATAACATATTTGCGGAATATTTCAGTCTGAACAAAATAAAAGAAATTCGTGAGCAGTTGCTAAAATAATCCACCGAAAAGGTACAATGTCTTAAAATGAAAACTTCTCTTATGCCAGGGGTGGATCCAAGATTTCACGTAAGAGGGAAGGAGGGGGTTAATTATATAAAAAAAAGTTAAAGGATGTAAGGTGTCGAGACTTGGTGGAATTGTAACGTATGAAATAATACTGGCAACTTTGCCTATTATAAGATTTGCACAAACTACAACCACGAATCCGTCTGGCCAGATAAACACGGTTATAACAAGGCGACACTCTTGACATGTTGTATAGCTGTGTGGCTGGAAGATCGTGGAGCAGGTATAGCTTTAGAAGTGTGGTCACAAGAACGTTGGGCAGGTACAGCTTAAGTTGTGTGGCTAGTAAACGTTTGGCACGTAAAACTCTAGTTGTGTGGCTCGGAAAAAATGGGCTAGGTATGGCTTGAGTTGTGTGGTCACACGAATGTGGGACAGATACAGCTTAGTTGTTTGGCTAGAAGAACGTTGGACAAGCATAACTCTAGTTGCGTGGCTCGAAGAAAGGTGGCCAGGTATGGCTTGAGTTGTGTGGTCACACGAATGTGGGACAGATATAGATTAGTTGTTTGGCTTGAAGAACGTTGGACACTTATTACTCTAGTTGTGTGGCTCGAAGAAAGTAGGCCAGGTATGACTTGAGTTGCGTGGCCACACGAATGTGGGACAAGTATAGCTTAGTTGTTTGGCTAGAAGAACGGTGGTGGTGGTGATGTGTTTGTGTGCGTGTGGGGGGGGGGGGCGGTATAACGCTATATATGAGACTAAAAGAGCGCGGGGTAAGCATAGCCTAAGGTGTGTGGCTAGAAGAACGTTGGTCAGGTAAAGTTTATATTGTTTTGCAAGAAGAACGTCGGGCAGCTATAGCTTTAGTTGCGTGGCCACAAAACGTTGGCGAAGCACAATTTTAGTTGTGTGGCTAGAAAAACATAACAGAGGTATATATTTAGTTGTGTGGCTAGAAGAACGTCGGGCAGGCTTCGTTTTAGTTGTTTTGCTAGAAGGGCGTGGGGCAGGTTTAACTTTATTTGTGTGGCTAGAATTACGTGAGATAGACACAGCTTTAGTTGTGTGGCTAAAGGAACTTGGGACAAGCATAGCTTTGTGTTGCTAGAAGAACGTCGGGTAGGTTTAGATTAGTTGTGTGGCTAAAGGAACGAAAGGCAGGCACAGTTTGAGTTGTTTGGCCACAAGAACGTGGAAAAGGCATAGTTTTGTGTTGCTAGAAGCATGTCGGATAGGCTAAGATAAGCTGTGTGGCTAGAAGATTGTAAGGCAGGCTTAGCTTGAGTTGTTTGGCTGACAAGTATATCATAAGTTGTTCAGCCAAAAGAACGTGGGACAGGCATAGCTTTGTCAACTTAAGACATCAAGCTGCAGCAGTTTGGTTCTATTGTAGATAAAACTTCTGTTATAATATATAACTAAAACGGTCTTAAACAGTACCTTAATGTTACGATTATGGACGATTTTTTTGTGACTTTTAACTAACATTATAAACAGAAATATGAAAATCCAAACTAAAAAAAAAACATAAATGTATTTGTATGTTTTCAATATACCTAAACTGGGTGGCTCAAATCACATTTAACATTTACCTTAGAAAAGAAAGTTATACCATTAACGGAGGCCCTTGTTTGTCTTTGCGAAAAAAAAGACCTTATGTGATAAAGCTACTTCGCTGTATCGGCAATTTATACATATAATATCTTACCATTTCGTCGGAGTCACCATTTATATCACCAAGTTCAGTATCGTTATTTCTAAAACACTTAAAACACTGTGTCGACATTATCACTGTCAATTTACTCCAAAAAAGTATCTACATGTAACTGTATCTACATGTAAATTATCCGACTAGTTTAAGCCATTATATTTTCACCAGGAAGAATGTTTTATATTGCTGTAGTATATTGCATCGCTGTAAACATGTTAAACTCATAGAGTTTGTAATGTAAACCATAGCTTAGTATAATTAGTGTATGTATTATGTGAATGTTGTATAGTTAATTTACGCTAATCAGACACTGACGTCACGAACGGATTTTAAAGATAACAGCATTCAGTGCGGTGCAAGATGGAAATTAAATGCGTTTCTGAAAGAAAAAAAAAAGAATGCTAAAGAAATAAATAAGTGTACAAACTAGCTACATGTTCTTTGCAAGATGAGTTCACAGAAAATTTAAAAGTCAAAAGTTTTTTTTACCCAAATCAACAACAACAAACAGTAAATGGCATGTCAAAAAAACAATATATCCATATCAAAGGGAAATGTGATGATGTAAATGAGCCTGAATACAGATAAGTAAACAACAACAACAACAAACAACAACAAACAACAACAAAGACGACAACAAACAACGACAAACAACTACAATACAAGAAAACAACAACAACAACAACAAACAAGTACAACACTATAATAATAACAATAATTAATGATAAGTGGTAATTAAGCGGTTTGAAAAAGGATTTTTCTGCTTCACGACTTACAGTTTATCCCTGATTTACTTTACTACGATAAACGTTTGCATATTTATATCGTTATCAGAATAATGATAAACCACTCGTTGAAGCTGAAGTGACAGGTCAATGTTGACGTCTTGTGTTACATTGATAATAATGAGAAAAGGGTTACAAGTACATACATATTGAAATTAGACTCACATTTATTGTTTAATGCCACCTGAAGACCCCGTAAGAATTTCGTTTTCTTCTCGCTCACAAATTTCTCTGTTTGTTTTAGTTGTTGTTTCTACCCAAGGGTTTATTTTACTGAAGATTTAGGAAAAGAAATTTTTCTTTTCTGTTTTTCATGAAACAAATTTTAAAACTTCGAAAATGCATAACCTGCGAAAGTAATATAAAGAATTTACAACAGTTGTCTCCCTTTATCAATGTTTTTAGTTAACACTGTAGTTTTTAATGTCAGTCATTATTCATCGTGTGGAAACGTAAAGATACATAATAAGTTAAGTTGTAATGAAAGTGAAAAAGGTCTCATCAAACCTTAGTCTGTCACAAAAAGGAATTTTGAGCTCACAGAGATGTTACTGTTAAGCACAATCAAAACATGAATCCGATCTTGACTTCAGCTGACGAATTGGAGAAATCCAAAAAATATATTCTAACCAATTAAATTGCTTGTAGCATCTTCCAAAGCCAACAACTCGTTTTCCACGAAAAATTCGTGCGAACTTAAGCAGGCATAGTTAACATATAGACGAATAAGACAAGTCTGTGAAGTTGGTAGTGGGATCAACATTCGACATTCAATGTCCAGCAGTGCATTCGACATTGGGCAGGACATTCGATTTCACGCATGTTTTTGAGTGTCCTGCAGTGCATTCAACATTCAGCAGGACATTCGATTTCATGCATGTTTTTGAATGTCCAGCAGTGCATTCGACATTGGGCATGACATTCGATTTAATGCATGTTTTTGAATGTCCAGCAGTGCATTCGACATTGGGCAGGACATTCGATTTCATGCATGTTTTTGAAAGTCCAGCAGTGCATTCGACATTCAGCAGGACATTCGATTTGATGCATGTTTTTGAATATCCAGCAGTGCATTCGACATTCAGCAGGACATTCGATTTGATGCATGTTTTTGAATGTCCAGCAGTGCATTCGACATTGGGCAGGACATTCGATTTGATGCATGTTTTTGAATGTCCTGCAGTGCATTCGACATTCAGCAGGACATTCGATTTCATGCAAGATTTTGAATATCCTGCAGTGCATTCGGCATTGGGCAGGACATTCGATTTCATGCATGTTTTTGAGTGTCCTGCAGTGCATTCGACATTCAGCAGGACATTCGATTTCATGCATGTTTTTGAATGTCCAGCAGTGCATTGGACATTCAGCAGGACATTCGATTTGATGCATGTTTTTGAATGTCAAGCAGTGCATTCGACATTGGGCAGGACATTCGATTTCATGCATGTTTTTGAATGTCCCGCAGTGCATTCGACATTGGGCAGGACATTCGATTTCATGCATGTTTTTGAATGTCCTGCAGTGCATTCGACATTAAGCAGGACATTCGATTTGATGCATGTTTTTGAATGTCCAGCAGTGCATTCGACATTGGGCAGGACATTCGATTTGATGCATGTTTTTGAATGTCCAGCAGTGCATTCGACATTGGGCAGGACATTCGATTTCATGCAAGATTTTGAATGTCTTGCAGTGCATTCGACATTCAGCAGGACATTCGATTTGATGCATGTTTTTGAATGTCCAGCAGTGGATTGGACATTCACCAGGACATTCGATTGAATCATATTTTTGAATGTCCAGCAGTGCATTGGACATTGGGCAGGACATTCGATTTCATGCATGATTTTGAGTGTTCTGCAGTGCATTCGACATTCAGCAGGACATTCGATTTCATGCATGTTTTGAATGTCCAGCAGTGCATTCGACATTCAGCAGGACATTCGATTTGATGCATGTTTTTGAATGTCCGGCAGTGCATTGGACATTGGGCAGGACATTCGATTTCATGCATGATTTTGAATGTCCAGCAGTGCATTGGACATTCAGCAGGACATTCGATTTGATGCATGTTTTGGAATGTCCTGCAGTGCATTCGACATTGGGCAGGACATTCGATTTCATGCATGTTTTTGAATGTCCCGCAGTGCATTCGACATTGGGCAGGACATTCGATTTCATGCATGTTTTTGAATGTCCAGCAGTGCATTCGACATTCAGCAGGACCTTTGATTTCATGCATGTTTTTTAATGTCCCGCAGTGCATTCGACATTCAGCAGGACAGGGTTAGCACTGCAGGACATTCAAAATCATTAAATCGAATGTCTTGCCCAATGTCGAATGCACTGCTGGACATTCAAAAACATGCATCAAATCGAATTTCCTGCCCAATGTCGAATGCACTGCAGGACATTTAAAAACATGCATGAAATCGAATGTCCTGCCCAATGTCGAATGCACTGCAGGACATTCAAAAACATGCATCAAATCGAATGTCCTGCTGAATGTCCAATGCACTGCTGGACATTCAAAAACATGCATCAAATCGAATGTCCTGCTGAATGTCCAATCCACTGCTGGACATTCAAAAACATGCATCAAATCGAATGTCCTGCTGAATGTCGAATGCACTGCGGGACATTCAAAAACATGCATCAAATCGAATGTCCTGCTGAATGTCGAATGCACCGCTTGACATTCAAGAACATGCATCAAATCGAATGTCCTGCCCAATGTTGAATGCACTGCAGGACATTCAAAAACATGCATGAAATCGAATGTCCTGCCCAATGTCGAATGCACTGCTGGACATTCAAAAACATGCATGAAATCGAATGTCCTGCCCAATGTCGAATGCACTGCAGGACATTCAAAATCTTGCATGAAATCGAATGTCCTGCCCAATGTCGAATGCACTGCAGGACATTCAAAAAACATGCATCAAATCGAATGTCCTGCTGAATGTCCAATGCACTGCTGGACATTCAAAAACATGCATTCAATCGAATGTCCTGGTGAATGTCCAATCCACTGCAGGACATTAAAAAACATGCATCAAATCGAATGTCCTGCTGAATGTCGAATGCACTGCAGGACATTCAAAAACATGCATGAAATCGAATGTCCTGCTGAATGTCCAATGCACTGCTGGACATTCAAAAATATGCATTCAATCGAATGTCCTGGTGAATGTCCAATCCACTGCTGGACATTCAAAAACATGCATCAAATCGAATGTCCTGCTGAATGTCCAATGCACTGCTGGACATTCAAAAACATGCATTCAATCGAATGTCCTGCTGAATGTCCAATCCACTGCTGGACATTCAAAAACATGCATCAAATCGAATGTCCTGCTGAATGTCCAGTGCACTGCGGGACATTGAATGTCGAATGTCGTATGTTGATCCCACTGCCAACTTCAGACTTGAATAAGACTTAAATATACCGGAATAATATTAACAGATGGGTAATACAAAATCTTTTTCAAAGGACCATACATTAAATATTCGTTACAGAAAACGAATAGGACACAACAGAGGACAGCTTTGTTTGTTTTGGCTTCAACTTGCTTCTATGACTGAAATACGTTCTATGGCACATTTCAAGTTAATGTATTAAGGAAATATCATTAAGGTAATGAAATTTTCAAAAGTTTCTAGCTTTGTGTTGATACATATCGAAAAACACTCTGTCGACATCATGAAATATTCTTTTAATGCATTTAGTTATTAAATCACCTCTTAGTGTCATGATTTTCACAATAAATCTCGAGAAGTTTTTTTTCTTTTTTTTTTCTTTTAAATGTTGTACTTATCAATTTCTATGGAAAAAGATCACTATAATCTTTTCAATAATGGAATATGTACTTTTACAGGGTATGTTCCCTTAACAGAGTCTGTTTCATAATATACAGAGCTGAAAAAATAAGTAGACCACCGACAATAAAAGCGATTAATGCGGATTAACAATGTCCCAAATACCCAGATGCACGCTGATTAACCTTAAAGTTCGAAATAAATCAGTGCGGGATATTAAAAAATGCGACCATAACATACAAAAGCAGGTCAGTCTGTAATTTTTAAGTACCAATTTGATTTTGTTGTACTTTTTATTGACAAATTTCACCATGAATTTTCTATTTCATAAAGTATGTTATCATAATTTATTGTAATAATCATACTTTCTTATGAACTGCTAACTTGTGTGAAGAATTCGTTTTACAACAGATGTAATAAGTCAACAAACTGATACATGTACTTTTACCTGTAAATAATTACAAAGGAAATGATTTCAATTATAATCTCAATGCAAAATCTGAAAAAAAAAAGAGATTATTTGAACATTTCATCACCAAAACTGTAACCTCAGGTCAACTTTCTCTCATTTGAGATTTTGTGAGAGCTTCTGGCAAGACAGGCCTGTTAGTCCACAAATCTTTTTTTATAATCTTTGGCTATGGCTCTAACCATCCGACATCCAAACAAATCTATGGACCTCATAAATACCATTCGATCGAGAACCGACCGAACGACTGACAACCGACCGATCAAATGACAAGAGACCGATCAACCAACTAATCGACCGATAACCGACCGAAAGCCGACGTATCGACAGACAACCGACCGAAAACCGACCAGTCGAACGTCCGATCGACCAAAAACCGACTGATAGAACGACAACAGCACGATCGACCAACAACCGGCCAATGGACTGACAAACGACTGATAACTGACTTTTTGACAGCCAACTGACCAGTCGACCGACAACCGAAAGATCGACCGAAAACCAGCCGATCGACCGACATCTGACCGATCGACCGACAACTGACTAATTGACCGACAACCGAACTATCTACCGACAGTCCAACCGACAATCTTACTTATTTAAATAATAGTCTTAGTGACATTGTAACAACATTTTCTTTCATTTGGCATGGTGCTGCTTTAGTTTTACAGACTGCTATACAAGGTAGCATAATGAACAATCTTGAAGCCATCGCTGCTTTTGCATTGGTTATAGTTGGGCCCATTTCTGGCCAAACAGGGCCCACCTACTGCTCATACTGGGACGGGGTGTACGAGTGTAATTATTACGAAATGACTACAGTGACAGACCGACCCATATACTTCAGTGACTTCAGCACTCAGCCTCAACAAATAATACTGAATATGAATGGATTCTTACCTTATTTTGGTAGGTACGACACAATCATTTTTTTCTGTTCATTTTAAAAATTTTAATTTCACTTTTGATGTAAATAATCATTTCATATATCAAAATGGTCAGTCTCTAGATTAGATGAATTGTTTGCAAAAATATCAGTATTATATTGCTTTTGTATTTTTTGTACTTTTTTTGTCTTTTTTTATCTTTCTTTTTCATTTTCTTTTAAATTCTTAAAAAAAGCTGATTTAATGAAGTTAAATGTCTTTTTACATATTTAGAATGTGACATGATGTAACTTGAACGAATCAATTTGGACTCAAGATTAAAAACTACACTGTTACCTCAGTTAGAGGAAAAAAGACCACAAGATTTTAATATTGACCTGTGTCTGTGTTTTAATAAGGCGATGCAAGAATTTTTGATTCTGCCTTCTCCACAAGTTCGAATATGGACGTTACACTCTTTGATGACAACTTCCCCGCCAGACTGGAGGTGGACTGTGGTTGGAGTGGGTCTGCTTATATAGACACGTGGGCTTTCTCTGACATGGAGTTTGTTCAACATTTTAAGGTAGGTTATGAGCGCTAATTGGCGTTATGTGAATGAACAAGATATGAGATTCAATGGTTTTCATTTTAGTTACAATATTTCTTCTACTTAGAAATATCTATGAAAGAAAAGGTAACTCGTTCTTTTAAGTGCTATGCTGTTGAATCACGGCAGTTACTTCCCTTGAATCGATGGAGAACACCATATGTCTAGCAATTGTAATATGTCCATCTACGGTTCTTTGCAAACTGTTTAATGTTCTTAGCTCTGTGTTTGAAAGTTCAAAATCTTTAGCAGTGTCGTGTACACGTTTATTGATGTTTTGGTGTTTGTTTCAATAAGTAGATGTTTGTTCCATGTATGTTCAAACCTTCATACTTCAATCTGATCACCTCGGCCTTTATGCTATGCAAGAGACGTATTTTACGAACCATACGGAAATACCCGAAGTTTTACGATTGCTTCATACTTCTCAAATTTAGAAAGTTGTTACCGAGCAGAAATTAAATGCTACGTAGCTTTTCTGAATTTCTTGTATGGAAAAGATCTGTATGTCATCAATTTACTGTTTAATCTTTTACTTTATTTCTTGGATCTTTATTTCAGTAAATATATCAATAAATCACTTATATCACGAAAATAGTGTAAAACAACTAAAATGTTTGGATAAAATAAAGAAGTCGATTACATATTTTTGCATACCTAGAATAGCAGACTTAACCCATTTATGCTTAATGGATTATGCCATCCTTCTTAGTTGGAAAAGTCCATTTTCAGTTAAAAGGGTTTCTTGTATAAATTTCCATTTTCATTCCATTTAGGGAAGTAAGTCCTTTATGCAAACGGTGCAGACCCTGACCATACGCCGCCTTTTGCGTCTTCTGATCTGGGTCTGCATTGTTTGTCGGTGTCTAATTTTGTGGACACTAGGCATTAATGGGTTAAAATTCGCATCTTGATTTACATTTATTAATTTCTATCACTCATTTAAAATGACTTTTTCAGATCAAGAATTGTGAAATTCTCTATATTGGCATTGACACTGTCGGTGACTTCTTGGAACTAGACTATTTTGGTATCGAAGGAGGGACTATTGACACGATAGAGTCCCTTTCTATGGCGGGACTCACTGTGGAGAAACTGACCTCAGCCACACACCAGTTTCCTCGACTACAGGGAAAGTTTGAAGTTGTAAATGCGAAGTTTGTGTATGGGGTAGTGAATACAGGGTTGTTGACATTTTTTACAAACGTGACCACCGTGACGTTAAAGGTTTATTGCTTTTTTTTTACTATATTGTATTGAACAAGATATGAATACCATAAATCTGTTACTAAAGATATGTAAATAAAGTGTGTCAAATCTTAAATCCTCGCAAAATGAAGATAGTAGATAACTGAACCTTGAATTAAATATTATAATTATGAAATATAGAAGAACTTAAAAGTCATCTTTGTAATACATGACTGCTCTCTGCTTAGGTCAATTTCCCAATGTTTTCCCATTACTTATTAGAGTGCCGGGATATCGTACTTGTCACCAGACCTAATAAAGTACAACCCATTCGTAAGGATAGCTGATCTCAGCGACAACATATTCAGAGAGATTCCACGAGGTTTTCTGGACTATCAGCACGGTATATGTGAGCTAGTTTTCAACAACATCGATTGGGAGTGTACCTGTGACAATCTCTGGTGGATACAAACAGTTTTCAGTCAAAACATCACGGCAATTGGTGACATGATGTGTAGTAATGTTCAAGGTAATGAAAAACATTTAGTTGTAGTTATGTTCATGGTAATATAAAACGATTAAGATGAAATGTTTTGAAGTAATGTTCAAGGAAAAATAAAACGACATAAGTGACATGATGAGAAATAATATTCAATGAGATACAATACAATTAAGAGGTTTTGTTATGTAGTATTAATCAAAATAAGATCACATGACTTGTAGTTATGTTAAAGGTCATTTAGTACGAGAGGAGATGATGAGTATAACTGGTATTTTTTAAAGTTCGGGGTAAATGATATGATTCAGATGACTCATTGTGTAGTTATGTTCAAGATAACACACTACGATTAAGGAGACACGATATGTAGAAATGTTCAAAACAACACATTACGATTACGGTAACACGACACGAAGAAATATCCAAAGTGACAAACTACGATTACGGTTACACGATATGTAGAGATGTTCAAGTTGAGACACTACGTTTACGGTTACACAATATGTAGAAATGTTCAAAGTGACAAACTACGATTACTATGACACGATATGTAGAAATGTTCAAGTTGAGACACTACGATTACGGTGACATGATATGCAGAAATGTTCAAGGTGATACAAATGATTACGGTGAGACGATATGTAGAAATTTTTAAGGTGCGACACTACGATTACGGTGACACGATATGTAGAGATGTCCAAAGTGACACACTACGATTACGGTGACACGATATGTAGAAATGTTCAAGTTGAGGCACTACGATTTCGGTGACACCATATGTAGATTTTTATATAATATATATAATGCTTCTTATTTTCTGACTACAGGAACGTCTTTATTGAAATATTATAATGCAAACTGTGCAGCTGTGGACGCGTGTGCTGGAAAGACAGGTATACATTTCTTTTCTAGTACTTTCTTTTTTTATAAAACTAGGCATGTAGCACTATGCGCGTTCGATAATTTGACACGACCTCAAAGGACCTAGTCGATGATACATTTTAATCAGATCAGGTTATCGCTACCAGAATATGATTATGATCTAGAGGTATGTGAAGTTGGCTTGTACATTGTACATCGTAGTTCAGCTTGTAATTCGCCAATTACAAGCTTGTAGTTGGGTATTCAGCTTGTAGTTCAACCCAGATACACCAGCATACGTTATATTTGAATTACAAGCTAGTAGTTGGGTATTCAGCTTGTAGTTCGGACCAAATACTTCAGCATACATTATATTTGAATTACAAGCTAGTAGATGGGTATTCAGCTTGTAGTTCTGACCCAGCTGAATACCCAACTTCTAGCTTGTAATTCAAATATAACGTATGCTGATGTATCTGGGTTGAACTACAAGCTGAATACCCAACTACTAGCTTGTTATTGGCGAATTACAAGCTGAACTACGATGTACAATGTACAAGCCAACTTCACATACTTATGATATAGGGTTATAGTTTATATGACCTGTTTTTTTCTTTTCTTTAAACGATTATGGTTATCATGGTGAATATAATCTTGACGTCTTTCACAAACGTCTTCTGTAAGCTGCAACAGTACCGCAAGTTCGATTCTGTTCTCGCCGCCACTCGATAAATTGCTACGAATCGTACAGCTACAAAAAGTGCAAATCTACTTGTGAATTTAGAATTAAAAAAAGAAATATGGCAAATTAAAGCGAGATCAATGGTCATTCAGTGCTCATTCTCGTGTTTTTAAAACGTTTGAAAATATTTCTTATATGTGTTCATTAGCCAACAAAATGAGATTTAAATAGAGACAATGCCAGTCAATTATCTTTTTTTGTCTAAGTTTTTTCCTTCCATTTATGTTACAGCTAGGGACACGCATTACGAATGATCTTTGTGTTGTTATTTCTGTTTCAATTAATTCCTTTTTACATTAATCTTACTGCAGGTGTTACAGTTGGGGACAAATGCCAGTCTGTACTAAGCGTTGTTGCGATGTGTTTATCTATTATTGCCCTTGGTCTAACAGTTACCTCCCTTGCTCTGGCCATTATTAACCTGAGGAATTTGCAAGATGGTGTTGATAACGATCCTGTGTTGCTCGACCGGTCGAAACGGAAGGCTAGACAAAGATGGCGGAAGGCAGCCCGGCAAATTATTTATTACAGAAGAACTGGAAAACCACTAATTGGTCTTGGTTTGTTGACATTTTTGAAGAATTTGCACAAAAATATTATTGAGCTCAACCGAAGTTACAGTTACCCAGACTTAAAATTAGCGTTCAGTAGGCAGCACTTATCATACAACCTCTGATAAAGTGACTAAGACAATTTGTATTAAATCGAGTATGTTGTCTGTATGACACAATTTTGTAAAAAATAAAAAATTCTGAATATTTCGTTGCAGAAATGCTCGCAAGTTTTATATTGTCAGAACATTAAATTATCTTCACATAAATGCATCCTACAAATTTGATGAGATATAAGCATTCATAACGTTTCGCGAAAATCGCGAATATTTCCACGTCGCGAAAGTAACGAATTTATTTAGCATTAAAATCAATTCCGAAGGAACTGAATTTAATTGAATGTGGTAGCATTTATCCGATTTAAAGGTGACAACATTTCTGATGTCTCTCACACCTTGATTAAAAAGCGCGTCACATTAACAAATTTAAACAGTGAAACGAATTTAACGAAATAATAAAAAATCAGACGGAATCAGACGGAAAATGGCGAAATCGGACGAAGTAAGACGAAATAAGACGGAAAATGACGAAATAATTATGACGAAATAAAGCGAAAAAAATGAGAAAGTAAGACACAAATCAACGGCAGTAAGACGAAAGAAGACGGAAAATGCGAAAGTAACCCGAAATCTGACTGAGAAAGAAGATGCGTAAGGTGAATGATACAATAAATAAAAATTTGATTAAGTATTTTTTTTATCACAGAGTCAGAAGAAAGCAGAACAATGAGCATACCGGATGAAACAAGGACACAGAACCGTTCTAGCAGATTTCATAGTCTACCAAGTTCGGGCTTTTGTAGTTCCTACCAAGAAGATTCTAATTACGGACAATCAGATTATGATTATGCTGATTTTCCGTCTCCAGGAGATACTGGTTTACCAGGATGGAAATATAGATAGTTGTCTAGTGTGCAGATATCAACTCCTAACTGGAAAACTATTGACATAATTTCTATCAGTGCCTTACCAGTTATGATCTTTTGTAGTACAACAACAACAAGGGATGAACTTTGCTCTGTCATTTTCAAATAATCATAGATGTTTGAGCTGTGATTGTTTTTTCATTCAAGCTCATTTAAGATAGAATACTGGCACACACGTTGTGTGAGTCGTATACAAACGTTTAGTTCATCCGTCCTTTAATTTTGAATATTTTGAAGATGTTCGTTCAGTTTTTAAAAATCAAATACAATCATTCTCTGCGGCTGACCTTCATATGATTCGCCGATGCATAAAAAGGAAAATGATTTTACATATAGAAATTCTAGTTTCATTGTATTTGTGAAGAACGCATCAAAACTTAGTCACTGACTTAATTTTTGTCACGGAGTCACACCGGACTAATAGTTCCTCATATCTTTATAAGTAAACATCTTTCTATATGTAAATTGACAAACAGAAGGAGGTTAGCTCATTGCATATAATTTTACCTAATCGAAGGTCATGCGTTCGAATCCCGCAACTGAATTTTTTTCCATCCATTATCAAGCCGTATCAAGCATACAATGATAATATTTTTTATCTTTGAAACGTTTTTTTTGACCTGTCTTTAATTCTGAGGAAAAGTATTTTTAAGCTAAACTCTGCAGGTCAGTAGCTTTGAAAACTACTGTTTTAATGTGTTTAAAGATATGTGAATGTTGGCTATTAAAGTTGAGATAATCATTGCATCATAAGCACTGCTAACTTTGACGTTGTCACAGTCACGTTGTTGCGTATCTTTCCTTTCTTGACAACAACAACAACAAACGTCCCTTTGTTTTTATTGTTTCCTTCTCTTAAGTACAATAAATCTCTGTTGACAAGTTTTGAATGTTCCTTTCAGTGTATCCTCGCCACTTTTTAACAAAGAAATAAATATTTAAGCAATATCAATCCCTATATCCCTGACCCCTGTCTTCATGGAACAATTCGTTTTCCTGCAACTGACGTTTTTGTCTAAACACAGAATTATAAATAGTTACATTGTATAGCTCTCCTTAAAACTATGAATCTAGCGTTACGAAGGAATGCAACTGTCACCTCATCGCTGTTTCGTTTTTCTTCTTTCCCATGAAGATATACAACGAGGGTTGTCCCAAAATACCGTATAAAATCAATTTATATAAAAAGCAAATCTCTCAATATCATAACTGATATTATTTACAGGTAGTTACATCCTTATCCGACAAAATGCAAAAAACCATTCTAGTTTATCTTGAGTAGCAATGTTTTTACACACTTCACAGTAACATCGTATAGTATGTCGCGGCCTGTACCGATAACCAACGTAACGTCACGCACCTGACGTCGCACTTAAAGTTTTTCAAAGTACTGTCCCTGCTGCTGAATACACTTCCTGTGACGGTCCACCCAACGTAAAAATGTGTCTGCAAACCACTGAGATGACAAGGATCGGTTAAATGAAAGTACAGCTTGTTTTAAGTGATGAGAGTCCGAAAATTTCCTACCGCGTAAATGATCCTTTAGAGAGGGAAAATATGCAAAGTCTAGCGGAGCAAGGTCAGGTGAATAAGGCGGATGTGTTATTCTTCTGAAGCCTAGAAGTGCTATCTCCAGTTCAGTTGAGGCGGCTGTGTGTGGTGGTGCGTTGTCATGGTGATAAATTACATTTTCTAGGTCTTGTACAATGGCAGGCCGCTTTTTTCTTATAGCCCTCATTAGACCAACGCGTACAACCTGAAATGGATAACGTTACTTTCTGTGTGCACGGTAAATTAAACATTTATCAAAATGATAGATAATTAACAGTTTTATTATTATTATAAACTTATTTTTTAACTTATCAATTTTATTATTATTATTATCATTATTACCGGTATTACTATTATTATTATTATTATTTTTATTATTATTATTACCTTTGAGTAATAATCTGCATTGACTGTTTGACCAGGAGGGACCACATGTGTTAGGATTATGCCCTTGTTATCCATGAAAACCATGAACATTATTTTTCCCATGGATTTTACCGACTTGGCTTTTAATGCTGGGGGTGTATCTGGAGTTTTCCATATTGACGACTGCTTCTTTCCTTCAGGCTCAAAATAGTGGGCCCAGGTCTCATCCATAGTGATTATTTTATCAAGAAAGTTCCTATCACGTTCATATTGGCGTATGAATGTGCACGAATCTCTAACACGACGCTGCCTCTGTTCTTCAGATAAAAGGCGAGGAACCCACCTAGCGCACACTCGAGACATACCGAGCTCCTCTGACATAATTCTCTGAACGGAAGATTTACTTATTCCAATGAGTCCCGCAAGTTCTCGCACAGTTTGTCGTCTATCAGCTTTTATGACGTCAGAAACCCTTTGAATTACAGCATCGCTGATACCTACAGGTCGCCCTTTTTTCAGACCTGTGTCTGTCCATCCCGTTGTAAATCGCTTGTGCCACTTATAAATCAATACCCGTGATGCCTTGCAATGCGTTCTGGATGATTCCATCTCTTTTATTGTTTGTCCTGGTGTAAGGCCACGTTCAACACAAAATTTTATTACAGACCGATGGTCCGCCTTTTCTGTTGGCGTCGCCATTTTTTTCAAACTAGAAAACGAACGTGCCAGTTGTAAACGTCATAAAAGAAAAACAAATGACGTCATTTACGTACCAACGTCATCTTTAAACGCGCCAATAATTTTTCTTTACGTCAATATGAATTTTGTTTCGATACTTGTATTTTTCGCCGAGATATTTAGAAGTAAATTTTACAAATAGTATTTTGATACTGTCCGTTTTTGACGTCGGCCGCGCGGCTATACATGGCCTACTAAATATATGTATAAAATTCACATTTTTGTGCAAACACTCTCAAAAATTGATCATAATATGTGAAAAACAATACTGATTAAGCTTCACAAAAAATTAAATCCATGACACGTCACATTGAAAAAATATTAATGAATTATACGGTATTTTGGGACAACCCTCGTATGATGATGGTCTCTAGCCTATTGATTGTCTTGATAATGCAAGGCTGGTCTGTTCTGTGCATAAACCAACGTCATTGGCCTTCTCGTGGTCTCTATCGTTTTGACATGTTATTATTAAACGCTCACTGACTACATTTTGAATTACACATATATTACTTTACCCCGGTTCAGGACTCCTCTATTTATCTGAGTTTATCTATTGTCGGTACCGGATTTCCATAATTGTTATGATTGACGCCCCCATCCTTGAAGATAATTAAATTAGGTTACAATTAGGTTGCACTATACAGAAGAAAATCCCATTCTAGAGACATTCCTATCTTTTGGCATGCTCAGTGTATACAGGGTCTTTCAAATAGAAATTTATTCATTAAAAAGACCCTTGTGTATAGCAGTAATTCATGGGATCTTGATCCTTGTGTATAGCAGTAATTCATGGGACCATGACCCTTGTGTATAGGCATAATGGGATCTTGATTTTGTCTGAAAGATAAATAGTATAGCTAGTTAAAGGGCAGGGGATCCAACGCACTATCCCTGGATCGATGTAAATGTTTAGGACCCCTGTCACAAATGTCAAGGTCACCATCTAGGAGAAAAAAATATTTATTCTAATGCTAATTTCCAAGATTGAGATTTGTTACGGATTTTTGGCGGAAGTTAGTCTGCTGTTCATCTCACGTAAAGAACTTATTTGTGAATTAGCTTTGTCATAGATACTAGTAAAAGAAATTAAAAAATACCTTCCACATGAGAAGACGTAATCGATATTTCGAATTTGAACATAAAATACGTATCTAGGTGAATTGTCAGGCAAGTCAAACTTTATTACATAATTCTGTATCGCCTTAATGGTTTTCTAAAAACAATATCGATAAAACAAAAAAGAAGAGTTGTGGTAATAGTCAACGAGGTAGATAGGTGTTTTACTGTCTGTTGTGGTTTTTGTTTTCAATTTATGCAGTTGTTATAATAAGAAATAACACTTTCTTGTGTAAATTTTCAAAATGATTTATTTTCTTTATGATTGTATCAACTGTAAAAGGAAAATATTAAAAAACTTCCTAAGCATTTTGAACTATTCCGTATAATTCCGTATACTATATTTACCTCGAAAATGAAAATGCCTAATATTTCGCAATTTTAACAATAAGAATAAGAAAATATTTTGTTTGAACAAGTATAATACACAAAAACACCATATTCTTCTTGACAAAAAAATGAATGTTAACAAAACAATAACACACCGATGTTCATTGGTCATCAGACAAACCGTAAATCTGAAACAGAAAGAAAAGGAGTTACGACGTCATTTGTTCCTTTAAAACTGTAAATATATTTCTGGATGCTTGACCCTTTTCAAAGTAACTTTTCACTTTTTTTCCGATTTCTTTCCTGAGTTTGTAATATGAAAGCAAATTATCTGAATAAATGTGTTCAGATGAAATAAGCTTTTATACTTCCAAATATTTAAAAAATGTGACGTCATAACACCTTTCTCTAGTGTAAAACAAAATTGAAGAGTTGGAAAAAATCAAACATCCACGACAATGGACTGAGAGTTTCGAGATATGATTATGAAGACTTACTTTTTACAAGAGCCAGATGTTCGTACTGAAAACTGTTCATCCTCAAATTACCAGTGCACACGAGTATAATGTTTTATAGGTCCAGTTTCACTTACAAGAAAGGGGTGTACTAAACAACTGGATTTATATATAAGTAACAAGTTTGCTTCTAACAAACAAGGAAGAGCGGTGGTCGAGGTGTTAGAGCGCCGGACTCCCGATCCGGAGGTTGCTGGATCGAATCCCATCAGAGGTTAGAGTCTCCAGTGACATTCCACATTCCTCACTTTCGGCGCGAGTACTGGCATGAACCCAGGAATCAGTCGTCATATAAGTTTTCAAAAACTTGCCTGCCTAGTATAGTCAGTATTGACTGTTGGTAGTAATAAGATGAACTTGAACCCCATTACTCAAACAACTTAATACAACCCTATATCTACAAACCTGCAGAAGACACAACAAGCTTCACTAACATGCCAATTCATAAACTAAAATGTAAATTAGCTACGACCACTTGGGAGTCACAAGACCCTAGGCAGACATAACTGGAATACAAATTAAACGAAACTCCAATGTATGCTATAAATTTAGATGCTCTTTTGAAGAATAATTGTACATAATGTAAATCCTGTTGTTTTTGTAAAGCTTATATTTCATTGGCAAGTCATACTGGACCTTAAAAACTTTATACTTTTCAACAATTGTTTTCTTTACCTTAACTTATAAATGTATGAGAGGATAACATTTTTGGTAAACTAACAAAACTTTGATGTTTACTGATAAACGAAAACACTGAATATCTGATCGGTAATTGCATGAAAATCATCCTAAAATGAACACGGTAGCAAACAAATCTTTACTATACAATAATCACAGTTAATTGAACGAATTCAGCCAAAATCTAACAAATAAATGACTCCTGACTACATCTGTGTTTTTCTTTCAGATGCGGTTTAGTCATTAAAAGAATTATGCCCATCCGTCTTTCGGCGGCTTCTTTGGTGCAGTTCGTTTGGCTCCCGGCTTTTTGCCTCCTTTACCTTTAGACGGACTGAGTTGTTTTCTGGTGTTGATTGTGATGCCGAGTACCACCCATCCCATAACAAACGCAATGAACCCGACAGAAAATCCTGCCAGGTCAATCGCGGTCAAACAAGCGTCCATGAGTTCGAGACCTGAAAAATATGGTTTTTAAACAAACTGCAAGCGTTCTGAGTGTCAAGGTCAAATTTAATGTTTTTCAGGCTGTAATTATAATTCGCCTGTTATATATATTTTATTTTTCGCTGAGTAGCTACACGTTGGTGATATCAAACATGATAATCCCAAGATCAATGTGTTTAAATAGCTAAATTTATCTTAAGAATGTTTCATACATATATCGATTTACAATCAATAAAACAAAACACTTTGACATAGTAATAAAGGTCTTCTTAATCGTCGATTATTCCAAGCATATTAAAGTAGTACAGTATTCGACCTAATCAATTTCGGGGTACTACGTAAAAGAGAAATATTGGAACAAATTTTGTAAAAACGAATATTCGAATATATTCGAACATGGAAAACGAATATTCGAACATCAAATTTCTTATTCGTTCCCGGCCGTAGTTTAAACCTGTAAATCTTCGTACATCTTTCCTGTCAAAAGTTTTACCTTTTCATCACGACGTCAGGTCAAATCTAGGACATACAAATTTACGGCTTGACGAACGTTCCGACAATTAAATCACTTAGTTGTTCTCCATACAGTATTTTGTTGCATGAGTATAAAAAAACAGTTTATGATGCAGGAAAAAGTCACTCACCACCAGAACATGATGATGTCACCGCGACGCAGTTAGAATGGTAGTATGCCCACGCCAGCTTCTCTGGAAAAAATGCAGTGAACAATTATTTCTCAGATAATCTGTTTGCGATAACTCGGTAGTTAAAGGTTCAACAAAATATTATTACGTTTTTTTTTTCTTCAACAACAAAAAGAAAACACACACACATACACACACAAACAAAAATAGTTGTTAAAAATGCGAAATTTCTTTTACGTATTAACCGCCATATAATTATGAAATAAAGCTTTTAATTTGACTGTGCAATTAACGCAATACTTGCATCGAACGAAACTATCTCAAATAAACTCACTGTCACTGGTACATATGATGTCTCCTTCCAGGCTGAGATAATTCTCGTCGGCAAACTGCATGAACCACAAATTGCTACAGCTGCAGTCGATGTCAAAACCATACAGAGTTATCACCCCCAGGTTGTTCAGGTTAGAGAATAGGTTGCTAGGTAACGAAGTAAACGCGTTGTGGCTGAGGTCAAGGTAGCGGATGTTTGTCGCAGTGCCTGCATCGAACAATGCTGCATCTATTGACGTAATGTTCATATTCTATAAAAGTAAAACATATGACTGTAGTTTTCCTGTTTATAGAATAAAGCATGTGGTTTACCCTGCATTTCTTTTAAAGGTTTTCTGTTCTAGTCCTCTAAAGACTGCAAAAGGTGGTAGACTTGTCATAAAAAAGGTTAGGCAACAGGATTCGAACCCAAGTTTCTCAATTAGAGGTACGTAACTGCGGTTGTTAGGTCAGTGACCTTCATCCCTCTGTCATGGAAGCAAAATATTTGTATTGTGCTATTGTAAACGATCGCGCCAAGTTTAAAGCGCGGAAATGCGACACAATGATAAACAAGATTTACTTTCATTGCTCTTTTTTACGGTGACACACACTTACCCTAAAGACCACTTGATACAGGTCAGTCTGGCCAGTGAGAAAGTCTGTAGGTAAACTTCCGCTCGTAAGTTTCGTATTCTTGATGATCAGAGCTCCGTGTTGTTTCGGAAACGCCGGGTACACCGAGGTATTCCGAACAATAGTAAGTCCGGTTAGTACACCCATGCCAAAATTATTGACGGTTCCATTTTCAATCATGAAGCGATCCAGAACCCCGAGTTCGCTGGAAAAAAAGACAGAGGTATATCACGAAAAACATGTTTTTGTTTTCATTCTAATCACCAGAAACTTAATTGTGTTTCTTTTTGAAACTAGAATGATTTACAATGAAATGATATCAGCTAAGAAGAGCTGTGAACGTTGACCCGTATACCATTATCGGAAGTCGCAGGTACAAATCGCGTAAGCACACCGTAGATTTAACATACAACTTTTCTTATCTTTTTTATTACGTTTTGACTACTTACCATCTATTTACAGGCAGCTTAGGGCAATAGTTAACTTTTTTACCTAAAAGCATTTGCTGGGATATTTCCAAGGTCACAGTTGGTGATTTTAAAGTCCTCAATGTGATCCATGTTAGCTAGAAAACCAGAAGCCACCGACAGGGAGTCGCCATATGTACATTCAAGTTCCAGTGAGGCTGGGTAGTTGGTGTCATAACTTGCTGAAATTAAAAAAGCACCGGTAAATACAATTGAAGATCGTTGGTCTAGTGGTAACAAGCATGATTTATAATCCACGGCTTGCAGTTCGATCCTCCGCTCCTCCACGAACACAAATGATTTTCTTTCGGATAAAACTTTACACCGTTGTTCCAGCTATGGGTGCTATACACTGAGCATAAAAAAGACACAGAAGCATCTCTGGAATGGGATGCTTTCTTGCACTATCCCCTACACAAGCTAAATTAACGAAACTCTTCTGAGGGTGTCGGTCAACCGGTACTGACGATGAATTAATTAAAAAAGAGATATACATTGTCGTAACATACGTACAATCAGGGCTTCTTAGGTGACATTAAGCACTATTTTATACAATGTTACGTTACGCAATACATCCGAACAGGGTCTTTCAAAATAGCATTTTTTGAAAGAACCTTGATTCGAATGAGTGTCATTGAACTGCGTAGAAGAACTGAATATGGAAGACATATCTTCCATACAAACAAACAAAAAAAGATACGCTGTTATTTTTTTCTCTGTCTATTTGCAGATAGATGTAGTAAAATAAAAAATTAAAACAGAAAAGACTGAAAGAATGCCTTAGATAGAACATGTAAATGGAAATGACGCAAAGTTACATTAATTACAAAGTTAAAAAAGTTTCAATTGTTGTATAACCTGAAAAAAGTAACCTGGAAAAAAAGTTTCTTACTCGTGTCTAATGATGCAAAATCGGTATCGAACACGGCGCTGTTCAGTGTGGAAGGCAGTCCCGTGAGCCTCAACCTCTGTGGTATTGGGCTGAACCCAGATGCTTGAAGGGGTATCAGGCTACTTCCGCTCAAAGTAGAATAATCACATTCATATAAGCCGCCGTCATAGGTACATCCGGTTGGCATCGTTTGAGCATGCGCACCGGTGATGCTTGCGATTAACCATACACTAAAAATTAGCGATTTTATTTCCATTTTAATAAGTGTCTTGAATTATTTTCTTAATGTTATTATTACTGTTACTGTTGTTCAACACACCATTGTAGTAAACTGTATTCCTAAACTGAATACCGAAACAGTTAAGAATATAAAAAGTAATAAAACTTGTGTTCAAAATCGAGCCACCATTTGTTTATCTGTTTTCTCTAATCATGCAGTTTATATGGAATTAATTCAGAACTACAAAACACATAATAGTTAATTCCACTGGGGCTTAATCAATTTGGAAAACTGTGCTACTAGCCATTCAGAGTGAGATTAATATGTACTTCTTACCTAATCTTCTGCTCAGGTTAATCTTTTAATCTTTATATGTATATATGTAAATGTATATAGTAAAGACAGAAAAGAATTAAAATGTCTATTTTTTACTCCTATATCATTGCAAAATAAGATTAATTACCAGATAAATTGAAGACCGATTTTATTAAATAAATCATCTTGATTAACTTCAATTATGTGTGATATTATGACTAAGTAAAGGCAACACTGAACGTATATTTCGTGTTGAAAAAAAAGGTCTTAGAAACTCCGTATATATCTGTCCAAGATATATATATATATGAGTAGATATGATCTCTGTAAGATTTTATACAACGGTGGCAATTCGGTACATTACAACACCACGCAAGAGTATGGTGTCATATGGTATGACGTAAACAGCTTATGTCGACATTTTATTATAAATACAGTATAATCATTTTAAATATGCTATTGAAATTAATTATAATGTGTGAGGTAACGTCATTCTCTCGCCTTCTCTCCGTTTCTATGTGCTTTACAAGTCCATCTCGAGGTAAAAACGGCCAAGGCTGATTAAATTGAAATAATTAAAATTGAAG
The DNA here is from genome assembly GCA_012932295.1 of Cyclina sinensis. Classification (NCBI taxonomy): domain Eukaryota; kingdom Metazoa; phylum Mollusca; class Bivalvia; order Venerida; family Veneridae; genus Cyclina; species Cyclina sinensis. The sequence goes on from JAAONU010000005.1 coordinate 29,700,408, forward strand.
AAAAAGTCAGCGACTTAAGCCTGCTGGCGCCGTAAATGATTAAACCAATAAAATGACATCAGTCCGTCCCAAATACGAGAAAACATCGCACTCAAAGATCCGCATTGAAACCTAGCAGATCGAGGAAATTCAAATTGGGGGGCTTTTGAATTTCTTTGAATTGGCTTTATATCGAATTAATTGAAATTATATGCCTATTTTCACTTTAAAATCCCTTCTACAACGGGGATTGAATAGAATTATAAATGGGTGCACCTAACTCTGTTAAACCCCAGACGAAATTTCAAGTGTGTACTCAATAGCTTGACCTCATGCGGGGAAAATCTGCGAGTTTTCGCGTATGATATGCTTATTAATAAGTTTCATTGAAATCTGTTTGCGGGAAGCGCGGTGTTTGAATACGCGATCAACATATTTAGTCAAGGACGTAAACGGTGAAATTGCCTTATATAAAGCGAGCCAAGCATCAATTCAATATTTTCACAAAATCCATTAAATTAATTTGGGTGGTCCAAACTAATCGTATATTTTAATATAAGTAAGTGAATGAACTGGGTCACCAGTACACGTACAAACTTCATACTAACGTCATCACAGGGCGGGATGGATAATTGGGGACGCACGGGAAAAAAAACCACGGATGCCAAGGACATTTTAAAATTCTTCCAGAAATTTTAAAGGCCAGCCATTTGCCTAGCAAAAAATAATCTGGGCAGGGAAAATATAAACACTTTTTCAACATTTTGAAAGATTTGTTTTTTACTGTGCTTGGCCACTAAAAAGATCTTATTTGATTTACGCACGAAAGGAGTTTTTGATATACGAATTAGAAAAAGAAAATTCCATGAACATATTAAGCGAAAAGTAATACTGATTTCAAAATAAGATAAGGTTAGATTTCATACTTCAAACTATCTAAACAAAAAAAGCTCCACATGAGAGTTTCTGATAAAAATTTTAAGTTAAAGACATAAAAAAGCCCTACAACAGATATACCACCTTCAGGTATAACAGATTACAGTAAAAAAAATCTTCTTTAAAGACAGGTATAGTGTCATTTATATATCTCTTAGTAATGGAAGAAGTCATACGTACTTCTAATTTACATGAATTTTGTACATTCGTCGTATTTTCAACATTTATTTGGACTGTCTACCTCTTGTAATTTCCCTCGGAATGGAAAATCAATGTCTTTTAAGAAAAAAATTAAAGCCTGTATTTGACCAACTTAATAAAATATCCATGTAGATGGTCTGACGCATTTTTGCACCTGAATCTTGTTGTCTCGTTTTTTTTCGGGTAGTTCTATTTATCATTTTTCGTTTGGTATTGTACACAGCATTTATTTAAAAAAAGTAGTATGTTCAGAGGAATGGCTAGTGACGTCATCACCAATGTAGGTTTGAATGTCTTTTCTCGGTAGAAGAGAAAACATGGAAGTGAAAGCTACGGCCATGATGTTGTAGGAAACAATAAGCCACTTTTAACTATTAACATTTATTTTCATAATATTTGCATAAAAATCATAGAACAATATGTGAATGTAAGTAAATATCTATAGACGTCATCACAATATCATACTTAGTACACGCAGTATGGAAAGGGTAACCCAGTGATCTCCATTTTTATTTCTGTGCAATGAAAATGCTACATACCAAAAACGTTTCAAAATCTAATGGCATAACTTGTTTCTTTTGAAGAAAAAATGTCAATAAAAAAGCCAAGCACGTATTTCATTTTTAATTTTTTATAACACTGTCTTTTTCTCTCATTTTTACGTGTAAACTAGGCCTATTTTGTAAATTTCTACAGAGGTGATGAAAATTACAAACTGAATCTAATGCAATAATTTAATAAAATTTTTCAGAACAGTAAAAGTGTCTTAATTTTTTAAGTATTTGATAAGCTCTTGGCAAAAGCAGCAAAATATTTACTTTTAATAAAAGAGCACTAAATTTATGTGATTCACATATTATAAGCTATGCAATCATAGGGTAAACTCTAGATACAAGCAAGTACTGAAGACGTATAAAGATGACGTAATCAGATGACGTAACAAGATAAGAAACGCAAGCGATTTTTTTTGTAAGTTTGAGACAGTTCTATCACGAAATATTTGATACCCCGTGTATTTTATAACACAAATTCTGTACACGAGTCTGTGTAACAAAGTGCAATATACAGATGTCGGCATGTGTTATTGTAATTATATGAGTACAACATATAACACTTAATGTAGCTAATTTTGGCAAGATATTGCTAGCTTAATTTGAAAAGTATAAAAAATATTTACATCATATGTATTAGAAAAAAAAGTTTAAAAGAAAGAAGATTGTATATACCGTTTTTTTACCCTAACACACAAAATACAGTAGGAGAGAAACGAAGACACAAGTGGCAACTGGCAAACCGGTAGTCACTATGACACAAAAAAAAATTGTGTTGTGTTCTATATGTATTTCCATGACAACCGTCATGACCTTTCTCTTTTTACATTTCACCCACGGATGTACATGTATTCGTCTTTAATAAATAAGTCAAATACAAAGTACTTTTTGCCGCTTAAGAAGAGCAAATGAAAATCTAAGTTTATAAATTAGGTCGAAGTGACACTGGACAAAGGGAGACAATTTCTTTTAAAACTGGCAAAAAAAACTTTATTGAAATCAACACGTCGAAAAAAAATGGTGTGACTCTAAAATATATCCATTTCATTCTAAATTTAAAAAAATAATAACACGTAATAATAAATAGAATGGACAATTAACACTGCGTGTATTCTTATTACAACATGCATGGTATAATTTATCTGCCACTTAAAATTCTAAGTAAAATTGTAACTTTCTTTTCCCAGTTTGACAAAAAGTGTGAATATTTACTTAAATCGAGACAGATTCTGTAAGTCATGAGATGTTTTTAAAGAAAGAATATATCAAATTACAACTTTGAAGGTGAAGCGAAGAGAAAGGCAAACCTATCGTACTTGCAGATTAAGAAAAAAAATGAATATAGCCCTATATATTCGAGACAGTAAAATGGCCTACAGCAACACATCTGACTTCTTATAAGTAGAAAACTTATCTCACCCTAAAAATATCCTTGTTGACATCCAGACTATTATGTTTCAACATCATATAGAAACTTTTCTAAATATCTTCAAAAATATCTTCTAAAAGGGTGCACCATTATTTTTTATACTTAAATTTTTATAAACACTTATAAGGACGAATTATTTTTTCTATTCCCGTAAAAAAACCCACCATAGTTCAGAAATTTACATTTTTTTTCTTAAGTATAAAAGAAAAAAAACACCATTAACAATTTCTCGGCATTCATTATGATTAAACATTAAACAGTATAGAGTCTAACATAAGACTTGTGGAATGGAAAATCATTAAATTCTTATGACAATTTTTATGCCCAAGTTTGTACGTAAACAGGTCTTTTAAATCGTAATGCTGGTAAAACATTTGATACAATGTCATGGCACGTTCAAAAAAAGTAAAATTGTTCATATTGCGTAGAATGTATGAAATACCACTATATTCCCCTGTGCATATGTTTTATTTACATGTATGTACACAAATGTACAAACTTTATACATACAGATAAGGCACTTGAATGCAAATAAAACTTTTTTTACCCTCGTATGGTACAAACCCTTCAAAATATGTACAAACAAAACTATAAAGAAGCAAAAATGTCTTCTAAAAGTAAGTTTATAAATTTGCAAACACACGCAGGCACTGTGAATTGAAGTACTAGAATCCAACATTTTTTACTGTCAAATTTACTTTTCCAAATCTTGGAGATTAGCTTAATTATTTGTTGTCTATCCTGTGTTGTTTCTAAGCTGATTTTCATTCGAGAATTACACCTGGTACGAGCTTGACTTATTAGCAAAAATAGCCAGACCAATCATGTGTCTTATTTTGCGACACCCAGTTGCCTGAAATTATCCCAAGCAGGCTTTTGATGATAAATATGTTATCTGGGCCAGCATATCCTATTGTTTACAATATTCTTTTTTCTTGTGGTCAATATTCACAGATTTTACAATGAAAACACACAAAACTTCCTAAGAGTATCAAAATCCAGCAGACACTCTGCCACTGTCTGCCGAATGCATAAGTCCGAGGGCAACCGCATGTTCACGTGATTTCATTCGAAGAGCCACAAGACTCTCGTCTGCTGCAAAACGTTCCATGCTTGAAACTGAAAGTAGAATTGTCATTATATACTTTTTTAATTAATTCATTAGATAATTTATTTATTTATTTATTTATTTATTTATTTATTTATTTATTGACAATAATTTAGATCCATACATTTCTAAAATAGAACACCTTGGAAATCACAAGTTCAACATTTCATATTTAAGATATGAATTTTGGAATATATTTTTAAAGTTAGAATGAAACAGAATTCAAAAATCGTTTTAAATGCTGTACTTTTTAAAGTTTATACTCGAATAAGATGCGCACCTGCCGAAAGATGTGGATTATAGTGGATACTGGTTTTTGTGACGTCATTGATATGTGGTAAATGGTTCGTTCCAGGATAGCCAGCCAGAGACTGCGATGAGTTTGCCGTATTAGAGTTAGCCCATGTTGTGTGTGCAGGGAAAGCCTCGTTTGGAGGCAAACTTGAATGAATACTGGACTGTAAACTGGACTGTAAACTTGACTGTAAACTGGCAAAATTATGCATCTGAAAATAAAACAATTTTTACATTTATTGAAAGACACTACACAATTGACCTATTAATTCATTGCCTCGTCGTCGAAACAAAACTCTCGACATTAAAATTATCAACTTCCTTGGACCTATTTGTTCTATGCAAAAAGTTTATTTTACATGAATTGAAAAGTTTTCATTTCCTTTTATTCTGTTCCTGTTTTGTTGCAAACGTATTTTTTGTCTTGTAGTCTAACAGGAAAAAAAAGGAAAGAAAAAAGAAAAGAAAAAAGAACTGCAAACCTGGCTTGCATGGTTTAAATAGTTGTCCATAATTCCATGATAGGGTGCGTGACTATGTTCTTGTTTAAGACTTGTTGACGGCATCGAATGGTGTATTCCGGAGGGCATGGACGACCTGTGCCAGATGGCGTCTGTAAACAGAACAAACAAATGTGCCTTTTCTGTACTTACATCACAGAATGTCAATATGTCTACTGGTATAATATTAAAACAATTCATTTTTCGTACCTGAATCAGTCGACAACGTGTGAACGTGTTTTCACGCTGCTTGTCAGAAGTTACTACATTTTAAAGGTAGAGATTTTTTTCAGAACTCTTTTTTTATTGTTGTTGTTGTTTTCAAAATTCTTTATCTAATTCTAGTCCGACTTGATAAAAAAGATTTCATAAATTATATTTGTAGACTATTGAAAATGGTGTCATGGACATTCTTTATACGCTTGTTGCAAGCTTTATAAAGAACATTTTTGTTTTATTGTAACTTTTGCCAAGAAATAAAATGTCCATATCAGCGATGCATGCACAAAAAAAAAAAAAAAACTGAAACAGAAAGAAACCTAGATACGCAATTCACCTTGTGCGGCTGGAAAAGTATATCCTGTTGTGTCATGGATCATGTAAGGGTTGGAAGGGACTCCTTGTGGGACCTGGAGGAGACTGTTAAGGGCTGATATTTGGTTGCTCCCCATCTGTTTACGCCATCTAGCCCTTCGATTACTAAACCACACCTGTACTCTAGCCTCTGTCAGCTTTGTTCTTTGCGCTAGTTCTTCTCGAGTATAAATATCAGGATAATGTGTGCGTTCAAAGGCTCGCTCCAGTTCCTCTAACTGTTCCGCAGTGAAAGTAGTCCGGCTTCTTCTCTGTTTGCGTTTCAACTGCAGACCAGGCTCTGACTCACAATCTGAGAGCTCTAGATAAGAAAAAAACATAATATTCTTTAAAAGATAATTTCATCTTGTTTTATTATCAGGTTGTTGAGATAATAAACAGTAAAAAAATGGTGCCTTTGTATGGTTGCATTTCTTGTTCGTTCTTTCGATTCTTATTTGTTCACCAGACTGAATAGCAACACCTTTTCAGAATCAAAATCTTCTGGTTGGATTAGGCCGCGATCTTACAAAATTGTTGGACTCAAATATATAATAATAAAATCCTTTCAAACATAAACTCAGAATAAGGCTATATTTTTGTTTCCGAATGAACTACGATGGATGCATATTAGTGTCTGTTTTCTCCGTCTCTGTTCGTGAAAATCTGCTCAGTAAAGGTGACATATAACTGACATTTATAGGCGTTATACAACGAATTACAATAAATTTATCTAAACGTGTAAAATGCAACTGAACATCAGGTACTACTTTTTTTTGTTCGGAAAAATCTGTTAGCCGGACATTTTCACGCGATCAGCGTTTCAGTGTTAACGATCATCAGATTTCCGCAGACAGCTTATTTTTATTTTAAAGCCATACAAATTAAATAAAGATCACACGAAATAAGATAATATTGGTTTAACACTTTAAAAACACCTTGATTTACGACGATTTACGACGGAGAGTCCTCTTTCAACAGTTTATGACAAGAATTTACATGGAAATCAGCATCAGTTCATCCCCTTGATCCATTCAATGCACAATATTAAATAAGCTTATGTGTGCTTAGCTGATCAGCGTTCATAATCGAATCTTAACATTAAACTGACTTTAAAAGTTTTATTTCATAAGGTTGTGTGATGTACCTAGACACGGTGGCGACTGCTTTTGGGTGATTTTAAATGGGAAGAGCAGGATAAATCGGGGATTATAATTCCTTTCCGGGCGATTTTATGCTTCATTTCTGTCAGATTGCTCGTATTTACTTTTTGAAAATTTGTAAAATATGACATACAGCGTCATACAGCTCAACGTGGATGGATTTAGAGGTCCATGGGTACAGAAATGCGGTAAATGTCTGGTCCCGGAACGTTTGTATGATTACTGGAACATGAATGTTGCAGCTGAAGACCATTTTCTGAAACTGTCAAATGTTTCCTTTTCTGATGAAGCAATATGTAAAACTTTATGGCCTGATAGCGGAACAAGTCCTTAACGTTCGCTGATCCATTTGGAGCTTTATTCGATATCCAAAACAGGAATTGGGCTATTTTCCTTGCCGAGACACCTTATTCGGACAACTGTCTGAAATTCGCAATTTCAATCGATTGCTAATTGTGTGACAGGTTTTAACGTTGAGGATGTCAATTAGCCACTTAAAGTGACTTAGATAAGAAAACTATTTTGTATATCTATTGCATTTTATAGTATTTAATATTTCATTATTTTAATTCGGTTAAAACTTATTCCAACATAGATACATCGGTCTCGCATAGAACCAGTGAGATGTGAGAGAACGTTGATATCTTCTGTTACTGGTACCCATGTTCTTCTGGGTTGACCGAGGCACATGTAGATTTAGTGTATTTGCCAAAGGACACACCTCATGTTTCGTGCATGCTTCGAAACCGGGACTCAAAGTGACTCACTTAGAAATCGTGTTAGAATTTATATATTTATTTATCAAAATGGCTGGCTTTATCATACATGATTTATTCTTGAAAGGAAAATTTTATCAATTAGTTTTTGCAGACAAGTTATATAAATCATAATTCATCGCACACAATATATCACCACGAGAAATAGATTTATTCAAAATTTAACTTTGATTTTTACTGGGGTAAAAATACTAATTTATCCTGAAAAATAAACATCATTTAATCGGAATTCAATTTTAATTTCCGAACACGTCAAGGATTTTATAATGCCATCAATCACACCAGAGGAAACGCGGATTTCAAAGCACAGCGGGACCAATCAAAATGACGGATCAAAGTTACTGCGGTCCGGGAGGCTGTCACGGATAGGTCATTATCAATCATTATTTTTTACGGTGACCAATCAGAATTGCCTAAATTTGTATAACTTTGTCACCCACCGCGAGGAATACTTGCAAATATTCCATCGAACAAACAGCTGAAATGATAAACGAAATAACAAATTCATATAGATAATAAATTGAGCGAGATGCCTTTTAAAATATTTTTTACTAAAACACCCTGAAAACAGTTCAAGTAAGAAATATTTTTGAAATGTAAGAGTTTCCCATATTCATTAGTGGCTGGGGAATTATAAAGAAACACACTGGTTTGCGTGAGGGAGAACAGTTTCGATCCATGTCTGGCTGTATTCGCCTTTGACAATAATTTGGAATGTTCTCTTCTCTGGTGTATGCAATGAGTTCTTTTGGTTTGAAAAAGTAAAGGAAAACATTATGGCTGTAGAATAAATCACTCTGGCCACAACTAAACCAAACTTATAGTAACTTCTTTTCCCAAGATGACACGGCTTTGCATAAATGAACTGTACGTCTTTGTTTTTATGCAGACATATTTAGACTCATGGTATAGATTTTTAAAAAACTGTAATCACTAAAGGCACTGAACTGTGTAAGGATCTAAAAATGTACAGTAAAGGTTAGTAAAGACTGACCAGAAACCTTGCTGTTTATCATCAATTGATTAACTGTACCTCTAGCTTGCAAAACGGAAGAATGGATTACATTTTCTCTCAAGCAAAATCCGATTTTCAGTAAGAGCAGTGTATTATCATTTTAATTTCAAGCCAACCATCTCATTGGTAATTAGAAACATGTAATTTTATGCAGCTGAATAAATAATACTTCTGTACGTGCAAACCATCTTTTATGTTGCTTTTTATGATGCTTCGTGTAAGCCATTATATAATGTAATACATTCACGCCCAATGTGGGAGAAGATCTCAAAGTATTCAAAAGCTAAAAATAAATGAAGTTCATGTTGACAGTTGTTAAATAGCATGTAGGGATGGCAGTATCAATTAATTCTGGAGCACCCTAATGTCACATCTGAGAAGACTTCTTAACCCCAGTTCATGACATTAGCGTGGACCTCCGATCCTAAAATCTAAGGACCAGCGGGGCTCCTTGTGGATGAAAAACTCAACCTGTTCGGACCTTTGAAACTAAGCGAGGATGTTCAGAAAGTGAACTGAATTAACTTTTTGACAAATCTGTTTGATAAAAAGAATTGATGGACCACTTACCGCGTATATAATCCCATTTTGTATAATTTCAATTTCGTTGGACGAGGATTTCATATCGGTGTGCCATTTTGTATTCATACGCGTGTGTGATCAATGGTGGAATAATAAGACACGGTGTCACATCTTTACAAGAAACACTGAGAGCCACATGACGGAGTACAAAATGTACATATTTAAACCTACAGAAAGGACAGAGGATAACTTGCAGTGGTTTTGCATGCCTATGCTTTTCTTAAGTCCCATTGTATCACGTGACAATAACAGTATAAGATATACAGTAGAAACTTATTGACATTTTTGATCTTATTCTGTATCTTAAAAATGTTTATGCACTTACTGTATGCATTTTTCTAATAAAATCAATTATAATTTGACAGATTTATAAAAAATCACATATATTTATACGAATAAAGTATCTATACTAGTAAAAGATTTAGCTTGGAGAGCAATTCTTTAACAATGCAGCGCAAATATGAACTTCAACCGAAACTTTATTTGATGCATGTTCGCCTTCAACTTTTTTTTGCGGGCCAACAACCAAGTTACTTTAAAAAAGAAAGTCCATTGGAATGACCTAAATTTACAAAGAAAAAAGACAGATATCATATAAATTTCCTATTGTGTCAGGACACGAGTAGCAAAATAAGTATTGCCACATCAATGTAATATGTTTCTTGACAAACCATCATCAAATAAATTAGAAAGCTTAAAAAACTACTAAACTCTAATAATTAAGGGAATAACATTGTCATTATAGCGCAGACCAGGGGCAATGGTAAGGGTTACAGCGCTAGACTCCCGACCCGGAAATGCCATGCTCAATCCAGCCAGGAGCTAGATACTCCAGTTGCTTTTCCTGTTCCACACTTTGGGTGCTAGTACTGGTAAGGAGGAAGCAGTGGAGCTGGATCATATTAGTGTACAAAGACTTGTTTGTCAATTGTCGTAAAGAAAAAGTATCTTAAGCTAATTCAAACCGCTACCAAGACCTTCTCTAATGCTTCAAAAAGGTTAATTTAATCTCTTTCAATTTTAAATTTTTTGAAAGAATTTAAAGACGTTTGAAAAAAAAAATCATTTCTCGATAATGCATTAATATCGAGCTCTAAAACTTAATTTTAAATTAAGCAGTAAAAGAGACATTGTTTTACATGTTTTGTTGATTTCATGACAGCTTTCGATGCTGTCATGGCTGTAGATTTGTGAAAATGCATCAACAATGCATAGTGTACGGTGGATTTTGTAAACTATAAATGTATGTGAATAATAATGTTCTCGAGTGGGTTTTTTTTTTACTAAGAATGGTGCTGAATCTCCCAAGCCAGTACACAGAACTAGTTGATTCCTTACAGACAACATCAAGGTTACACTTACTGTTAATGATATTACATTAAGACCCAGTTTTCACAAAATATACCTGCTGTCATTTTAATTGGTCAAATCTCGAGCAAACAGTTACAGACTCTGATTTGTCTAAATGCAGAGGAAATTATTGACATTGTTAAACACACCGTAAACCATTCGACGAATTATTATCGTTTCGCGAAGGGGACTCATGAAACACGGAAATGATGCATTCTTCCCAATTATCCCGTTTCAATTGCCATGGACAACACGTTTTCGAAACCAATCGCAACATCTGGGCTTTTGCTCTGAAAACCAACTGTCATGCATTAAAAGGAAGAAAAGAGGTGTTTTACGACGTTTAGAACGGGACGGAACAGAATTTATCCATTATATTTCACCTTTTATGCACTAACTTCAACATGAGGATTGCAATACAAAAGATGAAACTAATATGTACCGATTTTCTTTCACGGACATTTTAAGATAAACTATTTGTACACTATTACACGTTACATGAAGAAAATCAAAAGTATTTGTTTTAAATTTTGAACAAAATTTGGCTTTCACTCTTGTCTCTAGAACTCTGGTTTCTGGCTTTCCGCTATAAAGATTCCAGAGCAACGTCTTAGTGTGAAAAATTGCTCCAAGTATTAAACGCACGCATTAATAGTTTACATTTCCTATCGTGTGTTGTTTATCTTTGTTGTAGTTGTTTTTTTTTTAACAATACTTCTTCATATATGAATTTCTGGGTATAGAAATACATGTTCATTATTTTGGGTAAACTAATACATATATAAATGCCGAATACTGCTTCCAGTGTAAATATGTATGGTCCTATCACAAATAACTCTACAAAATGGAAACATTTCAAATTTTCAATCATTTTTGTTTTGTTTTGCAAATAATTTGCTTTACGATCAGAAGAATTATTATTTTGCTTTCAACATTTGGATGTCATATATTAATATAGTCCAAAGTATCAAAAAACTGAACAGGAAACTGTTTGGAGGTACAGAATTGAGTTGTTGTTGACACTTATATTTATTTCATTCAAATTAAAAACACTGTAACAAATATATATTGAAACGTATCCGAAAAAGCAATTATTTGACCAAAGAAGAAAGTGTTTGAAACAAAGAAAATCTTGGTAGCCTTAAATTGCAGTTTGGCAATTACTTTTAAAGTTATTAAAATAACGTGAAAGTGATGTCAGAGCATGAAATATATATGCATTGTATTTGAAAAGCAGAAGAAAAACAAAAATAAAGAACCATACAGCAGACATACCACCCCTGTAAACATTGCCGTGCGGTTTCAGACTTTTCTATCTATTTGAATTTATTAATCGTTGGTATCGGATGCCCTTATAACCGATGCCCTCGAAGATTTTAGTTATTTTAGGTCGTTGGAGATCGTGCAAGATACACCCCACCCCTCCCACACACAGTCCATCTTACAGGCACTCCTGGTTCTTTTACGTGCTTTTTGTATAGCATCGTCACATGGAGGAGTAGCAGACAGAACTCGCGACCACCTGTTATTACAAGTCCTATCCGTTAGTACCTGACCACAGATCCGCCCTTTTTAGATTTCTTATTGTCCCTAACCAAGATATAACATGAGTATTTTTTTCATCTTGGCCAGTTATCTCAAAGATTATCTATGATATTGCCATTTCGTATGATATCTAACACGTGATGACGTAACAAATAATTTCAGTAATTTGACAGGTAATTTGTAAGATAACATATGATAAAAACGGCACGCGAGTCCTTTGGATGACATTTTTCTAATTTAATGATTGAAAACCGAAATAACAAAAGTCACTTGCCTTTAGGAAACAATTCGTAAATTAAACAAGAGCTGCATTCTACAGAATGGTTTACTTTTAATACATCAACCGAGATTAGAAAATCCGTCATGTTCGTTCAAATCAGATTTTACGATGTTTTCAAACAGTTTTCCAGTCGATTTAATGGCAACGAGCGACCCTTCTTAAATTTGACAACGAAATTGTGTATGAAATTGATCCCTTTTCATCCTTCAAGTGTATGACGTAACAAATTTGCAATACGTCAATTACGTCCAGCGTGTCGATTACAATCGGGGAGTTACCCCGCGGTGAAATGAAGTCCATACAAGAATTTAACAATTAACTTCTTGAAATAGCTTAAAATTTCAAATTCTTGAACGTTGCTTGATGAAAAAGTTAATTTTGATAGAAATCAGAAACTGCTGCGAGGTTACATAAAATGGCTGCTTTTTCATCACTGGAAATGACAGATCGCGAATGGTCAAGGTAATAATGCGGCGTTAAATCTCAATTCCTGAAATACCATAGAAAGTTAAATTCCTTGTTTACTTAAAGATTTTACTCAAAAATAAAACAGACCATTCAAAAATGAATTCTTCTAAAATAATTAAACAGAGTTTACTTCAATATTCACTGGTGTGAATGTCATGTTAGTATGATGTCAAGCACCCTTTTAAAACTATACATTACAAAAGACTGAAAGTTTTGTAATGCATATAATTATTAGATATAGTTTTAATGCAATTCCAACTAAGAGTCACTCTTATAAAGCATACTGTTTTAGTGAACGGGCGCTTCAAGAACACGCCCATAATAAATCATTTTAATCAACAGAAACAGGTCTTTTTTCTCCAATATTGTAATTGTTACAGTACTCAAAACCAACTGGTCTCTTTATCAACTCCTGAGAATTCTCAGACTTTACCCAAATTATGCACAAGTCTCGACTAGGTGCAAATATTCTCTGGAGGAAAAACCAAGATGGCGACGTCTCATTATGGAAACGAGGTTGCATGATCCCATATGTTTCAATTCGAGATGTAAAGAACTAACTGCCAATTGAGCAAATTGATAAGGTAAGTTTGTCTTTTAATTTAGAATACATGCTGGGACAAGTTAGTATACCGCTTCCTTAAAGCGATCATCAAAGGGGACTGCAATTTGTCCCGTCTGGTAATACAATTTAGAAGATACAAATTCCCTGACGTAAAATTATGGGTTTATTTTCAATTGAAGTAATAATAAAAGTTTCCTGCGTGTTTCAGTGAATGTTCTTCAAATTTAAATAGCCTCAGATATTCTTTTTAAAATGAATATCCCAATAACGTTTCCTATTTTTTTTTAAATATCTGTTTTTCATTTTACCACAGGAAACACCTTCATTGCGGCTCACTTCATATACTTAAAGTCTACCAGTAATAGAACAGTGCTAAGTTGAATTTAGAATTGCTCCTCTGCTCCGAATAATCTGCTAGAACAAATGTCCAAATCTCTTTAAGTACATTTAAGAGTTACTTTTCTTCTTTTATAAAAAGAAACTAAAGCCAGTCTACAAACGTGTAAACTAATGTAAATAACCGACGACATGTAAAGGAATCATTTCCATTAACCTGATCATAATATTATCTTATATCAAATGCATGCCTCTTAGCTTAGGGAATATTTTAACGAGAAGCACCTTTACAGAAAATCTAAGAGCGACAACTGATAAAATAAGTTGAGTGAATATTTGTCATTAATATTTAATTAATATTTTATTTATTATTATTATTTTAGAGAAATGAGGACTGAACGGATACAGTGAGTCTGTTTGTTTTGTTTATTAATTAATTACTGTAACAAGCAAACAATATTCTGACTTACCATCATCTCCATCACTTTTTTCTTCATTCTTGTCGTTGCCAAGGATACCGTCAATGTCATGGTTACCCCTGTTCTCTGACCTCTCAAGGTCACTCTCATGACCTTCACTCGAGTCACCGTCTGAGCCTTTAATATTAAACTTAGCTCTGAGTACCCGACTGATGGAACTCACACTTGGCACTGTACTTCTGTCACAGAGTCCATCTTTCAGCAGTCTGTCACGAATTTCCCAACTAAATATACCAGGATTATCCCGCTTGTAATTTTCGATTTTTCTCTCAACCTCAGGTGTTGCAACCCTTGGTTTCGAGCCGCCAATAACTCCAGGGCGAATACTTCCGGTCTCCTGGTATCTTTGAAGAATTTTGGAAACGCAGCCATGCGAAACCCTCAACTGGCGACTGATGACGCACGGGCGAACTCCCTGAGCGGCGAGTTCAACTATCTTTAACCGGATGTGGTTTGGGAGAGGCCGTCCGTTGATAAAGACGCCACCAAGCTGATTGACTCTTCCCTGACCTGCAAAAAGTAATCATGTCTCAGACTCATCCTAAATAAGTCCTTATCAGAGCTAACATAGTTGGTTTCTGTCAAAGCAGGCAACTAAACGTAAAAACTCTTTAATTGCAAATATGTGCAAGTATACATGACAAATAAACATTTTGTTATAAGTGCCAAGGACAAATTAACACACAAAAAAAGAAAAAATACTTAAATCTTTTTTGTTGATTCAAATATTGAGATTTTTTTTTTTTTTTTTTTTTTTTTGGGGGGGGGGGGGGTCAATTAAAATACTAAATTCAGCAAAATTACTGTAAACGTTAGAGCCATTTGACTGCAATGTCTAAATATTTGCAGATTTATAAAAGATATAAAATATTCCTAATTCCAAAGAAGCCGAAGCAACGACATGTGTACGCAATCTACGCTCAGAGTGGACACAGAGTCTTTAATGATCGTTTGGAAGCAACAGCTAAGGTTTATCATAAGTCATGCGACGTCTGTCTGCGTTATGTCATAGCTGTTATGTCTGCGTTATGTCATAGCTGTTATGTCTGCGTTATGATATAGCTGTTATGTCTGCGTTATGTCATAGCTGTTACTTATAATGCACATATAAAAGTTCTAATATTGTTATTTAATAAACGTTTAGCAGAGGTAGACACAAAATACACATTGCTTTTTGTATTTATCAAATCAGCTGTTATTTTATTAGTATATCTAAATGACTAGTTAATTCCATTTACAGCAATATACAATAAATTTTTGAAATAAAGTTTCAAACCAATGCCCAGTAATATTTCTAAGTACTACAAAATATTCAGCGATTCTTAAAAAAATTGAATGGCAATTTTATGTTCTAAATTTACTTTGGAAATTACATTTATTTGTTGTTTTGTTGTTGTTGTTGTTTTTCAAGTTATGAAATATGCCTGTTAATACTGATGCGAAAAATAAAATTCTCAAATATCCTAGTCATGAATGTCAAAGGCAAGTGAAAAAAATAAACATGTGAAAAGATTAAATTTTTAAAACGTTAAAAAAAGTACAGAAGCAAAGTAAAAGTCTGAAAAGCAAATTATGTACAAGAACATATGATACAACTATTTCCCGTACAAAAAGAAGAAAAACTGGTAATGTTCAAGCGATTATGAAATTTTCCTGTCAGACGAAGAATGAAAAATGCACCATAAGCACAAAAGCCGAAATTCCACTTGTTCTCAAAAGTGTTTTATGGATCGAAATTTATTTTGAATTATTAAATGAATCTGAAAAACTTCAAATTTTATTATACACCTAAAGAAGAACCTTATTTTTCTTTAGAAAAAAAGCATAAAGTTAAGTCATCGAAATTTCGGTTTTCAGATTTTTTTTTAGATTAAAACATCAGCATATTTTTGTCGTGGGATCCAAAGTGTCGTCTCAGTAACGTGTTTCCAGACATATCCATAGTACCTTAAATAGTCTATTACTCTATCTGACACGTAGAAGAGTCTTTACATTAAGCAATCCTATAAAATTTAGATACATTATATAAATGAAATAAATATTACATGTAGTCTTTCAATCATACGAATTTATGCAAAGATATATGACAAGTTACAAAGAATCCTACCTTTAATGAATACCTCTGTTTCAAGCTGCGTGTAATCCATGTTAAATTAGAATTATTCGTTTATTCTGCGGCACAAATTAATTCAAGTATTTACAAGACACTTGTTTTCACGGGTCTACCTTTTCCGTGTTGTAAGAAAATTTGAGGTGTGCTCAGAATACGATATGTTCTCATTAATATGCAAATGAACTAATGAATTATGCATGCGTTGAAACAAAAGGCGGGAGAACACCGGATGTGGTCCTGAAAACTTGCATAACAGTCTGGGACCCAAACTGATAACCCCTACATCAGTCATCATTTTTCAACCTGCATATATGTATCAGACTTTTAATCTAGAAGCAAGTATTTTATACTTTTAATGTCTCAGTACTATGATAAGGGCTAGTTTAAGAAACGTTTAAGAAAAATTACAAGTCTTTATACTTAAATAAAATGAGTGGTTTTATGGCAACAAAGTTAAAATGTTTCCAAAGTTTTCAAACAATTGTGTTGTCTTATATATCAATTATTTTAATTACTTGTGTAATGGTTACGAAAAAATAAACAAATAGTTAAGTTTTCAATCGACAGAAAATGATTTCAAGTTTTTCTTGTTGACTCTTTCAGAAAAAATGCATGAATCTAAAGCAATTTTCAATAGTAAAATAAATAGTAAAAGACGTGGCAAATAATACAAAAATGGGCATATTTTGGCAAACAATACAAAAATGGGCATATTTTGGCAAATAATACAAAAATGGACATATCTAGTCAGTTTAGGTGCTGTCGACCAACCCCATAAAATATGTCAAGTCACAAGCCAAGTTTAAGTGAAGTGTTTATTTTAACTTCACTCTTCTTCTAAAAAAAAAACTACATATGTTACAACACAAACAAAAAGAAACAAAAATAAAAGAAAAAATAAATGAAGACAGAAAAGCAATGTAACAATTTAAAAAAAAATGAAAAAAGTGTATGGGCAGATTTAAAAAAAACCCCACAAATTCTGGTCTTTCTGTTCCTCCAAACAAAAAAAGGTTTTAATTAAAAGAGAATGATCCAAAATCTTTAAGGTTTCGAAAAAAAAAACCTCGATAATTTTAGCTGGAAAAGCCCTGGTAATACTTTGCTGGATAACGAGTTATTACAGAAGACTATTGAATCGGTGTCTTGGTGACAGAAGATCTTGTCGAAACTGACATTTATTGAAAATTTTACGTACAATATTCCATTATCAATGTTTTTGGTAGGTTTTTAAGCCTTTTTGCAGCGGAAATGCCTTGGGAAGCCCTTATTCTTGAGTAACATACATTAGTTTGTGTATTCATTTAGTACTATCTGTTTTTACCGTTTCCTTGGACCAAGATGGCCCTTTCTGTCCCCTTTGATCCCAAATTAGAAAACATATTGGGTCCAATCTGGCCCATAATAATAATAACGAGAAAGTACCAATGAAATGACGTCATCAAAAGTTTGCCGCCCCCTAGCGGGTTATTTTGACAAGGCTTATTTTCTTTGATTTTACGGAAAACAAATGGGCGAATAAATTAGGGCGATTGGTCTTCGATTGACCGTGAAAGTGATTTGTAGTTAATTTATTTCTGTTTCAGCGTACCGAGCTGTGTTTTATGGTCTCACGTGGTATTGTATTGCTCTTCGTCCAGCAGTGTATAGCGGAAAAATGCAAGAACTTGCTGAACATATACCGCAAGGTTTATGTAATGGGTATTATTGAAGGTTGAAGAAAAAGATAAATGAAATTGATTTTCAAAAAGGACATGTGGTTTAACTCCTAACGTTTCATCCAACACTCGTCTGTAAAATAGTGTGTCAATTTAAAAAGGTTAAATTTATACATTATTGCATGTTTTTACATACATTATTTCTTAGGGGAAAAAAATCTCGTCGGAATGGAGTTGGAGCAATCATTAACCGTGCTTTGATATCAATCATTACTTACTTCCTTTATATCTTGGGAATTTGAAAGTATTGAGTTGTGTGACGTATGCTCTCAGCAGAAATGTATGAAATTGCCGGAACAACACAAGATTCTTACTTAAACATACCATGATGTGTGTGTGTGTGTGTTTTCTTTTTAAATCAAAATTTCAACAATTTCTCTTAGAAACCATAGCGCGGATAAAAAAAATCCATTTCCATGAAAAATGAATCGCTCAAGATTTCACCTTAAATTTTGAAATGAAAAAGAACTGATTCGCATCTATCAAATATGGTGCCCCTCTTTTAATGTGTGCCCTTTGGACCCCGGTCGTTTTCACTAACCGGTGGGTGGGGGAGATGAAAGGGTCTTGATAACTTTTGGCCCTTTTATGATAACAAAATATTAGGGATCAAATATGTTCTTAATTGCTAATGACACAATTTAACCACCGGCTTTATTGAACAGAAATTTATGCGTAAATCTGTAGGAAAATTTATGTGAGAAAAATGTGCAAAACTAGGCGTTCATTTCCAGTTCAAAGTGAAAGTAGAAATTATCGGATGAAATTGGCGGGAAATTAAAATTTCTCTCAATTAATTTCCATGTATTCATTGGTCATCGACGCGGAGTTAAGAAAATAATGAAAGATCAATGTTATTTTACTGAAATATCTAATTTAAAAATTGGATAACATTGTATTTTGTCCCAAGGAAAATTGAACACTTGAGTTTGCTAACAATGATTTCTAGACTTAATGTTTTTCTACACCGCATACCGATGTGCCAAAAACGTACACTTGTAGTGAATAATCTTATCTTAAACGATGCATTGGCGGGTTTATCAATTAAATTGTTCTATACTTTGGCCAATATGGGTGGAGAACCTCCCTCAATTTTTTACAACAGTGTTTGAACGATAAACAAAACAAATTAAAGTGAATACCAATTACACAGACATGACAATATCATTTTTTTTTTGTAAAAACATCCAAACAAATATAATAAAATAATTTTGTAGAGAAACACGTTGTACACGGTTGGTAGGAGATAGTCGGCAGAAGCAGGATGATGGGTATTTTATTAGCAACTATGAATTACTAATTCATAACTGTAATATTGTTGTTGTTGTTTTTCTCTCATTATTTCATGCTTTTCTCGTGTACACTTGCTATCCGCAATACAATTACTGTGTAGGCGATGATTATTGTATATGTTTGAGCCAATAGAAGCTTGAATCTTGATTCTTACAGATTCATGTTATTGTTGTTATGTGTAAAATACGCTGATAAAAAACATCGTATATGCGTTCAGTTTCAGATATCTTTTTATATAATATAAATATAAATATCTCTTAATGACTTTTTCCTCGATTACTAAAATTTATCGAAAGCGTTTGAAGCTATTTCTTAGTTTGTCCGTGTAATTTCAAGTCACAGCATAACGCCAAAATCGTACACTTGTTAATACCCCTTTTGTGAATTAAAAAAAAAACAACAACAGTTAATTTTTATTTATAAGGTTTTAGCATTAAATTTTTGAATAGCGATGATAACCCTGAAGAACTTTAAGATCAAAGATAGAAATCCCAGTAAGTTAGTACTAGAACAAATAATTTAAAACTTATTTAACGTGAACTATTTGTAGATTATATTTGTAAAATATTTTTAATTTAAACGTAGATATATAAAAGGATAATATACAGCTGCATCACAAGCTTTTATTCTAAGACATCTTTTCAAATTACCCGAACATCATATACACATTACAAACGTATAAATAAATTTCTTCCTGACTCTTTCACCCTGACACGAAACCCCGAAACATGAGCACATCTTGATGTGTACTATACTTTCCCCCAATACGCATTGCCGTAATTCACTCCAGATTGTAAATATAGGTGTCATCAAAGTATCAATGTAAAATTGTATACCGTCTAACATAGCTACTGTCATCAGAAAGTGACACTTGCGTCTTAAAAGTAAGATAGAGGAGGAACTCCATTACATTTATAATTGTGCAAAAATCGTAATTGTTTGCTCAATTAATACTAGTACAGTGTCATTCACGATCAGGTGACTCAAATCTTTTTAAACTGCGTGTTAGGCTAATGGTTGATTTACCGTTATAGGGTTGCCTCATTGCATTTTAAAAGAATTAATTTAAACAAGTTTATTTCTTTTCAGTTATAAAGAAATTGTCACCTTTTGATGTAAAAATCGACCATTCAAATTTTACTAGAGATTACTTAAAAAATCAGACTTAAACCGGAAGTTAGTTAAGTAGTCAATTACAGTTCCGAGCGACGGGAATACGAATGTATGTAAATGGATAGACTTGTTCTTCATTTGACTATACATGTTCCTTTTAACTTGTAGTGTGCAACCTTGAATAACCTGCCTTTTTTTCACGCTTTGTTTTATATGTTTTCAAAAGTATATTTCTATTTCAATCTATTTGAATTACACTGGTATATACATTGTTTTTGAACATGTATTACTGCTTCTTACAAAAATATTTAGTCATGACACACCTGAGAATTGGTCCCTGAAGTATTAAGTCATTCAAGGTTTGTGGGAGCTATTGCAAGATACAGAAGGCATCCGAAAGCATCCTATTATGGAAATACATTTTCTGCATTTCTTACATTAGTAATGTAGTTTTTCTGTATAATATACACGGCGTTATATGTAAGCTGAACTGGGACGACATCAGAAAAAAAAAATCACCATATTTAAAAGTGTGTTTGATGTTAATAAGAGGGCTTGAACCTGCCTTTTTACCTTTGTTTTGAGCAATTTCATATAAAAACTTATAATCCTCACAGTCCTGAGTTGTGAGTTGTCGTTTTTGTATATTAGTTAGTCTGTTTGTTTGTTTATCTTGAGAAAACGATTTTAAAACAACCATGTTGCTTATGTACCGATACGCGATACATTCATTTAGTGTACAATAACACCTATTAATGTAAATAGAGTAAGTCACGATAGCTCCCCCTCCGCCCCCCCCCCCCACCCCTACCCCAATCCCTCCCACCCTCAGTCCACCTTTACCCGGTATTACAATGTTTTAAAGGTATCAGTCCAAACATTGACAAACATACACGTACTTATTATATAACGAATTCAGATAGCAAATAACTTAACACATAACATTTCATTTTATGTCTTCTATTAAACTATTTAGACTTTTAACCAGTAAAATATGGAGCCGGTGTATCTTAAGAAAAAAGTTTTGCACATAAGTGTATAAAAATGATTTTGGACTCAATTACACTAAATTTCGTCAAGAAACAGCATCTTCTAATAAAGAATTACTGTTACTCATCAAGAGGCCTCAATACCTTTAAACTAATGGCGCAGAAAATTGAATGGAAATAAGTTAAAATTTATTAAAAGTATATCAATTGTAAATGCATTACTGCCTCTTACAAATAATGGAGTCATGAAACATCAGTGGAATGGAATAATGTAAAAGGAAAAGTTTAAGTGAAATATTTGATAAAAAATGCTAAAATGGTTGAGCAGAACAAGACAAAAATATTATAGCAATGGTCATTGTCGCGATATGTAATTTTTGCAAAACTGACGAAAGTAAAAGATGTTATTTAAAAAAAACCAACAAAGTTCTTGAAGTCAATTCTTAGCATTGCTTGTTGTTGAATTAGGAGAACTTTAATTAATAACTAACTCACACAAGTACAGTCTAAGCTTAATAATTCACGTGACATTTGGTTTTAACAAAATCGGCATAGAGTAAAAGAGTTTTAAAACATATGTTTAAAAAATTAATATATATACAAAAAACAACGTTAGTACTACTATGAAAATAATTACACGATAAACTAAAAACATTGAAATGATGCCGCAGAAACGAATGATATCGCACTCTACACATTTCTAAAATTTTATAGTGGGGGTTAATCCTTTTGGTCAATTTCATGCATAATCACTGCAGAAAATTGAAATTCGTAATCGTGCTGAAGCATAGTTAGTAGGCATTGAATTCTAAATGAACTGATATCGTTAAGACGTGGTCATGTGTTTGCTGAGGAGGGAACTTCTAAATGATTGGTCACATTTTAACACTTGTAATACCGAATCACTAAGTGTAATTTTTTTTATGATCAATTAATGTTCACGCTAACATAATCTTTGCATTCAAGAAAGCAATCTTTGTAATATTTTTCATAACGTCTTTTTAACAGAATTCAATCGCAGATTTTCAAGTGTTAACATAAGTTAACTTACTGTTTATATAATCTAAGCTTGTGAACATTCCAACTCTGACAGAAGACAAAATAAAAAGAAATACAAATACCATAATGTAAGAAATTGTTATTGTTCCAGAGCATTTTTCACTAATTTGCAAAAAAAAGGAAATTGTCATCTTTGCTTATATTTTGTCATGCATCTGTGAATTCTGTTACGCAAAGTTAGTGCTTTTAGTTCTTGTAAATAACTGATAAACGCCGTGACCCCGGTAGGGCTTTAAACATGAAAACTCATCAAATCAAATGTTTGATAATACAAACACATATAATCATAATATAATTACCTTCTAATGGGAAACTGGACATGAGCCCAAGCCCCGCCAGATGATATGGAAACACCGGATTCAGCATGCTTGTTGAAACCACCGTCGGCAACGTGGATATTTCTTTGAAGTGTCCACTAGTGTTAATTATCGCTTATCATAGCGCCATCTTGATTTAGAATAACATGCACTATCAGCTAAGCAACGAGCTAACAACTAGCCTAATTAATTAATTAGTAATCAGTGAATTATCTTAAATGTTTGATATAAATATCACTTTCAATTAGCACTTTGATGTAAACTGATATGACGGTAAGGTGTGAAGATCTGTCGCGAATATAGCCACCCGATACGATAACTTGATTATAATGTAGCATTAAGTGCTTTTCCATAACCATTAAATTTCTTAATACCCAAGAAAATACTTAAAGTGGTTGGCTAAATTCAGGTCACGTGATTTGTGACAGCTTCTTCTACGTACGTCATTTTGTAAAGAGATGCTATCAGACATAAACATCGCGCCTTAGGTGTGAAGATTTCAATTTGATGTTTAGAATTCTAACAATGCGAGAGGCTGGGTGTACGACTGTCAATCTAACACGCTTTGGACTGCAGATCAATGGGCCGATAACTTTCACTAATTTCAGATGAAGCACGTTCGAAGGGGGCGGGATTATTTCAGATTATATTTAAATCTGAAGGTAAAATCTCCGTTAAGTGGGAGGGGTAATATATGACTGATTAGAGCAGTTAAAATGTCCGGGCTTCACGCTTACCGTATGATTCTATGGAGAAATTGGAATGGCTTGTAAAAATGAAAAGAAACACAATTATGTAGATGTTTCAATTTTGAACTCTTTTGATGTTTATAATGGTCAAATTTTGCGAATAATTTCGTCGCGCGATGGAAGAAATTTGAATGATTTATACATTAATGGACGTTAATGTGACTTTTTGCAGCCCAGTCCAATTTAAAAAGACTGAAATGTCAACTGTTAGCAATGTTGTAAAAACGGATAACAATAAAATTAATCATACATGCATGAAAATGACATAGGAAATTATAATATGATGTTTAAGTTAGAAAAAGTAAGTGTTATTGCTTGTGGTATAAAATCGTCCTATGATTAGAATTATGCCGTAAAAATGTTTATAGGAGTTTTTTCTATTGCTTTTTACAATCCTATTATCTCCTTGCATTGCAGATCAAGTTAGGTTCTTCCTGTTATTTAAAATCGAGATTCCAAATGATCTTCTACCTTTCTGATGTTGTATTTCAGGCAAAAATGTGTTTTCTCCTTTTTTCTTTCTCTTTTTTAAAAACAAAAAATGGCTTTTTAAGGGTTTTATAAGGGTTTTAAAAAACGCAAAGATCTAGCTGTTATAACCTTATTTCAAAATGTCATTAAAGACACACCTAGCGTCAATGAGATGAAAAAAGATGAATGGAACATATTTAACGAATATACTTTTTTCTCTTTGACGGACAATTGAATTACGTCTTTATACTGTATAAACTAAGTGGGAATTCGTCTATTTTTAAAAGTTTTCGTTTGAATTTTTTAGAGAACTGAAACAGAGTTATTGTTCGTTTTGCTCGTTATAATCTTCACATCAGAATTGCGTTTCTATCTTCTTTTTTTAATATTTGACTTAAGGTGAGTAATTTACGTGCTTGGTGTATTTCTATTTCTTATATTTGTATGTTTCGAAAATAAAAAAGTTCTCTTATCTAAAACTGAAAATTAAAAAGAAACTTGATGGAATGTAGAATCAATTGTAGAAATGTATTGCCGCAACTATAAAAGACTGACTGTAACTCTTATATTTAATATCTAATTATTTTGAATTTTAAGGTTCTGAAATGCACTTGGGTTAAAGTGATAGTTCATTGCAGATGTAACAAAATGTTGATATTTGTATCAGTATCATATACAAACTTTAAATTGACACAATACAATACATTTCATTCAGCTTATAACTAATACACGCAATAAATGCATTATGCCGAGCCAAAATGTCGAGAAAAAAGTCCGGGTTCCAGAGAAGTATAAAAAACATTCTGAGAACAGTATATGCTTCTGATACATTTAACAAAATATCGATAAGTCATAACGAAAATTACTGAAAACAGAAAGCTGACCTATCTTAGTCGCGCTCAAAAAAGATCTGTAAATTTTTGACTGAATGATTCCTTTGCTGAATCGGCCGAAATTTTCTTTCTTATTCGCGAAATTGAAAAACTTGAAATATTCCAATATAAAGTTTGATCATTTCTCGCTAAATATTTCAAATTCGCATTTTCTGGAAAGTTATTTACTAATATACTGGGCATGTACTGAGAATTTTGGTCAGCTCAGTGAATACGATAATGACAACGTCCGTCAAGTGAAAGAATAATTCAAAATTTTCAATGAAAACTCTTCGCGTTGAAAAATTGGAAAGAAATGATCTCTGACTTACACAATCTTATATTGATGCCACCTTCTTCGAAAGAGGTTAAGTTAACTGTAAATTTGATGTGTATTTGTCTGATCTTCAGGCACAGGCCTAAAGCAATAATTGATAAATTTGTAGGTGTTGGGTCTCTTTTGTAGAGCCTGCATCAGAGAGGCCCGTTACCAATGAAGGCAACTTCTTTTCGTCAAAGCAGCCCTTTACCTTTTGACTAAATATTTCAGTTTTCTTAGAAAAACTACTGTCCAACACCAATAAAAAGAAATGAAGCTTATATTTATGTAATCGCTTTTAAATGAAGGCATTAGAAATTTAGTTTAGTTGAAAAATAAGCAATTACAATCAACCAAATTCTTAGAATTTCATGAAATAGTGAAAACGTCAAATTGCAGTAGTAGCACTTGAAGGCATCTGTGATGGCGTTATCTGATTTCAGTATTGTACTGTAAAATTTGCAATGAATGCATGTATAAGATAAGAAATTCAAGTACAAAATTGTTGGTTTATTTTGATTGTTCTATCTTGTTTGCATTATTTCATCCTTCAGATTAAAGAGATCTTTATAAGTAAAGGGGCATATGAACATCAAAGTTTGTGATAGCAGACTTAATATTATTATCTAAAGTAACGCTACATACAACATTGTATACTCTAGAACGCAACACGAGAAAATAGCCGGTGACGCCATATGTAGTTTGGAAGATCACAAATTTGTCGCGACATTTTTCGTGTAGAAAAATTGTTACAAAAGCATGAAATACTCGTTCAAAAAGTCTGTCATTATAGTGTAAAATTACAAATAGTTTATCTAGAATCCTAAACAAAAGATCACAGTAAATTGTATACATGAAAAGGCAACATTTACATCAGAATACTATTTCTTTATTTTCACTTGACGGCCGTTGTCATTATCCTATCCACTGATCTAACTGCATTCGTCATTATCAATTTTTCTCGAGTAACGACGGTTGTCATTACAAAATTCCTCAGTACATGCCCTCTGTATTAGTAAATAACTTTGTAGAAGATGCGAATTGGAGGCTGTAGTGTGGAATAATTAGAGAGAAATGAACAAACTTTATCATTGAATACTTCAAATTTTTCAATTTTGCGAATAAGAAATAATATTTTCGGCCGATTCAGCAGATAACTCATTCAGTCTAAAATGTACACACTTTTTGAGAGATTTCACGCTTAATAAAGTACTGTTTAAACCAGGATTTCGTCGTTAGTGATCTTTTATATTAACGAATTGACCTAAAACAACTGTTCATGCCAAGATCTTGCGGGAAACATATAAAAATAAGGCAAATACTCACCTGCACTAAAATATCGACATGTACACTGCCTGCTGTCGTTCGCGGATCAACGGCCGTTCGCAAACCCGGTTGAACGGTGTGGTAAGGATAGTGCTAGACACAGATGATGCTTGACAGTGACTTGTATGGAAAGCTCAAACTGAATTTTCCAAGTCCTGAAAGGGTTAAAACTCTGCATTGAATGCATTTAAGAGTTATCTGCCCCGGCTACATGACTCCCGCTATGACTTTCTGTAGTATCAATCAAATAAGTGGGCACTGTCATCAGTAGATGAAAGTATTCAGAATGCAAAGATTTACCATTTTTCCAGTTAATAAAGGGTCATAACTAACAGAAAATTCAAACAAAAGTTTTCACCCCTAACATATCATACCCTTGACGATCTTTATATGGTTAAATTTCGTGTAATTAATTAAGAACTTGAAATAAATTAATTTGAATGTAATTTGAAAAAAATTTAATGAATTAATAATAAGAAGAAGAATGGTTTCAATAGCAATTTTATTTTTAGTGCACTTTTTAATATTTTTCAACGCCTCTATTGCATTACGTAAATTTTCTTTTAAAATTAAAATTCACGGTCAAGTTTCAAATTTGTTCACACAATTTATTTTGTGTGTTTTATGTTATTTTGTATGTTCAGCTAGCGAATTTGCAGACTGTCTATGCGCTATAAATAGATTCTTGCGTATATTTTTTCTCAGTATTTCTTGTGCATAAAAGAAGGAATTGCGTAGATAAGATGTTGTCACCAATTCATTAATCGTTCAGTTCATGTATCTATGGTTGTCAAGTTTAAGGGTTAATAAGTCTATTATAATCAAATTTTAGGGTCATGACCTATTGTTAAAATATTAAAAAAAATATGTTGTTGATTCATGGATCTATTGTTATTAAATTAAAGGAATATGCTTTTGATTCATGAATCTTCTTTTTTCTTGGAGGTTCAAATTCAAGAGATATGCAGTAGCTATATGAATTAATGATAATCAAATTTAAGGATAATGCTGTTGATTCATGAATCGTTTGCTATCGAAGTCTCCGGGCATGCATTTTCGATGAATCTATTATTATCAAATTCAAGGGACGTGCAGTTAATTTGTAAATCTATTGTTATCAAATTCAAGGGACGTGCAGTAGATCCATGAATCTATTTATATTAAAATTATGTTCTAGATTTATGAATCAATAATTATCAATTTAAACGGTCATGCAGTGGATTCATGAGTTTGTTTTTATCAAACTGGAGGGCCATGCTCTGTATCAATAATGTATTTGTATTTGTATTTGTATTTGTATAACTATCAAATCAAGGAGCAGTGATTCCATGAATCTAGTTTTGTTAAATTTAAGAATCGAGCTCTAAGTCTATGAATCTATTATTATCATCATTATCAAATTTAAGGGACATGGGATGAATCTATGAATGTACTGTTATCAAATTTAAGGGAAGAAAAAAGTTGGTAACTGTTGAAAGAAGAAAACCAAACTGGAACCATCTGATAAGAAAGCTGCAGGTACAAGCTTCACAGATCTAGCAGAAGCGAAATGGACAATAAGTGTAAAGTCTGAACCTCAGACATCTAAAGTCATTAAACTAGTGAATGGAGATATTCGTACAACGATGGCAAGTGTTCAGAATAATTTACTTTTAGCAGTGTCATCTAGTGACACCCTTCCTCACACTACTGTTAACTTAGCAACAGATAAAAACGTTTCTAAGGAACCTTGTAAAAAACTCTTATCAACACTGTTATGTCTTGCTGAAGTTTCTTTTAGCTTTAATTATTGAATTTACTAAATATGATTGTGTAATAAAAACATTTTCTTGTTGATTTTATACCAAAATTTTGCAACTTTGAATCATAAAAGATACCGGAAAGTAACATCGGGAATGTTTAATATTGAACGCTAAAACATTATTGTTTTATTTAATGTCAGAACCTGTTTGCTTTCATGCCAGAAAATATTTTTAGCAGAAGTGCTATAAAATACCATAAAAATACAATACATTGTCACAGAAAAGATAGATTTATCTGTTTGGGTAGGGTATTGTTTAATTTATAAGACTTATTGGTACCATTGTGGGCTTCTGTTGAGATACGAGTATTGTCTGCTTGCATTTAGTTTTAAATGAATTAAACAAGATGATGCTTGATTTATTTTAATAACAAAAATTATCCTTGGTTATATAGGAGACTGTTCTATTAATAGATTAGGTTACTTGACAGCATTACTGTTTTGAATACAGGTATTTTCTTGTTAAACTTTTATTAGGTTTTTTTCTCCATTACGTACCCAGATACAAAGTGTAGAAATGTTTAGATTCTGTGTTAGAGTATTTGTGTTACATTGTTGTTACCACTTTTAAGTTATTTATTGTTTCTTTTGAAGCCATTTTGTAGTTTTATTGAAACAAAGACATCGTGTAAATGTTAGTAGGAGGGTTTTTTTGTTGTTTTACTGTTAAACAAAGTTCTAGTGATAACTAATTATGTGCTAAATCCTTTAAATTATTATAAGTCACATAAATGTGAATTTTTGTAGCCATCACCAGTAGATATGGGTCAAAATATAAGTAGATTTAACTTTTCATTAGTAGACTTTACGTTTATCATAAAGCGCCGTAAAATATGTGTCTCTAAAACGTGCTAATCACTTTTACTTTTGGATTTTATAACATTATATAATTATCATTTTGAATTTAAACAATCATTTAGATATCAATAAATAAAAGTTTTGAAAAAAAAGAAACATGGTCTATACATCTATTAATTTCAAATTTAAGGATGGATCCAATGTTATCAAAATTTTTTAATATAGGGGCTATGTTGTAGGTCCATGAATTGTTCTTACTCAGTAATATTTGAGGTTAATATCGAAAACTATATTGATGCACAACTTGAAACTACGGGGAAAAGAGGAATGCACAGAACGTGGAGTATTCAAGCGCTTGCAAACAAAAGTCTGTAAGTGAACAGAACAAAACATGAAATTTGCATAAGGTATATTAAAATAGAAGCCGATATTATGCCTTCAAGTGGTTAAGGTTAAAATAAAACCAGCCGTTCAGTGCACATGGCATTTGACGGTTTTGTCTGTAACACCACATTAAATTTTCACAGAATGCGTGGGCACATGAACAAAACAATCACTCAAAAATACATAGCTGTTTGCTAATGACATATACTGCATACTGAAAAAAAATGTAAAAGACTAGTGTCTTTTTACTACACAACAGCTCTATATCTAATACAGAAACTGAAAAATACGTACGATACATATAACAATTTGCAGGAAGTTTTGGAAATTACGATGCAACCTCTCCGCAGACAAAACGTGAGCGTTGCATAGAAAAATCCACATAACAATTTTAAGTTTGTACCGAATACACTGGCGAGTCTAAATGCCCATTTGCATTGAACAGTTTTTTTTTTAATTTAATGATTTATTTTTGAATCAACAAAACTTGAAATTTAAAAGATAATTGGAATGCACAGAAAGAATACTTGATACGTTACCACTTATATCTGTATATACACACACAAAACTAAACATGCACAGGACAGATCAAGGAAGTGACAAATGCCCACGAAGTATTATGTGTGCAAAGGTATTTGCCTTGAAGCAGTTCTTTTTAGTAAAAAAAAAACAAATCTCTGAAAACTGTGGGAATGCCTTCAGTAAGTTAAGCAACTCCATAACACACCCATCTTAAGTATTACCTAAAGTTTAAACCACAGACACAAAAATACAGGTAAAGAGTATTCTATTTAATTTGTCAGTCAAAATGACAGACAGACAGACAGATGACTAAACACACTTAAGGACACATTTCCTCAATCTGCTGAATATTTGTAATTTAGAAATTTTGTAATGCACCCATGAGTTACAGAGTGAACACAGCATACAAGTAGGCAGTATTATATACTATATGGTGATACAAACGACAGACAGACGGACAGATAGACAGACAGCCATAGCCTCGAACTTTTGAACATTTGTTCCATTTTCTATCCTGAATATGCACTTGTTGACATAAAATAAAGGTACGTATTATTTTCATATTGTTTGCGGTACAAACGACAGACAGACAGAAAGCCGGACAAGTGCCTTGTGACACATTGATTTAATCCAAATGAACAATTATGTCAAATTATCTATTAGTTTTGTAGGCGGACACATTGTCATGGATAAACTCTTTGACTTTCAGACATTAACTTTGACATTCATTTCGACTTTTTTTTGACAGAAGTAATTTTCTTACCTCTGAAGAACTTGTTTGTGGTGGATTTACACTGTTAACAAGAATGCCACTAGAATTAAAAGAAACTAGCATATAAAACCTTCTTGGCACCTTTTTGTCCTTTTTGCAATGACAGGCCTTGCCCGAGTTTTTCTTAGTCACTGTTTATTATTTATGTATTGCTGTGACTCCTAATCATATACCCAAGTTGCTTCGCCAATGAGCAACCTGATTTTTGGGGTGATTTGTTTTTTGGAGGGATGTGTGTGTGTGTGTGGGGGGGGGGGGGGGGGGGGTCGCAATCTAGTCTAAACTTGACTTTTGGTTGAGTGTCAACAAATAGGGAAGCCATCTACCACTGAGCTTCTTAAAGACATTAAATGATGAACGGACTTACCTGGGAAATAGTATATCAACCATGTATCAAGCCCCTACTGGCAGCAATGTTTTTTCTTTGATGCTGTAATAACAGGCCTGCCTGGACGGTTTCTGTCATGAAACCCCTTTAAACGCCTTGAAATTTTTAAAACAGCGAAAAACTGTTCTTTACGTCACAGAAGTTCCATTGATGTGGTAAGATCAGTTGTAGATAACCAGAAAAAGAAACCCGGAATTAAAATGTTTTCTCTTTACGATTCATTATGGTATTAAAATGTAACCTAAACCTGATTGTGTACAATGAGTAACTTGGTCAGTTTTAATTGGAATCCTCGCTACTTTACAGGTGGGCGTGCAGGTATTCAGAGATTTATTGTGAAAAGGAAGTGAAATTTGTGTATGTTTCCCTTATCCAGTGTCATTCGTTTAGTATACCATGTCAATGGACTATTGGAAAATGCGCAACCCTTACGAGTGTTAAAAAGTTCCTTTTTTGTAAAAAAGGAAGTGAAATCTGTACATGTATTGTTTTACTTGTGTTGTAATTCGGTTAGTATAGTGCGTAATTAACTGTTGACAGATCAGAAAAAGCGCGGAAAGATATGACAGGTATCATCTTTGTAAATAAAAAAAGTTGACAGAACAGATTATCTCTATAAAAGAAAAAGACCTTAACAGATATTGTCTGTGATATAATTTGATGTTACACATGTAACATATTTTAATGTTAATGTTGTTTGATTCATTAGTATTCCTTGAAATTTAACGATCAAGTAACACTCAGGTCAGTGGTAACTAAACTTGACTCCGGTGAACAAAACAGAATTAGTTATTTCCATATTAAGCAATAGTTCAGCTATCGTCTGATATGAAATATAAATTTTACAGAGTATTATAAATATTTAACAATCATATTTCAGTAATTAATTTTACCATTCATTCAGTGCAAATCGAGGAGTTTGTTTGTATTTTGAATTTACTCTAACTTAACAGTGAACGCCATTTCCTGTGTGAGCTGTTGACGCAGTACACCATATTGCTTGTGTACAACAATTAATGAATTTTTTACAAGCTCGTAATCCAATGACATGGACTGTGTTAATTGTTTCTAACCCCTTAGAGCAGGTCCATAATTTTAAATATCCGGGAAATGAATTGAAACACCCGCTAATATACCTCCTAACATCTTTATTTTCAATTCATTTTCCGTGTCCTTTCCAAGAGTTTTTGGTGCAACCATTTTATATGAAACACCTTCAAAAGACGCGCGCCTGTGGAGAGACCGGAAAATAATTTTCTGCGAAGCGGAAAACTTTATAATATGCCCACATTCACAAACGTTTATCGTTGAAGGTGCTTTCATTCAAAGATTTTTTTCAACCATTCAATGCGTTGGCGCCGCCGCTTTCGAAAAATCCCTCGCGCAGCAGAAGTAAAATCAATCCCATAATTCAACAGTTCGGAACGCTTCGTCTGCTTCAAGAATGGTGCGCTGGCTGATTCTTTTTTTGCTCCATGTTTTTTTCTCTCTTTTTGTTCTACTAGAATGAACATAAATGGATTATTCATGGTTACAATACAGTCTAGATTAATTTCTCTCAGTTCTCAGACACCAGCAATGAAATAATCAGTTGAAATACTTGTGTGGTCGTCTTTCTCAGTATATAGTATACAAGCCGTGCTCAATACAAACTCATAAAAGCATGAAAACCGCTCTCCTATTCATGAGCAAAACTCACTGTTGGAACAATAGAATCTGAAACACTACCCTTTGGAAAGTCGCATGTTCGATTCCCAGCTCAGCCATTAAAATACAAATGACCTTTCCCGTTATATCTTAAAACAAAGTCCAGTGTCACAGTGCTAAACATCATGCTAATAAGTCATTACGTGTTTATACATTGACGAATGTGTTAAATGTAAACACTTCTTGACGATGCAGTCAAAACATTTTAGGCATTCCAGTCCATTCACATTTGGTATGAGCGATAGTGATAAAATTCTGTAAAATTTTCTGCAATTTGTTTTAACTTGCAAAGAAATTTAGTTTGCCATATGAAATGGCAAGCGCCTGAGTTATCTCCGATACTGGACCTCAACATGTGTCTGGCACTACCTCCCAAAAAGGCACTCCAGTTCGCGTCCATAGTTGAGCCCAGTATGGCGAGATGGTTAATAAAGAAAGCATTTCAATAGTAACATATTCGGCTACAGTACTGATCAGAACATTGCTTAAATTTTTCTCTGCTTTTTGTGACGCCTGGTACAAAGAAGCTGCGACATACAGGGATCACTTCTCCGTCGTCTGACTGTCCGTCATGCTGACTAGTTGTGCATACCGTCGGCATTTTCCAGTTCAGTGATTTTTGTAAGAGTTATGGCCCTTTAATGATTTAAATTTTTAAAGTTTGTCCGGACTATTTCTCTTATACTACTAGCGCAATTTGAATGAAATGTTACATGATTGATCGGTACCTCAAGTACTTGCGCATATTTTACGGGTTTTTCGGTTGAATGATTTTTGGCTGAGTTATGGCCCTTGAATAAAAAAGGTGTTTTGGCCAACAAACTGTCCAATCACCCCTCAATACAACTGCTCAATCGGCTATCATCAGGTGACACATGTGATCACTGATCGCTCTTGTCTTAGATTTATTTTCTATCTGCTGCGAATCTAAATCTCTTAATGTACATGTTAGAGTTACGGTCCCTTATCTAGCGACTGACGCTACACTAGGTAGACCTGTCAACGTCTCTGGTTTGACAATGGCTTCTACAACATCTTGCTGTGAGAGGTGATGGACCAAAGTAAATTACTATGACCTATCATACTAGAATGTCTAAAGAAAACAAACAATTCTTTTGTAAAACATTTTAATATTATGCGTTTTCAAAACGAGGCATGTTAGGATTTAACAATTAAGGAAAATTAGTATATCAAATATCTCTATATTTGAAAAAGATTCTAAACTTCTCATTTCTGATAACTACACTATTTCACGATAAATAACTATTCAACATGAGCTTTCGCTGATGCGCCCAAGCCCCCCACTCCCCACCTTACGGGCATCAGAAATACAGGCTCCTGTTGATTTATCTGCACATGCTTAACCATCGTATTAAGTTTGAGAGATCTATATTGATAAGTTCTTAAACTACTTTTGGGCACCTGTAAGCCCCTCTCCCCAACCCCCTCCCCCACTCTTTGATCCAGCTGACCAAAAAAAAAAATTCAGGTAATCAATCGATTATGCCTAAACATCCTTGTAAACATCATGCCCAACCATCGTGTAAAGTTTGGTGGTCCAGAAAGCAGTTGTACTTGAGTTATTGACTGGAAAACATTTTCAAAATGTAGGCCCCTGCACGTTTGGCCCCAACTCTGAGGGACATAAAAAGGGTTCATCTCCTAATCATGGGAAACAATCCTGTAATGTTGTTCTTGAGTCACTGATCAGAAACTGTTTTCAAAAAGTAGGGCCATGTGAGCTTGACCTTTTCCTCAACTCATCATGAGCTGAAAAACAACAGGCCCGTCATTTGCTTAGTATGCCCACCTATCATGGAAAGTCTGAAGGTCCTGGAAGCCATTGTTCTTTTAAACGGTTTTCAAAGTGTAAGCCCCAGGGAACTTTTTGCATTTATTTTCAAATAATGTCATCTGTGTGCCCTTATACAGTAATATTTAAAATATGTGTACAGTTTATTCATTTTCAAAGTTATACTTTATTTAATCCATAATTTTTCATGTTAGTTTTTAAGAACAAGTACAGTAGGCAAAAAATGAATCAATAACTGGACTGCATAAGCAATAAAAAAATAAGAAATAGTAGCTGGGGATAAGGTGGGTGGGGGTGAGGATTTCTTGTTACTTTTAAAGTGAAGTATATAAATATTCATTTAGAATCTATTTTTCTTAAATATTTTAAATATCTAAAAATGACCTTTTTATTTCATGTTGGTGAACTTTGCTTTTGCCAAAGTGCTATCTGATATTCAATATTTTTCCTAATTTTAAAAAAATGGTGTGTAAATATAGGAATAACTTTTTCCAGTTTACATCTGTATATATAACATTTATGGACTATTGTTTATTCCATGCATGAACATTATCCCAAAACATATCAATCTAAGCAAAAATTCAATATTTATAAGTTTACTTTAAAAAAAAAAAAGTTATGTACATCTGTCCAGAAAAATTGGCTGAAATTACATTCCCAAAAAGGTGAATCATTTTTTAGCTATGCATACTACAAAATATCACAAAATGTAGGAGTTGCAAGTTTACAAATATAAAAATACTTACTTTGAGCAAGGATACTCATTAAATATTTTTACTGAAATTTTTTAAAATTTTGAGTCCATAGTATTTGTAAATCATATTCCAAATGAGGTCTGTAAACTGATTATTCCATTTTGCTGTGCTTTTGTTTCCAGGTGATCACCACTGTTATCATTTCCTTGATATTTCTTAAAATGGAATTAATTTTTTTTTCTGTTCGAATATTTTATTAATAAATAATATTTCTTCTTCTATTTCATTTACACTGATCAGTTCAAGTTTTTGTTTCCATACAGATAGGATACCTAATTGATTAAACACTTTTGCAGTTTAAAAAAAAACTAACTGTAAAAACCTTTATGGTGAAAGTCCCTGGGATCTTGACATTTTACCTAACAACCCAAAAACAATAAATACTGTTCATTTAAGCAATATGCCTGACCCACCTTCCAAATCTCAAGTCTAAATGTCTATATGTTCTCCAGTTGTTGAACGAAATAAGACAGACATGAGAAAAGCAATATACCCACAATTCTTCAAAGGAGGCATAATTAATATATACTATACTTAAGATGACAGGTAATTATGAATGCACATTTTGCTTTGCTGTTTAATTTCTGTCTTTTATTTACTTGAAAGAGCAAAATGTTTCACAATGCAGGTCCCTTGTCCCTTAATATTATCATTTTACAACAGTCATTTTCAATACAAAATAATCTAGAATTGAATAATGTATTCATTGAAAAAACTACTATATTATAAATTTTTAATATATCTAGAAATAGTCTATCTAACTATTGTATATTCACTAAACTGGCAAGTTTTTCCTTCGAAAATAAGTTTAAAGCAAATCTCAACAAAACGTTTATAAAATCTAAGAAATTTTATTAACAAATGTTTTGAGTACCAGCACTTAATGACTGAATATAATACAACACGCTTGTATCACAGTTAGTGATTATCTTGCTTACAACACACAATAATGTGTTTTGATAAACAGAGAAGCAGACAGACAGACAAGACAGACAGAAGTCTTTCAAAACTGTCACTTATTAATGAAACTTGGGTTTTTTTACCATATTTCAGTTGGGTCTTGCTGACTGGAGAACATGATCTCCCTATGATTATCTGATAGTATACTGGTTTTGAAGATAGGGTTGTAAGCAGTTTATGTCTGTAAAAATCTAACAACAATTTTATATGTAATAAACAACCTACCGGTACACAAATTTCCCTGTCAGAATTAGAACAAAAGTCAATATTCAGCAAAAAAAGTGCTCACCTGGGTATAACTGCTTAGAAAGTGCAATACAACAGATTTATTAAAGGACAGAATCTTTAAAGTTGTGTTTTCTCAATAATGAAATACAATAATATTTCTCCGAGTGAAACGCCATTTCTTTCTTTGATTTTGACACAATTTCTGTTAAACAACTGTTAATACCAGGCAACCGTGATCAAAATGGAGAATAAAAAAGTCAGTGACATCCCAAAAGTTTGACCTTATATCATCTAAATTTTAAGCTCTGATACAGAGTAACTTCCCCTTACCAACACAGACATTAGTTGTATCACTGCAGGTTTTGAGCTATCCTAAATGTCACACTGCTCGTTTACACTTACACAATAGTGAATACATATATGCTTATGTTTTGAGTACATCTATTATTCAAAATCTGTAAGTATAGATTATTATATCAAATTAAACATTGCGCAAAGAAATCACTATCAACAGAAGCAAAAACTCAACAAATCTCTTTTTACAAAAAAATAACTCTAAACATTTGTTCATTTGGCAGAATCATCTGATTTAGAATTATAAACAGTAAGATTATCTCAAATCACTGTATAGCAGTCCTCCTCCTTTACCATAGCAGCCCATAAATATAGTCTGGTTCCCTGCCTACTATACTGATAATGTAGTACTCTACCATACCAGTCCATAAACATAGTCTGGTTCCCTGCCTACTATACTGATAACGTAGTAGCAAGGGCAGGTAATCCAGATTTCCCATAAATACTACAACCTTTAACATGTTTACCTATTTTTGAAAATGAGAAAAGACTGCAGCCAGCCTTTGCCATTGACTGTCCCTATCAAGGTTAATCAACCGAATGTCTTGTTCATTCTATCTATTCTTACAGATGCAAAAAAAAAATACCATTTATATCAAAACATTTATATAAACATATGTTACACACAACAGAACTGTTGGACTGTTAAAAAACAGCTTAACCTGAATTATAAATCTTCATTTCCTTATGCTATAATGAGGTCAGAATATATTCAATTCATATGGAAGAAATCAGCATAGAGATATTCAAACAGGCATGACCAGAATTTGCAGTATTCCATTTTCCTCAAAATCATGTATTTGTGAATGCTATTAAATGAATTTTTACCAAATGTCTAGGTGTCTGAAGAAAGTTCGAAGTACAAAGGTGAATTCATTAGTATTGGTCTTTTTTTTTACAGAGAATTGATGATATACTGTTTCCGGTGTATAGCCATTTATTACAAATAATCATTTACCGGGCTGCTATACGCCTTCAGGAAACACACGTTCATCTTTAAATTAACAATTATCATTTTAAGGAGAATAAGACAACATAAGTAAATAATGCAATATATCATCGTTAAATTTTCAGGAATGTCTCTTTCAACACAGTGTTTCAACAGCAGATTTCAAAACTATAACGATAAACTTATTATTGACCTTCAAATGTCAGGAACAAAAGTTAGTATTCATTTGCACAAGCATTTTTTGGGGGGTGACTTAAAAATTGTTCAGGTTTTGTTTAAAATAATTGATAAAAAACAATCAGTCTTTGTTCATCTTTTATAATTATCACAATTCCATGTCATGTGGGTTTTGTACTTCCGAAAAGGGGTGGGGCTGGAAGGGGGCCCTCAGCACCATATGGTACATTATGGGGGTAACCAGGCAACAAGTACAGTTTCTTCGTCAGTGAGGCTTTATAGTCGCACAATGTCACAGTGTCATCTGAGTCCTCTGATTTCTTCAGTCGATTTACCTGAAATAAAAACAAGTTTCAGATGACATTCAGTCCCTTTGTGTCACTTAAATTCCTTTTATTCACCTATCTATGTTTTTCCTCAATGGGTGGAGAGTTGGAGGCAAAGGAGAAGAGCAGCAGAGAAAAAGGGGACATTATTTTTCATTTGCCAGAGTAGTTCTGACCCCTGAAACTAAGACAGATCTCTTTGCTCAAAGGGAAGGAATCAGATATCCAGATTTGCAGATTATCTTTTTCCAAGGGGTACACCCTAAAAAACCAAAAACACCCACCTTCCCACACTTCATCTACAACCCATTCTCCCCTCATCCACCTTTGGAGCAATAAATTGATAGATGCATTACCTGAACTGCTGTTACTTTACCTGAGATGAATAAAAAAAAATTCTCTGCTCCAAGGTTTTTTAGGGTCAATGACAAAACAATGGCCCAGTTTATAAAAGAACAGTATGAAGAAAGGTTTTATAACAGTAGTGAGCATGGCATTTGATAATTGTGTATGTGCCCCACATTCAATATCTCTCTTAATGTGAGGAATTTGGCTAATTTGTTCAAAATGACATGAGTCTAGTATTAGTCATGTACATGTAACCCCATTTCATTCAATATTTACTTTGTCAGTGAAGGGAGAATACTCTTTGGACAACAATTTTACATTTCAGCAAAAGTTACCTACAATTATATGAAGAGGACCTTGTTAATGAACAGTAACAATAGATGTCCCTACAGAATAACATCAAAATTGTTGAAAATCTAACTAAATGAATGGAACAGCTATCTAATGAACACTGTTTCACTGTAAAACAGCATTTGTTGGGTTTTCATTTTGCTGAGATTGCCAAATTAAGAGGAATGGATACAATTTAAATGTGTATTTCAAATCTTAAATGAACTTAGAAGCAAAACAAATATATATTTCCATCTTGAGGGGACTTCAGCTGTTGCTTTTTGGCACAAACCATATTATAGAGTACAATAAAATACAAGTTCAGCTGCTCTGGATTTTAAATGACACAAAAATCGAGAGTAAGGCTACCATTTATAATCATAATATCAAAACCATTATGATTACCTCTTGACTTCAGCATTCCAAGGCATTTAAAATATGGTTCGTCTGGACATCAAAGCAGTAAACATATAGGACAAAATGTGTGCACTTACAAATGTAAACATATACCGGTATGACAAAATCAGAACACTGAGCAATGCAAAGATAAGGACAACACTTACCATTTGAATGTACAGTATAATGCAAAAAAACAACAACAAGAACTG
This sequence comes from Cyclina sinensis, assembly GCA_012932295.1. Lineage (NCBI taxonomy): Eukaryota > Metazoa > Mollusca > Bivalvia > Venerida > Veneridae > Cyclina > Cyclina sinensis. The sequence continues at coordinate 29,740,097 of JAAONU010000005.1, forward strand.
TCACTGTAAGATGACAATGCCACTAAATGTGGTGCTTTGACCTTTGAGCTGAGGACCAGTCATTTAGGGGTAAAGGTCAAATAAACATAGGTCAATGGGAAGGACTTTTTCAAAGGGGTGTTTTGTTTAAGTATGAAGTATATCCACTCACTAATATAGAAGTGATGGCCAAATGATAGTTTAGGACAACTGAATATTCAGGGATCAAGGTCAAATAAATATAGGTCAGTGGGAAGGTCTTGTCCAAAGGGGTGTTGTGTATGAAGTATGAAGTAAATCCACTTACTACTAAGGAAGTTATGGCCAATGTTCAAGTTTTTGGACAATTTGATCTTCAAGGTGAAGGTCATTCAGGGGTCAAGGTCAACTAAATATATGTCAGTGGGAAGGTCTTCACCAAAGGGGTGCAAGTATGAAGTAAATCCACTTACTAATAAGAAAGATATGGCCAATGTTAAAGTCTTTGGACAATTGGATCTTCAAGTGAAGGTCATTCAGGGGTCAAGTCAACTAAATATATGTCAGTAGGAAGGTCTTGCACAAAGGGGTGTTGTGTCCAAGTACATGTATGAAGTAAATCCACTTACTAATAAGGAAGTTATGGCCAATGTTAAAAATTTTGGACAACTGGATCATCATTGGGAAGGTCATTCAGGGGTCACGGTCAAATAAATATAGATCAATGGAAAGGTCTTGTCCAAAGGGGTGTTGTGTCCAAATATGAAGTAAATCCACTTACTAAAAAGGAAGTTATGGCCAATGTTAAAGTTTTTGGACGAACGTTCGGCCGAAACTGGATAGAGGGCCTTTTCTTCTGTTATTTTCATTTGTTTAATAGAGGGCCATTGGCCCCTTATTCTACTGTTACAGAATGAACTCTATTGTTCTCTTTTGTTATGTTTACAGTTAGATGGCCCCCTGTTTATTTTCGGTAGTGCAGACTGACTGACAGACGGACGGACTGATGGACAGACTGTTCAAAAACTATAAGCCTCCCTTTGGAGGCATAAAAATCACTCATCAGTGTGAAATATAGGTCAAAATGTACTCACAAATATAATGTTTACATTTAGGACAAAATATATTTACAAGTGTAAAATATAGGCCAAAATACAAAGAATTGTTAAAGTAAAATACATGGCAAAATATATACATTTTTCCAATGTAAAATTTATGACAAAATATATACACTTAACAATGTGAAATATAGGTCAATATAAAATCTAAGAAATTTTATTAACAAATGTTTTGAGTACCAGCACTTAATGACTGAATATAATACAACACGCTTGTATCACAGTTAGTGATTATCTTGCTTACAACACACAATAATGTGTTTTGATAAACAGAGAAGCAGACAGACAGACAAGACAGACAGAAGTCTTTCAAAACTGTCACTTATTAATGAAACTTGGGTTTTTTTACCATATTTCAGTTGGGTCTTGCTGACTGGAGAACATGATCTCCCTATGATTATCTGATAGTATACTGGTTTTGAAGATAGGGTTGTAAGCAGTTTATGTCTGTAAAAATCTAACAACAATTTTATATGTAATAAACAACCTACCGGTACACAAATTTCCCTGTCAGAATTAGAACAAAAGTCAATATTCAGCAAAAAAAGTGCTCACCTGGGTATAACTGCTTAGAAAGTGCAATACAACAGATTTATTAAAGGACAGAATCTTTAAAGTTGTGTTTTCTCAATAATGAAATACAATAATATTTCTCCGAGTGAAACGCCATTTCTTTCTTTGATTTTGACACAATTTCTGTTAAACAACTGTTAATACCAGGCAACCGTGATCAAAATGGAGAATAAAAAAGTCAGTGACATCCCAAAAGTTTGACCTTATATCATCTAAATTTTAAGCTCTGATACAGAGTAACTTCCCCTTACCAACACAGACATTAGTTGTATCACTGCAGGTTTTGAGCTATCCTAAATGTCACACTGCTCGTTTACACTTACACAATAGTGAATACATATATGCTTATGTTTTGAGTACATCTATTATTCAAAATCTGTAAGTATAGATTATTATATCAAATTAAACATTGCGCAAAGAAATCACTATCAACAGAAGCAAAAACTCAACAAATCTCTTTTTACAAAAAAATAACTCTAAACATTTGTTCATTTGGCAGAATCATCTGATTTAGAATTATAAACAGTAAGATTATCTCAAATCACTGTATAGCAGTCCTCCTCCTTTACCATAGCAGCCCATAAATATAGTCTGGTTCCCTGCCTACTATACTGATAATGTAGTACTCTACCATACCAGTCCATAAACATAGTCTGGTTCCCTGCCTACTATACTGATAACGTAGTAGCAAGGGCAGGTAATCCAGATTTCCCATAAATACTACAACCTTTAACATGTTTACCTATTTTTGAAAATGAGAAAAGACTGCAGCCAGCCTTTGCCATTGACTGTCCCTATCAAGGTTAATCAACCGAATGTCTTGTTCATTCTATCTATTCTTACAGATGCAAAAAAAAAATACCATTTATATCAAAACATTTATATAAACATATGTTACACACAACAGAACTGTTGGACTGTTAAAAAACAGCTTAACCTGAATTATAAATCTTCATTTCCTTATGCTATAATGAGGTCAGAATATATTCAATTCATATGGAAGAAATCAGCATAGAGATATTCAAACAGGCATGACCAGAATTTGCAGTATTCCATTTTCCTCAAAATCATGTATTTGTGAATGCTATTAAATGAATTTTTACCAAATGTCTAGGTGTCTGAAGAAAGTTCGAAGTACAAAGGTGAATTCATTAGTATTGGTCTTTTTTTTTACAGAGAATTGATGATATACTGTTTCCGGTGTATAGCCATTTATTACAAATAATCATTTACCGGGCTGCTATACGCCTTCAGGAAACACACGTTCATCTTTAAATTAACAATTATCATTTTAAGGAGAATAAGACAACATAAGTAAATAATGCAATATATCATCGTTAAATTTTCAGGAATGTCTCTTTCAACACAGTGTTTCAACAGCAGATTTCAAAACTATAACGATAAACTTATTATTGACCTTCAAATGTCAGGAACAAAAGTTAGTATTCATTTGCACAAGCATTTTTTGGGGGGTGACTTAAAAATTGTTCAGGTTTTGTTTAAAATAATTGATAAAAAACAATCAGTCTTTGTTCATCTTTTATAATTATCACAATTCCATGTCATGTGGGTTTTGTACTTCCGAAAAGGGGTGGGGCTGGAAGGGGGCCCTCAGCACCATATGGTACATTATGGGGGTAACCAGGCAACAAGTACAGTTTCTTCGTCAGTGAGGCTTTATAGTCGCACAATGTCACAGTGTCATCTGAGTCCTCTGATTTCTTCAGTCGATTTACCTGAAATAAAAACAAGTTTCAGATGACATTCAGTCCCTTTGTGTCACTTAAATTCCTTTTATTCACCTATCTATGTTTTTCCTCAATGGGTGGAGAGTTGGAGGCAAAGGAGAAGAGCAGCAGAGAAAAAGGGGACATTATTTTTCATTTGCCAGAGTAGTTCTGACCCCTGAAACTAAGACAGATCTCTTTGCTCAAAGGGAAGGAATCAGATATCCAGATTTGCAGATTATCTTTTTCCAAGGGGTACACCCTAAAAAACCAAAAACACCCACCTTCCCACACTTCATCTACAACCCATTCTCCCCTCATCCACCTTTGGAGCAATAAATTGATAGATGCATTACCTGAACTGCTGTTACTTTACCTGAGATGAATAAAAAAAAATTCTCTGCTCCAAGGTTTTTTAGGGTCAATGACAAAACAATGGCCCAGTTTATAAAAGAACAGTATGAAGAAAGGTTTTATAACAGTAGTGAGCATGGCATTTGATAATTGTGTATGTGCCCCACATTCAATATCTCTCTTAATGTGAGGAATTTGGCTAATTTGTTCAAAATGACATGAGTCTAGTATTAGTCATGTACATGTAACCCCATTTCATTCAATATTTACTTTGTCAGTGAAGGGAGAATACTCTTTGGACAACAATTTTACATTTCAGCAAAAGTTACCTACAATTATATGAAGAGGACCTTGTTAATGAACAGTAACAATAGATGTCCCTACAGAATAACATCAAAATTGTTGAAAATCTAACTAAATGAATGGAACAGCTATCTAATGAACACTGTTTCACTGTAAAACAGCATTTGTTGGGTTTTCATTTTGCTGAGATTGCCAAATTAAGAGGAATGGATACAATTTAAATGTGTATTTCAAATCTTAAATGAACTTAGAAGCAAAACAAATATATATTTCCATCTTGAGGGGACTTCAGCTGTTGCTTTTTGGCACAAACCATATTATAGAGTACAATAAAATACAAGTTCAGCTGCTCTGGATTTTAAATGACACAAAAATCGAGAGTAAGGCTACCATTTATAATCATAATATCAAAACCATTATGATTACCTCTTGACTTCAGCATTCCAAGGCATTTAAAATATGGTTCGTCTGGACATCAAAGCAGTAAACATATAGGACAAAATGTGTGCACTTACAAATGTAAACATATACCGGTATGACAAAATCAGAACACTGAGCAATGCAAAGATAAGGACAACACTTACCATTTGAATGTACAGTATAATGCAAAAAAACAACAACAAGAACTGTCACTGTAAGATGACAATGCCACTAAATGTGGTGCTTTGACCTTTGAGCTGAGGACCAGTCATTTAGGGGTAAAGGTCAAATAAACATAGGTCAATGGGAAGGACTTTTTCAAAGGGGTGTTTTGTTTAAGTATGAAGTATATCCACTCACTAATATAGAAGTGATGGCCAAATGATAGTTTAGGACAACTGAATATTCAGGGATCAAGGTCAAATAAATATAGGTCAGTGGGAAGGTCTTGTCCAAAGGGGTGTTGTGTATGAAGTATGAAGTAAATCCACTTACTACTAAGGAAGTTATGGCCAATGTTCAAGTTTTTGGACAATTTGATCTTCAAGGTGAAGGTCATTCAGGGGTCAAGGTCAACTAAATATATGTCAGTGGGAAGGTCTTCACCAAAGGGGTGCAAGTATGAAGTAAATCCACTTACTAATAAGAAAGATATGGCCAATGTTAAAGTCTTTGGACAATTGGATCTTCAAGTGAAGGTCATTCAGGGGTCAAGTCAACTAAATATATGTCAGTAGGAAGGTCTTGCACAAAGGGGTGTTGTGTCCAAGTACATGTATGAAGTAAATCCACTTACTAATAAGGAAGTTATGGCCAATGTTAAAAATTTTGGACAACTGGATCATCATTGGGAAGGTCATTCAGGGGTCACGGTCAAATAAATATAGATCAATGGAAAGGTCTTGTCCAAAGGGGTGTTGTGTCCAAATATGAAGTAAATCCACTTACTAAAAAGGAAGTTATGGCCAATGTTAAAGTTTTTGGACGAACGTTCGGCCGAAACTGGATAGAGGGCCTTTTCTTCTGTTATTTTCATTTGTTTAATAGAGGGCCATTGGCCCCTTATTCTACTGTTACAGAATGAACTCTATTGTTCTCTTTTGTTATGTTTACAGTTAGATGGCCCCCTGTTTATTTTCGGTAGTGCAGACTGACTGACAGACGGACGGACTGATGGACAGACTGTTCAAAAACTATAAGCCTCCCTTTGGAGGCATAAAAATCACTCATCAGTGTGAAATATAGGTCAAAATGTACTCACAAATATAATGTTTACATTTAGGACAAAATATATTTACAAGTGTAAAATATAGGCCAAAATACAAAGAATTGTTAAAGTAAAATACATGGCAAAATATATACATTTTTCCAATGTAAAATTTATGACAAAATATATACACTTAACAATGTGAAATATAGGTCAAAATATATACACCTGACTATGTAAAATAGAGGACAAAATAGAAGGACATTACAATGAAAACAAGAAACATGGCAATGCCACGAAACCAGGTTTTCAAAAATGTTGTTCTGATTCTATACTATAGTATGAATTTTGGAATGAAGATTGCTATGAATATTCAAAAGATTATAACATGACATGAAGGAAAAGATAATATTCATGAGAATACATGATAATGAGTAGGATGTAAATTTCGGCTAACAATACTGTCTGCAAGGAGTATACTTAATAATGAGACAACAATTTCTGCACGTCATCTTGATGTGGTAAACATTTGTCTGAAGTTTCATCAAAATTCTTCAAAGGGTTGAAGAGTTACAGAGCGGACAGGATTTTCAATGTTAATGTCACTGTGACCTTGACCTTGGAGCCATCAAAATTCTTCAAAGGGTTGAAGAGTTACAGAGCGGACAGGATTTTCAATGTTAATGTCACTGTGACCTTGACCTTGGAGCCAGCCATGCGGAACATGCGTTCTGCACGTCATCTTGATGTGGTAAACATTTGTCTGAAGTTTCATCAAAATTCTTCAAAGGGTTGAAGAGTTACAGAGCGGACAGGATTTTCAATGTTAATGTCACTGTGACCTTGACCTTGGAGCCATCAAAATTCTTCAAAGGGTTGAAGAGTTACAGAGCGGACAGGATTTTCAATGTTAATGTCACTGTGACCTTGACCTTGGAGCCAGCCATGCGGAACATGCGTTCTGCACGTCATCTTGATGTGGTAAACATTTGTCTGAAGTTTCATCAAAATTCTTCAAAGGGTTGAAGAGTTACAGAGCGGACAGGATTTTCAATGTTAATGTCACTGTGACCTTGACCTTGGAGCCAGCCATGCGGAACATGCGTTCTGCACGTCATCTTGATGTGGTAAACATTTGTCTGAAGTTTCATCAAAATTCTTCAAAGGGTTGAAGTGTTACAGAGCGGACAGGATTTTCAATGTTAATGTCACTGTGACCTTGACCTTGGAGCCAGCCATGCGGAACATGCGTTCTGCACGTCATCTTGATGTGGTAAACATTTGTCTGAAGTTTCATCAAAATTCTTCAAAGGGTTGAAGAGTTACAGAGCGGACACAATTTCGTTTGACGCCCGCCCATCCGCCCATCCGCCCGCCATACCCCAATCTAATAACCAGGATTTTCAAAATTGAAAACCTGGTTAATAAAGGGCAATAAATATTCCCTAATCAGTGTGAAAAATGGGACTGATCAATATTAAAAATGAAAAGGGAATAAACAGTAACTCAACAAATAATAACATTCTGTGAATGTAGCCAATCAGCTGCTATGGTTCTGAAGGGTGTCCCTCCAAGAAGGGATGAGGGAAGGGCCAACAGGGACAGATGTATATAATTATCCAAACTTAGCAAGAAATCTTATAATTTTTCTACACAAGGGCGATCAGTGATCACATGTGTCGCCTGATGATAGCCAATTAAACAGTAGTATTAAGAGGTGATTGGACAGGCTAAAACGCATTTTCTTATTCAAGGGCCATACCTCAGCCAAAAATCATTCAACCGAAAAACCTGTTAGACATGCACAAGTACTTGAGGTACCGATCAATCCTGTAACATTTCATTTAAATTGCTTTAGTAGTATAAGAGAAGTAGTCCGAACAAACTTTAAAAATAAAAATCATTAAAGGGCCATAACTCTGACAAAAATAATTGAACTGGAAAATGCCTACGACATGCACAACTACACTTGGTACTGATCATTCCTGTAAAGTTTGGATGAAATCGCACCAGTAGTTTCTGCGGAGTAGTCTGGACAAGTTTTGTGACGGACGGACAGGCGGACGGACGGACGGACAGACGACAGAGTAATGATCCCTGTATGTCGCGGCTTCTTTGTAGCAGGCATCACAATAAAATTCTAGCTATCAGTAGTCTTAAGCAATGGGCCTAGTTCAGCAGACAATATTCATGCTCTTGCTTACATTGTATGAGAACAATAAAATATAATTTGAGAACAAAAACAACCAGTAGTTAACAAAAACAAGCATAAATCAAATTACACTATGCATTCATTTAAAACTATGATGGCACAGAGGTGACATGCACAACTTTATTTTTTAATTGCAATGCTCGTGGAAACAAGATACTAAGTCGTTCCCTCGAGTTAGTTTCTCATGGGAACGAGATAGAACTAGAAATGTGTCCATAGGACACAGATGCCCCCACTCAACCTAGCTACTCATATACAAATGTAGCTAGCAATATGGCCACAAGATAGTCATACATGCTGAATCATTAATAAGATTGGTTTAACAAAATGACAACTATAAGAAACCTGTTAAGGTGTGAAGACTCAAAATACTGTCTCCAACACTGTGACCAATGGATGAATATTACCCTTCACAATTCTGTATGCATAGTTGGACATTCTTGGAGTTTGCAGATGTTAAACAGGTGTTTTCATGTCTAATTTGTACTAAATTCCTAAGTTATATGTTCTGTAAGTCAGGCTGTTTATGAAATGTCCATTTTCATCTAAATAGCAAACAATTTTAAGCAATTGTTGGAACAAAATTTCACCATTTCCATAATGTTGAATTCTGCTTAAGCTGGTGCTAACCAGGGGTTTCATTAAGTTTTTGAGTTGGAGGGAGTACATGTAAAGTAGGCGGGTGATTTGCAGCCAGTGTGTTAAATTAAGCCTTATTTTAAGAAAAGTAGCCAGGTGAAGATCTCAAAATAGCAGGGGAAAATACCCGCCTTCTGCCTCTTAATGAAAGCCCTGGCTAACAAGCGTGGACGGTAACTTGCATTTTCCATTACTGACCATGAACATGCTCAATCAAACTGAGTCTGCAATTTGACCATTGGAACAGTGTTAAACTCACTAAGAAGAAGGAAAATTTTTTAGGTATCAAACTGTAGGGCAACAATGCTGTGGTCTGAGAAGTAGGTTGACAGGCAGGATAATCTGGGTTGTAGAATATTATTCTGTATGTAGACAAGGTCAAGTGTAGAACCACCTCTGTGAGTTGGGAGCTGCACACACTGGGAATAGTTATTCAATTTCTGTGACAGTCTTGTATAATTTGTAGAATTAAAAGCTAAGTTGAAATCTCCAAGCAGTACATCTAGAGAAGTTTGGTCTGCAATGTGTGTTAGATCATTAATAAAGTCTGTTATGTTCGAGAATGGAGATCTATAGAGAAGACAGAATGACCTTGGACAGAGCTCTGATGAGATGGTAACTGACACTTGTTCCATATGAGATTGATGTGAAACACTGGAATTTGTCATTGGCAACTTATCTCATGTGTAGAACAACAAACCATGGCAGTTGTCTTCCTGTGACATAGGCAAACATGTCAAGCTCCCAACATGCTGATGGTACTGTACTTGATTCTCATAGACATTTGCTTCAGTCAGACACAGTATGTCAACCCTGCTCAGAACTGGGTGACTCTAGCTCCAGCGCTTTTGCAGGTACAGGCGACACAAGTGGAAAATTGCAAATTTTGAGTATGTAAGGGGCCATAACTCTAACAATAGCGAATAAATCTATTTAGGAAACCCCAGAAGCACAACTTTACATGCTGATCAACATTCCTGTAAAGTTTCTTGACTGTAGGTGCAGCACTTTTGCAGGTTCAGGCGACCCAAGTAACGGGCCATAACTCTTACAGTTCTAAATAAATCTATATGGGAAACCCCAGGTGCATAACTTCACATGCTGATCAACATTCCTGTAAAGTTTCTTGACTCTAGCTCCAGCGCATTTGGAGCTACAGGCGACACAACTTCTTGGGACAGACGGACATATGGACGGACGGATGGACAAGGGGAAATCTAAATCCCCCCCCCCCCCCCCAGAGTGGGGGCATATAAAAAATAGAGCAGTGCAATTTAAAAAAAGGTTGTGCATGTCACCTCTGTGCCACCATATAAAACTGATATAAAAGTAGAAAAAACAGCCCTAATTAACAGTACACACAAACATTATTTTCATAACCTCTTAGCATTGTTAAACAATCCTCCCACTTATGCACTGAGATATATGTAAATACTAAACAAAGTAAATGGACAAAACATCATATACTTACAGCATTCAGCAGTGTGATGAAATGATCAGTCTTGGCATAGTTACTGATGACATAAGATAGTCCCAACAAAAATAGGGAGCTGTACTGAGCATGGTTAACGTCTGAAATGTGAATAATAATATATTAATGCATTAATTTCTCATTTGACTATTAGGTGGGGGGAGGGGGAGGGGCTGCTAAGGTATTGTTAAAAAGACATTCCCTAAAATTAAGAGCCTTTCCATTTCCTTCAAAATCTTAGAATTATGAATGATGCCAAGTAAATCATTACCTAATGTAAAAGTGTCAGTAAAATAATTCTAGTTACAAGAGGTCAACTTAAAGCATTATAATTTAAGTCTTCATATCAAGAGTTGATTCTGCACAATATCCACATGGATAGCAGGTTATTATAAATGAACAATTACTTTATCCTGTCACTTATAACAATTTCAAACTGATAACAAGGTGCCGTATATTTTATTTCATCTATGGCAGTTCGTCACGTGACGTTGATATCCGGCACATGGACTACTTTTGTGTTTATAATCAGAAGGAACTGATAAAATTGATGTTACTACAAACAGAGACTGCTTGAATAAAAAATTAAATATGTAAATCTTACAATATAGTGACCATTTAAGGAAATAAAGTTACTGAAACTTTGGAACTATTTTTTTGTGTGTGCAATTGTACCTCTGCCGGATAACCTTGACATTAGCCTAAATTGAAACACTTTAAAGATAGATTTTCAATATCTTAGGTAAATTATTTCCAAATGCCAGATGTGACAGGATAAATAGAATAATAGGTTAGTGTCTTAATTGAGAAAGTTTATCTGGCAAGGCGTAGGAATTTATCGGGTTCGCCTGTGGCTCACCCGATAAATTCCTACAACTTGCCAGATAAACTTTCTCATATTAAGACACTCACCTATTATTCTCTATATATTTAAGCACTAAGCATAATGTTATTATGTTCTCCTTTGTTATTATAACTTTATATTTCCAAGAGGTTGAAACAATAAAATACATATGAAGTATTATCCAGGATACTATCAGTCAATGTATAGGGCTAGTAACAGTACTTTAGTTATATCTGTAGATAGTGAATCCAAAAATTCACAAGGAAAAACTTAACCTATCTTTTGCCACTATCTCTGCCACTTTTCTTACTTGGCACCTCTCAATTACACACAATGATAAAGTTTTTCAAGAGTTCACAATGGGAAAACTATGTGGTTTCTAAAGAGTTCACAAGGATTTCCTTTGACCTTGGCTGACGACCTAGTTTTCTGAACCAGGTGGAATAATTCAGAAAGTAAGTAATGAGTATTATATTTATATTTGATAATCATGAAATGTCATAAAGATGAGTACAGAATATGAAATGTACCTGCTGTTTTTGCCATAGCAACCAGCATATCCTCTTCAGGTACTATTGCAGGTAAATCTGAAAGGGAGCTCTCAGACGCACTGGAGTGTAAACGTCCTTTTGTGTCTGTGACTGTCTTACCTCCCCCTGTTGCCCCAAGATTTAGCCCTTCCATACCAGTTGTAACATTTTCATCACCCTCTTTAGACTGGAATTCTTCATGGAAATCTAGAAACAAACACTGTTTTGTGAACGAAATATATTAGAAAAAGATAATAATAAACAAAATGTTTAAAAATATTAGATCTTCATTGGTAAGTACAGGAAAAACAGGACACCAGGTTATGCTCCCCGAAGGTAATGCTCCATAAAGGTTATGCTCAGCTCTCTGAAGGTTATGCTCCCCGAAGGTTATGCTCCCCCGAAGGTTATGCTCCCTGAAGGATATGCTCCCCAAAGTGCTTATTCATAAGTTTAGAACTTGGTAGAGGAAAACAACAAAATATAGATTATGGTGCTGAAGGTAACCTTAATGGAACTGAATTTAATGAAGGGTACAGAAATGGATGGCACAACGTTTTGAGCAAAATTTATGTGTATTATTTAAATAAGTTATATATGACATTCTGCTTTGTAACTAAATATTTCCTTTAAATACAAATGACTTTCTTTATATATAAGGTATGTTAGAAAATTATCTATCAATAAATTTGAAAAGTAACTTTGTTTTGATAAACAGGGCCAAAAGCTATTATTTAGGGTGTATGAGTAATGGTCCAAACAAAAGCAAAGTATGAATTAACAAAGAATTAATAACTCCAAAATCTCAAGATAGCAAGATATGGTTCTGTGCACTGCACTCCTTGTCAATGAGATCTATCTTACTATCAAGTTTCATGTTGATACCTCTTTATAGTATTAAGATTCTTAATGAAGTGCGATAACTTAAACTAGAGCTATCACTAAATGTGATTAATACCCCCACAAGACCGCTTCGGAACTGAGGAAGTTACTAGTAACAGAATACTTTGTAAAAAAATTGAAAAAGAGTTATGGTTGTGGGCAATTAAAGATAGTTGTGGTTCTTGTACATTGCATTTCCTGTCATTGTGCTTGACCATTGTATGAAGTTGCTCTGAATTCCAACTAGGAGTTTTCAAGTTATGCTTTGGACGAGGAAAACCAACAAAGGGTAATAACTGTGCAAACAGTGAAGATGGAGTTATGATTCTTAAGCACTGCATTTCCTCTCATTGTGCTTGACCATTATATGATGTTGCACTGTTTTCCAACCAGTAGTTTTCAAGATAAGCTCCAGACAAGGAAAACCAACAAAGGGCAATAACTCTGCAAGTAGTGAAGATGGAGTTATGATTCTTGAACACTGCACTTCCTCTCATTGTGCTTGACCATTATATGATGTTGCACTGTTTTCCAACCAGTAGTTTTCAAGATAAGCTCCAGACAAGGAAAACCAACAAAGGGCAATACTCTGCAAGTAGTGAAGATGGAGTTATGATTCTTGAACACTGCATTTCCTCTCATTGTGCTTGACCATTATATGATGTTGCACTGTTTTCCAAACAGTAGTTTTCAAGATAAGCTCCAGACAAGGAAAACCAACAAAGGGCAATAACTCTTCAAGTAGTGAAGATGGAGTTATGATTCTTGAACACTGCATTTCCTCTCATTGTGCTTGACCATTATATGATGTTGCACTGTTTTCCAAACAGTAGTTTTCAAGATAAGCTCCAGACAAGGTAAACCAACAAAGGGCAATAACTCTGCAAGTAGTGAAGATGGAGTTATGATTCTTGAACACTGCACTTCCTCTCATTGTGCTTGACCATTGTATGAAGTCGCAATGAATTCCAAACAGTAGTTTTCAAGTTATGCTTTGGACAAGGAAAACCAACAGAGGGCAATAACTCTGCAAATAGTGAAGATGGAGTTATGATTCTTGAACACTACACTTCCTCTAATTGTGCTTGATCAATGTTTGAAGTTGACCAACCGTCCGACTGGCCAACCACTGGGTGACTCCTATATACCCCCCAAACTTCGTTTCAGGGGTATAATAACTACAAAAAGTCTTAACTAGGAAAGTACTTTTCAAAATGGTGCCACAAGCTTGCAGCAGGACCAGTTTAGGGATTCCCACCATCTGAGGGCAGTTTTTGGCAGAAAACACCTCAAGGATATCCTGAATGGGTACAAATTCTCCATCAGTGCATAGGATGGTGCCCAGTCCACCATATGACAGTATCACCAGAATAAATACACACAACTCACTCCCTTCATCTTCTCGCTCTTTTGTAAGACATTGCATTAGTTCCTGTATAAAAATCAAGACACTTTTTGTAATTTCTGGTGCCAATGAAATATATCATGATCTAACAATGTTACAAAAACAAGCAATTACCCTCTATAATATTATAATCTAATGATAAAATCAACTGTGTATTATCTAAGACAGAAATATATGCAACTTATGTGGCTAAAAAGAGAGCAAAGGGTCTGGAAAAAAAATTATTCAATTATGGTCACAGTATAGAAGCTATACTATAGATACACAATATAACCAATCTAAACCTCTTGATATAATATGCACATTGAATATTTCAAAGGAACTGAAAAATACAGTTATATGAAGTTGATATGTACCAGGAAAAAAATCATTTTTAAGTAACAATAGTACCACTTCATGAAAGTAACGTTCGCTGAATAATAATTTTTAAAAAGACAGCTCAGCATTACACATGCTTTGAATACCTGTTTGCCCACATTTGTCACTGTCTCAATTTTGAAATCCATTTTTTTAAGAACTTGTTGTACACGGAAACTATCCATGTCTGCAAGTTTTCTGTCCTCGTACTTCTCATCTTCAAAATTACGATTACTGATGATTAAAGCTCGCCTCACTTTATCTCCAGGCATTTCGTAAGTCTAAAATAAAGACATATATACAATGACTATAACAAAACCTGAGCCACTGAAACAGATAATTTTTCCCATAAAATGAATTCCTGAATTAAGTTACATTACTTTGACAACAATTTCTTAGCAAATAATTCTGTTAGACTCTTTAATGTTATTTATAATTAGATCGGAAAGCAGTTGAAGTGAAGCCGACGGACCAATTATGATTCTTGTGGCATAATTTGAACAAGCTTTGTAGAAAACCATTCAACTGAGCTACCAGTATATCCAAAATATCACAGGTCTAGGCTCTAGATGAAAAGTTTTAGATTAAACTATATTATATTTTCTATGCAAGTCATATGACCATCTTAAAGGGCCAATAACCATCTGAGGGACGAGATGGAAAAACTCATGGTCTTAAGAAAAACTGCATACATTCTTTTTTAAAATGTGGGCCCTTTAAAGTCAGGCAAGGAGATTTTCTAGTTTCCACAGCAATCAAAGTTAGGAATGTAACTGAAGTCTTTGAACATGTTTGGTAAAACTTCAAGCAAATTGTTACTAGTTTCCAGCCAATGATGGTAGAGAAAAGATGTAATCTGAAGCACAATAAACAACAGAGGCCAGACAAAAGCCAAAGGTCAATTTGGACAAACAGTGGGTCAAACATAAGGCCAAACACAAGGTGAACACAAGGTCAAACACAAGTCCAAACACAAGGCCAAACATGTGATACTCAAGTGACCTAAAAAACCAACTTGAAGTCTGATCCTGACATAACTTACACTAATTCTTGTAAACATGTAAGAAGATAAAGTTACACTTTTTTTTGTAACTTGTTTCACAAGTAAAACGAGCACTATTTCTGTGGGTAAGGTATTCCATTTGCACTCAGGTCTGAAAATAATTTATACACATCCAAACTCTGTCTGTATCATACTAAATTTAAAGCAATAAACATAGCAGATACTTGATTTCATGTTTTTTCTATTAACTGTAGGTAATTTCACAGCAAAATACCTTGGCAGAAACTTACCTGCCATGCATTATGTGAAACTATAGTCACTGTAGGCAAAAATACAAACATGCCAGTGTATCTCAATTCCTTATTTTTAAGTTTTCCTTTGTATATAATACAATGTGATACAAATTTTGACAACAGGAACATTTGTCATGTTGAGTGCAATTTTGTTTGTGAAAAGCACAATTTTGTGACATATAATTTTCGGTAAAATTTATAATTATAATTTATATTTTGTCTTTTATCATCAACCATACTGAATGAATGCAATCTACTAGTAACAAAAAAAAGCTAAATCTCAATTTGTGAATTATTCAAAACTTCTAAAATTTGCTTTAAATTTACAAAAGCTGCTTACTTAAAACTCAAAAACACGTTTCACTTAATTCTGATAAATATCTGTAATAGGACAAGAATCAAAATGTTTGTTCTTCTCAAAAGTGCCCGTAATAGTGGCGTGGTCTGAATTTCAGCATGGTTGTAAGGTGGTAATCTACTGAATATTTGAGCTAAAGGTAAGAATTTCCCAAGGCACGGGCCTAAGGCATACATGTCATAATGTCCCAGAAGTCCTGGATTGTCCTGGAAACAGGCGAAAATGGCAGTACTTGTACTTAGAAGATACACTGCATGTGATACGGCTTCTAGAGTAAGTTTAATTTAAGTTTAATATAAAATTCATAAAACTTTAATATCATCCAAGAACCCCTCCCCACTCCCCCTGATAATGAAAGGTGTCTCCGAAAGCTGTCCAGAAATTATGCCAAGTATGCCTCAGGCCTGTGGCTTAAACTGCAAACTGAATTTAACAGTTCTTAAATAAACAGTACAACTTATCTACCCTAGAGACTTTTAACTGAGAATATACCGAGATTATGAATAAAAAATTACATTTCACACCCAAAAAAAACCACTTCTACTTACATTTGGATCACTTAGCTGTTGCTTCACTTCCAAGGGTGTGCAGTACTTCAGCTCAAAAACTTTGCTATTCAGCGTCATGTCCAATTTATATGGCCAATCTGTAAAATGCATGTTAATTATTACTTATGTAAATGTTAATAATACCTGAATACTGAAATTCCACTATAATTCCAAGTCCATACTTTTCAGTACCAAACCATTGGTTTGACAGCAAATTCATTATCAAAGTCATCACCTCACATTTTCACAGGATTATATTTTGTGTATAATCTTCTGTTTTCAAAACATCAATGCAATCTCAAAATAGGGTATGAGAATGCAATCTGACCTTTTCCTACAGCCAAAGAAAAAAACAACAAAAAACAAAAACAACAACAGATCCAATTGTTCAGTAGGAGAAATCATTGAAATGAAGATGCTGAGGATGGACAGAGAAGTCAGAGGCCTGGCACAAGGGTATCACTAAAGATTACTTTTGGCATATTGTCGTCAGATAAGCTAAAAGCTCCTGTTTTACATAGGTATTTCTCCATTCTACTTAAATATAGCATTCTGTTTGTTTTTGACTGATTGCTCACCTGCTACAGGCTTTGGAAAGTTCTCTAACACCTCTTTATCTAAAAACACATTCCTGGTTGCTTCCCAAGATTCCTGCCTTGAAGTTGTAATACGGATCTCCTCATCATTTGGAGTTGAAGGCTGGGATCCAGCTTTAGTTCCAAAGGCACCAGTAGGATAAACTGGATTTGGCAAGTTCGAACCCGATATATTTGAGCCTTTTGAATTGTTGTTTCTAAAAGGCAGCTGGACTGGTTGAGGGTATTTGGCATTATTTTGTTTTTCTTTATTTCCTGCACGCTGGGAAGAAGCAGGCTGATTGTTAACACCTGTTTTATTTGTTGATGTAACTGGCTCAGCAGGTACCGCTGTCACACGAGCATTTCTGAGTTCAGGGTTCAGTCTTTCTGCTATATGTCTCTGATTTGTCTTAATCAGAACATTACAGAAGATGTCAAAAGCATGATGGCCTCTTCTTGGCAATGTATCTAGCAGTTTTCTTGCCCTAGCAATCTCTGTTTTCTCAGCCTAAGGTTAAAAGTAAAGGCAATTCTAAATTCATAATTTTCAAACTGAAACCAAATGTCAGCGGACATTTACAAATCCTGTATCCCTAAAATATGGAAGCAGAAAAAAAATCAGTATTAGATCACGCCAAACTATACAGCTTTCAAATACAAATGAAGAGTAATATCTGGAGAATTAGACAAGAAAGTTTTGTATGTTTTTGTAAAGATCAATTGAAATTAAAGCAAGCATTTAAAAATTATTGTTCAACACACCTGCATATTGGGCACAGCATGTACAGGACTATACTTAATTTTCGAATAATGAAAAGTATTGAACACCCAAATCAACACTTTAAAGAGGCTGTGCTCCAGATTTGACATAAAATTTTTCCATAAATTATATATTAAGATGCTGTGAGATTATAACAACATAATATTTTACTTCAAAACTGATTATAAAAGTCAAAATAAAGTAAAAAAAATATTTTCGCTCCAGCCTGATTTGAACTCTGGACCCTCATGATAACAAAATATTTCCAACGCTTTTACTGTCACCACCATCGCCGCTTGTGATATTACCTATATTTACTTTAAAAAGTTTAAATGTTATACGATAAAGTTATACCGTCGCGTTACGGTATAGCACTTTGAAAGGGAAAAAATCAATTCATTATGTAATTATTTGACTTATTTTTTGTCAGTAAGTTATTTTTAAAGCTTTAGTCATAAATATTACAAGAAATTTATAATACAAGAAAACTTTCTTTTTTTTGTCATCTGGAGCACAGCCCCTTTAAACCTGTAGGGAAGAATATTTAAAAGTCAGTGAAGTTTAAACTTCTAAGTACATGCAACATGCATACACCATTTCAAATTAAAATATAAATCTGGAGACCATGTCCCCATACCCTACTTTTGAGCCTACATTTCCATATAAGCCAAGCTACCCCCACCCACCAACTACAACAAACCTTTTCCTTAAAAAGCAGAATATTTTGCAATATTACAGCTAAACTCACAAGAATATCCTGATTCATGCCAATTGTAAGAATTCCTTTTTCAAGGAGAATATCATTAATTCCTTCAACATCATCTATCTCATGTACGAGATATGATCGATTCTCACGAAGTATCTTCCTATGGAATTCCTCCATCTCTGTCTTCTTTAGTCATTCCAATTCCAACTTCTGGGGTTATTCCTGTAAGTACATGTGTACGCAGATTTCATAATTATTGAACTGATCACTCAGATTTTCCATATCTTTTTTCTATCAAGACACGTTATCTCATAGTGATAATGAAAATATACAATACTTTTTGAAAATATACATGTTGATTATCTGCATATATAGTGATAATGAAAATACAATACTATTTAAAAATATGCTTGTTGATTATCTGCATATAAAGTGATAATGAAAAAATACAATACTACACTGACCCAAGATGAAAACAATACACTATGTTCAGATGCATAATTTGTATGTTAGATATGTCAAAACTCCGAAGTTTTTTCTCTCAAATGTTCAATTCAATGTTTACTTTGTTGGATAAATTTGGGTTTTAAAGAAACAGAATATGCATGTTTTCTGAAACATTTCTGAGAAAGGGGACAAAACTGAAAATTACAAAAAATCTTAATTTAATGGTACCATATTTTGGACTTAGGAGGAATAAAAATATTGTAAGAATGTATCAAAATGCTTCAAATAAAGTCAGTAACCTGTGTGACCCCCGTTTTGTCAAATACACTTCAGAATACGTTGCCGCATAGAACTGATGTAACCTTGAATAAGTGCGTTAGGGATACCTTGCCATTCCAGCAGGAGTGCATGTTGGAGGTTGTTAATAGTGATAATTTGATGATTCGACCCGACTCTTCTGCCCAGTTTATCTCATATGTGTTCAATCGGGTGTGGTGATACTGCAGGCCATGGCAAGACTTAAAACGTGAGTCTGATTCAGATATTGTCTGGTTACACTGGTGGTGTTGGGTCTTGCGCTGTTTGTGGTGAAAAGTTTAAGGTCCATTGTTTTACATGAAGGGTATTGTGGTATTGTGAAAAATATTAATGTACAGCTGGGTGTTGAGATTTCCTTGGACAATGACAAATCAGTCTTCTGGTTTCCCATTATCCCACCCCTGATCATAATGCTACCACCACCAAACCTGTCCCTTTTCCGAATACAACATTCTGTGATTCTCTCATTACGGCAGAATAATCCCAATCTGCCATCTGCGTGGCTTACCATAAAACAAGATTTATTGTTGAACACCACACACAAGATTTATTGTTGAACACCACACACTGCCATTGTTTACGAGTGAAATGCAAATGACATCGGACCCGAAACAGTCTGGCTGCTTGATGACAATGAGTTAAAGTTTATCCTGTACATGGACGACATGTACGAATTGGAACATGGTTCTGCTGAAAGTCTGGGCATGGACCCTGTAACACATGCAGTAACAATTGCTGGCAGGAAACGATTATGAAGATCCATTAACATTATAACCCTATCTGTGGGTAATGTTGTTGCATGAGCACGACCAGGTCTCGGACTGTCTGTGTCACTATCAGTGGTATTAAACCTGTTCCTAAGATTGTGAACAGTCTGCCTAGAGCAGCCGTGCTGATGTGCAACAGTGCTTACCGCTGACCCTATCTCCCGATTTCTCTCAGCTTTGCTGAGACGTGGCATTGCTAAAAGTTGGTGGGTTTTGAAATAAAGTTGATTTTTTTGTATGTCTGCTAAAAGATTTACAATTTTATGTTGGTTTAGATGCACTAACTGAAACATGTGTTGCTGAGCACATGCAAAGCGAGAAAACCCATTCTGTATGGATGGCAGATTATAAACAAAGGAAATGCCAAGTTCACTCACCTAATCCTTTTAACATCGAAAACCCGATAATCTGGTTTAATTATTTTTACACAGTGAACACAGATAACACAAACATATAAACAAGGGTGCCATTGTCACAAAATACGCCCATCACAAAAGCTTTGCAGAAGATGTGGGCATAATGAATATAAAAGAAGTGTTAGAAGGGAAGTAAGTTTGACTATTTCTAGTGCTGGAAAGTAAAACAAACATTTGAAATGAACTTTTGTCCTCTAAGAGTGAGACTGACCAATGACCTAGAGACTTGGTTGATGTGCGCAACACTATGTTCCATGATGTTGAACTCTTGTATTAATTAATACTAAAATACCTTATTGCATGTAGACGACATGTTCCCCAACAAATCTGGACATTTCATCATCTCTAGTGACCTTGACCTTACATATATGGACCAGGATTATGCGTGTAACCCTCAGTCTCATGATGGTGAATATTTATTTAGAATCCCTCAATTCATGTCGACTAAATGGTCCACACACACATTCTCATATTTTTATCTGACCTTTGACCTCTATGTGTGACCCTTACCTTGGCGACAGAGACCTGAATTTTGCGTATAATTCACCAAATTACAATGGTCAACATTTGTGCCAAGTTATATTAAAATCTCTCAATACTATAGAAGTTTTGCTCCAGACAAGCGTTTTCCACTGACCTCTAGGTGTAACCTTGACCTTTAACTTAGAGACCTGGTTTGTGCGCGCAACACTACATTTCATGATGGTGAACTTTTGTATCAAGTAACACTAAAATACCTCCATGTATGTAGAAGATATGCTCCAGACAAAATCTGGACATTTCATCATCTTCAGTGACCTTGACCTTGCATATATGGACCAGGATTATGCGTGTAATGCTCAGTCTAATGATGGCAAACATTTGTGATAGAATCCCTCAATTCATAATGCCTTAATGGTCCATACTCACATTTTCATATTTTTATCTGACTTTTGATCTCTGTGTGTGACCTTGAACTTGGCCACAGGGACCTTTTTGCATGCGACACTCCGCCTCACAATGATGAACATTTATGCCAAGTTATTAAAATCCCTCAATGCATGCAGAAGTTTTGCTCCAGACAAGCGTTTTTCTCTGACTTCTAAGTGTGACCTTGACCTCTGACCAAGTACCATAAGTGAATGGGCACCAGTACCATAAGTGAATGGGCATCAGTACCAGGTGTGATTGGGCAATAGTTCCAGCCATGACTGGGCACCAGCTCCAGATAAGATTGGGCACCAGTTCCAGCTATGATTAGGCACCAGTATAAGCTCTGAATGGGCAACAGTACTAGATGTGAATTGGCACCAGTACCAGCTGTGAATGGGAACCAGGAGAAGAATTGAATGGGCACCAGTATCAGCTGTGAATGGGAACCAGTAGAAGATATGAATGGGCACCAGTACCAGCTGTGAATGGGCACCAATAGTAGATTTGAATGGGCACCAGTACCAGCTGTGAATGGGCACCAACAGTAGATATGAATGGGAACAGAACCAGCTGTGAATGGACACCAGTACAAGCTGTGAATGTGGACCAGTTCCAGCTGCGAATTGGTCTTCTCCTTAATAAGAGCAACATCCTAAGAAGTCTGAAGGCTCTGGGTCAAATGGTACTCCATTTCTTGAACAGAAACCAATTTTTCATTCAAGATTACTGTAAGCTTAACTTTTAACTGATTGACCCTTAGAGCAACACATGTAGGTTCTTCTACTCCATAAGGGCAATCATCCTGTGAAGTTTGAAGGCTCTCACATTTAAGATCACTGTGACCTTGACCATAGACCAACTCCACCCCACTCCCTAAAAAAAGCATTCTTCTACTCAACAAGGGCAATCATCCTTTTTGAAGTCTGCGGGTCAAATCGTTCTCCAGTTATTGAATGGAAATGAAGACAGACTAAGCCATGGACAGTCGAACAGGGCAAAAACAATATGCTTCCTTCATATCTAGGAGAGACATAAGAATACGCATCCGCTATTTAATATCTATATAATAAAACTTCTATTTTTTTAAATCTTTAAATAATAAAATAATAACTGATCCTTTTCAAGCACTTACAAATAATTACAAGATAACTGTGTAATCAATTTAAATGCATAATTCGGTGACGGTTTAATTAAGTTTCAATCAACATACATAACATGTAGTCAAAATTGCTTGATGCTGTCTTATGAAATACAGTTCATTCTAGATATCTTGAATTCGGGCGGACCCAGTAAATTACTTCGACTTAGCCGGAATTCGACATGACCGGAGCTGGTATACCTAACAGTGTTTTGTGTCAGTTACACGTTTATCATCTTGTGCAAAGCAAATGTGATTCAAGTGATTAAAAACATTCCCATGACAGTCAAATTTAAGTGTGGAATGTAGAGCATTATACAACATTTATTCTACCAGTATGTTGTTTATGGGAAATAAAATCCCTTTTCTTATTTGACTCGAGTACACGATATATTCAGATGACTTACCGTGGTTTTAAATTAGCTCATTTATGGGCTTAACTCATATCTCCTTATTATGTGGGCATATCAAACAAGACAATATTTTATACATGTATTTCATTCAAAAGAACGTGATGCCAGACAGGTACAAGCAAACATATACATATGCTATGCTAGTCCAAAGTAGTCCAATAGTTGAATATCATGCTAATATTTGACCAGTTGATGTCTACCTTCAGTAAAAGACAAGCAACTGTAACATGTTTATTGAATGAAAGGGTCTGCCTTTACAGTAAATAATGGGGCATATCAATTGTCCAGTAATCAATGGGTAATGATTTTGATCACACTCTCCTCCACTGTTATCACTAATTGTCTTTTGTATGAGATGTTAAACCGAGGCCCCATGCATCAGGCTACATTTATACACTATGCATGAAAAAAAATCAAAGACAGCCTCTTGAATGGTAAGTTAGGTTACTGTATACTGCACGTCATAAATCATAAATTATTGCTAACTAAAATTCTGCAGGAGGGCGTCACTCATACTCATATAGGCAAGAAGTACCAACAAAAAGGAAACTCAAGTTAATAGCGATTGGCAGTCGAAACACTGTGATTTTCTTATAGCTTATAGTAAGGAACGGGTGTGTCAACAACTTTGAAATCATACAGCTCTATCGATACTTTACTGTTAAATGCGACTTCAACAGACGTTGCAAAAGGTAACGTTGGGTAGGATCACGGTAAGCGCCCTGCTAGCACAGATCTTACAAGTACGGACTTGTGTTCCGGGTGTCATGGGTATAAGTCCCACGTCGGGAATATTTTTCTTCCTTGGTTTACTTTTAAAGTTAAAAACATAAATAATTACTTTCGGTTTACCTATCCGGAAGTGAACTAACACCATTATTTGTCTTCTTCCGTACAGCCCCGTACCGTTCCGTTCAACGGAATGGCTTACAGACTCTTCACCCCTAGCCATTTTCCCAGACACCTTTGAGTCATTTCACACTTTTCATCTTTAATTGATGACACATTAACAGTACAGGATGAAAAAGTAATGCAATTGTGTATGCATTTAATGGTCAGGAATTAAAGTTGTTAATAGATCAATTAAGTATTGATAAGAAATATTTGCGGTACACATATGCTATGTACAGTTGTGCTATTTTGTGTTCTGTTTAATATGTCTGTTTGTTTTATTTGTGATGAATGTTATTGACACTGTTTAAATTTTGACATAAATAAATTGTCTGTTATGTTTTTATTTGAATTTCATAATGTTATTGTCACTGTTAAAATTTTGACATGAATAAATTGTCTGTAATGTTTTTTTATTTGAATTTCTTAATGTTTTAATACAAAACTATAACAAAAATAAATTATCATGTTGTGTTTTGTTTGAATTTCTTAATGTTTTAATACAAACAAGAATAAATGTTTTTTATGCCCCCGAAGGAAGGCATATAGTTTTTGAACTGTCCGCCCGTCAGTCAATAAGTCAGTCCGTCCGAAAACTTTAAAATTGGCCATAACTTCCTTATTAGTCAACTTCAACTTATAACTGCCAAAAGTAAATACTGACTATACTAGACAGGCGCGAGTCAGGAACATTAAAATTATAAAAGTTAATAACAAAGAAAGCAAGATTTAACTGAATATCTTACTTAAACATTTATTTTAAATACTTTAAAATCTATAAAACTTGTTTAGTCCACCGATAAAAGCTCGCACAGTTGGGGGTAGCCTTAATCTCGGTCGGTAATTTGTTCCAGAGTCGTATAGTCCATGGGAAGAATGAGTTCATGTGATGTTGTGTTTTTAATCGTACGATGAGGAATTTGCTGTTTCTTGTGTTTGTAAGGTGATTGTGATTGACATTCACCTGTTTTTTTTTATTTTGTGTAGAATGACCAGGCTGGCATGGTTTCACCTTTGTTCTAAAGTTGACTATTTTAGTTCCTTGATCATGTTTGTTACACTGCTTGTATAATGGTAATCATTATGGACGTACCTTGCAGCTGACCTCTGGACCATTTCTATTCTGTGTGTGAGATATGATGCCATATGGTTGAGCAGTATTCAACCTGTGGTCTTACATATGTTTTGTATGCTGCTTCTTTGAGTTGTTTGTTTTGTGTTTTGACATTTTGTCTGATGAACCTTAAGCTGTTTAGTAAGTGGATTTACTTCATACTTGGACACAACACCCCTTTGGATAAGACCTTCTCACTGACCTATATTTGTTTGACCTTGACCCCTGAATGACCTTCACCTTAAAGATCCAATTGTCCAAAAACTTTAACATTGGCCAAAGCTTCCATATTAATAAGTGGATTTACATCATACTTGAACACAACACCCCTTTAGACAAGACCTTCCCCTGACCTATATTTATTTGATCTTGACCCCTACAACACCACTTTGGACAAAACCTTCCCACTGACCTATATTTTTGTTGACCTTGACCCCTTAATAACCTTCACCATGAAGATCCAATTGTCCAAAAACTTTAAAATTTGGCCATAAATTCCACATTAGGAAGTGGATATACTTCATACTTGGACACAACACTTCTTTGGTCATACCTTCCCACTAGCTTTTATTTATTTGACATTGACCCCTGAATGACTGGTTCTCAGCTTAAAGGTCAAAGCACCACTTCGGGGGGCATAGTCATCTTACAGTGATAGTTCTTGTTTTATCTTTGTTTTTTTTATTATTTTTTCTTGTTTGATATACAAAAATATAACAAAAATACCTATATACATACATAAAAGCTTTAGTTAACATATAATTCTAAAAATAAATTTTAGAGGATGAAGTGTCTTACCGACTTTTTTTTAGGGGTGTGGTGGGGGGGGGGGGGGGGGGGGTGAAGTGTCTTGAGGGGTGAAGTGTCTTGCTACCCAACGGAATCAGAAATCGGTAAATCATCGATCTTCATAAGCATAGCACGATTTTAATATAA
This sequence comes from Cyclina sinensis, assembly GCA_012932295.1. Lineage (NCBI taxonomy): Eukaryota > Metazoa > Mollusca > Bivalvia > Venerida > Veneridae > Cyclina > Cyclina sinensis. The sequence continues at coordinate 29,765,695 of JAAONU010000005.1, forward strand.
CTTTGCAAAAACATGTACAGTGCCAAGGCAGAGTGTTTCGAGTAAATTAAATTCTGTTGCTCGAAAGCTAAAGTCACTCTGAAATGCCAGTGGCAGGTAATTTAGCTGTACCGCGCTTCATTTGCATTGCTTAAAAACAAGGTCTGTGTACAAAGGTCAGTGTGAGGTTATAAGTCAAAGATAATATTTGCAACTTACTCTTTCCGGACTATCCTTTTTTAGACATTTAATGAGTTTAATATGTATTGAGTTTGTGGACAAAAATATAACAAGGTTAAGGTCAAGGTCTCAATACAGATGCACTTAGAAAGTCAAGTGATCTGTTATAGATTTCAATACTGCTGAGATGCTTTCACAGAAAATAATATTTATCTGTCTGTAGAAATTTAAGAATAACCTGCCGTTCATCTATGTCATGATAAGATGGTGTTGTTCTTGAACATAGCATATACAGACACATTGCAAGTTGGACAATTTTGCACTTCAGACGGCACATTTTCAAGGTAATACTTTACCACATCAGTACACACAGTATTCATATTCAAGTTTATCTTAGATTTGTAATTTATATCAATATTCAAACACCGTTATTGTTTCCGCATAATCAGTTCACTATACATATATTCACTCCAAAAATGAAAAAAAAATCTGTCGATACAAATAGATTTAGATTTTGAAAAACAGGCCTTCTGCAGTTCGGTGGTCAAGTGGCAATGCACTGGGCTTGTAATCTAAGAGTTAAGAGTTCGATTCAAAGCTCCTCCACTTACTCTACTAATTGTCTATCGGATGAGACATTAAACCAAAGACTCACGTATTAGTGCTATACACTGGATATGTAATATAAGTAGGAGTTCCTCTGGAAATTGATATTTTCTGTATTTCGCATTATCCCCTACAACATTTAATAACTAAATTTTTCAGAGTGCTTCAATCATAGTTTCTTCAGAACTCAAAATCTTCATAGAATTTCAATACAGATATGATAACTTTTATCATATGAAAATGATTTCCAGTTAGGATTGTCACTGGTTATTTGGCATTTTGAAAAAAAAAACTTACATTACATTGTGCTTAAATAGAGTGAACCATTGTCTCAGATGTTGTATTTCTTCTAATTTGTGGTATTTTTGATCTAGGGTTTATGTATGTGTTTTACAAGTGTCGATAGAATCCAAAGTAAATCCTTTCATGTTAACTTTAAAACATTCTTCTCACTAAATTTGCTAATCTTCATTTTATAATGCTGAATACAGAAGGTTCATGGTTTATTTGTAAAAAAATAACATAAAGTAATGGGTCACTGTTGTTCAGTATATTATAAAATGTATAGGAAATTAGCATACCTTCAAAACCCCACGTATGTGATTTTATAGTCTGATCTTCCCCTTTTATTAAGATAATTCATTCATTTTCGTTCTAAAGGAATACAGAATTTGGTCTTTAAGAACATATGTGAAAACTGCTTGAAGCCGACCGTGTTTGATTAATCACAGGCTTTATTTAAAGCCCTTGAGAAACCACTTAGAGCTTATTTAAACATGGTGTTAAGTTTTATTAAACTTATGTTGTTAAAAAAGAACCTTTTTTCTAATGAAAGTTGGCAATTTTTATCGTTACAGGCATCAGTGTCCTTATTTGTTCTTGTTATTTATGAATTTTGAACATTTACTTAAAATAATTGATTCGGAATTCAGTAAATACTAAGAAGTATATTAAGTTTATCAATTTAATTCAAGAGAAAACAGATTTACGATCAGCTTATTATTTGGGAAAATAGAAAAATATTAATTTCAAGAATTCCCAAGCAGTCAAATATTTTCGACTTGAATTTGTAACGGTTTTTATTATTATAATTACTAACAATTATTATAATTTATTTCAGATTAAAGTGTTTGATACAATTTCTTTGAACATTGAATATGAAATAAATCCTACAAGTAATCTTTGTCTTGTTTGAAGAAAATGTTATAAATATTCGATGGTTGAAATCCTTATGTATTTACTGGTAATCAAAGAAATAAATTAAAATCCCATCATCTCACTTAAAACAGTGTCTTTTCTACATTTTTGCGATAAATTAAACCGTAAAAGAACTTGCTGATTCAGATATTCAGGGCAGGTAATCAGGCTACAACTAATTTCTGGAATCGTCGATATAACGTGTGGCGAAAAGACGATTGTTCAACAATTACAAAATCATCGTCGGAGACCCACGGTTGTTGATCAACAACCATGGGTCTCCGACGATGTTACAAAATATTGAAGAGGTAACTATGGTGTAAGGGAAGTAACCGTTGCATTGTGTGTATTTTGGACGGTTATCAAGTAGTACGGCCGTTATACTTTCCTCGTTTGTTATATTGAAAGAAACAATTTGATTAGACGGAATATTCCGTATTCCCATTGATAGTTGTTATTGGCTGAAAGTTGATTCGTACATTTCCGTTCAAAAACGTATCCTGGATTTTTTTGTTTACATCGAGAAATTTCTCGAAAGGCTGTTTCTCATATAAAAAGACACGATTCTCCTTGATTAGAAAACATCAAATAGAAGACAAGCTGTGACAACCGTATAAAATGTTTGGGAGGTCAATGTTTAATGACATGGAACATGATCCTTTCTTCGCGTAAGTGGCTTTTCATGTTTGATAGTGACTTTTTAGTTTGGCACTTTCGTTTTTTGCATGATCACAGGATCAGGATGACAATGAAATCTTTTACTGACGAAAATAACTGCAGATCATTTGTCTAATATTTAAAAGATTAGTTTTTACTTTTCGCCATAGTTTGACTTTAAACTTTAATGAATGTTAGAATACATTCTGATATATAGAATATTCAACTGTAAATCAGCAAATTGCAGAAAATTTTCGCAAATGGATATACACTGGAATCAAGCTGAATTTCATAAATAACCTAATGATTTATATCTTTTTATTACTTAAAATAAGGTTATTTATGAAAAATAGCTTTCGGTGTATATCCGTATTGGAAAATTTTCATCAACATGCTGATTTTCAGTCTCATATAAAAACTTTCCACTGCATATTTTTCTTTTCAGTAAATCATTTATTTGCATGCCCTAATTCGACACTCAAATTCCTTTTGTTGATATGCTAATTATACTGTATATTAATAAATAATGATGAATATATTTCAAAATTTGGCGCATGTATGAAATGTAGTCAATTCCATTGACGTAATGTCGATTCCGATAATAATGATAATTTCTGGTAAAACCTTGGAATGGTGCTTTCATAGCATCTGGGTCTTGATGTTTTGGATTATGAAACATGTTGCCACTAATGGCCATTTAAGCCCACTGTCTCTGGTGGTCAGGTGAGGTCAGTTACTTAGTCGCGGCCATCATTGGTAGGGTTATTTTCAGTGACTTTTTTACAGTGAAAATAACAAACATATGTGACATATCAGTTGATAAAGTATATTCCTTAACTATTTCTTATTCAATTTATATTAGTTTTTGAGCAATATCTAATGAAAAAATGGTCGATTCCGGTGAAACGTGGGACCGCTAATGAACTGATATCTCATCACCTGAATTAATTTTATTTGCTGTAAGTGACTGAGAAAAACATTGTCTTTTTGTGAAAATACCAGAAATTGCAGGCAGAATAATCTCTCTTATAAATCGAATATGAAGTTTGTGGTTTTTTAGCTCACCTGAGCACAAAATGCTCAGGGTGAGCTTTTCTGATCAGTCTTTGTCTGTCGTCCGTCCGTTGTCAACTTTTCATTCAAATGACATCTCCTCTGAAACCAAAAGGCCAATTTAAATGAAACTTGCCTGGGATGTTCCTTGCATGAAGCTCAACCAAGATTGTTCAAATGGTTCTGGTCCATTGCATTTCTGGTTCACTGGAGCTAAAATTAGATTTTAAAAGTTGGATATTTAAAAATCTTCTTCTCCGAAACCGCAAGGCCTGGAGCTAAGATATTTGGTATGAAGCATCATCTAGTGGACCTCTACCAAGTTTGTTCAAATTATGACCGTGGGATCAAAACTGACCCCACCCCAGGGCTCAGTTGATTTTACATTGATTTATATAGGGAAAACTTAAAAACTTGTTGGAAACCACAAGGTCTAGAGTTTAGAAATTTGGTGTGCAGTATTGTCCAGTGGACCTTTACCAAGTTTGTTCAAATCATGGCTCCTGGGTCAAAAAAGGCCCCGCCCCAGGGGTCACATGTTTTACATAGAGTTATATAGGATAAACTTTGAAAAATCTTCTTGTCAGAAACCGCAAAGCCTAGAGTTAAGATATTTGGTATGCAGCATTGTCCAGTGGACCTTTACCAAGTTTGTTCAAATCATGGCTCCTGGGTCAAAAATGGCCCCGCCCCAGGGGTCACAAGTTTTACATAGAGTTCTATAGGAAAAACTTTAAAAAATCATCTTGTCAGAAACCGCAAGGCCAAGAGTTTAGATATCTTATATGCAGCATTGTCCAGTGAACCTTTACCAAGTTTGTTCAAATTATGGCTCGGGGTCAAAAATGGCCCCGCACCAGGGGTCACATGTTTTAAATAGAGTTATATAGGAAAAACTTTAAAAAAATCTTCTTGTCAGAAACCCCAAGCCTTAGAGTTTAGATATTTGGTGTCAAGTATTGTCCAGTGGACCTCTACTAAGTTTGTTCAAATCATAGCCACTGAATGGATTCATGTTGGATTTGCCACCCCGTTGACTTTTGGCATATTTGAGAATCTGAAAAATGACTTTTTCAGTGGATTCAGCGATCATATGAGGCAGACAGATGATCTGTTCCGTGATCCTCTCCGTGGGATGGGCATGCTTGAAGAAGGGCGTGGTCCAGATAGAGGACGTGACAGAGGACATGACAGAGATAGAAGGGGCAGGGAACCCGGGAATGAGATAGCACCATTTGGAGCTTTTAATTTTGGAAACATGTTTGGAAATATGGACAGAATGATGAAAGACTTGGACAGATCCATGCAGAAAGCTTTTGTAAGTTTTTGCAAAAAAATACCTTTGTAAGGTACTTCCATGGTTCAGTATTTCGTTACATAATTTTGTTAGCATTACTTACCAGGAATTCTCTGGAAAAATGAAAACTGCCACCAAGATATTCATCAGTTTGAATAAAAAACTGCAGGTTTGTGCCAACGGCGTAAAATTTACTAGAAATCTCCAGCCTTCAGTTGTTACATACATGCTGTCTGTTACTTTACTTATTATCCTCACCTAATTTATATACATGAATCCAACCATCAAGGTCAACAATAAAAAAAATACCTCCTATGTCTGTTTAATTCAGTCTGCACTTTATATTCCCTTTTTTAAGTCATTGTACATTATTGCGTTGGATGAATTGTTTTACTGAACACTACTCCTGACTATATACATTGTATCTATAGACATGTGGATAGTTCATATATATTGACCTGTTTATTTAACAGTCTGAGTCAAAAAGTGGGAATGGACAGATGTACCAGCAGTCTTCCTTCATGTCCTACCAGAAAGCGGGAGAAGGTCCCCCTAAAGTTTACCAGGCATCCACTGCAACTAGATCTGGACCAGGAGGGGTAAGAAAATAAGAAATCTATTGAACTCGATAAAAAGCTCTTACTTAACCTTACTGACTTTATCTTTATCAACATCGCTTAGTCAGTGAGCAGAAAATGGTATTTTTTTACAGGGACCAGAATGGTAAGGAGGGGAAAAAGGCAGGGAGCAACACTTGCCTGTATTGCTCAATGTACACCACCACTGACTTCCCAATAAGCCTGAAAGATATTTAAGTTCTAAATAAGTCTAGTAATAAACAATATCTTTGAATATGCTTAGTGGCTTGTTCATTTACCCAAGGATTTTGTTTTCATTGTGTTGATGCCAGTTAACATGGATAAATTTGACGTTTATGTACACTAAGGTTTACCTCATTTGCCCTGAATCTGCGAAACTCTGGTTGATAGTATTTGCTTTAGATGATCAAGTATATCAGTGCTAGTGTGTTTCTAAACATTTTAGTTTTAAAAGTTGATTAAAAACAGTATTGCTTTTGTTTATTTCAGGTCCGTGAAACTAAAAAAGCACTGAGAGATTCAGAGAGGGAAATTGAAAAGATGTCCATAGGTCATCACATTCACGACAGAGGTCATGAGATCGAAAAACATCGAAACACTCGCTCTGGACACACTGAAGAGTTACAGAATTACCACAACCTTGATGAAAGTAAGTATTGTATTCGTCCAAAAAAAACCCGATGTATTCAGATGTTACTAAGAAAGGTAGAAAACAATTTAAAATGACTTCTGGTCATGTATAAGTGGGATTTTCTCATTGTAGTCTTACTATTTTTTTCAGCTTTCAAGTCTTTGTCAGTAAATTTACTGCTTATGCAACTTCTGAAAACCGTAAGAAATCCGAGTATAATATATGTATAGTTTTGTGGCATTGCAAGAGGCTAGTTGCCTGAAATCAGGTGATGCAAGCCTGTAGATAAGCTTTGTTGCTGATAGTTAATTATTTACAAACCATTCTAGTGATATCGTCCAAAGTTATATAAATTTATTAGGGGAATGTTTTTTTTGTAAACTTCAGAGGATGCCCAAGCATTTAATAGAGAATGGGAGGAGAAAACAAGAACAGCATTCAGAGGGTTGGACTATGGCTCTGGAAGCCGCAGAAAGGAACTGCAGGATGACTACAGGGAGAGACCTGCTGGACGTAGAGGAGGGGACAGAAGGGAGCTTAGGGATCGAGGCAGGGATGATCACAGGGGTCGAAGTGAGCGGCTAGCTTTACCAGAGCCAGAGTCTTCCAAGAGGTCCGAACACTGGGGACATACCCCAGATGGAAGGGACAGAAGCTAAATGACAAAGGTATGATTTTGCAAAAGTTCTGATCTGATAGGCCTGCTCTAAACATTCTCTTACTGAGCTTTGAATTTTATCATTTCCAAAACGAGGCAAGTTTGTCAGACACATTACAAAGAGTTTCAATTGAGAACATTTGACTGTTTGTTTTTAATTAGTTTGTCAAAGATCTTTATATCATTTCTTTGCCCTCTCTTTTTTTAAAAAAGGGCTGTTGTCTGTGCATTAAGTTAATATTCATTAATATAATCTTGAGCAATTTTCGCAATCAAATGAAACAATATTTTCATCTACCTTTACTCTGGTTTCTGTTTTCAGAATCAAAAACGTCCAAGACACTGATTATGGAACTAAAAACTGTTTCTAAGGAAGGAAATAATTTTAAACAGTGATATGTACATAGTTCATCTTCATTTTATTATTCATATTGTCACTCAGTGATACCTTTCATTATTGTTTTGATGGTTGGAGAAAAAGATAATGGACACTTGTACAGTTTTGTTTTGTTGTATTCACATTCTTAGTTTGTTCAATTTAGAAAACTTGTGGAAAGTATAAACCTATGTTATGAAACATTATGAAATTGCACTCTGGGAAATAACACACATTGGGAGAAGTGGATACGAGACAAGCTGGAACACTGGATCTACAGGCTGCCCCACCCAGTCTTCCTGTTGCTAACGGGAAACTTGTGTGATGGCGCTTTTCTGTTGATATTTCAAACTGTGAACAACTTCGTGATGAAAAAAAAATCCCTTTGTATATGATACTAGTTTCATGATCTACAGTATGTATTACAACTAATGACATGGAGTTTATGGAAAGAGACTGTTTGTTCCTGGTAACATTACATGTAAAAATTAGATGCTATTGTTTCATCAAAATGGATACAGTAATTCCAGGTGTGTTCCACTGACTCGTTAGATGAATAATAAATGAGACACATTAATTTTAGCAGGGTCTTTTAAATAGCAGTTGCTATTTGAAAGACCCAGATTTTAAGCTGAACATTCTCACTCGTACATTTATAAAGTTAGAAAATATCTGTGATACTTAAATATGTCTTTACTGTGATATGATCTCAATCAATATTACGGTCACAGTTAAAAGCAGTAAGTTACAAATGCCATTTTTCCTTTTATGTTTTATGTGTATATATTTGTGTTTATTTGGGCAACAGATCTAATATTGAAGCACAGTGTCAGCTGGTTAGTTCCAACATGCATGGTTTTTCAAGGTTGAAAAAGATATATCTCTACTTAAATAGTTTTAATTCAGTATTCACAAGTTTCATGCAGTATTGGAATAATTGTTTTTCAGTTCACTATAAGTAAATAGGTGTGACCAAATATTGATTAGTCCCAAGGTACTTGTAGTACTGTGTCTCTGATGAAATGCAAATCGCAAGAAAGGGTGTAGCTAATTTTGGGGATGTCTTACTTTTTATATTATATTATATTTCTGTATTCAGGTATCTTATTTTATGCAACATTCCATTTGCCGAATCACTACTTTTTCTAAACATGGTTAACTTGCGTAGTTTTCATAGATGAATGATTACACAGGGGTTAAAAAAGGTATATTTCTGACATAATATAAATCTGAAATTTGTTGACTAATGAGATATATATGTAACATAAAAAAAATATAAATCCAAAAATTTATTAAATATTTAGATATATTTCTGGCATAATATAAATCTGAAATTTATCCAGAACAAATTGATCTCACATGGTCTTTACCATAAAACTGTCTCATGTACACCATTTATCTACGAACATTAGATTTATACCCATTTCTGTGGAGCTAATTAAGGCTATCTCAATTCTTTATGAAAAACTGCTTATAATATACTGTAAAGCCCGAAAGACTTCTTTTACGAAGTACATTTTATAGACATTTAAAAACTGTATCATTGTTTTAATTACTCCCAGATATATTTACTTGTCCTGAAAAAAAAATGCAGTGGTTAAGCAAAAACAGCTGTTATGGCCAACCCGACAGAGCAGTATGTTTGGCTTATTGTAATAGGACTTACTTGATTGAATTGGTATAATTGAATAACCATGAATAGATATATTACAGACAATAGGTGTGTGTTACTAGTTAATCAGATTATCTGGCTTAAGTACACATTTTAGTGTTTTAAGTGTTGATAAGTTTTTGTTTTGGTAAATAATAAATGTTATTGTTTTTATCATTCCATTTTTACAGATTCATTTCATAAACTAATGAGGGTGTTTTCCAGTAATGCTGGACATTTAAGCATACTGCTTTGTAAAGTATTGCTTTGAAAATGGGAAGATTTAAGAAAATTGAGAAAAAAAGTCCTAGAAAAATTTCAAAATAAGACACTGTTTGTTATCAGTATGTATTTCAATCTTTGTTGCACATCAGGTTATTCAGAATCAATAATTTTATACAAGTTATTGTAGTTTTGACTGATAAAGGTGAAATCAAAGCACTGAAAAGCAGTTGTTTACAAATGGCAGTTTATATATAGAAAGTACATGTATTGTTATGTTTATTTTTACGTGACTGCAGCCTTGAAACATTTTTATAGGAAAACTATAGCTGGTGTTAGTGAGTGAAATAGGGCTAAGTTTGTCATCTAGTGTTGTGTAAATTACAATAAACATTCCAATTCATTATCAAATACTTCTTTGTGTTTTATTCTAAAACCTAGTGATAGTCTGTTAAAAGACTGCCATAATGATCTCGTAGAATATGATAGTGAATTGTTCTATGAGATAACAAATTTTAATTTATTAAAAATTGCACCTCAAATACACTTATAAATAATTTCTCTCCATGTTCAGCTACTAATCAGTAGATGTGTAACTAATTGTAGATAATAAAGGTCCTGGCTACAGGTGTGAAACCATCTTTGTTCTATATAAAAATTCATACAGTTCACATGGATGTAAAACATAGCAGGACCCATTCTAAATGACTTTAATTTACAACTGTAACTGTACTCTTGAAATATAGCTAGAAGGAGAGTGGGACAGTTCTCAAACAAAGAAGATAATTCTGCCCATCTGATCTTTCTCCTAAAATTAACTAGGAAATCTGAGCCAAATTTTAGATTGGAGGTATGTGAAACAACTTACTCTCATGAATTCTAGGCTGAATGTATTTCATCCAACTATCAGAAATAGTCGAGCAAAACGATTCAAGTTAAAAATGACAGACTGGGAAAAAAAACTGTAAAATCTTAGTGCTTCCTATTTATATTCACTTTCAAGTGACTAAGAGTCGTCTAGGAACACTGAGTGTGGTAGGCGGGCTAAGCTGACGTCACAGGTTCGACTTTCTAAACGATATTACTTACTGAGGTAACAAAAATGTAGCAAAAATATCTAGGTAATTCAGACATAATCTGGAAATCGCTGGTTTATGATTAGATCAGAACTACAGGAGGAGGTTGGGTGAACTATTAACTTACTGCAAATTGTAAATAAACTAGATACACATAGCCGCGTGTCTGTCATTAATGAAGAGCTTAATTGCAGTACACGCGACTTCGCTTTACCTATGACATCTCAAAGTGACATAAATCTTTGAGCAAGAGATTTGATTCTTTCTTACAATTCCCTGTCCCATTAAGGCAAATGTTTGTTCAAAGGAGTTCTAAGACATAAGCTAAATTGTACTTAATGACTAAAATTGACCTCTTAGTGTGACCTTGAACTATGCGCAAAAAAACGTGTTTTTTACACTGAACACTTTGTCTTGCTATGGTACATCGTTGTACAAAGTTATTTCAAGATCACTCTTTACATAATATAACTGGAACAAGCTTAACCTACAGCTACTGTTTACCTTCTACCTCTCATAGTGAAACTGACCTTTGAGCAACAGGTCTGGTTCCTATACTCGACACTCCATTTTGCCAAAGTCATTTTTCCAAGTCATATCAAAATCATTAGCCACATATATGGGCGCCGTTATAAACACTTGAGAAGCTAAACTGCACGTTTTTTTATTTTTACATTGTAAAATCAGCGTGACATTCACCTTTGAGCAACAGACATATTCTTACATAATGGCATGTCTCCTTCCCGAGATGCACCTTTATGCAAGTTACTTTACAATTACTCTATCTGTGACTAGAAATGGCTCTGACAAGTAAAATTGCATACATATATCCTGGTATAACAGTTCAACATAAATTAGACGTGTTTGATAAACTTATTTTACCCATCCTTAATTATGGTTCCGAAGTCTGGGGTTTAAATGTTAGCAATACATGTACATTTTTGCAAAACTGTGTTGGGGTGAGAGGTCAAACACAAACAATTTTATTTATGGTGAGTTAGGTAGAACTAGCCTAAAATCAAGAAGAGCAATAAAGGTTAAAATTATACAGTTAGATGATACTAAGTATGTAAAAAAAATGTATTCTTTAATGTATAGAAATGTAGATAGTCACAACCATATTTCATGGGCAATGAATGTTAAAAATTTACTACAGTCTCTAGGTTTATATGAAGCCTGGTTAATGTTGGAAATGTAAATGCTTTTATCAACCTGGTCAAACAAAGAACTACTGATCTTTTTATACATAATTGGAATGCTGAGATAAATAATTCTACCCGTGCTAGATGCTATTCTTTGTTTGCTAATTTTAGGTTGCAACCATATTTTATGTACATTAATAAAGAAAAGTTCCGTGTTTCATTGTCACGCTTCAGAGTTTCAGCTCACAAGTTAGAAATCGAGACTGGTAGATGGCATAAACCTATTGATGTACCTATTAATGAAAGAAAATGTAAATCTTGTTTAAATTGTTTAGAAGATGAATTCCATTTTCTGTTAGAATGTCCACTGTATATTGATTTGAGAAGAAGATATATAAAACGGTTTTATTGGACAAGACCAAATATACCTAAATTCATTGAACTAAAATGCAGTTGAACCAAGAAATTTGTCTATGTATATCCATAAATCTTTTGAAATTAGAAATGCTTTTTACTTTGAATAATATGGTAAAAGAAATTAGTATCGCTGTCCCTCACGCTTCTCAAGTATATAAATAAATGTATATAATTGTCTTGTTTGCGTATCTGACACTGAGCAGACCAGTTATAATTATTTACTTACATAGTGCATTATTATAAACTTGTATTGTGTTTGTTACTAATAATAAGATAATTAGTTATAATGCATATGCATGTATTTATTTTGTACAATGTGTACTCAGGGGCATTTTTGCCTATTGTATATATCAATAAACTCTAAACTCTATATTTTTAACCTTTTGAAATCAATGTCTGACCTTGACCTTTGCAACACGCCAATGTTGACACCAATGCAAAAGCTGACATTTGAGCAATGTGGCACTCAATTTTGTTAAGGTTCAGATTTGTGCTAAAGAAATCCACCAAGCAAACTTGGTGACAAAGTTATGACCAGGCCAAGCCAAATTTACACTTATTTTCTGTCCTCAATGTCTCACTTTGACCATGGCATTTGAGCCACAGATTTTGTTCTTACACTGATACTCGCTCTTTTGAAGCCTATCAAAAGTGCATAGTTATTTCAAAATCCCTCCAAGCATAACACAGTTTTAGCCTGGAAAAGAACGGACGGACGGACACACACTAACACATGCACTGAGGCAACTGTTTCAAGCTCAAGTGGATTTAACAAAAACCTTTACCACATACGCAAATATTTCCTTATTTCATTATCTAATAGGTATATCAAATACCAGCCTCTTTGAAAGGACTGAGAAAATACGAAAAGTGTACTGATACATAGAAACAACAAATCATTAAACATTTTGACCCATTTACGTCCAATGGATTATGCCATGCTTTTTAGTTGAACGAGTTCATTTTCAATTAAAAGGGCTTCTGGTATAATTTTTCAATTTCGTTCTATTTAGTGAAGAAAGTCCTTTATGCAAACAGTGTAGACGTCTGATCTGGGTCTGCGCTGTTTGCCTGCGTCTTATTCTGTGCACGCTAAGCATTTATGGGTTAAGGAGTCGCTTTGGTATCCAAATCTATTGTGTCACAGAAATTTATTCTATTCGTTTTACACAAAGAAATATTAAAACAACTTCAGCGGAAATTCATATTAAATGATCTAATATATTTAGAGAAATGTCATAACATATAAATATGTGTCAAGACAATACAAATATAACAAAACACGAGTGATACAAGTTCTGTCCCCTTCTGGCAATGTTTTCTACCATTGTCAGTACATTTTGCATATTACGGCCTCCCGATGTTAACATTTCTTAAGCCATTCTTTATCAAGATAGAACTTAATTTCTAAAAGGTATGGTACCTGTTCAGTTTCGCGATCTAGAATTATATACATGTATGGCACTAGATTTTTCGCGATATTTGCAATGAACCAGACAATATTTTGTCCTGCTTCAAGTCACTGAATATCATACATATTTTGTTGTTCCTCAATATTCTCCGTAAGAAACGCTTAGCTTTCTATCGTGGATTCGGGTAGGGAGAGGGGACAAAACCAATAAATTGCAGACATTGAAAGACGATAGTCTCACAGTGACCTTGAACTTTCGTCAAACTAGTAAAAGGAAGCAAGTAGAAACTTAGCTCTACACCTGAGTTCCTCCAGGATCAAGATTCCGACCCATAACGACTCCATTCACCGCAGTGATAACGGAATAAGATACCGCGGATACCCGACGCTTGGTCTTTTATTTTTGAACGTTTTTCATACGTTCGGCTATTCCCGAGATTTTCACAGACTCGTATTTACGGCCAGTTTAAGACCCTCCTCAGCAGACCGATAAAATGTTTGTCCGAAAACAAGATAATTATTCCGAACTAAAATTGCCAAACTGTTTCCACTGGTCAGAAATTGAAAACTGTGCAAGAAATGTTTCTATTTTTAAAAAAAAAAAAAAAAGATCAGGATTAGTTGTCTGACGTAACGGCTAGTGTCACTCTAATTAGTGATGGGCAATCGTTATGACGATGCAAAAATGAAAGAAGTGACAAACGTGTAATTATATGACATATATCAAAGCTATTTGCAAAAAAAGTATGGTGATGATACTTCTTATGATATTATCTAACATAACAGATAACAAATCCAGCTTACCGTCTTCGCCTGTGCAATTCCGACCAGTAATATTTTTGTCAGATAATTTTGTTTGCATTTATTCATCGTTACTGTGAACTTTGTCAAGACTTCTAGACAAGACAAGCTTTGAAAAACACTCCTGTTTTCCAAATTTGAATTGAAAAAAAAAAAAAAACAAAAAAAAACAAGGAAATGAATTTTAATAGTTTTGCTTAATTTTCTGTGTTTTCCACAGGTGACTTTATTCTGATAGAACGACTATGTATCCCCCTATTGTTTCTCTCTCGTTTTTTCGTTTGATATCTCCGAAAATCTGCTTATAAATCGTCCTTAAGAATAGCGTGACAGGATATCTGCCCTGGTCATGCAACGGCCTTTGTTATCATTTGTTGGGTACACGAGAATATTCTTACATATATAGAATAGTTTTTTTTCAGTTAGTAATTTGGAAAGGCTAATATATCTAATATTTTACGTTTCTCCAAAAAAATTAGCTGTCACTCTGCTGTTTTTTTTTCTTCGAGAACATTTACCAAAGTTCTCTTTTCTTTATCTACACCCAAAATACATTTTCAAAGATACTTATAGCAATAGACACAAAACCACTTTTAAAGTCCTTTGTGCTTACACAAGCTATTATGCTGATTGGCATTAACATTAATTCTTTCAAATGAAATCTTCTGCTCGCCTGAACAGATTCGAACCAGCCGGGTTTTTTGTTGTTGTTGTTTTTTGTTATTCATTTTTTTTATTCCAAGGTAAAGACTCTGTTTTCAGTATCCATACATAATAATGATTAACCTAATGTTAATATTAACATTGCATTTAATTTTTTTCAAGCTCATCACAGGCCTAAGAACTGCAAATGAACAAATCAAATGAGTAGAACAGTCTTGTTGAAAGAAATATGGTAATATTGATACAGTCTTAAGAGCTCTGCTCTTTGTCACTTATTTTCTTTAAATACATATGAAAAATAAGAGCGTTTATACGGGTATAGAACAAAACGAAAGATTGTAAGCGTTGATTGTCAGGCTGGTAATTGATGTGATTGACGGTTCACTACGCGCCTGTTTAGAAATAAAATGACCACACAGTACAAATCGATAAATTAGTCCGAGTCATTAGTGATTACGTAATCTGTGTCGTAAAGTGAATCTAGAACAGGTGTCAAATAATAGGTCATTTTTTGAAGGATTTGTTTCTTTCAGAATTATCACAAAATGCTGTCAAGAACGCCTGAAGTGTTCAAAACTTTTTTTTTTGGCTGTTAAATAGATCAAGGTGGGGGGGGGGGGCTTTCTACTTTTCACATTTTACTAAATCTAAAACCTAATCTTTTCTTCCAAATATCTTTTATCTATTTAAATTGAAGAAAACAAACAAGAAAGAGACGATTTTTACAGTTATTTACTTTTTTTTCATATTCTATGTTGATGTGATAGTGTGTTAATGTTGATCACTATATTTGTATATGTTTGGTTTATTCGGATTTAACGCCAGTTTTAACAGCTGAGGTCATATCCCGGCAGTCAGTCCACCTAACCAGTGTTCCTAGGTATCCAAACAGTTTACTAACCTATTTCTCCGCAAGTGACTGACTACTTCCTCACTTGCTTCAGAGATGAGGGACAATTGACCTATAGACGCATTGTCTGAGATCAATTATCACGGAGAAATTTTGCCGGCCCTGATGGGGATTGAACCGGGGTGCTCTACCGACTGAGTTAGGCGGGCCCGCACATTTGTATATGAAGATCCGTAGATAAGCTCTTTAAAGCTAAAAATCCCGATAATCAAGTTTGAAATGAATGAAACTTTTCCTGCGCGGTGTTTAGGTAATATCCGTCAGTACCTACATGTTTAAAAGCAACAACAAAAAAAAAAAAAAGAGAGAAAAAAAACAAGCACTTTTAGTCATTGAACCGACATAGACCTGCTCAAACTGAGTTGAAGAAGGCAAACATTTGGTTAAATTCTGAAATATTTTTAAGGGTAAACATCTTTTCTGTTCAGCAGTATATTACTTTTGATAATACAGCGGTAAAATGTGTAATACTGTCGTGCTAAGGACATCGGGGGTGGCATCAGTGATCCCGCACGTAATTGAGATGTCATTAAAGTTGTCAAAGTATATGCGGTACAAACCTTTTATCTTCAATCATGATCATTATGCACATGACACTTTAGTGTAACGATAATTCATGAAATGCAACAAATTTGTCAAAATAATGATCGAAACATCGCTCCCTGTCATGATATCACGTAACGCGCAGACGCGATTTACAAAGTGGCGCGTGTATATAAAACGACAACGACTGTCAACGTGGTCTCAAAATCGTTGTCGTCGCAACCGCGGGAAGTATCTGCAGTAACTAGACTAAGTGTCAACATGAATACTAACCTTGTTCGTCTTGGACTGCTCGTACTTGGAGCTTGTTTGCTCGCATCCGCAAATGTCGCTGGACAGACTCGCCGAGTTCGTAAGTAAACCTTTTGTGTATGTTGTTACTTTTAACTTAAAAAAGACATAGTCATATGGACTTTTTTTATCATCACTCAGAACGGATGCTTGCAATTGAGCGGTCGTGGGATTGAAATTTGCTGTTATATTTACCCATATTAACAAGGCTACATCTTGTTGAATAAATACGTGCTAGCGTTTATGAAAATTATTGATTCCATTTTAAGTGATAACATACAAAAATAATAAAATAAAATTAAAAAATAAACTACTGTGATTAAGAAAAATGATGCGCCCATCTCTGTATTCAATAAAATATAGACACGTGCACACTATTTTCCGTTTATTTCTTCTTTTTTCATTTATGCTTTAACACATTTCACAGAAAGAATGAAATTTTTACAGTGAAGCAAATATTATCCGAGAACTTCTCTGAGATCTAAACTGAAAAGTCTTTTTAGCTGTTTTGTCATACAAATAAGTATGATACCACCACCACGGTGGCGAAAATTTTGTATTTCTTAGGCCAGACCAGATAACTGTTCTTTGTAAAAGTGTGACCCTTCCAGTTGTGCAAAAAAAGTTTTAAACCAACTGCGAATTTCTATTTTTCTTATGTTTGTGTTTTGGGGTGAATTTCTGGTGAGTCTGAGGCTGTGGAGAATAGCGGCATCTTGGGTCAGGATTATCTTTTATCCTGTAATCCCTCATGTCAAAAAAGTCACTAATTAACAATTTCTGCTGACATGTAGTTAACCTACAATCATGGTTTGTTATTGCATAGTTTCAAGATTTATTAATACCAAATTAATGAGAACTGACAATATGCCACCATCAAATGTGGCTAATAAATGGCTGACTGTAAGGTAAGCGCGGGAAATAAAGTGTTTATCACCAGTTCAAAGGAAAATGACAATTTTTAATTAATTTACTCTAACTAACATTTAGGACATGCACTGGTTTACATTTTTTCTAATAGTTTTAATTATTACACACATAAATAAAAGTAGACTGGAGAGAAAAATTTTCTAATAAAGACGCAGTTTCAAAAGACACAGATTTCTCATATGATGCCCACTAAAGTTGCTCGTTCATGTTGATTCATCGAGTTGTCCGAAGATGAATTTTTAGCCGTTCTTTTTTCTGAAAGCGGGAGACAGTGGCAATGAAACAAATTATACGAACGTTCCCCAAGGATACATGAAAGACCTACCACTCAGATATGCTTTTCTTTAACAAAGTTCGAAATGTTGCCAAAGAAAAAATGCAGTACAGTCATATTATTTTTGAAGTATTTGCCAGTGGTGGAGGGGTAAGAGCGCCGAATTTCACGATCCAGATATAGCTGGTTCGAAACCCACTAGGGGTGAGATTCTTCTGTGTCTTTCCGCATTCCACACTTTAAGCGAGACTGGTTTGAAGCCAGGAAGCAGGCATCGAGAGGGATTAAGTTATAAGAACATATTTTCCTATCCAAAATACTTAAAAGATACAAAATAAATAGGTTAATATTGGTGAAACATTAGAAACGAACTGAAATAAATGATTGTTTTCAGGTCTGATGTACGGGGACTATGACTGCTCGTGCTCCTTCTACTGTCCTAACTTCGGTATCAAGGGCGGAGCTTGTTACGACAACGACTACTGGGGCTGGGGTAGCAGATATACGCCCCAGTACTGCTGCGTCCCCTCATACATGGATTACGATCGCCCAGACATGTTTGATAACGGCATGTTCTGGAATAGCAGGAAGTGAGGATAAAACAGACATATCTTTTAGGTAAGCTATATGATATTAATGTTGTTGCTATGGTTGCTGTTGATTATTATGATGCTGTTGCTGTCGTGTATAGTGATGTCATTAATGATAAGACATTCAAAGACTATGATGACGTCATATGACACATTTTAATATTGTGGTGATAAAATAAAACTGTTGAAAATAAATACAGACATTTCGATAAGTAGACAGATAAAGTCTTTACTGATGATGATGACGACGATGGTAAAATTTGCGAGTGCAGAGCAAAAATATACAACATTTTACGAGACACGACCAATACATTGATCACGTTGGTCCGCGACAACTACATGCATCATAGACGTCCAAACTCGACGTGTTGCTGACAGTCCACATTATTGCTTTTAAATGTACTGATATTTAGACAGCCATGCATATGAGAGGTCAACCTGACTGATTAACATTTATACTTCGGATAAAACTCGTCATAATGATACAGTGTTCCACATGGTTTAAACGTGTGTGATGAATATACATTGTACCAGCGTAAACTTGTGCTTCAGTGAAAACATTGTTATTCACTCACTCACTCACTCACTCATTCATTCAACCAACTAGCCAAACTTATTCATTCTTTCATCCATTTATTCATTCATTCATTCATTCATTCATTCACTCTGTTTTATTGTTATTTTTCAGGCCTACAATCCAGCTATATCTAATAATCCATAACCTGACGGAATACAATGGCATATAGAAATCTTCAAACGACCGCAGCAACAAATACTGGTGTGACGTCAGACTTGTCGAACGCGCCTTCTCGCATCACCAGAAATTTTAAACATAGATAATAAAATCATTGTGTGATAACCCATGAACAAAAGGAACACATTTTCAGTTGGCATGACATCTACGTTTCTCATTCTATCCAATCAAGTGTAAAATTTTTACAGTATTCATATTTCTGACCTTAATTTGAAGAAAAATAAATCGTGCACAAAAAGTCCTTAAATAGAAACAAACAGGGTAAGGGCGTTCTTTTAACAATGAAATTGACAGGAAGTGCACTCCATACGCAAAACACAAGCTGACAGTATAGTAACACAGAATGATGTTGTAGCTTTTATTTATTGATTTATTGTTGTGTAAATGATCAGCATGTTTGTTAAATGCGTCATTTTTAATAAAAAAAATATATATAATGATGTTACGTGTTAATTTTATTTGACATCTATGCTCGCCTGAAAGCCAAGTCATGTTTTCCTACATGGCAATAAAGACTGTAGATTCTGTACATTCTGATGTTTTTTCACAAAGATGATGCGTCGAGCGTGTGATGATCACGTGACCTGTGACAAATTGGATCCATGGGGGTCTGAAACTAGTCCCGTCTTCTCCCATAATCCAAACCTTACAAAATCACTATTTCATCACTAGACATTTGAGCTGTTTTTTTCATTTTTGACTCAGACACTTACGAGTAAAAAAATATATTTTCATCCATGCATGCAATGCTTTTTAGCCATTCACATGTTGGCACGAGTGGCCACTCACTGAGAACGGATTTGTAACTGGTGATTAACTACTGTGCCTTGAAACCATATGAAACGCTGAAGTTTTGTTTCAACGATTTCCATTGGCAAAGGGCAACAAGCATTCTCTAAACATACTAAATCCTGAAGAAAAAATGATTCCTGCATTATCATGTATATTGTATGCTGAACGCCAAAACATAAGCGGCTCATGCCGTGGAAATCCGGAAATCAACAAGTGACGAAAACATTCACGTAGCAAACATCTGAGTCTTAGTACTGAGTTTCAAATTACTGAAACCCGTCTCTGACAGGGACCTTATAAAATATGACTTCTTAAGGCTTGGCGTGAAAGGAGTTGTTTCTTAACCCCAAGCATCTGTCATTGAAAAGGCCAGCCTGGTGAAAGCGTTGTCATTATGACTTCTATGTCTTGGCATGAAATGAGTGGTCCCTTAACCCCAAGCATCTGTCATTGAAAATTCCAGCCTGGTGAAAGCGTTGTCATTATGACTTCTATGGCTTGGCATGAAATGAGTGGTCCCTTAACCCCAAGCATCTGTCATTGAAAATTCCAGCCTGGTGAAAGCGTTGTCATAACGTAAATATCACCTCAGGTTAAAGCATAACGCGAACATAACTCTGGAAAGCTCTGTGGATCGAGCGTACACAATGACTTTTATCAAAGCGCGTAAAGCTCCACACTCCTGCTCAGTCACTATGGCAACAACATGGTCGTCATGTTTTTTCTTTATGTCCAGAAGGATATCGAGGCTAGTTGAAGTCACCTTGATCAATGTCACTTGGGCCAAGAAAAGGTCGGAAGAAAGGGTGTTTCGCAACTAAATTCGACCGTGGACCATTGTTTAAGGTTCGATATACATGTAGGAGGTCCTAAGACTACGGAATCAATATGTAATTTCTTATCATCACAGTTTGAAGCTTTCTTCAAGAAGAAACGTGGACTCTTCGATGTATAAATTTCAATAGCTAGTGAAAATACTGACTTCTCATTTACTTGTTTTACTATTGTGGTAGACCCGAATCTGATGAAAAAAAACATGAAATAGGCATAACTTACTAATATTGTGATGACATCATTGACAAAAACTGATGATAAAAATGATTATGATAATAACTGTAGACGATGATGTTTATGCTGACGCTCCAAACCACGGGGACTTTTTGTTTCCTGGTTAGCTCTAACATACGTCATTCCCTTGCTTTAGAATCACAATATTTTTTGATGTACAAACTAGTGAACATTCCTCGAATAACTTGGAACTTTTCAACTTAAAATGAGGCTAAAACTGTTATCCTCTCACTCAGTTAAAGGACAGTGGAACTCTCACACAAATGGATTAAACGAAAATTTGACTGCCTAAAGTTTATTCTGATTTGTTGTAAGAAGTTAAAATATTCCTTACTTTACAGTTCAAAATTAATCTCGACACCTGTCGTGCACTGAGAGTGCACTAGCTTTGAACTTCTTGCGTACTTCTAAAGCACTTGGAGCGCACCTTATTGTCATGTTTGGAACACAGGTATAACTCCCAGAATAGAATGTATTTGAAAGATTGAACTTTGACAGAAAGATTTAGAACATGGGCATTTTATACATGAGAACATGACAATGACAAATGATATGTAAATTATCAAATAAAAAATAAATGGTGCTTCAGGGCAGGAAATGAGGCGAGGGGAAAATCCCGGGATCGTCTTTAGAAAAGCCGGGATCCGGGATCGTATTAAACATATAGTAATACCGGGAATACACAACCTGCCATAGGTGTCATCAATAAATTATCGATTATCGCTTGCCTTTTGTTACAGATAAGCATGTATAGTATAGGCGTGAAAATCTTTTTTTTTTCAGTAAATTAATTTTATCGTTGATGGATTTTATTTTTTATATTGAATAAAGTTGCGACATTCTTTTTATTACTATATTAGCATTTTAATATCGTATTAACATATGTACTGAAATTCTTTATAATGCATTACCAAAAGTACGTGGTGATTTAAAGAAAATAGTATCTAAGCAAAATAGGTTTTGAATAAACATTTGTTTATTTCGCTATCACAAAAATCAAATAGTGTAACTTTTTTATTGCCACAAATTACGACAAATATCAAAACCAACACTGTTTATTTTTTCCCTATATGTTTAATACGATCCCGGATCCCGGGCGTCCCGGGTCCCGGATCCCGGGATTTTCCCCTCGCCAGGAAATGATAATCAAGAATGATACAAATTCATTTAGATCATTTATTGATTGTCAATGGGTTTTACACAAAACTAATCAAATTTCACGCTTAAAAAGTTACTGACATTTATCATTAACATAATTATTAACATCTGTAAGACAATTACACAGATAAAATTTTCAATGTTAAAACGTAATTTGAATGTTACAATTATAAAAAAAATCTTCACAGAGTGCAGAGTATAATTCTCTGACAAAAGAACTAATATTTCTTCACTTTGCTGATCGAAGATTGCTACCACTTATACACAGAAACATGCTATGTGAAATGGCTTCTTTAAAAGATTCCCATCTTACATAAATACATGTTAACAAAATATGCAAAGACATTTTCTCAGTTTTACTGCTTAAACTGTCTGAAACGAAAATCTAAAATGATAAATCATAGAATGAATGTGACATGTTGTTGTGTGTCATTTAAGACAGATCTGTTTGCAAAGACTGTAATTAAGATGTGAATAACATACAAATGTAGATAATGCTGAATACATTGCTTTAACTTGCTGCCTTAAGTACCATTTACTACATATATAATACAGTTAAGAGTCAAATTGCCCGATATTCTAACACTAGATCCAGTATTTCTTTTATTTTCAAATCATTTTGTGCAAATACAGTTGGAATAAAGTTCTGCTATGTAAGGAAATGTTTTTCATGATTACTTTAAGAGCACCCATAGTAGAGAACAGCTAACGAATCACCCTACATACACGAGAAGTTTTTGCTGGTAAATCAGAATTTTCAACCAAAGCACTATTTGATCACTGAAACATTTTCTTTTATTTGATATATCATAGATGATTGTTTCCAGCATCTGGCTGCTGGGGTAATCTTACTGGTATTAATTTCACAGGTTATTTTCATTTTTCAGACACTGACCAAACTTAAAACCCAAAACACAAACATACTCCAATGCATATTGCTAGTGAAAAGACAAAGCTTTATATCGAAAATTTTAAGAGCATGCTCAATATATAATTTATTGGTAAATTATCTAATCTTTTCATTAAACAGCATTTAAGTAAGGAAAAAATAAAGATTTTCAATCAGTGGTAATTTGAAATCTGCATGACATTTTACTTATATTCCAAAAAAAGTATCAAACATAAGTTCAAATTTGATTTCGAACACACATTGTTAGATTTTCTTATTTTAAAATTGTGGACACATTTTCTTTTCATATCAATTAAAATCAAGATATAAGAAATTTTGTTACAACACATAAATTTTCTGTGTTTAAGTTTATAAGAACAATTAGTAAAACTGAAATAAAAACAAAGAAAATTCAAAGAAAATCAGAACCCTAATTGCTTAACCCCAAAACAACCTCCAAGTTATAACCATATAACCGAAGAATTCAATTTTTGGGGTTGTTATCACACATGCCCCAACTTGGGGTGAAATAATTGTTGGTTTGCCAGCAACACAATTCTATTTTCTTTTCCCGAATTTGTTTTTGTTTTTGATTATTCCAATGACAAAGTATTTGTCAGAAAGCTCAGCTAACAAGCAGAGATAAAACAAACAAGTAAAATAGCATAATAACATAATCAATTGAACATTTATTACATTTTACATAATGGTAGCACTTTCTAACGAATCTGTTTTAACTAAATCAACGCATTTTAACTGTCATAGTCATATGGAATGGGCAGTTTACTAAGGCATTTTTTCTGGGATGGACAAGTATGCAATTAACATTGTCTGTAAGAAACTGCAAACTTCTTGACATAAATGACAAAAGTCGGTGGCTGAGCTTGAAACCAGAACCATCATCGGTGAGTCAGCAACTTTAATCACTTGTCAATGGATACCTGCCATTTCTAACAGAAAATGGCAGCTATAGTGTTACTTTAAGTGCCAAAAAAACCCCGAACAATTCTGTTACAAGCAACAATAACTATTCTTTTCCTTAACCCTTAACCTGCTGGAACCGAAAGTGATTAGCCTTTGCCACCAGTATAGAGCCAGGCTAGCCTGCACATCCGTGCAGTCTGACCAGGCTCTATACTGTTGGTAGCTCCATTTTTGTATTTTTGATATTGAAATCCCTTAAACTTTGAATGGACTGTTCCAAATTCAAAGCTGGGCAAATCCATTACAAAATTTCAGCATGTTCAGGGTTAAGCATTTTACTGCATGCCTTGAGTAGTGTCATTAATCAAATATGCTTACATTCTAGCTGTATTTGAAAATTATATTGTACAAGTAATTCTAAAATCACCAAAGGCAACAAACCAAGAAATTTATTGCGTAACTAGAAAATAATTCTGTGAAACTATCAAACAATAGAAATCATGATTTTAAATTGGGTACAATTTGACTTACAATAATTTAAAGGATTTAGCACATGATTAATTATCACTAGAACATAGTTTAACAGTAAAACAACATAAAATTCCTCCTACAAACATTTACACGATGTCTTTGTTTCAATAAAACTACAAAATGGCTTCAAAAGAAACAATAAATAACTTAAAAGTGGTAACAACAGTGTAACACAAATACTCTAACACAGAATCTAAACATTTATATACTTTGTACCTGGGTACATAATGGAGAAAAAAAAAACCTAATAAAAGTTTAACAAGAAAATACCTGTATCCAAAACAGTAATGCTGTCAAGTAACCTTATCTATTAATAAAACAGTCTCCTATATAACCAAAGATAATTTTTGATATTAAAATAAATCAAGCATCATCTTGTTCAATTCATTTAAAACTAAATGCAAGCAGACAATACTCGTATCTCAACAGAAGCCCACAATGGTACCAATATGTCTTATAAATTAAACAATACCCCCCTCCACCCCCCTACCCAATCTTTTCTTTGACAATGTATGGTATTTTTACAGTATTTTATAGCACTTCTGCTTTGAATATTTTGTGGGATGAAAGCAAAGAGGTTTTAACTGACACTGAATAAGAAAACTGATAGAACACTTTAGCTTTCAATATTAAACATTCCCGATGTCCCCACTTTTTTTTCTGTTATCTTCTTTATTTCAGAGTTGCAAGGTTTTGGTATCAATTCAACAAGAAAATGTTTTTGCTATACAACCATTTTTAGTTAATTTGACAACTAAAGCAAAACAAACTTCCGCGAGACATAACAATGTTGATAAGTGTTTTTTCAAATTTCCATGGAAACATTTTTATCTGTTGTTAAGTTAACAGTAGTGTGAGGAGGCGTGTCACTAGATGACAATGCCAAAAGTAAATTATTCTGAACACTTGCCACCGTTGTATGAATATCTCCATTCACTAGTTTAATGACTTTAGATGTCTGAGGGTCAGACTCTACACTTAAGGTCCTTTTGTTCGCTTCTATACCATTTGGGCTGTTTCCATTTTGAATGGAAACACTTTGGTTCACATCTGCTTGATCTGAGAAGCTTGTACATGCAGATTTCTCATCAGATGGTTCCAGTTTGGTTTTCTTCTTTACAACATTCACCAACTCATTTTCATTGCGTACTATCCATTTGTTCTTGCCAACAGCCACTATTTCTAACTCTTTGTCAAACAAATATAACATCTCTTGTGTGTATGGTACTTTTGACATGCCATCTGCTTTTGCCGTCTGCTGCACAGCTTCACCATTTGTGTTGGGTTTTTCCACGGAAACATCTTTTGCATTCTGTGCAATAACTTGTAATGATGGTTTGTTCACAGCTGAAGGTTTCTGTTCAAACTGGTCTTTGAGAACAGGCTTTTCATTTCCCAGCCTTGTTACATCCTTAATCACTTTTGTTAAATTTGGTGATGCCTCTCTGACATTTGATAAATCAAGTGGACTTCCAGAACTACGACTGTCATTTGAGGCCGGACTGTGACCTATAGGCCGTTGTATCTGCCATGTTGGAGACATGAACCCCAGGACTTGTCCAGGAATTGTTGCTGCAACAGTTACAGGAAAACGTGGTGATGTCACTGCTGGAGGTGATACCGACAGAGGCACTGGTGATGAATTTATCAAAGAGCCTAGTCCTCGATCTGGAAGATTGTAGTTATACAATCCTGAATTTCTGTCAAAAGTTGTTACAGGAATATTGAATGCTGGGTGTGGTATTTTGGATGTTCCCCTCTGAGATTTCCTCTTTTCATGAATGTTTGTTGGCTGAGAAATGGAAGCAGCAGGTGAACTAACTGAAACAGGGCTTCTCAACATCTGAGGAGAGTTTGGTTTCGGGATAACTAACTCCCCTGTTGGTGACTTTTTTTGTCTTGGTGAGTTTGCAGTCTTGCCTATCATTCCGATTTCCTTCCCTGTAGCTACTGTAATTCTATTATTGTTTCGCTCCCTTTCACTCACTTCACCAATTCCATGACAGTCACTTCCCTTTTCTGTTGAATTTCCTGGTTTTGCCAACTGTTCTGAATTCTGCGAAACCATAGAAGCTTCTAAAGTCTTTTTCTGGGCTTCAGTCTCCATATTTGATGTAGATTGAGTAACTTTTACTTTACTGTCATCACCATTTAAAGAAGCCACACGTGAACTGATCAGATTTGATATGACTGAATGTAAGGAAGGTGGAGCTTTCACTACACCCTCACTCTCATCTTTCTCTCGATCAAAAACTTCGTCACTGTCACTACTACAAGATTTTTGACCTGAAGCAGCCTCTGACTGTTTATCTAGCAAAAGTCCGTTATCAGGATGTGCGATCAGAGTCGCTCTCCCTTCTTCCATCTGAAGCACAACAGTTTCCCCGATATTTATATCTGGCACAGAATCTGGTGAATGGATCTGCAACATCGCCTGTGACAGAGGCGACTTTGCTCTGGTGTTTGCCTCACTTTGACTGTCACTTGACCCTGTCGACACTGACGATGTTGTTGTTACAGAGGATGCAGCGATTAGTTTCTGAACGCCTTCATTG
Organism: Cyclina sinensis; assembly: GCA_012932295.1. Classification (NCBI taxonomy): domain Eukaryota; kingdom Metazoa; phylum Mollusca; class Bivalvia; order Venerida; family Veneridae; genus Cyclina; species Cyclina sinensis. The sequence continues at coordinate 29,792,520 of JAAONU010000005.1, forward strand.
TCCAACATGCGGTGGATAGCTTCATCCAACTGATTTGGGCGTTGATATAGAGACAAATTGTCCAAATTCTGAAAATATATGCAACCACTAGTGAGAATATAGTTTCTATCTCCTTCTAAAGTCACAATTTATTCTCATTACTGTTCCCTATCGTCCTTAACTAGTGAACTGTCAGTCATTTTGCAATTGGATTATAATAGTGTCTTGTTGATTCAGGTCATTTTCACTTTCATTTTCTTTTCCGTCCACTGTTGAAAGTTCATCCTCTATTTTGATAACTTTTACCCTTGGTGGTGTTAAAATCTGTCAAAATGAAACAAAACAAGCTTTTAGTTCCCTTAAATTTGGCAGATTTCTACATTCATTTTGACAGAACACAATTACCAAGGAAGATAACCTTGTATATATTGTGTTTAGGTTTTAGAACCTGATTACTTCCCTTGCCACGCTAAATTTTCAAAGAATCAGAATTGTAATTTTTTCACAGATGAAAACAAGCATACAATGATACAAATGTGAATATACTTTCTGGGTTTAAAAGGCAGGTATGATTTGATGTAATCAAGAATTTTCATCAAATTTCTCCATTTGCTTCTTTTCCTTGCAGAAAATGTAGAAACAAATTGTATGTTTAGGATAAATGCACATTTGCTTTTATAAATTTCAAATCCAACTTCCGAGAAATTTGTCTGGGGACTAATTATTTGTCTCAGTGGTCTGTAGTTCTGATCTAGCGAGCAAGACTGACAGGCCCCAGTCTGAATCCAACAATGAACAGGTTTCCTAAATCTAGGACAAAAAGTTATATTCATTGCTATAACTATACTCTTTGCCATGATGTAAAGTTCTGCTTCAACTTATTATTATCTATGTGAAACCTAGCAATATGAAACAAACAAAGTGTAAAATGTTGAAGAAATCAGTTAAATTTATAAAACAGATACAGATACATTTTTTTTTAACTAATAGTCCTGTGAAAAAATTCAATGATTTTAAGACATGTTGGCGTAATTCAAAAAAAAGTTCATTAAATAGACTTGGTTTTAACGAGTTTAACAGTCTAAGTCATATTAAGTGGGCAGTATACCTAACCAGCATTCCTGGGAAGGACCAGTTAAGTGGGAAGTCTACCTAACCATCATTCCTTGGAAGGACCAGTTTAGTGGGCCATCTACTTAACCATCATTCCAGGGAAGGACCAGTTAAGTGGGAAGTCTACCTAACCACTGTTCATGGAAAGGACCAGTTAAGTGGGAAGTCTACCTAACCATCACTCCCGGGAAGGACCAGTTAAGTGGGAAGTCTACCTAACCATCATTCCCGGGAAGGACCAGTTAAGTGGGAAGTCTACCTAACCATCATTCCCGGGAAGGACCAGTTAAGTGGGAAGTCTACCTAACCATCATTCCCGGGAAGGACCAGTTAAGTGGGAAGTCTACCTAACCATCATTCCCGGGAAGGACCAGTTAAGTGGGCAGTCTACCTCACCATCATTTCCCGGAAGGACCAGTAAAGTGGGCAGTCTACCTAACCATCATTCCCGGGAAGGACCAGTTAAGTGGGCAGTCTACCTAACCATCATTTCCCGGGAAGGACCAGTTAAGTGGGCAGTCTACCTAACCACTGTTCATGGGAAGGACCAATACTAGACTCCCATTCTCCGTAAGAAAACTGTCAACTTTTTCTACAAATGGAAACGATTGGTTGCAGGACTCAAACTCATTGTGTAGAAAAAAAAATACGTAAGTGTTATGTTTACAGGTTTTTTTGGTAATTAACATTGTACATTATTAGGATTGAATAAAAGAGCTACGTAATGAAGCTTCTTTTAAAAAGACACATAATTCTTCATCTTATTAAATTATACAGAAAAGTTGTGTCAGTGTTCTTTCACAGATATCTGCAGATCTGTCTAATAAAATGGAAGACACAAAATATACCAGAAAAGATCTAAAATAATAAATTACCTCTTCTTGATCGCTGCTAGACACAGAGTAAGTTGGCAAGGTTAAGTTCTCGAGACTAGTTGCACTGTCAAGGCTACGTCGCTGCAGAATGGCCTTATCTCGGATAATACGGTTTATAGAACTAATACTGGGAATGTTTTTCTCATTGCATATACCTTCCTCTAATAACCTGAAGAAAAGAATATTACTGCTGTTACTTAAATGTAATTGCAAAGAAATTAAAGGCCTTCAAACTTATCAACAACAGATGAATAGCTAGAAATCTGTCCAGTGCCCCTATTGGAGTTAGCTCCCATGGCAAATGGGGTGCTGGTTGTCAAGGTATCTGTAAAATTACTGAAAAACCACAGGTGCCCAACCTTGCTGGTATATATTCCTGGAAAATTTTATAACCTTGGTGCAATGTTGTTGGCTGAGTGTATGACACAAAATTTTGGGTAGTGATTTTCTCTAAATCAAGGGCCATAACTCTGCTCCACCTAGAAGGATGGAAATGAAAAACCCCTGGTGCACAACTTCCCTTGCTGATATATATCCATGTAAAGTTTCATGACCCATCTTGGGTGCAACAGTTTCAGCTGAGCACATGACACAAACTTTATGGTAGCCTTTTTCACTAAATCAAGTGCCCTAACTCTGCTCTCCCTTGGAGGACGGAGAAGAAAAACCCTAGGTGTGAAACTTTATTTGCTGATCTACAGTTTCACCACCATAACTCCTGCAGTGTTGGCTGAGCGTACACCACAGTCTTTTTATTCACTTTTTATACCACATATATATGGGTAGTTACTAGTAGTTGAGTGACAGTCATTTTTGACACAGTCACATGACTTACACTTTTGACTGAGTCCAACATTCTATCCCAACATTGTTGATTACAATGGCTTGACCCTATCATCTGGTTAATGAAGCTTTTAAATCTTTACATCAATCAGGTTTTAACAGAAAGTGTGACTACAGCAAATGTTGACACTCTCAAGGATAAACCAATGATAAATTGCCACTGCTGTGAGGTATATATTTCAGTCAGATATGCATGCAGTATCAACCAGTGTTACACATTCTGTTATCACAATTTTTTGCAAATCCTTAAAATCCAACTATTCTGTTTATGGAAACAAGAGGGCCATGATGGCCCTGGATCGCTCACCTGAGTACTATGGCTGTAGGTTTGCTGTTAAGCAGTATTTCATTTTTTAATTGAAAATATGTAAGTGCCTACAAACAAATTATGTAAAATATCAGTCAATAAATAAAGGCTCTATGACAGAATGTAGAAATATCTATTATAAGCTATGGTGACCTTGACCCAGTGACCTCAAACCCTACCCATGGGTAGAGGTCCATGCAAGAAACCTATATATTGAATATCAAAGATATTGGTCTATAAATGAAGGTTTTATGAGGTACAGAAGATAAATCTATTTTTAGCCTCCGTGACCTTTAACCTAACCTAATAATTTGAACAACCAAACAACCTTTCTGACAAACTGCCAGGATATTTGGACTGAAACAGTAGCCTCTACAGCCTTAACAAGATATTTCTATTTTTGTGCTCTGTGACCTAGTTTATGACCCCAGATGACCCATATTCGAATTTGACCTAGAAACCATAGAAATAACCTTTCTGACATATCTCCAGAATATTTGGGCTGAAAATGTTACATGTAGAGTGTAAACAAGGTTTTTCCAAATTTAAGCTCTGTGACCTAAGTTTTGACCCCAGATGACCCATATTCGAACTTGGGCTAGAAGTCATCGATTCAACCTTTCTGACATATTTCCAGGATATTTGGGCTGAAAATGTTACCTCAAGAGTGTTAACAAGGTTTTTCCATATTCAGGCTGTGTGACCTAGTTTTTGACTCCAGATGACCCATATTTGAACTTGACCTAGAAATCATCGAAACAACCTTTCTGACATATTTCCAGGATATTTGGGCTGAAAATGTTACCTCTAGAGTCTTAACAAGGTTCTTCCATATACAGGCTGTGTGACCTAGTTTTTGACCCCACATGACCCATATTCCAACTTGAGCTAGAAATCATTTTAACAAGCTTTCTGACAGTTTTTCAGGAAATTTGGGCTAAAAATGTTACCTCTAAAGTGTTAACAAGGTTTTACCATATTTGGGCTGTGTGACCTAGTTTTTGAACCCACATGACCCATATTTAAACTGGAGCTAGAAATCATCAAAACAACCTTTCTGACATATATCCAGGATATTTGGGCTGAAAATGTTACCTCTAGAGTGATAAAAAGGTTTTTCCATATTTGGTCTCAGTGACCTAGTTTTTGACCCCAGATGACCCATATTCAAACCTGGGCTAGAAATCATCCAAATAACCTTTCTGATATGTTACAAGGATATTTGGGCTGAAAATGTTACCTCTATAGTGTTAACAAGGTTTTTCCATATTCAGGCTGTGTGACCTAGTTTTTGACTCCAGATGACCCATATTCAAACTTGACCTAGAAATCATCGAAACAACCTTTCTGACATATTTCCAGGATATTTGGGCTGAAAATGTTACCTCTAGAGTGTTAACAAGGTTTTTCCATATTTGGGCCCTGTGACCTAGATTTTGACCCCAGATGACCCATATTTGAACTTGAGCTAGAAATCATGGAAAGAACTTTTCTGACAAATTTCCAGGATATTCGGGCTGAAAATGTTACCTCTAGAGTGTTAACAAGGTTTTTCCATATACAGGCTGTGTGACCTTGTTTTTGACCCCACATGACCCATATTCGAACTCGTCCGAGTAATTACTGGGAGAAACATCCTGACCACGTTTCGTGACAATTGGAGCAAAAATGTGACCAGTAGAGTGTTAACGAACTAAATGTGAACGGACGACGGACGACGGACATTCATCGATCCTAATAGCTCACCCTGAGCCAGCTCAGGTGAGCTAAAAAGCTGACCATATTTTTTACTTCATTAATTTATGTCTGAGTTTGGGTTCTAACTCACATCTAAATAGTCCAGTGGTAGTGGTCAAGGAGTAAGAACACTGGACTCCTGCTCGGGAGATTGTTGGCTTAAATCCCATCACAGGTAGGATTCAAATGTGACTTTATGGATTCTACATTTTCAATTGAGTACTGGTTAGAATCCAGGAAGCAGTTATCAAGCTAGATTAATGTAAGTTACAGCAAATAGTTTCTAAATCAATATAAATTAACACACTGTGGTTTTAGCGGTGCCCAGGTAAGCCATATTAATCACTAAACAATGAAGACAGACCAGAAAGGGACCTAATTAAAACTAGAACAAGAGCTATCACTCAATGTGATGAATACCTACAGATACTGCCTTGAAACAGAAGTTTCTACATTTATAGTGAGTCTGCCATAATGTAAAAAGAAGTCGGCTGAAAATTTCAAAACTCAAACTTCTGTAGAAAGTTAACTCAGCAATATAAGTGAACCATATGGAAAAACACACAATACTTAACCATCCTGCAAATAAATCAGCAGAAATCAATACAAACACTACATGATAAATGTAAGGACATGCAAATCTGGGCTAAGTACTAAAGAAGTTTGATTAAACTTCAATTAATAATTACTGAAATAAGCACAGACAAACTTTTTTTCTTTAAAAAGACCGTATCATTTAAATCTGAAAAACAGTTTCTGAGAAACAGAATGGACAGATTTAAGCATTAAAACAACTACACTTGGTACTTAGTTGCTAAGAAATGACATGGACAAACTTAGGTATTTAAGAAATTAAAGACCCATAACTCAGTAGAACTCAGCAATAATATGCACAACTTCTTTTGGTACTTAAGATTCTTTCAAAGTATTATTAAAATCTGAATAATAGTTGATGAGAAACAGTCCTGATGAATTGATGTGTAAAAATAGTATCAAAGGTCCATAACTCCGTGAAGAATCATCAGAGTGGGATGTGACAAGGAAATACATAACTAGACTCGGTACCTAAGATTCTTGCAAAGTATTATTACAATCTGAGAAATAGTTGTTGAGAAATAATTCGTACAAATTTGGGCTATGGCCGGCTGGACAGACTAACCAATGCAAGTGAATCCTATTATAGCCCCAAGGTAATTCTATCTGGGAGTATAATTTCTTAACCTTTAAGGAAGTACAGAAGTTTCCAAGTGCCCTAGTGACTGTAAAATCAGAAAGGTTCACAACAGTATAAACTTTTTCTATGCCTGAATATATGGAACTGTGAAAATTAAAGTTTGCCGAGTTACTGATATACATGTATATTAAATTTCAAGGCAGCTTTAACTTGTTTGTAAATCACAAACATTTAATGTTGCAAACCACCTTCATGTTTGCTAAATGTCAGCCTGTTAAAACTATCTGAAAAGAAAAGGACAACAAAATGACCTACTTTTGTCGAATCTCCCATGCAAACATCTGTGGATTCTGAGCCTTATAGAATCGCACTTTGGCTACCACATCTGCTGTCGTAACTTTAGGTTTGCTTCCGCCAATCTGGCCAGGATTTATACTTCCTGTTTTTCGATATCTATAAAGAGATGGGACATATCATGTGCAACCTTGTATATCAACTATCAATCCAACCATTGTTAATTTGTAAAACACTTCCTATACAGAAGGTTCTAACATCAATTACAGCGAATGAGGAAAATCTGGCTAAAATCAAAATGTCCTAAATATGAAAACACAAAAAAGATGACAGTTAAGAGCAGATCAGTCGTTATGTAAACAGCAGTATGTCATGCATGCAAAAGGACCATTTAAGCTTGCCAAGCCTATATGTATAGGATTTCAGGGATATTTTCATTACAAAAATCACAGCTCTCAATTACCATCAAGTTTTCAGAAACTGATTTTGAAGCGTATCAATAAAGAGCTAAACTGAAAAAGAATCTGTTTCTTTTTCAACTTTTTATGATTAGACATTCAACAAGTTAATCAGAAAGTTATAACCAGATTCCTTACGTGCACCTTCATAACATACGGAGGACTAAGATGCTTAAGTTATTCATCGAAGTTACTAATATACTTCATACAGCAGGCACTGTGCAAAGTCAGTCATAAAATTACTTACGAGTTTCAGTACTTTTTTTTTTTATCAGAAACATTCAATATTGTTTGTCTGGCCTTAATACCCTCCGAGGACCATAACTATCAATTAAAACTTTTTCCGCTTGGTAACTTTGAAATGCTCAAGAACAAGCATATCTGTGTAATTAATCATATTTCATGAAAAAACCAGCCAAGCATTAAATGCCAAAAGAGCCTACACAATACATAAGCTGTGGAAACTTGAGTACAAGCCAAGTGATCGCAAACCGTAACCGACAATTAATTCCATTATACACTGACTCCACTCAAGTGCACCATTGTTGCTAAGTTATTTGAGAAGCCGACCATGATTTCAAAAAGATTGTTATCAATACCAAATTTTGACACTGTAAGTATTTATGTTCCGGCACACTACAAAATGAGTTTTAAATTTTTCACTGAAGCTCCGCTCGAATTTCAAACTCTCCTTATCTTATATATCCCTTTCTGCTTTATTAAGTCATACGTTGCCTATCCACTTAACCACGTCACAATTCAAAAATGCAACGAAAACAATTCAAACCTACTTATGATACCCAAAAGATCTGCTCAAATGTCAGTACGAAATTTTAATTTTTAAGCATCTGTGCAACATTTCTGATTTCTTATTACCTTTCTGCCTACACCTTTTATCCTTAACTAACTTTCTATCCACAATTTATCCCTACCACCAAACAATAAACACTTATCCAACTTTGTCTATTGACAATTATTGAACCTTTTCAAATATCTATTCTACCGTTTACGACAGTAGCTATATTTGTCCTCGATCAGTGGTGCATAAAATGACGAAAAATGGATTCTATTTAAGCAACTGTAATATCAAAATCGGTACTCATTGATTTATATGTTTTTGGATTTGACACACCGTTAGTTACACCATTATATCTCCTGTTGTGTCATAAAACATTTCAAAGCTAATCTTCATATCTGAAAATTGAATATTCTGTCTCATTATGCATAATGTATGATCTATCATTATACAATACCATAAACCACACAGTAAAACATTATTTGATAAATCTACATAAGCTTAAGGTTGGTTTGGACTTGATGTTTATTTTCTGAAAAGACTGAAAATAAACTAGAAAAAAAAACACCTCCTGAGCATTTCAATAAAATAACATATCACCCTCAGGGTGAATGAAGTATTTCTAATGGATACAAAGACAGGCTGACAACAGAAGTATACTCATTGAATATGTATTCCAAAGAAAGCCCCTAATGGCCCTAGGCCCCTAAATCATTCAGAGGAGGCTTACTTTTTGTTACTCATTTCATTACCGTTATCTGATCATCTAAACTTCAGTTTTTTGTACAGATTATGAAATGTAATTTTTACTGAGAATGTGAGGCCCAATCTTGCCATTTTTGTTTATTCCAAGATAAAGGAATTTCTAGGCCAGCTAAGAACCTGATCAGGGAAGTAATGTCCCTTACATTTCAAGACTAATGCTACCCTTGGTAACTAGTCCCTTTCATTTCAGGACTTATTCTACCCTTGGTAACTAATGTCCCTTTCATTTCAGGACTTATTCTACCCTTGTTAAGAGATGTCCCTTTCATTTAAGGACTTATTCTTCTCTTGGTAAGAGATGTCCCTTTCATTTTCAGGACTTATTCTTCCCTTGGTAAGAATGTTATTTTCATTTCCGGACTTATTCTTCCCTTGATAAGAATGTCCCTTTCATTTCAGGACTTATTCTACCCTTGGTAAGTGATGTCCCTTTCATTTCAGGACTTTATCTTTAATTGGTAAGTGAAATCCCTTTCATTTCAGGACTTATTATACCCTTAAGAAATAATGTCCCTTTTATTTCAGGGCATATTTTGCCTTGGTAAGACTGTGCCTTTCATTTCAGGACTTATTCTACCCTTGGTATTAGTAATGTCTCATTTCATTTCAGGATTAATTCTTCCCTTGGTAAGAATGTCTCTTCCATTTCAGGACTTATTCTTCCCTTGGTAAGTGATGTCCCTTTCATTTCAGGACTTATTTTTCACTTGGTAAGTAATGTCCCTTTCATTTCAGGACTTATTCTTTCCTTGGTAAGAATGTCCCTTTCATTTCAGGACTTATTCTACCCTTGGTAAGTAATGTCTCTTTCATTTCAGGTTTAATTCTTCCCTTGTTAAGTAATGTCCCTTTCATTTCAGGACGTATTCTTCCCTTGGTAAGAATTTCTCTTTTATTTCAGCACTTATTCTACCCTTGGTAAGTGATGTCCCTTTCATTTCAGGACTTATTCTACCCTTGGTAAGTAATGTCTCTTTCATTTCAGGATTAATTCTTCCCTTGGTAAGAATGTCTCTTTCATTTCAGGACTTATTCCTTCCTTGGTAAGTGATGCCCCTTTCATTTCAGGACTTATTCTACCCTTGATAAGTAATGTCTCTTTCATTTCAGGATGAATTCTTCCCTTGTTAAGTAATATCCCTATCATTTCAGGACTTATTCTTCCCTTGGTAAGAATTTCTCTTTCATTTCAGGACTTATTCTACCTTTGGTTAAGGAATGTCCCTTTCATTTCAGGACTTATTCTTTCCTTGGTAAGTAATTTCTCATTTATTTCAGGACTTTTGCTACCCCTGGTAAGTAACTTCCCTTGCATTTCAGGACTCTTGCTACCCTTAGTAAGTAATTTCTCTTTCATTTCAGGACTCTTTCCACCCTTGGTAAGTAACTTCCCTTGCATTTCAGGACTCTTGCTACCCATGGTAAGTAATTTCCCTTGCATTTCAGGACTCTTGCTACCCTTGGTAAGTAATTTCTCTTTCATTTCAGGACTCTTGCTACCCTTGGTAAGTAATTTCTCTTTCATTTCAGGACTCTTGCTACCCTTGGTAAGTAATTTCCCTTGCATTTCAGGACTCTTGCTACCTTTGGTAAGTAATTTCTCTTGCATTTCAGGACTTTTGCTACCCTTGGTAAGTAACTTTCCTTGCATTTCAGGACTCTTGCTACCCTTGGTAAGTAATTTCTCTTTCATTTCAGGACTCTTGCTACCCTTGGTAAGTAATTTCCCTTGCATTTCAGGACTCTTGCTACCCTTGGTAAGTAATTTCTCTTGCATTTCAGGACTCTTGCTACTTCCCTTTCATTTCAGAACAAAAATACAAATAACGGACAAAAAAATGAATTAAAACTATCATTGTATATATATGGAGAGACAAGACTGAACTTTCTTAACGGTAAATTAAACCTGTCCCAGGTAATTAGCAAGATCGGCTGAGCGTAACGTGATGCCCTGGAGCGGTACGTTAAACTTGATGTGGCAAGTTACTGATGTGGGGAAACATGGCTCAATGTAATGTCAAACACGCAAACAAGAAGATTTTTTCCTTGTTAGGCATAATAAACCGAAATATGAACAACAGTGTAAGGCATAATAAACATAATAAAATATGAACAACATTTATATCACTTATCTCCAAGCAGTGATGATTAGTTATTACATATTTCATGTTACTAGCCCTAAGTAAGGGTGGATGTACCATTAACTTCAGTTTAAATATGTCTTTTACTTCATCATGTCATTGAATTTTTCCAGTGGAAATTAGTTTCTATAATTCTACTCTTTCACGGTGGGGTTGGGGGGGTTGGGGGTGGGAATACACTCTCAAATACATCTTAAATGAAGTCTACACAGCAACCACAAAGCAAGTACAAGCTGTCTCCAAATATTTAATTTTTACTATCCCTGCAAAATTTGTTTGTGCCTATGACACTAGTTCAGACCATGTTCAACCTACCCAGTAATATTGTCTGATCATCTGCATGTTTCACAATTAAGTAAGATTTCATAAAGTTTCCATTAACACCCATAGTTATATGTTTGATATAAGCTATAATGATAAATGGGGCCGTCCTCACAGAATCCAGTACAGGTCTATTTTAAAAGATTAAGTAGGGTATGGTTTAACAATCTTGCATACATACCTATTCAAGATCTTGCTAACACAGCCATGGGACACTTGCAACTGGCGACTTATTTCACATGGTCGTATTCCCTGCAATGCCAACTGCAGTATCTGAACTCTCAGGTGGTCAGGTAGGGGGCGTCCATTCGTAAACTCTCTACCATACTGGTTTACATTTCTTGCTGTAAAACAAGAAAATTTTCAGGTACACTGCGGAGAATAAATCTAATAATCATATTTACTTTAACAGCACGACAAACAATTTGTTTGTTATTCTCATCATTTTCTTTCTGAATAGGTAAGACTAAAAAAAATTTATCCTGTTTTTGAGTAAATCATCTGCCTAAATATATGTTATGATAATTTTCTGTTTAAGTACACCTCTTCGACAGCAATTACTTTTTTCATGAAGTGAAAATAATTTACTACCTCAAACATTACAGATCACTAGGGCGTAAAATTTTTGATACTGTTTTTTAACATCTTATTATTAATGAACATCATATCGTAAACATGACAATGTTTTGACAAGTGATCTATAAAGCATCTTCTCTAATTTGAAAAACACAAGTCTGACATACAGGGTTACTTTCCTGAAGACCCATTTAATTTTTTCGCAATGTTTTGACAAGTGATCTATAAAGCATCTTCTCTAATTTGAAAAACACAAGTCTGACATACAGGGTTACTTTCCTGAAGACCCATTTAATTTTTTCGCAGAAGAAAATTCGGCAAAATCCTATTTGCAACATTAAATTATTAAAAACCATCACAAGCAAACATACTGTCATCTGTCCTACCGTTTTCTCCTTCCAACTTTTTCTTCGCACTAAGTTCACCTGTTCCTTCCTCTATTACAATTGGGACGGTCCCTGTTGTAAAGTTTGTTGTAACGTCACCACTGGCTACAGAAGTGACCAAGTCCTTCTCCTTTTTTTGCACCTCAGCAACACCTGTGACCTTCACTTGACCTTCAGTCTCCTTGGAGAGGTCAAGGACACTAACTATTTGTGGTTGTTGTTGCTGCTGCTGTTGCTGCAAAATAAACAGTTTAGTGTTGTACACAACAAATAATACACATTTATTCAGATTAATATTTAGGATGTCAAGCTTAGGTTGTTAAAAAGAACTTTTATTCAGAGATTAGTTTAAACTCATTTATTTTTAACAAAAGCAGGTATTTTTTCAACCTAATTCCAGGACAGCTTCCTGAAGTTCTCCCAAAATATACTGCAAAGAGAAGGAACTGAAGTACCCTTTGTAAAATTCTACAGACTGGACACTTGAACCCACAACCACCGAGTTGGACACTTTGAACCCACACCAGTGCACCAGTTTTACCATCACTGTTAATAACTGTGCCTCTTAAAACCTCTACAAGATATTTCATTTCTTTTTTTTACCTATCTTCACAAGAAAACACCTTGATCCTCCACATATTAAGTTTGAGACAAAAGGTAGGACACAAAATAACGCAATAAGTGATAATATACATGTACTTAAAATCTCCTGTAAGAAAATTATTTGTCACTGGTTTAACCCTTAACGTGCTGGAACCGAAAGTGATTAGCCTTTGCTACCAGTTTAGAGCCAGGCCAGCCTATACATCTGTGCAGTCTGACCAGGCTCTATACTGTTGGCAGCTCCATTTTTGTATTTTGATATTGAAATCCCATAAACTTTGAATGGACTGTTCCAAATTCAAAGCTGGGCAAATCCATTACAAAATTTCAGCATGTTCAGGGTTAAAATCTTACCTGTAACATAGACTGCTGAAGTTGCAGGAAGTTGATGTACTGTTGCTGTAGAAGCAGCTGATAATTTGCTGTCAGAGGTGTCACAAACTGTGCCCCTGTGACCACAGGTGCCCCTGACACTAAGGGCGTTGCAATAGTTACCGCCCCACCATCTTCTGAGGCTAGAGTGATTGGTTGCAGAATTTGTGGTGTTTCTGCTACAGTTATTGTGGTTACAGCAGGACTTGAAGTGATTACTGGGGCTTCAACTGAAGTTTCTGCAGCAGAAAGGGATGTTAAAGTTTTACTTTCACTATCTTTCTCTTCAGAGTTATCTCCCACAGAGATACTCTTCACCGCGGAGGGAATCTCTATGGCGATGATGTCTTCCTGTTCCTCCTTGACTGGCACAATAGGCTTTATGATAACATCAGTCATGCTTGGTAGGCATCAAAGTTTTTTACTCCACCACTACAACTTATACTTAGCGGTTTCAGTGTGAATATAACCCCTTTGTATTCAGAATGTCTCACATCTCATAAAATCTGAAAATAGATCAAAACCAATTTCAGTAATAATGTGATGCAAAACATATAGTGCAGAACATTTCATAAACTTATTCTACAACCAATTTCAAGCTGACTGAATGAAAAAATTGCAAAACTACTTTGGGCGGCATTAAATGTTCACTTCTTGTGGTCCTGAAGCTAGCTTTCTTACTGACAGCAGCTGCTTTCACCATAGCAACCAGTGAAGACCATGATCACCTTGCCCTTTGTAACGAGAGCTACCATGACCATCCTGGACCACTGATCATGACTGTATCATGACTTATTGTGAGCTTCTCTACCTAAAACACTTGACTTAACAAATTCTAACAAATGGTAACAAATTCTACAAAAAATAGCCATTTTAGAAATCTGTAATAGTCAAGTTAGGCTTATTAGATTATCAGAAATCTTTTTTTTAAAGCTTAAACCTTTTATTCAAGAATCAACCGCTTGTAATTCTTGTTAAAAAGGAAATAAACTGAAAATAACATATTTCCTACATACCACTGGAAAAGGTATCTAGTTCACTACAAATCCATGTAAGTGATGATGCAAAGTAAGGAAGTGAGCTATCTGCTTGTTTATAACACTTTATAACTATTAACCCTTTACTCCATAGATACGTGTTTTAACGCATATGCGACCAGTGCAGATCCAGATCAGCCTGCACATCCGTGCAGTCTGATCAGGATCTCCACTGTTCGCTTTTATATCCATAAAAGAATTTCTGACTGAAAAGCGAACAGTGGAGATCCTGATCAGACTGCACGGATGTGCAAGCTGATCTGGATCTGCACTGGTCGCATATGAGATTTAACCCTTAAACATGTGGTAAAGGGTTAAATTCATCAATATATTTCCCTAAAAAAGAATATTTCAAATGAAAATGATCACAAATCATTTTATACTTAACACAATCAAAATGTACTAAATATCAAGAGAATGACAATTCTACCTAACTTTTATCCTCAAACATGTAAATATGGACACTTCAGAATGCAATATAGCTTGGAGCATTTAATGAAATAATTAACTGTCTTGTGTTTAATATGTATGTTCTTCGTCATGGTGAATTCATGCTCAAACACCGTAACAATCCATGTTGATATTGAATTTTCCCAGAGGGCAAGTAACATACTGTCTAATTTCTGAATTAACTAATATGGTATGGTATACAAATGCTTTCAGCTATTTATAATTGAATTTTAATTGCATTCATTTTTGTGTTGCTCTGTTTTAAGTCCATATAAGAGTATTCAACAAGGTAGGCAGGCAGTTTCCCTGTATATATATCCAGTACTAGACCCATATAAGCCAAAAACCCAATGAGAGCAGTGAACAGTCTATGGTCTACATCTTACCAATTTAACACCCTTGTTTCCATAAAGAATTAAGTTTTTAGCAACACCTTTACCATGGTGATAACAATATAAAAATTCTTAACTTCAATTCTTTAAATCAGACCTTTGCAATACTCGTTTTATATAACATGAGCCATAATCAGTTGACATCCAAGGGAGACAACTTTTGTTTTGAGCTAATTCATTTTACTTGTCCTAGCTTAACTGAAATGGTATAAATTATCAGTATCTCCAGGGAACCTTCCAGCTAATGTAAGTAGCAGCTACCACTGTCTTAAGTTATAGCTTAAAACCTATGTGCCCAATTTTGTTAAAATTTGCCGAAATGTTAATACCTAACTCCAATAAAAAAAACAAAAACAAAAAAAGAAACAAAAAACAGAAAAAAAAACCAGCCATTTTTGGAGTAATTGAAATCAGTTGAAATTGTGGAAAATTGTAATAATGTAGTTTTGTTTTACATAATAATCCCATTCAGATATGTTTTATGTTATGCATGCCAAAAAGTTATCATTTACTAAATAGTGTTCAATGTTTTAAATATTTGATCATGTTATTACTTTTAAAAAGAATAACAAAACCAAACACTTAAAATTTTTACAATAATGCACCTTTTGTAAAATAAACATTTTATTTCAAGGTATTATTTCAAGCGTAAAGAAACTCAAATTTTTACCCCGAGGATGTGAACACTCGAAGCTCTGAAGATACAGTCCCTTTTAAAAATGCAACAGTGATAATGAAGTAAACATGTAAACATGTCTGGCTTATCAGATACATTTTATCATTTTAAATCCAGGTGAGCATGTCCGGGCTGGAACAACAAAATTCCCATTTTAAAATAATTCATTAAGCTGAATTTTTCAAAACTGACATTTAAACAACATTCAGTTATAATATATGTACCTTATTTTCTAAATATATACAGTTCACCTCCAATTTATAAACCATCGATCAAACATGTTTGTCAATCTACATAAATATTAACCAAAATAATAAATCCTGTTCGCTATCAGATTAACGGGAAAATTGGCTAAATCGTCAAAAACTGTCATTTGTCGTTCCTCCAATGAATGCACAATTACTGAACTCATGTCTCTGTGACTGAAACATTTGACAACCGTAAAAGTTCGATCAATAATGTAATCTCTACAATAGAAAATCTATCCACCGTGACAATGTATGGTAATTTCTTGCTTGAATGCTTTGCATATTTATCTTTTTCGAGCGCGACAGAACAAAATACATACCAAAAATAAGTACAGAAAATTTGAGTCGCAACTGACTGTATACATGACAAATGATCTCTTTACATACTTTGAGAGAACGGAAAACTGAGAGGCATTATGCACCAACAACAAAATTATTTGTTAAATTTAAGTATGATTACAAAGTTATCAAACTCAACAAGAACTGTCTGATGACGGTGCACTCGCCTATTCTCAGTGCTTTGATTCTTTGATATTCTCAGTGGAATCTGAGCTTGTCTTTAAAAAAGTCTTAATTCTTAACCATAAGTCTATGATGCAAAAGGAATTCCTGTAGTCAAATCCCATGACAGAGTAATGTACCTTGTTTTGTTAAACTCATTCTATTAGCAAGTTATTATAGGTTTTACTTGAAATAAACTTTTTCTCATAAATTAAAAAAAAAAAAAAAAACTTTGTAAGCTGAAAGGGGCATAATTCTAAAATTTGACACAAGGGAAAAGCCTCATTAACATAAGGAAGTATTATTATTTTCAATAGAATCTTTCAAAATAAACAAGATGTTACACTATATCATTAAATACAACCAAAATTCTAAATGACGGGCAGAATTCTGAAATAATAATAAAACACTTTATCATAAATTTAAACCAAATTTCTAAGCAAAGGAATAATCCTAACAAGAGCCATGTTACACATGGTTAATCCCCCCGCCGGGAAGAAGCTACCTGAAGGTTGTACTTTCAAACACTCAATGTAATAATGTTTGAAGAAAATCCCACAAAAAATAGGCAAGGTAGAAATATTGTTCTTGCAAACTGCACTTCGTACCAATGTGCTATGTCAGTGTATTAAGTTTGAAGAAAATCGCTCAAGCACTTTTGGAGTTATGCTTCGGACTAAGTTTTTCAATTAAATCTGATAAAGGGGAATAATTCTAAAAGTAGGCAAGGTAGAGTTATTATTCTTTCACACTGCACCTCCTCCAAATGTGCTCTTTCAGTATATGAAGTTTGAAGAAAATCACTCAAGTACTTTTGGAGTTATGCTCCGGACAAATTTGGAACGGACGGACACACGGACGGACAGAGACCATTTCTTCACCTTTGGCGGGGGGATAATAAGTTCAAGAATTCAAGAATTAGATATACATGTACATGCTGGGATTTTTAAAATGTAAACAAGTAAATCTCATTAAGGGGAATAACTCTAAAAAATAGGCAAGGTAGAGTTACTGGACTTGCACACTGCACTACCTACCAATGTGCTCTGTGAGTGTATGAAATTTGAATAAAATCCCTCAGGTAGTTTTGGAGTTATGCTCCGGACAAAATTTATCAAGTAATTCTGATAAAGGGGAATAACTCTAAAAATAGGCAAGGTAGAGTTATTGTTCTTGCACACTGCACTACCTACCAATGTGCTCTGTCAGTGTATGAAGTTTGAATAAAATCCCTCAAGTAGTTTTAGAGTTATGCTCCGGACAAAATTTATCAAGTAATTCTGATAAAAGGGAATAACTCTAAAAATAGGCAAGGTAGAGTTATTACACTTTCACACTGCACTACCTACCAATGTGCTCTGTCAGTGTATGAAGTTTGAATAAAATCCCTCAAGTAGTTTTAGAGTTATGCTCCGGACAAAATTTATCAAGTAATTCTGATAAAAGGGAATAACTCTAAAAATAGGCAAGGTAGAGTTATTACACTTTCACACTGCACTACCTACCAATGTGCTCTGTCAGTGTATGAAGTTTGAATAAAATCCCTCAAGTAGTTTTGGAGTTATGCTCCGGACAAAATTGTTTCGGACGGACGCACGGACGGACGAAGGGCATTCCTAATATCCCCTCCGCCTTTGGCGGGGGGATAAAAAAAAATTGCTAATACAGTTATGCCCTTTGTTTCACAGCAAGGAAAATTATTAAGTAAAATGGAGCATAATTTTGTAAATATTTACATCAGAGTTATGCCCCTTGTCCCAACAGCAGGGCCTTGTCACCATAAGCTAATTAAATTAAATTAAATTTCAATTGAAACCCCTCAATAATTTACAAGCTGTTAAACGTAATAAAAGATTTTACCCAAAATTTCAAGTTAAAAGCCAGCATAATTCTGTAAATATTCCTAGCACAGTTATACCCCTTGTCCCATACTGGGTGATTTACTGGATAAGTAAACATTCCATTTAGTATAAACAAATATATACAAAATTAAAAATCTAAAAGAAGTGAACAACATTAAAAGAATCCAACATAAATTATTAACATGGAAAATCTGGAAGAATCATTTGACATATTAAACCAAGTAATTTGACCTCAGCACTTGACACAATTATATGAAATATTAACAGCATTTGTTCAGGTTTATATGATTAAACTGCCCACTCAGGACAAAGTTACCACAGCAGTGCAAGTGTTAAATGAACATACTGGAGAAATCATGCTGTAATATACGTTAGATCTCAATAATTATGGAACTGTCAGAATATATCACATAAATTCCTAAAACTTATTGGTCTTTAATAGTTGTTACAACAATGAATGAATAACATCAAAGCAAAAAACATGGAAATTAAACTACATATCACACAGTCAACAACAAATTTATTAGTAACTGTATAGTTTAAATATCAAAAATGAATAATATATCATATCAATTAATGAATATCAGATAGACAATGATTAAATAAATATGAAGGACAAATACCATCAGTATAACTATGCTTCATTTCCAAATGACCAATTAAGTATGTATGACATGACTTCCTTGTCTAACCTGTGTAACTGTTTCAGAAAGTTAAGTACAAATAAGTTAAAACATCAACTGGAAAACAAAACAGACTATCAGAAGGACCAAAGTATTCGCTGGGAAGTCTTTTGTACAGTAGAATTGCCACTTATGTGAGTAATGCCCTCTTTGCTTATAAGCCCAATCTCAATTAAAGGTCTTTTAATGAGATCAGTAAAACTAAAAGGCAAGTTGACCCAAAGCCCTGTTCAATGGAAAACATGTAACTAAAAAACAAGCAAGTTTCTTTAAGGTCCAAATTCTTTTCTTTTACTGAAGGGTCAGACCCTCGACTTTTTCACGTGATCGAAAAAGCCAAACACTCAGTCACTATGTAAATCTTCAAACAAAATACTTAAAAGCATAGGCTATCACATTGTCACTGTGGCAATCCTCAATCAATTAGGCAATCACCTTACTTAAAGACATTGGTAAACAGTCACTGTGGTAACTTTCAACTGACTCACATAAAAACATAGTCAATCAGTCATTGTGGTAACCTTCAAGCAACTTACTTAATAACATAGGCAAACAGTCACTGTGGTAACCTTCTATCAACTTACTTAAAGACATAAGCAAACAGTCACTGTGGTAACCTTCAATCAACTTACTTAAAGACATAAGCAAACAGTCACTGTGGTAACCTTCTATCAACTTACTTGAAGACATAAGCAAACAGTCACTGTGGTAACCTTCATTCTACTTACTTCAAGACATTGGTAAACAGTCACTGACAGGCAAACTCAGTGTGGTAACCTTCAATTAACTGACCTAAAGACATAGTCAAACAGTCTCTGTGGTAACCTTCACTCACTTACTTAGACATATTTTAAGCCAACAGTCATTGTGGTAATCTTCACTGACTTACTTAAAGACATATTTTAAGCAAACAGTCATTGTGGTAACCTTCACTGACTTACTTAAAGACATATTTTAAGCCAGCAGTCATTGTGGTAACCTTAACTGACTTACTTAAAGACATATTTTAAGCAAACAGTCATTGTGGTAATCTTCACTGACTTACTTAAAGACATATTTTAAGCCAACAGTCATTGTGGTAACCTTCACTGACTTAGTTAAAGACATATTCTAAGCAAACAGTCATTGTGGTAACCTTCACTGACTTAGACATATTTTAAGCCAACAGTCATTGTGGTAACCTTCAATGACTTACTTAAAGACATATTTTAAGCCAGCAGTCATTGTGGTAACCTTCACTGACTTACTTAAACTCTTATTTTAAGCCAGCAGTCACTGTGGTAACCTTCACTGACTTACTTAAAGACATATTTTAAGCCAACAGTCATTGTGGTAACCTTCACTGACTTACTTAAAGTCTTATTTTAAGCCAGCAGTCACTGTGGTAACCTTCACTGACTTACTTAAAGACATATTTTAAGCCAACAGTCATTGTGGTAACCTTCAATGACTTACTTAAAGACATATTTTAAGCCAGCAGTCATTGTGGTAACCTTCACTGACTTACTTAAAGTCTTATTTTAAGCCAGCAGTCACTGTGGTAACCTTCACTGACTTACTTAAAGACATATTTTAAGCCAACAGTCATAGTGGTTATCTTCATCAAATTACTTAATTACATAACAATGAATCAGACAAAAACATACAGAGCTCAGTGAACATAGCAGACAATTTTAAGTCATCCAAATTAAAAACATTTCACACCAGCTACAATTTTAAGAACTATCAAATGGTAACTTTTCTAAATGGCTGAGGCTTAGGTCCACATCATATGAAATATGGAACTTGTGTTAAAAATATGATAACAAACAATAATTTAAAACCATTTGACAAAAATTCAATAAATCATTTCAGGAAAACTGTACAAACCTTGCTATCTTGGTCCAGAAAAAGTGCAGTATGAAATTATTACGTTAAACTTTCCTAAAAAAATATTTTAAACAGAAAAATGAATGATATACTGTACTTTCTACTGACACAAATAACAAAACAAATACCAAAGAAATACTACAACAGAACTCACTGAAGCATAACAATGTAGACAGAAAATAATGATGTAAGACTCACTCATGTGTATACTGTGTTCTTATTACAAAGTGCAGTCATAAAACAATGTTGTTTTTTTTTCAACTCAAAAGTTTAGTAACAATTTTCATTTTACATCCATTAGGAAATAATTCTTAAACATTATGATAATTATGCTTATCAACTGATTCCTTGGTTCAAATGTCAGTTTGCGCTGACCTAAAGGATGCTGTAAGTCACTTGAGACTCTAGATGTCTTAAGTTATTTCTTGTGGCAGCCTGACAATCTACACCTCAACCCCTCATCCTCCAATGCAAAGGAAATAATCCTGCTAATAAAGCAGCCCAACGTTAAAGGTGAACATGAGAAAGACATGTTTTTTCTTTTTTTGGTCCAACATTTTGGCAATTAAAGGGCGATGACTCCCTGTTATGCCAATTTGAAGATTTTAGAAACACTACTAACAAAATTTATCTCCCCCTTTTGAATGTTTATCAAAGTTTATCAAATATGAACATGCACGTAGCATGTTTGTCACCCTGACCTCAAATTGATGTCAGTTTGTGATCTTGTTAAAATATGAGTCAGTGAATTAATTTTGCACACAAAAAAAACCCGGCTCAATTATCTCCCTTATGTAAGAGAAGCTTTATTGCTTACCTAAGTTAAAAGTCTATAACTTTTTCCAAATTTCAATTTCAAGTTGGTAATTGTGCATAAACTGCAATAAAATACATTACAATAATTGATAGCTGTTGTAGAAAACACATTAGCTTAATTTAATCCTCTTTGGATGGGAAATTGTTGTCTAATTCTGTGGTTCACAAAATATTTTGTCGTTCCAGCTCAATGACTATATAAAGCTCCACGGTGCTACATTTGAACAAGTTAAACAGCGGAACAATGTCACACTCTGGGCATTAAGTGTATTTGTATTGTGGTGGTAAATAAAAGCTTGACGGCAAATGAAAAGATAATCAACCAGGCATTGCGAAAATCGTTAGGACAAACGTCCTGTTTCATTACAAGAGAATTCACAGGTACAATGACAACTTGTTCAAGACTTTCGCCTCTGACCTCAGCCTTTGTTTGTAACACTAAGCGAAAAATATCCGAGACTTAAGCGTAAAAAAATTTGTTTGCCGATTTTAAAGAGAGGTACCCAGAAGACAGGGTTCAATTCATGCAAACAAAACAGTAACTGTGCATAAATACCACCGATCTTAATTACAAGGAAGAAATCACACACACTGCTGAACAAAACAAATCTGTGTTAAGGTGATTTTATTAAAAAAAAAAAAAAACGTATTTTTCTTCGGTCTGACGGTTAAGAGGACTGTGTTCTTTGAAACACTCAGGATAAAAACATTTGCTCCAAGAGATTCAATTTCATTGCAATGCACTCTGAAACTATTTTGAACATGTTTTTGGTTTTTGACACTACTCAAGGGAGTGTTGCATACAAGCATAGTTTCTTAACTGTTTGTTGTTGTTTTTCTGGCCAATGAAACGGTGGGGGTGGGGGGGTCGGGGGAACGCCCAGGAGGGGGGAGAGGAGGGTGGGGGCATGCAGAGAGAGGGGGAAGGGGGATAAGGGATGTCCCCATGGAGAGGGGGTCAGGAGGAGTGGGGAAGTACTTACCCATCCCATGTAAGTTAATAGTTTATTTCTAGACTTAAGAAGTTTTTCCTATATATAAGTATAAGCAAAATCAAGTGACCTCTGTGGTGGGGCTAATTTTGACCCCAGGGACATGGGTACAAAAAAAATTTGTAGGGGTCTTGCTGGTGATCAAGTATTTCAAGTTTGAAGGGAATATCTTTGACACTTTTTGAGAAATGGACACTGAGATAAAAGGTTAACCAAGAAATTCCAAGTCGAAAAAGGGAAATAACTTTTCAAAAATAAATTTGAGGGTTATCTGCCCTTTATAAATGGTGTCACATTTTGATAGTGAACATGTATTCTAAATCTGAAGTAAAAAGCTTTGAAAGTTTCTGAGAAAATGGACCTTAACAAAAAGGTAAACCAACGCCTATGCTGACGAGAGGGTCATGACAATAGCCCCACTTTTTTTTCTTCGAAACGTGGAGCTAATGATGGAAGAATAATACAGAAGGTCTGTCTTTGAAAACTTTCATGGATAATTTATGGAATTTGATAGTCAAATTTGCAAACTGTGCATGATTATATTCTGGTAACTAGTACCACAGTTAAGTGAAATGCATTTTCAGAACTTCACATACATACTGTTTTGGCCTTTGCATAGAACAGTAATGGATTTCAGAATAAAACTGGGAGAAATTTTCTTGGAAAAAAATTGCAAAAAACTTAAAAGTAAACAACAACAATACAATATTAATAATACAATCAAATGTTCTAGGCATACAAATTTTGAGAGCAATATTGCATTATAATGCAAAACAACATTTAAGAAAAAGAGAACTGTCATGCTGTCAACCAGAAGTAATTTTGTGATACTTTGAAAGAAAAAGTCCTTGTGAAAATAGAGCAAATTAATGTAGCTGCAGTGCAGATAAAACTGGCAAAAGTATGAGGCAAAAATAAATTGCTTCCCCAAGAATGTTCCATGAATTGTCATGGTTCCATTCAAAACATTCTGACGTTGCACTTTTCTGTCACTAAATAAAATCAAGGGAGACAACACATTATCACTAATTGAAATCAAGGGAGACAAATCACTGTAAATTGTTTCCTTGAAAAAAGTCTACTGGTATATTCTGTTCCAACTTCTATTTGATATGGTATATGCAGAAGCGTTTTTTTCTGAACTGAAGAAATAAATATGACTGAACTGAGAAGAACTCCCTTTATCTAGAAGACTTTTTCTGTCGTTATTTTACCAATCTGATAAATCTAGCATCAAAATGGTTCCTTTTAAGACACCATAGGTCACTACTGCTAATCATAAATTTGAATAAATTCCTGGGTGATAATCAATTTGTTTTAAATAGCTTATATACTGTGTGCTTAGTACATTGTTGCTCTTAAGACATAACTGATAATGATGAACCAGTCACCATGCTAATCATCTTGTGTACAGCTGAATACATGATACCAATGACAAAAAGTTGCAAGATATAACACTAATGACTTCCCATTAATTTACACATTAAAATATATTTCAAAAGAATATTTGACAATTACACCAGGTTTGTAAAATAACAATAGAAAATTACAAGCCAAATGACAGTTTTTCTGTGGTCACAGGTGGCCGCAAAGTTCATTAGCAGAATCACCAGTTACCATGGCAACTGTTTAACAATGCCTGAGATGTTACCATGACAACTTGCCACAAGCTGGTCACACTTAACACTTTATTTGACACATATCAGAAATTGTCTTTTATCTTAAGTAAACAAAAGGCAGGATGTGTATATAACGTCTAAACCAACCTTTTTTCACTTTGTTAGTATGGAGGGGAAAAAAAAAAAGGTAAAAATAAAATATTATGAATGACACTCATGAAATGAAGGTGAAGAGAAAATAAAAACATAGCTCCAGCTATAGATATAGAGCATGTAATGTAACTCTAGTATAAACAGAAAGTAGAAGAAATGATTAATGAATTCATTGCAAACAAAAATAACAACATAACTCTGAAAATTAAAGTGTACATAAGAGTTAACTTAGCATCTAATTGACACATTATGTTCATGAACAAAATAAGGGTAACAACTCTAAATCCAGCAGAGCATATAAATATTATTCTAGTCAGTCTTGTGTGAAAACGGACAATTACCATATATAATGCAGCAAATAGCTTAAATTCTACTATAAATAACGAGAAAATAAGCAAAATAAAATTCAATTAAAAGCTAGCTTACCTGTAAAACTAATGTCTTCGTTAACTGAAATATAAATGACAGAAGAAAACGTTAAAACTTGGTTTTCCGACTGATTTTATTCAACACTGATATGAACCGTGAAATAAGAACACTGATAAGTCAGCTTAGTGTAAAATTGCCTGGCTGATTATTGACTGAAAATGTCACGCTTAACGGCTCTAAATAAATACCGTAATAAGTGGAATAAAGGCCTAGCTTAGTGACAGATTTATATCACTTAGTAGTTTTTGTATGGTTATTGTATTTCTTATCAGCAGCACATTTGTTAACGCATAAATGGTTTATCTCGACTGTGAATGAACAAGGAAGTTAGGTGCATATTGCGCCTCAAGTTGCCTAGTAACATGCTGGTAACTGGGCCATAAAATCAACAATTACTCCAGATACATGCTGCTTAAACCAGGCCTTATTTGCATAACATATTGTTTCAAAATTTCCTACGCTGGTAAAACTCATGTTTTTAATTTTTCAAGCAGTTGCATGGCGCTGTGTATTTGACCATGAATCATCAGTTCATTACATGGGCCATTACACAGGAAATTGGCGAGGCTCTGAAGGAATGAAAATTAGCATAAAAATAGCTTAACAGGACATAGAACACATCAGAATTAAGCGTAAATCTTTTATTCTAATGTTTTACCATTTCTAAACATCTTAAATATATTTGCAACTTTTTATTTTATGCCATCAGTTTGAATCTCACAATCTCAAAAGCAATCTCACTTTTTATGTCACTTCTGACATCTTATTTGTGTATGAGTTTTTAATCAAACATCTCAAGTTTCGGCACCTTCAGATGCCACTACAGGCAATATTTCGGTCATGTAAAATGGCACAACCATGTCATACTTAAAATGATTGCAATGTGGAGTGTAAATTACAGATAAGATCCTGGACATGCTTATACACACACACATACAGACATGGCCTAGTGACCTCACACTGACATGCATGACAGATAAAACTTCCCATATCAATATTTTACATTGTTATCTTATATTTTTTCCTTTATGAAATAATGTTTCTCATTGTAAACTGCACCCTAAAATGGAGTAGTTTTCTAGGCAAGGGTTTTCCTGCACTGAATCTGACTTATTGCTGGAAAAATCAAACTGGACCTTGGAATATAGTGTGACTGGATCTGTCTGATTTGAGGTGAAAACAGACAGATGGACAGACAACTACATAAATTCAGCGAGAGAGAGAGAGAGAGAGAGAGAGAGAGAGAGAGAGAGAGAGAGGGAGGGAGAGAGAGAGGAGAGAGAGAGAGAGAGAGAGAGAGAGGGAGGCTACAAAAGCCTACTGTGAGTGCTAGAAGCTGATAGGTGAACTGAGCTGGATGGGGAACACAAACTTGTTCAGTTCCTGTGTATTTATAGTCCATACCTTGCTGACCTCATCAAATACAAGAACAAGATACACTGTAAGAACTAGACACTCATTCTAATCAAGAACTCCTTCCAAAGATACTAGGTCAAAAGTGGGGCTCTTAGAGAAAAGGTTGGCAAAAGGACTTAAGTGTATTGTCTGAGTGTTCGGAACTGAATACCACAGCAGAGGTCTGCTACACAAGCTGAAGAGGTCGGTTGCACAGAACAGAATTTGTAGTGATGGAAAACATACCAGTGTCAATGTAGAGCTGTAAGTAAAACGTGGGTACCGTTTCAAATACTGAGCAATAAATGGACTTAATTAGCTTTATTGAGAAACAGGCAAAATTCCATGGAAAGCAGATTTAAATCATAGCCTGGATTTCAAAGTTTTCTGATTCACAAAGGTAACTAAGATCTGGCATGAAAGTTGCCAAAGTTACTAGAACGCCTTGCTACTTCTCCGATCCTGACAAGCATTGAAGTAAAAATTCACTGTAGTTAGTAGTACTGATCATTTCAGAAAGATTATTAGACCTTGCCTTGTAATGAGCCTTATTAACAGTTCATTAAGTCAACCATTGTTTGTATGCATTGGCAAGAGCCGAACACAAAGGCGGAGGTCTTGATTAGGTCAGACATCATTAGTTTCTGGATTGCAACTGTGCCATAATGAGGAATTATTTACGACCAATGAGCCGTAAAATTGATTTCTGTTAATGATTCTATATTGTAGTGTATATTTAGCCAAGTACAGGCCAGATTAAATGTATAACAAAAACTTGTTGCAGAATCACAATAAATATTGTAGAAATTTAAGTTAACAGACAAAGAACAAGTTTAAATATCAAAAACTTATAATATATCAGAGATACTTAAATGTAGTGTAAATGAGATTAAATGTTTTAAAAATAAACAGGAACATTTCTTTTTGAATCAGCCCTGACAGACTGCAGGAGCTTGTGGTGCTGCGCAACTGTGTTCTGCAGCCATTGGGGGATAGGCAAGTCTGCCGCCTTACATGACCTAAGTTTTGGAAATCTAAAATCATATGCCTCACCCTGCTGAATTTCTATAATGAACTTGTTTATTGTTCAATTTGGAGGGACTTAACATTTTAAGGGGAGTTGACCAAAAACTTGTTGACTTAAGAACAAACTTGGAAGACTCGGGTAAGACTGAAACATCAGATGTGTAAAACTGTACAGTAGGGACTGAAGAATGATTTTGTAGAACACTACAATTTCTTTCTATTTCCACTCATTCAGAAGATTTTCTATTGTACTTCAGAATAAAATACCTTAGAAATATACCTGCCACTATTTTAATTTATTATACCTCACGTAAACTGCCAATACTAAATTCCCCTAGGCGATCGGGCTTTTAAAACTAATGTTACATTTTGCATCAGTTCAGAGGGTAACATTTTTTTTTCAAAAACCCTCCGGGTGTTATTGTTTTTTTTGCACACCCTGCAGAAAATTCAAGCGTCTGATAACGTCGAATGCGCTTATTGAATATATTGAATGTAAGCGTTTAGCTGAGTTTGATTCGACTTATTACCAAACGAAAACAGTCCTAAGGTATATATAACATGATCACATGTATGGTTCGGTATAATAAAATAAATAACACACATCAGCGAGAGTGATAGAGGATATTGACAACCCTCAAAAAACAATAACACCCTCGGCTGTCGCCTCGGGTGTTATAGTTTTTTCGAGTTGTCAATATCCTCTATCACCGTCGCTGATGTGTGTTATTTATATATTATTATACCTCACGTAAACTGCCAATACTAAATTCCCCTAGGTGATCGGGCTTTTAAAACTAATGTTACATTTTGCATCAGTTCAGAGGGTAACATTTTTTTTTCAAAAACCCTCCGGGTGTTATTGTTTTTTTGCACACCCTGCAGAAAATTGAAGCGTCTGATAACGTCGAATGCGCTTATTGAATATATTGAATGTAAGCGTTTAGCTGAGTTTGATTCGACTTATTACCAAACGAAAACAGTCCTAAGGTATATATAACATGATCACATGTATGGTTCGGTATAATAAAATAAATAACACACATCAGCGAGAGTGATAGAGGATATTGACAACCCTCAAAAAACAATAACACCCTCGGCTGTCGCCTCGGGTGTTATTGTTTTTTCGGGTTGTCAATATCCTCTATCACCCTGGCTGATTGTGTTATTTATATAGTGTTCAATTACACCTGAAGCAGTAAGGAGTTCGGTTGAGCTCAGGTTTAATTGCATTTAACGACTTAAATTTTGACAGTCATAGTCAAATCTGGTGGGCAGTATACTTAACCATAAATTCCTGCCAAACACCAGCACTAGACTGTTAATAAAGTCATTCTTAAGTCATTCTCTAAATGAAACTGCCAACATTCTTACCTAAATGGCAATGGTCCGTTGACGCACTCGAACCTATGGACCGGCAATCAATTTGAGGACAAAGGAATTTGTTGTCTTTTAAATGGCCTCAAACAGATTATGTATTTGAAAGCAGTTCATATGCTAGCTATATCCTATAAAATAAGACAGACCTACCTCCAACCTTGGTACTGGCCTCAAACCAGGGACCATAATACTCTGGATTAAATCTCAATAAAGTCACAAAATTTTTACGAACAAGAGGGATCCCTGGATCCCTCACCTGAGTACTTTGCCTAAGGGTCTACCGATAAACAAACATCAGATGCAACATTACATTTTCTAACTGAAGATATTCAAAGATCTCATATTTTATACAAAAAAAATCCATGGGGCAGAGGCAATTTCGTGATAACAACTTGTGAGTAGATGTCATTTGGAGCCATATATTGAAGAAAACCTATTTTTAGCTCCGGTGGCCATTTTGTTCAAAGGAGCAGAACCGTTTAAGCTATTTTAAAGCAAGGGTATATAAGGAACATTTCCATGATATTTGATGGAAAATTACCTTGTCATTGAGGAGAAGATGCTGTTCGATTTCCTTTCTACTTTTAGCTTTAGCAGCCCTTATGTGCCATAGAGCAGAATGGTTTGAGCAATTTTAGAAAAGGACAATATAAGGACAATTTCTGTCAAATTTGGTTTAAAATGGCTGAGTGGTTTTGGAGGAGATGTCATTTGAAGCAAAATATTGATGAAAATCTATTTTTAGCTCTGGTGGCCATTTTGTTCAATAGAGCTGACCCTTTTAGAAATTTTAATAGAGGGCTATGTAAGGAACATTTCTGTGTAATTTGGTGGAAAATCTCCCAACCATTTGAATTTTTTTCTATATTTAGCTTTTGTAGCCCTTATGTGCAATGTAGCGAACGGTTTGAGCAATTTTAGGAAAGGGCAATATAAGGAACATTTCTGTAAAGTTTGGTTAAAAATAGCTTTGTGGTTTAGGAGATGTCATTTAAAGTAAAATGTTGACAACGGACACAGGCTGATCACAAAGCTCACCTTGAGCATTTGCTCAGGTAAGCTAAAAATGATGAAAACTCATTGAAAAACAAACTGTATAACTGACACGGCAGATAAAAATCATTGTTAGTTTTAAGTTTTAATATTACAGCTCTCTTTGAAATTTGCATCATAAATAACTGGTTTGTTTTTTTTTGCAATAAATATCAACTGTTCAATCTTCTCATCACATGGTACAAATATATTCCCTGCTCAGACAAGGGTTTAAGCTTCCTGGTAGGACAGTCTGTCTTCTTACTGACAGCAGCCCTTTAATATCCCTCTGTGAATCTTTAAAAGCTCTTATTTTAATACTTGTATGAGAATCAGTCCTCATTTCACTTGGTTTCAAAAAAATTTTCAACTAACTTAACAAGCTTACTAGAGACAAACATCTTGTGAGACTGGGGAGAGAGATGTCTTGGTCATATTGGGAATACGAGTCCTTTAGCAACTTGTGTGCGAAAGAACACTAGTTGAAAAACAACATTCTGTATAAGCAAATTTAATGGTGAAATGGAGGTGCAATGGTCATGGGGTTTGAGCACAGTACTCAGGACCCAGTCCTGAGGTCACCACTTCTAATCCCATCTGAGGTGCTTTGTTCTGCTCAAGCACTTCTTTGAATCCAGGTAGTATTCATGAAGCGGAATCAATGGAAGTTGGAAAAACTTGTTTTCCAAATCATGTAAGATAAACAGGTTTAAACTAAATGGTGAAAGGTTTGCTGTAATGACGACAAAACAGTACTAGCGGCACAAATTCAACTATAAAACCCACCACTTCACAGTATTTTCACTGAAATGACCCCATTTTTGGAGTCCTGGGGTTTCTACTTGAACCTGAACCTGTAACCCAAACACTGTGCCTTGCCATTTTTTCTAATTCATACCATAATTAAGATACTGCTGTAAAATTGTGAATTACATGTAAAATAAAAGCCATTTCTATTTCATGGTAGATACTGCTAAATTACGTGGCAATTTCACTCATCGCTTTTAAACGAGATATTTTATCTACAATATATCATAATCAATACAAGTAAAGCGTAGCTATAAAGGCATGCATGAATTAATCAACCGATCTTTCATTAATGTGAAACATCAAATCTATAGTGATCTAACTACTGGTTCCCCCTCCTCCCATTACATTTCACTGCATTTCATTGAATTTGATTACATTTTCAAATATTGAGTGACGGTGTTACAGGCAAAAGAAAGGGACTCCACTTAAGGTGATTTTTGTTGTTGTTGTTGAACTTGCATTTATTAAAATTTTGTCTTTTATCTATATCATTTCTTTGAAAGTATCGATGTCTTTTTAGATGGGCCAGTTTTTAAATAATACTTTAAATATTTTTGATTCTACAAACTGATTTTGCTGTGACTTTTAAAAATCTTTCGACACTTTCATCAAACAAACATTGATTTGAAGTATGCTCAATTCTTGTCACCATCAGCTATGATTACCTTAATATATTCAATACCTTCCATGAAAATTAAACCTGGTATATATCAAATTCATTGACTGTGCAAATTTTAAACCAGGAAAATGGGTACAGAGGAAAAAAGATAGCTCACCATACAGGAAGAAATATCCTACTGTGACATACTGCCTTTTTTTTTTTTTTAGGGAAAAAGAAATTTTGGGTACATTTTCTTAGAGCAAATGTGCTTAAGAATGGCTCCAGATAAAATAAGGGATAATATCCCATTTATATCAGCGTAATAACTTTATGCACTTGTCTATATATGAATCTCTATATACAGACAAACTGGCTCTTAAAATAACATCTATTCTAGTACTCAAATCCATTTCAGACAGTTATAAGTTTGAATAAGTTTTCTGGTATATATCAGAAACAGTTATCATAAAACAACAACAACAACAGAAATTAAGATCTTGGTGTAAAACCACTGTAAATAGATAGTCCTATGATTCGTAATCACAGATAGGACAGTTTTGCACTGAAGACTAACAGGGAAATACAGTAAGACAGTTTTGTAGTATCAGTTCAGAGTACCAATACACTGCAACAACTCTATACATGTATACTATAAACACTAAATCACTTTATAATACTTATAAATACCTAACATGTCATAATAATACATTTTCTTACAATCTTAAGAATGAATACATGTTTATAACTTTAATTACCCTAAATAATTACAAAATACTTGAAAAATACTGGAAAAAAAATACAGAAAGAGGAAACTCACCCAAGAATATCCTCCTAAGAAATGCAATGAACCATGAGCTCTGTAGGCCGATCAATATTCAGTAGAAGAGGCTACAGCAAATCTATAATTCAAGCATAACAACCCGACTATGCCTCAATAGTTCTCTCTTATCACTTGAATGACTCCAGCTGTGTTACCGTTAGCTATCAATATCCTGAGGCCACTGACAGGGAAATCTGTTCTGCATGAGGTTATCAAAGGGAAACTTGGATATGCCTTAAAAAAATACTAAAATTAATCAGCAGTTATATTCCAGGAAGAAAATGTGATGACGATTATTTTTTTTTCATTGAAAAAGTTCATTTGATTTGTTTAAAAACTTATAGAATACAAATTTGGCTGTACATGTAAAAAGCATACAATGTACTCACAATGGAGTTATCTGCCCCTGGATAGAGAGAAGTTTATCAAGCCAAGACACTGAATAATTATTTCACCACACAAAATAATCACAAGCATGAATATAGACAGACGTGCCCAGAATTCAGTGTCATATATCAAAGTTATGCATGGCTAGTTTTATCTATACACCTCATTATTACAAACCATTATGCATGATTGCTTAAACAGTGAATAATGAGCAATTAGACACTGCATACTATTAAATCATGAAATAAGTAATACAATATATTGATACGCTTTTGATATGTTTTTCAATTAAGCCATAGATATTAATCTAATTCTAATGATTTCTAATGAAAATCTACAAATACACTGCTATAAAACTCATTTAGAATATATCAATCGCTGAAAAGAAAAAGAAAGACTGTGAAAGGTACTTGAAATTATTTGAAATCTGACAATTCATCTTCTTGAAAGAAATACCCCAGCACTTACATCAAATTTTGTTCATAATGTTATTAGAGAAGATAAGACAAAATTGAAAAACCAAGATTAAAGGGGGATAATTCCTTTCACACATCACAGAGTTAAGTAACCTGGTGTTCTCCAGCAGACAAACACTTACAGTAAGATTTTTCAAGTTAAAATTTGATAACTTTGAAGATGATGAAGATTATCTGTCTTCATAAAACAAAATTATGCATATTATAAAGGGAAACTATTTAAGAAATAGTTATCACTGAGTTAATCCCCTTCTCATAACATTCTGCACTTTCAATCAATTTTCAATGAAATGCTACTGGTACTATTTATACATATATCAAATTGTAAACGGGTCTGAAAAACAATCAAAACAATGCTGACAAAGATTATAAAATCACTTCTTTCTCTCTTGAGTAGGTTATATATATTTATTTATATATAAACTTTTCTCATTTTGAGAGTGTGTTCTCCTCTTCACCATACTTAATCAAGCTATTACTGTACACTCATCTATTTGTTACGGTCAGTGCACAATTTTCGCATAAACTTTATGTCTGCAAACACAGCTTCTAGCAAACGGTACAAAAACTTGAGCCTGCCTATCAGAAACTTGGAAAATCCATACATTCATCCAAGCTTGAATGCTTATTCATTCTTGCGAAAACTACAGATGAGGAGAATACTGTTTGTATACATATGGTGAAGAAATTAATGCATCACAGCGAAACCTAATTTAACATTCTAACGGAAAAACATCTTACCTAACGGCACATCGCTTGCTGAAGCATGACTACCAAACTGTGTGTGCGCATGTAAAATGAATCAAGATTTGCGACTTAAACATTTGCCGGCATCAGATAACTGAAATTATGCCCCAGAATCTCAGCCAAGTGTTTCAGCTTAGCCGTCCATGAAGCGAAAAACTGATTATGATAAATTGCTATGGCATACTGTTTTATCCCGTGAAATAGATTTAATGTGTTTAGCAATTTTTCGTTTCTGAGAACAGTGCCAGAAACTAAAGGCTCGAAGTTCTATCAATCTAAACTGGGCCTTGACTGTAATCAAATTCACTTTTAACCTCCAGGGTAAAAAAAAGTCTATTTTTTTATATTTTGAAAAATTATAATATTTAAATTAATTATAAATAAATATAAACAATAAATAAATAATTTTGGAACTTTAATGTATACAAAAGAGAAACAGCAAATTGGCCTTATTGACATATCCTGTTCACACTTAAAGCTACTTGTTCATTACTTAACCTGTACCCATCTTGAGGCAATTGACTGCCTTTGCGACCAGTGCAGACCAAGATCAGCCTGCACATCCATGCAGTCTGATCATAGTCTGCACTATTTGCCATTCAGTCAGTAAATTCTCAATAAGCAACCCCATGAACAGTCCAAATTGAAAGATGTCCATTTTAGATACTTAACATGGTAAGGGTTAATTATCTTTTTCCAATTCAGTAACCTTCCTTGTACTTGACAGACAGAGTTACCTTTCCTTATTTCAAAAGGCACCATTCACAGCTTTGGCTATCACAAGTGTAGTTGCTTATATAGTTTACCTCTTTGAAAATCATGCACAGTTCTTTTCATGTGATGACCAATGGAAATTAAAGGGAGATAATTCTAAATTAAGAGCATGACACAATGAGAACAAGCACCCTCCAGTTACTTGGATCTTTCATGAGTGAAAATCTTGTATAGAGGTCAATACTAACAAATAATGTAAGCTATCACTTGGGCAGTCCCTGCTGTTTCCATGTCTACAACCTCTAAATCTGAATCTGAAATACTCTTGCAAGTTCATGAATCTAATTCTTGTACAATTATTATCCAGGAGGGTTTAATGAAACAAATGCTTGGAATATGAAAAAATTCATCAGTTTATGAACTTGAAATAGTTCATAAAACATACATGAACTGCTGATTCTGTGACTCTTACCAAGGAGTAATATCATGGACATGAACTGTTTAAGAATTAACAATTCTTTACTGTCACTGTCCATGTACAGTTCATGAACTATTTAATCCTTTGGCTGTTATTTGCCGTTACTTTATCATAATTTAAGAATTATTCCTTACAGTAAGAATTAACAGTTTATATTGTCAATAATCTTCCAGAATTTTTTCTAACAAGGTCTGGTCATTAAACGTTTTAGCTGTAACTGATATTTGACAGTGTAAACATTATTTTCTAATTTCCACTTAAAAATACAAAAACAAAGTACACAAGAATAAAAAAAAATATTTTAAAATTGCGGGTCCTAGAATCAGAGCAGCATGGAAAAAACTGGATACATCTATCTTTATAGAGAACCATGTCAGATACACCTGAGACACAGTCTAAGTAATTACCTGTCGACAAACCTTTCTGTTACCATAGTAACCACTCAAACTTCAGGAATCATCAATTTTCTGCGATATATTGTTCCACACAGTAGGTTTCCCAGTGAATGCATGGCTGACAACATGCGACAAAATCAATGAAGCAGAGTATAATAGGTTGTCAGTGGAATAATGGACATACCAAACTATACAGGTAATAAATGTAACTAGGTGACTATGAGCTATTTATGACAGGATGAAGTACAGCATATAACCTACTCAAGTACCCTCCTCCCCCATATCCGCCAAGTTTCCTCATCCTTAAATTATTAAAATACCGGTAATCAGAAGATCAGCAAGTTAAATGTTGCCTTAGCTGAAATCCACTGAAGAAATAAATACAACATTGATAAAATATTGTCAAATATGAAAATTTGACTCTAGAAATAGAAGTTCTTATCAACTCAACTTTACCTACACAAACTCCATGCACAAGATTCACACAACCCTTTAATATCTTCCTATCAACCTCAGCAAATGAAGTTTGAATATTCTTACGAACATGAAAGTCCATAACAGAAAGATGCAATGCATCTTAGAATATACAACCCAAAGTGGGATTCAGACTCTGATCTTAGCACATCGAAGGCCAACACTCTAACCACTGAACCAAAGAATCAATTCCCTGGCGCAGATGTCAGAGGTTGTATCTATACAATTATATGAAGGTATGCACTAGACCGTAACAATAATGCATATAGATCAATATAATCTATTTCAATGAAACTGCACAGTAACTGCCTGGTCAAATAGGTCAGCAGGAAGTCGACCGATTGCCTACTTTCTGAACTGGTATCAGTTCCGTGAAACACTTTAAAACAGCCATTATGTTATTATAATAACAGCCATCATGTTATTATAATAACAGCCATCATGTTATAATAACTATTAGTATTCAGTATTACCAAGCAACTACTAAACTGAGCTGCTGATATTAATGGGCTGTCACTTACTAGAAGCCCAACTCAAGGTCAAGAGTTAGATACCCAGCTCCTACACAAAACACAAATATGAATCTTTTGGATGAGAAGTATATCAGTTACTAATGCTGGAGATGTATTCTAAATTGGGTAAGACCAATTAAATTCTTCAATTCTCTTTGGCTAATTGTTTTTAATGCCACACCAAGTGGTATATAGTAAACAAAATCGTCTGTCTGTCAGTCCGTCCGTCCATCCCCATTTTGTCCGGAGCATAACTCCAAAAGTATACAAAGCATTGACTTCAAACTAGGCATATAGCTTGATGGCACTGAAAAGAAGTGCAGTGCACAAAAACCATTACTCTAGCCATGATAATTTTTGAGATATCTCCCCTTTTCAGTTTTCCTTGTCCGGCCATTTTCTCATAAAGTATATAAGGGATTGGTTTCAGATTTGGAATAAAGGTTGTTCGTGATGAGGAGGAGCGCAGTGCACAAGAACCATAACTCCAGCTCACTTACATTTTGAATAATCTCCCTTTGTCATTTTAGCTTGTCACGAGCATAACTCATAAAGTATTGGAAGTAGCAACTTGAAACTTCATAGATAAATAGATCTCATTGAGCAGAAGTGCAGTGCACATAAACCCTAACTCTCTTTTGCATAAATTTGGAATTACTGCCGTTTAGAATTGTTCATACTTAATTTTAGTCCAGGGCGTAACACGAAAAGTATTGATGGTATCAACTTGAAACTTCATAGATAATAGATCTGAGATCTCATTGAGCAGAAGTGCAGTACCCAAGAACCATAACTTTTTTTGTGTGATTTGGAATTACTGCCCCTTGAAATCTTTTATACTTGATTTTTGTACGGGGTATAACTCAAAAAGTATTGGAGGTATCAACTTGAAACTTCATAGATAAATAGATCTCACTAAGCAAAAGTGCAGAGCCTAAGAACCGTAACTCTCTTTTGCATAATTTCAGAGCTGTCGGGTTTTGTTTGTCCAGGGCATAATTCGATAAGGGTGCCATTGTCACAAAATACACCCATCACAAAAGCTTTGCAGAAGATGTGGGCATAAAGGATAAAACAAGAGGTGTTAGTATGGAAGCAAGTTTGACTATTTCCAGTGCTGGATAGTGAAACAAACATTTGAAATGAACTTCTGACCTCTAAGTGTGATATTGACCTTTGACCTAGAGACCTGGTTCATGGTGAACTTTTGTATCAAGTAATACTAAAATCCCTCAATGCATGTAGAAGATAATGTTTCCCGACAAAATCTAGACATTTCATCATCTCTAGTGACCTTGACCTTGCATATATGGACCTGGATTATGCGTGTAATGCTTAGTCTCATGATGGCAAACATTTGTAATAGAATCCCTCCATTCATGATGACTAAATGGTCCATACTCACATTTTAGTATTTTTATCTGACTTTTGACCTCTGTGTGTGACCATGACCTTGGCCAAAGGGACCTAAATTTTGCACGCGAAACACTCTGCCTCACAATGGTGAACATTTATGCCAAGTTATTAAAATCCTTCAATGCATGTAGAAGTTTTGCTCCGGACAAGCGTTTTTCTCTGACTTCTAAGTGTGGCAGTTCTAGTTTTCACAGACTGCCAGATCACTCCCTTTCTGCCAATTTGCACCTTCAAACATTTCAAATTTGTTCAAAATTTGAATACAATCTACCACGGAAATTATCATATAAACCAAAATCCTTGGTTAGACTGCATAAACAGTGCAGAACAAATGCTATTAGTAACTAATTTAAGCAAAGTAGACCAACAACATCGACCTTACCAGTCAAAGAATTTAGGACCAGAAAACCACAAGCCATTTGGGCTAGGGGTTGGCAATATCTAATAGCCTGAAGAAGTTTTTACAAGTCCTAAAATGTTAAACTTTTGAAGTGGAAAGTAAAGTAATACAGTTATTCTGTAATTTTATCCCCTAGATCAAGGATAAATGAGTTGTTCCATTTGAAATTCAGTCATTTCATTTTCAGAAAATAAGGCGATCGGCTGCTAATTATTCACAGACCAGTTGGGCTAGTGAATAATGGAAAATTTTATGGATCCAACCCAAATTCTACTAGCCATGGGCTAGCAGGCTACCTCTAAATTCACAGACTGCCTTACACAGCAAAGCTGATATACAAGCAAGTTCTGTTTAAGGGCATGCTTGTTTCACTTACAGTCTGTTCATTGATCTTATACAAGTATTACAATGAACAAACTATACCATGACATAAGCCTCATTTAAATTAAAGCTGTTTATGAAATTACAGAAATCTAAGAAATGTAGACAGTTTATACCACGCCCTGAAACTAGAAGTTTGGGCTGTGAAAGACGTTTCTGATTGTTTGTTAAGAGTGTGGGTTATTTCATGCCAGTGTGAAAGTTATAAAGGGAGTTTCTGGGCCAGCTATTGAAGGGGGGTTAGGAGGAAGAGTTTCCTGAGCCTCCGTGCTGGCTTTATACTTAACAAAGGATAAAGACCGCATAGGCAGCCTGTAGATTGTCTGTGGAGACCTAACACAAGTAATAGCCAATACAACTCCATTCACAAATTTTGCTGATTAGGCCATTCAATTTTACTTCTGTTTATAGTCTGGTTCAGATTTTAGACCTTTTTACACAGTTTGATATCTTTCCTTTTTGATCTGTGTGTCAAAATAGCAAAAAAGACCTTCCATATCTAAAGCCCATATCAGCTAAGTCTAGAGTTATCTTTCCTGGAAGTATCAAACAATTTTTTTTTTTTTACAAAATGAAGGTGCACCATGTGTTTCAGATCTATCATGATTATAGCTTTTATTATCTGTTTTCTGTTGAAGTCAGCCTCCTTGAAATTTTCATTTTTTATTTCTGTTTTAATTTTCTTCAGAAATTCATGCACCATCTACAATGCCTTACTTAGTCACATGACCTTTTGCAATGACCCTTTTATTTGCACATAAGATACATTATTTACCAAACACATGTAGGCATAAAAAAGTTGCATTATATTTCAAACAGTGAATGCACATTTAAGAATATCAACAACTTGGTGGTTTATTTCTGATATTTCTGAGGAAATAATATACATATTAAATATACCTGACTCACTTGAATAATTATTTTTAGAAAGGTTTGGCAGTGTGAAAGGATGCATAACAGTTTCTAAATCACAACAATGTGAAAAGATATCAATTTGACAATATATATTCTGGTACATTAATAAAATACGAGCATCTTCATATATCAACAAAATGATAACAAAATTAATGGACAATAAATTTATCATGAAATTTCACTGAAGCAAAATTTCATCGAAGCGTAACAGGATGTGTAAATGTTGACAATACATGACAGTCATAACACCGTATCAAAAGCAGAAACATGGCAAACATCAAAGCAATAACACTGTAAAAATACCGATACAAAAATAATGTTTCATTGAAGCAACATTATTCTGATGTGTAACTGAGCATTCTCAGTATGATTTTAAACACAACAGAATTACACTTAATGATGTCATTAACTGTACACCTAACAATATAAATCAAAGGAATTAAGGATATTAAAATTCAAAGCTTGTAAAACCAATCAAACACGCTACCTTTCGCAAAGTGCCTATGAATATTCCAGACAATAATATTTCAGCATAATCGCACTGACTCCATTTCACTTCAGCGAAGGCCTTTTTTCTATTAAAATCAGTAATGTTCATGTAATCAATGTAACAAGAACTTTCTGTGTCAGTGGAGTGTAGAGCGTTTTGTGGAACAAGTCAGATCCAATCACCATGCTAACTGATGCGAAAGCTAGCTGCCATGGTTTCTGCCAAATCTTTACGCCTCAAGGAATCTTGTAATTCCTCGTTACTGGAAACACTGCTGCTTCATTTTCATCTGTTTTTTTTTTTCCTTTGTTTTTGTATGAAAACAAGCCTGTAATTTTTACATATGGTAATTATGAATTTTTTCTACCCTTGTTCTAAAAATCACTTATTAATTTCACTACTTCTGTTCCAGGTAATTTCAATTGTTATTGCATGAGTAATTTCATGTTGTTTTTTTTAAGTAAATTCTTACAGTAACCTGGCTGTTTCTTCTCTTGTTCTAAAGCACAACAAATAATCTTCTTCCAAATAAGTGTTTTAATTAAAAATTTTGTAATCAAGTGGTAGGTGTGTAGGTCAATGGGTAAAGGTGTAGTTTAAGATATAAGCCTTTGAAGAAATAGGGACAATGGACATAGATGGAAGGTACAAAGACAAAAATTAAGACAAGTCATGAGTAAATATAAATGCCCCCAATCTCATGTTTTACACTACTAGATACAAGAAGACAACTGAACTGAATCACACTAAAGAATACTGACTTAGCTGTAACTATTGTTACGGTCTTGTGCACACCTGCAACTGCATCAGGGAATTGATTCTTTGGCTCAGTGGTTAGAGTATTGGCATGTCACGGGGGAGATTGGAGTTCGAATCCCTCTCTGTGTTGTGTATTCTAAGATGCACTGCATCTTTCTGTTATGGACTTTCATGTTCACAAGATGGGGACTCATCCAAGATTACCCCCTCATGGACTTAGTTGTAAAAATTAAATAAAAAATTAAAAATCTTTCAAGATTTCAGTCTGATCCTCTGATCTAAAATACACAACACCATTTGTCATCATAAATGATGACTTTCTCAAGAGGGGATGTGTAACGGTCTAGTGCACACCTTTCTGTTACAAACTTTCATGTTCATTAGACTATAAACACACTATAGAATACCAACTTACCTATAACTATGAATGCACTATAGAATACCAACTTACCTGCAACTATGAATGCGCTATAGAATACCAACTTACATGTAACTATGAATGTACTATAGAATACCAACTTACCTGTAACTATGAATGCGCTGTAGAATACCAACTTACCTGTAACTATGAATGCGCTATAGAATACTAACTTACCTGTAACTATGAATGCACTATAGAATACCAACTTACCTGTAACTTGGAATGCACTATAGGATACCAACTTACCTGTAACTATGAATGCACTATAGAATACCAACTTACCTATAACTATGTATGCACTATAGAATACCAACTTACCTTTAACTATGTATGCACTATAGAATACCGACTTACTGTAACTATGAATGCACTATAGAATACCGACTTACTGTAACTATGAATGCACTATAGAATACTGACTTACCTGTAACTATGAATGCACTATATAATACCAACTTACTGTAACTATGAATGCACTACAGAATACCAACTTACCTGTAACTATGAATGCACTATAGAATACTGACTTACCTGTAACTATGAATGCACTATAGAATACTGACTTACCTGTACTTACAAATGCACTAAAGAATACCAACTTACCTGTAACTATAAATGCACTTTAGAATACTAACTTACCTATTACTATGAAAGCACTATAGAATACCGACTTACCTGTACTTACAAATGCACTATAGAATACCAACTTACCTATAACTATGAATGCACTATAGAATACCGACTAACCTGTACTTACGAATGCACTATAGAACAGCAACTTACCTATAACTATGTATGCACTATAGAATACCAACTAACCTATAACTATGAATGCACTATAGAATACCAACTTACCTTTAACTATGAATGCACTATAGAATACCAACTTACCTATAACTATGAATGCACTATAGAATTCTGACTTACCTGTAACTATGAATGCACTATAGAATACCGACTTACTGTAACTATGAATGCACTATAGAATACCAACTTACCTGTAACTATGTATGCACTTTAGAATACCAACTTACCTATAACTATGAATGCACTATAGAATACCGACTAACCTGTACTTACGAATGCACTATAGAACACCAACTTACCTATAACTATGTTTGCACTATAGAATACCAACTAACCTATAACTATGAATGCACTATAGAATACCAACTTACCTTTAACTATGAATGCACTATAGAATACCAACTTACCAATAACTATGAATGCATTATAGAATTCTGACTTACCTGTAACTATGAATGCACTATAGAATACCAACTTACTGTAACTATGAATGCACTATAGAATACCAACTTACCTTTAACTATGAATGCACTATAGAATACCAACTTACCTATAACTATGAATGCACTATAGAATTCTGACTTACCTGTAACTATGAATGCACTATAGAATACCGACTTACTGTAACTATGAATGCACTATAGAATACTGACTTACCTGTACTTCAAATGCACTAAAGAATACCAACTTACCTCTCACTATGAATGCACTATAGAATACCAACTTACTGTAACTATGAATGCACTATAGAATACCAACTTACCTTTAACTATGAATGCACTATAGAATACCGACTTACCTGTAACTATGAATGCACTATAGAATACTGACTTACCTGTACTTCAAATGCACTAAAGAATACCAACTTACTGTAACTATGAATGCACTATCGAATACCAACCTATCTGTAACTATGAATGCAGTATAGAATACCAACTTACCTGTAACTATGAATGCACTATAGAATACCGACTTACCTGTAACTATGAATGCACTATAGAATACTGACTTACCTGTACTTCAAATGCACTAAAGAATACCAACTTACTGTAACTATGAATGCACTATCGAATACCAACCTATCTGTAACTATGAATGCAGTATAGAATACCAACTTACCTGTAACTATGAATGCACTATAGAATACTGACTTACCTGTAACTATGAATGCACTATAGAATACTGACTTACCTGTACTTACGAATGCACTAAAGAATACCAACTTATCTGTAACTATGTATGCACTTTAGAATACTAACTTACCTATTACTATGAAAGCACTATAGAATACCGACTTACCTGTACTTACGAATGCACTATAGAATACCAACTTACCTGTAACTATGTATGCACTATAGAATACCAACTTACCTATAACTATGAATGCACTATAGAATATCGACTTACCTGTACTTACGAATGCACTATAGAACACCAACTTACCTATAACTATGTATGCACTTTAGAATACCAACTTACTTTAACTATGAATGCACTATAGAATACCAACTTACCTATAAGTATGAATGCACTATAGAATACCAACTTACCTGTAACTATGAATGCACTATAGAATACCAAGTTACTGTAACTATGAATGCATGATAGAATACCGACTTACCTGTAACTATGAATGCACTATAGAATACCGACTTACCTGTACTTACGAATGCACTAAAGAATACCAACTTACCTATAACTACGTATGCACTATAGAATACCAACTTACCTATAACTATGAATGCACTATAGAATACTGACTTACCTGTACTTACGAATGCACTAAAGAATACCAACTTATCTGTAACTATGTATGCACTTTAGAATACTAACTTACCTATTACTATGAAAGCACTATAGAATACCGACTTACCTGTACTTACGAATGCACTATAGAATACCAACTTACCTGTAACTATGTATGCACTATAGAATACCAACTTACCTATAACTATGAATGCACTATAGAATATCGACTTACCTGTACTTACGAATGCACTATAGAACACCAACTTACCTATAACTATGTATGCACTTTAGAATACCAACTTACCTTTAACTATGAATGCACTATAGAATACCAACTTACCTATAACTACGTATGCACTATAGAATACCAACTTACCTAT
The DNA here is from genome assembly GCA_012932295.1 of Cyclina sinensis. Classification (NCBI taxonomy): domain Eukaryota; kingdom Metazoa; phylum Mollusca; class Bivalvia; order Venerida; family Veneridae; genus Cyclina; species Cyclina sinensis. The sequence goes on from JAAONU010000005.1 coordinate 29,835,952, forward strand.
AACTATGAATGCACTATAGAATACTGACTTACCTGTACTTACGAATGCACTAAAGAATACCAACTTATCTGTAACTATGTATGCACTTTAGAATACTAACTTACCTATTACTATGAAAGCACTATAGAATACCGACTTACCTGTACTTACGAATGCACTATAGAATACCAACTTACCTGTAACTATGTATGCACTATAGAATACCAACTTACCTATAACTATGAATGCACTATAGAATATCGACTTACCTGTACTTACGAATGCACTATAGAACACCAACTTACCTATAACTATGTATGCACTTTAGAATACCAACTTACCTTTAACTATGAATGCACTATAGAATACCAACTTACCTATAACTATGAATGCACTATAGAATACCAACTTACCTGTAACTATGAATGCACTATAGAATACCAACTTACTGTAACTATGAATGCATGATAGAATACCGACTTACCTGTAACTATGAATGCACTATAGAATACCGACTTACCTGTACTTACGAATGCACTAAAGAATACCAACTTACCTATAACTACGTATGCACTATAGAATACCAACTTACCTATAACTATGAATGCACTATAGAATACCAACTTACATGTAACTATGAATGCACTATAGAATACCAACTTACCTGTAACTATGAATGCACTATAGAATACCAACTTACCTATTACTATGAAAGCACTATAGAATACTGACTTACATGTAACTACGAACACTTTTTTGAATACTGAATTACCTGTACCTACAAAGCTAAAACACTAAAGATGACTATCCTTAGGGTTTGTTATCTTGAACTTGTTCATGGACAGAAGAAGAAAATGGAAAGATTTTACTGACTTGAATTAAAGCAGTACTGTTCTCATCAAACATGAAATTCATGAATAACAACTGGCAGGTTGCATAATCTGATATATCCACCAGTACCCTTCAAAATCCCGAAAAGTATTCAAGGGAGACAAAAATATCTGACAGTATTTCAAAAAAGGGAGGAGTTTTACAAAAAAACAGTCTGCATGCGTGCTTTAAAAAAAAACAAAAAAACATTTACTGTTTTCTTAAAATACTCACGGCAAAACAATTCACTTCAGTAAAAGGTTCTGTGAAAGACTAACAAAGTCTGCCATAAAAACTTCTATGGCAGGCTGCCTATTTGTCGAATCATTGACCTGTGAGAGCAATGACACAGTACTAAATTACAGAAGCCATACCCATGAAATGTTCTCCGATAATTGAAGTTACTGATGCAAACCAAACACAAAGTCTCTAATCAGCATGCTACGTCAAGCAAGAAGTCCCCCTTAATGAGGAGACCTAGGCACAGAAAATACTTTTGCAGCTCTTTGGCTTTCTTTTAATCTGAAGATCTAACAACATTATAAATACATGTATTTTTTTTCGATATCAAGACTCCGGCGATCTTGAATATTCAGAAAAGCATATATACCGTAAAATATTGAGTTGTTGATACAAAATGTTTGATGGAGAGCTATTGATAAGAAATGAACCGTTTCTCAGTGTCTATATGATCTGAGGAAAAGTATTTAAAGATGATTATGTTTTACTTTACATTATTAATAATTTTTCATGTCAAAGGTAATAAGCCACTTAAATATTACATGCAGTGCATCATTCATTAAATTCAAGTTAATATTTTTTTCTATAGTTATTTTCTTTAATATTAAACCACTTAGCTATTCAATATATTCTCCTGTTCTTCATATTACATTACAATTCATACAATAATTCAGGTTCATTATTTCAGGTTAATTATATAATACAATTTTCAGAAACTTCAAAGCATGATAAAACTTTAGATCAAACATACAATCAAAGGAATCTAACCAATTTCTTTAAAGTCCTGTTAAAACACTTTATTCACTATTCCGACAAACCACACTCAATCCTACCAGAAACATTATAAAAATGTTTTATCATATCCACAATTAAAAATAATAAAAACAATAATAATACTGTTATTTTTGTTGTAATAATTATTATCATCTTTTAAGTGTTTTTATCATTATAAATGTAGGTAGGTAATAAAACTGTAGAGATTTTCGTAATCTACTAATTCACCTAATTTTTCACTATCCAGTTTTTTTTAGTGGCCTTTTTTCACTGACATCAATATGTTAGATGCATAGAAAAAGTTTTTTGAGAAAGCATTCTAATACAATGAGATGGACTTTAATCATTATGTTCAACTAACTGTTAGAATAACTAGACAAACAAATGCCAAATGCTGTTTCCGGATCCGAGAAAAAAAGTTGAAAATGTAAACACTTTTCTCTCTTTTGTATGAAATTCTACGCAAAAAATTGAGTGTGCACCAGTTCATTGCAAAGAATATTAGGTGCACACTAATTAGTGCAGACTCTAATCCTTTGCAGAATCAATAAGCCACACACCACTAGGAGGCAATGACGCAAACTTTCCAATTCCGAAATTTATCAAGCGTGATTTGTATCTAGCCATGCTGAAACGCCGAAATTGACTGAACGTGGTCGATAAAACCAATGGGCACTTTGGTTTCAAGTTCCGTTAAAAACTCATTCACCATGAAAATGCTGCAAAAGAAATGCATTACCATTTTGGTCAAATATGTTTAAATGTATGTAGCAAACAATACTTCTTTGATATTCGACACTCTAAAAAAATGTTGCTAACAGGTCTTTTGAATATGTATAGGTTTATTTTTCCAATATTCTTTATAAATTTCTATTTTGATTCTGTTTCTAGACTTTTAACAACTGTGATATATATAGCAAATAGAAAGAATATAATGAGCCTCAGCAGAAGCTTAAAGCAATATTTCAAGATCTAACAAAGGTTGTAATGATGACAAAAATTTACACAACAGGTAAAACAAATTTACTTGCTATTATAAGAAGTTCTTGTGACAAAATATACACACTATACAGTAGAGATAAACAAATGAAAAACAACACATCAAATCCTCCATTACTGTCATTACTGTGTCCAAGTGATTGAACTAACTTCAGATTTTATCAAATAAAAGAAAAAGACAGTGTTCCTTATAACTGTTCCTAACGCCTGTCAAAAGTACTTGTCAATGACTTAACTCTAAGAAAAAATGTTGCCTTTCCATGTTTATATGCATGTTTAGGCATAAAAGAAAAAATATATGATTGATATTTTTCATGTGAACCCTATTCAGTGTTTTTCCCCATTTTCTTTCTTCATTTTTAAAGACTTACCTTGTGACAATTTCTACCCTTCTGGTACTAACAAAATAACACTCAAACAGACACAAAAACATAATAAAAATCATACCTATCTGCATTTTTTTTCTAACAGATAAACTGGAAACAAAAAACTTCTTTATTTAGACTTTATAGAAATAAAATAAAGTCATGGGTTTTTCATGTGAATGAAGAACACAGATATGTTGTGCAAAGTTACTTCCCTTCATACAAGAAGATATGGTCTAGAAATATAACAAATATTAAATAATCCATATAAGTATGAAAATGACTCATGTTTGAGCCTTATTCATTGGACCTCAGACTTGATGTTTTTTGATAATGGATAAGGAGTTGGAGACAGAAACATCCAAATACAGTCTAACAGACCCAGGCATTTACTTAATTTTGTATGCTTTAATGATCATGTAGTTCAATATAATTCAGGTACAAATAAATGTGAAAACTAAATTTGCAAGTAAGGTCTCTGTTTCGCAAGCAAGTCCACTTGCAAACAAATGCGAGTGGGTTTCTACTGAAGTGTGATACTAACATATTTGGTGATGTTTACAAATTGCAATGCTGTAAAAAGTGATTCAGCTCCAGATACGACTCAAATAAGCAACTTTGGCCATGTCTACAAGGGGACGTAATTTTGAAATGTGCAATATTATTGGGATTTCTTACACTTAACATGTTACAATGAAAGAAGCAAAACGGTTCTCATTAATCTTGAAATGCAACTTCACCATTATAAATGTCTCAAAGGACTTCAAGTCTTAAGTTCTTTTACTATCGTTACAGCGAGCACAAAAGTGTACTTCGCGGCTGACCGGGTATGGCGTCTCTGCAAATGGTGGCGCGAACAAAAAGGGGAATAACTGTGAAACGATAAGTTGTTCCCTGACAGAACAAAGTATTATAGACCAGTAAACTGAAAATGATTATGAAATGTATAATAATGTTTAAATGTTTATTTCTCATTGTACTAGAGAAACCGTCATGGAAAAAATGTTCTTATACAAATAGTTTTATTCGTGAGAAATCTACCAAATGCCAAAAACATAAGTCTAACTCTTTGATGATATAGATATTTCGTAAGGATTTAGATATGACGACAAAACAAAAAAATAAGCCAGACTTTGAAATGCGCAGAAATTTACAAAATGACGAGATGTTTAGGCCTAAGCTCGCCTCATTTCTTTCAGAATCGCAAGTCTTTCTTTCAGACAAAAGAAAGAGATGTTTGGGGAAAAAATAACAGTTTCTTTGAAAAAAAAAATGCATTTAGAACCAGAAAAAAGCAAATATTGCACAAAGTGAAAAGATTTTAGAAATACTGTAACCTTTTCCCCGAGTTCGTCTTCCGTTTACCTAAGCGGGCAAACTCTTTTGGACTAATGTATAACTTAGCATGAAAAGGCAGCGAGTTGTCTCTCTTGATATATGATTGTTGTTACTTTAACTTACCAACAATTCTCGAATCTGACAAACAATGAATCTGTGTGCTGTTAAAAAAAACCCCAACTATTTCAAACACGAAGATGGGTCGATAGCTATGGCACAAATCCTGAAAAAAACCTGAAAAACCTTTCTGTTTGAGTTAATGCATATGAGCGACGCCCACTTTTTAGGTTTTAGGGGATAGCACAAGGTACACGGAAACCATCCCATTCCGCAGACATTCCAAATTATTTCACATGCATCGATACAACGGACCTTGGTTCAAAGTCTCATCCGAAAGAAAATTAGAAATGTTAGTGGAGGAGTGGGGGATCGAACTCGCGGTCTCTGTATTGCAATACAAGTGTTACCACGGGACCACCTAAAAATTCTCAAAACTTTCAGTGAAAAGTTTTCAAACTTAGGAACAACCAGTATTTCTTTTTAGCAAAGACACAATAGTCTAAACACTGCATAATATAGTTTCAATTATGAGTGCATTTATTACTAGTACATTCTAGTATTGTTTTCCTTCTGGGTCTTTTGATTATGTCCATTAACATTTCAAAACGATATGTGGTCTTCTAGAAAGAATATTTCCTCTTTGCCATGAATGTTGCAGAGGTATACTACTCAACCTTTGCTAAGCACCAAATGTTTTAATGTGAATATTTTCGGCAATGATGATTTGATTACTGTCGTGCAAATGATTTTTAATCAGTTTCATCTTTAATCAATTTGATTTCAGAACAAATTTACCATTTTTTTTACTGATTTTGCATTACTTATGTGCCAGAGAAGAGAAAGACCCCTATATCCAAGCTTTTTGGACAAGCAACTTTTTTTTCCAAATTTTCATAACCCCATATATGTTTACAAGTTTAGACTCAGTAGCCTGTGTGTGTCCCATTGCTAACGACAACTGCTTGGCAACGTCTTCTCATGCTCCCTATATATGAGGTTTCTGACAGTCCTAGCGCGAATGCGGTCCATTCTTGTACAAACATGGCCTCAAGCCCCTGGATGCTTCTAGGTTGCACCTGGCGAGCTGATATCCGTACCTGCAGCTCATTCCACATGTGCTCCATTGGATTTAGGCCGGTTGATCGATCTGGCCAGTCAAGGCGCTCAATGCCCTCCCTCTGCAGGTAGTGCTGGACCACCCGGGCCCTGTGGGGACGCGCATGATCGTCCATTAAAATGAACTGATCGCCCACTGCCCCGGCATACAGCCTAACCTGGGTGTCTAACATCTCATCGATGTTCCGTTGACCAGTCAATGTACCTCTGTTTAGCACAACGAGGTCAGTCCGTCTGTCCCAGCTGATGCCTCCCCACACAATAACTGACCCACCCCGTAGCGATCGTGCTCAGCAAAATATTTCCGACTGGAAACCTTTCCCCAGGTCTTCTCCATACTCTCGCAAGTCTGTCGGTAAAGTCTAGGCAAAACCTAGACTCATCAGTGATGGGAACATGTCTCCAGTTTGGCCTGGTCCTCCTAACATGCTCCTTCGCCCATTCCAAACGGGCCAGGTGGTGACGACGAGTGAATGGAATTCTTAAACAGGGTCTTGTTAATCGCAGATTACCCTCGTGCAACCTTCTACGCACCGTCTTAGTACAAAAATTGACCCCAGAAACATTAAGAAGGTCATTACGAAGATGCGTTGCTGTTGCAAACCCTCCTCGACGGGCCTGGATAATCAAGAATCGGTCTTGAGCTGCTGTCGTCACATTTTTTCCATACTGCTGGTACCTTGCTCAAGCTCTGGTGGTGATGGTGTGGTGTACACCAAGCGCCACACCAACCTCACAGTGTGTGGACCATCCCTACAGCCCTCCACATCTCTGCTTTACTCAAATGCCGTCTTATCACGTTTTTATACGTTTGCCATGTCAAAGTGACAATGTAAAAAAGTCTGACCTTTGAATGACCATAAATTTCTAATGTCGGTGTATAAGGACTATAATGTGACTTTGCTCCCACAAAAAAAACGAGGGATGCATGCTTTCAGTGACCACGTGTTAAAACAGCTTGCATTTAGGTTGGGGGCCGTCTCAAAACATTTCTGAATCAAACTATGCAAAATAAATAATTGAATCCTTTTTATACTTTTCATAATACAGTGAGAAACTTTTGGTGCTTAGCAAAAGTTGAGTAGTATATAATATGGCACTTCTACTTCCTGACAGCTGGCTTTTATGGCGACGAGGAAGAGCGTCCACTTAGTAATCAAAGGAACCTGAGTTCAAAGCCAGCTCGGGGCAGGTGGATCTTTCCGGCTTACATGAAAATTTTAATACATCAGTTGATAAAAATACATCTGAAACGATAGATTCCAGGATGTGTTTAGAAACATTCTTGAGAACGTCATTAACATTTAAAGGGGACAAAACCTCTGCAACTTTGCCACAAGAAGTATTATAGGGGTTGCTTCCCTTTAATTGATCTCTGTATATGTAAAGGAATCATTGGCGTTCTCAAATATAGTCAAAAGAGCTGAATTGTACCCGAGCACCTGTAGTTTCGTGTGTCCCAGTCTGTCATTTCATAAAGGGTTTTAATCCATGTACTTCAAAGACAGTGGCACGTGTAAGCTTCCACTTGTCCACTACAGGCATGCTCTGATATATGTGTCGATTTTGAGATATGCGACGAGGAAATGATTTTCCGCCCGAAAGGTAAACATTAAGTATAATAACTTTTTAAGTTATTTATCTTTTCTTCTTAAGTTCGAGTGTATTGTGCCATGGTTTCGAGCTATGCTAGCGTAAACATTTGTTGTCCGTGGTGGTCTGTGGAGGCAAAATATTATAATTTGAAAGGTACTGAACCTTTCCTTTATTTATTTGTTCTTCTAAAATCCGAACATGCTATTGACATGTATTGAAAGTAAGTGACCCTCACCCTGTTGGAACTGTCTGTGGAATTTTAACCTACCACCCTGCCGGAATTGCCTGTGGAATTTTAACCCACCCCTACTAGAATTGTCTGTTAAATTTGAAACCCAAACCCTGCTGGAACGGTCTGTAGAATTTGAAACCCACACCCTGCTAGAAGTGTCTGTGGAAATTAAAACCCACTCCCTTCCGGAAGTGTCTGTTGAAATTGATACCCACACACTGCTGGAACTATCTGTGGGAATTGAAACCCACACTTTGCTGGAAGTGTCTGTGGGAATTGAAATCCACTCCCTGCTGGAAGTGTCTGTGGAAATTGAAACCCACTCCCTACTAGAAGTGTCTGTAGAAGTTGAAACACAAACCCTGCTGAAACTGTCTGTGAAACCCACACCCTGTTGGAAGTATCTGTGGGAATTGAAACCCACATCCTGCTTTGACTGTCTGTGGAATTTGAAAACCACACCATGCTGGAACTGTCTGTGGGAACTGAAACCCATACCCTACTGAAACTGTCTGTGGGAAATGAAACCCACACCCTACTGAAGCTGTCTGTGGGAACTGAAACCCATACCCTACTGAAGCTGTCTGTTGGAAATGAAACCCACACCCTACTGAAACTGTGTGTGGGAAATGAAACCCACACCCTACTGAAACTTTCTGTGGGAAATGAAACCCATACCCTACTGAAACTGTCTGTGGGAAATGAAACCCACACCCTACTGAAGCTGTCTGTGGGAACTGAAACCCATACCCTACTGAAACTGTCTGTGGGAAATGAAACCCATACCCTACTGAAACTGTCTGTGGGAAATGAAACCCATACCCTACTGAAGCTGTCTGTTGGAAATGAAACCAACACCCTACTGAAACTGTCTGTGGAAAATGAAACCCACACCATGCTGAAACTGTCTGTGGGAAATGAAACCCACACCCTGCTCAAACTTTTTGTGGTATTTGACGAACACGAATGCGGCACAGATTTGTTCCTTTATCATATGCATTTCCAAATACGGAATGTTCTTGTTCTTAACAACATTGTCAAATATTAAAAAGTATGACTTCAACAGTGACTTAAAAGACATTAATTTTGAGGAACAGTCACGTGACAATGTGGAATAGAGTGTGGGCGAGGTACATGTGTACGGTACAAACGGCACAATCCTACATAAAGGTATTACTCATCAATCCTTCTTCTGTGTTTTCTATCATGACCAAACATGCGAACATGCTCCTTAAAGAAAGCTAACACAATTTTCAAATAAAAAAAATAATAAAAATACAAAACGTAATTGACAATGAAAGGGCAGCACCGAGTGTTAAAGCTAAGCATATGCAGTACGCCTCAAAAATATGATGTACATAAATTTACTATTTGCATATCTAACCTTTGTCTTCCACATTGAGTATATCATATTCTAACTGCAAGTCCCTCGAGTGATCAGTCAATTCGTTTCTGAACACGTGTATCGTTTCTTGTTCACTTATCTAAGATCAAGGGAAACATTGCTATCTTCTGAAGTCATTTCTTGTGAAAGTATTATTTGTTTTGTCCCTCCCTAGGCGATCGCTCCAAATGTTTGTACGCCTTCTTAGATATATCTGTTTGACTGGGAAAATATTATGAACTTTAGTAATTGTACTAACAGTTTTTCTCTTATATGAGGGTGGGGTATTATTGAGTTTAAAAACAAGTTTTGTTTAAAAATGATAAAAGACAAAACGTCCGCACCCCTTCCACTGAACGACATTCCGTCTATCAGTCTTACTGATTGCCTTTCTCTCTTACCGTCCGTCCGTCCGTCTGTCCTTTTGTCCCTCTTTCCATCAATTTCTCTGTTGCCTTATTGCTTCTTTGTATGTCCGTGTTTTGTTCGTCTGTCTTTCTGCCTTTCTTTCCGTGCTTTCTCCAAGGGCAAATGAATCTGATAGTGTGTTTTTTTTTCAAATGCATCAAAATTTACATCACAGTTGTTTTATCATATATGTGCTTTTATATGTCATTTCTACTTGACAAATACGAGTACAAAAGATACACATGTTTCTATTCATGAATAGATATAGATAAATCTAACAGGGCACAATTACTTACCTTTAGCGCGAATTGACGGCACCAAGTAAAAAGTAGCAATATCAGAAAACAAACGTTAGAAACCTTAAAATGTGACATTAGTTCAAACACTGAATGGGCTTAAGAGCAACAAGCGTAATGTTTCCAATGTTTCAAGCCTGAATCTTAGCCCAGGCGAAACGTCTAGCTTCGAACACTGTCGCCTAACACCATTCAGCTGAAAATGGGTACCGGAAGTTAAAGATAGAGGTGTCTCGAGTGCGCTTGGTTCAGCATGAGAAAAATAAGAAATTTGGACAAAAATGTGCTATTAAGCCTCAAAGCATCAGATATATTATGTTTTGTAAATAATCTCAAGCCGTCATAAATATCTCTCTTTTTCTGACAACAGGAAATCTATATCACGGTATATATGTCTTCTTTTTACAGGTTTTATCAAATGCCAACAGGGATAATTGGTTCGTTAGAAATATCTTGACAGCCAATTCGTTATTTCGGGTCTCTAGGATAATGACTGGTCCCCCAAGGGTATGCCAATAATATGGATATTGTCGTTGGATAATTTAATGTAGTGAGACGTTTAAAATTAAACAGAGATGGAGAGGCAAGGACTTCTCCCTTGGGGAGACAAATAATTCACGTACCAGATGAGTTTCGTTTTCTTGGAGAAAAGAAATAATTCTATGAAGATTAAATAAGTTACATTATAGTATTGGTTGTCAGTGGAATTTTAAAGTTTGCAACAGATTAATTCTTGTCAGAAGCACGACTTGAAACAATGTTAAACAATGTTCCACTTTTTAAAAAAAACTTGGTTTATTTATCATCAAAATGTTAAATACTAAAGTCCTTACATAGTGTTGATATTCAACTTACTCTTTGAATGGACGCACCATATGTAAATTGAAGAAGAATTTTGCATTTCAATGTGTGTTGTACAATGTAGTTGCTTTTGTCGAGTAAAGGGCCGTAACTCATATTTAGTTAAATCTACTATCTATTCTTTGCAACAACTCTTTTCTAGAGATGTTGTGATAGCAAGTTTTTCATCAACGGACTTAGCTGGTAGATAAATAATCAAAATCAGTGAAGAGGTATTAATCTTACTGCCTAAACGTACATGGACACTTCATGACGCATGCATGCCCCTTAAATTGTGTATTTAACTTCCTCTTATACTTAATAAATACATTTTTTTTAAATAAAAACAAATAATACCAAATACCCAAAATATTTCATTTGACTCTTTGAGTGTACAAACAATCGCTCGTATCATTCTTTAAATGAAATTATTGTCAAATTCAAGTTTCATGCCCTTATTTGTTTGGCTGTAGAAAACTTGGGACAGTCTCCTAAGCTTTGCTACACGAACCCTGTTTTCCTTCTATAATTCTTTCCGTTTAAATGTTATCGATTTCCGTTTCTTATAGTATCACGTGACTCACCTTTTAGGGTATTCAATCAATATTATTCCGACCCATCTCAAATATCTCATTGTACAATTACACTCATATAAAGGGATGATTAATTATTTATGGAGACATACAATCTAATTAGTGTGGAATCTGTTACTTTATCCGATTATAGGTATTTATATATGACATTTCAAAGACAAATGGTTCCATGGCATGCATTGTTACCTGCTATAACAGAGAGAAAAGGAAATATCGTCTATGTCAATTTTGTAGAACGTGAATACAGCGCATATTTTTGTAACAGAAGGGTATGCAAGTCTTTGTTGGTCCGTGTGGAACATCGACGATTAACAAAAAATTTTGCCGATGTCATCGAAATCAAATATGTCGTTCGAGAAGGATTTTTGTGTACAAGCGGGACACAGGTGTGTCCCCGGGATGAGGCACATCTATTACGCATTCTCATGGCTCACCATGCCATATTCGGAGCCCAAACCTGCTAGTAATGAAAGAAGATGATAGCTATAAGCTCTTTCTCCCATCAGTGAATGGTTCTATTATGAGATGCGTCTAGTGAACGACTTCAAACGTTTTCTTCCAATTTCGCTGAAATTTTACGACTTAAAGAATATGCCTTTCCGCAATGCTCCTTAGACGCGGAATAAGGCTAGGAACCCAGATAATAATTCTACGTTTTTCGTGATATGAAAGCAATCAAATATGTGTTGTTAAAGCATCACGAGCTTCAATAATACACGCTTATAGGTATCAATTTCAATTGAAATCAAAGAAGCTTGAAATTCAAGGATTTATTTGCAAAATTTAACTTATCTTTTGGTTCAAGTATCAAGATTGCGAACTAATGAGAATTCGACTTTTAGATCTAGAATGTCTCTGAAGCAAACATTTTAAAAAATAGCAATATATATTCAACTCGAAATTTGTTTTGTAGGCCATTTGCCAAACAATGACGCTTTATTTCAATGTCACATAGCCAAGAATTGTTTAACTTGGTGGCGACCGCGAGTAACAAGACTGAAAAGTCATTTTCGTTTTATTATAACAAAATGGCAAGTAGTCATAACATGCAAATGAAGTTAACAAAAATCCCAAATGTCGAAATAAAAATACAAATGTCTACTATCGTAAAGTTACAGCATTTTAAACAAGGGTAGTCATATAGTTTTTTATCGTGCTAAAAGTACATGTATAATTATAATAGCTTCAATTCACATAAGTTCATACTTTCAAACCTTTCGATGTAAGACAAAATGCTAAGAACGTGGTATTTTAGACCTTAAATGTAATGATCTTATATTACCTGTTGAAAGAAATGTGAGAATTAGATTAAAAAATAAATTTTACTCATCGAATCAAATTGAAAATAAATAAAGTCATCAGATTAATTTGAAAATAGATTAAGTCATCAAATTGAATTGAAAAAAAAGGTTGATTCGTCAAATTAAAATGAAAATAGACTGATTCATCAGCAAGAATATATAGGAAACTTCAAAGTGATTCAGGTGCAAAGTATCAACTTATGGTCTATCTCAATGACTTACAAGTACATGTAGTCATATTCTCTGGTTTGCAGACTCTGGTCTTATTTAACATAACAATTTACTTTAAAATGGACCACAAACAAAGGCGTTCATTACAATTCATCACTTATCGACTTGACAGAAATCACATTAGCATTTCAGCACCTGTGGCAAACACGTACCCCAGCGGTCTGTTTCATAAAAAGTTACAACCGTGTTCTTTGATTACATTTTAATCTTTTGATAAGTATGATCATCTCATAGTGCTTATCTTAAAACGGTTCGTATCCATTAGAACAGCACCATTTTGCATAGTTTCATGTATTTATTTATCATTTTTATCGTAAAAAATTAGTACCAGAAAAAGTCTAGCGGAGATGATGTTTTTCATGGAAAATAACGATGTATTTATCACTTGAGTCAAAGCGTTTCGGTTCTACATTACAGCAAACGGTTCCTCAAATTCCATGGTTCCGCAGAGATAAGGAAAATCAATTTAGAAACTGGATATATTTGTTTTCTTTTTTGTTTAAACACCTGTAAAATTCCCAGCATAAATAACTGTCTAAATATTGACTCGGTCACTGAGTTTCAGTACAACTTCCCAGCATTTATCTCTCTCCACAAATAATCAGTCTATTTATTTTAATTTAAAATAAAATTCCGGCGAACAAAATTTCTGACATGTTCAAACTGGTTATAACCTATTTCAGAACAAACCATTTAAAGATGTTTTTCAACATTCACCTTTTGTACCTCTTTCTTATAACGACTGTTTTCGATGAAACTTGAAGGTAGAGTACAACAAGAACGACGATATTAACAACAACAACAACAAATGACAACAACAACAAAAGACAACAACAAAAGATAACAACGAAATAATACTCGTATTAATGAATTTGAACGAAATACAGAATAAAATGAGTAGAATATATGTTTTTGTTTTGTGCAAGTCATGGGGCTGTTTAATAGTGTATTAATTATTACTATAGTGAGCAGACTTTATTTAGATGACTTATTTCATGGCATCACTTGCTTTGAATTGTGAAAAAAAAAATGAAAGCTTACATAAAATTTAAATCAATCAGCATTGTGTTCCTCGCAAAACTTTCACCTGCGGCTTTGTTCAGACTTTATAGATCTTACTAAGAGATAAAAGTATTTTATAAGATCAATGTCCAGGCATTTGCACAGACAGACAGAAAAATTAATTGAGCATTGTTCTATATTGATTTCACTCACTCGCTCTGATCGAAATCGATTTGCTCTGAGAAAAAAAATCAACGCAATTAACACTTCGAAACAAATAAATTCATGAAAACTTTATATTGAAATTATTAATAACTGCACGCAAAGTTTGTAAAGGCGGTTCGGTTTCAAATACAAGAACCTCTAACAAAGCGGGTCTCTGGAGAATTACTTTTATTTGTTCTTCTTTCTTTCTTGCAAACTGTATCCATTTTGAACATTTTTTCTATATATTTTGCAGCTCGTGCGCACGTTCAGATTTCATACCCAATTAGTAGCCTGTCCATTAGTAGATCTATATTATAGTACAGAACAATTCAACAGCCTGTCTTGAGTTTTCATCTTCTTTCAGGGTTCGCGTATCATATCCATTTAGAATCAATATAATAAGCTGATACATTGGCTAACCATATTTTCTCAGCTCTACAGTTCATTTGTTCGCTAGTGTTGTATATTGTTACCATAGATTTCACGTGACGCTGACAATTGTCGTTTGGTACATACTGTTGGATGCTAAACTTATGAATGAAAAATGTTTACTTTTATAGAGAATTAGAAAAAGTGATACGTCTTAACGGATAATCAAAGGTTTTCGGGCAACTTAGAATATCTCTCTTATTTCAAACTAGTTGACAAACCTACAGAGACCGAATTCGAATTTGCGGCTTATTTTTGTCGTCCGGTTTGCAAAACTATTGACGGATTTTATAACTGAATAATTAATAAAGAAAACAATATCATTTTTAAATCGTCTTTATAGAAGCGTTTAAACACTAATGTGTGGATCTGATAGAAGAAAGAATAAAAGAAGGGTGAGTTATTTTTATCACTATTTTGATGGATTTGTCTAAACGGTAGTAGTGTGAAAGTCGATGCTTTAATAACACCTGAAAGTCATATTGAACACTCTTTTATTTATTTATTTATTTATTTATTTATTTATTTATTTATTTATTTAAAGGGCATACAGAGAGACTACCTTACAGTATCTTATCTTATCTTATATAAGACTTACCTTATCTTATATAAGACTTACCTTATCTTATCTTATCTTATCTTATATAAGACTTACCTTATCTTATATAAGACTTACTTTATTGTCAATCTGTCTGCATGTAATTCATTGTGGGGTGTAGAAAAAGTAATAAACCAAAGCAAAGTATTTTGCTCCTAATACTTTTTTTTTTGATACTGTAAAATAGTTTTTCTTAATTTTTCTTTTATTCCTACACTAAATTGAATGTCTATATTTCATAACATGATTCACAATTTCTGTATAAAAGACACTGTTACTTTTATAATATATTTGATAGTTTTTGTTGAAAATGGAAAATTTTAAAACACTTCCTTTTCGAAAAAGTATTTTCTAAAATTCGATCAGCGTTACACATGTACATGTAAATGTCATAACACACTTTTCTCCATACAAAACAACTGGTATTTGCATTCCTCATGGCGTTTACGAGCGAAACCTTGCATGTTTTTTTTATCCTATATTCAAAAAGTCAGGTTAAAATGTTTAACACTGACCTACGAAAATGGTCCATTTATTTACATTTTACATATCTTTCATTGGCAATTTATTAAACTGGAGATGTTTCAAGTAGGTAAATTGTCACCGGTAAGTTACAAGTTGAACAAACATAGGTGGCATACACGCCATTAGTTAGGCAACGTCGGAATGGACCCAGTAGCTACATGAATAAATACATATATTGTAGGCATGGTAAGTGGATGTGGATATCACTAGCACGTCTGCCGTGTAAACCAACTCCGTAGTTTCAATAAAACGGTCTCACACTTATTACCATTGACGATTCTAACTTAAAGAGTTCATTTCTTCATACCATGATACCAAACAGAGGTCATTTGTTCATTCCACAATACAAAACAGAGGTCATTTGTTCATTCCATGATACCAAATTGATGTCATTTGTTCATTCCACGATACCAAATAGAGGTCATTTCTTCATACCATGATACCAAAATAGAGTTCATTTCTTCATATCATGATACCAAATAGAGGTTATTTGTTCATACCATGATACCAAATAGAGGTCTTTTGTTCATTCCACGATAAAAACAGAGGTCATTTGTTCATTCTACGATACCAAATACAGGTCATTTGTTCATTCCACGATACCAAATAGAGGCCATTTGTTCATTCTACGATACCAAATAGAGGTCACTTGTTTATTCCACGATACCAAATAGAGGTCATTTGTTCATTCTACGATACCAAATAGTGTTCATTTCGTCGAGCAGTGGTCGAGGGGTTAGAGCGCACACTCCCGATCCGGAGGTTGCTGGTTCGAATCCCACCAGAGGTGAGAGTCTCCAGTGAAATTCCACATTCCTCACTTTCGGCGCGAGTACTGGTTTGAACCCAGGAAGCAGTAAGTTGCAAGAATTTGCCTGCCTAGTATAGTCAGAATTGACTGTTGGCAGTAATAAGTTGAACTTGAATACCACGAATCTAAATAGAAGTAATTTCTTCACACCACGACAGGAACCTGAATTTTATTGAAGACAGTTGATGCTTCTAACTCAGAATAAGTACTGACTATGGATACTTCAACTTGTAACCAAAATCACATTAACAGCCCGCCTACTTAAGTGTTGTTTTAGGACTGTTAAATTAAACGAACATTAAAACTAACCAAAAAGAAAGGGGAGTTCGAACTAGTCTTGAGACAGTTCATAATATGAAAGGTTTTTATTTAGTTTATCTACACTGAAAGAGGAAGCAAAGAAAGAAAGAAAAGCAAGGAAGCAAACAAACAAACAAACGAACGAACAAATAAACAATGTTATACAGATAGAAAAAGAAAGACCTTGTTCCTGTCTTTAGAAGTATGAATAGAAAAGGCATTAAAGAAAGCTGGGTTGTAGTTCACGTGAATACCATGTCTGAATGTTGTAAATTCGATATTTTACATGTTACTTCTTAGGACCAGGTGTTCGAACCGCGATATAAAACAGCTACTTACACGAGATTGTCATTTTTATTTCATTTTCTACAACTTTTGATGTTCTGCCAATAATTGTTTAATTTATATGTTTATGGAGTGACATTTTCAAAATTTTGAAAATGTCACTTTTTTGTTTGCATTTCTACTGTGTTGGACTTTTTTAAAATGTCAGCGAGACTTCACAGATGTCAAAATTTGCCGTTTTTGCCCAGACACTGGGGAAGGTGTTTAACTGTAGCAAGCATAATATTGATGACGATAAAAATAATAATAATACATACATACATACATACATACATACATACATACATACTTACATACTTACATACATACATACATACATACATACATACATACATACATACATACATACATATATACATACGAACCTACGTACTACGTACGTACGTTTGTTCGATAAAGATATATCAGCATCGTATGTTTTATACTATGAGTTATCTATGAACAAAAAAAGATGAAAGGCCATTATAAAATTTAGCATTGAACTTTGTATGGTTACTGAAAAACTGAAAGGGGGGGGGGGGGGGGGGGGTAAGATAGAACTGCTGTTTATCTCATTTCATAGTTAAAAAAATTGCCAAGTGTCTTCACAAGTTTGTCTTGTGTATCTCTGGATGTTTATCTTGTGTTTTCTGTACATTCTTTACATATGTAACCTTAGCTGACCGTTAATGGAAGTTGATCATGTTAAACATCAATTTGTGAAACATTTGTCTCCCTTGGAAAGCTAGTTGTCATGTGGAAACGCGCTGGACTTGTAGTCCACGGTTCGCGAGCTCGATTCCCGATCCTCAACTAACATGACTAATTGTCTTTCGGACAAGCTGAGGTCCCATGTATCAATGTTGTACACTGTGTATGGAAAAGAACGAAGGGTGTCATTGGAGCTGTATCTAAACTATCCCCGACAACCTAAAATAACTGAACTCTGCGTCGGTCATAAAGGCAACCGGTATCCACGATATATAAACCCAAACAGATACATGAAGACAGAAGTTACTGGTGTCTGTCTGTACAAATTGGTCAGTTCGTGTCTGTGCGTTCTGTGTTATATGTCATAGGTTTCAGTACTTTATGTATAAAGCATGTAGACGCTGTTTTCATGCAGTGGGAGTGGGGTTCATAAAGGTCACTCTCTTTCAGTTTTGAAAGTTAATGGCGGGAAATTTGGAATAAAACATCTTTGACCAAGTATAGACCGTATGGGTTCTGACCACCCACTCCCACCCATGGAGAAAACCAAAGATCCGCCCTGGTTGATCATAATTAAAAGTCAGACTTCGATAACGATTAGATATCCTTCGAACGACTGACACTTTTGCAAGTATTTTCCTAGAGACCCCCTACCTCCAAGTTTCGTCTCTCAGTCGGATTGGGCACTAAACTGGGATATTTTAACCTTATGAAAATGTGATTTAGTGGTGTGTGACATAAATTTGCGCGTAAGAGCTCGTGATTCTAGGAAGTGACGTCATGCGCAGGGCGTCATGACAATGTATTCTCGGCCAACTTAAAAAAAAATGGAAGGAATGACCCAGTTTCAGTGAGTCCAGCTTTGTCTCTCTCCTCTACCTTGAATGTTCATCTTTTCGAAAAATACAACATTTTGGCAGGAAAGGTCACGTGACACGCACCTGCTCAGAAACATGTGTTGGCGGTAGAAGTCAAATTTTCCATTTTGTAGAATTTCCACGGACATACGTTTTTAAATGGATACATCGGTGTCCAAAATTCGTCCTTGACCTTGATCACGTGACATCCCGTATTTTGCCATATATACTTTTCAATGATGGGGCCGCATCCATATTTGGGAAGTTAATATGGAATCTACGGAGGCCTAAAGGTGCCATCTTCGCGGTTACGTTTTATTACATTACAGTCGTTTAAAGGATATATACATTGCTAAGTGACGAAAATAACATAATTTCGGACGCACAGTTTGGTTTTCGGAAAGGGCGTTCTACCGTAGACGCTATTTTTATTCTTCACTCTCTAGTACAAAAGTATTTAAATGAAAACAAAAGGTTGTATGTTATATATGTTGACATGATGAAATGTTTTGACACTATCAATAGAAACGCCCTTTGGTTAAAAATGTATAAATGTGGTATCCAGGGTAAAATACTTAGAATAGTAAGAGATATGTATCAGAAAGTAAGGTCGTGTGTTAAACATTGTTCCAAGTATTCAGATTATTTCAATTACGCTGTCGGTTTACGTCAGGGAGAAGTTATGTCCCCTTTGCTTTTTTCACTTTTCGTAGAGGACTTAGAACTATTTCTTCAAAACGATATTCATTCCGGTTTACTTCTAGATGACGTTATGCTATTATTATTGTTGTTTGCTGATGATATGGCAATTGTTGGTAAAACACCACAAGAAATCGAAAAACATTTAAATAACCTTTTTTCATATTGTAGTCTTTGGGGCCTGACTGTTAACACTTCAAAAACAAAAATCATGGTTTTTCGTAAGCGCGGAGGTTTGTTACCTACAGAAAGTTGGACATATAACGATAAACAGTTGGAAGTTATTAATAATTTTAATTACTTGGGTACTGTTTTTAATTACACGGGAAACTTTGTTTTAAATCAAGAGCATTTAATTGGTAAGGCGTTGAAATCTTTAAAAGTACTTTTATGCAAGTGTAAAGAATATGACTTGAGTCCGAAAATATTATGTCAGTTGTTCGATGCTTTTGTCCTGTCAGTTCTTAACTATGCTTCAGAGATTTGGGGATATACAAAATCGAAAGAAATAGAAAGAGTTCATTTAAAATTTTGCAAACGCTTGTTAAAAGTTAATTATAACACGTGTACAGCAAGTGTTTATGGTGAATTGGGTAGATACCCTCTTTATATCCATAGATTTGTCAGAATTGTACAATACTGGTTGAAACTTGTGAATACTGATAATATTATTTTACGTACTGTTTATAACCAAGCTTTGACAGGTTGTAAAAATGGTCAAATAAACTGGGTTTATAATGTTAAATAGTTATTAAGTGATTATGGATACGCCTATATATTTGATATTGCCAACACTGTTAACATCAAATCATTTTTGCAAGAATTTAAAGGTAGAATTATTGATTGTTTTAAACAAGATTTGTATCGATCATTGAATAGCCCAGTATTGTTTTTCTACAGAGAATTTAAATGTCGTCTAGAATATGAATCATATTTAGATTTGTTACCAAAAAGTTTAAGGTTTTATTTTTGCAGATTAAGACTTTCGGTCCTACCTTTAGGAATTCAAACAGGTAGATATAACAGAAATCGAATTGTAAGAGAAGAAAGATACTGTCTGTTCTGTAATTCTTATGATATAGAAGATGAATTTCACTTTGTTTGTAAATGTCCGTGCTATACCGATGTCAGAAATAAATATATTAAAAGGTTTTATATTGTTAGACCGTCTGTATACAAATATATACAACTTTTACAAAGAAATAACAAAAAAGAAATCATCGCTTTATCATTGTATGTTAAAGAAGCATTAACCATAAGAAATAACATTCTTAACGTTTTAAGCTAATTTGTTCATCCTCAAGGTCATTATTTACTGCGTATATTATTTTCTTTGTGTTTTCTTTGTATTTCTTTGTATTTTGCGTTGTCACGTTGACTATGTTGTTCTTTGTATATACATGTATTTATGTTACCAAGACAATGTACTTCGTACACGTCTAATAAACGTTCTGTTCTGTTCTGTTCTGTTCTGTTCTTATTACTTGGTCTTTCGCGCAATACTTCGTTCAATATTCAGCCGTCTCCAGCAAACCAAAAAGCCTTCCTTGATAGATTGTCTTAGGTTCGAAACCAAACTTTGTGTCGGATAGAATGGGGAAAATAATGAACGTAGCTTACTATAGTTAAAATGCAACAAAGCATAAAACAATATATTACAATCGTTAACAACTTTCAGCTCCATTGTGCATTGGGGCTATTAAGATGAATTTATTATGAAGGTATATAGAAAACACTTCTGATTTATTTGTTTTCTCTCGCAACAGATGTATTTATTGTACAAACAGCTGCTCTGGCAAAAGTACGATTTTTTCGAGTATCAATAAAATTCTTATTTATACACGCGGCTGTTGCATAGTAAATAGATCTATTTAGAGGAATTATTTTAATGGTTTACACTGCTATGTATTTTGGTTATGTACATTATGCAACTCATTTGGAAAGTTGTTTAAGCTGTAAATGTATCTTAATTCGCTGTAACGGCAACAAAGATACAAAAACAACAACAACAGCGACAACTGCTTTTGTTGTTGTTGTTGACATAAATTGAGACTAAATTGGCTTAATAACGTAGTTGAGGCTTAAAACATCTCGGGACACAAACTTTGATGAAAAAGTGGCACTGCTACAAGAAATGTTAAAATTTATTTGGACCGACGGACGTGAGACTAAAGCAAGATACGGTTGGTACTCGAACCCAGAAACTACAAAGGAAAGTTTTAAGAATCCAACCACCAGGTTTTTCCATCTTACCTGACCGAATTCTGCAATTATTGCAAAGTTATATTTTATTATTTATGGAGTGGTGATTTATTTTAATAATATAAACATTTATAAAGTGGTGCGTGCGTGTATGTGTGCGTGTCTGAGAAAGTACCCGGATGAGAGATTTAAAATCTCATTAGATTTGAGTAGACATCTGCTAAATCAGTTTTATTATTACGTTTTTACGTTACTGAAATATTTTCTTTTCTTTCCCAGATATAAGTACAATTACTCTATAAGTGACAGTTATGTATTAAACTTGCTTTCAGCTCATAGAATCTCCAAACAAAGATATCAGTTGAATGTTAAAGTTTTTTGTTCGTTTTAAAAGAAACGCAATTATTATTTGATTTTTTTAGTTCAAATTAACCTTGTCAGTAATTGTTCCGCACAGCTCTTGTATCTTATATAAATACTAATTTCGTTTAATAAGCAATATTTTGTTAACGGGGCTGGATAAAAATAGGATTATACTTACTACATTTGGTTTGAATAATGTTTTCGTTTGAGATTCTAGTTTTTACCACGTGACTTTCGGGCCTTGTCAGATTTGACTTGGGTTTATTTTTAGCTTTCGACATGAAATGTCACGAAGTTTGACATTTTGAAAACATTTAATCAATTTCTCTATCTCGAGACTTAAATTACCCAAAGTATTCCCAGTTTCGACATCTTTCCTTTGTTTGGCGGTTGAATATCTTAAATTGTATACCTGCAGAATGGTTTAAAATTGCTTAAACTGATTTGAAACGCTTAAACAATTTTGGTTTTAGTGAAACCAGTCATCTTTCATCTTTATATAAGGTGTACAATAATAGACAAGGTGAACCAAATAACAATACTTGTGAGAAAATATTGGAAAATACGTTGCGGATAAAAATGACCACGGAGTCACAATTAGAGGTAAGAATTTTTAGTTTCATTACGGCAGTAGCATTTGAAAATTTCAATTTTTCATTGTGACTCGACTTTAGATCAGTGTAAGAGAGTTATGAACTATCTCCCAAAAGTGCCAGATGTTTTAACAGTTGATTTCGTTCATTCTGTCCGTGGAGCAGATCAGTGGTCCAGTGGTAACGTGCTGGACTGGTAAACCAGAGGTCGCGAGCTCTTCCACTTACATTAGTAATAGTCTTTCGGATGAGACGTTAAACCGAGGTCCTATGTATCCAGTGTTATACACTGAGCGTGGAAAAGAGCCAGGAAGGTCTTTGGAATGGGATGCTTTCTGTATCTTGCATACCATCCCACATGTGAAAATGCGTACGAATGAAACTGCAAGTTTTCAAGCAGTAGTGATCCTGATAGTGGCATGGGGGTTGTAAAAGTCTGGAATTATCAATTGCTAAAAAATTATTATCGACGCCAAGGTACTTATTCCGTCGTTAAGAGAAGAGTAGCGTGGGTATCCGACGATAGTAACAAAAATAAAAATGAATATCAATAAAGAATTTACAGAAGAAATCTACAGGAAATTTTGTTTGTTGCAAAAGGCACGTTGTTACTTGTGATCCGTCGAGAACGTTCCTGTGCATTTATTATTTAATTCATACTGCTATCTTACAATGCAAGCAGACACAAGTTAAAGGAATAAAACAGAAACTTAAACTCATTTGCATGTAACGGGCCCATGTATCGATTAGATTTTTTCAACTTTATGTAAATTTTGTAACACTATCTTTTGAAACTATGGATACAGCGTTAGTACTGATAACGAACACAATGCCCAACCAAGGTTTTCATTTGAATGCATAATAATGATTAACGAATTTTTGGAAGGCTGGCGGAAACCGTATAATTCAACGTAGTTCGAGATTATGGAAAATAAGGTAGCAATGGTCAGAAAGCGATCTTTACTCATGTCTTATATATGTGTGACTCCAGACGTACAGTGACAAGGGCTATGAAATCATATTTAAGGGTTTCAGTTGGAAACTCTTTGTTCTTATTAAATATAAGGTTTGCCCTTCAGTATGCGTAGAGAAGCCAACTTTGTTTCTTTGTTCATATTGCTGTAAATAGGTACGGATTACAAAACATCCCGGCTCTCTCCAGAAGGTGATGGAGTTTATCCTATGATGAGTATCTTTATCTAGCCAAATGTTGTTGCCAAATGTAAGAAGTTAGTAAACAATTACAAAAAAAAAACAATTATGTATAATCTCTATACATTATGTCACAGACTGGAGATTCCTGTTCGTATATATAAAATTGACATTAAAAATTATTAAATAAAGCATTTGGAGAAATGCCTATTGTGTATGAAAGGTGGCGTAATGTAATCCTTGTTTTCAAAGATATATGTGAATGATTTGAGTTTGGGGCAAGATTTTATGAGTGGCACTTGTTCCTGGCAAATTACTGTAATAAATCTCTAAGGATTAGGGGATTGGGAACTTTAGTTTAATAGCGGTGTTTTGTTGTTGTTGTTTTTTGTGTTTATTTCACCCTCTGGTGCTCCTTCAGTATTTTCATTGTACTGCAATGAAGCGACGAAAATAAATAATGAAATAATTAGATAATGATTTATAGAAACAAAGACTTTTACAGGTGTGGAGGATTAGTAAACCGAAGTGTTCACGTGCAGTAAAATGTAAGTGTGTTATATCAAATACCGTGAATACACTGAGTGCATGATTTATGATTGCTGAAGGGAATAGGGATAAAACTATTCAGAATGATAAAAAGGAGTTGCAGCTATGAAAAAAGTTTAATTTAAGGGGAAATGCATCGTGCTTTCAGTGTTAAAAAATAAGCTTAAAAAAATAAAAGCTGTTGGGTTGCTATACAATAGAAAACTTTTCAGACTCTTATGTTAAGCAGTGTGTCCCATGCTTCTTGCCCTATAGAACGAAGAATCCTAAAGGCAGGGAGTTTGTGTATTCAAAACTACAGAAGCATGCGTAGCAAAGAAGACAACTGTGTAACATTCACTTTACAGTATTTTTAAAAAATATTTTTACGATGTCAGCATAATGGCTGTATTTGTTGATTTCTTTTTCATATTTATGTTTGAACATGATTTACAAGTCGTGTATTTTTTAAGCACTTCAGTGTCATTAAACTTGTGTTAATTTATTAACATGATTCTTTTTTTTCAAGCACTTGTCTAGGCTTATCATTTATGTATGAGTTGTTGCCTTTTTTCAAAATTGAGCGGCATGTCTGAACTAAGTTTCTTGGTTTACAACAAAATATGCTATCATTAAATCGACTGCATATAAAACATAATCATTGACCTTAACAATGATATCATCTGTAATGTGTATCTATATCTGTAAACATTGAAAGGATATCTAAATTAAAAATGTCTGAATTTATTTGATATCTACGAGGTCGACCTCATATGTTAAAAGCTGAAGAATGTATTTCTTTGCCAACCGAGTTATTTCTGTCAACGGCGTCTTCATCGTTACTGGGCTAACCAACGTATGTGAACAATAAAGTGTGTCTTGGTTAAGTAGTGATAATTCGAAATTGTTTGATAGATTAATCTCCGTGTGCCCTCACTCGGGACATAGGTCTTCATAATAGGCATAAGTCCTCACTAGGTTGCCAATATACGTAGGTCCTCTTTTTGGTAATAGGTCCCCACTTATGCAGGATTTAATAATTCTTATGATTTATGTCAGGTGTGTATCAAAACGTTCATGAAGATATGGTAAACAGTTTTGTTCAAAATTGTTCGAAGGTATTTTTAAAGATCTTCAGAGGCAAGCAACTCTGATTACGACACAGATTCACTGTAATTCTGGTATCATTTATCTTGTCCCCTTTAAAAAAGGCTAAGGTCTTGCTAAACCATGCAATCTAATATATCTGTATCTTTCTTTATGTTTGTGTGCTTCTATTGTATATTTTGGGTTTATATGGAAAATTTATGACAGTGTTTATTAAGAATGTTTAATACCACTTTTAAATATTCAAAAGGTTCGAGAAGTTATGACCTTAATGTAAGATTTAAATGACATTTTAATTGCAAAGTTCTTTATCAATATTTCAAGTACCTTTGTTCGGCTTCACTTTATCATTATGTCTGTCTCTGGTCGCTATTCATGTGCCTTAGCAGTAAAATAAAAAGTTGAAGTAGATATATTTGTACCTAGTTTCAAAAAATGACGACTTCAAGAAACCACAGACAAAAACTGCTTTTAACACATATTAGGTTGTTTGCTTAATAAATGAGCTTGCTAATTCAGTGAGGGTATACTTTAATGAGTCATGGACCAGTTTGAATGTCCACAATATTATGCAATGGCAGTAAGCTTTAGTTCTGTTCAGATTTTTTTCTGTTCTGATAGGTTCCCTTCTGCGTTGTTCTTTTATGTTATTCTGTGCTTTGCTATATTCCGCTCCGCTTTGCTTCCATTCCGTTTCGTACCGCTCCGTTTTTCTTCTGTTCCGTTTCGTTTCATTTTTCGTTCCTGACTGCAACTTTGCAGTATTAATCGAGCTTGTCGGGCTACGCATGTCCTAGAAACGTATTTAGTTTGTTCTCCTGACTCGAGATGTGGTAACTACAATATCAGTTCTGTTTCTCTTCGAAGTTTGAACGAAACATGAAATCTTATATGTGTACACCATCGTCCTATGATTGTCGCAGATTAGGGTAATCGGAAATACAAATATTTTCACAGGAGCGCATAGCTATTGTCCGTTTGTTAAAGGTTTTGTTTGTAGGATTGGGAAATATCCTACTTAAGTGTTAGCCTGTTTGTTCAGTGAACGGTCCGGGCACAATCAAAATGGCTTCCGTTTTAACCACGCTACTGTCTATTCTAGCGTGTTATGTGTGATAAAAAGATTTGAAAATCTAAATATGAAGGTGTTGAAATCGATTATGACTGATTGTTTAGATAACACTATTTAAAAACAGTCTTCGACAAACCTGTTCGCTTAAATCCTTGCCAAAATAAAATTTATACTTCTTATAAAGTAGGGTAAGTAAAAAATATCTTTAAAATAGCAGAAAATTTGAAAAAAAATGACAGTCAGAAGTCATATGTGGTAGAGAGTTAAACAGTTATTGAAAGAAACATTGCGAACCACGTCAAAAATAAGTGAAATATTGATAGACTATGAAAGTGAACAGTGTAAAAGTCATAGATGAGATTAAAAAAAGTATGTCACTAAATAATTATTGAAGCACTAAAGGTTATTAACTATACCAGTACACTTTATGTGTTCTAACAATACTCTACTACAAAAAATGGAAACAAAAAGTCATGTAACAGTTTATAGGCATTCTTATAACGTCTTTTTTGTTTTCTGGAAATTGTAGCACCTGAAAGATATAAAAGAAACAATAAAAAATATATTGTCAATTTATCATAATAAAACCATCAACCCTTTGACTTTCAAATGTCCTAATAAGGCGCTGAGGTATTTTCCAGATGCCCTGCTAATACAGTTAACAAACGTCTAGTTGTAAAAGTGATGTGTATATTATCGACTTCTGTCAAAATTCGTTGAGACAAAATATATCCTGAGTTTTATAACGGGCTCGTATAGAAAATGATAAGTGACGGAACAGTGCAGTAAACACATAAAATATTGTTCTAACATTGTCTCCAGTTTTGCCATTTTGTTGGTATCTCTGGAGAATGGTTGATTGGTATTGTAAGGGAGATAATGAAGGTTTGCTGTATATCATCATTATGGAATTGACTGTTATATAATTCATAAGTTTTCCATTCTCTTATTTATACGTTTTTGGTAATGTGTATAGAAAATCTATCTGCACTAATTTAACTAAAGAGCATAAGTGATATATTTCAGACAAAACGTTTATAGACTTTTTTTTCAAATTACATATTCGAGAATATGGAAAAAATCTTCCTCTAGTCCGCCTTTTAGCCGTAAAAATTGTGCCAAACTAATACTTGTCTGCGTCGGCGTGCATGCACCGTCTGTCTGTGCGTTTAGGTGTACACGTGTGCGTGTTGGCGTTCAAGTGCGTGTCTTTGCGTGTGCCATGTTTACGCGTCAGAAGAAATTCGCAATAGTTAGTAAGGAAATGCGTGTGATTTCATCTGTGCAAGTTCGCAAGCGTGTTTGAACACACGCCAAGAAAATATTTTTTGCTCTTCATGCTCAGAGCTCTCGTTTTGCAACCCACCTATTTTGAACTTAGAACAAAAAGACCTGCTGTGTATTGACTTCATTAACTGAAAGAAATAAAACTCAATACCATGAGGTTTTAAAAACAATTTAGTAAAAACATCGGCAACATTTGCTTTTTCATTTAAATGCCTCTTTCCGCCCGGTACTAAAACTTTAGAATTTCTGTTAGTTCTTTGAAGACATGCTATTAATCTTGTATCATCAAATTGAAGATGCTTTTTGCAGACACTTTTCATTATTATCACTGGCAATATTAAACACGATGTAATGTAGTGATAGGTAATAAAGGTGTAATAAACAGCCGCGATCTTGATATTCCAGTGGAATGTTTCAATAAATGAAATGTTTGTAATGATATCTTGGAATGGTTTCGCAACGCAAACAGTGTTTTTCTCAGTTTTAGTTTGCTTTTATTCAGTTTCTTCAGGTAGAAATTGGAAGCAGTCTGTGAAAACACGTTGCAATCAGAAAATCTGACTCAGGAATCATTTGGTTTGGGATAAAATAGTGAATCCTTTGAATACGACATTTTTTACCTCCACATTTCCCTTTTTGGTTCATAAACTCAGAACTGAAGTGATAACACGAAAATTGTCAAACAAATGAAACGGATAATCCCAAGAACAATCGCGATGAAGATTAGGGGTAATACTAATGCAAAGAAAAACCTAAAAAAATGAAAGAAAGAAAGAAAGAAAGAAGAAATTTCTCCTAGTATAAACACAGACTTTAAAATAGTCTTTCATAAGACAAAGTAAATCACTGGCTATTTGTGTTTCGTGCTAAAAAGAAAATAAATATCATATTTGTAGCAGATTTAGATGAGTAAAGAGATTTCTTATCTGGTATATATTTTCAAATAATTGCTGGGCTATATTCCTTTATCTTTTATATTAACAAATAATTGCTAGACCATCCACTTTCTGGCTTTTGAGTTTTAAGGGCAAGAAAGGATTCAAGTGGTTGAGGAAGACGTTATCGAACAATTGAAGTACTTTTTCGATGAGTTCCTATCTGTGAGACTGGTTTTTCAACTGATATCTGACAATAACGTTAAGAACAGCATTTTCTAAGCGACGGGGAGTCAACTGGGGTACGGTAGAATCACAGTTTTTAGGTTTAAACTTAATTATTCTACATCGATTTGGAAACAAGATTTTCAACTTGAATAACCCAGCTTGAAGACTGCTTCCCTGTGTTAATTTTTTCTGTTTGAATTAGCCCATCTTTATGATTGCTTTCCTGTGTTCATACCAGATTTTGCGTCGGAAATGTGGAATGTGAAAAGTGAAGGAAAACTCTCATCCCTGTTGAGATTCAAACCAGCGACCCCAGGATCGGCACTCCGGCGTTTTTTACCCCTCGACCACTGTCCTATGCTTCTTATTATTAATAAGTGTAACAGCATTTTAGCTCATTTTTGCTACTTTACCAACCCCTTATACTTATTTTACTGAGAAGTCGGAAAGTTCAAAACATTTTGTTCAGACAGCGGGAAGACGACCTTTTCCCAGAAATGAAATTGATGGGTAAAAGCCAAATTTTATGTATTTTCTAAAATGTTTCCAAACACTTCAGATTTCATGCCAATTCATTTTGTATATACACTGTAAAATTTGCTAGAAAGATTCAAAGCGCGAAAATATCATGGTTACTTCATAAGGGGTAGGCGAGGATCATTGAAATCGAAACCTGTTACAATTTGCCAAGTGTTTTATACGTACAACAAAAGCATGAGACAACAGATTTTGTTACATGACTGCATTGGTTTAGTATATATCTTGGTATTATTGTAAAACATCTTATTATTGCAACATCTGCTACTCTTCCACTTGCATGAACAATCAACATGGAATAGACAACAAAAGAATGACAAAACATTGAAAGCTTGAGAAAACTTACTATATGAGGCATTTAAATGTACCTTAAACATTTCTCTGAAATTGCATTTATACACGAATGTACCTAAATTTTATTATTCATTTACATCTTTTCTTTTGGGAATTATCCACAAAATTGCATAAATCCCATCTTTTCTTTAGTTTTATTTTTCTACGAGGGAACTTTAAACCTGTCCCTGTGACGGATATTATCCACGATTGTGCATTAGGTCTGTAAGTTTGTCGGATTTTATCCACAAATGACCTTAAAACCTATGTCTTTGCCGAGCGTAACCACAAAACGTACTCAATGTCAATCTCTTTGTGGAGTTTTTATTAACAGATGTACAGAAAGCGTATCTCTTTGCCGGGTTTTGGCCACGAATGTATTTAAAGCGTATCTTTGTGCCAGGTTTTGGCCACGAGTGTATTCAAAGCGTATCTCTGTGCCAGGTTTTGGCCACGAATGTATTCAAGACCAATCTCTGTGCCAGGTTTAGTCCACGAATGTATTCAAAGCCAATCTCTGTGCGGGGCTTTGCCAAAGAACGTACAAAAGGCCTATTTTTTGTTTGGTTTATTCCACAAAATTATTGAATGTCATTCTCGTTGTATAGCTTTTTATATTGACGAATGTACAGAAAGCACATTCATATGCCGTTTTTGTCCACGAATGTACTCAAAGACTCTTGTCCGGGTTTTTTACACGAGTGTACTCAGAGGCTCTGCTCCAGGTTTTGTCCACGATGTACTCAAAGCCTCTGTGTCGGGTTTTGTCCACGATTGTACTCAGAACCTCTGTTCCGGGTTTTGTCCACGATGTACTCAAAGCCTCTGTGTCGGGTTTTGTCCACGATGCACTCAAAGCCTATATATATCTACTGATGAATTCAAAATATTTCTTTCAATGGAACCTCTATATATCGAGGTAGTCGGCTAAGATTTTAGTATAACAAAGTTGATTTCAACACAGTGTTCACAGTGTTACTAGTTTGTAATGTAAGTTACAAAATACATTCACGTACGACTTCTCATTTTCGTGTTCTTAGGGAAATTGATTCTCTCTGAATAGACTAGACTTGTAACAAATCTTAACTTATGTCAAACATGCTACAATCTTGTTTTCATAGTTTCTCTTATGCAAAGTGTCAGAATTCATTTCACTGAATATTTGCATATCCTTGAGGACATTTTGGAAGCTAAGTAAGTTGCCAAATAATTGTTATCTAAAGTAGCGCCTCGGAATCAAATCTATTCAAATGTGCGTTTTCAATTGTTATCGGCTGTTTGTTGTGATTTTTAAATCAAAATTACAAGTTGTGGTCATTTTGCAATTTTTGCGTCCGTCACGTGACTGATTTGAGCGTTTTCTGGAGTTTAGTTATTTTTTTCTCGAACATCTTGAAATATTTGCTTATTATCACTAACTAGCGCTCGTAAAACAAAACGAAGCCTCGTCAGTCTAGAAATTTATAACCTGATCTTCCTTAAAGACGCTAGTTTTCAGCACGGGTTTATACCTCTTCATGACAGATAAGCAAATTCATATAAACATTTACCTC
The DNA here is from genome assembly GCA_012932295.1 of Cyclina sinensis. Taxonomy (NCBI): domain Eukaryota; kingdom Metazoa; phylum Mollusca; class Bivalvia; order Venerida; family Veneridae; genus Cyclina; species Cyclina sinensis. The sequence goes on from JAAONU010000005.1 coordinate 29,866,867, forward strand.
CATTTCGTATGATAAATGAACTCTCAAAATAGACAAACACGTACTTGGGTATAGATATGCACGGGTCAAGAGCGGTGATATGCGGTCAAGCACGTGCTAAAAAGATATCTTTATTGATTTAATTGCGTTTAATATAAAGTATCTTGTGAAAAGGTTTTATGATCGCATCTAGGCTTGCCCGTTTTACTAGTCGCTCAGTTAGATATTTCGAAAGTTTCCATTTATCCTTATGTTTTACTAACAACATATTAAATATTCTTTCATAAACGCATATCAGTAACAACAACAACACACACATACATAAAACGTATAGAATATATTTGATAATGAGTCTTTGCAATCAACCTAAGAGAAAAAACAGACCTATAGACCAGGACTCACTATTTCGTTTGATGACAACATTCGAGAGATGAATTAAAACCTTTTTGTTTTCTCTTTATTTAAACCATTTTTCTGTGTTCTTTGACAGTCCGGAATTAAATTATTCTCAAAATTAGCATTTCAAGCGTCTTCCATACTGAACCTGTATTTTTTTCGGCGCACTTGTTTGGTACGCAATTAAGAGAACATTATTCAGTGGCGTCAGCTGTTTTCTAGATCAATTTCAACGTTAACGAGAAGGGCAACAAAAAGGAGACGCCAGATCACGTCTCCAGGGAAACGGCGCGTTACCAATGAGTCGTTTATCATCCGGCTCTTTCAAGAAAATGCGGGGAAATATCGACAGTTATGACGTCTTGTGACCGGCGATGGATGTATCATGAAAATAGACACGCGTGCTCGATGAAGAAATGTTTCCCCTGATGCAATGTAAGTCAATAACAACTCTCCATCAAAGAGACATTGACTGAACTTTACTGCTAATCGATTGTATCCTGTTCGGTTATCATAGGAAATGCAACTTACAAACTTAATCTTGTGAAAAATATATCTTGTATAAAAATAAAACAAAACAAGAACAAAATGGCTAACAGTTTTGTAACATTTTATTTTAAACTGAAACCCGTTCCGTTCTAAAGGGAGATAACAAGTGTCCGTATAAGAATTAATGCTGTTTGTGTTGTTATGTGTTGTTATTCTACAAAATTGTTGTTTATATTGTTTAAGGATGTCTATATCACGTGTTTCTATATCAATTCGTACTGCCAACTTCTGTAAGAATAAACAACGCCTGGGCATTTCGTTATATAACTGCTCATATACCATTGTAGTTATATTTAAAGAAAAATGTTTATATTACATATTGCTTGACATTCATTCTCCTTTTGAACAACTTTTCACTCAAGTTTCTAAAGATCTGCTTATTTTAAGTTGCAGGAGAAATGCTTCTTTATTTGCTAAAAGTATCGGATTTCATTGAAAATGCTATTTCTCTTTGAGCTGTCAATAAGCCTATTTACTTAGGCAATTGAACATATAGCCTAAAATTCTATTTAAGCATTTTACATATGTTTACCTGCCTATTTTGAACATGAAATTACAGTTGAGCTAATAAGGCAATTACAATACTATCAACGAAAAGAAACGTGTCACACTTAAACTGCAACACACATTTTAGTAACCATTCACCATTCACAAACAACAAGGTGTCCCATTAGCCATCCAAATCAGCACTAGAAAGTGTTCGAACCACGACATCTCGCTGTACAAGCGAATGCTTGGGTTTGGCGTGTAGTGAACAAATAACTTTTAGACTTTTTTTCCAGTCCAATAGTGCTAATCCCGTAACTTTTTACGGGTAGTATACTGGTAGTTATCAGTTAACGAAAATAGAAATGTTTTATGTGTATTTTATGTCTCAGAGCAATTCAAGCATTAAAACTGGGGTATTTTTTTGTAAAATTGTTTATCATTATGAGATAAATACGTGCATCAGTCCCAGATATTTGAAAGAATTTGTGATTATCGCTTAGAACTGGATTTGAAAAAGTAAGTAGATGAAATAACTGTACAGCGGAATATCTAGAAAAATATTCAAGAACCGTATCTGACACTGTTGTTACCAAGGTCATAAGGATTATAAGATAAGAAAGAAAATACAATTAATTAAATCTTCAGGACGATAAGTGTTAGGAACATTTTTGATGCTTTTTGGGAAAACGACTCAGCTAGCAGGTGATTGAGAAAACGATAAAACTAGCAACAACGTTCCACAAGGTAAATACTTCATTTTCTTGACATGTATATACATACGAGTAATTTTGATTAGCAACTGGGTCATCGTGGCTAAAACCAGGTACATAAAGTTTCATGTTACCCTGTCAAATATGTTACCCTGTCAACCTGCAGGAAGATTAACAAGCAAGTAGTTTGCAAGCTAATAGCCAGTTTGTTTACATTTTATACATCTGAGTAACTTACTTTGTGTAGCAAATGTAAAATTACATGTGGGTAATTCAAGTTTCATGTTACCCCGCTGAATATATACAAAGTAATTTAATTTCTTGTAGATACAGATCAAAATTGTCAGCTTAAATTAGTTTGGCAGACAATTTTAGGTCATGGACAATGATGTGCTGGTCGGCCCACTGGACAATGTGCGTATCTTCGACCTGACCATGTTAGGCATGCAAATCGACCTCTATCTTTAAATCCAACAGCCAATTATGTCTACATAATTTATGAAACACATCAGCACGAAATATTTTATCTTTCATCTGAGGAAACAATTTTCTAATCTAGCAAGTTAATGACTTGAACCAGCCCCAGACGATAAGGCGGGTACGCAGATTGAATTTTATCCGAGAAATGAGTTTACCTTGTCACGCTGTACCTTCTATGATACAATCTAATTCGTTTTTCTAGCTTTGATGATTATATATATTTAGAGGATTCCTGTGTACCTGGAATTGATAGATTGAGACAATGCCAACAGATAAACATGCAGCATGTAGCAAATTATTGTACTGCAACATTTCAACATCTGTTTACATTTTTGAATTTATTTAACGTCGATTCCGTTTATATAACCGACACCGCCGTTTTAAGTTGTGGGTGAAAGTGCAACTCAAAGACATTTCTGGTTCACTTATCTGTTCATTATGTAGCATGGGAACTCGGTTTAAGATCACATCCGAAAAATAATTGATAATGTTAATAGAAGGGAGGTGGATTGAACTCGCAACCTCTGGAAATACGGATCTTGTGGGTCACTAGCAGTCTACAGATCCACTCTTAACATATTTTCAAACAAACAGTTTAATTACTTAAACGAAGGACAACCCGGTTTTCAAAGGATAATAATTACGTTACTGTAAAAGTCAGCATGTTTTGTGTTGAGTTAATAGGATTGGTCCAATTTAACAATTATATTTCTAAATCAGCATATTTTTTTTGTTTACCTCCTGTGTGTGCACTATTGCATGCGCTAAATTGTGAAGCATGTTTGCGGCATTTACCTGAAAAATTACCTCAATGTAAAGAAAAAATTCCTACAATGCTTTTCGACAATTTAGTTCTCAAATTTCTTAGATATGCTAAGTCATCTCAAACTTCCTCGTGGTTGCCTTTTTCATTTATTTTACATCTGTTTGGCCCATTTTTTTCTTGGATCGATTTCAGAATAGTGTCTGACAAATACATTCAACTGAAGCCGGTATTTGTTCTTACGTTAATGGCTCTGCTAGTACACCATGAATAATTAAAATAGACAGCAATGAGTATCAATACATGTTGATTGGGTATAATTATAAAAGTAAACAGCACGGAAAAGCAGTAATTAGTCTTAGCTTGAGATCTATGGACACTGAAATGGTACGTAAATCAGTAAAAGAGAAAAAAAAACGTATATGTCAACTGTGGATTTTCTCTCTTTTTACCATTGACCACCTGTCAGAAAACTCTAAAGAAGTATTTTTAGTTTTTACGGACTGACCAAAATTTCTGAATGCCGTGTAAGACACGTTCAAAATTGGTCTGTACTGTTCGTTTGTAATACCACGTAGTCGTACATGGAAAAATGCACATAACTGGGCTGTTTTCAGGGTGATGAAAATTGCAAATTACAGGGCTGTTTTTAAGGGTGGTCTGTGTAAAGAAATGGTGTTTGTTCGATTTTTTTATGCATATTCTTTGCATCAACTTTGAAATTAAAGCCCATCTTGCCATAAACATCTACAGCGTCGAGTCTCAGAAACAGACTTCCTATACATAATTTAATTTTAGTACATAACAAATGTAACGTTCACAATTTTTTCTGTGTGTTGGGGATACAAAAAGGAGTAATATGATTTAGACATGTCATTTATACGAAAACGTGTCTCTGATTCAGACACAATAACCGCCTACCCACTGCTTTCTGAAAAGTCAAACATTTGTATTACTTTGTTTATCGTCGTGCCTGAAGCAAGACTGAAGTGAAGTTTTCATGACGTAGTATACTTACGGCGCCGGTTACAGAAGCGTCATCTCGAGATACACTCGTTCAGAGCATCCTGTCTCAGAAATTTTGTTGACTACAATAACTTAATTATTGTTAGTTTCAAATAAGAATTTGTCTTGTAGAAAACGTACAATCTCGGATATTCAATAGACTATAACTATCTAAATTTGATTCTAAGTGTAAATGTGTCAAACTGGAGAGATCACTCATTTCCAGTTTTGCAGATCACTACTAATGAATGGTCTGTCTGATTAAATCACTTGAATAGTGATGGATTTGTGATTGAATTAACATTTGACAGGCGATAAAAGAAAAAAAAAAACATTTCTGCTAGGTTAAATCGCATACGTGTGCTTATCTTCAATGTTTCATTTGAATTTTGTTAACAATTCCCTAACTATGCCACTCGTGCAAAATAACACGATCCAAAGAAGTAGTTAATGTCCGTAAGTATGATAGCCTATATCAAAGTTTGATGACTAATATTAACCATGTGACAGTAACTTTTGTGTTGGAAAAGCGTTCTAAAAATAAACCAACGATACCCTTTCGGTTTATCGGGCGCTAGGAAAGGTGAACTATTTTTTCATTTTGAAGATATTTTCTTTGCAGTTACCGTCTGTACATTGTAAAATTTTTCTTGGAAATAGATTTTGCTAGTAAAAACTACTTGTAATGTTCATCTCTATTATACAGGTATCAGCAAGGTCCCTACCCCACCCATCCTGTCATCCCTTCCTCAACCCATACTTCCATTCTTCCTTAGTTTATATCAATTTACAGTAAACGAAAAACTTTTGGCACCTCCAACTGCACGAGTCTGACAACCACATTGCCCTCATTCAATGTTTATTTCTTTTAGATGCTGATCCACACCATATCAATTGATTTTCCTATAGCGTGCTCTGATCTAATAAATTGAAATTCTCAGAGAATCTCAGTTTCGATTGGACACAAATTTCACTGGAATACATCCCGAAAGTGGTAGTAATCTTGATCAATTGGGTCTAATTCAGTGGAAAATTATTTGCTCAGAAACAATCGTACGTCTCAGAAATAAGACAGGAACGAATGGGAGAGGGAGGTTGTGAGGCGCTATTTCTGAGAGAAAGAAACGGCCGAATTATACGCGTTTTAGTTTTTAAAAATAAAACATTATTTTCAAATTATCATTTATTTCTGTTTGAGTCTATGTTCAGTCTATCGTTAAAAGTTAATTTACCTACATGTATTTAGAAATAAATGGCAATATTGCCTTGGAACTCTTGAAAGTGGATTTCATATTTCTTGTAAACAGATGATTTCACGTCCGTGTAATTTTTTGTTTCATGTGTTGCCGAATGTACCTTCGCACAAATCAATTTTAGACGTATAAATCCAACGATACCATGTAATGCATTTCATATTTTAAGAGAATTATCCTTTCAGTTAAAGACATCCATTTCTTTATAATGTAAGGTTGACAAGAACTTATGACGAACCAATGGCTACAACCAGACTATGATAACAAGATTCGAATGAATGGCTATAACCAGACTATGATAACAAGATTCGAACAAATGGCTATAGCCAGACTATGATAACAAGATTCGAACTAATGGCTATAACCAGACTATGATAACAAGAATAGAACTAATGGCTATAACCAGACTATGATAACAAGAATAGAACTAATGGCTATAACCAGACTATGATAACAAGATTCGATTCAATGGCTATAACCAGACTATGATAACAAGATTCGAACTAATGGCTATAACCAGGCTATGATAACAAGAATTGAACTAATGGCTATAACCAGGCTATGATAACAAGATTCGAACTAATGGCTATAACCAGGCTATGATAACAAGAATTGAACTAATGGCTATAACCAGGCTATGATAACAAGATTCGATTCAATGGCTATAACCAGGCTATGATAACAAGAATTGAACCAATGGCTACAACCAGACTATGATAACAAGATTAGAACTTATGGCTACAACCAGACTATGATAACAAGATTCGATTCAATGGCTGTAACCAGACTATGATAACAAGATTCGAACTAATGGTTATAACCAGACTATGATAACAAGATTCGAATAAATGGCTATAACCAGACTATGATAACAAGAATAGAACTAATGGCTATAACCAGACTATGATAACAAGAATAGAATCAATGGCTACAACAAGACTATGATAACAAGATTCGAATCAATGGCTATAACCAGACTTTGATAACAAGATTCGAATAAATGGCTATAACCAGACTATGATAACAAGATTCGAACTAATGGCTATAACCAGACTATGATAACAAGAATAGAACTAATGGCTATAACCAGACTATGATAACAAGATTAGAACTTATGGCTACAACAAGACTATGATAACAAGATTCGAACTAATGGCTATAACCAGACTATGATAACAAGAATAGAATCAATGGCTACAATAAGACTATGATAACAAGATTCGAATAAATGGCTATAACCATACTATGATAACAAGATTCGAACTAATGGTTATAACCAGACTATGATAACAAAATTCGAATAAATGGCTATAACCAGACTATGATAACAAGATTCGAACTAATGGCTATAACCAGACTATGATAACAAGAATAGAACTAATGGCTATAACCAGACTATGATAACAAGATTAGAACTTATGGCTACAACAAGACTATGATAACAAGATTCGAACTAATGGCTATAACCAGACTATAATAACAAGATTCGAACTAATGGCTATAACCAGACTATGATAACAAGAATAGAATCAATGGCTACAATAAGACTATGATAACAAGATTCGAATAAATGGCTATAACCATACTATGATAACAAGATTCGAACTAATGGCTTTAACCAGACTATGATAACAAGATTCGAACTAATGGCTATAACCAGACTATGATAACAAGAATAGAACTAATGGCTATAACCAGACTATGATAACAAGATTCGAATAAATGGCTATAACCAGACTATGATAACAAGATTCGAACCCTTGCTACTCATGAATAGAAGCCTGGTCTTTTTTGTTTAATCGAGCAGCTTTTGTTTTCGTTCTATGTTTTAGAACGAAGTGTACTTATTTTGTATTGCGATTTATCTTGTCTTGATTCTGATGAAATTTGAAACATTTTGTCATTAAACTAAACGAGTCTGACAATAACTTAAAATAGTCCAAAGAAATGCGGAAACCTTTTAATTTAGGTTTTATTTCTGCAGTCGCTCTTTGCCAAGAGGGAATGCAGACAATTTTAATTTATTTTCTAACATGAAATAAAAGCCCTTATATCAATTTTGAGACACAGAAGACCATGTAGTTCCGTTATATGGTGCTTCAAACAAAGATCCAGACAGATCCAGACCTATTTTTTCTTTAATTTTCTATCACGCATCCATACAAAGACCCACTTCCGGCGAAAAGTCGCATGCAACTTTATTTATCGGTGAAATCATATGGAAACCAAATACATGAGTTTATGCTCTGGCGATCAATAATAATCAAGTTATGGTGGTATTGATGTATAAACTGGGTTCTATGGGAAGATTTTTGTCATACACTAACTCACAGGCTTTGTTATTGCTTTGTTTATGTTATCTTTTGGGGATGAAAAAAATGAACGGAGTCAAAGCTTCGTGTGAAGTGTGAATGATCTTGTGTGACTGAACATGTGATTCAGACAGAGCTAATGGAAATGTTAGGATATTGGGATTAACTGACATTGTTCTCTGTTCGTAGAGAACAATTTCTAAGACAGTGGAGAGCGTTTTTTCCGGGTTTGTGGCAATGTGAGAAGCTGCATATAATTCTTATTAACTTTTTTAAGAACGTTGGTCAGTTATATATAGCACAGCAACGTACATGACACGGCATACTAAATACAGTGTGTGCATTCCTAAAATAGCATTTCAAACTGTGCTGTGCGGACCAGATGTCGCATTTGGATTAATAAATGTTGCTCGATGAAATTACCACAATATTAACTTCGTACTAATATATTTGCGAATGTAAGGCTAATGCCATGATCGTCTTTAGCTTCGTGCTGAGACACGGGGGATTCTACCCTTTCATCTTATCTCTCCTGCAGTTACTGTTCTTAAAAATATATTATGATAGATTCCTTCTCTGCGCTAAATCTAATCGAAAATATCTCTATCTATCATTTCATTAACCTGATTCAATAGTGACTGAGACTTTTTTTATTAGTTCACCATCTCTGAAAGTCTTATTATTCAGAATTGCTTTAGAGACCAGGCCTCTTGGTTCGTTCAATGGTAACATTTGTTTAAATATAATAATGATAGCGTGACAAGATTTTTACAGGTGTGAAGCAACCAGAAAAGATCCTTATTTGTTCTTTTTAAAATCAACTGTACATCTGAATCTATACCAAACCGGTTCGGTATATGGGCTCGAACCCGTTACTTAGTTGGTCTCAGACAGTTTTCCCCACAAGGGTATTTTTTTTAATAAACACTATTTTACTACTGTCATTGTTTTAGAGACGTTACACCTTCATTCATTACTTAAGTTCCACTTTTTAAAATTTTTACTTAGATATAATGGCTGCAAGTATATAGGGAACTCTTCTTTTATACAACATGCAGTCCCAACCCTCCATGAGCACGTGGGGTTTATTACGTTTCATTTTTCTCTCCCTTGACAACTATCTGCATTTAATAAGTCGGTGTTGTGAAGTTTAGTGTGAATCTAAAACGGTTACGAAATTCGAAAAAAAAACACACCTGCCTCCAGCTGTGATTTCGTTGGCCCCTTTTTATTATGTAAAAGGTAACAAAGAAAAGGATCTTTTCACTCCCGGTTGATTTATTTGTCCACGGAATGAATTAACACACCTAACGGAAATTAAAAACGCGGTTTTATGCAAGCCATGTTTTAACTTCCAATCGATGAAGATTTCTTTGTCCATTAAATTTGCATGATTTCAGCCTATCTTGAATCTACACATCCGCATACTGCTTGGCGTTAAGGGGCACTTTATGTAACCGCTTTTGTGTACACTGTCAGATTTTATCTCCTGCGCTTTTTCAGCGATTACCGGATTACTGACACACAGACAAAAAGAAACATTGTGTATCCGCTACACAACATATATTTAAAATAATTCTTCTGAAACAGTTCAGTCTGATTAGTGTTTTTGATAATTGACAATGTCAGTGGTCACGTGACGAACTTAATGAACACTGTGACATACCACCTGACAGTGGTTTAACGGTATATCTATCTATTTACCAAAATTTATAACCTATGTCAGCGAATGGAGATATGAATCAACCATGTTCTAATGAGTGTTTTGTTTTAAGCGGATAAGAAATATTCAGGCGAGAGAAAAAACTGTGTCAGAGCAGAAGTGATTCGAATGTGGAATAGAAAGGAATTTGCAGGGAACTATGCATAAAGCGCATTTACCACCGGTAAGGTTTTGAAATTAAATATGCGTACAAATGATTTTTGTTGTATTGTTTTGTCTTCATGTATGTAGCATTTGTGTAACAGGTTTGTACGGTCAAATATCAGATAGCATAATTGTTTTGTCTTTTATCTGTACGTGTAATATTGTCTTAATATTCATGTAAAGTTTTAAAGGTTTTAAAAGTCTTTTGTTAAATTTTCGCTCACCTGGATTTCACTTTTAAGGTCCCTCGCCCCACCCTCTCCATGTGTCAGTCAGAAGAGACATGTATATTTGTTTAGTAAAGATTTCTACCTGATAACTTCCCCTCTCTTTGTGTCCGCTAGCAACCCACTCATGATTTGACCGATTATATCAATATATTAATAATGATTTCCATGGTTACTTTTCTGATTTTTTTGTCGATCGCATGTATTTGCACTCAGTGTGGAGAACTGGCTTATTGAACTTTTAGAGGATAAAAAATGGATAAATTGATAGATTTTGTGAACTAAGCATTTTTCAACATGTTGAAATCACTTACACTTCCGGTGCCACAACAACAACAATAACAACAACATTTGTTACAACATCCAGCAACACTTTCTTACCTCAAAGACTAGTCTCGCGTTTTCGCCTCCGAAGGTGAACCGATATTATAGGTTGACATTTCATAGTTCACCTTCCTCTAAAAGTTGAACAACGAAAAAATATCTGTAAAAGCGGTTCAACACTTTAAGAATAATAAATTAGGCTGCTCAGACACTTGCTACTTACACGTTCTAAAAATACCCTTCATTCCAGCCAGCGAGCTTTTGAAATTTCAGATAATTGTGTCGACGAGTGAAAGCACTTCACATAAACACTTTGAATATATGAGAGAAGTGTAGTCCAACTAATTGTACGCAAATCGAGATGTTTAATTTTTTGTATGGGCATAACAAAAATATCTCAGAATTTGCTCAAGACGTCACCTGAATTATTTTGACTTGAGAGAAGTGCTGTTAGTTGTGTTTATAACTATCGTCCTCTAGAATTTTCTATCAAATTTATATGTAGACGAATATGTAAGCCTATTTCAGTAATATTACATATACTTTCACTGAGAAAAGAAACTGGGTCAAGGCAATGCCTTTTCGAGGAAAAAAGCGTTGGAAATGTGTTTTCTGTCTATCATTATACAAATGCATGTTGTTGTAATTTTTTGTGTACATGTATTGGTTGGTTGGCTGGATTATTGCATCACATAAAATTACTAATGTACCTCATTATTGTAAAAAAAAAAAGAAAGAAAAACAACTCGGGCACAATGAAGTTAGTTAAATAGTCCTGTTTGACGAGAATGTATCGTCGGAAACTGATAGGTCTGTAAATCAGACGGTGTTTCGACACGACAAAAGGTACCCTCTTTTATTTACATTCCGTCACGTTGTTTTAACTTGCCAGACTGTTTATTTTCATATATTTTGTTTCCTGGTTAGTATACTAAATGAATAAACTGGCTAATGCGATTTGGTATGGAATGTCTGTTATTGTTGATTCAGTTTCACCGTCGGACATTGTATGTGAAACCTGCCTTGGCATTCCTAGCATTTTCATAACCCCTTGTTTGTGTATACAAAATTTATTTAAGATACATTTTCATAATAGTTTGGTTATTCTATCGGGCACGAAGTTTGCGTTGCCAAATTAGAAAATTGATACGAACTTATAACGTGTTTATAGCATATAATTTTCTTAAAGAACGATCAGACGATCACTAAGACGCCACTTAGATTTTACCAACAAAAATTGCTTGTAGGAAACCAGATGTTAGTCAGTGTGGTACATTTTTCCCCATTGAAACAGTTTTGTCAGCTCTGTCGCATTAATTGCTGAAAGTGACAGGTCTCATTTTTGAAAGCAATCGCTGGTTAACAAATTGGGTTTGAAAAATTTAAATAAGGACATAATGTGTTTTTATCCTCCCAAGTGAGTCCTAGTTTTTCCAGCAAATTGGGACGTAATGTTTTTTTTTCAAATGTATTTTGTTATCCCTTTTCCTTCTTTGTGTAAAAATAAAAGTGATTAAAAACTTTCTCAGTTAGGTTCTTTCTTCTTTAACTCGTAAGCTAAATTTTGCGATGACTATAATGATGACGACGAAATCGACAACAGCCTCGATAATGGTGATGATAACGACTATGATGAACGTGGTGACGACGACGACGCTGATAGTGATGACGACGATGATGATGATGACGACATCGATGATGATAGTGATGAAGACGACGAGAATGATAGTGATGACGACGGCGATGATGACGATAATGATGACGACGACGATGATGAAAGTGATGACGACGACGATAATGATAGTGACGACGAAAATGATGATAATGATGACGACGACGATGATGATAGTGATGACTACGACGATGATGACAGTGATGACGACGATCCTGATAACGATATCATTGAGGAAAGCATGGAGGTTAATGTGTATAAATCGGCATGAAATTTGTGCGTTTTGATGTTCCTGTTATATTTCATGAAAAAATATTTAACAGTATAATGTCGGGACTGGTTATGTATGATGGCTACAGGAAACATTTATGCACGTCACAAAAACCGTTTGATTGCTCGATAAATTTGTATGTGCTGGATAAAAATTCTGGAAAAGCATTTACTGGGGATGCGCTATCACCCTTATTGATGCCTCATTTATTTAATGACCAGTATAAACACACAAGTTTCCAAGAAAACAATCATCTGGAAAACCACTCCCGTTCTAGAAATCTTCCTTCCTGCTATTTTTAGCTGTGACCATATCCCAGTTTCGAGAGCAGTTTTTAATTAAGTCAAAAAAGTGTGTACACAACTGTTCGGTTTAAAATAACCTGAAAATGTTAAATACAGTAGTTGATGGAAAGTTAAAGTTTAAATGTTGTCAGTGTATTCAATCATGTGATCTTAAAATATAGGCAGTCCATCCTGACTTGTCCTTCTTCGTAACTGTTTTGACAAATGAGCATGCATTGTCTATAATGTTTCTTCTTTATTGCATTGTCATCCCCGCCTAATATGCCAGCCTTCAGGGTTTATGAGACATCTCTGCTTTTGTACACATAACTCCCAATTTTTCCTGTCTCCCAGACGATCTGTAACCATTCTTTAACAAGATGGCGGATCACCGAACGGCTTCGTCAGAAAAAGCCCCTGACAGAACTCAAACCTTCAGCCTCCCGCTCCGTATAAAACCCCTTGTCAGTAAGGCCCAGAGGTGCTATATGTATACTTCTAGAAAGTTCATCCTTTCCTTTTGCCCACGAGTCGTTGCATTACTGCTTGTAAACACGCGGCTTACATTTTTACACGCTTACAAAAACTACATTAAGCCATAAAAACCTCTAGTTTTCTGTTTTATATATAAACAGTTTTTGAAAATATCTGACTGCGTGGAAATTTCGGCATTGAAAGCCAATATTTAGTGGAGCCTTTGACTAAAGGAACAGTAAATCTTCATTAGATTTGAATAAGGGACTCGAGAATTCCATGAAATTCTATAATTAAAACTCTAATTAGTATTTATTATGTTATACTCGTAAGATTTAGAACTGCCTTTCTCGTTATGAAAAAAATAAATCGTGGTTTTCGTTTCTTAAATTGACAGTTACGTATCTTTTTTTCTGAGCCTGATGGTCTAGCCTGGTAATATAAGGTAAACGGATATAATTACCGGTGTTTTACGTTCATATATATGGTGTATGTTATATGCTTGTTAGTACAACTAAAGATATAGATGTACAGAAGTACAAATGTCACTTTACATTCCCCTGATTTTCCATGATGTAAAGGACATGTCAGACTCTTAAATCATGACGGAGAGGAAACAAATGCTGATTTTGCAAACAAATGCTGATTTTGCAAACAAATGCTGATTTTGCAAATATCTTTGTGTTTTGGTATCATATCGTAGATTTATTTCGTTTAATGTGACTTTATCTATAATATTTTATGAAACCTGGAGTATCAGACACTTTTACTCACTTCATATGCACGAAAAACACGTGCAATAGGAAATTATTTATATTCCTTATAAAACTGGTTGAAAAGGATAATAAGATTTATTGAGGTGTAACAATTCCAAAATTTCCTACATTTTTTTCTTATTTCCGAAGATGTATGCTAAACATTTTATGTAACAAAAAAAAAGGAAAAATAAAAAATGAGGGCGTTTGATACCAAAGTGATGGCAGTGTCCTGTAAAAATATATGTTGTAGTTTCTGAGGGATAGAAATAGTGATTCTTTAAGAACAACATATTTCAGACGTCTGTCGCAATTTGACCAGATTTTAAGCTTGTCTGAAATATCAAAGAAGTCATCTTCAATCTCTAAATATTGCTGTGTATTCTAACGTTATATGTGGGAATCTGAAAAGAATTTTGGTTCAGTTACGTTTGCTTGTCACAACCTTTTAATGAGAGTTGAGTGGAATGCTGAGGGGAAATGCGAGTGTCAGGACATAGTGTATCACTTTGGTAAAATAAAAGACCTTGTCTATAGAAACTGCATCTGAAAGGTTTATTGTTGATGTTATCTTGGTCATTTTGCCGAAAAAAAAATACACTAGACTTTGTTTGGAGAGTACCTCCAGTTGCCAGAAGTCCATCTGCCGTCTTGTTAGCATTATCTGTCTCATCTGTAAATATACTGACCTTTTATCACTGGGTATTAACTGTCAGTCAGTTGGTGCCCATTTAATCTTAATCTGTTACCATGGGAACCGTATGGGTAAATGGGGGTAAATGATACTATTGGGTAATTAGTCATTTGTGGTACATTTGATTCAATGATAAACCACCATTATACTTGAAATGAAGATAAAAATCTTTACACAACGTTTACTCAGCTATATATATGATAACAGTAGGGTAGCGCAAGAGTTCATTGTTTTCTTTTGAAATTGACTATTTGAGGATATATTAACAGTTTTGGATAGATAGAAGTGCGGAGGTTGACAATAAAGGTAAAATTCTTAATAAATTATGAAAGATTTTCTTTTTATAAGTTTGTTAAGCCACTGTTGTACATTTAATACTGTGGAATGAAAACAATGTTTTGGCTACCCGAACATGTCAGCATGATAAATTCGAATGTAAGAACAGGTTGAAAGACCCTGGTAAGAATAAATACTAAATTCCTTTTGATGAAATAAAGATATTGTTAGCGTAAACATTAACATTGTAAATAAAAAGATTTCTTGAAACATTTCTTAGTTATAAGTTAAACACATTTTGTCAGCATTAAGGAACTATAGCTTGGGATCATTTGACTAACACATAGCTGATAATATTAACAGTATTTGGGGTAACAACCGTAAATTAAAACAAACTTGTTTGTTTACATAAAACCCAGAGGTACTGGATGGGGTGTTGGAAACGCATGCCCTTTCTCTCTCCCACCCCTTTTGCCCGGTAGTGTCCTCGAAATAGTAATGGTAATATTAAAATTTAAAATCCCATGACGTGCCTCACTCCCCCGCTCATCACCCAGTGTTCATGGACCAGGGCTTTGATTTTATACCCTACTTTAACATGTATCATTGTTGTTTTTTTAAAATAAAGAGAGGAAATCTGAACTAATATATCTAAACACTAGTTCTGAATTACAACTTTTTTAATGCCATTGCTTTTCATTTTGTATTATATGCATACGTTAACTTTATTTCGTAAACATATATGAATGGTAACATTGTGGTTCTATATGTAATTAAATACTTATTTGTCAATCATTATTTTATTTATACTGGTTTCACGAATTAAACATAAAAAACAAAGTCAGTTTTTCTTCTTACGACTTTTACTTCCGATTCGTATTTCTTCAACGCATCTTTTTAAAAAAAGGAAGCCCGATAAACCAGATTGTGTGTAAAACAGTTTGTGTCAACATTACAAAAAGTAAATTTTGTCACGTGCTCTTGGCTATTATACGTACTGATATCAAATCATAATTTTGTCATCCTTTCAAAATTTCTTTTGTTCCGGCTTTGCACCCGAAGGCAAGAAACCGTGTCAAATCTACGGGGGTTATCATTATGTCTGTTTTCCTTGTTTAATATCTGTATGCTGTATGATTCATTTTTTTAAATAACTTAAACACTGTTTTGTCGTTCTGATCTGCATTTGTGTTGAAAACCATACAACTGTAAAATCTGTTATTCATTATTGTGAAAAGACGTTACCTGGGTTATCATTGATTCGTTGGTAATTTAAAGAATATTTTGACATAGTTAGGCCTTGAAATGCCGGTCGTTTACATGATTTAAAAGTTGGGGGTAAGGGAATATAAATGGTTAATTGGTTGCTAAAGTAAGTTAGGAGGTTTACCAGTTTTAATTTATAACGTTATCCGGATATAGGTTATTGGCCGAAACTATTGACATTAAGGTTCTCCAATACAATAAAGTGTGGCCAATAACACAATAGCGGGCAGATATTGAAAACTCAAGATAAATATACACAATAGAACCAGGCATTCGTTTCATTCACCTGTGAAATGTTGAAAGAAGACGGACATAAGTAATGAGGAAAAGCTAAATATTTGTGAAAATGGAGGTACAGTACAGTGCTAAAATCTTGGCCATCGTTATTTGTTTACAGGTACGCTTTTATTTGTTCCTCTAGTTGCTTTTGCGAAATACAAGTTCCAGTATATACTAAGACTATATTGGTTAATATATTTTTTCTCGGATACATATTGTGTTTTGACACAGGACTCAGTGTTTGGGGTCTGTGTGTCATTCGTCCGATTTTTCTGAAGCTCTACCCTATTATTGTTTTATCTTTTTTTCACCACGGAAAGGGAATGTTTTGAAAACTTCGGACACAAAGATGGTTTACATACATATATAGGCTTTGAAAATGTCTGTTATGATATAGTCGAATTTATATTTACAATTGTAAACCGTTTAAAAAGAAACCCCGTGGCTACTTCACCTTTGTTTGTACATATGTTAAGAATGTTTTCTTTATAAATAACGACAGCGGCAGCTCTTGTACATGGTCAGAATACCTGACACTTGTAAGATTAGTTAGTTTATGTACTTGTTAGATTTACAGCGGGTTTGCTACTCTTTTTTGGATCTTTTTAAATAAAATGTGTGTAACACATTGTGTATGTCACACCTACAATGTCTTCCCACCAGTCGATCTTTTGTGTTAAACACAGAAATTAAACAGCCGATACACTAACGCGTTTTTCCACTAGATTTTCCCTCATTTTAGAAATAAAATAGAATGCAATTATGCGTCATTCCTCTCATGTACATTTACCAGAGGCGGATCCAGGATTTCACGTTAGGGGGGCGCAAAATGTTCGGCCCAATTTGTGTCCGCTTTCTACCTCATTTCAATGGTTGTGTTTATGCTAAAGTATACTGATTTGGCAACATCACAAGGGCCTTTGATTATTCAATTCAATGTTGAACAATAAATTATACATTATTTAAAGACATATTAAAAATAGACCTACAATAACACCTATGGTCCCCCCCCCCCTGGATCCGCCAGTGTTAACAAGTTTGACGTGAAAAATATTTTGTAATGCGAAGAATATATTATAATTGAGGGATGTGATCTATTATTTATAGAATAAGGTAGAAAGACTATTTATAGACTGCTTGTTCAGGGGTCTCAGACCCAACGCAGTTCCCTCGACAAAGGTAACTTTTGGTATATATGGAATCGATAAACTGAGGTAAAATGTGTCAATACTTTATACGTAGCATGGAAAAGTATGAACAATTTCCTTGTTCCTGTAACTTCACTTAAACCCTAATCATACTTTACACTTTCAATGACGCCAGACATCCGTTTCCAGATGCTTCCTACCCCATGTACACGGTAAAAACTGTTTGTTCCAGCTGTTCTGCATTGTTACCGGATACACTCCCTCACCGACACCGACCCCTTTTTATATATGTGTTTTAGGCAAAGGCAGTAGGGTTTTAGACGATTAGTTTATACATGTATAGTGTTTTGTTGACAGAAATTATAAAAAAGGTTTGTTGCATGGTTGATTTCTTTCTAGCTATTTTACAATTACTGAATTTGTTTGTGTTAAATGTTATTTCAGATTAAGTGCGAACTGTGTCGCGAGTGTTGACTACCTTAAATACATCTAAACCTTAGTCATTCACCCTTGTTTTGAATGTTTATTGTGCGGAAACAGGACGCACACAAAAACAAGCGTCTCTTTGAAACTAACACGTTTTCGCGTTAATCTCTGTATAAGCGTTTCAATCCCAATCGACGTTCGCTTTTCCTTTTTGTTTTGTTTTTTCTAGAAACGAATTATAGTTTATTTTACTCAAAAATGGAATCTAGGGACACCAGTCCAAGACATACAGTACAAAATAAACTGAGAAACTGTTGCTTCTAGTTGATAGTGATACATTTATAAGGTCTATGAATAATGTACACAAGTTCACTCCTATATCGCTCACAGATGTCCCTTTTTGTCTCGAGGGGGGCATCCATTCATCTTTCTAGTATATTCAGTATTTACTTTATCTTAACGCTTCTCTGTATTTGATTGAAGGTTTAAACATAGGAATCCGAATCTTTGCAAGAATGGAAGACTTATTCTAAATTCACAAGAAAACTACATGAGCAATAATGAAATGAGTGAGAGTGAGAGCTAATCGCTCTGCTTCTAGGTCAGAGAACACTAAATAGAAATGGGCTATCTATCTATTTTAGCTTATTTATCGTCGTTACCGATTGTCCATATGACCCACGCCCCCTGAAGAGATTAGTTATTTTATGTTGTGGGGGTAGTGCAAGATACAAAAAGCATCACATTCCAGAGACATCCCTGGTTCTTTTGCATGCACAGTGTATAGCACTGATACACGGGACCTCGGTTTAACGTCTCATCCGAAAGACTATTAGTAATGTTAGTGGAGGAGCAGGGGATCGAACTCAGGACCCCTGGTTTACCAGTCCAGCGGGTTACCACTTGACCACATCCGCTCCTGTTAAATGAGCTGCTCTGATAGGTCAGTTTTGTACAGGACGGATTCGGGCTGACTGTAACGAAATGATCTGATTGGTCAAAACCTATTGATGAATATATTGAACTTTTGACTGGTATATAGTATTGTTTAATTAGAAAAGATGACTGTATCACTGTATTCATCTATAGAGAGGTATCTATTTGATTTCCGATGATTAAACGTTTACTCTCCCTGATATTATCAGAACGGGCAGTCACTGAGAGTGAGGATTAGTAGGGCGGTTGAGGGAAGTTGGGGGTTGGGATAAAGTTAGGAACAGCATTTACGATATCAAGCAATATTTAACAGCACTTGGTTCATACACGTTTTCCTGCTATTCACCTAAATGCTGACGCTAATGAAATCAAGAAAGGAGGAAGAGTTTATTTGATTACACGCACTTTCGTGCAGTTGAAAGTTTTAAGTCCTGGCAGACTATGTTAATTTGACTTGGCGCCCTATTTCACCTTGATGCAGATTGGCAGATTTTGCAAATATCATTTCCGTAGCTTCCTTAGAACCGCCGCCTACCCTGCATACCTTGAGTAATAATTTCGTACATAATCTTTTTCATGTATGTTATATCGAAGTATAGATTTCAATTTTCTTCATTCTTCCATTTATTTACATTAGGTGAGTGTGTTTACACAATGGTTTAATTACTTAAAATTTGATACTATAATGACAGACGTCTGTTACAAACTTTCGGCCATAAACGTCGAAATTTTAAGGTCAACGCATTTATGTGATGGGTTTTCAAACAGTGATGACAAAAGGTTTAAACATTCACCGAAGACATTGTGTCACCAAGCGTCACTATAAGAAAACTGAAATGGGGATAGTTTTGAAGGAAACTAGAGACAGACGCGTTAATACGGCCGTCCGAAACTTTGGTAATATTTGTATGATAAAGTCTGCGTGTTTAAAACAAGTATTATCATCATCATCATCTTGATAATAACCACCACCATCGTAGTCATCTATGTCGTAGTCATCGTCTTCCACCTTATCATCGTCATCATCATATTCTTTATCATCATCCCCACCATCATTACAGTCGTAGTCATACAAGACCTAGCCGTCATCCTCCACTTCATCACCATCGTCGTCTTCATCTTCATCATCAAATTTTTCCACCACTTCCACCATCACCATAATCATCATCATCATCAACAGCAAAACAGCAACAACTATTATTATCTGCTATCACAAATATTGTAAACCTCCCTCTTGAAAAAAATTTACAATTTTTAGAAATGCTTATATTGTGTTGTAAGCAACTCAGAAAAAGAAAGAAATTTCTTCTTTTACAGAAATTATTCTGCGGAAACATGACCCTTTCTGCGGGCCTCAGCTGTCGTTTATAAGCTGCAATAAAGTAACATTGAACACGTCTTAACTGTTTTTGTGATATCGTATCCCTTTCTTGTCATATCTAGAAATCTATACTTCATTATGGCTTACTTGGACATTATGTTATATACCCGTTACGTATTAGTGAATTTATGACTCCGTCAGCGGTTGAAAGGGTACCTTAATGACCCTAATCTGTAATATAAAGATTTGAGCAAGTAATCCTACAAGAACGTCGTTAAGTAGTCATGGATATAATTTCTTAACATTTCAGGCAGGGATTTTGGGATGGTACAGCTGTTTTATTGAACGTCCTAAGCTGAAAATGTTTAGGATTTGTGTTCGTTCTAGGAGAATTTTTGGATATATTTTTACGATCTTTTTTCTTATCTTTTGTGCCAGAGGCTTTTGTGATTTCTTGTTACTTTCTATCATATCTTATAGTGCGGAAAATCAAATTTATATTACAAACATCATCCGGCTAGCGCAGTCCGGTAATTTCTTTGTTCGAATATTTTGTACAGTTGTCGGATAGTTACGCCGTATAAATGGAGACCGGTGTTGCTTAAAATTGAGCGTTCAAATCGCATGAAGACTTTTTAATACTTGTTTATGGTCACCAGCTGGAGTGATTAAGACTTTCTCCTCTCTCTTTTCACTTTTACCCCATCTCATTATAAGCCTTTCGTCGGAGTTTATTCATTTTGGCAGTAGGACGTATATCATTTAAATGAAATGCTATTTTTTTCACCACGCATAAAAAGTGATTTATAGTAATAATATTCGCTGAGAGTTACCTACATAAAAAATGATTGATGTTGTAAAAATGAAAATAGAAGTTCGTTTTTAGTTTCATAAGTGAAATTTAATTTCCTTCTGCTATGTAACAGACGATAAATTTCAAACGTTTATTGGGGGTTTATCTACTCGCTTGGAAGAACAGAATAGAATAGAACATGTATCTAGTGGAAAAGGATAAGAAGAAAAAAGTAGATTATAGGTTAGAAAAAAACAAAACTGATTGTGAATATATGTATAGAGAAAATTTGAGAACGTTCAGTATTGTTTTAATAAGTGATGTCTCATGAGTAGAGCTTTGCTCTTTGTAATAAGTAAAGTCTGCTGCTAGACCAATAAGGGGTGAAGTCATGAACTCTTTGGCATTGATTACATGATTTTTGTAATAAAAATCATTTTTAAAAAAAAATAGAAATATGATTAATATAATGCCATGAATATTTCTGCATGATCTTTGTAATAAGTGATTAACGGCAGATTTAATCTATTTAAAATTTGTTATTATTGTTGGAATCTTGAACAGTCTTGCTAGACATCTGTAATAAGTGATGGACATGAAAATATTGCTTTAATTTTTTGTAATAAGTGATAGACCCATGAATTCCTCAAAGTGAGGTTTCACAAAGAACGTGATGAATATTTTACTGCATTTTTCAACCATTATATAAATTCTGCTTATTAGAATGATCGCGTATTTCGCGTGACTTTCTCATCCAAAATGAAATAATTGGAAAAAGGTGACTCACGTACAGATGGATGCTCACTATACAAAGGGACGATATTACATATTTCATAGACCTGTGAAAATTAATTTTGCGACGTTTTTTGTTGTGGCAGTGATTGTTATCAGAAAAAACGAAAGTTTTCACCTCAATATTCAATTCACTTGTAAATAGGTATCTCGGGTTGATAAGTGCTATGGTAATAAAATATTCGAAATTGAACGAACTTTTAGCGATGAAATAAATATAGGCAAGACATAATTATTTTGCCAGGGGAAAACTAGATACACGTTTATTTTTAATGTAACAATTTGTTGATATTGTGATATGTTCAGATTGTTTTGAACACTGATATTCAATCATCTTAAATGTCTTTTTTTGTCGGTTTTATAGAAGAATGTCAGTTTTGTAATTATCTTTAATGCAGTCAAACGGTTCGTGTTTTCTGTTAGCTGTGGCAAATAAACTAGTGTAAACTCGTGCGTTTTGTAGCTTTTCTATGGAGTTACCGTTCGGAGTTTTGATGGTGTTTTAAGACGTACAGTTTTCATGCAACCGATGGCGTATCTCAGTATTGAAGTGATTAGCAGTATGTGCACACACGCATATGCAATATTTCAATAAAAACATATTGCATACCTGTCAATAATTGCTAAAGGGGAAAACCCCCAGCAAGCGTTGTCACTGATACGCTCCTGTAGATAAGATTCTGAAGATTGTTTTGGTTAGATGCACAGTGAATGGTGTTTTACCAAGTGCTTTTTTTCTTTTTCAAATGTTATAGATCGCTTGTCGAGTTTTGTCGCATTGCCGGTAATCAGGCGTGTGTATTTCAATAGATGGATTGTTTTGCTGGGATTTCTGTGGTTTAGAATTGCGTGTTGTGTACCATTGTTTCTACAAACAGTTTAGGTTTCATTATTCTTTCACCATAGCATTACATTTTCCCTGGACCAGATGGACATAAGAAATTAGTCTTTGCGAAACAGATCTTGACGGATGTCGCAGGCGTTTGGATTTTAAATATTGTGATGGGAAAATTGAATTAGAATTTTGATGTGGAAATTCTAAGGGATTTAAATAGTGTTTATTGTTTTACAAATGAATTTGGATTTAACCAGCATGCCTAAGGTCGACAACAGTCGGAATAGGACTTTGTGGCCCCTTGTTACGGTGAGTCATTAGAAAAAAAGTTAAAATACCTTATCACAGACATGTCTCTATTGTCAAGTAACCGTTTGAATTTATCTGTTTTGAAGATGTTTTTTTTGTGACCCCTTGTCACCGCGAGTCATTAGGAAAAATTATGTGAACCTTATCTCAGATACGTCTCTTTTTCAACCAACCGTTTGAATTTATGTTATGTTTTTTTCAAAGTTAACCCGTTTTCCCACAGCAGCCATTGTTTTGTATCTTTCTTTGTTTTGCTTATTTTCATTTTATAAAGCCTACGGTTTGAAAATAATCTTAGACACCGTACTGTAATATTATTTATTGTCTTTTTTACTATTTTTTATCGTGACAAACTAGATTTTATTAGACAGATTGAGTTAAAATATTTTTATACAGAAAAAGAAAACACTGTTTTACTTCAGTGCCATTACTTAAAAACAACAACAACAACAACAACAACAAACAACTGTATTTTAATTTCTAAAACTGGATGACAATCTACTGTGTTTTTTTCTCTCTAAAAAGCCTTAAGCATACTGTAATAAAATTTCTGATTAAACCTTCGTAAATGTATAAAAATTGTAAAATATCCACTTTCACATACAAAGATAAAATATACTAAAAAAACACTGGACATTTATTATGTTTGTAATAAATTAAGATCTGTCTAGTGTCACGTGACTACCCACATGACCGTAGCTAATTTGCATTCAGTTTATGTATCATCCAGTTAGTGCAACCTTTGGTGTTTCTTGTAGATATGGGGTTGTATTTAACTGTTTGAAAAATTGGGAATGTTACTTAAGGAAGCACAGTCGTAACACTGTACATTTTGATCATTCCATTTGCTTTGAGTTCATACTTAATGTAAATTGAACGATATGGAACGAATAACTTGTGTATATATTTTTATTTTTTATATGTAGCATATTATTGGTTTATTGAAACTAGAAACATATATGAAAAATAATAAAGTCTTTCAAATAATTTTAAGTTAATATAAGTAAAAAAAAGATAGTTTTTGTTACCAGCGAATATTATTCTCTTTATGAAGTTAAGACTTAAGATAGTGTACTCAATACTTTCCTTTTTCTATATATGCTACTTAAATTCCTAGTAAACACGCAATTCAAAATTGCCCCCGAAAATATTTGTACTCGGATAAAATAAAGGCCAGACACTAGGACATTACAGTACCTGGCATTAAGCATTGTTTGTTGTCATTAACCAACTCGTTCTATTATCATTGAAACATCCCCATCTGGCAGTTATTAGAGAATTAATTTCCGTACTCCCATGTTCTTTTACTACCGATCAATACCACAGCCATGAATATAACAACATACCATTGAGAGAGGAAAGGAAATACTGCAATGTTTTCTATTTTTCGCTGCTTCCTAGAGCTAACCGTGTCGTGTTTGTAATAACAATCAATAGGTCGGCTCTGGATTTTCTTTTGTCAAATGACGTTTATATTTATGAAATATGCATAATAATTAGCCAAATGTGGCTATAATTCTCAGATCTTGACGTCTGGTTGTGAAACTAGTTGGATAAATATGATAAATACACAACGAAATAGTGAATTAGTATGGACGGTGTAACTATGGAAGTTGTTAGTTCAGTCTCGTCTGCTTTGAATGTGATAACGTTTTGATTAGAATTGTTGGTTGCTAGGAATGGATGATTATTTCTATTCACCAGAAAACGGAGTGGTAGGTCTTATCTTAAAATGCATTAATTAACACGATTACACCAAAAAAACTTACTCAAAAAGTATCTGATAGTGCACTTGCTTTGTTTATGATTGCTACAGAAGCTGTCTTGTCATTATGACGTATCACTAAGTGACAGCTGAGTGCATATCTTGTGTAAAGTTTGCATGAGATATCGGTGTTTTAGTTTGATTTTTTTATGCAGTATAGTTGGAAAACAGTTTGAATGTGCTCTCCGAGAATATGCGTCTAGTTTCGTATGATACCGTGAGACGGTGTGATACCTGTAGTTATAAGCGGTGACGTGTCAGAATAACACCACGTCATAATCACTTATAATCATAATGTCTGGTATTTTGTTCTGACACTGCGTCTGTTCTTTCTGCATTTTAACTGTCTCTTCTGAAAATAATACTGTCACCCTTATAAACTAGTGCAGTTGAAATCAAGTTCTATTCTCAATGCTTTTCGTGAACAAACCCACTTTTTTATTCACGGATAATTGTAAACGTTTAAATCAAACTTCCGTCTTATTTTAGGCAGGCTATGATTGAAACCAGATTTTGGATATCCATTAAGCATTTTTTTACTTACTTGATATATCGCTTTTGTATTATATGTTAAATTCAATACATGTACGTGAAACTTGATGAGAATACATATTAATGAAGATGTTTACACATGTAGCCTTTAAAACACTTGAAATATAAGTATAAACAAGATGGTTCGTATTTCACCACGAATGTAATAAAAGAACACACTTGAGTACATTTAATATTGTCGTTAACCATACTAATTCAGCAGCCGAAGTTTTTGTCTGATGTTTTTCTTTTGTGTATTCGGGTTGCCCCGTGTTTCGGGTTACCCTTTGTTACTTATTACTTCAGTAAATACAATGTTTCGCCCAAGGGTTGACCTTTTCTTTTTCTTTGTCAGTCTGGTAAACATTAAAGCTTGGTAAGGTTTGACCAAGCACGAAACCTTTCAATGTAATTACAGTCAAGATAGATCTTTATGAGACATTGGTAGGATTTTGGTGAAATGGATTGAAATATATAACGGTTCACTGGGTGTAGTAATTGCGCGTAAGAGCTTTTAAATATCACAAATGATGTAGGAAAATGAACCAGGTTTTCTCGGGGAAAGCAAATTATACGTAGCGTGTAAGGACTGAATATGGTTTCAAATATCAACCTCTAAACTAGACGGGATGAATCGGTACCGGGTATCCGGATATTTGTATTCTACCCTTTAGTTTGGGTATTGCTTGCTTTGCAACCTGTGCATACCACACTTTAGCATTCTAACTTGAGAGTCTGCACTGTTCGCTGTTCTGGTTGACACCCCATTTGTAACTACCGAAACTAAACGATGGACGAGTCCAAGTTAAAAGTTTAGCATGGGAACGGTAATAATTTGAAAACTTGAAATGAAGAGACTATGCATTATTTGAATTATTGATCATATTTGACGAGCGAGTCTGTCGACTGGAAAATTCCCCATGGACCGGAATTGTCAATTTCTTGGATAGAAACTGGATCAATCAATGAAACTCATTCGTCTGTATAAAAGTGATCACGTGGTCGAAATATATCTTTGTTTTAATGTTATTGTGTAATGAATGCTAACCAGTTAAATGACTGGCCGTGTCCAATCAACGAATGTCCAATAAGATAACCACCATGTTATTATGGATTCATTTCTCTTAACGAGATTTGATAACCAGTTAACGAGATTTGATAACCAGTTAACGAGATTTGATAACCAGTCGTATTGTCATATATCGTCTAGAGTTATCTCAACCTGAACTGTTCTTCATTTTTTTACCCGAAAACGTTTTCTCTTTCAGTACCAAACTTTATCTGAATACTTACAAATTATGTATAGGCATAATAAATCAGTAAGTAATAGATAACTGCTTGGACCTTTTGCAGTAAGGCCATACAACAAGACATATTTATCTGCTGTCTGCAACTTGCCATTCACATGGTAAACTATATATTCTTGGTTAAGATCGATCCGCATATGTAGAAAATAAAATTTAATTCATGTGTTTTTTGTTTCGTTTCAGATGTCGTCTGCAACGGGCATCAAATGCTACAAGAAGCTAGACTATTGTCCAAAGGGTAAGTCAGTTTATACAAGTTCTCAGATAACGCATGAGACAGAACAAAAAAAGGAAGTCTTAATAGAAGTCTTTAAATGCCTATGTCTAGTTAGATTTGCTCTGACTCTGTCATTTGGTTTGATTTGGATTTTTTGTTTTGTTAAACAGTATGCAGTGGTAAATTACACTAGGCGCCCGGTTTATCATTCATTGCTCCCTGGGATTTTTTGCATGCTTTGCTGCTCAAGAAGCTATCAATATTCCAGCACATGGAGACTAAACATTATTTATTTAAGGACTTACATGAGGTTTTCATGTTTTACAAACCGGCGAACTCGCCCGAGGGCATAGTTGCTTTATTAGATTCAGAATGACGTCATTTTATGACTTCTATCCGGTCCGCGCTTTGCATGCTTTGCTGCTCAAGAAGCTATCAATGTTCCAGCACATGGAGACTAAACATTATTTATTTAAGGACTTACATGAGGTTTTCATGTTTTACAAACCGGCGAACTCGCCCGAGGGCATAGTTGCTTTATTAGATTCAGAATGACGTCATTTTATGACTTCTATCCGGTCCGCGCTTCACGTATGCACGTATTTTAACTTGTATTTTAATATAGTTTTACATCGATTGGGAAGCTATCGAAGAATGCTTCAAGTACTCTTGCCGAAAGGAGGAATGCGGAAAGTCACTGTAAACTCACCCCTGGTAGGATTTGCACCAGCGACCGCTGGATCGGGAGTCCGACGCTCTAACCCCTCGACCACTGGTACTCTATACTAATATAGTGTAAAACAAACAAAGTGATGTTTGTCAAAAAAAAAAAGAATATTTCGAACCCCCATTGTTATAACGTTATATACTTTGCTTTTAATTCTTCCTAAATGTACTTAGTTTTGGACTGACTTATCATGTACGCAGAAAAGTGCAAAACTCATGTAGGTCAGGTAGCAACAAGGTGCACCGTTACAATAAATAATGAACAGAAAACGAAAACGCTTAAATGGAAAAACCAGAAACAATTTAAATAATTAAATAATTTCCACTTGATTTGGCTTAATGGATGTATCCTGTACTCTTAAAACAGTAAACAGAATTGCGTTAACAGAACATAGCTTTTAAAATTTGAAACAGACTTTTGCATTTGTAAAGAAAATGAAGACAGTGTTTTTCTGTTAGAAATGATAGGAATTAAGTTTATTATGTGCTCTAACAAATCTTTTACAACTGAACTGTTGATTGAAACTTTATGTAAAACAGCAGATGGTTTACGAATGCTGAAGTACTGATGTTTCTGCCATTAAAATAACTCGAGAATTTTACAAGTGGGTTTTTCTGATGGGTTTCCCTCTTCAGTAATCTCTTTTGAATAAAAGTCTGGGATTGGTTTCAATCAGAGACGGTATTATACGTTTGGCGAAGAAGCGTTCCGATCTGGAGTGCAATTTTGACATAGGAATGTGTTAGAATGGAATTAAAATACAAACCCACCAACACGCCTTTCCTTGGAGACCAGACAATTATTTCTCGTATCTGTTCCTGGAGTATTAGCCAGTTAAAAATTTCAGTCTCATTAAAATTGCATCGTCGAAACTTTGTCTGTAACTGGGGATATTTTTTTTGCCTCAGCTTTAAAGACGATGATGACATCGTCTTAAAATCGATTCGTCTTAGAGTTAGTCTTATCAAATTTAAAATGCAGACGTTCATTAGCGTTCAAATTTTGAGTTCTTTAAATCAAAACTTTGTTGTAATGCCGAAGTGAAACTGAATGAAAGCAAAATCTAGTGGATTTTTTTACTTCTCTATCTAAAGGGAAGAAAAAAGGTCTGCTTATGTAGTGTCCAATTGTCAATGTTGTCCGTCAGTACTGACGGACATTTTTAAGAAACACAGCAAGTATCTATCAATTGTTCATAAGCTTTCCTTTCTTCTGCCTTTAGTCTAATTATGAAAAGCGGAAGGAAAATGTTTATGGCGAGTCTTTTGGAAACAATTGAAAAGATCCGAATTTCAAGGTTCGTTTTCTCATTTACGGTGACTTGTACAGAATACTTGATCTTCCTGTAATATCACATTCGGAACACCACGGGCGACTTCAATAAGTCACCTCGGAAATAATGTGGTAGGCGCCATTTTGGACTATTTTATAATACAGGTGGTGTCTGGTAAACTGAAAACATTTCTTAAAGCCTCTACCTGTTTATACTTTGAATTAACATTTATTTTCATTTTTTCTAATGCATAAGACAAACACTGCTTGAGTTTTGCCATGTTTGTTTATATTTTTATTAAAGCCGGGGCGAATTACCATTTGGTGTATTCATACACGTACGAGGTCTTTATACGAAGTTGTCGGAAAAGGCCGAGTTGTTACGATTGGTAATATCATAATGTTTACATACATTCATAAACTCATACAGGAAGTTCAGATTGAATTCAGTTATCCAGCAGGGCAACAATTGCTTAGGATTAAGAAGGCATCTCATAGTGGCTCATTATCTGTTTGACTCTGTAGGTTAATGACACACTCACGTGCCATGATGTTAATCATATATTGTCTTAACTACCTCAGAAAACTATTACAACTAGTTTTGCTTAATAGCTACACGTATATTACTTACAAGAGAACTGGGTGTACATTAATTGAAGTTGTAAGTTCGCGAAACTGTTCAAAACAATGGTAATTCTCACAGAGATGAAGTCAGTAAGCAGTGGTAATAAATTATGCGTTATAAACGTTGAAAACCGGAAACAGCAAACAACAACAACAACAGCGTTAACAATTGCTATCTTAAAGTCGGAAAATACCGGTGGTCACTAAAACGAATCTGTCCTTGAAATAAGGTGTACTGAAAGCTGTGAGACTGGCTTATTGGCAAGATTTTTTTTACTTAAAGCAGCCTATTTGTTTTACTTTATAACTTTCGAATGTATTACTTATATCTGATTCTTCAGATGTACTTCATAGTCTACCGTTGTGTCATTGATACGACTCCATCTGCAATGGACCATTTCATGAGGAAGAGTTATTAACCCTAAATTTAATGTAAGGGAGTAGGAGCTTAAATGTCTTACGGAGGGTTAGGTCTAACTAGTTCTGTTCGCTAAGAAAACCAGTGGCCTGTTTAGAAATATATTTAACCAGAACATAGTACAACACCAGGCAAAGATAGTCTGTGTTAGAATTAAGGGGTTGGAAAGCTACAAACCTTAATTGGTCTCCTGGGGATATATGCCTGCTTCCAGTGGATATAGACGTGTCAGGTATTTTTTATTCAAGCATTTATCTCACCCGTGGGCATTTTTCTGACATGTTCAACCGGAAATGGTACCTGTATGCATTATGCACAGTGATAAGATGTTTTAAACACACCTGTCATGTAATCGAGCCGTCTTATAAGCGAACACAGACGCACACTGCACTTATATTGAGTAATTTTACCCTTGTTGATTCACGCATGAATCATGTTATCACATCAATTTATGATAGGGACTAGCCATGAGATGCAGATCGGCAGGTGCGCCTGATAAGCCAATTACTGATAATTTGAAGGTTAAATAGATTTTTGATTTACATTTGATATGGAAATAGGACATACAAGTTGGAATAAGTTTGCAAATTTCCTTCTTTTTCTGGTAAAACAATATTTGATTTAATCAAAAGTTAGCCACATCATTAGAGGACAGGTTAAGCTTGAACTTTGGCATAAAAGAGGTCATTTTAGTACTAGTCCAAATACCGTAGGCAAGTGCTGAGTAGTTAGCATCGTCCTGACCTATATTGATCATTGGTGTCCATTTTCAGACAACACTAACAAAACTAGTAGCAAAATTAGCAGGGAAACTAGGGATTTATTTCATTTTATTTTAAACGTATTTGATGCAATATGATCGGTCAAAGTTATACTACCGGTAAAAGAAAAATGGCAGAATAATGGATTCCGTAGTAATAAATTGACTTCGTCCATTACAGAAGCTATTACTGAAACTGAAACTGATGAAAGCGTGTTTCTCCTGTTACATTTTATTCCAGGAACATTCTGTGTGATGCTAATTTTCCCATCTGCAGTACCAGAAATATTTCAACAGCTTTAAAAATTTTACGACATGCAAAAGTCTTGTTATACAGAGCTGGAAAAAAATTATTGGTTTGCCTCCCGTTCAGTTTTGCTTCCAGAATTTTTTTCTTGTTTGATGATTTGAAATATGGAGAACGAGGCAGTGCTTAAAAAAAAACTGGCAAAGATTTTGCCGTCTGCTTTTGAAACGAAGCCAACATGTTTTGGGAAATGTTTTGGATGTGAAAATGTCAGTAATAGTTTACAGGTGCTCTTAAGAGCAAACTTTATTGTAAACAATACGCCACAATAATAGAATTAGAGGAACCTGGAAACATTTACCATTTAAATACTCGACAAATCCTCTCACACCTCAATTTTCTGTCTCTAAAACAGTCAATAACGATAAATTTATTGCTAGGGATAAAGTTTTTTTCGAAGCGAAGATTTTGTTTTCTTTTGCAGAAAGATTTGATGCTTATTTTGTGTGAGTGTGGAATGTTTTATAGGAGGAAGATAAGCAGAAAAGTGTATTTCAACTTGAGTGCATTTAACTGAATGTGCTGAAAATGGCATAGACGCAATCATGCTTTATGGCGGGAGGCTTACAGCCTTTTACACCTAAACCCGTAATTTTGCAGAATATTGTAATAATGTGAACATTTTCGATGATAAAATATTTTATTTCAAAGACGTTGATTTTACACTCCTCTTCAAGGACAAACAAGCAAAGAAAAACAAAAAAGGAAAAAAACGCAAAATAAACGACATTTGAAGTACTCAGAAACATTTCCCGTGACAACCAGTGAATGTGTGCTCCTGTTAGGGAGCTGTTTTTTTTAAAGGAAATATATATCTTACATGATGTCGCTGTCATTGGTAACAGCATATGTCTGGTTAGGAAGAGTTTGGGCTTAAAAGATTATATCTCACATAAACTTCTTTTCAAGGCTGGAAGTGTTTTAACGATTCTTTTACAGCAAATTTGATCGAGTCCGCCAGTAAGTAACTTAAAGATTGTCTGTGTTAATGATCAACCCGGCATGAAAACAAATACACGTACTAAATTCTTTTCACAATTTTCAAAAAACTTACGAAGCGAAACTATGAAGTGTTTCTTTTTATAGATCCTAACCAAAATGTATGAATTTGCATACCAGCTTAGCAAATGACATGTAAACCATCTGCTGCTCCAAAATCCTTCGTTAGTATGCTATAGACTAGGATTTGTACGTTTCTACCTAAATATTGAGTAGTGTTCGGTTTCAAATAACAACAGGAAAACGTTTTGTAGAATCAACAGATCATAAATAATTGCTTGTTCTTCACGCAGACTGAGAATATTGACAAACGGTTCCATTTCTATCAAGATTGACGGCTCGGTAATTATGTATCTAAGCAGATTTATTCGATGTTAGTTTCTTTTTTCTTGTTTGAGTGAATAGCGAATCAGAATGATTCCGAATAAGCGTCGACAAGTGCGGAAAATCTACAACAAATCTTAGACATTTGTCATGATTACTTTGATATACGAACTGCCACTTTTTGGCTCGATATAACGACAACGAGTCACTTTATGGTATCGAGTTACGACATTGACAAATATGATGGCTTCTTTTGTTTCTAAAACAGATCGATAGTCCCGGCTAGAAAAGGATTGTTACAGAGAAGATGAAAGCTAACCTACATGAGTTTATTTTTGGTTTTAAAGCGGCTCGTTCATAGCCGAGGTTGAGAATTAGCCAAATACTCAGTTTATCAGAGAAAATGTACATAAAGTTAAGTTTTATGCTAAGTTCTAAAGCATATTTCTAGGGATTTCCGACATATGTTTTGATTGCTTTATTTTGGTATATTAATTTAGGTCATTTGAAAAAGTCATTAACAATTTTTCAACCGAAACCTGACAGTATTTCATTATGATTAACTCTAGTTATAGTTTTCTGCTCTTTTTGGAAAAATAAAATTTAATGCTTTTTTAACGCTTAGGAAGAAATATCATGTTTTGTCCAGTAGTATATTTGAAAATTTACAAGCTATAGACACACCAAGACTCACGCAGTAACATTATAAGACGTCCTGAATTATGTTTTTCAGTAAGTTAGTTGATTGCCACACAAGGTAAAAAAAGGATAGGCAATATAGAAGCGGTATAGTTTTCTTCAACGGATTTCTAATTATATCGCATTAAATCGGACTTCCGTGATTAGCCGACTTCCTGTTTCCGGTGTGATTTCCAGGCGGTATGATCTTTGGAACGCTGTATTTATCTGATGGCATTACACGCAGTTACTTGTTCAAATTAATTATAACGAACGTCAAATATTGCAAGATTGATTGGAAAAGATTATGTTAAAGCCTGACAGATAATTGTATCAACTATTATTCTGAGTTAGATATCGAGTCGACGCGCAGGTTTTTTTCCCCCTTCAAATGGCCGTCCAGTTTTACGTCACTCCAGCAGCTTGTTGCGAATTCGATCCCTTGCTCGACCTGTGCCATTATTAATATTCTGGTACCTTTAACCAAAGCGGCCAAAAGTCGGTTTCTAGTTTTTACACTGAGCGAGTAAAATCTCTTGTATTACTTTAAATAAGATATTTCTGTATTTGAATCCATTCGAGGACTATTTGTCAAGTGCGAAATCAGGGACTACACCAAATAACCAGTCATAAACATTGACTGAAATATATTTGAATTTAATCGATACTTGGCTAAATAATTGTATTTAAGCGCGCGGAGAATGTTGAAAAAAG
Source organism: Cyclina sinensis (assembly GCA_012932295.1). Lineage (NCBI taxonomy): Eukaryota > Metazoa > Mollusca > Bivalvia > Venerida > Veneridae > Cyclina > Cyclina sinensis. Next base: position 29,900,395 of record JAAONU010000005.1, read on the forward strand.
CAATACGTTTGAAGGTTCAGTATCTTCTGACCCCTTGTGCACTTATTTGTAATTTTCTTCGCTATTGCAGGGCATCAGATGGAGCAGTGCGACTTGAACGGCGAGCCTGGTCGGTACTGTAAACAGTGTGGGGAACTGACCTTCCAGCCTAACCAGAACAGATACGGTGACCAATGCAGAATCAGGTAAGGTTGATACATAACAAACCCAAAATGTATAAACATTTGTCGAAATAGAATTTCCGTGTCGAAGAATAAGAACAGAGGACCTTCGTAAGTAGAATCAGTTATGTAGATGTGTGTTTTGATATGAAAACCAACTTAACGTTTGTATCTCTTATAGCAAGCTTACCCAGTGTAAGTTCTGTGGAGAGACAACGCATTAAAATGACTGCGATGCCAAATCTCTCATTAGATACATCTATTTAACATCAGTAGTGGAGCGTTTCCGTACCTTGTACCAGAAATATATAAAATGTTTTAAACAAAATGAAGAAATATGTTAAAACAAAGGACATCCGTCTTAGAAAGGCATTGTCTTCGTGGTAATAAAAAAAATAAAAAAATTGCATGGTCTTACGTTGTCTTTTACTCTGATAATCCAAAAAAACCCAAAATTTGCTTAAAACTTTTTTTTCCTAAATGGATAAAGCTAGGTAAATATCAATGTGTCTTTGGTCATTCTAAGGGGGCAATGTCCCGTTGTGATATAGAAACAATGTAATTGCTTTTTACGATGAATTTTTCTATGAGGAAATGTAAGCTACTTTACAAAACATCTGCGCTAAATGCCTTCGAAGTCATTTGAAATAATTACTAGCCCTTATTTTATATTAGTCTGAAAATAGCATTGCTTTTACTGTGCCAGTTTATTGATTTTGAAGAAACGCGTAATAATTTTTGACTTCTTGCATCACAGAAGAAAACATGTATACATCCGCGACATGTTGGAACTCTTTTATTGCCGCGTATCATGAAAAGTTTGGCGCTGTCAACGGCGGTAGAGCATTTTGTCGCCTATTGAAAATCAATGTTGAACGTCATTATATCAGAGAAAGACTTGTTTCTGGAGATACGTCAATATAATCCCCCAGAGTAGCGGAATTAATTGGGAAAATAATCTTAATTAAGTTATTTGATCATCAAAAGGACCAGAAGATTGATCCGATTGTGAGAATAGGTTGACAGAAGCACTTCATCATCGAAATCGTCATGTTGGTGTACATTCGTATGTGCAATAGAAATTTTGTTTTCTATTATATATTTATGACTGATCATATAAAACTTATTTTCCATCGATTTTAGACCTAGGCACATCTAACTTAATTTGCCGTCTGCTCGAAGAATAGTCATAATTTAATGTTGAGTTACCATGCTGAATGCTATTTTCACGATCGACGTCTTAAAATTCGTTATTGTATCCAGACTTGCAGCCCCTCAAAGCCGTTCTTTATTTGAACGCGACTTTCTGGGTTGTAGCTTACTAATTCTTGGCCGTATGCTTCCTGCCACGTTTATCCATGACGATGTTATATACGGCGTACGTGTTTGATTTCTCCGTATATCTGGGATATCCAGTCACGTAAGGCCGTCTTCAGTTCCAGTTCGTTATACACTTCAGGTTCAGTCATTCAGCCAGCTTCCTTTATCCAACTTTCCGTCGCGTACACTTCCGGGTCTACTCCGTGGTTCATGTCTGTGGCCACACCTAGGTTGATCTTTTCTTGTTAAACTTAAAAAAGTGAAGCTTAAAAAAGGAAAACTTTTATTTTGTGCTGTTTATGAGTAAAGAATTAATAAGACGTGCATTTTGTTGAATTACGATTAAAATGAAAAAAAGTAAAATGGACAGTTTATTCGCCATAATTAAACGATATATCTTGTGTATTAGCCACATAAAAAATGAAAATTCATGAAAGGCGAAAATATTGATACAGACGAAATTCGTGAAATATATATACATGAAATGTCATAAGATTCATTTCTAGAATTAATATGTGAAAGAAACACACATCAAAATGTCACGTGATATTTTATAAAGTAGACTTCGGCTTTGATTGATGTCGATTTTATTAATATTAATAACCATTATAGCAAAACATTAGAAGATTTCATATTTCCTTCCGATCCATCATTACTGTAAACGTTAAAAACATTTTCAATCTACTTAATGGAAATGATATTTAAAACAACTCATTTAGGAATAATTAGGCCTTATGACTACATTTGGAAAATTGCAAAATGACGCTCATGTATATAGATTATATAAGAAAACATTTGCTTAAGTGAACGAAGACCTTTTCTTGAACTATATATATATATATGGTGTACTTACTCTTCTGTTACGCACTGGAATAAATGCTTGGAAAAATGTTAGTGTTCAGGATAGGGGTCACCTGTTTCGGTATACGTTAGACTTCCTTGTCTTTCATTAACAATCCAGAAAGAAAATTTAGTATTTTCTCCGAATTTCGTGAATGAACATCATTTAAGTCTAAAAAGCCAATTTAATCCGAAAACTAAGTAAACGTTTGTTGATTCGTAACACTTCGTGCAGGTCCCTATGACTGAAAGTAAGGCTGCCCCACTGTCCTGCATATAGGTACCATGTAGCTTTGGTATGGATAGTTACAGAATGTGTAAATTGTAAGTAATTGTGATTTTAACTAGTTGCAGGAAATAGATTCAAGCATCGGTTAGATTTGAGTAAATTAATTATTTCATACGAAAGAAATGCGTCAAGTACGTCAGATACACGTACCTATTTGCTTTAAAACAAACAAAACATCTGTGATTTCAGGCGAACCTGTGACAAGTACCGGATGAAATTTAAAGAATATGGCGACAAAACGCGAGATGCGGAATGCATTTGTGACCTCGGTTACCACTTTGAGAACGAGGACCAACGCGCATGCGTGCCAAATAAAGTGTGCGGTAAAGGGTACGGACAAGGAATATTCGGTGAGTTTTGATGTTTTCTGTAAGCAGACGACACTTGCAAGCCAGACCACCTCCACGTTTGCATTATTTTCCTTTGTTATAATTTACTTTCCTAACTTACCACTAAAACCCAACAATTACATTTTGTGGCGTCCAAAATACAACTAATTTTTTTAAAAAATAAATGCAGTTTAATGCATGCCGTTCGGTTATTTTTGTTTTGTCCAGATTTGATACAAGTTGTGTTAGTTATAGCATGATTTCATGATTTTGTTTTGCTTCTTAATTTTCAGTTGTAATTAAATTCGTAGTAATTTTTACTGAAATTGATATTCACTTATGCGTAATGGAAGAGCGACAACTCTTGTAGTTCATTTTAGTTAGTTTTGTAATAAGTCCAGAAGAGTTACTTCCCACGTTACATGTATTATTTCCAGAGGACGGACGATTAACAGGTAAGTTGTTAGTGTGAGCCCCGACAAACCAGCCACAAAACCAAGTTCCCATTCTGCTAGAAATGGCGGGTTTCCGTACTATAGTATTAAAAATGAGATTAAAAAAAACTATCAAAATTTGCATGCAGGTTATAGCTTTTGTAGTCAAAAGTGTGTAAGTTATTGTATTTTTGTGCTTAAAGGTTTATTTTATGTAGCGCGTAAGAGACGGATTTTGACGGAACATTTTCCCACTTTAGGTTTAACGATATTTAGCTTTCAATAGTACGTAACTATGTTTTCCATTTTGCATGAAACCCACTTCTAGAAGTGTCACTTTCACTGTTACTGTTATAAACAGTGTGTGCTGGTTTTTAGAATAAACTTCCCCCCATAGAAACATAGATTCCACCGTCCCCCAATGTTTCTATCTGCAGTTTCAATGTCAGCCTTTTCTTTTTCCTTTTTCGCAGTTTCTTTTGATACGTCAGTAATGTTTCTTTGAAAAAAGGACGAAGTATTCCGAATTCAGCGTTATTTTGAATTCTTAATTTTAAACCAGATTCATGTTCGTTTCGCTTGGCAAGATGGCTGAATTTTAAATTATTCACAAAATTGATCAGACAATCTCCAGTTTTCATTTTTTATGCATTTCTCTTTGTCTCTTATTTACATGATATTTGTAACCGAAATTCTTGACTCATACATTCTTTATACAAGAGTTAACAAGTTTTTCCAAGAAGACATACTAACATTGTTGTTATACTTAGCGTCAACTATTTATATACACATGTATAAATTTCTAAGCCCATATATATTGGAAGGGAAGTAATTACACACAAAGAGAGCAATGATATGTATAGATCTATTTTCAAAACACATTTTCTGCTTTAGGTCTTTTTTTTGGAAGCAAACCATTGTTAATATTTCGCCTAAAATTCAATTTTAACTTTAACTTGAATTGCCCTCTTCATGTTACGTTGACGGTTGGTGTAGATTTATGTTTAAGCACAGGCCTACGACATTTTGAATGAAACATAGAAGTTTTTTTTTACGAATCATTTAGTTGATAACAACAACAACAACAACAACAACAACAACAACAACAACAGGGGTGTTTGCGGTTTGTTTAGCTTAATCGTTTCGTTTGCTGGACGCATCGGTTATTCAGTTTAAATAATGTACCAAAAACATATACGTAGAGCATGTTTTAATTGTAATTTTGTTTTCATATTTTTTGCATGAATATTCTCTTTGCCATGATTTAATGTTACAAAATAGCTTGGATAACTAGTGTTTTGTTATGTCATGAAAGACGCGTAGAATAAAAAAAATCAACAGTAGAAACTTCTGCAATCGTGAGAGCTTAAATCAGATGAAAACTAGAATAAAACGGTATTCCTCTTCAGTGAAATTTTAAAGACACATCTTCATTGGATTTCATTGTTTCTTTAAACTTGATTACAAAATAGCAATTAATTCATCAAGGAAATCACCGCAAACTCCATCTTTATCTGATATGGTAACTGGGACTTCAGACTTAATCTCGATAATTTTATTGGCTGAGAACCAAAGCAGTGTTTTCGATATTATTAAGTGGGCGGGGCGATTTAATATTTTTCAAGTAATAAATATGTAAGAAAACGAGCGGTTAGAAACACGCTAAGCATTAGAATATGAACTGAAACATATATGTATTTTTCTGCTAGACTAGAGAAATATAAATAGAATCATAGCGTACTTAACATAGTATGTCTAAATCATACGTTAACCTTTTTTCTTTTTTAGGTATATGTGAGAACTGTATAGAAAAGAACATGTGGTCAGACACACATGACACCCACTCGAGATGTAAGCCGCTAAGAAAGTAAGTATAGAACGTGCTTTTTCCTTAATTGCTTATATTTAAATTAAATGGAAAGAACACGCTTTTAGATAAACAGGCATTCCTTACAAGGCCTTAATAGATTTTTAGGGGGTAGGGGTAGTCTGGCTCAAACTTTGGCTTGGTAGGTTACAGGTTCGGGGCCAACCAGACCACATTGATGATGTTTTGAGGACAAATATATCGCGTAGTCTTTGTCTGGCTAGATGTTAATTGGCACCAGTGAAGGCATTCTTTCTGAAATCTGATTGGTTGCTTTTGGAGTTGTGTTTCTAGAGTCATTGAAGCTACACGTATCACCTATTTCAAGATGATGCAAAAGTTATCACGTATTGTTACTTTCAATATAGCTAGTTGACAGTGCACTGTATTCTATTTGCCTGTATTTCTTTGTAATGAAAACTGGTTTTCGAAACGCTTTCTCTGATTTCTTACACTTCAAACTCAAAACTCAAACTCTTACTTTTTCTATGATAGGGACTAGTTTGTTCTAGGTTGTTGTGTCTTTGATATTTTTTATTGAAAAGGGTATACTTGTTGTATTGTGCGACTGAAGAATGTATATTTGGTTTATTGTCCGACTGAAGAGTGTATATTTGTTTTATTGTGTGACTGAAGCATGTATATTTGGCTTATTGTCCGACTGAAGAGTGTATATTTGCTTTATTGTGCGACCGAAGCATGTATATTTAGTTTATTGTCCGACTGAAGAGTGTATATTTGGTTTATTGTCCGACCGAAGCGTGTATATTTGTTTTATTGTCCGACTGAAGAGTGTATCTTTGGTTTATTGTGCGACTGAAAAGGGTATACGTGTTTTTTGTGCTACTGAAGCATGTATATTTCTTTTACTGTGCGACTGAAGAGTGAATATTTCTATTACTGTGCGACTGAAGCATGTATATTTCTTTTATTGTGCGACTGAAGCATGTATATTTCTTTTACTGTGCGACTGAAGCATGTATATTTCTTTTATTGTGCGACTGAAGCATGTATATTTCTTTTACTGTGCGACTGAAGAGTGAATATTTCTATTATTGTGCGACTGAAGAGTGTATATTTCTTTTAATTGTGTGGCTGAAGAATGAATATTTTTTTATCTCGACAGTTGTGAAAAAGAGAGTCGATGTACAATATTGAAGAGTAACGGAACCTTTGACAACAAATGTGGACCAGTAGTTAATGGTGAGTAACACATTACACAGTGGAGTATATCTGCCAATCTTGTGGCCGGGCGTTCTGTCAATTTGTAGTTATTTAGATATTTCCGCATAGATGTGATAAACAGTAGGACAATAAGATGCGTGTACAAAATATATATTTATTCATCAGAAAGTTATGGGACCACTTACAAAAAACTAAGTTTTCCTCCAAATTTTCTTGACATCAAAATCCTGCACGTGGTTATCTTACATTATTTTTTGTCTTTCTTATTTTTTTAACTGATTGTCTTTCTTAGTATTTCAATAGTCATAATCTTAATTTCTGTCACTGTTTGTTTGAAAATGGTTCGTAGAAACAAATAATTTGTCCTACTGAAGGTGGAAGCAGAACTTTTTCCCTGGAGTATATCAGCCTTATATGTTTGAAATATAATTATTTCTCCCTTTATAGTCTCATCTGTCTCATCTGTCTCTTTATATCACCATGTTACTCCAACGTAATGCGCCTGTAATGCAAAACAAATTTGAATGATGGCTTCTGTGTCATTGCGCCGTAAATCGATTGCATCCCTTTAGGCTCGCTTGATTAATCATTCAGCTGTCATGCGCTTCCGGATTGGAAATTCTAGAAAATTGAGCACCTGCTGGCTATAATTGGAACAATGTTCTGTAGTATTAACCGAACACTTATAATTTTGTTTCAGAACTTCATCCGTTCTTTTTGATTTATTGTTATTATGCAATGTTCCTGTTTCCGATTTAGCAAAAACTTTCAAGACAAATTTCTTTAGCACAACTCGGCGTGGGATTTATTGCCCTTTTATTGAGAAAAGAAAGGGTACACGTTTTTGTCTGCGTAAAATGTCACGACACTAAAACGGAACTGTTCACATTTATGAAACCTTTGATTTAGAATCAGTATGTTCATATCAATTTAAGATTTATAAGATGATGAATAAATTGTGTAAAGATGTGTTATACCACGAATATGAATTATTATAAGTTCAGTAGAGCAGTTTTATTTTCAGTTTTCGTAAGTCTTATGTTCTTGACAAATGCAAAGTCATTTGGCTGAGAGTTTTACTTGTATCGTGTTCCCTTTTAACAGATGTGTCCAAATGTGACGTCATCAGTTACTCTACACCAAGCCCGGATAACGGCTCACCTAAAAGCCTTGTTCTAGGGGTCGTATTTGGGCTGTTGGGGGCGCTATTGTTGATACTTGTGATAGTGGTCTGTATCATTCGGCGCCGTCGGGAAACGCGTCAGCGACAAATAAGGGCCGCTCAAAGATGCCAGACAGAACAACTTGAAGAACTGTTACCAGAGATAGTCAAGCGATCAAAGAAAGATGAACAGTATTGTAAGAATGGTATGTAAGATTAGCGATACATTTCACATCGTACTTCACCGGGTACAGTTCAAATAAAATTGTGCTGAATTATGTTTGAGTCGCGAAAATATGTGAAGAATCGAAAAAAACATAATCCTAATTTAGTGAATTTGATATGCAGTTTTAGTTTTTAGAAAAAGGCACATTCCTGGAACAAAGTTTGGGTCAGTTAAGATACAATACAAAGGTTTTTTGGGTAAAGGCGATAGCCGTTATTTAAAAATTGATAAGACATTTTAATAGTTGTTTGACAAAGCTTTTCTTATCAGAAAATGACCAACACCAAAATTTTTATTTCTGTAATAAGGCTTTCCTAACTTTTTGTTTGAACCTTGCAATCTGTCCCTTTGTTATATACCCACGTTTGTATACTTTTAGTGCTTGACTCACTGCAAAAAGAGATTGAGGACAGGATAAACAATCAGATATGGGATTTACCCCGGGAGCTGTTTAGGAACCATATAGAGCCGGCCAGATATGAGGTGCTCGTTGACAAATATAGAGGTACTAGTGTTTGAAGACATTAATGAGATAACATATTCGTTTTAAACGTCATAGTTTTACGGCAGATGATGAAATATAACAAAAAATGTGTATGGTAGAAACAGTTCAAAAACTCTAACCTGTTCTTGGAAGCCAGATACAAAGGTTGTTCTTTTTTCACTGACTGAATAGAGCTTTCTCATTTAAGCGTATTTAAAAGGATGTGTGATGTACTATCTAAAATGTAAATTTGGTTTCGAAATTCGAAGATCAGTTGAAAAAAACTTAATACAATACAATGCAGTACCAAAGTAATGCAGTATCTGTCACTTCTTCACTTTTTGTTAATTAGTTGTAAACTTGAGTATCCGTAAAATAATCATGAAATGGTTCTTTTGTTTTACTAACATGTACACATTTCACTTCAGACAAACAGCATAAGTTTGCTATCAATGGTTACATGCAGGACTGGCGAAGTTGGCGAGGTAATACTGGCGATGCTGTAGAGGAACTTGTCAGATGTCTACGTCATGAGAACGTTAAACGTAATGATATCGTGTTAGAAGTGGTCAACAAAATGAGAGACGGTGAGACCATAAGTTTAAATAATTCCGTATATGGTTGCACTGTAATATCAAAGACCTAAAATTTCAGGTCTTTGGTGATATAAACAAACCAGCATTTAAACTATTTCAGGTGTTTTGCAGCGTGAACTTTCAAACAAATTGCTAAATGCCTTTTTTAAGTACGTTTTTTAGAGTTTCAATATCAGTGAATATAATGCTTTTGCACAAACGAAGAATTTCTCAATAAAGCGTTAGATTTGTGCGAATTAGAAACTTTAAAAAAAAAGTCAAAGGCTTAAAAATACTAGTTTGGGCTTTGTAAAAGGGTAAGCAATTAAATGACATGATCATTTTACAGATTTTCCGGAAGTAGTGGTAGCATACGACGGTTCTAACAGGCGGTCCAAACCCGGGTCATCTAGCTACTGTTCCATTCTCTTCCCGTGTGCTTGCCGCGAGGATGAACAAGACAATTATGAATGTAAAGAAACTTCTAGTAGACTTTTAGGAGACACAGCAGTAACTGATAAAGACAATGGGCACATGCCACCACGTGATGAGTCACGTGACTCAAGTGATCCTCCACCGCATGGTGGCGCCCTCACACCGGAAGAAGCAGGTGCTGTATTGCGAGCTGCTCCAACGCCTAGTGCACCAGTTCTTTACCCACAAGTGGAGGAGAAAGGTCAGCATTTCTACGATAGATCTGACTCGGTACCAGTTCAAGCCAGTAGCTAGGTGCTCAAACCATATCTTGTACTGCCTATTGTTTTGACTTACGCAATGACTACATGTGTTCGAAAGTCTCTTTGAAAAACAGGTAGCATGTGTTCTACCAAATTGTGTAGTTTCTTGAGTTATGACGGTTCATATTTGAGTTGCAGTATAGAAAATTTACAAAGATTGTCTAAGCTTTAATGGATGTAAATGGTTAAATTCTGAGCTTTTAAAGCTCTCTTTATATTTGTCTATTATAGAAAAAAACTGTCATATAATGCAAAACTTGCCACAGATAACGAAACGCGGAGTCATGGCTGGATTGAAACCTGACAAGTGATTTATATACCTGAAGTTGTACGGGAGAAAAATTTCATAAATATGTGGATACTAATTATAGGGTAGCAAAAACGTATGAAAGTGCTTTGAATATATATTTCTTCATAATATAGACCATTTTGTACTGAAAATCGAATGTGAAGGAAAAGGTGCGTTTTCGTCTCAAAGACAACGCATGCGCATTCAGTGTGAAAATATACATTATATATGAGCACGCCATGCATCAAAAGAACCTGTACATATTTGTGATGAGAAATCATCATTCCGATTTATCGGCCTTTATTGTGGTATACGTAATAAGTTTAGATAAACGTAAATGATTGGTCAAAATTACGCTATCAGACGGCAAATTTTTCGCAATATGCAGTACGTGTTTCGTCTATTTGTTTTGACTGCAAAGTTGGTCGATCTGGACGTTACAAAGCTGAATTTGAAAAAAATACGAATCATTTTAGGCCTGCATATAAATTTGTGTTTGCATTTTTTTCAAATAGTAATATTTAGAATGTGTTGAGGTTGTCATATGTATTGCACAGTCAGACATTCTGTTTGGAACTGCTGTACTTTTTCCAAATGTTCTGTCAACTTATATACATACCTGTAGCAAGTGTTCTTTCAAAACCAGACTGAAAAAAGATAAAGGGAGGTAATTTACAAGTCTTTTATTAGAAGTAGAAAAAAAGAAAATTAGGGAGTACAATTATCGATATCATTACCCTTATTTGAAAAAAATATTGAAAATATAAAAAAAGTAATTAAGGAATTGCTTTTCTGTTGTGAAAAAAAGTACACTAGATTTAGCCATGCAAAGATTTTAGAAAAGTTTATTTCATGTTGAAAGCGAACACATTTTCGTGTTATTATATACACATTTATTATATTTTAAGTATTTACATTGACTTTTGTACATGTATGTATGAATATACTTCTAAACTTAATGTTACTTTAAGATATAGAAAAAATGCAATGAATGTTTAAGTATAAGTGTTGCCTGTAATGAAATAAGGCATTCCATTCTTGTTCATAATATCTGCATATATTTTAGTATGCTTACTGGTATTTTTTATGGTCATTTAGGGTAAGGTCAGTTTAGTCTGAATGCTTAAATCCCCAAAGATTTTTTTCATTACAGCAAAAAGTTTTATAAAATTAACCTTGTCTATGTTCAGGTTTTTGGGGGTTATACACGTGTTTCAGTTCTTTAGAGAAGTACAGACCTCATACACATATTATGATCTTCAAATTTACAGAATGTAAAAGTTCTTTCGATAGTGTTCAGTGATCATCATTTCCACGTTTTTTGTGCTTTATTGTAAAGTATTTGTTGAAGAGTTTGTTAAGTTTAAAAGTTTGAATATTTTTTGCTTTGAATGTGTTTGATATTTCGTGTTAATATGTCTCTGTATTCATTTTTTGATAAGTTTTGTTTTGTTGTTTTTTGATAAGGTATATTGGTAATGAAACTTAACAAAACATTCAATACCAGATGATTGAAAAATTTATTTTTTTAAAATTAATTTTTCAAAATTGATTTTTGAAATTTTCAGCTGAATACATGATACCAGGGCCTTAATTGAGGCCCTGATGATACGTGGGCTCGACAAAGTTGTATTATTGAAAAATTAAATGGCAAAATAATTATGGGGAAAATCTTTCTAATGAATTAAATGTCTAAAATATGCCACGTTTACTTGGATAGAAAGATCTTCAAATAAGCTGTTTTTAGCTTATCATTTGTATTTTAAGCATTAACAAAATGCATCCATTTCTTGCATACTTTTTTTCTCTTTCATTCTGAGTTATTAACGGGTCTTAATTTTCCTTATAAAAGTTTTTAAGGTACTGTGTTCAAAATATTGTGATTATATAGAGTTTTATAGCAACAAGCTTATACAATGTGTTTGTAAACTAATGTTCTGAGTTACTGGCGAACCGGTTTCTCCATTTATACTTCTAAAAATAGAACTTAAGAATCGAAAGGATTCAAGTAGAATCAAAACCGTTTATTGTATGTGAATTGGTTAAAGTTAATTCCGGTAGTATTTTGGACTTAAGATAAAGTAGATTATTATAGCTTGAATGTATTAAGTATTTGTTTAGAAAAAGGATTTGTGTTTTCTATATAAATTGTTTCTATTTAAATTGTATACTTCACATGCATTCATGCTTAAGGTTTGGCTAGAAGAATTTTGGGAAGTTGTTTGTTACATTTCAAGGATTCAGAGCAAAAATACTGTATCACATTACAGTTTTATTATAGTTACAGTAGTTGTGTTTCGCATCCTTGTGTTGAAACCAAATATAGATCATTGTACGAATGGATTTTTGTTCACAAACACTTCTACTTTCCAAATTTCTACATGATGTAGATTATTTTTTTGGTTTTAACTGCAAAAACAGATATTCTACAAAACTGTTTAATGAAATATGTGACAGTTGAGTTACAATTTGTAGTCTGCTTATTATGTTCATTTTACTTGGTATGAATATACTGTACAAAAATGAAATAAAAATATTATTTTCAACCTTACTGTGTTTCTCTGAACTGTGAACACTATGTGTTTAAACGACAAGGAAATGACGTAACCAAGGCATGCCAACATGTCTGCAAATTTTAACTTTATTGGACACCAATGAAGAATCAAGTTCTTGACGCTTTTATCGATAATTCCGCCTCATGATTGCTTCTGGGGTTCAATGTTGAATGTGGAAAAGTCACAAATGACCTTCACCTCTGGTGAGATTCGAACCAGCGCCCTTCGATCTAAGGCTTGGCATTCTGTAGGTTCATCACTGTGCTTCACTTAGGTAATTTTATTGCATTTAGAACTAATCTGATTTCACTTCTTGTAAATCATTCACATGACAAGTGTTATCTGTGATGCGAAATAACCATTACATATTCTTTTTAAATTGCACACGTGTAATATAACGGCTGCCAAAACATTACGCATTTTCCTCTCCCTTCAAGTTAATTGTTTTTTCTTATTATTTGTTGTATTTCATATTTGTTATCATATATCCGTACTATTTCAAAAAGACGTCCTTTGAACTATTTTCTTGGCGGATGATTTGTAACGTATAGTTAAAATAAATATAGCTACGATAAAACCTATTTTTGGGTGTTTTGGTCATGTGATGAACAGAATCCGACACTCGTTAATATTTAATATAAACATGTATTCAACTAGTCTAGTGGCTCCAACTCATTGAATAGAAATCTGTATGAAAGGAAAACTTGTGTCAGATCCTATATATAAGAATAAAGTGAAATCATGACAAAGAATCTACCGTGAAATGTGGAAGTTGAAAGGTCACCACGTTTTAATTAGTTTCACATAGAATATAATAAAAATCACAAGATGCTGCACATGACTTTAGTAAGACGTCTTTTCAATAACTGAAACATCTAATATTTAAGAAATAATAAGTATCCAGGCGTGGTTTATCGTAGAATAACCCACGTTTTGAGTACTTATGCGTAGGAATATATCACGAAGGCCGTAACCACAACTGGATACTTATTATTTCGATTCTAACACGACCAAACAATAAACCACATTGTGAAATAAGTGTTAACTACTTCTTACGCTCGTAAAAACACTTGCGCGGTACGCCCCTGGGTTTGGCCGTTGAAATTTCCTCCCTCGATATATGCACAGGTGACAGTATCACTGAGCATACAACATCTAGAATCGAAAAAAAAAAAAAAAAAAATTTTTTTTTTTAACTTTTTACTTATATATCTACAAGGTGTATTTCATACGGAACAACCAGGAACATCACTGAGGTGACTTTTGTTTTCAAAATGTTTGCATTTATTTTTGTTAGAAAATGGTAAGAGAGTTAAAGATCAACATCGTAACGATGTATCAACATACTGAACAATTTAATGCACTAACACAGATTGTTTTGTTAAACATATCAGACTGTTTTCTTCCCATAACCATTGTTCTGTTTTCTTGCTGCACTTGATCGCTTTCGAAATATTCCGAATGGTTTTTGTTATTACTGTTTTCATTAGTTAATTATCTGGAGGTGTGTCCCAATAAGCCAATGAAAATACTAGACTTAAAACTGAATTTGCTGACGTCACTAACAAACATGGTGAAATGAAAGTAGGATTACCTGAAAAAATAAAAGATTTTAACGCGAAGCACAAACAAACAATATAAGTAAAGGGATTTAAGTGGGTAAAAATGATCATCTATGATTTTCATTAAATAATGACATAAATTACTATACAGACAGTGTTAGAAACACCAATTTTCAGGAGATTTCAAGGAATTTTACCCTGATTCTTAGTCACCTCAGTGATGTTCTCGGTTAGGTATTTTACATATTACTTCATTGCTCGCAAGGTATTGGACTGATTTTCAAAATAACTTGCAGATAATTTATTTAGAATATATATATTGCGAAAATTACAACATTTTCAATATTGTTACTGAATTAACATGGATTGTAGTACTCAGAAAAATCGACGGTCCTGCATGAAATTGAATGAAAACTGGTGAATTGGCATACCAGACACAGTCATTCAGTGTGAACTTTGCAAGAGGCCTTTGAAAAAAGCGGTCACAGTATTGTGTTGGTATTTTTTATGTCATATATTCACTTTCTCGTTCATTTCGATTTTGTCATGAACTTGCCACACGTGAAGTTTTCCTTTGTCAGCAAGCCAGAGAGTGCTTGAATTGTCCTGGAAGCAGACGGCATTTGGGCACGTATACCTGCCATCAATATACCTGAGAAATGTACAATTCGAGTTCAACATAAGTAACAGTTTTTCTAAATATTCACTGACATAAATATTAGCACTTGTGTCACAGCAGATACCGGATGGCCAGAAGTCGCTACTATGTGCCTGTTTCAGATGCTTTGAAACAAACAATCGGAAATCTTTCTTGTCAAATACAGCTCTAATGTGTCCAGTCATACTGTCCACGGACAAAACACTCCCTTCTTTTGGAAATGTTAACACGTAATTTTCATTACTATTATTGGCTAGTCTATAAACTTTTCCAGAAAAATTTGAAATAGCTAGCCGTTTAATTTCACGACCCTCAGGTGAATATGTAATAATAACAACCTCATTTGGCTGGTCACTGGAATAATTCGGTCTGTCGGTACCACAGACTGCTATAGTTTTGTTATTTCTACAAACTGTTACACTATGTATATAAAGGGCATCTTTGACTGCAAACAATTGCACAAAACCTCCACTTCGTGTAAGCTTTAGACATCTCCAAACGTGGCCGTCTGGTGACGTCACATATATTCTTCCGTCAGCGGAAACAGCAACGTCATTTATTTCAAAATCCGTTGTAATTGTCTTCTCACGAGCACCTGTCTCGCTGTAACATACTAGTTCATTGCTAACCCCGGCGCACATCCAAGCTTTGATTTTTCTATCAACTAAATTCAGTGACATAGCATTCACTTCAGTCTTTGGAATTTGTAGAGCTTTCTGGATAGTTACAGGATATCTAATTTCTCCTAACGTTTCAATGCCATGAGTAAACGTTCCAATAATCATTTCAATATTTTGTTTTATATCGTTTCTTATTACTGCTTTATCTAACTTCATCCTGTGTAGTTCTATAGCGGGTGGGGTAAACTTGTTCCTCTCCACTGATCCCAGCACCATATCAAATACTTTTACTTTATTCACTCTGAGTTCAACACTAGGAGTTGAATCTCTTAGCAGCTCCTCACACTTTATAATATCCTGATTACACGCTAACAGTTTGTCTTTAAGAATCACTTCATTTTTTTGTAGGATTTCTAAATTCTTCTCATGATTTGCTTCCAACTCTTTGTGAATTTTGTCTACGAAGTCATTTAACGAAGATCGTATTTCTTGAACACCACTGTCTATGCTACGCAATATTTCACCTCTCTCTATATCCAGTTTATTGCTCACCACCTGTATATCTTCAAGTGCATTTTGTATCGCCTGGTCTCTGTGCCTTAATGCCTTAAGCGAATCACGCACTAGGGTCTTCTGTTTGGCTACATACACCAAAACACTGGTCATCTTTTCGTCTTTTTTTCTCACAAGATCTTTTTTTAAGATTGCACCTCGTTGTGTTTGTTAACGAACAGACAACTCCGTAACACTAAAAGATATTACAAAGCGGCCTCAATTGTCTTTGACTGAACCCTGCAGACTTTGTGATGAAAGCTACCAAATACAAGCAGAAAAAAACATGTCTCTTGCAACACATAGTCCCTCACTCAACGTTAGTAAACAATTAAATTTAATGACGTTAACGTCCCGAGCATTACATTTATTCTTTGAGATAAAGATAATTCGTCAACGAGAAACGTTTTACAATCTTTCGCTTAACCAACCGCTTTCGTTGTTGTTGTTTTCAATACCACCAGTTTTTCTTATATTGAATTAAATCTTTTTTTCTTTAAGCACATATTTTCTAAATACAGATATACAATCCGGCAACGTTATTCCACATGTATTCTAAAATCCTACAGTAATTAAATTACACATCTGTGTAACAAATGCAAATCTCGGTAATCTGTAAGTTTACTGTTCAAAATAAATTTCAAATGTAAGATTTACAGCATTGATTTACAATTTAATACAAAAGTTTATCGTTGGACTGTTGGTCTCGCGCCAAAAAATAGGAAATTGATCCGTTTGATTTTTTTAAACGTGCACAACATAATTTAATCATTTATTTGTCTTGAATATACATGTTTAAGCAGAATTTCATCTGGATTATCACCTAAAATAAGAGTAACAAATAGGATAAAAATTTTCTTGAATTTTATTCATAATAATCAGTTTGTGATTTCCTTTTCATATCAAAGTTCAAATTCTATTTGGAAAAATGACGCGGAATTTTAAGTGAAATGGACGATCAGAAACTGTAAATAGCAGCTTGTTTTTCGTAAAACCCGTTTTGTGTTTATTTCTGACATTTGCTTAAATTTTAAAGTATGTATACTTCTGTTGAATAACTCTACCTTTGTAAAGTGAGTTTAGAAGTTAAAGATTATATTTAAGTTTCCGGCAAAGTATATGGGAGTTACCTGGAATATTACTAGAGTCCGTCATGACAATGCCAGTTTTTGAAATTGAAAAAAAAGAAGAAAAGAAATAATAGAGAGCCTGCCGTTATGGTGCCTGACAAATGCAATGTAATATGTCTCCTCAGCCCAACAGGCCGGTTTTTTCCCGTTAGGGTTGAAACCAAAGTTGACCCTTTACAGTACATCACTTCTTAAAGCCAAACAGAATATGACTTAATTTCAGCAATTATTCTTTTCTTGCCTTATTTGGAAAAAATCGCGGTTGTGAAAAGATAAGGAAGAAATTACAAAAATAAACTTTACTACAGAAATGTACAGGAATAAAGAAATATTTACATCGTATGCTGAACAATGGGGTAGAAATGTAATGTATATACAATATAATATGTACAACGATAATGGTACAATTATATATTCTAACCATACTGTGTGTTTAACATATGTAACAGACATATATGAGGTAATAAAACACATACATATAACATATCAAATACACATATTCATGTGTAGTACCTTAGACAAAACCTTTTTACATTTACCGAAATCCCTAACAACTTCTCGCATCACATTAGTATATGCACACCCAGAAATATAAACACCAAAATATACACATTGAAATGCAGGATCAAATACGCCTATACCTCGTAATGCATTCATTTAAACCACCATTTTATAACTGATTATTATTTGCTTTGTTTTTTTTTCAAAACTTCTATACATACTTGACAAATCTTAGAAAAATTCAGATGTGCTTATACTTCAAATATATCCAAACGAAAAAAAAATCTTATAATTCCAAATAACGGTAGATCTTCTTGAATTGATTTTCAAGCATGTATTTGACTAGGGTTAAGTCAGATTTTCAAAATCATTCCATTATTGCTCAGTAGGGCTTCCACTAACCCTGTCTGCGTAAATCCTAGTTATCAAAGTAGCGATATGTAATGACAAGTACTTGTTATTCTGCCAATAAAGCCCACATTTTGAACTGCCCAACCTTTGAGCAGGTTGCTCGTCAAAAAAACTATCTTTTGCCAGGGTTGTACTCAGCAGATTACTGATAACGTGCAAACTTACTTCAAGAAATACGTAAATATTCAATAGGATGGCTTCTATCCCACTAGTTTCTTTCATTTTAAGTCTAGTGTCACGCTTTAATGATATTTGTTCGAGAACATTGTGCTGAATGACAAAGGGGGAGAACTCTAACTACCATAAAGAACACTTCGGTTGTGCAGGATTCATGTAGCTTCCTTTTGGGCAATTAAATGCTTCGCTGAAACCTTGAGAGTTCCTTAGTTCTCCCAGAACCCTGAAATATAAGGAATAAGACACTTAAATATTAAAATCGGAGACTGGAAACCCTAACATATCAGTTATCCTTTTTACACGAACCTGCTCGGTATTTTTGTCATTTTAATTGTTACATCCTTACAATACAAACGCACGGACCTTATGTCACTTCCGTTTATTTCCATGTAGATATAAGATTGTTTTCAAGTAACACACCAACATGCTATAGAAGTTTTTTCTTACCTAAACATAGGCAAACTATGAACACTGGTTAAAACACTTCTCCTGGCAGCTTCGTCAGTAAATTTTGAGCACCAGAGCTGTAAACGGTTAAAAAGAAATGTATTGAAATAAGTCATCAACAAAAAACTTACCTCAATATAATACATCATATAACTTGTAAAGAAACTACTGCTTCAGTACTTTTCATTCACATAAACAACGTTCTTTAAAGCTTACAAAAAGTCTTCCTGGGAAACAACTCTAGTATCCTGCCTTACAACTTTTTGAGTATCTAAAAATGAAAACAAAATACGTCAAAATGATCACAAGAAACCTATAGTCCAAAACAAAAATCTTTGTGCGCAGTTGAGCTTAACAAAGTATTCGCCGACATGTAAGCAAATGTCAGGCCCTTACTATCAAAGGGCTGCAGGTCGTGGATTTGAGACAAGTTATAAGCATGACTTTTTGTGTGAAATTTGTTACATTTCTTGTTTTTGATAGTATAAAGTGAAAACTGTGTAAAAGCCAACCTGAGCTGTGTTGATAAAGAAGAGTTGTTCATCAGAATACTTGGAGAGACCAGGTAATTGTTTGTCCTGGTTACTATGCTCACTTAACCACAGTTTATACGCCTGTTAAGACAAATGATTATTTTTTATGAAAATCATAATTAGGCTAATTATATACCTAAAACTTTATAATAACTGAAACCTGTTCAATACTTTCTGAAATTGGCAGAGAAATGTGGATTCATCAGTTTAATTTTATTTATTTTTATTTCGACTGGGGAGAAAGTTATTGAAACTTATATTAATTCTCGCGCAGTGGATTAAAACCAGTACCCACGCCGGAAGTGTAGAATGCAGAAAGCCACTGGAGGCTCTCACCACTGGTGAGATTCGAACCAATGACTTCAGGATCGCGAGTC
Organism: Cyclina sinensis; assembly: GCA_012932295.1. NCBI lineage: Eukaryota > Metazoa > Mollusca > Bivalvia > Venerida > Veneridae > Cyclina > Cyclina sinensis. The sequence goes on from JAAONU010000005.1 coordinate 29,919,816, forward strand.
CTACGCTCTACCCCTACACTACTGCCCAGCCATAAAGCTTTCATTGAAGGGACTAAGAAAAACGAAATGCAAATTTCAAAGAAACATTTTTGACCGAAAACTTTTATAGTTTTAAACTAGTGTTTTTTTCTGCTGAATTGTTTATAATCAACATTCAGACACTAGTAATTTAACTGTTTGTTTTTTGTAGTGTTACTATTTAGATCTTGTAGCGTGTATGTTGCTTCCAATAATTCAACTGTCGGGGTTGTAATATAGGTTTCATACATGTAACTTCCGGGGTTATAAAAATAACTGGCATATCAAAAGACGTATAATTTTACGGAATACCATTTCGCGAGGTTCGCATGGAAAATACGGTACTTAGTGGTCGTGCGGTACCCAAATGATATCAAGTCAAGATACTAGTGTAAAAATGCCTACCATGTGACTCTGCTTGATTCCACCAATGTCTGCAATGTTTTCACTTAATGTTTTATTACCATTTATCTGCAAAAAAATCAATATGGCATTAATATGGACATTCTCAAAAGTCTGTCAGATATACATAGCCATTTACAATGTATCAGAAATGCACTTATCCAGATACACAGTTTTGAAATTTCTAATGACCTTCGCTAAAGCAAGGCCTTAATTGAGGCCCTGGCTAAAGTAAAGCTTGAAAAAATTACATATGCACAGAAATTGAAACTTACATTCATGTTAATGTTTGGCACTTTGAATTCACCGTAGTGGTTTATAACACAGGATGCTTTCTCATTATAGTTCTCCAGAGAAAAGTTACTCCACCAGTTATGTAGCAAACCCTTGGCATCAAACGCTCTCCCTATGAAATAAGTATAATTGATAAGGAAACGGTCAAATTGATAGAACATGTTCTCTCTGTTTTATTTTTAGTTTCTGTTAATCAAATCGATCCTCTTTCCTAATATTTGCCTGTATAAAGAATGCACTATTCGTCAGCACCTGTATGTACAAATTTAGGAAGAAGTAGGTTTCTTTTTTTTTCATCTGATATTTATTTTATTATCTGACGACATAACACGAGAAAGAACCATCCCTATAAAATTCTATAAAACATTTCCGTGGATGTATACCAGGTGCCATTTTATGAATGTTTGAATGTCTGGTTTTTGTCACTTGATATTTTGTCATGTGATTCTTGTTTGTCAAAATAGCGCACTTGGTTATGGAAGACATGTCCATAATTTCTTACCGGAAGCATCATACCCATGTGTTATCTCGTGACCAATCACCAAACCGATCCCACCGAAGTTGATGGAACTGAAAAAAAAAAATGCACAAATCTATCAATTTAGGAACTGAATGTAGATACAAACCTAAAGTGTTTTTGCCGCATGTTAGAGTTGACTGATTGTCATAAAACAGCCTAATCTTTTTTTTTCACAGACAGAAGCCTGTATTAGTTTCTATAATGGATGCCATTCAAACGGACTACAAATACAAATTACAGACATATTATTACTGCCACATATGACAAAAATGGGGATTCAAAAACTTAATACTCATCTTTTATTTTGCAATATTTTGTTATGCTTTGAGACCGTATTTGAATCGGAATCGCCAAACATGCAAATACAGAACTTATATAAGCTTCTTGTGAGCCTGACTAAATCATTTTCGACAGACGCTCATCAGGTTGACTGCATTAAATCATACTTATAAATATCTAGTAAAAGACTGAATGCCTGAGATGTTATTAAATGATAGATAGAAGAAAAAAAGAAGAAACAATCCTGATGAATCATCATCAGAATGTGTACAGAAATAGATAACTAGGGTGTGGAATTACTTACGCTGGGTAATTGATGTCATAGTAAGGACTTTGCAATATTCCGGCAGGAAAAACTAAAATGAATTAAAACTACTGTTTCATATACAAGTGCATGGCATGACGTCATGAAAATAGAGAGAAGATGATAAAGGGAACTAACTTAAGTAAACTTCTTTTCTTACATTTTGCTTTGGGAAGGTGCAATTACGTAATAAACTGACTGACACAGACTTCAAAAATGTAACTATCTTACGACGAATACCGCTGCCGGCTGTCAGATTGCAAAACATAAATCAAGTCGCTTATATAATTATGTGCCAAGATGTAATTTTGTCGTGTTTTTAAGTTCTTCAGAAGTATTTCAGCAATCAAATTCGACGGCTTTACTTTTCATCGTTGTTGGGAAGTGCCTCCATTATTCATCTATATATTTCATGGTACGTAAAAACGGCAAACTTCCCACATAACTAATCAGTTTGACTTCAAAGATTCAACACACGACCTCCCCCACCCATTAGTCAAAGAGTACAGAAATCACAATTCTACACATTAAATCTCTTCAGAAAACCGTCTGTTAGTTCGGATATTACCCTGCCATTTTCTCATGATTTTATTAAATCAAGCATACGTTTTAAAAAAAAACAGACACATTAATAACATCTGAAAAACTTACCTATAGCATTAAGGCCACTGTGGTAAAATGCGTTCACGATAGCAGGTCGCTCTGGCCACCTGTAATTGAATATAGGTATAGAACAAAATGAGTTGCAACAAAGGCAATACAAGAGCAGATGACAATTAAATTTGCCTAATTACTTATTAACCGTCTTTAAAAAATCAATTAGAGAAACTGTAATTAAAGTAAAATGTGACATGTATTTTGACAGGAAATAAATTAGTAAAGAAACCAAACCTAATCATTTGTGATAAAGGCCACAAAATGGTAGAAAAAAAACAAAACAAAGAAAAGCATCTTAACTCAGTATATGCTGTTAAACTGTCTTATGAAACACAACAACAAAAACCAAGACAACAACAAAAAACATGTTTTATACTGTAAATGAATAAAGCTAGGTCACCTTTCATAACTAGGCTGCCGTAACTCTGCTAGCTGTTTTAGACCGACATACCGTCGTATACTTCTTAAATTCTCAAAGAAATCTGTTGATGAAACTGTAACCTACAATAATAATCCTTATAAATATATACGCTGGTATATAATGCATACATTAAAAACAAGAGCTGTCATAGGACAGCGCGCTCGACTATTCTCAGTACTTGACACTGAAGGGTTATAAAACCTTATAAAGTCAAAATTCACACGAAATCCTTGACAAAGTTACCTCCTCTTGTGGCAGTCTCAGGTTTGACGGTGGACAGGGAGTGAAGTACCTATGTATTAAAAAAAATCGGGGTGGGTGGGTTTAAGTGGGCGGGGGATGCAGAGAGGGGATGCAGGGGAAAAAGGGGGGAGTACTTACCCATCTCAAGTCAGTTAATATTTTATTTCAAGTTAAGACGTTTTATTTCCTATTTATAAGTATAAGCAAAAACAAGTGACCCTTGGTGGTGGGGCTAACTGTAACCCGAGGGACACGGGTACCAACAATCTTTGCAGGGGTTTTGCTGGTGATCAAGTATTCCAAGTTTGAATGGAATATCTTAGACACTTTTTGAGAAATGGACAAAAATTTCTAAGTCAAAAACAGGCCATAATTCAAACAAAATGCTTGACACAGTTATCTCCTCTTGTGAGCAGACTAAGCTCTTGATGATTAACAAGAATTGTAAGTTTCAGGCCTATATCTGCAAGGGAAAGGTGACTAGTACTTGCCCAAAAACTTTAACCAAATTTCAAAGTCGAAAAGAGGGCATAATTCACATAAATGCTTGACACAGTTATCTCCTCTTCTGATTAGACTAAGATCTTGAGGGTAAACTAGTATTGTATGTTTCAGGGCTATACCTGCAAGGGAAAGGTGACTAGTACTACCTTGCCCAAAAACTTTAACCAAATTTCTAAGTCGAAAAGGGGCCATAATTCACACAAAATGCTTCACACAGTTATCTCCTCTTCTGATTAGACTATGATCTTGATGGTAAACTAGTATTGTATGTTTCAGGCCTATATCTGCAAAGGAAAGGTGACTAGTACTACCTTGCCCAAAAACTTTAACCAAATTTCCAAGTCCAAAAGAGGCCATAATTCATACAAAATGCTTGACAGAATAACTTCCTCTTGTTAGTAGAGTAAGCTGTTGATGGTAAACAAGTATTGTAAGTTTCAGGGCTATATCTGCAAGGGTTAGGTGAATAATGTTACCTTTCCCTAAAACTTTAACCTGAACCAACGCCGACGCCAGAGCGAGAACTTTAGACCTCCTTATTCTTCGAATAGTCGAGCTAAAAATGAATTACCCCTCACTGTATAGAATATGTTCAACTCTATCCACCTATAAACGAGCATACATCTTATTATTTGTAATGTAATAAAGGTCAACTCTAATTCGCCCTGTATGCACTTGATACATTTTTAACATGTCACTTGACCATCTTGTATGTCAGATCTTTTCAAGGTAATATCTTTTGAAAAAACAACAACAACAAAAACACTTACATCAGAATAGGTTTCAGTCAACACTGTATCGTTAAAGATGAAACTAGGGAACCCGATCAGGGACTTCATTGCCTCAAGCTGGAAAAGTTAAAATACTAGAGGGTTTTCAGTAAAACTTGACTCTAGATTGTATATCTTTTTTTTATCGGCGATTTGTTTTCATAATTTTATATATATCTGTATGTGTTCAAACTTTGTAAGGGACGTTACCCGCACATAATCTAGATATAAACTTTCAAGAGTTTTCTTTCTTTAACGCTCTGAACCTCAAACAAAATGTCTGTCTTCGATACACAAAGCAATGGTGATTTATCTTCATTTAGAGGTTATTCTTCCCATAAAAAAACATGAAACTTTTTAGCGCAATTCAGCCTCTAATCACGACAACCCAACCACATCTTTTCTTAATGCAAGGAACTATCAGAACTTTAAATAGAAAAACAATGAAAAAAAGAGTAAAAATTGAGCAGCTATGCTTGAAAAACAAATAGAAAACACTGTTTCAACGTAACTTCACGGAAGAAAGCAGTGGTATATCTTTGTTATTTTGTCACAAATAACAGTATGTAATAAAGCAGTTCTTGCACGCCAAAATTTACCTTTTTCAAAGCTTCATTCTTTGTCACTTGATCCATCCAATCAGCTGTGTTCACAATGTCTTTAAATATTCTTCTCAGATAACTGATCAGTTCCAGCATCTATAGATAAATTGGCTAAGTTTAATCATTTTGGACATTTATGTTCGTGTATAAAAGCAAGACGCAGGAATATCGTTTGTGATTTACACTGGCGCTCAAAAATCGAAGAGCTTGGTTTCACAGATAATTCGGATTTGCATTTTTATTGAAATAAAACGCACAAGTATATCGTGCATTGCATGCATCACGGCTAGCATTTCGTACAAAGCACCTTTGAGGAATAGAAAATCACTATAACAGCAAACAACCATACAGAGTTACACAACAGTTTAAAGTGTAATGGCGGGGTTGCAAAGTGGCAATTATTTATGTTGGCTTGATCTGAATTTCATTTTGCGGTACAGATGCATCAACCGCAAACGTAACGAAAATAAACCGGGTGCCACTATTACTACGCCTACTATTTCATGAAAATGATGGCTCTAAATTTATCTTTTCAGATTCAATATTGTGTTGAGTTTGTCAGCCAATCAGATTCATCCGCTCCATAAAATCACGTATTGAGCGATGTAGCTGACCAATCACAATGCATTTTCGTAATGGCCGACTCTGCGAAAACATGCTTAATTATTGCCGGACAAGTACACGTTTCAGCGTCGAACTGTACTAATATTTAGCCAGATATGAAAAGTTAACAAATTTAGCCACAAAGTCGTGAATTTTTAGACTAAACTTAACTCACATGGTCGCGTTCTTTAGGGCCAAAAATTTTTTCTGCATACATCCGACCTGTCGCATGATCCAGATAATGGTTGGTAGTCTCTGAACAGCGTAGTGCACGTGGCTTCAACTGTTTTACTCCTTCCGTCACCTTTAATAAAGGCATGAAGTCTTTGAATTTCATTGCCACACAACATGCTGATTTAATGAGATTAAATTCATAAAAAATGACAGTTAAACTTAGATCTATTTACTTTACATCCATTTTGAAAACAAGTTCTTGCAATTTTTATAAATCTCTTTCGATGACTGCTTCCTGGTTTAAAACTCGCGCAGAAGGTATGGACAGTAGAAAGGCACCGTAGACTTTCGTCAATTTCCGAATCTTTGGTCTAACGATCTACCCCTAGAGGACTATTTCTCAACCAATAACATCATCGTTAAAAATACCTGTGAAATCTGTCATAGGAGGCTTATAGAGGAAAGGTTCAATTTAATTCCTTCAATATCTTACATTTTTGCAATGAATCTTAAACATTAAAGTTCAAAGCCATTTACCTTTCTAAACCGCAGTTTCATAAGACTAAACTTTTCATCTAGAGTGATAAATTGCTTTGTAATCAGTCGCCAGACGATGTAATTTGCGATAGTCCTGAAAATGATTGATGCATATAAAACAAAAATAATGCAGACGTAAATCTAATAAAAATGAAACAAAAAATAGCAGACATAAATGTTTTAAAACTGAACAGAATATAATATAAATAGTATAATGTTAATTCAGGGGAACTTTTTTTGTAGAAACAGGGCTGCAAGAATGAATGCAGATAGCTGTAATTTCTTTAGAAAAATAAACATTCATACAGTAATATAAATTTGGAGACTGCGTTTTTCGTTGGAGATAGATGAAAGAACATTTTAATATCTCCGCGCTTAATAGTTAAAGCAGACGATCACCTGTACGAGATAACTTACAAACTTCTTATAGAAGATTCTTAAAATATCTACATCTATAATGATTTTGGCTTTTTGTATTATCAACTTAAAGCATGCATGCTATCAAGTAGTAACGAAAGACATAGAGGATATTTGTTTGTTTTTGTGGAAGATGAGAATTTATTTCATCGAGTGAACACCATATGTGATATTTTCACGAGTGGCGCATATAAACATATGGTGTTCACGAGATGAAATAAATTCCCATCTTCCACTAAAAAACAAACAAATTTTCTTTTTATTTTATGCCAACACGTCAAAAATGGGTATTTTATGACATTTTTACTCAGGGCCTTCAATAAATTCCCCATGGTGAGCCATAAATCAGTTAATGCGTACTTTGGTCAAACCGTTACTCCGCACAAAAAAGTGCAGACAATCTCCAATACATATGATAACTTTACTTCTGCTGAAATAAACTGAATACACTTTCATCAAATAACATTTATTTTTCTCTACACAGTTTATCAATATTTATTGAATTTTAGCCATACATACTTTAATTATAAAAGCGGATTAATACCGAGTAATATTCAATCAATTGAATTGAAAGTCGGCCATATTGGATATTGTCCATGTGAGTTATGTAAACAAATCAGACATTTTAAATAATTTATGGCGAATTTCATCATTGTTCACAACTAGTTAGGCTCAGGAATCCAATATTATAACTGGATTTAACAAGGTAAATAAATTTCACTCGCTGTCACTGTCTGAAATACAGCGGATTCTCTTGTATTTACGTGATAAAAAAGTAGTTCCGGCACAAAAAGTGGATTATCAAAATGGTAATTTCACTGATTCAAAACAGTGGATTATCACTTTTATCTCACTGATATTTCCCTATATTTCATTGGTAGGCATAAAATAAATGGTTATAAACACCGGTCCTGGTAATTTCTTACTGAATGGATCATGTGTTCGAGCCCCGTTACCTGAATTTTGTCTGATGAAATGTTTGCAGTTTCTTACGACAGAAGATAATGATAATAATTATGATGATGATTGTAAAGTTGATAACTACATCGATTACGACTTAAAAAGAATGACTGTGTTGATGATGTTTTTTGTAGATGATTATGGTGCTTACGGCGGTAATAATGATTATAATGATGATGACAATGCCTATAATGATGGTACATAAAAAGATCTCGATGATGAAAACAAGCATGTCAGGAAAACAAACTCACCTATTTGAAGTTTTTTCGAGCAAAGGAAACAATTTGTCATAGTATGGTTTCATCCACAGAACGACAGGCTCACTTGCGTCAATAGTAACATCTGCGTCCCTGAATGTGGCCTCAAGGTACCGTAACCAGTCAAACTAGAATATTTAGCGTACAGCAAATCTAATACAAAATTGTGTGATTACATGGAGAGAAATAATATATGACGATTTAAAAAGAAACTTCTGGAAATGGATTAAAATAGTATCATACAATTGACGTATCTTACAAATGAACTTCAATTACTGTTCACATGCTTTGAAACCATTATAACTTCAAGTGAATCCGATAAAACGTCTTAAGAATTGATTATATATCAAAACACAATCTGGTTATCAAAGAAAAAGCTTTTAGGCGGATCCCTTTTCCATCTAAATTATTTTTCTAAGATATAAACGAATATCAAGTTGAATTTTTTACAATCGTACCAGAAATGAAAGCCTGTCTAAACATAGATACGTTATCAAGCTTGTGTCAATGAAAAAAAATGGTGCTGGGATACCTTGGGGTACAGGACTGACAGACCGGAAACGTTCATTCTGCGATAGTTTCCTTCCATATCCCGTCTGTCTGAAATAGCTACCGTAATCTGAAATGAAAACTGTACAATTTAGTAAAAAGGTTTATCTAAGAATTTGTTTAAAATGGACCTACAATGTGAACAATGGGGAATTAGTTTTTTTTAATGAAAAAAGGCAATTTAGAGACTTTCATAGACCTAGAACGCTTAAAACAAAACAAAAATGCCTGCTTTGAACGTATCTTACAAATACCTGAAAAGCAGCGCTGTGCTTAAACGCCAAAAAGAAAGAAAGAAAGAAAAAGATGAAAAAATAACAACAACATTAAAGCTAACCAGAATATATTTGAATTTTAGCAACTTATATTAAAAGTTTGGCGATAATATTAAGAATTGTTTATTAATATTACCCCGCCCCGCCAAAAACATGCTAGAAAATTTGTTCTGAAATCTGAGATTTGTTATCAGCACCTATGTTATTAATTATGTTACTATAAGAAATCTGTATGTTATGCAATGTTGGCAACTTAAAATTACTCCACTTTCTCACCAAGAAAGTGGAAGAAAATCTATATTCAGTTTGAAAAAAAAATCAGGAAGTTTAGATTAGAAGCTTGTTTACAAGAACAGTAATTCTCCGCCGATCTATGGGAGATCTGATCAAACATGATACAAGATTTGACTTCTGTGAAATGTTAGTATTCCAGCATATATATCACCGCGTAATGCATTCGGAATCAAACTGTAAAATCTACATGATTTAATGGCGCAGTGATAAAGGTTTGCATCTGCCTTCCTAGAATCCATTTTGCAATAAATAATTCCAAAAACGAGATGGAATGAAAATCAGTAATATTGTGTCTCAGTTCTATGCAAAAATAAAATTCTACAGCGATATGGATTTCGGGCAATGCCCAATTGTTTAAATTTTAGATTTCTTTTTGCGTTAAATGAAGAGGAGAGATCACAAGGTGGACGGTAAAAAGAGGGTTAATACTCACAACCGTCTCTCAATACATTATAAACTACATTTAAGCTAAAAAAATCGAGACATGAAATACTGGTATCTTAATACAGTACATGATAAGATGCATTAGGACAAGATCTAGTGTTTATATTTATGACTTATATTCAGCTAATATCTCTTTGCTTTATTAACAATTTATTTTACAAAGAAAAACTTCTTTTAAGATATTTTTAGAATATTTTAGCCATCAAAGTCATGTCGATCAAAAGTACCTTAGCAATTTCTTTTTCAAAGTCCACCAGTTCTTTCATTTGTGTGGCGGCAACCATGGGTTTTGCTCCCAGGGCCACTGCGACATCTGTCGTGTATTTAATATAGGCAGAGATAAGGTCTTTATCTTGGTACATGTCCCTTCCTTCCATTAACAAAGAGGGCTGATCTAACTGTAAACATAACAACCATTGTCATTGGAGATACATCTTTTAATACACATTTCTGTTCCAGGAGTTCCTTTTGAGCTATGAGAAGATTCTAGTATTTGAGACGGCAAATAGTTGACTAGTTTTCGTTACTGATTTTCAGTCATTTGGTAAATAGTGTTGTATTAATACTAGTTTCAGTCTTAGAAAGTTTTAATTATATAAACTTGTATGGCTTTTGTTCTATTATGAAAATAGTGTATGAACAAAACTCGTATTGCATTGTATTACATTTGCATTGCAATATATCGCATCGTATCGTAATGTATCGTTCCGAAAAGTATTGCATTGAATCGTATCCTATCTATCATATCGTAATGTATCGTTTTGCAAAATATCGTATTCTATCTATTGTCACGTGTCGTATCTAATCGTATTGTGATATTTTGTATTTAATCGTATTGTATGGTAAATTGTTTAAGAACAATATAAAGTTTACCTTCAGGCTAAATCCTCAGCTACAAAAAAAGGAAGCAGATTTAAAAAAACATATATACTGTTTTCCGTTTTAAGGGGAACAACAAACTTTGTCATAACTTGTACTTACGTATAGAACGTGTTTGCCATAAACTTTATAATCGTTGAGGATGTTTAGTCCCATCATAACACCGTGAGGTATAGGCCATACAAAGTTTGTAGTATATTGTCGGGCCTGGGCCACTCTAGCCTCGAGGTCAAACTTACTCCCGTCCCACGACTGGTCGAGGACGGGCCAGCCACCAAGATCCGAGATGAAGTTATGTATACCCTGCAGTCCCTGGGCATTTATAAAATCTGAAAAATGGGTTGAAGTTTCCAGCCTAAAAACTAGGTTCCAAAAACTAAGTTTCATCTATATAGAACATTAGTGGATAATGTGATTTTCTGTTTTAGTACTGGTATTACAACAGTTTTCGCAACACATTACTGAATGGTTAGTGTTGTAAAATTGTTCAAAGAGCTTTGATTAGATAAAAGTATAGCAGAACTGCACTGACAAATTCATGTCCTTTATACCTTCTGTTGTATTAAAACTTAACAAATATATGTACATATAAACTTATAGTGTATGTCAACAGACCAGTATCCATGCACGCCTTGTAAAACGTCTTGGCCTTCTTTATTGGTTCAATATCACCATTGTCAGGCGACTCAAGTAAATCTGAAAAAAAAGCAAACTATATCTATGCATTTATGTAATTCTCAGATACACGATAATTCAGTTTCTAGACTTTGAGAGCGCAACATAGAACACGTTAAAATATAAAAATAAAAGATACGAACAATTAAAGTTTTATACCAAAAAGGACCGACCAAAGTCAACGAACAATGCTTCTAAGACCGCATGAGTCCACATATTTACCTAAAGATATCCAGTCTCTGTTGAAAAAAATATCACGGAGTGCACGAGAACTATAATAGTTCGAGTATTTGCCTCGAGCTATGAAGAGACAATTATTTTCCATATTGCATAAAGAGGAAACAATTTTTTGATGTCCTGTATCTGCTTTATGTCCTGTCCAAACAGTCATGTACATGTGCATGTATAAATGTTTACTTTTTCGTATAGAACTTTACTTTCTCTAGATTTGTACATTAAAATAATTCCATTTATATTAATATCATATTATAAATAACCTTGCAAATCTCGCTCAAGTCTGTCTGAGACTTCCTCCATTGTATCAATGGACCCTTTATCTTCAGGTACTCTATGCTTGTCCACCCACTGACCGCAGGCAAACTCGTAAAAGTTGTCACACGGGTCAACTTCTGTTCTCATGGCACCCAGTAACCGTGACGCTTCAATTCAAATGGATTTTTATTGGCAAGCATTCATTAAAAAAAACGACATGTAGAACCAAGAACTATGAAATTTCATGAAATCCTTAGTAGGGTGGCAATTTCTTGGTCTTCTGGTCAGAACTCAAGCCGAAAGGGTTGGCGAAATTTATGGCCAAATTCCGGAATCAGAAACCGCGTTAAAAGAAATGGTCAATGATTGAAGGTATGCCAATAATCTGACATTTTATGTTAAAAATACTAGTTGCTTCTTACAGAAAGATTTCCAAGAACTGTTATTAACCTTACCGTAGCTCTCTGTATATTACCACAAGAATGTAAAAATATTCAACGAGAACAAAGACAAAACAAACGAAAAATAAGACAAAGAAAAACCCGCCTAAACGTCTATTAACCCGTCAAAGCAGGAACCTTTGTCTGTATCAGAACGCCATCTTGACATATTTTATGCCGTAAACTGTAGTCATTTAGTGCAGATTCCTACAACCGAAGTTACGTTCTTAAATTTCACAGCTGACTTACACACTGTTGTAACTTTTTATTTTATAGTGCGGTTTTACGATCGTCTAAGTATAATTACACTTCAAAGAACGCAATAAGAATACTTACTGAATACTAGAAAAAGTAATTAACGAATTACAGATGATTAACATACCTGTTCTAATACAATGTTCGTCTTCACAGACTTCGCCTGAAATAAATAAAGGTAAAACGTTCACATAAGTCAAGACGTGCCTCCTCTTTTGTGGCAGAGGAAATTATGAAATACATCATTTTATAACGTGATTCACCAACGCTACAAAGTACTACTGAATAAGTACTCTACCCGAATCATATATAGTACTGGTTTGTGTTGTAAGAAATTATACATCTTTTATTGTTTAAGTTTTACAGTGACGTATTTTTAAAATTGATATTTCGGAGTTCGGACACGTAATTATCAGAGAAAATCCATTGGACTATAACTATATAAAATACAAATTAAAAAAATCAATTCTAACATTATTTAGTAGAAGTTCTGAACGTTTGATTTTGACTTAACTTTGAGTTACTTCCCCTATCGTATCAGTAATACAGGAACTATTTATGGCAGTAAATTTTCTATACAGTACACGTTTGAGACATGGGTAGAATTGGCATTTTTTACTGAACTTATTCTTCGTTCGACTTTTTTGAGGAATTTCACACCGACGTATCTCACCTATTGTATCAGAAACAGCACTATAAAGGGAAGTAATTATTCAACCTAGCTATCTCACTGACGGATTTTTTTCACTGCTCAAATGCATTGAGAGACTCGTATATATTTTTTTCATGAATCAAATTGTTATTGGATTAAGTTATCACATATATCTTATAAATAGATACACGTAACACAGAAAAGTCTAGCGGTGAACACACGTGAGAGTCTTACTTTTCATTTTTTTTCTTTTTCATTGTCTTTCTTTTCATATATTTATGTCTACACTCCTCATTCTTCCGACATTTGTTTTTTCTCTCCCTCACAGATCTAGATTAATATTGGGAAAAGGCATTTGAAAGGTTAATTTCTATTTCAATCGGCACGGTTTCTAATTTAAGGTCTCAGCAATTTCCTATAAACTCTAAATTATCACTTAAAAACAAAAAGTGGCTGGATTTATTATGACAGTTTAAGTCGTAGAATAATTTATTATAAAAGTAGTATAGGAAACAGATATTTATTCTATTGAATCCTGATCAGTTGTGTTCTTAATATGTCTCAATAATCCCCCGCCTCCGCCTGTTAACGATCTGTGCAATTTCAATTTTAACCAACATTTGTTCTTGCTGAAGTAACGCCAGATGAATCAGATCAGCATTAATACGTCCGTTCATGTTTGAAGTTTGGAAAGAAGTGAAAAATAATGTTTGAAACCCAAGATATATATACATCATCGCCAAAATCGTACTAGAAGCGTACTACAAGCGTGATATGATCGGCACAACCGTAGCGATATCGGCGAAACGTCTTCTAGGTCTGCGTAGCGTTGTAGTATGATCTTGAATGTCGTAGCGGCAGCGTAAGATAAACGCAGTAAACGCGGCCGTTGGTCGGCAACGGTCTACGTAACATCGTAGTAGAAGCGTGTCAGTTAGCGCGTTGGACGTGGAGCATCGTAGTACGGTCGTAATGAAGACCATAATTTGCCAAATTGCTCGATTTTGACGCCGATCCGCCCCGATCCAATACTTTTTCAGATCGTGGCTTGATCGGGAAGATCGTCCCAAATCAGCTCTGTATGAACGCGGACTAAGTGAAACGGACTCAAACTTCAATATATTTTTTTTTAAATTCAATTCTTAATTAATAAATGAACTAACTTATTATTATTATCATTCTTCTTCTTCTTATTATTATTATTGTTGTTATTATTATCGTCTATTTTGCTGATTCAGATTTCATAAAATTCACATCAACCAACCTGGACACAGTTACCTCCCCTTTCTGAAACTTAATTCATATTGAATGGAAACAGCTAATTTCGATACATTGTTCGTCCCGCGTTAATTTTCGCTACTAGGCGATATTATCGCCTTCAACATGACAATAATCGCCGAAGGAACACTTGAAAAAAATCTCACTCGATAATTCTCGTTTTAATTTTTCATTGGGCAATAATTAATCAATAATTATCGAGTTGAAAGCAATAATAAACGTGACACGAATAAGATTCCGTAGCTAAGGTATTGTCATGTCACTGTTGTTTATCTGTAACTTTGTGAATCTGTCAAGTGTAGAGTAGCGTGGGCGGACAGTACAGTGCACAAACGTGTAATGAAGGTCAGATATGTCAGTATCGTAGGCAAAAACTTTTATTGCTGTCTTGATATAGAATACCATACTGGCAGATACAAGTGTGTTTCCCAGGGGAAATATGTGATATAATTTTGCAATACTCGTCACAGCTGCATAATAACCTAGTTACAGGCAAAAATGCAGTCTTAAAGATTTTTTTTAAAAAAAAAACGAAGAAAATATTCGCAAAGCGGGCTGATGTTCTCAGAAAACTCGTTTCAATTTCGACTTGATAAAATTGAAATGTTTATAAGTGATTTAATAAGTCAAATTTATACATTCGTAAAACTTTAAACTTTTTTCTGCATTGTAACATATTACAACCCCAAACTTATGGCGTGTTTTGCTTTTGTTTGTTTGTTTTTTGTTTATTTTCCCCCTTTTTTTAACGTTTTAATCAAAGCCATTGTTTTACCATTCATTTGAAAATTTTAAGTATTATCTAAACTTATTTGTTAAGATTTAAACTTGCAAAATGGTCGGAACAATCAATCGTGTGGCTTTATAATTTTATAAGCCAATGAATGAAATATTTTATGCTGTTACTTTTGCAGAAACTTTATCCAACAAACAAGACAGTTTTATGCTGTGACTTTTTGAGTAACTTTACTCAATAAACAAAACATTTCCTACCGTGACTTTTGGAGTAACCTTACCTTATAAACGAAACTTTTCAAACTATGAATTTTGCAGTAATTTTACCCAATAAACGAAACTTTTCAAACTGTGACTTGAAGAGTAACATTACTCAATAAATGATACATTTTATGCTTTGACTTTTGCAGTAACTCTACCCAATAAACGAAATATTTCAAACTGTGACTTGTAGAGTAACTTTATTCAATAAACGAAACATTTTATGCTTTGACTGTTGCAGTAACTCTACCTTATAAACGAAACATTTTATGCTTAAACTTTTCGAGAAGTTCTTCCTAATGAACGAAACATTTAATGCTTTGACTTTTGCAGAGACTCTATCCAATAAACGAAACATTTTATGCTTTGATCTTTGGAGAAACTCTAACCAATAAACGAAACTTTTTATGCTGTGACGTTTGGAGTAACTTTACCCAATAAACGAAACTTTTTCATGCTTTGAAGTTTGGAGTAACTATACCAAATAAACAATACATTTATTGATTTGACTTTTGGAGTAATCTTACCAAAAACGAAACATATACTGCGCTGACATTTGCAGTAATTCTACCCAATGAACGGAACATTTTAAGCTGTGACTTTTGGAGTAATTTTACACAATGATCGAAACATTTTGTGCTTTGACTTTAAGTAACTTTATCTAATAAACGAAACATCTATGCTGTGACTTGGAGTTACTTTACGCGATAAACAAAACATTTTATGCTTTGACCTTTAGAGCAATTATATCAAAAGAACGAAACACTTTATGCTTTGAGGTTTGGAATAACTACACCAAATAAACGAAACATTTTATGCTGTCTCTTTTTTGAGTAACTTTACAAAACTAGAATGCCCATGGGCAGCATGTCGAGCCCGCCAATGGAAAGCCGCCTATAGGAATGCGACAGTGAAATGGAAACTGTGGAAAGATGATGATGGAAGGACAAGGCAGGCCTATATGATGTCTCTATCAGGAGGCATAACAAATGAAACACGGTATTTTCAAATTCTTCCCTGCATGGAGAAGTAATGGTCCAGACAAGGTCTATCATTAACATTTTGGACATTTGAGCTGTCACTGTGACCTTGACCTCTGAGCTAGGAATCTGGGTCTTGCATGCGACACACCATCTCATCAAGGTGAACAAATGTGCCAAGGTATTTTAAAATCCCTCCATGCAAGGAGAAGTTTTAGCCCGGACTAGGTCTAGAATCAACATTTTGGACCTTTGAGCTGTCACTGTGACCTTGACCTTTGAGCTGGGAACCTGGGTCTTGCACGCAACACACTGTCTCATCATGGTGAACAAATGTGCCAGGGTACTTCAAAATCCTTCCATGCACATAGAAGTTATGGCCCGGACAAGGACTAGAATCAACATTTTGGACCTTTGAGCTAAGATTGTGACCTTGACCTCTGAGCTAGGAATATGGGTCTTGCACGCGACACACCATCTCATCAAGGTAAATAAATGTGCCAAGGTATTTCAAAATCCCTCCATGCAGGGATAGTTAAGGCCCGGACAAGGTCTAGAACCAAAATTTTGGACCTTTGAGCTGTCACTGTGACCTTTACCTTCGAGCTGGGAACTTGTGTCTTGCACGTGACACACCTTCTCATCGAGGTGAACAAATGTGCCAAGGTATTTCAAAATCCCTCCATGCAGGGAGAAGGAAAGGCCCGGACAAGGTCTAGAACCAAAATTTTGGACCTTGAGCTGTCACTGTGACCTTGACCTTTGAGCTGGGAACTTGTGTCTTGCACGCGACACACTGTCTCATCAAGGTGAACAAATGTGCCAAGGTATTTCAAAATCCCTCCATGCGGGGATAAGTTAAGGCCCGGACAAGGTCTAGAACCAAAATTTTGGACTTTGAGCTCTCACTGTGACCTTGGCCTTAGAGCTGGGAACCTGGGTGTTGCACGCGACCCATTGTCTCATCAAGGTGAACAAATGTTCCAAGGTATTTTAAAATCCCTCCATGCAAGGAGAAGTTTTAGTCCGGACTAGGTCCAGAATCAACATTTTGGACCTTTGAGCTGTCACTGTGACCTTGACCTTTGAGCTGGGAACCTGGGTCTTGCACGCAACACACTGTCTCATCATGGTGAACAAATGTGCCAGGGTACTTCAAAATCCCTCCATGCACAGAAAAGTTATGGCCCGGACAAGGTAGTCTGAACGGACGCACGCACGCACGTACATACACCGAACTGTGGTACCAAATGTGATGACTATGTCGAGCTCCCCGCAAGCGGGCTCGACAATAAATGAAACATATAATACTGTAACTCTTGCAGTTACTCTACCCAATAAACGAAACATTTTATGCCTTGACTTGAAATAACTTTACCCTATAAACGAAACATTTTATGCTGTGACTTTTGGAGAAACTCTACCCAATAAACGAAAATTTTATGCCGTGACCCAATATATGAAGCATCTCATACTATTACATTTGCAGTAAATTTACCTTATTAACGAAACATTTTATGTTGCGACCTTTGCAATGACTTTACCCACTAAACAAGAATTTCATCTTGTGACTTTTGGAGTAACTTTACCCCAAAAAAATATCATCATGCGGCTTCAGGCGTAACTATGTTTAGCAAAAAGGACATATAATGGTGTGACTTCTGGAGTAATTTTACTCTATAAATGAAACATTCCATTATGTTACTTTTGCAGTAAGTTTACACAGAAACGAAAATTTTATGCTGCGACTTTTGAAGTGACTTTACCCTACAAACGAAATAGGTCACACTTTCCCTAGAAACGAGACTTCCCATACTGTGGCTTTTGTAGTAGCTTTAACCAATTACCTAAACATTTTATACTCTGACTTTTGTAGTAACATTATCCAATAAAGGAGACATTTCGTCTTGTGACTTTTGGAGTAACTTTACCAAATAATAGAATCGTTTTATTATGTGGCTTTTGGAGTAATTTTCCTCAATAAACGAAATATATAATGTTCCGACTTTTGAAAATATCTTTACCTTATAAACAAAACATTTGAAATTGTGACTTTTGCTGTTGCTTTACTCAATATACGAAACTTTTCATAATGTGACTTTTGGAGTTATTTTACCCAATGAACGAGTAGCTTTACCACCACAAAAACTGAAACATTTCATACTGTGACTTTGGGAGTAACGTTACTAAAAAAAACGAAACATTTTATGCGGTGACTTTTAAAGTTTTTTTTACAAAATGAATGAAACATTTTATGCTGTGGCTCTTGGAGTAGCTTTATCCAATAAATGAAACATTTTATGCTGTGACTTTTGCAGTAACTTTACTCAATACAAGAGAAGCATTTCAAACTGTGACTTTTGGAGTAATTTTACCCAATACAAGAGAAGCATTTCATTGTGTGACTTTTGAAGTTACGTTACTCAATAAACGAAACATTCTATGCTGTGACTTTTGGAGTAATTTTTCCCAAAAAACTATACATTTTATGCTGTGTCTTATGGAGTAACTTTTCCCGATAAACTAAACATTTTATGCTGTGACTTTTGGACAAACTATAGCCAACGAACGAAACAGTTCACGATGTGACGTTTGCAATAACTACTGCGTATGAATGAAACACATTATGCTGTGAGTTTTGCAGTAACTATTGACATCGAAGGAAACATTTCATCTTGTGACTTTTGCAAATAAACTTTGCCAATGAAGGAAACATTTCATTCTTTGACGTTGGGAGTAAATATAGCGAACGAACAAATAATTGCATACCGTGACTTTTGGAGTACCTACAGGCAATGAATGAAACATTTCATACTGTGACTTTTGCAAACAAACGAAATATTCCGTGCTGTGTCTTTTTGAGTAACTATTGCAAACGAACGAAAAAAAACATAATTTGACATTTGGAGTAACTATAGCCAACGAATGGAACATTTCATACTGTGACTTTTGGTGTAACATTGTCAACGGGGGAAACATTATATACTGTGTCATTTGGAGTACATATTCAACAAATAAACGTTTCACACCGTGACATACTGAGTAATATTGTCAACGAACAAACATTCATAGCAGGACTTTTGGAGTAAAAATTGGCAACAAATAAAACATTTCATACCTTGACTTCTGGAGTACATATACCCAAAGAACAAAATATTTTATGCTGTGGCTTTTGTAGCATCTATGGCCAAATAAAAAATATTTTTATGCTACGTTTTATGCTGTAACTACTGACAATAATCGGAATGCTTTGGCTATTATTGCAAACGCAGCAAATGGCGGGGGGAGAATTTTTTTTTAGCTGAAGTCTCTAAATGATACAATTCTTAACTTCATCATTATTTATTTAGTGTGATATGCTTTAATGCATAAATCTGTTGGAGTTTTTCGAATGTTCATTTTTTTTTTTTTGGTATTAAGATTTTTACCAATATATGGAACTTTCCTAGGCTTAATGTACATCTGATAATTACAGTCTATGACTGAAGTCTTCAGTCTCTAGCGAATTTACTGTCATTAAATGAAAACATAATACTGAATGTTTGGCATGAAGACAGTTACTGGCAACAACTTTTGGTTTAAATCAATCGAAGAAAAACAGCCAGTGACGAGGCCAATTTTTTTGCTGACGATCTTGAATAAAGCCAACAAGTGTTCTAGGTATATTTTATGTTGAAGTGTTTCGGATTGAGACAGCCACTAACTCTGAAATTTGTTGGCATACAAACAGTGAGTTACATTCATAATGTTCTGGTCACATACTCTAATCTCCCGAAACACATCATAGGAAAAAGTCTAATGTGTGCACGAAAATTCTGCATGCTGTCACATTGAATGCCCTAAATGTTTCTGAAGCGTCTTATCATAACAGATCTATGCAAATACAGTGTCATGTTTAATAAATCACAATTACTATATCAGATTGCTCGTAAATAAAATGCGTTTGTAGGAAAAATAATACACCAGGCTACTAAGACGTATTTTATTTTATCTTGTAATTCCTTATTGTTGTCACTGTTCATTGAAAGCTAAGAAAAAACATCAAAAGGTCTGTTTATTTGTTTAGTCCAACAATCATGCTCACCAGAAATGCCTTATTTTATACTTCTTTCAGGATGGAAATAAATAATGACAATAGAAGAATAGAAAAAAATATTTTAAAAAATGGAGGAAAGAAAGAAAGAAATACAGAAAGAAAATAAGAAAGAAAGAAAGAAAACAGCAAGAAAAACAGCAAGCATGAAAGAAATAAAAACAAACATAAAAAAGAAAGAAAGAAAGAAAGGAAAAGAAAAGAAAGAAAGAAATATTTATTAAGCAAAGTGATTTATTTAATGGTCAAAGAAGAACTTACTATGGGCAGGTTGTTTTACATCCCCAGATTTCTGTACAAGAAGTGCGGCCAGTATGATAATGATGATAAGAAGTAGCAAGATGACACAGCCTGCAACTATCAACAGGGGCCGTCGTATGTACGCCTTGTAACCATTCCTGAAAAGATAAAATGATTCTGACTGGGAAAACTTGCGATGTGTCCCCTTCACTGTACCTTTGGTAAGACAGACGAATTTGTAAGATTGACGGACCTTTTGAAAGGCTGACGTACCTTTTGTAACGTTGACCGACCTTCGTAACTCATAAAGTTTGTTACTTCTTGTGAAAAGATAACTCGGTTTGATTTTGATATCTTTAAAAGGCAAGCTGGATTTTTTAGCAAACCATCAATACAGAGATGTCGGGAACCAATTAAAAAACAACAACAATAAAAACGGAATTTTTTTAAGCTAATCTTTTCTTTCAAGCTGAGGTGAGGTGGAAATGGCCAAAAGTGGACATTTTTCATTTTTCTTCACAATTGTTATATACTTTTTTATTCTAAAACTAGAACTATCCCGAATGCGATTCATATCAGATAGGTGGAAACGGGAATAAGTGTTTGGGTATAAAAGAAAAGGAGAAAAAAATTGTCTCTGGTCAAAAGAAAGACAGGTGGAAGATGGCTTGGTATAGTGGGAAAGGGAGTAACGTTTGAGGCAGGTAATTTGTAGGTACATAAAAAAATACATAGTAAATACAGTATATTACATGAAAAAATGACGGAAACCATTACTTGATAATATATGAAAAAAGAACAAATCCTGTTAATAGAATGTGGTCTTCTGTGATATTCAGGCTTCATAACCTTTGATCCCTTTTTAAATTTTATTTTATTTAGTTCCGCACATTGTTGTCTCATCTAGGGCACACGTATTCTTTTACTTGCCTGTGACCTAGCCTCTTCAAGTTTCAGAAATATTATAGAAAACGTAACTTAAAAGACTTTTCTAAAATAAGAAGGGGGCATAACTTTGTCAAAATGCAGTACAGAGTTATAAAACTTGGCCTGCTTATCATGCTTGTAACTCCTCAAATACATTTTGTTTCAAGAGAACATCTGATTTGGTGTCAGAGAAATTATATATGTTAATTTCAGAACATTTTTAAGTAAAAAAAGGGGAATAACTTTGTTATAATGCAAACGAAGAGTTATAAAAATTGACCTACTGAGCATTCGTGTGACCTTTCATATATATTTCAAGTGTCAAATTATACCTATACTGGTTTAAAAGATATTAAAGAAAACAACCAGGACGTAACTATTGCCAATGAGGGAAATATTTTATACCGTGACATTTGGAGTAACAATCGGGTAATTAATACCTATATTGGTTTAAAAGATATTAAAGAAAACAACCGGGACGTAACTATTGCCAATGAGGGAAATATTTTATACCGTGACATTTGGAGTAACAATCGGGTAATTAATACCTATAATGGTTTAAAAGATTTTAGAGAAAACAATCGGGACGGGACGGGACGCATCGGGACAAAGTGATTTCTATACAGCGCTCATCCCCGCCCCCTCGCAATCACCCACCAAACTGTGTGTGGTGGGGGTATAATTAAAACCCGAAAAAAAATAGAAAGAAAGAAAACAAAGACCTAACAAAGACCTATGACATTCAAATATTTACGGAATCACGTGATATGGTTTTGTTTAGACGGTGAATAATGTTAGCAATCTCACTTCTGTCTCTAATTTCTCTAACTTTTTTTTTTACATCCATTCATGCCTTTGAGCAAAACTCTTTGATTAAAACAGGTGTTAATCAGTTCCAAAAACTTTTCAGTTAAGAACGAATTGTCGACGAGATATTTATCTCGAAATAATAAATATCTCGTCATGATTGAACGAAATAAATGCAAGACATCTCTAAGTATATATAATTATAATTGAAGGTGACAAAAAGATACAAAAAAGCTAAAGGAACAAAATAAACTAAATACAATATATTAATTCTAGTCAAAGATAAAACTTTTACTTCACAAAACACCTGTACTGATTTATTCCCAAGACAAAAACGATCTTTTCATATTTTTCAACCAAAATCTTTTTCTAGAAAACAAATCTGAAATAAAAGTCATTGTCACCTTAACTGGCTTAGAAAGTTTTTGATTTTTCTGTTTATTGTTTCAGCTTTTTTGTTCTTTCTGATTTAGGAATCACTGAAGATAAAACCTTCAAGACACTTATTATTAAGATAGTTCAGTTCTGTTCTGTTTTTATAATAATGATAGATTGAACAACAGAGTTGTATTGTTAACCTTTATCATCACAATCTCGTTAAGTCACGTTGACTTTTAGAATGCATTATTCAATTGTTCTATATTTACTGATAATCTGAAATTTTAATAGAATTGTGAGAGAGAGAAAAAAGTGAAACACAATGCACATTAATAGGAAAAGATGATAAATTAAATGATCAATTAGTTTTTACCCTAAACATATCATACAGAAAGCTAAAAGAGTCATTTTTGTTTGAGGAGGCAAATGAAAGCGGTAGTAACCGATTTCAAAACAGCTTACTTGGCAGGCATCTCTTGATAACCGCCATAAAAATGATTTATGTAACACGATGGAATAGATGCTATTTTTCATTCGAAATATTAAAGAAATGATTTATGTTTCACGCTGGATTTTTTGCTGTTACTTTTCATTCAAAATATCACTGTACTGAGGGTGTTCTTGGCAAAATGACACGAGGCGCCCATGGAGAATGAACGAAGTGCCAACATTAAATGATTTATGAAGTTTTATGCCTTCTAACTTGATTGTTTTCAAAGAAAAAAAAAGTGCGAAGGTTTAACACGCAAATCACAAAGAATGGTTTTCAGGAAAGTTAGATAAATTAAGATAAATTATTTTGAAATGTTAAGATTTTTTTCCCTTGGATATACCCCGCTGTATTTCATGTAGTTCTTTTTCAAAACTTTCTTAGTTGTTGTATTTGAATGTTTGTACAAAGAAATTCATATTTAGTCCGTACAACTATAACATTCAATAAATATGTGACGTGTTTTTTTTTCATGTGGTTTAGATTTTTTTTCTATTTTGACGTTAAAGAACGCCAAACTAATAATTATTTGAGTGGTTTTCCTTGCATTTGTGTATGTAATTAATAGTGTATTGAATTTCCCACAATAAAGGGAAACACGTAACAACTGTTTTACAACATTGTTAAACTAGAAGGAATACCAGAATGCCAGACAACTGACACTATTAAAAGTTCCTCCAATTAATTATCTAAAAAGCATTCTGAGTTTGAAAAAAACAAAAAAACAAACAGTGAACCACAGAAATATCAGATAAAACAAAGACACTAACGCAATACACATAAAGAATAAACAAAATCAGTGAGTTACGAATCGTGGGTGCAAACCGTTCCCAGTGCTTTCATACTAAGTTGGTATAAAATTGCGGTTTCTTACCGAGGGAAAATAAATGGTACTGCAAAACTATTCTTGGGTACAGGTTATCCATTTGAGCGATGTACCCCCCCCCCCCTCCCCACACACACACCCCATCCCCCCCAACCGCTCCCCTACTGAATACTAAATTATTCTAAGTAGTGGAAGATTGCGTAAGATACGGTAAGCATACCATTCCAGAGATTCTCATTGGTATTTCTTTATGTGTCCAGCGCATCGCAACGTTAAATGGGCTCTAAGTTTGACGCACAACCCGATTAAAAACCAGCTGACTAGTGTTAGTTATGGAGCGGGATATCAAACCAGCAATCCCTGTATTACAAGTCCAGGGAGTCACCTCTTGACCAGCAATCCCTGTATTACAAGTCCAGGGAGTCACCTCTTGGCATGGAGTGATAAAGTGCAGCTAAATTACTAACACATAAAAGCAGGACAAAATCTAACCGAGTTACAAACGGGGGTAGATCAACAGTCCAGTGGTAACTCACAGGGACCTGTAATACAGGGATCGCGAGTGCGTTCTCCTGCTCCTCCACGTATAGGAAACCGTTATTTCAAATATACAGATAGACTTAGTGACAAAACGAACTGGAAACAGGATCGTAGATTCATATAATGCTAATGCATATAGATGGATACTGATAAACCCTATTACATCAGATATTACTATCAAATACACTTTTTATCAGCAGAACCAACCAGTTGCACTTCATGTAAATGCCGACATTAACATACGTACATGTGGTCTGAATGAATACCAAAATAACCCTGACATCTATGAACTGTCTTACCTTAGTGCAAAACAGTTTATGACAGCATGTTTACGCCATTTATATTAATATCTTATGTTGGTTATGGGAATATACAATTTTAATATAAAAAAAATCGAAACATGAAATTTACAAATTATTTGTCTCCACTGAATGTCAGTTAAATATAGCTGTGTCAAGAAAGTATTTAGAAAACGACACGAATTTATTTTTATTTTCCATTGAAGCATGACTTTGATTTTAGTCGTTGTGCATATCAAAATTCATCTTGTTTCTATTTTAAAATTCCATTCAATCCATGTATGATATATTTCTATGAACTATTTTGCAGAAACGTTTTGTGACAACGTTCAAGGCTCAAAACTTTTGTGACCCAAAAGATCGGGAAATGTAACAGATTTTGAAGATGAAACTAAGTATATTATAGATAAATTATAATGTACATGTTACCCAAGCAACCACATGCAGCTTCAATTGTGAAAGGTTACAATTATAAATTAAAACATTATGGCCCCTAGTCTCAATATTTCGACTGCAAGACCGACCGATTTACAATCTGATGTTCCATAGATGTCGGCCTTTACAGGTATGTATTTTTTTTCAAGAAATATTGAGTGTAAATATATATTTAAAGCCGTCAAAGTTAGCGACGAGATTTTGGTAGCTGGGATATACACATAGAAGAAAAACTTCCCGCATTGTTTTGAATCGTAAGTGAGTTGTGCGCGAAAGGCTACCAGCGTCTATATAATAAAAAGCCCTGGCGCACAATTTGTTGGGCTATATGGCCCCGTGAATGAAAAATATACTTGTTCACTCGTAAATAAATTCATTAAAACAAGACAAGAAACTTCTGTGGTTCAAAAACGCTTAAAAACAGTCGAATTGGCTGGAAATATGTTCTGTGATAATTTTGCTGTAAAAATGCTAAAACTTCAATTACAATTCAGTGTAATAAAATATCATCTAAAAATTCTCTCACGGTAACACAGACTTAACAAAAAATGGTAAAAGCTCTATGATCCGAATATAGTACAACTCAAACAGTTGTAATTCGCTTATATGTTTGTTTTACAAGACTCGAAATGTAATAATTTATATATAAATGTCAATATACACAAACAGAAAGTAGGTTAAAACAGACTTACCTTAATTTAACGTCATCATCCATGACTCCTATATTTATTGTGCACCAGACGACAAACTATTTACCGCGATTACAGCCAACAAGCTTTTTTCGTTCTATTATCCGTGAGGCTGTTCCGTTCTTCCTAATTAACGGTAATGATCGAAATGCTTCGCTGATGTTTTTATTGTTCTATACTAATTACCACCTGTTGTTAAAACGTAACAAAGCCCCGGATAAACATTCTAATGTTTGTTGTTTCTATTTATGCCGCCATTTTCGCTATTTACACATGATTGAACGATATATTTCAGCTACGTCGTGAAATAAAATGTAGAAAATAAGACAAACGAAATAAAAGAAAATTAATTGCTTTTAAAAAAAAAAACTTTAATCGCGGTTTTTTCCGTATAAATAGCTTGATACACCGAAAATATTCTGAACCACACAGCTATTTCCCGCGAGGAATAAATACATAACTAAACAAAGCAAAAAGAAAATTCAATTTCCATTTCATTTATGTCTGTCACTTATTTTTCCCTGAAAATGTTAAGAGTCGAGTGTGCACTATGAAGGTTCACAATGACTAATCACCGCTCAAAGGTAAGTCCATTATGTCAGTAACATAGGTATCAGAGGTTATGTAAAAAGCTGGCTATTCTCACGTGCAACGCACACTTTGCAACCGCCGACGCACGGTCGATAATGTACAACTGCAATGAACGATCTTTTTCATTTATTTTCCCTGTCTAGCTATTTAGTAATACAAAGGCCAAGAGTATTTTATGCAGTGCTGCTCCGTAAAGGCAACAACAACAATCAGTTTTTTAAGTGCAAAATGTGGGAAAGTAAGTTCTTTAGAGAGAGAACGCTATTTAATAGACTTTCATCCTTCTAATATAAATCTTAAGAAATGCTGAAAAAAAGAAAGAATTTGGTTGTTAGATTGAAACAAATCGTTTCGCAGGAGGTTGAAAAAAAATGTTTGGGTTTTGTTAAATAACTTAAGTTAGGAAAGAGATAACAAGACAGACTTGGTACAGTATGTATGTGATATGAAGACTCAGAATGCATTCTGTAGATTTAAGGTTAAGGTCACCAGTTTGCATAAAACGAAACGATTCCCAATCTATTACTTTTAACATAGAAACGAAAACAGCTCAGTAACATGAGACGGAAAACACTGAGATGAAAAGTGGGTTCAGGTAAGTTTCTATAAAGACAAGAAGAGATACCTCTTGGACTCAGTAGGTTTAAGGTAAAAGCCACCAGCTTAGATAAAAATGATTGTTATCTCTGCTAAGAAATAAGTTTCGGAGTGAATTTTGGTTTAAAACTGGATTGTTCAAAAACACCCGTAGAGATTGATTTTATGTCAGTAGGTTCTGGGTGAAGCTCAACAACTCAAACCAAAAGAAAACAGTTTTTGACAATAACTTGATTTATTTGGGAGATATTGTGATGAAACTTGGTACGTAGGTGAAAAGTTAGAGTCACAGGTAAGAATAGCTTTTAGGATCGGTAGGTCAAGGTCAATATCACTAGTCAAGGTCAAACAGAACAGTTTCTGCTTAGGAACTTTAGTTAGGGGAGAGGTATTGTGAGGAAAGGTAGTGTATGCGTAGGTAGTAAGTAAACACAGCTTGAAATAGCGCTGGAGTCAGTAGGTCAAGGTCACAAGCTTATATCAAAGAACATAAGGACTTCTGCTTAGTTACTTAAGTAAGGAAAGAGATATTGAACTAGTGAAATAGTACAAAATTTTGTTTGCTTTTTGGGTCAGCCGGTTTAAGGTCAAGATAACCAGCTTAAAACGGTTTATGCTCCAGTACAATTAGTTTAAAAACAGTATAAAATGAACATTTGTTCATCGTAACATAAATGCTTGAGTGCTTTTTGGGATTATTCTTAATCATTAATTATTAGTCTTAACTCAATCTTAATTAACATTACGTTGGAATGTGTGTTAGGTAAGAGCTTCAAATCAACATTTAAGAAAATACCTATTTCACCACATTTCTGTCATTTTTTTCATTCTCAGTCCCAGATCAACAAAATGCCGGTAAAATAATTCTGTGCCGGCATATTTACACAGTCCCGGCATACCAACTCAGTGCCGGCATACCAACTCAGTGCCAGCATACCAACTCAGTGCGGACATACCAACTCAGTGCGAGCATACCAACTCAGTTCCGGCATACCAACTCAGTGCCGGCATAACAACTCAGTGCGGCATACTTACTCAGTTCCGGCATACCAACTCAGTGCCGGCATACCAACTCAGTGCGGGCATACCAACTCAGTGCGGGCATACCAACTCAGTTCTGGCATACCAACTCAGTGCCGGCATACCAACTTAGTGCCGGCATACCAACTCAGTGCAGGCATACCAACTCAGTGCCTGCATACCAACTCAGTGTGGGCATACCAACTCAGTGCCGGCATATCAACTCAGTGCCGGCATACCAACTCAGTGCCGGCATACCAACTCAGTGCCATCATACCAAATCAGATCCGGCATACCAAGGGAATTTTAATATTGCCTTCCGAAAACCAAGGTCATGCGGAACATACACATTTCTTTTAATTCTTATTATTTCTAAATCTTGTGAAATATCAATCATCACGGTGACACCACTATTCCAAGTAATCAAATTATTTTAAGTAGTGAAATGGCACTGCATATGTTCTTATGAAAAACGGAATGAGGTGGATTTGTGTCAAATTAAACTGATTATGCTGTAAAAACAGTTTTCGTCAAATCTATACAAAAGCAGTCATTGATGCAAAGTTTTACAACGTTTTTATTGAAGCCATTTTGTTATCGGTCACATGACAGTGTGATCATCATCACGTGATAAAACACACAGACTTCATATTTGAACTTAAAAAATATTAATAGCTAGAATAGCCATGTTAATAGCCTAAAAGTGACTACTTTCAGCCTTTCCTCCCTTCGCTTTGTTGCAATTTTCTTATATTTTGTTTCAAAAGAGTATCACGAACAATACGTCATTCTGTTTACTTCAGTCCTTCAGAAAAGAGGGGGCCTTTTTTTTTGTACACGCGCGATTTGCTTGGAGACTCTTTTTAACCAGTTTGCTTTGCCTTAACTTCGTTCTTTGCCTGCATAAATGAATAAATGAAGATAATTGGAGATAATATATGAAGATGAACATGAAAGTAAGTCGTGGGACAACCGTCTAGCGTATCCAAGTAATGTTTTGCGTACGTAAAACATACTAATGGTATTTTTCCGTTATCAATCAAAATATACCATCTCCCTAATGATCTGCATTCATGTACAATAATGATAGTAATTGGCTAATCAGACAACGTATTGTAAAAGGTTTTCTCTTCTGGTATAAGTTAAGTTCGTCATGGGGGTGGTGGGAGTAGGGAGGAGAATCTGTGAACAGCATTTCCAAATGGCGATACAAAATTGGGGCCCTAATTTTGCATAATTTAAACAGTAATAAACAATAACAGATACTAGTAGAACAATTATCATAAATTCTGAATGCATATAAATCCTGATCTATAAAATACAACTGACATGTTGGGATCTTACTTAATCTACAATACATTATTCCAAAGATAAAAAGTTACAAGAGCGTACGTTAGATTGTTAGATTTACGATTTAATCAGCTTTATTAAAAGTGTTCTTTTTCCTGTTCAAAAATGGACACTGTACCTCCTTACGCTAGCTGTTCCGTCTTAAGGGGGTCTTTTATCTCAGAAGAAAAATAAAGGCATTTGTCTTAACAGGTTTCAAAGTTCGTACGCATTTCTCAAGTTGCCAACATGCAGATATTGGCTAGGAAGATTGAAGCTTCAATTCACAGTTTTACAGACAGCACGCACGTGTTTTGCCATTGTGAGAAGGTTTAATAAACTTTTTAGTAGTGTAAATCGTTTATTTTGCAATAATTCTTCCTAGATTTTATAATAAGTGCAATAAACTAGCAATTATGTTATATTTTTGTTAATGGGCCGTATTATAATTTTAATTCGTGAGTATTTGAAACATTTGGCACAGTCGATGATAACTGTTCTGGTATAGCCAAAATTAGATCCCAGCCAATCATAAAACTTATAGAGTATCATATAAAGCTTCCACTGAAATCAGTTTTATCTCAGATATATTCAGTCTTTTTTACTGATTAAACTTCCATCTGGGAGTGACAGTTATGTGATCCACATCTACCATTCATCTTTTCTAATGGTTAAACGGCTTTCGAACCTAAAACAATCCATTTTCAGTCCAGTAACAAAGCTTACCGCCGTCTTTTAAATTCTTTGCCAAAGTTTTTTAACGTGGGAAAGTTTAAACGCCTTTTATAAACCACGAAATAAATTTCTTCTTAAATCTACACAAAATAATATATAAAAGTCATAAAGTTCATAGGGCTATAAAAACATAACAAGCCTCATTTTAAATGGCTTTTACTTACAGATCTGCATCTGTACTTACGAGTATAAAAAATAGCAAGAAACATGGGAATCATGTTTCAAACAAGAACGATTCTTCTGCTCGTGAAATTACCTATAAAATCAACAAAAACGCTGAGCCAATTTTCAGCGTAGGGTTGTGAAACAATTTTCTATTATAAATTCCATTTTGAATGTATATGAGCATAAAATCTGTACTACAGTATCAAAAATAGTAAAGCAAAATGATTCTAACAAAAAAAAAAAAAAAAAAAAAAAAAAAATTTGAAGGTCCCGTGGCCTTACCGTAGTAGCTTTGCGACCTTGCGGCCTAACCATATCAGCTTAGGTGCCTGGCGTTCTTGCCGCATCGGCCTGGCGATTTGGCGACCTATCGTAGCGTTCTAGCGACATAACTGTAACGGCCTGGCGACATAGTGGCCTGAAAGTATATTTTCTGGTTCAGGAGAAGGACTTGAGATCACTTTTCCGAAATTGATCAAAGTGAGATCTCAGTGAACTGACACACCGGGTTGCCAGTGTTCCGCAATACACGATTACTTAGTGTACCACAATAAAACACTGTTTTAGACTTCAATGTTAAATAAAAACGTTAGGTTGGTTAGTAGGTAGGTGGGTAAACTGTGAAAGTATTTATTTAAAAGCAAACATACGTGATGATTATATGATTTTATTGTATCTATGTTTAACAATATACTGATTTAAAAAGTAAAGCGAAGGATCATCAGTTGCGGCTAACACTCGTCTGAGGTCTTGCTGAGGAAATATAACATTTTAATACGATTATGGCGATGGTGACATTTAAATGTTTTTTTTATGAATATAAAGAACTAAAGCTGCTATCTCGAGTGTTCTAGTATTGATGCTGATTTGTTTGGTAATTTATTTTATTAAATAAAAGCATACAAATTCTTATGAGTAGTATATATTTTCTAGAATGTGTCTCCTGTTCCGTCTCCTGTTCCGTCTCCTGTTCCGTTGTTGTTTAAATTGTTTAACGTTTTGTATATGGATATGACTGATTCAAGCTATTTAATTCTAAAGACAATATTAATTTCATTTTAATACTTATTCGCATTAACCACAAAAATATGCAGTTGTAATTAGTAATATCAAATATATCTATATTATTGCAAAGTATTATTATCCCCCGCCGAAGGCATAACATATTTTTTTTCGATTGGGCGTTGTCCGTCTGGCTGTTCGTCCGTCCGTCTGTCCGCCATACTTTGATTGGAACATAACTCTTAATCTATAAAAACTTTATGAAACTTCAAATGTGATTCAATCTCTTTGAGTAGAATTGCAGTGCATAAGAACTGTAACTCTTCACTTCATATTTTTTTAGTTATCCCCTTTTGCTATTTTTCCTATTTTATTTTTGTTTGGACCATAACTCTTAAAGTATTTGAGGTAACAAAAAGTTCTAAGGTGCATAGATGTAATTAAGGAGTCATGCAGTGCATAGGGACTGTTACTCTTCACTTGATAACTTTTGAGTTATTGCCTTTTGTTATTTTTTATTACTTAATTCTGTTTGGAATGTAACTCAAAAAGTATTTAAGGTATCAACATGAAACTTTATAATACATAGTCATTGAGAAGAAGTGCAGTGCATAAGAACAGTAACTATTCAAAACACAATTTCGCAGATTTGAAGGGGGGTGCTTTGAAGATTTTATGAAGACTATGAAGCTTCAAGAACATGACAGGTATCATATTGTAACATTGCTTTGTGTTATAGCTGTAGTGTGAAATATAGTTCTCTACTTTGAATTGTAGTGCATTTATAGCTCACTATGTCATTTAACCTAGATAGCTTTTATGTTTTCGAAGAAAAAGGTCGTGTTGTAAGGTCAATGAGTCGTCGTCGTCGTCGTCAGCGTCATGCAAAAATTACTCATAATCCATAAGGCATAGAGTTTTGATATTTGGTGTGTAGCATTGTCTAGTAGACCTGTACCAAGCTGCTTCATATCATGACCCCCGGGTCAATATTGTCCCTGCCCTGGGGCTTATATGTAGTGATAAAGGAAAATATTGAAAATCTTCTTCTCTAAAACTGCTTGACACAGAGCTTTGTAATTTGATGTGAGGCATCCTCTAGAAGACCTCTACCAAGATTGTTCATATTATGCCTCGGGAGTGAAAAGTAGCCCAACCCCAGGGGTCACTTGGTTTTGCATCGACTTATATAAGAAAACATGTTAATGGGAACACACAGAGCCTAGAACTTAACTTTTTCTTACATGGGATGGGTAGGTACTTCCCTCCCCCAGCCCCTGCATGGGACCCTCTACTGTTAGCTCCTCCCCCTCCACACTTACACATTATTTTATTTGCATTTTTTCATTTTTTGTATTATCCCCTGCCAAAGGCGTAGAGATATAAATTTGACATTGTCCGTCCGGTTGTTCGTCCTTCCGTCCGCACGTCCGTCACACTCTGTTTGGAACATAACTAAAAAAACTTTAAACTTCATTTTAACTTCTGAGTTATTGCCCTTTGTTATTTTTTTACTTAGATTTTGTTTGCAATATAACTCGAAAAGTATTTAAGTTATCAACATGAAATTTCATAAGTGCATAGATGCCACTGAGGAAAAGAGAAATACAGATTTGGCGTTGTCCGTTGACTATTTGTTCGTCCGTCTGTCCGACCATCACACTTTGTAATTTGGAACATAACTAAAAAACTATTAAATTTACAAACCTCAAACTTTATATGTGGTCAGATCTTATTGAGTAAAAGTGTAGTGCATAGGAACTGTAACTCTTCACTTTATAACTTTAGAGTCATTCCCCGCTGTTATTTTCGCTACTTAAGTGTTTTCAAGTCGCTACTAAGTGTTTTCGCTACCCGAATTTCTTTAGATAAACAAGCCAATTCGTTGATTTGATACCCCCCCCCCCCCCGCCAAATTATACAAATCACTAAAATGGCGCTATTAAGTTTACATAGCTTTTTGACCTTGGAATTTGAGTGACAAACCAATTTGGTATCTTTATCTATAATGAGTAATGTCCCTAAAATAGAGCTGTGTTAAGCAGGAATAGCTCTGATAATTAATGAAGTCGTTTGTGAGAAATGATGTCAAAACATTCGCAAAAAGCAACGGAACAACAGCAATATTTGGTCTAAACAAGTGAAGAGTTAAAATTCCTATGCACCGCATGACTCCTAAATGACATATGTGCACCTATGAAGATAACTTTTGATATCTCAAATACTTTCTGAGTTATGGCCCAAACAAAAATTAAGTATTAAAAATAAAAAAGGGGAATAACTTCAAAGCTATGAAGTGAAGAGTTACAGTTCCTATGCACTGCACTTTTACTCAGTGACATCTCAGTGAGTTATGTTCTGACCAAAATTTAAGTATAAAACTAACAAAGGGCAATAACTCAAGTTATCAAGTGAAGAGTAATGATTCCTATGAAATGCACGACTCCTTAATGACATCTTTGCACCTATAAGGGTTAAAGTTGCTACCTCAAATACTTTTTTGAGTTATGGTCCAATCAGAAATTAAATAAGAAAAATATAACGGGGAATAACTCCAAAATTATTGGGTGAAGATTTACTGTATCTGTGCATTGCACTTCAACTAATTAGATCTAATCACATATGAATCTTAAATTGTTTTCGAGTCATGTTCCAAACAAAGTGTGACGGCCGGATGGAATAGCAGCCGGATGAACAACGCCAAATCTATATCCCTCCACTTTCGGCTGGTGATAATAAGACATGGCAGTGAGGGTGATGTGGATATTGTCAACTTTGAAATATTAACATCTTCGCCTTGCGGCTCGAGTGTTAATACATTTCTAGAGTTGACAATATCCATATCACCCTCACTGTCAGTTCATATGTATGTAATAATATTCTATAATGTGAAGAGTCTGTTATGTTTATTTCCAGTTTTGGTATAGTATGCGATAATAAAATGTAATTTACTGTTATTGCTCATTCATGTACTCAATATAAACATTGAGAAAGATGTTTTATTGTTTCATTGAAAGATCTGTCTAGTTCACAGAAATACCAATGAATCATACATGTTTAGTCTCTTACAAAATATTCGTCAGACATTTTATTTTGTTTGAATGAAACAGACATTCTCGTTTTTCGAAATCATATTGCGAAATTGGCTGTCTGGTTGTGTTATTACCGTGAATACAGAGCGAACTTATCAATGGAAATGATTTCAGTCATATTTTTTTTAGTTTGAGATCACAATACTAAAAGCGGTCAAGGGCATATCAAGGGCGTAGCTAGAAAGTTTTTAACCGAACTCTCGAACTCGCTTTTGGTTTGAGGCTGACTGGGTTTCCCGCTTCAAAAGCAGACTGACCCCGATCTCCTACCCCAATCCCAAAATGTTAGGCAAAATAACGCACGCGTTTCGACGTTTACAGTATATCACCAGCAGAGGTAGTGTTTAAAACCGTTTTTCTTGTTCACGAAAAAGATTATATCAAATTAATCACAACCCTTTATTATTCTTACCTATGCAATTTTACGGCTTTGTTTTAAATATGTTTCCGACTTTACCGGTACCGGAATACGTCTTGCTAACCCACTGTAAATGTAAATAAAACATACCAACAAGTAATTCTCTCTAGGAACGGAACAGTGATCTGGCGGTATTGAATTGTCATCCAGGGTAGCGAGTTCGATCCATCGAACTACTACTAGAGCAAGTAGTTGTCTCTCGGATGAATCATGTAACCGAAGTCTCATGTATGAAACACCAAAGCTGCCTTCTAAGTATATTACTTAAATTGTTATGTAGTCATCTTAGTTTGTGATATGATCTTCAGATTTGGTGAAGTGAAATTGTTAATTTCATCTAGGTTAGTAGAGGAAAACATAAGTTATGACGTTTAAATCGAAAATGAGTTTATGAATAAAATTTACCTTTACTAAATTATAGTAAAAAGTATAAATGTATTTTTTTTTTCGATCAAATTGACGTTTTTGACCAATCTGATACTAGCATCTATGAGATGGTGATGTGCAAGTGACAAGTCTTAATCGACTTTAACTGTTCTGAAATGCTTTACTTTCTTCGTGATATAACACGATATGTCAGCTTAACCATTTGTTTGAACTACTAGACGACATAACGATTACACTTCACGAAATATACAGATCACATCATTGAAGCACTACTCAACATTTGAAATCAACATCACGATATGTCAATTGTACTTCACCACATTTGGAGACTGCCACACGATATAACATTTCCTGGTAGCGTTACGTTTAAGTGATGTTCGTTAAAAATTTCAATAACTATGGTCAAAAATTGACCGACATATGCAACTGTAAACATAACTTAGTAGCTGTACACCACTGAGGTGCACTCCGGTCAAAATAAATAACGATATCTTCCAGTATAAAATGTATCGAGTACTTTCATTGGCTGCCACAAATAAAAATCAATATGGCGGACTTTGAAGCAAAATTTAGTAAATAAATAAAAAAGGTAATTTTCTCAGCCGTCTTGGTAGTTACTGTAACAGAAATGTCTTTTTTAATTAGAAAAAAATATTACTTAAAGAAATCTGCTGCTAAGAAGCATGTAAATATAATCAGTACGGAAGTACGCACAGGAAATCGTGCGATATTGTAAAAACAAATTGCACCTCAGTGATCGACAGTAACTTTTTGAATGAAATCTCCCTTTATTGAATTATAGTAAAAAGTATATATGTTTGTTTTTTTAGATCAAATTGACGTTTTTGGCCAATCTGACCACCTGTGCACCATCTACCAAATGTACTTGACGATATTACAATTTCACGTCACGAAATGTTAAGATCACATCACGACGTAAGTAAACACTTCAGAACATTTGAAATCCAGATCACGACTTGTCAATTTCACATTACCATCCGTCGGAACTACTCGACGATATTACTATTATACTTCACGTATATAATAAAATCACAACACAAAGTAAGTAAAGCACTTCAAGACGTTGAAATCTACATCACGACATGTCAATTGCATATCATCTGTCGAAATTACTACACAATATAACAATCCACTTCACGTAATTATCAAACACATGTCGAAATAAGTAAAGCACTTCACGACATTTGATATCCACATCACGATATGTCAATTTCAGATAACCATATGTTGAAACCAGGGGCGTAGCCAGCTTTTTTTTTACTTGTAGACTCATAGAAGGGGTTACATAGGCCGGTTGCCTTGGTAACGGTGTCGGAGGGGAGGTGGCCAATCGTTGCTATTCTTCCCCCCCACCCCACTTGCGAAGCCGGAAAGAAGAGGAGATAAAAAAGAGCAAAATGCGTGTTCCAAAGTATTTCAGGGAAGATAAACAATCAAAACAATCCGTTAAATAGAACCATTTTAAACTTAAAATGCAAAATTAACTAAACACTGTACGCAGACTGTAAAACATGCGTAAGGCATGGTGAATGTTAAATAAAGTCGATTTTTCTACGTCAAGAAAATAATCATGTTCCCCAAAAGGCAACTTAGAACCTAAATTTAAACACACACTTGATTCGACCATAAAACTTGCACGGGCCCCTTCCCACTTCCCTTCCAGCT
The DNA here is from genome assembly GCA_012932295.1 of Cyclina sinensis. Lineage (NCBI taxonomy): Eukaryota > Metazoa > Mollusca > Bivalvia > Venerida > Veneridae > Cyclina > Cyclina sinensis. The sequence goes on from JAAONU010000005.1 coordinate 29,956,733, forward strand.
TTTATTTCATTTTTTTGGACTTTTGAAAGTGTCATTTTCTAGACAAACGTGTAGGCCCGGGCCTACAGGGCCTAATAGTAGCTACGCCACTGGAAACTACTACACGATTTATCAATTCCACTTCACAAATTATAAACAGCTCATCACAAACTGAGCTGACTACGTAACAATCTAAGGAATATACTAAGAAGGCAGCTTTGGCGTTCCATATTTTACATTTCTTGGTTCTAGTACCAGTTCCTTACCTGGAATAGATCACGAACTGTCTCTAACAAACTCTTGAGAGGACGTGAGTCGTATTTGAAACCGGTACCAACTTTGCATTAACTCCAACAGATATAGATAGGCTTGGTTGAGCCTATCTGTCGGTAGATTAGACATCATTTGATTGATGATATAATTCATTTTTATCATTAATCAAGTTACACTAAAGTGTAATGGAACTGTAGAAGGAAAAGCAGAAAATTGGAATGCTGTTTATTTTCGTGTTTAGTTTAACTACTCAAAGTAATTGTATCCACAGTATTTTTTTTTTCAAACATTTTATTTAAAAAAAAAAAACTTGTTATCTGATTTTCCTCACTTATTTTATTTTCATTTACTTTACAACCGTAACTTTAGTACCTGTTAAATAAAAACTCTGCCTTAGATTACATTGAAAATAGCCGTCGTCTTCCTTCGCTGATTTTCAGTTTACTAGATGGGGGCCCATGCAAGCACGGGCTTAAATTGATAAAGGTTCAGATACTGTTACTTCAAACGTGCATGCTTTTAAGGCTTTTATTTGGCTTTTACATGGTGTGTGATCAGTTATGTGTATAATTGAGAATATGTTACCTTATAGATATTCTTCCGAAGTCCTTCGTTGTCAGCGTGCAACCTTCAGCGGTCAGCGTGCCATTGTGAAAATTTTAAAAGCATTCAAAAAAATTTTGAAGTGTGAATTTGTGATGCTGTAGTTTCCATAAAACGTACTAATTTTTTCACTCTTTAGTGTTGTGATTTTTATGTAGTTTCTGCGTCGCTGTATCGTTCATCTGGGATTGCTGACATCCCGGGGTTCTTTTAGGGTTCCTCTAGAATTAAATGACATGGACGTGCGTCAGAAATGTAGTCTAATGGACTGTCTTTTTTGGCGCTGCCAAATAATTTTATTGGATATGTTAACAAAAACATAAGACTGTGATGTAATTTTTTCGTGGGAAGTACATTATGTGGGATGTTTTTCAAGAAAAAAATACATGAATAGGTCTTGGTAAATATATTACGGGGTATGTTTACACGCAAAAAATACATAAATGGCTGTACTTTTTAAATCTTCAGGCAAGAAGGCACTTTTCTGGGTGACACCTTTGATCTACTTGATTAAAGTGTTGCATTCGATTAAAATGTAAGAATAATTTTACGTTAAGAATCAAACACAAACAGTTTTCGGATTTTTTAAAAAAGAAAACACTCTGAACATTTGTTGTTTTTGGCAATTTTTGCAAATATCAAGAGCTTTTGTCCTACAAGAAATGTCTTAGCCGCCATCACTATTCTCGCGGTATCACCATTCCCGCGTTATGTCAGTCGCGCCACATGGGTAGTGTTTACAAAGACCTGCCCCGAATATGAAACGTTCTGACGTGCAATCATGAGCAGTTTCTTGGTAAGTTTTTGTCACACTTATAAAAAATCCAATTTCAATGTGTTCATTGTCCAGAGGTATAATATTGTGACAGTGACACAATAGACAGTTTTTATTTAGTGTTAATTTTGATGTTACATAATAGTTTATCTGTCTTCGGCAAATTTTGAGTGTTCCCGTTAGTGGAACTATGAGAGACCATAAACATTAACTGCAATATGGTCTTCTAGAACCTGTTGACTTATTTACCGCGAGATCAGTGATATGACGTAATTCCACATCATAGCTGTCCACTGTGATATAATTTTCCACAGAACTTATTTTCTGGGCAAATTTAAATAACATTTTTACATCCTGCGATGGAAGAGAGATGAAATATTATTGTGATTGCCAACCAAAATTACCGAGTTAAGTTGTTTTTAACATTATAGTTACAGGCCATACGTTATGTACCGCGAGAATACATATAAACAGTACAACCATATATTAGTACTTAGTAACACACAACAGAACTGTTCAAAATTGCAGTTTTTTTTCCAACAAATCGGCAAATTCGTTTCTAATAGTTAGATGCTCTTCGCCCCTTTCACGACGGGGCATGTCATTGGAAAAGGACTGAATAGCTTTCAAATCATTCATTTAACTATTTCTACGTCGATGCCATCCTTGAGTCGGTGAGTAGTTGCCAATGTACACCATAAAAATATGCGGGCATGTGAGCCAGTCATATCCTAGCCTGGGACAGCTTTGACGGTGACAGGGGTAAAAGTTGCAGATTTAGAAAATCCTGAAATCCAAGCTGGGGTACAGGGGGCCGCTAGGGCCCCCGGTGGGTCCAGGGCAAAGCCCTGACAGGGGGTCCAGGGGGCCTCCGGCCCCCGGAAGCTCTTGGATTTTAGCTGTTTGGCATATCAAAAATCTCATTTCCTTGTAAATTTATGGAACCATTTTTAATCAGATTTTTACAATTTTTTTTTAACAAAATCAGCTCAGGAAATATTAAAATTACATAAGTCTATCAGAAAATAGTAAAGGACATAAACATTTACAAGTATCAACACAAATAACACAAGAGTAAAATACTACTATTTCGAAGTATATTGTGGTTGACAATTGCGCTTATCAGAAATGGAACATGCTAAAGTTTGAAAAGGGTAAACAACTTAAAACTTGCAAAATACACATTTTTTACATCCTGTAAGTCCTATAAAATCAACATAATCATTATGGATACTTCCACCAACATGACCAAAAACCAGCACAAACCACACTTTTCACTACCAGTATTCTTATATTTACTTTCATTTACAAAACAGTCTTGATGCGTTTGAATTTTCTGCAACTGCCACTGTTAGAAGATTGTTTTCTTTTCAGCTGGGCTTTCTTCTGGAGTTTGAGAAGATGTTTAGCCTTCAAGTCTTTTAATTTTTGGATAGACTGGTCAAGCTGTTCCTGTCTCTTTCTAGCTGCAGCTTCCTTTTTTAATCTCAGGTGTTCATGGTATGTGGCATGTGCATTAATTACACACTTCTTCATGTCTGGAGTGACTACCATTTTGTTGGCTGTAACACTCTTCCTCTTGAGTCCCATCTTCACAATGGCAACAGCCTCATAATTATCTATTGCCATTGGCTCTATCATCTTCAATTATGTCCCCCATAATGTTAAAAGTCCCCTCAACCAATGGGCCACTAAATGCTGTCAACAAAGAACAAGCTAACCTAGATAGGACAGGATATCTCTGTTTTTCAAATGTCTTTAATTTTATCACATGGCCCCAAAAATTCTCATCAACCCTGTCATTATCTTTGTAATTTGAAGCCAGTAAAGCAACCTGCTTGTCCACTGCATAGCTGTTCAGCTCGGAGTCGAGACAACCCATGTCCTCCTCAGGCACAACATTTGGTAACTGCCTTGCCAGGTTTTTGAATGCCTTTGAGCACTGGCTATGGCTGTGAAAAGCTGGATCAAGTACAGACATGTACCTTAATGTCGAGTTGTTTAGTGGCAATTTCAAGATTTTTTTTTGCAGCTTGGATGTATCCTGTTCGAAGATCTTTATACAATTGCTGAATCCAGTGAGCTTTGTCCATACGAGCTTTGCCTAACTGAGTTGTAGCAAACTGTCCAACTGAAAGATCTTTGTCTAACTTCTGAATGGACACATCCTCTACATCAAGTTTCATCAGATGGGAGACCCTTTCTGGTATTTTTTTTTTGGCTTGATGAAGAGAGACAGGAATTTTTTGGTGACATCCACCATATTCTCGTGTAGCAAATGGATCTGTGGCACTTCTTTCTGGAACTTCTTTACATAATCCTAAGAATTAAATGTAAATTAAAACAATAAACAATGTTTAATAACAATAACAACACAGAACATAAAATTGGACTTTATTGCATTCTCAACTGCTAAGGGCATATATTTCCTAGGCTGTAGCAAGATTTAATTTTGAAATTTTGATTTCAAACATATAAACTGTATTAAAAGATAACTTACAAAACAATTGTGCTTCCTCTACTTACTTTCAAAATCTAGGATATGACATCAAAATTTTAAAAATAATTTACATGGAAGACACCTAGCAGCCCACGACATAAGTTCAATTTAACAACAGTTTCTGTCCTATTGGTAAACAATGCATCAAGTATCAGATCTTTCCTGTCATGGTTGATATTAGATTTCGGTTGTGCATTCTGGTTCATCTGAATCACAGTGATTGCTACTTGAGCTTCAGCAGATACATCATTGGACTTGAAAATCTGCTCCAGCATAGGTCTGAAAACATAATAGAGCAATATATAATAACTATAATGTATGACATAATGTTATAATTTAATGACAGAAACATGATAAAGCAAATCCTGTAAAATTATTAGACCATTTATATTAGGAAGAACTTAATGTGCATATGGATATATGATAAATAAAATGATAAAATGGCAGTTTTAAAGTACATGTATTTATAAAATATCTAACATTAACAAGACACTAAAGCTAATGCCTTAATCAATGCAGCACTGTACAATAATTCTTTTGTCTTTTTTAAAGTTTTTTATAAAAATTGAAATATATAAGCATAGCTAGCATAAAAAATGTTTAGTAGCACGAGGTACACGGGTAACATTGTACAATAGTGTAGAAATTAACAAAGAAAAGATATATATCAATAGGCATACATGTATATGAAACAATATACCACAACAGACCCAAAAACAACTATGATAAATAAGTACAATCACCACTTCTATTCTACTGTTACATTAGTGTGAATAGTGATATATGTTGAAGGCACAGCAGACACAACAAAGACAACTATGATAAATAAATACAGTCACCACTAAAAGCACAGCAGACACAAAGACTACTATGATAAATAAATACAGTCACCACTTTTATTCTACTGTTATATAAGTGTGAATAGTGATATATGTTTAAAGCACAGCACTAAAACTATTACACCTTTATACTCACTGACAAAGCTGAAAATTTAAATTCAAAATATTTGTTTTATTTATTTTCAAACTTTTAAATATGTATTAAAATATGCTCACCTTTTGTTGACATAATTCAACAATGCATAAAACACAGAATGATTCAGTTACAGATGGTACTTGAAACTATTGTTACTTCAATGCAAAATGGTGTAAAATCTATTGGCAGAAGCATAATACTATTTATGAAATTGATTCTGTTTTATAATATTAATATTTATTGGAAGATAATTTTGTAATTATAAGGGACAAACCTGTACTTGTCCTTTTCTTCACCAGATAAAAATGATGCATAGTAGACAGTTAGATAGTCAAGAAGTTCAACTACTCTTGAAGTGACATCCTGCATTTGTAGAAATCTGTTGTCTATTGGACGCAGAACATGCTTAGTTTTTTCAGCATTCATAAAAGTCAGAATCTGGCAAAGAATTTCTCTTACTTTGGGAGATTTCTCTATGTCATAGTATATGTTTGAACACAATTTTGAATACCCTGGTCAGTGCTTTTCATTAGGGTCTTGGCCACATTGCTAAGCATATGTATAGTGTCACCACTGATGTCTAACAACAACCCATTCTTCTCTCTAAACAATGTCTCCACTCCACCTTTTTCTCCCCTCATAGTGCTACAGTTGTCCATTAAGACACTGATTATCTGCTTCCAGGCAATTTCATACTCTTCTAAAACACTCTCAATTGATTTAACAATTTCCACCGCAGTTACCACATTCTGGATCCTTGAGCCTAGGTGGTCAATCACAATTTTATTTGTTTCTGAATCAAAATACTGGACTAATATGTTCAGAACTTTGTCTTGGTTTTTGTTTGTAGCTTCATCTAGGTTAAGGGAAATGATCTGGTCTTTAACTTTTGCCTTAACTTCATTTTTGAATGCTTTGGCCATACCATGTGTATTTATATATGTTGCACTTGTGGGTGACATTGTTGTCTTTTCAAGAGCTTGCCTGTCTGCTGCCAATCGTTTGGCAAGGTCCAATATGTCATCTGCAAGCGTGAAAGGAAAACAATGTTCACTGATGAAGCTGGTAAGTATTGCTCGTTGCTTGGCTACACGATCCATTATTCCTTCAACTTTTTTATCATTAGACTTCGAAGAACCAGGAAGGACCTACGATAAAGAAGTAAGTACAACGTAAATTAAGAATACTTTCCTAAGTCTTAGGAAAGTATTCTTAATTTATGTTGTACTTACTTCTTAGTAAGTATACAAATAAATACTTGCTGCTAACCCTGTTGAATTGTTTTGCATTTTTTTCAACTAAAATGAGGAGAGTATCCAAATTGCAAGCAGGGGAATGCCTCATAAAAGGTAAAACTTTGTTCCAGCTATTCACTTTTTCCTACAACAATTATGGAAAATAATATTATAGATAAAATGCCAAGGATAAATTCTAACCTGATTAGACATCACAATCCTTGTGTTTTTCTGGTGGGTTAGATCTTCAGTATGCAGGCGAAAGACCTTCTTACCACTCGATTTGTAGTTTATGGTCTTTCCGCATGATGTACAAAATGCCATTGCACATATGTCTGGTCTCTTAAACCACTCTCCCCATTTTTTTCCAAAAGCATCTACCTCTCCTAACCATTCCAACCTACAATGATAAATGGGGAAATTAAACTACAAACATTGACAGTATGCAATTTTTTTTCATTCAAATATGCTACCCTGAGGCAGAACTCCCCCTCCCCTTTTTATGAACACCACCTCAACACACTACTACAACTGAAAATTTCGGCATAGGTTCCCCTCTTACTGTAGCAATTTCATACGATAATAACATGTTGCTGTTCGGCTCATAAGTTTTGGACGGTTAAGATTTCTTTAATTATAAGTGTAAAAATTTGAACAGACCAGTCCGTACCAGCAACAATGTCATGGCCAACATAGAGGGATAAGACAGAGACAGAGTGGGGGCTTCATCAATGCCAGGTCTGCCAATTTTAGTGTTTTTTTTTTCTTTAATGAATTTTAATTTAATACAGAAATTGAAATTCTGTTGCGTAAGCTTTTCCCAAAATTTTCTTTTCCAGAATCTTTGGCATAATTATATGACATTGATGTTATTTCATATCTTCAATACAGAATTAATAGAGAAAAACTACAAAAGTTAAATACCTCCATTTGTTCTTCGCTCCCTTATCAATTTCGCTCACGTAGCCAGCTGGTAAAAATTTCATCGTAAATTTTATAAATTCAAATCATAAAACAAAAGCGGCCACCTTTGCATGTAAACTTCAGAATGAATCGGCGATACTCATTGGATTATTCTAACAATAAGTCATCCAATCAAAATGCGCGATAGAAATCGGGAAGAGTAAAAGCCGTTTCCCGGTCCATAACAGTACTCTTACGACGCGGTCTTAAGAAATATCTTAAAAGTGGACAGTATAAAAGATAATAATCTGTATCTTCCACAAGGCCACAAGCACACACAGGATCTTCAGTGATTCTTTAAGTCGCAAACGACGACTAAATCTAAATATCTCTTTTGCTAGTTTTACTTTATCATGACATTTTGGTTTTGGACAGAACGACAAACTTTTTCCTAAGATTCTAAATGCTGTGTCGGTTAGTTTTCTGCTTGGTAGATTAATACTGTTTTTTTTCCATGTTCGATCCCCTGTTGAATCCGCTTATTAATGCTTTTTGTGTGTCTGTTACTGACTCTGATAAAACTTCTGTTTCTTGCAGCTCCTGAAGACAGGATATTATTCTTCTTATTGTTTTTTGAAGAGTGGTTTTCCTGCAGCTCCCCTGTTTCACGGCCTCTGCATATGTTTTGTTGTTTCTGTTTGTGCCCAGGGTCTTCAAGTGTTTTTTGGTTTGTTGTGATTTTGTTTTTATCGGAATGTTTTTCTCATACTTATGTTCAAAAGTTTTATTTTTAATCTTTATTTTTATTCTGAAAATTCTGTTTTTTTTCTTTTAACATTCTCCATTGTTTTTTGAGTTGTCAGTTCTCATGTTGTTAGATTCTTTTTTCTTGTTTTCATGATTTTGCAGTCTTGCTGGAATGTCTTGCAGAAGTTGTAAGTTTACATTTCTACCCCCTTTCAAAAATGTTATTTTCTTCTGTTGTCTGGCTATTATGGTGTTCTTTTTGTCTTCTGTTGACTTGAAAATATCAGCAGTCATCTCATTGAATTTTCCTTCCTCTGACATATTAGATCGAGTTTGTTTCCCATTTCAGTCATTGTATTCTTAGAACTCGTGGAGTTGCGCAATATTTTCCACTTTAACCATCTGGGAAATTTCAAGTGATGTTTTTTTTTCCAAAACTCGGTCAATTATTTGCTGTTACCGGTTTTTATTGCTGACTTGTACCTGTAGATTCAATCTCAAGCCTTTAGGTACAATTGATTCTGCTACAAAATTTTCAAGGAACTCTATATTAATTGATTTTCTCATCTGAAAATCTGCCATTTTCTTAATTTCACGTATTTAATTTCCATGATGGAGGACCAGTATAAATATTCACTGTCTTCCTTGTAAAATCCAATATAAATGAATAAAGGAAGACAAACTCCAATTTTTCGCTACTCGATTCGAGTTTATTTGACTCTTTTTCAGATGAATGATATTATAAAAACAATGTCTAAATTTGGCGTAAAAATGATGTAATTTTAATGTACAAAACAAAACAATAGCAGAGACATTGTAACACTTGAATGTCATTGTATTGAACTGAAATTGTATTGATTGTATCAATTGTAAAGGTACTTGTGACTGGTTGTGCATGATAGAAGTAACTGTTTCAAACTCAGACAGACTTAGACCTCTGACTGGAATGTGTCACACTTTAAATGTTATACATGTACTCAATCACTTAACAATCATCATAAAACAGCCTCAATATTAACTAAAATAATTTTGATTTGCTTTGAGGTGTCTGGGGAATAATGCTCTAGAAATGTTTCTTTTCAGGAACTTATCTAAATTGACGTGTGTCGCCAGGTACCTTTCATAGAGGGAGACCTGTGACCATGAAACTCTGTTGTGCAGATTGATTAATTTGGACGTTTCAAAAATGCAGGGTAAGTATTCTGCAAAATAAATGTTATGTTTAATCAATTATTGACCTTTAAAATGTAAAGCTATTGATAAAACAATCTTTAAGCACAGAAATGGTCACATGGCATTGCAACTGTTCCCAAATTGAGGACATATAGGATTTTCAAAAGGTTATTCGAACGTGAACTGTATTTAAAAGACAAATTCAGGTAAAAACGAGCGTTCCTCATTTTGACCGTTTAGGTCGGGAGTATTACCACTAAGAGTCAAAACGGGGAGGTATATAGGTGAGCCACCAGAAAATAGACTCTGTGCGCTGTGTCAGTCCGGTTCCATAGAAGACGAGCAGCATTTCCTGTTAGAATGTGAACAATATAAGTTAATTAGATAAACTGTTTTTGGTAACATTATGAAATCTGATGATTTAAGCGATATGTCAAACGATTGGAATTTACAGTTACTTTTATGAAATCACACAAAGGAAACCGCCAAATTCGTGTCAAGGGCTTTCCAACATAGACGTTCTATCTTATACTCTTAACCACAAGTAAAACATTGACTAGAAATTGAAACTAAATCTCAACACGACTGTCGTATCTGGGCATATCAGAAAATTAACATGGTCGTACACGTAATTATTAACGTTGTAATTTTAGTTGACAGTTTGGTCCATTGGGCCGGATGATTTTATTATTTAAATTTTTGTTTATAAATGTTTGTATTTTGTTGTATGCACATGTCACTATAATAGGGTACCAGAGGAGATGATCACTGCTGATTCCAGTTACGATGACCAATTTGAAACAATTGATAATTCTGCATAGGAAAACGGCCGACGCCTTGCACATACCGGACATATAAACTTTATAACTTGGAACATAGAGGGTCTAAAGTCTAAACTTTTTAACTTTAATCTGTCAGAATTTATTAAACAGTATGATATTATTGGTATGCAAGAGACATGGGATATAAGTTATGAATATTGTGAGAAATATTTTTCAGATTTCACTACTTTTTGTCTGCCTGCTAAAAAATCCAATAGTGGTGGTAGAAACCTTGGAGGTGTATTAGTACTTGTACGAAATTATTTGTCTAAATATGTGAAACGTTTATGTGATGATTTTAAATTTGGTGTGCTCTTGCTTATTGATAAAAATTTATTTGGTCTAGAAAGAGACACAGTCTATATTACAATGTATATTCCACCAGAGGATTCAAAATTCTATCTGAATAGTGGTGGTAGAAACCTTGGAGGTGTATTAGTACTTGTACGAAATTATTTGTCTAAATATGTGAAACGTTTATGTGATGATTTTAAATTTGGTGTGCTCTTGCTTATTGATAAAAATTTATTTGGTCTAGAAAGAGACACAGTCTATATTACAATGTATATTCCACCAGAGGATTCAAAATTCTATCTGAATGAAGATAGGTCGGGATTAAAGTCACTTGAAGATGTTTTGATGAAGAATAATTTGCTTGACAAAGAATACTTATTAAATGGTGATTTTAATGCTAGAACAGGAAATTTATGTGATTTTGAAGATAGTACAGTAAACATTCCGGAACTTAGTGAGTACGATGACATTATTGATGGTAATATTACTATAGACAGGTTATCACGAGATAATAAGACAAATAAATTTGGGCGTGAACTACTAGAGTTTACTAAAGCTTTTTCATGTTACATTGTGAATGGACGTTTTGGTAGGTTGACTGGTGGTGACGGGTATACATTTACAAATCAAAACGGATGTAGTACAATTGACTATTTTATAGTAACAAAAGCTTTGTTGGATTCTATTGTTCATTTCGAAATTATATTAAATACCGAAAGTACACATTTCCCACTGCTGTTACGTATGATAAAAATAAATCATGATACCCATATTCAAGATTACAATGTTGACTATATATACTACGATTTAAACAGTAATAATTGTGATGAATTTTGCAAATGTTTACACGAAAATGTTTTACAAGGAATGTTTGATAATATTGAGGTACTATTGAGTGACAATAGTAGTGATATTAATAATATTGTCAATGAATTTGAACAGGCTATTGATTATGGTTGTGTTCATTTTAAAAAGCAAAAAAGAAAATACAATCAGAAACACAACTTGTGGTTTGATAAGCAATGTAGACAAGCAAAACGTGAGTCACAGAAATGTCTAAGGAAGTTTAGGCAAAGTCGTTGTGTGTATAATTTGAATGTCTGTTTGTCAAGTAAACGTAAGTATAAAGATATTTGTAAACAGAAAAGGCTGTTGTATAATAGGAGATTTGTATCAAGAGTTGATTCTTCTGTAAACGAATCACGTAGTTTTTGGCGTGAGATAAAAAGGGTTTTTAATAAACCCAAATCAGAACCTAATATATTATTAGATGATTGGTATAATCATTTTAGTAAATTGTTCTCAAATCAGGATGTAAATGCTAAAAATGAAGAAAATCTGTTTGAAGATATTGACATAGAAAGGGAGTATGATGATATTGAATATTCTATATTTAATGCTGACATAACGGATGACGAAATCTTAAAAAGTGTTCAGTCTTTAAAAGTTAATAAAGCCTCTAGTGGTTTAATTGTTCCAGAACAACTTGTTTATGGTATTCGTATCCTTTTACCTTACATTCGTAAATTGTTTAATAGACTTTTCAAATTTGGTGATTTTCCGGACACCTGGACTAAATCAGTTATAATACCTATATACAAGAAAGGAAATCGAGACAATCCAAACAATTATAGAGGTATAGCACTTCTAGATGTACTTAGTAAAGTGTATATTACGATTATTACCAAAAGACTTACATTTTATGTCGAAATATATAGTAAACTATGTGAATCGCAAGCAGGATTTAGAGCTGGTTATTCTACTGTTGACAATGCATTTGTTTTATACTCTATTGTTGCTAAATATTTTACTATGAAAGGTCGTTCAATTTATGTTGCTTTTGTAGATTTTTCAAAAAGCCTTTGATTCAGTCAATCATTCTAAACTGTATGATATTTTGCGGAAAAATGGTATCAAGGGTAATCTTTACAAGACCATTCAAAAGATATATTGTTCTGTTAAGTCTTGTGTGCGTGTAAATGGGAATATGTCAGGCACTTTTAATTGTCCGGTTGGTCTGCGGCAAGGCTGTAGTTTAAGCCCTATTTTATTTGCTTTATTTATAAATGAACTGCATACACTGCTAGAGGATAATAACACAAGAGGAATACAATTATTTCCAGATATAGTTGAAGTATTTACACTAATGTTTGCGGATGATATAGCTTTATTATCAGATACCGTTGTCGGTTTACAAAAACAATTGAACATATTAAACCAATTTTGTGAACATAGTAAGCTTGCTGTGAATATTTTGAAAACTAAAGTACTTGTGTTTAAAAGAGGTGGTCAGTTGGCCAGTAAGGAGAAATGGACTTATGGAGGTACACAACTTGAAACGGTGAATGGTTTTACATATGTTGGAATTTACTTCACAAATAGACTTTCTATGTATAAGATGGCTGAGGCGATGTGTACTAAAGCCAAAAAAGTACTACTGTATATTTTTAGTTCATTGCAAGATGTACCATGCTTACCGTATAAAACTTTTTTCAAAATTTTTGATTCGAAAATTGCGTCGATCATACTATATGGTTCCGAATTATGGGGGCTACATGATACCCAATGCATTGAAACTATTCAGATGTGTGCGTGTAAACGATTTTTAAATGTAAATACTTCGTCATGTAATGATGCCATTTTAGGTGACTTAGGAAGATTTCCTATGCAAATATTTGCTGCAAAACGTTGTGTAAAATATTGGATTAGATTGATAAGTCTTCCAAAGGATAGGTATATTCGTCTGTGTTATGAAATGTTGTTACATTATGACCAACTGGGTTATAGAAACTGGGTGTCTTGTGTTAGAGTTAACCTATACAAACACGGGTTTGGATACATCTGGGAATCACAAAGTGTACCAAACCCTAAAACGTTTGTTATTCAGTATGTACAAACTTTGAAAGATGAATTTTTGCAAAACTGGCATTCAAGATGTATTGATAATGTAAAGTTAAACCATTATTTCATGTACAAAACCAATTTTCAGGTTGAGAAGTATGTAACTGCCATAGATATTGATAAATATCGAAAATGTTTTGCAAGTCTCAGGAGCTCTTCTCACTGTCTAATGGTAGAAAAGGGACGTCATTTCAATATAGAAAGAGAACATAGATTATGCCCTTACTGTGAAACAGTACTAGAAGATGAGTTTCATTTTATTATAACTTGTCCATTATATGCCAATACTAGATCTATATATATACCGTTGTACTATTACCAATATCCGTTAGTTGAGAAATTTTATCAATTGATGTCAACTGAAAATGTAACTTTAATGAGAAAGCTAGCAATGTACATCCATAATGCCCTTAGAGAACGAGATATATTTCTTAAATCTTTTGAATGAATTATGTAACAGTTATCTTTTTATGATAACTACCATATTTATTTCATGTTTAATGGTGGCTCAATATATGTTTTGTTACATGCACTATAACTTCATGAATATTGTTCATGTAAATGTTGTAATATATACATTGTGTATGGGCCGGTGGCCTTTTGTACAATAAACGAATTGAATTGAATAATAAATTACTACTACTACTGTTCTGGAAATGAACTTACCTAGAACTTACACTCTGACTGTTTGGTATGATCCGTTGGGAAGACAGCAAGTGGGACTAAAGCGATAATTGATCCTTAATTGTTTGTTTGATTGTGCTTATTGTTCTAGAAAATGCTTGTTTGACCAACATCTTCTCTGTGATTACGTCACCTGTTACGTCTAAAGAAATCACAGTCATTATTATAATAACTATTGTATATATACATTCCAGCTAGCAAGTTTATCATATTATGTATTTCATATATCTAACCAGAATCATTAGTGTATGAGAAATGTCAGAATAGATAAAAATTTGTATAATATTAGTTATATAGATTCTTGGCAGAATATATGGATCGTATAGCCTGCTCGATTTAATACAACCCGAGCCGCCGGGCGAGGGTTTATATCATCAGTTCGAACAGCCTAGGCCGTATACCCAGCCAAGAGTCTATATAACGAATTTATGATACCGAAGACTGTTTTAAAGACAAAACCTTGTCTATTTTCGACATAGAATATGAGCATTTTCTTTTATTTGTATACTTTCCTAATGAGCCTACCTGACCTCTTTTTATCATCTTCTTCCGTGACATTTTCAGAACAAGCCGAAATTGTTTTTGTTCACAAACATGTTTTGATTTTGACATAAATATTGCAGAATCTTATCGTAAATGTTTCTATTCAGATTTATTTATTCATTTCTAAAACCAACAATTTTATACATTTCTATCTTTTGTAAAAACTTTAATGACGTCATACTGTCGTCATTACAGTGTCATTTATCATGTAGATCTATGATTCCGAGAACTTTCACTTGAACAATGAATTGATATTATACTTGTTAATGTGGATTAATAGAATCTGACATCTTGCCTCCTGTGTTGGACAAATGGCGGAATGACCTGAAATGAAATTCTGAAATGATTTTACTAAAGTAATCTTCAATGTGCAATTTACACTCTGCTACTTCAGAAATGAATTCCTGTCATTGATAGATATTAGTTTGTAGATAGAGCGCCACAAAAGAAAAGGACAGTTCAGTTGATAATAACAGGCAGCTTACTTAAGTAAGTTTATTCAAAGGTTTAATCACATTAATAAAGTATGAAAGGTGGGATGAAAGATCTTCATTGTTTGTGAATGGAACATAAAAAATAAGGTTTGGTCTCAAGCAGGAATAGGATACCGTTTGCTTAGTAGGTAGATTCTAGTTTAAAATTTAGTCTAATAGTCTATACGAAAGGCCTTAATCACGTGAAACTATTAATGTGAACTTATTGTCGTTTAAATTTTTAAATCGAGAGAAAAATGGCTTCCATTTTGTTTTCAGTGTAAACGAAACAATGAGAATAAGTATCCAACAAGTATTAGCATTTCCAAAAATGCTTGAAATCGCCGTTCAGCCACGTATGACGTCTTATCCATAGATGCATGAAATCCATGCTCGTCATTCATTAATTTGATAATTTTATAACATGCTTTGCAGTGAAAAGAATATAAGAATATTACATGTGCAATTCAGGGGCGGATCCAGGATTTTGGGTTAGGGGGGGGGGGGGCGTAACTTTTAATCAGGAAGGCGGGAACGTTTAAATTGCGTGCACTCTGTGTTGTGTACGAGTACATCTCAAAAGGCAATGTTGTATAAAGATACGCGAGCGAAGCGAGCGAAGAAAAAATAGGAAAATATAGTATATTTTATTGTTTCCATACCAAAGAACATGTAAGCTCCGGGAATTTTAGGGGGGGCGTGCGCCGGGTGCGCCCCCCCCCCTGGATCCGCTAGTGCAATTTAAACAGAATAAATTTAAGGTAAAAAATACATAATTGCCCTGACTCTTATCAAGCATATATAAAACTAGGATATATCCTGATCAAACTCCTCGCACTGGTTTCGTCACGCTTTGCTACTGTTTCTGTTCTGATCAGGGGAAGTAACCGCTGCGGGGAGTTTGAATCCTGATTAGAATCGCCCGGAAGCAAGCACTTATTTTTTTCTAGAAGTGCAAGTTTTGGAAAAACAAACAAAACATACTCTTATTTAGACTACATTCTCTAGTTAGAAATGACATGTAGCCAAAAATATTGCGATTATCCTGTGTTTATCTTGCAAGAGCCTGAAGACTGGTACTGAGTTCGTAAATTGATCATGGTATTTTTCAGTTGTACGAATAAGTAACCCGACAAACATGGCGGTTGGGCGAGTCCATTTACGCATCCCTTGCTGAAGTTTTTTGACGTCCATTTTGTTATCATGTGATATGTGTAATTCGCTTTGATTGGCTAAAGGCAGACGGTGTACAGGCAAAACTGTTCAAATCTTGTTAATTGTATATATCGCCGTCCAGGAACGGCGATAATCAGAAGTCGAAAGTTTTGAAGCTCTTTAGGGAAAACCATCGCCCACCTTTTTATGTCATGTTTTTCGAGTGGGAAATTTGAAAATATTTATAGTTTTGTCAACTCAAAAATATTATCAAATGTAAGTGTAACGTTCGCTTATTACACTTTTATTGTGATTTTATGATATTGAAATGAATTAAAAGACGTGAAATGAAATACCTTTAAATTTTAGTAGTTAACACAATTGACTTTTTTTTTTATAAAAACGGTCGTTCGCCCTTAATATTCGAACGCAGTATCCGACTCAAAGGCAATACTATCTTAGGCAAATTGAAATAAAACTAAAACAATCATTTTATACGGATTGAAACAGTTTCAAATTTACTAATTTGACATCTTTAAGTAGATTTTCGATTCACGATGTTAATACATTCAATAAATTTAGTGTGGAACCTACACTTATTCAATATCCTCTATTTATTTAAGTGTATTAATACGAGTATGAACATTTGATGCAAACTTGTGACGTTGATGATATAAATCTGTCTTAAAGCCCTTAATTATAGAAGATGTTTACTAAACTTAGTTTTTTTTTAATTTACAGCATGTAAACGAACTATAGATCTAAAGCAAGTCTATCCTAAACAGTAGTCTATTATTATTAGTAGTAGTGTATTATACAGCAATGATGACGTCATGAAAACGGTTTGGTGACAGAAGAGTCTACTATGCCGTCAAACCATGGCATCAATTCATTGGAACTGGAATTGAACAAGTTTGCTTTTTTTTTAAATTACACATCATCACATGTATATTTAAAATGCTTTAGTCGAGGCTTTTTTTATACGCACGTGCGTATTGTGCGTAATGGGCGCTATGTTCCTAACCATTTATTGCTTCGAGAAGTCGGTTCAAGAAACAGTTCTGCTCTCTACAAAGCACAGATAGAAAAAAAACAATTTATTTAAACAAGAATTTTTTTGAACACCCATTCATTACTGACATTTACATTATCCTTAGAAAACTAGTTGCACTTATCATGTTTGTTAGAAACAAAGTGCTAAATGCCAGTTAGGACACAGACTTAAGCGGAATTAAAAGTATTGTTTTATTAGCAAGAAAGATTGCAAGAGAAGATACCTTAAATATACCTGAGATTAAAATTTTCGAAGAAATTACTTTAGTAATAACAGATGATGACTTTTCAAAAGAATAAACGTGGAGAATTTAGCAATTGTTAATGTTCTTATTTCAAAATAAATAGTCTATTTTCTATCTTTACATTTCTACCTCATGATCATTCAGATGTCTTTACACAAATTGGGTAAAAAGAACTACTCTGATGAAACCATGTAAATAGCACTAACTGCTGTAACTTCTGAGACACTGTCACTGAGAGCTGCCGCAAAAAGATACGGCGTTCCTAAATCATCTTTGAGTTGATGACAAAGTACAAGAAGGTTCGAAATGGGGTTGAAAAACCATCTTCACGTTTCAAGAGGAAATAACTCTGGTTTAACATGCAATGAAACGGCAGATCTTGGAATGGATTCACGAAAGCTAACTTTTTAAGATTTGTTGAAAATAACGCGGTAGATAAAAGGTACCTTATAACACCGCAGAAAAGTGGTGGCGCGGATTTAAATCTAGGCATGCAGACTTTAGCTTACGTACACCAGAAGGTACATCCTCGGGTAGGCATGCAGTCATAACAAGAGAAAGAATATTCAAGTACTTTGCAGCATTGAAGAATGTACTGCAAGAACACAATCTTGAAAATCATCCGGAAAGTATATGAAATATAGATGACACAGGTTTGACTTTAAGTCATAAACCGGACAAGGTTATTGCCAAAAAGGCACCTGTGCTGTTAAAAACAAAGTGTCTCTCAGCAGAGAACTTGTAACCATAATAGCATACGGCAACGCGAAAGGAAATTGCATACCGCCTCGTGTCAATCTTCCGGGTAAGTCCGAAAGAGTCCTGAGGGGGTATGACATTGACTATGTACCTTTGGGGGATTAATCTAATTGTGTCTGAGACACAGTGGACAAAAGAAAGTATTAGTCTATTATGGTTCATTCAAACATTGCTCGAAAACATCCGAAGTGATCTTTGATCTTTGACGGTCATGATCATATTGGATTTGATGAAATAGCTCTTGAGGAAAATATTATTCTTGTTGAATTACCCAGCGAAAGAAGTCATTGGACACAGCCCTTTGATAGGACTGTGTTCAAGTCATTGAAATCTAAATGGAACACAAATATTCAAACTTTTTTTGTCTGACACTGGTGTATCTGTAGGACACGGACAATTTTTCAGAAAATTATCAAAATCGTGGAAAGGTCCAATGACCACTGAAAACATTTCAAGTGGGTTTGTGTCGACAGCTATATGTCCATACAACCCCAGTCTAAATATTGCCATGTAAGTTGTATGTTGATGAAAATAATTCAACAACATCAAAACCTCCTTCCCCTACAACAAGCACCGAAGTCAACTTTCCATGCTGTGAAATATCATCTCCAGCAGATCACATACATTCTTTAAAACCAAGCCAAAATGCTTTTCAAGCAGCAGTCGTTTCACAAGTACCTTCGCCATCACTCTCGTTATCTCCACCATCAAACTCGTTATCTCCACCAACCAGTATAGTTGGAGAAGTGAGTTCCCCGTCATACAAAGTTCCCGTTGCATCGTCTTCATCAAATCATGTATTGACGGAAATCCAGCAACCAGCACCTTGTGTTACATCAACTGTTTTGATGTTATATCATCCGGTGAACAGGTAACTGACTTGCCAGCACAAATTGATAGCAGCGGGAATCTATGTATGTTGGCAGAACCTGAAATATATGAGGAAGAATCTGTCTCATCCAACGTGCCAACTGTATCTGCGTCTGCGTGCTCAACAGATATGGCATTCGGATTTGTTGAATCTGTTCTACGATATGATGAAGATAAAGATAAAATTACAACAATATTTAATATACTGGAATAAACAGCATGAAAGAGGCATAACATATATAGATCAACTTTTTGATTTTCGTACGAGGGCCTTGTATAAATTTGAAACTACAAAACAAATTCTAAATCTGGATACATCATATTATCTAAAATATCACCAGTATTTTGTATAAACTTCAGATCAATGCTAAAACATTCAAATACCAACTGCATCCATTAAATGGGAAACTTTTTCAACAATGGAATAGATTGAAAATTAATATTCAATATACAGTTTAAGTCTACAATCGACACCAATCTTCGTCAATATATTATATATTATATTATATATTTCGTCAAGAGTTGGTAAACTTGAAAATAAATCAGTTAATAGGGGAAGTAATAATGTTTTAACAACTGAAATTTGCGTGTTAGAGTTAATTGGCATTCATTCAGCATGATACACTTTTTATCCTTTCTGTCTTTCCATTGAAATTTAAATATAACATCTTTTCTTCAAAGAAACATCAGATGTTTAGCCTAGTCATTTAAACTGGGTATCGAAAGTTTCCGTCTTGTTTTAATAGGCCAAAAACTTTATTAAAGGGAGCCTATTTGACCGGATGTCAATTGAAAAATATGTAGGACATTCGATACTGCATTCAGAGACTACTAGCAAGGAAGTGTTATCAACAAATTTAGGAAATCTAATATTTTTTCCTTTGATATCCTTGTTATTTCTTATTTTATTGACTAAAATTTCAGCACAAAGGATAAAATATAAGGTGATATTGAGTCTCTTTGTCTGCAGCCTCTATTCATTTTGAAGAAATTGGATTTGACACTGTTCCATTGTACCCAAACTAAAGCGTTATGCCGAAAAAACTTGTAAGTTAGGTCGAGACAGTACCTGTGGAATAACTAAACTAGTTGTAGTTTCTCGATTATATAGATAATATTCGAATGAAACATCGTTATATTTGGCAGATACATAAATGCTCTCTCTCTCTCTCTCTCTCTCTCTCTCTCTCTCTCTCTCTCTCTCTATCTATATATATATATATATTCCTATCAATCTGATAAAACTATAGATCAACTTATTGCTAAAAGATCGAATATTTATTGCGTGCTGTATACATATATTCTTTTCACCTGAAATGTTCACTTTGATTTTGAGGTAGATCTGCTACGAAAGTACAACTGTGTGATACATACCTTTGATCCCAAGTAATATCCTATATTTGTTGTACAGACATGAATATTATTGTTGATTATATAATTACTTTAAGTTTTAATTTTTAGATTCTGAACAATTCCTCTTCCTGCAATAAGTCTATAAAGATTTTGTAGTGCGTTAAAAATTCGGCAACAAATAACTTTTAACTACTACATCAACCAAGAAAACTCAAGTACTTTTTGACACTTATGTAGAATTTACTTTGTACAATAGATAGAATCGCATTAGTTTTACTTTCAAAATTAGAAATATCTGGCGTGCTGTCTTTCGGACAATAAAGAAATGTAATAAATTCATCAATCTTAATCTTACTAGAAGAATACTGTATTCCTAGAAAAGATTTTGCGCTTTTTAAGTTAGCGTTTTTCACGTCAAGCATAGATCCGCGAACTTTTTCAGCCGCGAAAATGTCACTTCTTACAAAAACGCGAACATTTCTAGCTTTTTCTTAACTTGAAATCTATTGCCAGTCAGTAAATCGGTATGGCTTAATCCTTTCGTGAAAAGGTAGATATAAGTAAGAAGTGTTCACAAAGTGTCCATGAGATTAGACATTAAATAACGAGTTGTTGAGTGTAAGTAAATCGGGGACTTGAAAGTACAGTTATGTATTTTCACCGTAACGATTTAATATTCGCGGAGTTCGCGGTCGTTATGAGTGCGCGAAAGTTTGTCTCCGCGAAAATGTCGTTGATAAAAAAAACGCGAAAATTTGTATCCGCGAACATTTCTAGGAATACAGTATTTCTTCAAAGTTTTCAGTAAGCAATGAACATATTACTAATGAACAAGGCTAAACAATGACAGGTCTTACTGATTGTTTGAATGCGGAGCAGTGGTTAGACTGTATGTAGTTGAATGAAACAGTTCAAAATTGGCGCATGACTTTAAGAACGGGATAATGGTAGATAGTTTTTAGTTTTTTAGAAGTAAACGATCAGATGACAGGATTAAGAAATAGTCATGAGGACAAAAACCCATACCTCCTCCGGCTGATTCTGTATTAAGGAAGATGGATAATAATAGTAATACGTTATTTCATATATACTGGTTGTAAGCACGTTTGTAGAAACTACGAGCGTAAAATAATTATATAAAATTAGTGTTACCTTTAAAATGACAATAAAATATCTCTATGGCAAGGTATTTAAAAATTTACTAGTAACTCAAATTTAGCAAAATTTTCAATTGGTCAAATGAATGTTAAATAACGTCCGGTAATAACTGACATGAAGTATATGTGTTTCCAGTTAAAACATTAAATAATTCTAAGGCTTGTTTCTGACAAACGAGATTTGATTCAAGATTGTTCAGATGACCGAATGTCTGTACTTTCAATTGTTATAAAATTTATGTCCAAGTGACATTTTCTGTAAAGAAAAAACGACACAAAATACATAGCTTCATCGTTTGTCCAGTTCTGTTTTAGTTTACAATACCATTATTAGTTTTCAGCTCTAGACCAATTCTAGAAGCAAAGAAGATAGTTATTCATATCGTTGAATGAAAATTCTCCTCAAGTATAAAACATTTTTGGGCAGATCTCCAGATGTTCTCAAACATGTAAAACAGGAAGCTGGAAATCAAACTTTCAGAAAACAATTATCGATCAAGCGTAATAACAACGACAACAACAACCTGTGGCAGAAAACATAAGCCTATTGGCTAGAGCAATAAAGCATGTTACAAATAAACCAGGGTAGCTTTGAGCCAATATAAAGCTGTCTACCAACTAGTCGAGCGAAATCGTTTAATAACATTTTGAACCATCTTGAAACAAACGTTAATCTTATTATTGGATGTTGCATTCATCCTAAAACGGATAAATAGACCTGGTACAGCGTTCTGTTGAGCATGTGCTGATTTTGTGCCGAATTTTGTGGTATAAAGGAAATTTACATTAATATACCGTGCCTCTAAGTGCTACTTCATCATGAGAATAAATCGGTGCTTCAAATATTCTAAATCAATTTTCTTCTTTATTATTATTTTACTTTCCGTTTATTCACTTCTGAAAAAATCAACTGTCACTCAGAGAAGTTATTTGAAGGTGAGATTATTTCTATCCATTATTGTATTCAACTTAAATGTTTTCTCTACAAATTAAATTTGAAAGCAATGCTCAAAATAGAATTTACTGAAGTTATAAAGTGTGTGAGTTTCCTCACCGTACAAAAGGCACCTAGATAGACCTGAGCCATTTTGTGAGGTGTTTCTTCGGGAAAAACTTGACGTGCCAAGATGAACCAATGTAGTACCGAGATTTAATGTGGTTTCGAGTTGAACTTGAGATTATAATTTTGAAACGGTACCAAATGCAAAACTGAACCTTATGTAAAGCGCTGGAAAGGGTGCCATTATGTGACGCTATCTTACGTCAAGCTTATATTCCGAAACGTGGATGTGAAAATCATTGTTCAATATTCATGAATAGGATATTTTGAGTTGTGGCATTTAAGATGTTCATAATGAAATATCTGGAATTATTTGGTGGGTATTTAAATGAGAATTTACGTTACGTTGAAATTATTAAGAAGTATCAGACCAATACAGTACAGCTAGCGTTTTCAGAAAGACCGGTACTAAGTGCTTTCAGAAGGCAGGGAGGTATAACGAGAAAGGCGCTGGAAAACATAAGGAGAAATGTTTAACACATGTATACATGTTATCTTGAAAAAAGTCGGAATAAAGATGTTTAAACTAAACAAAAAAAATCAAAAAATACAAAAAAATACTTCGGGTACTTCTAAGCTATCACTGACTCCGGGTAATGTTGTCGTTAATTTTAAAAAAATGAGTGAAGTAGACATGTGAAGTTTCGTTCTCTTACTAATTACATGATACACTGGAAAGATCATAATCATCTGTCTATAGAGTATAATTTTACTGTTCTTTTTGAAAAGAATTTAGCAAAATGTTTCTCTATCTACTTCCTCACAATACAACTGAATACACAATGCAGTGAAATTAAGTAAGGTTTAAGTTTAAAAAATAACCAAATAACTTGTTAAAGCATACTCATTCTTATCTTTTAGTTTAAATGCAAAACAAAACAACATTTTTATCACAAACAACGAAGACTTTGCATCAAATTTGCTGAAAATAATTCTAACGCTTCATAAGCAATCTTTTATAAAGATAATAGTAATTTGAAATATTTAATATATGAAGGGGACTCATAACGTGATAACTTCGAACGTCCCTTTCTTTGGCCATGTTTGCTCCGCCTCATTTTTTTTTATCGTTTTCAAACAACTCGTGCAATAAATCCCATACTTCATGAACACTCATTTAATATCATTTATTTCATTTACTCGCACACCAATCCGCATAAGTTTTTTTGGGGAAAAATGTCACTAAAGAAGACTAAAAATGTCCCTTCCTGGCGAAAGGAAATCACGAATGTTATATTAATGGTTTGTTTATTTCATTCGTAAACACTTAAAAAGAGTCATTTTCTCTCGCGGTTTCGCCTCTTGTGAACATTTCATAATGGGTGCTTTCTTAAGAAAAAATATCGCGTTCATACACTGAAACAAATAATTTATAATTTTCTTTCATGCTTTTGAGCAGTTTACTTGAATAAAAGGATATATAATATCCTGATTAAAATCTCGGTCCGGTGTGAAATTAATAGAATACAAATTTCACTGTTTTTGTATGTTTGAGATTGGTTGAATGTTTCCTTTCTAAATGTTACTTTTGGTGCGCAAAAAAAGAAAAATCTATCGATCTTACACCAAAACATTTATATCTTCTATTTGCAGTATTTTTCCCATGAAAAAAAAGATCATTTTGCACAAGGTCTCTTTCGAACTCCTTTCAAATCAGCGATGTTTTAAAATTATCGTATCCTTTTCACTGATTTCCGTGGCAGACCAGTGTTGTTTCACCCCATTCCTGCCACAACTACTGGTAACAATTGGAAACGTTGATGATGCATTTTATTGAGTACATTGACTGAATCATAAGTTATTGTTCTGTCCTTTTGAATCAACGACCACTTACCATATACCTAAACCCATTTTTGATAACACGTGCTGGCTTCGTATCTGTCCAGCATTACCAACTCCTAACCTTAATCTTTGCGCTACCCTACATTCGGACTGCACCCACTTCTGTAGTTTTTATTAAATTATTTTTTGTTCAGTCACTGCTCCTTCCCTTTTCAAATGTTTCAAATATTACATAGTGAAAACGTGGAAAGGGATCGATGACCGTCAGTCAAAGTGTACCTTTCACAATACACCAGCTGTCCTCATAATTCTTTTAGTTTTAAATCCATTTATCATCTGGTGAATACCCCATAAACCAGCAATTCTAAATGCTTCATATTATGATTTTAAAATATGTAGCAGTAATTTACATCGTGTGCTTATATTTATATTTGATGCAAATCTGGTTTTGAATAATTAAACATGCACTAAAGTTTTCTAAGAAATAGTGAATTGTTCAGAAAATATTATAATTTATCTATGGTGGCCCTAACAACTATCTAAGGCTATTTGTTAAAGGTTGAGTAGTGTCTAAAAAGTGTTTATTTGGAAACCTGGATTGCTATCTAAAACAATATACTTAAAAAATTAATATGCCATATTTTACCAGTCCAAGTTTAGCGTTATCTGCCGTGCAAACTACTATGTTATGTAACTCGTGACTAAAATCATTTCCAAATAAATCCCAATTTTAAATTTGTAGATAGAAACCTTTTAGTAAAAGAGTTGGCATTCATATTGTTCCGCCATCATGTCTGGCAAAGAATCAAGAATCACTAATTCGGCTGCAGTCATTGCAATCTTAAAGGTTCTATATATATATATATATATATATATATATATATATATATATATATATATATATATTCAAAGGTTTTCTTTCTGACTTTTGACAGTTATTATAATTGTTTAAATGCAAACATTTTTAGAAGAACGTGTAATTTTGACAATTCTAAACGATCATTTATAACGCCTCATAAGCACTCTTTTATAAAGATAATAGTAATTTGAAATATTTAATATATGACGGGGACTCATAACGTGATAACTTCAAACGTCCCTTTCTTTGGCCATGTTTGCTCCGCCTCATTTTCTTTTTCGTTTTCAAACAAATCGTGCAATAAATCCCGTATTTCATGATCACTCATTTAAAATCACCTATTTCATATTACTCGCACACCAATCCGCATAAGTTTAAAAAAAAAATGTCAATAAAGAAGACTAAAAATGCCCCTGTCTGGCGAAAGGAAACCACGAATGTTATATTTAGAAATTGTTTTCAGAATCGTTCAATAAATAGCGCGTAATCAAGGCGTCACTACATATGATCAGTGTACTGACTTGTAAAGGAAGAAAACAAAATACATAAAAAGCATAGATTTTAATCTTTCCAATTTAGTCCTCAAACGTCCGACATCCGACCAACATGTTCTGACATCATTTCTTTTTCGTCTTTTTAACCATTAATGTGTGACTCTGGAGTCTGTTATGGTTATGACCAATTAGATCTGTCTAAGGTCACGTGACTTCTTAAGTGGCCGTAGTTTAATTGCATTTAGTGAAAGTAACTTCCGGTTAATATGACCGTTTGTGTTTAATAAACAATTCTATATTGACTTGTTTTAGCTGTTTGAATTGTAGAACTGTTCGTTAGCAACAGATGATTGTGATACTTAAGTTGACCCTGATTTTGGGTAAATGTTTTCTTAGAAAATGAAAGTACATCTTTAAGTCTCTCTTTTTGTTAAAGCACTAAATCATAAAAAAATGCTTGGAAGTTTTTAACATGTAATACAGTTTAATATCTGTCTTTTAAATCACTTATTAGAATTCTTTTATTCTCTGTTTTGTCAAAGTTTTAACTTATTCAAGCCATGACTCTTTAAGGGCTAAGACACTCTGAAAATGTTATGCTAGACAGTTGGATGTAGTGAATATGTAAATATTTCCTGGAAATAAGGAAAAGGAAAAAAGTGTCTTCTAAAATTATGTCGGATTTTCTATGTATGATTCAAAAATTAGCATTTGTTTTACTTTCTAAGCAGTTTGGAAGATCGAACCTGCCCTTTCGGATAGATACGTACATTACACAGTCGCAAATTATAATACATCAATTCATTAACTCGAACCTTGCTGGTAGGACTTATTAAGTTTTCAGGTTGCAATGGTCACATTGCCAATTAATAAGGCTAACCAATGACAGGCCTTCCTAAAATCAGCTACAATTGTATAAGTGTAAAATGAGCTACAAGTGTAAACTAGACACGTCTTAAGAAAGACAATTATTATATTTCACTTATCTATATATGAACATATGTACGCATTTTTACTACACAATCAGGTGACAGGACCCACAAGTAATGATGAGGATAGTAAGCCATACCTTCCACCGTCTAATTCTATATTAACGAAGATGAATAGAACACAGTTGCTTGAAATATACTGGAGGTAAGAACGTTTAAATAATTGCATTAGTAAAATAAATATCTAAAACAGTGGCACCTATAAAAGGAGGGAATTATTTTTTATAGCAAAAATTTCAGAATTAACTCACTAACTAATGTTCCGCAAAGAGAAAAAAAGTTCAAGAAATTTTCAGAATTAACTCAGTAACTCATGTTCCGCAAAGAGAAAAAAAGTTAACAAACATTCGGTTATGTCACAGATAAATGAAAGTAAAATATAATGTAGTTAAATTTGTGTACGAGACAGCTTCATAGCTAAAATTTCCCATCGATCTGTTCATCGTTGTCATGTATATTACATATCTTCTTCTGAAGCAGGTTTTGCTTTTTATCTTTTTAAGTATGGGACATTTTGTTTCTTACCAAACTGAATATCACTCCCATTACATTTTCTCGTTTTGTCGTTGTTTCAATATTTTTGCATGATAAAGTTCATCAGCATAGGTATAAATGTCTTACATCGAGGCTGAAATCAAGAGGTACATTTAGTTTTATATAGCACTTCTAGGAGCTGACTGTTTCAGCCGAAAGGGGAAACATAACTGGCTTAGATTGAAACCAGAAAAACACACGAAACGCCCTTTGGTGGGATGTCATGTTGACATCTATACAGGGGAACAAAGGAAAACACTACAGATTTATTATTAAAACACAAGGTTTAGGCGTAGGGATTTTGTTCTTTTCTGCTGTAAAGTCCTGCAAGAACGAAACTTGAGAATCTGCCGAAATGCTATTTACTGCGTTTGGTGTTTCAGGAAACGGTTAAAGGTCAAAATGTCGACACATATTATAAACAGATTGTAAAGAAATGTAAAACGATATTTGAAAGAAAACATACCAAAAAAATACAGTATGTTTATTCTAAATAGTTCATGACATCCAGTGTCAAAGTCCAATATAAAAAGTCCTAAAATAGCTGTCCTTCTGTTCAAAAGACTATCTAAGCCAAAACTACTGCTAATGGTATATATACTTTAAATTCTTCTGATTATTCTAAAATCACTTTGAATTGGAACATTGTTGAACATTCAAAGCCACCACTAGCCAATATACCTATTATTCATCATGTAGATACAATGGTATACCTTTTGTTTGATAAGTCTTGCATATGGCACCTCACGTTAAAGTTATATACTTAAGTAAAAGTGAGATTGGTGTTTTTGCAGATATATAAATACTGTACAAGTTCTTTGTCGAAATCAAAGTAGAATGGGGTCTCTAAGTGACAGTGGAAAAAACATTTGCGTGGACGATTTGTATGTGCCTAGAATCCCGTGTCTTGTGTATTCGTTTGGGTAGGTTGTATATGAATAAATAGAAATGTACAGTACAGTTATGACCTTTCTCAGAAATGAAATGTCCATAAAGAGTTAAATGCAACGAATACGTGTAAATATCCATAAACGTTTCGAATTGTCATATATTTACATCTGTTCTTTAAAGAGAATGTGACATTAAAGGAAATTCATTTGGACCTAAATATTAATTAACCAGTATTTTTTGTCGCTAACTAGTTGTGTTCTTGCACACATTTCCACATGAGAGAGTTCGGGATAAAGACCAGACTGGGCAGTCCTGTTAATAATGTTCGACCCTGTGATAGAATTTTTGATAAAACTCGCGTCAAGCCCATCATGAATGCATGAGTGCTTTTGTTTGTTGTTCTTTGCTTAATGATAAATCAAAGCAAAAGTAAAGAAATGATGCAACCATCTGTGTTTATCAAATTAATCATCAGACAGTTTATTGTTTGAATTTAGCTGTAAAGGAACCACATATGTCACATATGTTACTGGTATGTATTTTGTCTGAATCAATATTGCTGATATTCATTTTCATTTGTTCCTTACACAAATATTTTTCTTTCCAGTTCAAATTTTAACTTTGGTTTTGAGGAAGATGTGATACGAAGTTACAATTGTGAGGTACATACATTTGACCCTAGGTAATACTTTAAAAGATCTCGATCGGCGGTAGTCATGAGAAAGAAATAGTGGGCTCGGTTGCTCAGCCACTTAAGTTGCACTTTATTACTATTGTATCGCATAAAAATTATATTAGTGACTTTAAACAGTCATGCATGATATCTCAAAAAGTAGGGCTATTGTTATATTATTAAAAACAGGTCTATCTTTAACATACCTCAGTGTATTAATGAATAGAAGACCTATCAAGACATTAACAGAGGCACAGATAGTTTCTTGAAACTTTCCAAGTACCACTTATTTGAGTTTATAGTGAAGCTGTTAGACGGATGAGGGTGAAAGGTCCTATATATATTGTGTCAAGTAACATAAGAAAGGTGCAACAATTAATTTTTAAGTCCCTAGCGAGTCGCGTAAGCACTGAGAGGCAAGAAAAGCTTAAATAAGCTACTGAATATCACGTTGATTTGAAGAAAAAAATGACGACTAATGTATAAATAAGTTTTGGAATTACAAAAGTAAAAAAAGTACTAAGAGTGAAAGAATAATACATGAAGTTTATTTAACAAAACTTGCACATAAAGCGATAGTTTTGTATTTGTTATACTTGGTATACATATCATTCATATTTACTACGATACGTTTTTATTATTTATTTCAGTTTATAACCAGAACATTTCTTAATATACTTATATTTATCATTTATATATACTCATTATTTATCATTTCAACAAAGTCTATTACCGAAGACTTAAAAACTGTATTTAAGTTAAGAATTGTATCACTATATTTTCCCCCTATTTATTCCATTTTTAAAAATATTTTTCAATATGTTTATATAAATATCTTTAATACAACTTTTTAAAAGAAAACTATCTTAAATGTTTCTTTTAAAATCTTTTATGTATTTGTATATGCATATAAATTATGTATGTT
Source organism: Cyclina sinensis (assembly GCA_012932295.1). Lineage (NCBI taxonomy): Eukaryota > Metazoa > Mollusca > Bivalvia > Venerida > Veneridae > Cyclina > Cyclina sinensis. Next base: position 29,986,411 of record JAAONU010000005.1, read on the forward strand.
TCTGTCAATATATTACAGAGAATAATAGATATTCTGAAGATTGACATAGAAGGTGGAGAATGGATGGCCTTGAAGGAAATGTTTCTGTGAGGGGTATTGAGCAACGTTAAACAAATATGTATTGAACTACACTTTGCGTCAAATCTTGAGAAGCAATTGTCATTTAGAGAAGGACTAAATATTTTAAGGAGGTTATACGAGGAAGGTTTCTACATATTTATGAGGGAACATAATTTAGTTTGGATTCACAGAATTAACGGAACATATCCTATTATAACACCGTTAAATGAAATCTCGCTAATAAATATAAATTTTAACAAGTCATTAAGTGCATTTTAAGATATTCTTTATTGTCTTGGGTAATATGATTCACTTTGGAAATGGTTATAATATGTTTATATAAAAACTTTGGGGAAAAATTGCCAGGAAATTTTAAATAAATATTCTCGGGTTATTATTATTATTATTATTATTAATTTATCGGTTTGAACGGAATGATCCGGGATGGGTTCCCTTTATTTCCAGGAAGTTTGTCGCAAGCCAAAACATGCACAGAGTTTCTTCCCATTACATATCTATAATAATGACGTCACACACGTGACACACCGATTTCTTTTTAAGATCCTCATACCGACAGTGAAAGTAATGGAGGAAACAGTTCTAAATAAGTGCGTTATAATAAATGTGTTACTAAAAAAAGTTATCGTTATTTTCCTTTTGAATGTCATCATTACAGGCAATTATTGTCTCTGTCACAGAGTGGCATTAGCAGTGAACAATTTACATGCACTATTTAAAATTTTCCGAAAAAGTATCTTAGCCGACACTCTCTCATATAAAGCTTTGATCAAAGAGAGATACGCATTAAGCATTAAGAACTCTAAAATTTACTATTTCTTATGAATACCGGTGGAGAGTTGAAATCCCTGTTATAGTCAAAGTCATATCGGACAGACAGTCGACCTTACTATTGTTCCTTGGAAGGACCAGTACTTGACAGATACTTGACTAGTACTTGATAAGGTCTGAGGAAATATTGTTCAATCTCTAGAGGTCACTTCGTAACATTTTTTTCGAATTAAAAACTCAGATTGATTTTCTTAATGAATTTCAATAAGAACCTAGACTAAAGATAGAACTAAAACTTGGGGTCATGGAGTAAAAATCTTGAAACACACCAGAGGATGTATGTTGACAAAAATCTTATTTATTCTTGTTAGAATGCTGTCTACTTTAAAACTAGGCTAATCAGGTTAAAATATATCACCATTCAAGACTGAAGGAACAATAGTGTATTTTTAAGATGGAAAATGCGTGACACTTAAAGAGCGTATATAAGAGTCTCTCTAAGGCTTGGATTCGTATCACTGGATTTGACGTTAGATTATCAAATCCCACCGCTGCCACCAAAAAGTGTTACGGTCCAGCTATGTTAACAGGTCCCTTTGATCTCCTTTAAATGGGTAACGTGCTCGAGACTTGGAAACCGAAAGATAGGCTGGACTGTAAGGACGGAAGTGTCTTCACGAACAATGAAATGATCACTCTTATAACAATAATCAATTTTTATTAGAAATCGTTAGGATTAGAAGGACTCCAATGATAACTGCTTCAAACAGTTGAAATAGTTGACCACACTGCAACGCAGTAATATGGTAGTGTCAGTATACGTCTTTGTAGTTTGTTATTATTCCCTACTTCTGGAGGTACGTCAGTTAAGAGAAAACTATAGTCACAAGCAAGAAAGACTTTTAAAAGTTCAGGAATTTTAATAAGTACTAAAGTTAGTAAACTGTTACTAAATTCCAATGTTCACAAGAAATAACAAGATTCTAATGGCATCAACAAATATGCAAGGTAATTCAGCGATAATGTTCCATGAGCATTGCAATATAAACTACGACTACCGTTCTTTAAATGTATTGAAAATACAAACGTAAGTTTCAAAGAGTGGTCGAGTCAGTGACCGTAATACAAAGAAATAAAAAAACAGTCTTTATCAAATATTCCTTGATAACATTTGATTAAATCTTAAATAAAACTCTAAAGTCAATGCTAAAGTTTTGCCTTATAAATAAATAAAATAGCCGTTTAGATGACAACGTTAATAAATGTGTTCTAACCGAAAGTTAAATGAAACCTGACTGAAGTTGATCGTTTTCTGACCTATTTATACTAAATCTGAGAAAACGAACAAGAATAGGTTTGAAAAATGTTCAAATGTACGTTTTGGTCGATGGACAATGTTCGACGTTCGAAAACTGATCAATTGACGTTCGAAAACAATCATTTCCGTACACAAAGAACGCTGTCAACCAACCGAACGACCGAACACATACAATTCTTAACATAAGTTCTATGAAAGTTTACAGAAAAATATGCCAAATTAATACAAATATAGGTAATAAAAATGACTAGTACCATGGAATGGCTATAAGAATTGCCTTTATGACAAAACATAATGTTGAACAGTTTCTTTACGAAGTTACTGGTGCAATTGCTATTGACAACGGAAGTTATACAACCCGTAATGCATCAGCGAACAATAACAACACCTGTCAAAGTTTATGAAGTAAAAATACGATAAATCCAACTTCCTAGCTAAGTGTACCCTGTTAACAATGAAATATGTAAATAAATAACGAAATAAATGATTAATCCTTGCAAATCTTACAGAATTTAGGGTTGTCAGCCTCAAAAATCAACATATAAGAGGTTTACCGGTACGTGTAAAAATGTAAACAATGACCGTAATAACACACGATCTGCAAGTATATCATTACCCCCCTCTTACTAAGGCAAAGCTCCTGCTGCCTTCTTAAAATAGCAGTAAAATGAAATGAAAGTATTTTCAACTATGAAACATCCAATATTGAGCATCAACCTTTAAGATAGAAAAAAAAATATTGAAAATCTACCTTTAAAGTAAAAATATAAGTTTAAGTATCAGAAACCTTAAGTACAAATTTATGCCTTTTTGTGTAGACACATTTGACAGTTCTATGCATATTTCTTTACCATCAAGAAAAACATTAATTAATAACAATTTTAGATAGTCAATATAGTAAACTAACATGAAATTTACTAACATCAGTATATTAAATCAACATGCACATCAATCAAGTCAAACAATAATAATAGCACAAAGTTTATAATCTTAATCTTCTGCCAATGTCTATAAAGTTCATGTGTCATTTTTATACCTTTTCACAGTTTTGTTTTCAATATGTTTTACTTTCCAGTTTTCAGTCTATGCCATATGGGTATAAGTAATATTCCAATTTCACAGGTTCATTCACATGATCATCGTTCAAGTTGAAGATATTCAATATGTATTTATCAGCACTGTTAAATATAAAGTCAGTTTAAAAGTTAAGACACCACTTCTCACTTGAAATAACATTTAAAATAAATTCACTGTTACAGTTTTTGTTGTTGTGGACGTTGTTATTTAAGTTCTATTTGTTTACAGTTCTAAATTTCATGTAATTGGTTTATTTCATTTGCTCATAATTTCTTTACCACACTCTTCACTGGTTTGTTTTCTTTTCCTTTGTTTGTAAGTTTATTTTCAACGTTTGGAGAATGTTCCTTGTTAAGTGACCTTTCTATTGTAGTTATTCTTCTTTCAATCCGGGCTAGCTCATCAACTATCTTCTCTTGAGTTTTTTCTTGGCACCGGATAGCTCGTGTGTTGCTGTTAATGGCCTCCACTATGTTTTTCATGCCCTCAGTGGTAGCCGAAGCTATAGCCTTTAAAGCCACGTTGATTTGACTGGGCTCCTCTTCCAACCTAGGTCTTTTCATGACCGGCTCCTCCGTATCTTCCCCATCAGTCTGTGTCTGGGCTGAGGTCATGGCTGGCTTTCCAGTAAAGCCTTGCGCCTCACGCAATAGGGGGTCATCCTGGTTGAGACTCAACAACCCCGGAAGTAGATCCTCAGTCCCTCTCTCATCTAGGCAAGGTGTACTCTGGCTTACCATGGAGCAAGGAGACCTATTTCTGAGCACTGGGGTGTTGAGATGGCCAGTTGCTTCCATCCTTGGAAGGACAGATGTTGTTACTGGTGGCGTATCAGCCCTACCTAGTACACTAGCCAGGTCTCTGGGGTCGATCGTGACCAGGTCGCTGGTCTTCTGAGGTTGGCTCTGTTTTGCCCCCATGTGTCCCATAAGGTTTGGGAACTCTCTCTGAGGGGTACTGGTGGATGCCACAATAGAGAGTGGTGTTGCCAAGCCTATAAACTGTGGCTGGTTGCTGAAATCCCCTAGACTGGTTGCAGTCACCTGCCTGCTCGGAGCCATCCAGTGTGGCATCACTAGCCCATCCACGACGGTGGTCTCCTCATCATCCGCAAAAAGTCCATCCTGGTCATTTAATGGATCTTCCTGGCTTATGGTGTGCCGAGCATGCCAGCGTAAAGATTCCTCCTTACTCAGCATCACCATATCGCTATCCCCCACGTAAATAGGGTTAGTCGCTCTCTTCAGCACCTGGCTGTAATCAGGGGTACCTGTCTTGGCCTCTTCGTCTCTGTGCCTTCTGTATTTCTTGATGTGAGCAAGTAAGGTGTCCTTGTCTTCACACCTAAAACTGCACAAAGTACAGTAATAGGGTACCCTATCCCTCGGGATATGTGTCTTCAGGGCATTGGCCACCATCCGGCTCCTCCGTTCTATCTTGGCACAGTGCCTGCACTTGTAAGCTCTTCCCCTGTTTTGGAACTGAGTGAACATCCTCTGTAAACATAAACAGAAGCCTTCGAGTCATCTCATTTAATACACCTATTAATCTGGCCACTGACTCTTAAGTTAACTATCCCTACTTTCGTCAACTTAACATTACTCCGCCGTATATTTTGCTCCGTGGTACGTGTTACCGATCTGACAACGATATTTCGCCTAAGATTAGACTTTACCCATGCTTCCGTCAATCTCATTGGCTGAGAAGTGAAAATGTAAACAATGAAGATAGAATCAGCTGTTCAACTTTTTATCGCATTGTAAGTTAGCGTTTGCCCATACAATCACCAATTGGATCGAACTTTATACGACTATTAAAAGTAGTTACAAGTCAAACTGTTTAAGACACATTGTTTTAACACATATACAAATTAGACGGTGCTTTTTTTTTCGTCTCATCGTTCAATAACTCCCGGGCTTCCGTACATGTATATATTCACACAAAACTTGTTTTGCACAGTTTATTCATATACAGTTAAATATTTACATTTCAAAAGTTTACTAATGTTATACAGTTCTTTGTTTTACATGTCCCATGTCCACATATTTCTATTTATCAGTTTATGTACAGAGGCATTGATTGCCAACAAATTTAATTCTTAATTAGACTTGCTGCGCGAGTCACCCATTTAGGAGGGTCACAACCCTCGTATAACTTTAGCTTGTTATGGTGCACCGTACGTTTAGTTCCGTCTTTATCGAACTGCACTACAAAACTTATTGATGAAAGTTTTTCTACAACCAGGTATGGTCCATCATAGGCTTTTTCCAACTTTGGAGTAACCCCTACTTTTCTTGTTTCATGTAGACACCAGACAATGTCACCAACTTCATATCGGTGGAAGGACAACTTGGCATCATAAATATCTTTGCTTCGCTTTCCACTTGAAGAAAGATGCTCTCGTGCCACCTCATGCGCTCTTAACATTTGGGCCCTTAAATGTTGGATATACTGACTCTCGTTGCCTACTTCTTTGGACACTGCATTCACATGGCTGAACATCAAGTCTGCCGGCATCCGGATCTCGCGACTAAGACAAAGAAGGTTTGGAGAAAGGTTTGTCGCTGCATTTGGTGTACATCTGTAGGCACCAGCCAGACATCCTTGGTTTAAGTCCCAATCTTCCTGTGCACCAGCTAAATAGGCCCGAACCATTTTCAGAAGCGTACGGTTGAATCGCTCTACTTGACCATTTCCCCTAGGGTTTCTAGAACTTGTTCTAGTTTTTCTTATGTCTAATAATCGACATAAGTCTTTGAATAATTTGCTTTCAAAGGCAGACCCTTGATCGGAATGTATAGTAAGTGGACATCCCCAGTGAGCAACAAAATCATTAAGTATCATAGAGGCGCAAGTTTCAGCAGTCTGGTCAGGTACAGCTATAACTTCCACATACTTAGTAAAATGGTCAGTTAGTACAAGGATGTATCTATTACCCCTAGGAGTTATAGGGAAGGGACCGGTGTAATCTACTGCTAATACATCCCAAGGGGCACCTGCTCTTAGGGAACCCATTGGAGCCCTTGGAATTTTAGGGGGTTTTCTATCAGCTGCACACACGTCACAACTTCTTACGTACAAATTCCTCATCCCTCATTTGGTACCAGTGATATTGCTGAGATATTTTAGCCTTAGTTCGTTTAGTGCCCATATGCCCTGCTGTAACTGAGTCATGCATCTGAAACAAAACATCATTCTGTAACTCGCGTGGCACAATTAACTGGAGACTTTCACCAGTACCGTCAGCCCTTTTGAACACCTTATAAAGAACATCACCTTTAAGTACAAGAGAATCCCAGATAGAAAGGTAATATCTGGCTGTATGGCTTTTACAGGACATCGTTTCACTTGATGGGGGCTGCCGTCTATTCAGTGCTTCTATAAGGAAACCTATATCAGGATCAGTTGACTGATAATAAGAAATCTTCTCTGGTAATGAGGAACCTAACCAGTTTTTGGTATTCTGGCGTGTCACAACATTGCTTTCTTTTGTGGAAGTGCTTGGCATTTGTTCATCAGTTATGGCCCTTATATCACAAGAATCTACTTCGGATGATTTGCCCTCACTTTGACCTTTTACTTCAAGCATCATATTAGCTGCCCTCTGTGTGCATTTATGACATGGCCCACATTTTAATGGTTCACCCATGTCAACTTCATGACATTGGCAATCTCTTGGAGTTTGACATCGCGACAAGGCATCACAGTGACCTTGCTTAGAACCTTGTCGATACTGGATTTCAAAATCATAAGGGGCCAGTATTTCGATCCACCTTGCAATTTTTCCACTGGGCTCTTTTAGGCTAAAAAGCCAAATGAGTGCATGGTGATCAGTTCGTACCAAAAACTTTCGACCCAAAAGATACTGTCTGAAAAACTGTATAAAGTAAACCACAGCCAAAAGTTCCTTTTCAGTTATACAGTAATTCTTTTCTGCCTTACTCAGTGCACGGCTGGCATAGGCAATGACCCTTTCACGGCTGTCCTGAATTTGAGACAAAACTCCGCCCATACCGATGCCCGATGAATCGACATCAAGGATGAATTGACCGCCATCATTCAAGGGATAACCCATTATATCAGGGCTAATTAGTGCACCTTTCAAGTCATTAAAGGCTGTCTCACATGAATGGTCCCATTTGAACACAGCATCTTTTTTTGTGAGATCTATAAGTGGTCTGGCACGTTTAGCAAAATTTTCAACAAATCTCCTATAGTAAGAGCCTGTTGCGACAAATTGTTTGACTTGCTTCGCATTTGTCGGTCTTGGCCACTGCACTATTTTTGCAATATTTGATGGGTCGGGACTCACACCTTCCTTTGACACCACATGCCCTAAGAAAACCACTTTACTTTGTAGCATATTACACTTATCTGGCCTCAATTTCAAGCCAGCAGCTTTAATTCTGCCCAAGACTTCATCTACACGTTGTATATGCTGTTCAAAATCAACAGCATAAACAATTATGTCGTCAATGTAGACCAGACAGGTAACCCATTGTAGTCCTTGTAAGGCTAATTTCATTGTACGCTGAAAGGTACTTGCACTATTATTAAGACCAAATGGTAATCTTGTCATCTCATACTGTCCGAATTTGCAGCAAAACGCACTCTTAGGTATGTCTGATTTCTTGAGAGGTATCTGAAAATATCCGCTTGTTAGGTCGAAGCAGCTAAAAAAACTCGAACCAGCTACCGCATCCAGGCAGTCCTGAATTCTTGGTAGAGGAAAACCATCCGGTGTAACAAGGCTATTTACTTTTCGGTAATCTACGCATGGTCTTATAGCGCCTGACTTCTTTTTAACTAATACTATTGGGCTTGCCCAAGGTGATGTACTCTCTTGAATTACACCCTTTTTAAGTAGGTCTTCTATAGCATTCTTCTCTGCTTCGGCATGCGCCAGAGGAACTCTTCGCGGCCTCTGCTTAATTGGCTTGGCATCCCCTGTGTCAATGGCATGCTCTGTTAAGTCTGTAAGTCCTATATCCCATTCATCCTTGGAGAATGTGTCCCTGTATTTAACCAAGAGCCCCGCTACTTTCCTCTTTTCTGCCTCGGATTTATCTTTAGTCGACCTGTCGAACAGGTCTTGTAGATGATCAGGAATTTCTTCGATCGAAGCTTCTAAAGAGTCTTTTGAGTGCGGTTGTGGCTTGAGAGTACTAACTCTTCGAATGCGGCTCAGATTATCGCATTCATCCTCATTCTCCTCTTGAGCTATAACACTCACGACCCTCTTGATTCTTTCAGCTTTACCAATTTCTGCATCTTGCCTTAATTCTACATCACAAGAAAAAGGATTGAGGACTCGGACCTTGCATGTTACGCCACTATTGATGTCCACAAGAGAGGTAGCAATCAATAACTTATACCTCTCTTTGAAACTATCAGTCGCCTCTATAATAAACTCAGCACATTCATTAGCATCATCAGCCTCTGATCGCTTTACAAAAACGTCAACCAGTGCCTCGGACTGGCCAGGGACAGTAAAGTTTTCTGCAACTACAACCTTTTTTGCTGCCTCACTTTTCCCTACTTGGAAACATGGAATCTCTACCCCATCTAGTATTATTTTGTCTTCACTAAGCAAAATATCTGCAGCCCCACCAACACCACATCCCAACACATCATATCCTAGCAAGACGTCATCCTCAATTTCAGCTACCTTAGCTTCCTTGACAACTTCTAGGGTATCTAGTGTCAATGTGAATAGGGCTTCTCCCCAATCGACTATGGGTTTTCCATTTGCAGCTCTTAAGCTTGTAGTTTTCTTCAACTTTGGTCTAACCTCTTCCTTAATTTTATTGTAAATACGTGATGAAATCAGAGTTCTTGATGCACCAGTATCTGCTGTGAATACAACTGGAACGTCCTCAACAAATCCTTTTACATATATACCAGCAAACAAACGATTAACATGGTTACAATCTGGTAACAAACCCTTATCTAGTATCGTCACTCCTGGTTCATCATTTATTTGCCCTTGGTCGTTTTTCTCTACTGGGACCTCTCTTTGGGCACAAGAGTTGGTCCATTGTAGTTTAAAGATTCTTTACCTTTAGCCCATTTGTTCTCTTGTTGCTTCTTGTTATTGTCTTTGTTCATGCTAACTCTTTCAGGACAGTCTCTGGCAAAGTGTCCAATCTTGTGGCATTGAAAACATTCTACAGCTCTTTGCCCTCTAATGTGTTTATTCACTTTGGTCTCGCCTGCTGCTTTATCTTGCTCTAATCTTTTAAGCCTCTGTAAGATATCAGACAGAGTACATTCTTCACTGTCTTTGTCCTTGTTTTCACTGTTTTCTTTCTTATGCTTTTCAAACTTATTAAAGCTGTGTGAAATATGTTCTTTCCTTCGGTTTCTTTGCTCACCTCTTTTGTAAGGTTCTGCTTCTGTTAAAGTTTCATCTTCATCTCGTGCTCTTCTAGTGCTGTTACGATGTCTCCGCATGCTTCTGGTTTGTTCAAGGTTCACAACATGAAACACAGCAGCAATCGTTTCAGGCTCCTTATGATACTCTACCTCATAGCATACTTCATCATCACGTAAACCATCTAGAAATCTACGAACAAGGTCCTCTTCACGTGTTTGCCTATCTCGAAAACCATGGGCTTTATCGTACAAGACTTTCAGTGCAGCAGCGAACTCTTCTGCGGTTTCTCCTACCCTCTGGTTTCTTTTACTAAATTTCACAGCAAAGAATCTTGGGGTTTCAATGACCCTATACCTGTTATTCATCTCATCTATTAATTTTCTATAACTTAGCAAGACACTAGGTTGTAGCTGGGTAAATACAAATTCAGCAGCCTGTCCTTCGATGCGTGGTAATATTTGATCTAATCTTGTCTCATCAGACCAACCGTAACGCTGAGCTATAGCCTCAAATCGCGCTATCCACACCTTCCATTCCTCTTTACCAGTAAATGGTGCCACTTTAAAATGTGTGCCTTCATTTCTGTTGCGGGAAATGTACTGTGACATAGGATGGTTAAGCGCCCCATCATAAGTGTCTATTACACGGGGTAGTGGTTCATACACATCATTTATAACATTGGCATTACCGGTTGTACATGGTGGTGAGCGAAAATCTACATATCGGTCTCTACAAGAACCAGTCCTACAAGCTGATGTAAAGGGATGCCTATACTGCTCATCTTGACATGCATTTGTATTAGGTTGATAATTAACAGAATGTGCTTGAAACCTTGAATTAATTACAGGGTCAGGTATATGATTGTTTGAGTTCACATCAACTTCTTTAGCTCTGTTACTATTGCCATTATGTGTGCCTAAAGGAGGGCATTGTGACTGCTTCAAACTTTTCAATTCAGTGACTACATCTTTTAGAACACCAGTAATGCTGTTAAGGACATCTCTCACATCATTTGTTTCATTTGTACTTTGCAAGGTTGTTGAGGTGTTTACACCAGTGTCTTCATGATGACATATCATAGGTGATAGGACTGGCGCATCATCCTCTTCACTTTCATGACTCTTTCCTTCCATACTATGAGAGTTGAAAAATATTGTATGCTCACTATCAACTGCTTGTACTGTATTCATCTTTGTACCTAGAGTCTCTCTAAGGCTTGGATTCGTATCACTGGATTTGACGTTAGATTATCAAATCCCACCGCTGCCACCAAAAAGTGTTACGGTCCAGCTATGTTAACAGGTCCCTTTGATCTCCTTTAAATGGGTAACGTGCTCGAGACTTGGAAACCGAAAGATAGGCTGGACTGTAAGGACGGAAGTGTCTTCACGAACAATGAAATGATCACTCTTATAACAATAATCAATTTTTATTAGAAATCGTTAGGATTAGAAGGACTCCAATGATAACTGCTTCAAACAGTTGAAATAGTTGACCACACTGCAACGCAGTAATATGGTAGTGTCAGTATACGTCTTTGTAGTTTGTTATTATTCCCTACTTCTGGAGGTACGTCAGTTAAGAGAAAACTATAGTCACAAGCAAGAAAGACTTTTAAAAGTTCAGGAATTTTAATAAGTACTAAAGTTAGTAAACTGTTACTAAATTCCAATGTTCACAAGAAATAACAAGATTCTAATGGCATCAACAAATATGCAAGGTAATTCAGCGATAATGTTCCATGAGCATTGCAATATAAACTACGACTACCGTTCTTTAAATGTATTGAAAATACAAACGTAAGTTTCAAAGAGTGGTCGAGTCAGTGACCGTAATACAAAGAAATAAAAAAAACAGTCTTTATCAAATATTCCTTGATAACATTTGATTAAATCTTAAATAAAACTCTAAAGTCAATGCTAAAGTTTTGCCTTATAAATAAATAAAATAGCCGTTTAGATGACAACGTTAATAAATGTGTTCTAACCGAAAGTTAAATGAAACCTGACTGAAGTTGATCGTTTTCTGACCTATTTATACTAAATCTGAGAAAACGAACAAGAATAGGTTTGAAAAATGTTCAAATGTACGTTTTGGTCGATGGACAATGTTCGACGTTCGAAAACTGATCAATTGACGTTCGAAAACAATCATTTCCGTACACAAAGAACGCTGTCAACCAACCGAACGACCGAACACATACAATTCTTAACATAAGTTCTATGAAAGTTTACAGAAAAATATGCCAAATTAATACAAATATAGGTAATAAAAATGACTAGTATCATGGAATGGCTATAAGAATTGCCTTTATGACAAAACATAATGTTGAACAGTTTGTTTACGAAGTTACTGGTGCAATTGCTATTGACAACGGAAGTTATACAACCCGTAATGCATCAGCGAACAATAACAACACCTGTCAAAGTTTATGAAGTAAAAATACGATAAATCCAACTTCCTAGCTAAGTGTACCCTGTTAACAATGAAATATGTAAATAAATAACGAAATAAATGATTAATCCTTGCAAATCTTACAGAATTTAGGGTTGTCAGCCTCAAAAATCAACATATAAGAGGTTTACCGGTACGTGTAAAAATGTAAACAATGGCCGTAATAACACACGATCTGCAAGTATATCAATATTAGTACGACTGACACAGTACTCTGGGCGTTTTGAGCATGATACAGGCTTATAAAATCTAGTGCTATTTTACAAGGATATGAAGAAGAGAACTCTTTTACAGGATTGAAGAAAAAAACGAATTTTCCAGGAAATGCTTTAAAAACCGAATACATTTTAAAGGTTTCGGAATCTGTGAAATGTTTTACAGGGTTTTGAAAACAGGTATTCGATAAAGGATTTAAGATAACCGAAAATCCTATTAAAGGGTTCTCAAAACTGTGTCCTCTATGACGCATTTCAGAAAACCGAGTACTGTATGTCAGGTTTCTGAAAACCGGATATTCTGTAATCAGCACTTACGCAAAACCTCTTTATGTCTTTGAAAATCGGGACAACTTACAGTATTTAACAACATTTTCCGTATTTTCACTTTAAAAATTTATTTTTCGCTGCAGTGAAACATATTTTCCGTATTTCACTGGTGTTTTGCCGGTCTGCTTTCTTCTAAATTCAGCCAGTACACAAAATTAAAAGGGAATTCTTTCGAATGATCAGGTCAAAAAAGAGAGAAAGTATATAATAAACAGAAAATTCAGTATTTTTTTCTAAAAATACGGGATTTATTTTCATTGAGTGGTATGAAAATAAATATTACACGAGTGGCGATAGCCACGAGTGAAATATGATAATTTTTCATACCACGAGCTTTTCTATTTATAGAAAAAACTTGAATATTCTCCATATATTGTCTGTATTTTGCGCTTTTAGGTTTACAGTAACTCATTTAAAGTCAGACTGAAATATTATATATACATGTATTGATAGTTTTTATTTAGCGAAATTAGATAAAGGTAAAATAGACAAGTATGAGACACCTTTCTGTGAACAAGTGACCCTCTCGTCGTTTAGATTTTTTTGTGTGATAAACTTGTTTATGTGTTCGGGTTTGAGACTTTTTCGCTGAAGTGCATACTTGAGCCAGTTTGTTTTTTACGTTTTATTTCTGTTTACAATATTTATTTTTTTGGATTTACCTTGATTTTCGTTCGTTTTAAAATATTTCGATTTATAAAACTTCTCGAATAAATATAGAAATATGTGTGAGTTTTGTTGTTTATTTCTTAAAAACGTTACAGTAAACCTTTATTATGTCTTGCTAAATTGTGAAGAAGAGTATATGAATAACAATAATGATCAGCAACTTCAACAATGGTGTGTTGAACTTAGTACTTTTTCTAAATTACAAAGTTACAATGTGTTTAAAAGTGAATTTAGGCAAGAGAAGTATTTAAGTTGTGTTAATAATATGAAACATCGTAAAATGTTATCAAGGTTTAGATGCTCTTCACACAAACTAGCTATAGAAGAGGGTAGATATAGAAATATTGAAAGAAACGAACGTTTATATACCAAATGCAATATGAAACAAATTGATACTGAGTATCATTTTTTATTAGCATGTCCGTATTATAATGACTGAGGAAAACATGCTTACCGAGATATTATTGCTCATGGTCTAATATAAATAAATTTATATCAATAATGAAATGTACAAACGGAAATGTTATTGTTAATTTAGCAAAATTTGTAAATTTAGCGATGCAACTAAGAAACTAGTTGATAAATTTTGTTTGAAATATTGTATAAACACTGAGAAACATGTCTAGTATATTCCAGTTACCATACTTTTCTGCGCTGTATGTTGTACCGCCAAAATGTTACTTGGCGATGAACATGTATATATTTTTGCCAATAAAATATTTGACTTGACTTGAGTAATTACAGCTAATTTCAAAACTTCTATAAAAGTTCCCTTCGATATCTTTTCATATCATGAAGTGAGTGGTATTAATAGATAAAATGTTTGTAATTATATTTCTGTAGTTTAATTAATTGAGTGTTTTGAAGTTTGTATCATACAACTTTTATAAGTGGTATTGATAATTGAGATACAGCATTAACACAATCGAACAACTCATGATAGAACGTTTTGTGAGAAAGAAAAGATGAGATACATTGAAAATTGCAATTCTGCAAAACACTCAGAACATGCATTTGCTTGGTCTGTAGCCATTTTGAAGGATTGTATTTCAGCTGTACATAAAGATTCTTAAAATAACTATTAATTAAGAATTAAGCTGGCTGTATACAGCGAAACCAAAAAGGTGGTGGCAGTGAAAATAATCACACCGAAAGGCTACTGCAAGCTGTGGGGAATGTTAAAAGAGGATCTTATTTGTGACAGGTATTTCAAAAACAAGATCATATCACATTTTTCATTCCCAAATCTTTCTTGGTAACCTCATTTCTGTTAAAAGTGTAATGTTACATTTCTTACTGAGGCAAGCACTGAATTAAAGTGTTTTGGAAAGAATGTGTAACGTTGACTTTATTTTGCAATTCCTAGATCTATACTAGTAGACAAACGGATATGGGAAAATGTCAAAACGTTTTGCATCAGGACAGATAACTTGAGAACAGAACTTCCCGTTCTGTTCCGTTCTGACACCTTGAGTCATATTGAGTAATATACACAAGTTCATTCAACACTTTTACCCTGTATATAACAATGGAATAATGAGCATATTAAGTATCCAGTTACGTTTTGTCGCTAGCTATTTGGGTCTTTATTTTTTTAATTTTGTCATCTTAGTACTATAAAAAGTTATAAATATCCTAGAAGTATCTGGAACACCATCAGAGATATTCAAATGTCATTTTGAAAACATATATACTGGCATTGTATTTTCTGTATCTGTAAATTCTTGTATGATAAAATATTGCAGTGCTCTATGCTTGAAAAAGATGTGTCCCTCAAGTGACTGAAAGTGTTAACAAGTGGTCTATAGAAATTACATGTTTAACTGGATTTTTTTCTAAAAAGTTAAAGTTTAAATTTATTTACCCTACACATTTACAAATGTCACTACAATTACAATATAGGTTACTGTTGACTTGTTTATTGGTTATATTTTTGCTCAATAAATCTGACTTTTCTGATATAAATGTTCTTATAGTTAAAGTAATCTCTATTTTTGTGCTTCCAGATGGTTCTTTTAAGATGTATTTACTTTTGTATTTTAGTGTGTTGTCAGTACAAACTATGGAGATTGTAAATAAGCCTATACATTGTAAAGTCTTGTATTTCAATTGCAATTTTTAACATTCAAGTTTGCCAGAGAGTCAAGTATTCATAGCAAAGGTATGAAGAGAATAAATTAAGAAAACAACATTCTTCCTTGTTCTTTGTTCATCATATCAATACAAATCTGTTTGCCCTCCAGGCAACAACCAGGCTACGATCATGTGCTCGTGTCAGAGAGATAGAAAATCTATGTCTCCGCTTGTGTGCATATGCTACACAAATTAAAAAAAATCCATAAGCATTTCAGAGTTACAAAAGACAAGTCCTAACTGTGTACGTCGTACATACCTTTAACATTTTAAAACTCCGTGTTTGGTTTTCAAGTGACCACGCAGTCCAGAAATAGTAGAGTACATTTTATCACACTTGTCACACTGATATATAATATTTGTTCCTTGACACTGATTTAACACTGTTATCCTTAATACGACTAGATGGCACACTAGTACTAGAATCATCGTCCGAATCAACTTCACTGCAAGTGTATTCCCCTAATAAATCGGTCAAATCTAGAGCACTAAAAGCTATAAAGTTGCTCCTGCTATATACCATATTTAATAGAAATCGTAATTATTAAAAAAATGTTCAAGTAACGTCACCGAGTCACGGACATATTATGAAGTAATATAACTGCGCTAGTCAAGGAACGCTAGAGTTAACTTCAATAAGCAAATTTCACGAGAACCAGATAAATGTCGGCAAATTAATTAAGCATATCGATTAATTAAAAAGGTCTGTACTCAATAGATTTTCAATTTTATAAAACTGTTAATTTTTAATATTAACTTATTAACTTAATAGGCCGGCTACTTTGGCGGCGAAAATAACTACTTAATTATACAATTATTCTATAATTGGCTTTCTGTGAAGAAAGGTGTTAAGAATTAATTAAATGAACAATTAAAGAATATTTAACAGACATTTGAACGGTGTAACTGATACATGTTAGGTGGCCTTTTCGCCAGTTTTCGATCCTTTCGGTTCGATATATCAAACTTTCCGATAGTTATCTGCCTCTCCGTCAATTTCGTAGACACGGCACAGAAAACCGATAATCTACAGTAGTTAGATAGGCGGTTTCTAGTTTCTGTTATATGTTATATAAGGTCTCTGGTTGGACATGTGCTGACTTTTTGCCGAATATTGTGGTATAAAGGAAATATACATTAAAGCCGTGCCTCTAAGTGCTATTTCATCATGATATTAAATAGGAATTTCAAATATTCTAAATATATTTTAGTCTTTATTATTATTTTACTTTCCGTTTTTTCACTTCTGAAAAAATCAACTGTCACTCAGAGAAGTCGTTTAAAGGTGAGATTATTTTTATCAATTATTGTATTCAACGTAAATGTTTTCTCTACAAATTAAATTTGAAAACAATGCTCAAAATAGAATTTACTGAAGTTATAAAGTGTGTGTGTTTCCTCACCGTACAATAGGCACCTAGATAGACCTGAGCCATTTTGTGACGTGTTTCTTCGGGATAAACTTGACGTGTCAAGATAACCAGTGTATATCGAGATTTAATGTGGTTTCGAGTTGAACTTGAGATTATAATTTTGAAACGGTACCAAATGTAAAACTGAACCTTATGTAAAGCGCTGGAAAGGGTGCCATTATGTGACAATATGTTACATCATGCCTATTTCCCGAACCGTGGCAGTAAACATCATTGTTAAATGTTCATGAATAGAATATTTTGATCTGTGTCATTTATGATGTTCATAATGAAACATCTGGAAAGCATGAAAAATTTTTAACACATGTATACATGTTATCTTGAAAAAGCCGGAATAAAGATGTCTTAACTAAAGAAAAAAAATCAAATAATAAAAAATGATTTCGGGTAATTCTAATTCAAAGCTATCACTGACTCCGGATAATGTTGTCATTAATTTAAAAAAATGAGTGATGTAGACATGTGAAGTTTCGTTCTCTTACTAATTACATGATACACTCGAAAGATCATAATCATCTGTCTATAGAGTATAATTTTTCTGTTCTTTTTAAAAAGAATTTAGCAAAACATTTCTATATCTACTTCCTCACAATACAACTGAATACACAATGAAGTGTAATTCAGTAAGGTTAAGTTTAAAAAATGACCGAATAACAAAAATCATACTCTTTCCTATCTTTTAGTTTATATGAAAAAAAAACCAACATTTTTATAACAAACAACGAATACTTCGCTTCAAATTTGTTGAAAATAATTCTACCGCCTCATAAGCAATCTTTTATAAAGATAATAGTAATTTGAAATCTTTAATATATGACGGGGACTCATATTGTGATAACTTCGAACGTCCCTTTCTTTGGCCATGTGTTCTCTGGCTCATTTTTTTATCGTTTTCAAACAACTCGTGCAATAAATCCCGTATTTCATGAACACTCATTTAAAATCATCTATTTCATATTTCTCGCACACCAATCCGCATACGTTTTTCGAAAAAAAGTCAATAAAGAAGACTAAAACTGTCCCTTCCTAGCGAAAGGAAACCACGAATATTATATTTATGGCTTGTGTATTTCATTCGTAAACTCTTAAAAAAAGTCATTTTCACTGACGGGTTCGCCTCTGGTGAATATAATATTGGGTACATTCTTAAGAAAAAAACATCTCGAATATACACCGAAACAAATAACTTTTCTAATCTTCTTTCATGCTTTTCAGCAGTTTACTGGAATATATGGATAGATTATATCCTGATTAAATCTCGGTGCTGTGTGAAATAAAAAAAATACAAATTTCACTGTTTTACTATGTTTGAGACTGGTTTAAACGTTTCCTTTCTAAATGTTACTTTTGGTGAGCAAAAGGAGAAAAATACACCGATCTTACACAAAAACATTTATATATTCTATATGCAGTATTTTTCACATGAAACAAATGACCATTTTGCACAAGGTCTCTTTCGAACGACTTTCAAATCAGCGATGTTTTTCAATTATCTTATTCTTTTTACTGATTTCCGTGGCAGACCAGCGTTGTTTCTCCGCATTCCTGCTTTATCTCAGCCAAAACTACTGGTAACATTGGAAACGTTGATGATGTATTTTTATATTTTATTGAGTACGTTGACTGAACGGTAAGTTATTTTTCTGTCTGTTCGAATGAACGCAACGTCCACTTACCATATACCTAAACCCATTTTTGATAACACGTTCTGGCTTCGTATCTGTCCAGCATTACCAACTCCTTACCTTCATCATTGCGCTACCCTACATTCGGACTGCACCCACTTCTGTAATTTTTATATTAAATTATTTTTATGTCAGTCACTGCTCCTTCCCTTTTCGAATGTTTCAAATATTACATAGTGAAAACGCGGAAAGGGATCGATGACCGTCAGTCAAAGTATACCTTTCACAATACACCAGCTGTCCTCATAATTCTTTTAGTTTTAAATCCATTAATCATCTGGCGAAAACTCCATAAATCAGCAATTCTAAAGGTTTCATATTATGATTTTTAAATATGTAGCAGTAACTTATATCTTGTGCTTAAGTTTTATATTTGATGCAGATCTGGTTTTGAATAATTAAACATGCACTAAAGTTTTCTAAGAAATGGTGAATTGTTCAGAAAATGTTACAATTTATCTATGGTGGCCCTAACAACTATCTAAGGCTATTTGTAAAAGCTTGAGTAGTTTCTAAAAAGTATTTTTTGAAAACCTGGATTGCTATCTAAAACAATATATTTAAAAATTAATATGCCATATTTTACCAGTCCAAGTTTAGCGTCATTTGCCGTGCAAACTAGCATGTTATGTAACTCTTGACTAAAATCGTTTTCAAATAAATCTCAATTTTAAATTTGTAGATAGAAACCTTTTAGTAAAAGATTTAGCATCATATTGTTACGCCATCATGTCTGAAAAAGAATCAATAATCACTAATTCGGCTAGTTCTATATAATTTATATATTTTTAAATGGTTTCTTTCTGACTTTTGACGGTTATTATAATTGTTTAAATGCAAACATTTTTAGAAGAACGTGTAATTTTGACAATTCTAAACGATCATTTATAACGCCTCATAATTAATCTTTTATAAAGATAATAGTAATTTGAAATCTTTAATATATGACGGGGACTCATAACGTGATAACTTCGAACGTCCCTTTCTTTGGCCATGTTTTCTCCGCCTCATTTTCTTTTTCGTTTCCAAACAGCTCGTGCAATAAATCCCGTATTTCATGAACACTCATTTAAAATCATCTATTTCATATTACTCGCACACCAATCCGCATAAGTTTTTTAAAAAATGTCAATAAAGAAGACTAAAAATGCCCCTACCTGGCGAAAGGAAACCACGAATGTTATGTTTAGAAATTGTTTTCAGAATCATTCAATAGATAGCGCGTAATCAAGGCGTCACTACATATGATCGGTGCACTGACTTGTAAAGGAAGAAAAAAAATACATAAAAAGCATAGATTTTAATCTGTTCAATTTAGTCCTCAAACTGTCCGACATCCGACCAACATGTTCTGACATCATTTCTTTTTCGTCGTTTTAACCATTATTGTGTGACTCTGGTGTCTGTTATGGTCATGATCAATTTGATCTGTCTAAGGTCACGTGACTAATTAAGTGGCCGTAGTTTAATTGCATTTAGTGAAAGTAACTTCCGGTTAATATGACCGTTTGTGTTTATCAAGTATTAGCATTTCCAAAAAAAAATGCTTGAATTCGCCGTTCAGCCATGTATATGACGTCTTATCCATAGATGAATGTATTCATTGATTTGATAATTTTATAACATGCTTTGCAGTGAAAAGCAAAGTTAGATCTGATAATTTTCACACAGTAATAATACATAAGTATACATTGTAGTTTTTATTGTAGCTGGGCTATTTTTGAAAGCGGATGATTTGGCTTCTTTATGAAAAGCATGCCAATATCTTTATACATCATGTTAAAATTTGCAGCATTAAAAACCTTGTAAATATTGCTTTGTTGTAAACCAGTCTACGCATAATTAATTAGCTATCTACGTAGCTTTTTACTTTATTTATCACTAAAAAAAGGTTTACTTAACAAAAGCTAGATACTGTTCTTCAATATCATAAGAATATTACATGTAAAATTTAAACAGAATAAATTTTAGGTAAAAAAAATACGATATTGCCCTGACCCTAAACAAGAATATATTAAACACGGATATACCCTGATCAAACTCCTCGCACCAGGTACGTTACGCTTTGCTACTTAACTGTACTGATCAGGGGAAGTAACCGCTGCGGGGAGTTTGTATCCTGATTAGAATCGCCCGGAAGCAAGCATTTATTTTTTGTTTCTTTAAGTGCAAGTTTTGGAAAAACCAAACAAAACATACTCTTGTAACTTCCAGTTAATATGACCGTTTGTGTTTTATAAACAATTCTATATTGACTTGTTTTAGCTGTTTGAATTTCAGAACTGTTCGTTAGCAGCAGATGATTGTGATACTTAAGTTGACCCTGTTTTTGGGTAAATGTTTTCTTAGAAAATGAAAGTACATCTTTAAGTCTCTCTTTTTGTTAAAGCACTAAATCATGAAAAATGCTTGGAAGTTTTTTACATGTAATACACTTTCATATATCTGTCTTCTAAATCACTTATTAGAATCCTTTTATTCTCTGTTTTTTCAAAGTTTTAACTTATTCAAGCCATGACTCTTTTAGGGCTAAGACACTCTGAAAATCTTATGCTAGACAGTAGGATGTAGTTATTATGTAAATATTTCCTGGAAATAAGGAAAAGGAAAAAAATGTCTTCTAAAATCATGTCGGATTTTCTATGTATGATTCAAAAATTAGCATTAGTTTTACTTTCTAAGCAGTTTGGAAGATCGAACCTGCCCTTTCGGATACATCCCTACATTACACAGTCGCAAATTGTAATACATCAATTCATTACCTCGAACCTTACTGGTAGGACTTATTAAGTTTTCAGGTTGCAATGGTCACATTGCCGATTAATAAAGCTAACCAATGACAGACCTTCCTAAAATCAGCTACAATTGTATAAGTGTAAAATGAGCTACAAGTGGAAACTAGACACGTCTTAAGAAAGACAATTATTATATTTCACTTATCTATATATGAACATATGTACTACACAATCAGGTGACAGGACCCACAAGTAATGATGAGGATAGTAAGCCATACCTTCCACCGTCTAATTCTATATTAACGAAGATGGATAGAACACAGTTGCTCGAAATATACTGGAGGTAAGCATGTTTGAACAATTGCATTAGTAAAATTAAATATCTAAAACAGTGGCACCTATAAAAGATAAAAGTAGAAATTATATTTTATAGCAAGAAATTTTCAGAATTAACTCAGTAACTCACGTTCCGCAAAGAGAAAGAAAGTTAACAAACATTCGGTTATGTCACAGATAAATGTAAGTTTAATATAATGTAATTAAATTTGTGTACGAGACAGCCTCATAGCTAAAATTTCCCATCGATCTGTCCATCGTTGTCATGTAAATTACATATCTTCTTCTGAAGCAGTTTTTGCTTTTTATCTTTTTGTTTCCTTCCAAATTGAACATCACTCCCATTTCCTCGGTTTGTCGTTGTTTCAATATTTTGCATGATAAAGTTCATCAGCAGAGGTATAAGTGTCTTACATCCAGGCTGAAACCAACAGGTATATTTAGTTTTAAATAGCGCTACTAGGAGCTGGCTGTTTCAGCCGAAAGGGGAAACATAACTGGCTTAGATTGAAACCAGAAAAACACACGAAACGCCCTTTGGTGGGATGTCATATGGACATCTTTACAGGGGATAAAGGAAAACAAGACAGATGTATTATTAAAACATAAGGTTGGGGCCTAGGGGTTTTGTTCTTTTCTGCTGTAAAGTCCTGCAAGAACGAAACTTGAGAATCTGCCGAAATGCTATTTACTGCGTTTGGTGTTTCAGGAAACGGTTAAAGGTCAAAATGTCGACAAATATTATAAACAGATTGTAAAGAAATATAAAGTGATATTCGAAAGAAAACATACCCGAAAATATTGGTTATTCTAAATAATTCATGACATGCAGTGTCAAAGTCCAATATAAAAAGTCCTAAAATGGTTGTCCTTCTTTTCAAAAGACTATCTAAGCCAAAGCTACTGCTAATGATATATATACTTTCAATTCTTCTATTTTAAAATCACAATTGGAACATTGTTGAAACGTTCAGAGCCACCACTAGCCAATATACCTATTATACAACATGTAGGTACAATCGTATACCTTTTGTTTGATAAAACGCGGTCCAAAATAAAAAGGGAAAATCTTTTTTTTTCCTTTTTACGGTTTGAAGCCTTTCAGCAGCCAAAATACACTTCTATTTTGCTATTTTGACATGTTTTCTTCAAACAAGACATATTTCCGCTAACTTACCACGCTAAGTGTTTGATTATCAGCCAGTTCTGCTGAAAATCACAAGGCATTCTTTATTTTCAGTCTAGAAATGATCCCCTTATCAAAGTGTCGCTACGTAAATTCAAAACATTAAATTCATTTCGGCAGCTTTATCTACTGAAATATTTTGCAAGCAGATAATAGATGTTGGGGTGACTGAATACTTCCATTTTTGCTGGCAGCTTTCTGACTTTTCGGTAGTTTTATATACCGAAAGGAGCACGAGCGAAAAGATTCAAAGTTGTTGCAAAGTTCAGATAACAATATAAGTCGGTAGAGGTCAGTTAATAAACACAATAAAAACACAGTTTAAGACAATGATACTTTGTTAATTGTGACCGTTCTTAGGAAAATAACATAATTTTAAAGATATGATATCTATTTCAGTATATGTATTACTCGTAAAAAGTGACCAAGTTTATGTATGGAACAGAATTACTGCATTTATTCCATCTTCTTTGATGACATTGGAACTTGCATTATGCTTGATTCCATATTGCTTTTTGTCAGTGAACTTGCGTTATGCTTAATTCTATCATTCTATCATTGGTTGTTGGTCTTTGAACTTGCATAACTTTTGATGCTTTAGACTATTTCATCGGCTGTGTTGGAAAAATCAAAATGTGATGTCATGTAGCCTTATGTATCATCCACTTTTCTTCATGCTCTATTCAAACTATTTAGGGATAAGTGCTTTTTGCATATTTGTCATTTGGAGTTTTTTTTTTCTTGTCGAGCGTTGTCATTAATCCAACTATATAGCATTGTCGGAGCCCACGGTACACATTCCGTATAAATTACATTGTACTGTATTTATCAAGTTTGATAAATAACGTGGGTTACAATGTACCGAGGATGACTCAGGTAAAATAAACACTGAAGTAAAATCTTTCACAAGGTTGTAGCGTTTGAGAATATTCTATTTATGATTTAGTCGATATTTTTGATATGCAAACAAAGTATTGAAATAAACATCAAAACTTTGCAAAAATCTAGTCGCAAAATACTGAGACCATCCGGAAAATAACGGGATGTACCGACAAAGCGCCATCTGTTGTCATAATATGAACACAAATATTGTGTGTTGACTCTGTTTCATCATGCCGCCACCCTGCAGCCATGAATGTTTATAATGAAAACAATTCAAATGATCTGGACAAAAACATTGATTTTGCAAAACCTTAAGCATTGCGGTTGCTCAAAATGCACATGGACAGATGATTTGAATAATATTGCAGATTTAAATATTTAAGATATATTTGCAGTTAGAAAGAGTTAAGTCCAATACAGTATTCAATATTAAATTCATTGATGACTTAAAATGAAGAAGGGTCTGATGGCAGATTATTTAAAGCTCTACAAGAAGAACATGAAATGAACAATTTCATACACACTCTTGGTTTTGAGCCACATAGTCAATCTAAAATGATAACTAGGCACCCTCCATCAGTGATTGGAAGAGATGACTTACAAAAACTGCAACTGGTTTTAGATGGTATTCTCATCAAGGCAGATCTTGAAGGTCGGAAAAGCAGTATGAAAATATCATTTGCACCTGACAACAAAACTGGAACAAATTCATTCAAAACCAGAAACAGAAGTACCGTCATTTTCTAGCAGAATTTCCTGTCTTACATCTAAGAAAATCAAAGATAAAAATTCTCATAAGTGCATAAAATGATGCTGGCCTACTTCACATTTTCAAATACATAAAGTGATGAATTTTCAGTCAGTAGAAAACACTGACATTGCGCAAAATTCATAAGGCGCCTAACTGTAGGTTTTCAACTTTTATTTGCAAATTCCTTCAGAGTCCCACATCAACAGAACAAGATGCTAAATCAATTATTTCAATGCAGATTTCGGAAGAATCAGGCCAGACTATCATGATTTCATGAAAAGAGGTGAAAATAACAATGGTACATTTGCTCTGTATGTTGAAATTATGCGTCATTGTGAAGCGATATGTACAACTGCTTTTGCAGTTGGAACGAGTAGCAGACTTTTTTTCCTGCAGCTAAAATTAATTAATAGTTTTAAGCTGCTGCTTTCAAGAATGTTAAGAGTTGAAAGCTGCTACATTCACTGATTCTGACACTGTTTCTATTTAGTTCACCTCTGTTTATTTATAGTGACTAACACACTGGTCATTAACAGTGCATAAAAAAGAAAATATTTAGAGACAATTAAGTGGTTATTGTAAAAAAACATATGAAAACGTAGCCGTTTACTTGTTGAAACACATCAGAATTCAAACCTTTTCATATTTCATTGAGACTGTCTATATTTCATGCACCGAATTCAAAAGTCAATTTGACTCCTACTTGAGCCAATATATTTATCTTGCATTTTCTCACAAAGTATTAATGGGATTGGCTTCAAACTTGGAATATAGGCTGTTGGTGATGAGTCTGAGAAAAGTGCACAAGAACCATTACTCCAGCTTACTTACATTTTGAATAATGTACCTTTACCATTTTTGCCTGTTCAAATTTTAATCTGGGAATAACTCAAATAGTGATGGCGACATCAACTTAAAACTTCACAGATAAATAGATCTCATTGAGAAGAAGTGCAGTGCTGAAAACCATAACTCTCTTTTGTTTAATTTTGGAATTATTAGCTTTTTAAATTGTTCATTCTTAATTTTTGTCCGGGGCATAATTCAAAAAGTATTGGAGGTATGAACTTGAAACATGTTCCCATCTCAATACCCTACACACAGGAACATCCTGACCGGATAGCTCACTCTGAGCAGTGGTTATCAGCATGGCTCATCATAGCTGATTAGCCAGTGCAGTTAAAAAGCAATAAAACCAGCCCTTTAGTATATTCCAACTGACCACATGTGGCTAGCATCACTCTTCTGTGTAACAGATGTTACTTGTTCTGCATGCATGTGATACATGCATGAAGTTAAGATAGCGTTTACTGTGATTTCTTCAGTGGATTTCCAATATCAAAAGGGGAGTTTAATTACATTTTCAGCATATATTTCTTGTTAAATATACAGACTTAATAATAAAGACACATCAATGTACAAATATATATGCATTCTTGTTTTAAAAAAAATACAATAACTCCATCGATATTAATACTCTTTTATCCAATGTAAACACATTATTAAACTGTTTTTCTGGAATAGCATCAAAGGGAAAAGGCAGTTTTTGCCAGGGAAGGAAAAGATTTCAAGTGGTTAGTGATTTTCAACAAAATGTTGAAAATAAGTTTCATTACAATCCTCAAACATTTCATATTTTCATCAGTGTGTTTCAGTTATTAAGTTCTGCGCAAGAATAATATTAGCTTAACAGACTATTGGTATAAACACTAAGCATTGACTTCTTACAAAAGAAATACCCACAATTACAGATTAACAATTAATTATTAATCTTTGTTTTCCTGATGTGCAGATATCATTTTGTTAGCTCCATAGATTCCATGATTTACAAGTAAAGTTTCTTTTTTCAGATGTAACAATAGAGATGGCCTTCAATATAGTCAAAATAATTCCTGTGACGTCTTGAGCAAATTCTGAGATATTTTTGTTATGGGTCAGAATCTACGCGGAGGCAAGATATTGACCCATACAAAAAATTACACAATATCTCGACTTGCGTACAATTAGTTGGAATAGCCTTCAATATACCTGCACTTGCAGGTCTACACATTCTAACTGAATATCAAAGATATATCAGTTTGCATTATTTTCTCGGAGTTTTGAAACAGAATCATAAACCAACAGACAAGCCTTTTAAAAAAATTAACATAGAGAGGGGATTGAAAAACAGCACTTGTAACATTCAGAATGTCACCTGTATTTCAGTTACTTCCATGATTGAATTTGCTTGCTCACATTCCAGTCATTTCAACATTTGTAACAAATAGTTGACCAAATTCAGAGTAATATTGTTATAAATAGTACAAAGTTGATGATAATTCAGTTAAAGAACTGTATGAATTAATAGTTAATTAGACAAACCAATTATCAGCATTAACAAAGAACATTCCAGAAACACTGAAATCAACGAGGATAGTTACTCTTCGAAATGTGTTATATATAAATCGCACTACAATAAATTGAAATGGGAAAAAGATTTGTCTTTTCGAGAAGCACTTTACATATGCTTACACTGTGGACATCAGTAACGATAAAATTTCACTGATAAATGTTAAATGAAAACTGATAAAGGTTTGAGGTCTGGACAGTTTTAGTGATAATAGTATTACATATACAGAAAAAGGAAAGGAATGTTTACATCAAGATAAAGATCTGCTTGTTGCCTTGAGAATTCAGTAGAAAGTTATTATAAAATCACATGTGATTTTTATTAGTCAGTTTCAATATCCATAAAAATTATTGAATTACGTTTTAAAAAGTTGACGGATTGTGTACTTCTTACCAACTGATGGTAGAAAGTCTAGTTTAATTTAGAGAAAACTGCTGCCAAGAAAACAAAACGCTGCAACTTGCATTCGCTTTGACTGGCACATAACAATTAAATCGCAACTATAACCATTAATTAAATGAATGATATTTATCCACACTCTACAGGATGATATCTTTGTGAATAAACCGATGAATGCCTGCAAATAATCAATTTGAAGGAAAATGTTTAATCGTGTATTTACTTTTTACAAAAACGCCCCGTTGAATCGATGGCGTGAAGACAAAGTAAGATAGCATGCATTATTTTTCTGTTGCTTCTCGTTCATTGACTATGTTTCTGTAGTAAAAGACATATCTAAATATACAACTCAAAATTTGATAGGGATTACTTTTTATTTCTTAAATATCTTTTCAATGATATCCTCAAGATAACTGATTTTTTTCTTATACATGTAGTTTATTCATATGGCAAAGCCGACCTGTCCAGCAGATTTGGATTGTTTACCTGTACATGGCACGAGATGCACGGGAAAAGCGATACCCCTGGTAAAATGTGGTGCTCCGCGGGGATGTACCTTTATGTACACATCCGTTTTATTCAGACTTCGCTTGTGCATGGTAACGTTTATATCGAACCTAGCACTGGTAATGGCAAATCTATGGCAAAGACGGCTTATTGACGATGAGGAGATGAATAGGGGGTAGGGATGCTTGAGGCTGGGCGTTCCCAACAGTGGCAGGTGTCCTTGGGGTGTCCCAGAGCACCGTTGCCAGGATGTGGCGACGGTTTCAAACATACGGGCATGTCACGCATAGGCATGGCGGAGGGCGTCAGAGGTCCACAACTCAGCCTGACGACCGGTTAATTGTCGTTCAAGCGCGACGTCAACGCTTTGTTACCGCTACTGCCCTCCAAAATGACTTCCAGAATGCCACTGGTGTAAGACTTTCCGCTCAAACCATAAGGAACCGTCTTCATACAGCTGGCATGAGGGCTAGAAGGCCAGCAATCTGAATCCCATTGACGCGAAACCACATCCAGGCACGTCTTCAATGGGCCCGCAATCACGCCAGGTGGACGCTGCATGACTGGACCCCAGTGCTGTTCACTGACGAGTCTAGATTTTGTGTGTACCAAGCTGAATCACAACAAAAAAATTTACCATTCAACCTTATGTAGTAAATATACACATTCTTATAAGTGATCCCTATCAAATTTTGAGTAGTACACTAACATCAACATATCTTATTAATATTAGATTTTGAGAGTTATGTTAATCCGAAGAAGAAAAAAAAACAGGAGGAAAACAAATTAGCTTATTTTCTTCCCTGAGTGGGCTTACATAAAATCAGCAGCTCCCTTAACATTTTAAGAATTACTTTTAACTGAAAATTGAAACGATACAGTGTGTTCAGTGTTTTGTCGGAAAAGAGAGTAAAAGTAAGATGAATAAATGAAGTGAAATGGGACGAACAGATGATCGAACACCCTTTGCTTTTCCAAGTAACTCTAGTTTTAGAAATAACATGAAATATATATTTTTTTATACAAAATAAGGAAGTCCTAAGCCGGACGTCTAGTTTAACTCTACGTTAATCTACCTTAGGTCTCGGGCAAATTTTAGTTTTAATTTACCCCGTTGTTACACATTTTTGACTGTCATCCATCGGTCTTTATACGACTATGTTATACCTTTTAACCTTATTTAAAAGAAGAAGAAAAGAGAAGAAAAAAGTCTACTTGTTATTAATAAACTAAATGTTTACAATTCTATGTTTATTTATGAAACAAACAAAAAATGACGCTCAAAGAGATGGAAATATCAATTATGATTTGATTTCAAGAACAATGAAACTATTATTTATATTTGCAACATTTGGACTTAAAAGCATTATTCAAATGATTGCATAAACGAAAATAAAACTGTGTCTCATGGACGGACGCGAGAGAACTATTTTGTCGGTTTTGCTTCCTTATTAAAACTAAGCAGTTGTTTTCTCTCTTATTCTATTTACTTGAATTGTTTTACAAGAGTGTTTCTCTAGTCATTTCGAAAGAGTCACAATTAGCCAAACTTCTATTTAAACGAAAAAACGAAAAGAGTAAGTGTTTCATAAAGGTATTGTGCAGACCAAGTAGATTTTATAGAATACGAAAAGAAGTGATGAAACTGAATGTTAGTGGAATTTGCTGAATTCAAATGAAGACTTAACTTACCTTTACAATAAACAAGTCAAATCGAATATTTTTCATTTTAAATGTAGTTTCTCTGTTATAAAACCATTAAGCATTATTAATACATGAACATAGGACATCAGTGATTTCAATTATGAAAACTACACGGTAAACCTCTTTTATAGAAAAATGCCTAGCGTGATATAAAACTTGTATAACCTCTTCGGTCCCACGCTGAATTTTCGATACATTTGTAGCTATGAATAAGACATTTTTGTTCGAATATAAATAACTTTATTTCATTTTAAAAATGTTAGTTAGTAGTCCACTGAAACCTGTTGTAATAATACTGAAGCGGATGATCTGATTAGAGTTAAGTTCAAAACGAAGTGGTTAGCGGACAATTCCAAACCTGTTTTCCTCCGTTATATCGATTGAAGTAATTTAAAACAATGTTATATTTCATTTTATTTTATTATGTATTATTCAGATTGCTGTAGGGGAATGAGCAAGAAAAACTGTTCACCTCGGAGTTATTGGGAAGCAAAGAAAAAAGACATTCAGCTAAAAGCAGTGGGGTCAGGTTAGCACTTTCAGCAGAAAGGATAGTGCGACCATTAATTATAGTGACAAACAAAAGATCTTTACTATTTCATTTGTAAGTTTACTTTTGTTGTGAGTGGTGACACAATTCTGCTGGAGAATTTTCGAAAGAACAATATAATAGATATGTGTTGTACGTACTTTAGTAATAAAATTATAAAATTAGTTAATATAATATCTGACAGAAACTGCGTCATCCTTTAATAACTGTTAAAGATTTGTCAATGCTTTTGATTTCCAACTTGCAATGTATGTTTATATATTCCAGGGGCTTATATGTATAACTGAGATAAAAGCGTGTGTGATTGTCTTCGTGTTTCAAGCTGTCGATCGATAGCATATTTCGAGGGTAGTATATAACATTTTTTTTGTCTTTTAGAAAATAATAAAATGTGAAAAAGCAAAAATACGACAATGCAACAAAGCGAAAATGTAAAAATGCAAAAATGCGAATAAGCGAAAACACGAAAAAGCAAATATGCGAAAATGCAAAGACACGACTAATAAAAAGCGAAAACACGACATATTTTATTTGTCACACATTTTATGTGTCGTATTTTTGTCTAATTTTGTCGTCCTTTCGCTTTTTCGCCTCGAGAATCGAAAATGCGAAAACATAAAGATACGACAAAATTTGATTTGTGGTTTCTTCGTGTTTTCGAATTTTCGTGGCGTAAAAGCGAAAATACGACATGGCATAAATCAGCCTCTATAAAACAGCTTGTCACTTGAGTTCTCAAAACCATACAAAAATTGCTCAATTCTGTGTGATTACAATTGAAAGTAATTAGGGAATAGTCTGTGTCCGGGATATACGATAGTCAAACAACATTTTTATCTACACAAGTGTCAACCTTTTTAGTGTGAAGCGAGAAAAAAGTGCAAACACGGCAAGAATTATTGATCTAAAGATGTGCATCATCGCTTGAAAAACTGGTATGATATGTTCACATTGTCACTTGTAATTAGATAATATCCCATTAGTATAAATATTTGTGATTTTTTACAAGTAATACATAAAACTCAAATAGATATCATTTCTTTAAAATTATGTTATTTTCCTAAGAACGATCACAATTAATAAAGTATCATTGTCTTAAACTGTGTTGTTGTTGTTTTTATTAACTGTTTAAAAATCGAGACATCTACCGACGAATATGATTATCTGAACTATGCAACAACTTTTAAACCTTTTGCTCGCGCTCCTTTCGGTATATAAAACTACCGAAAAGTTACAATAGCTGCCAGCAGAAATGGAAGTGTTTAGTCACTCAAATAGTAATTATCTGCTTGCAAAATATTTCAGGAGAAAACGGTGCCGAAATGAATTTATAATAATCTTTTGGATTTACTTCGCGACACTTTGATAAGGAAGTAATTCCTAGACTGAAAATAAAGAATGCCTTGTGATTTTTAGCAGAACTGGCTGTAAATCAAACACTTAACGTAGAAAATTAGCGGAAATGTGTCTTTTTTTAAGAAAAACATGTCAAAATAGCAACATATAAGTGTATTTTGAATGCTGAAAGGCTTCAAACCGTAAAAAGGAAAAAAGATTTTCCCTTTTTATTTTGGACCGCGTTATAAATAAATTAATCAAAGTCTTGCATATCGCACCTCACGTTAAAGTTATATACTTAAGTAAAAGCTGAGATTGGTGTTATTGCAGATACATTAATACTGTGCAAGTTCTTTGTCGAAATCAAAATAGAATGGGGCCTCTACGTGACGGTGGAAAAAACATTTGCGTGGATGATTTGTATGTGCCTAGAAAACCGTGTCTTGTGTATTCGTTTGGGTAGGTTGTATATAAATCAATAAATAGAAATGCACAGTACAGTTATGACCTTTGTCAGAAATGAAATGTCCATAAAGAGTTAAATGCAACGAATACGTGTATTAACAATAAACGTTTCGAATTGTCATATATTTACATCTGTTCTTTAAAGAGAATGTGACATTAAAAGAAATTCATTTGGACCTGAATATCAATTAAACAGTTTTTTTTTGTCGCTAACTAGTTGTGTTCTTGCACAAATTTCCACATGACAGAGTTCGGGATAAAGACCAGACTGGGAAGTCCTGACTATAATGTTCGACCCTGTGAAAGAATTCTTGATAAAACTCACGTCAAGCCCATCATGAATGCATGAGTGTTTTTGTTTGTGGTTGTTTGCTTAATGATAAATAAAAGCAAAAGAAAAGACAAATGCTACAACAACCTGTGTTTCTTGCATTAATCATCAGACAGTTTATTGTTTGAATTTAGCTGTATAGGAACCACATATGTCACATATGTTACTGCTATGTATTTTGTCTGAATCTATATTGCTGATATTCATTTTTATTTGTTCGTTACACAAATATTTTTCTTTCCAGTTCAAATTTTAAATTTGGTTTTGAGGAAGATGTGATACGAAGTTACAATTGTGAGGTACATACGTTTGACCCTAGGTAATACTTTAAAAGATCACGATCGGCGGTAGTCATGAGAAAGAAATAGTGGGCTCGGTTGCTCAGCCACCTAAGTTGCACTTTATTACTATTGTTTCGCATATATTAGAGACTTTAAACAGTCATGTATGATATCTCAATAAGTAGGGTTATTGATATATTAATAAAAACAGGTCTATCTTTAACATACCTCGGTGCATTAATGAATAGAAGACCTATCAACACATTAACAGAGGCACGGATAGTTTCTTGAAACTTTCCGAGTAACACATATTTAAGTTTATAGTGAAGCAGTTAGACGGATGAGGGTGAAAGGTCCTATATATATTGTGTCAAGTAACATAAGAAAGGTGCAACAATTAATTTTTAAGTGCCTAGCGAGTCGCGTATGCACTGAGAGGCAAGAAAAGCTTAAATAAGCTACTGAATATCACGTTGATTTGAAGAAAAAAATGCTGACTAATGCATCAATAAGTTTTGGAATTACAAAAGTAAAAACAGTACTAAGAGTGAAAGAATAGTTCATGAAGTTTATTTAACATAACTTGCACATTTTTTTAAAGTTATTTGATTTATTTACAGTAAGCCAGTAGGTGAAAGGCATATTCCAAAGGGGATACATTTTCATCTGATTGGACTTGGGAACCAATCTGTACAGGATAAAAATGGATGGAAAATGGAAACTCTGTCTTCTATAAGAAAACAACTTCAACATTCAAACGTACGAAAAAAGTTGGTTTTATTTAAACCATATATCTCCATATATACATCTGGTGTAT
Organism: Cyclina sinensis; assembly: GCA_012932295.1. Lineage (NCBI taxonomy): Eukaryota > Metazoa > Mollusca > Bivalvia > Venerida > Veneridae > Cyclina > Cyclina sinensis. The sequence continues at coordinate 30,019,621 of JAAONU010000005.1, forward strand.
GTCTTTATTTCTCATAGGATTATAGAGAATAGTTGCTTGTTTTCTGTTGATAATTATTTTTACGAATATATTTTCAATGAGTTGATGGAATAGATATAGAATATATATATTATCGTTTCTCTATCGTGGTATATTCCATATCCGCTTGAAACATTCACTGTTGTATTTTATGCAAGTTGATGAACATAAATATACATTGTAGATCACTAGGCAACACCCGTTTAAGGATTTTTTCTTCAACTGAAATACAGTAAAACCTAAAATAACAATATACATGTGTCTAACAAAAGTAATTGTATTTGTTTGGTATACATATCATTCATATTTACTACGATACGTTTTTATTATTTATTTCAGTTTATAACCAGAACATTTCTTAATATACTTATATTTATCATTTATATATACTCATTATTTATCATTTCAACAAAGTCTATTACCGAAGACTTAAAAACTGTATTTAAGTTAAGAATTGTATCACTATATTTCCGCCCTATTTATTCCATTTTTTAAAATATTTTTCAATATGTTTATATAATTATCTTTAATACAACTTTTTAAAAGAAAACTATCTTAAATGTTTCTTTTAAAATCTTTTATGTATGTGTATATGAATATAAATTATTTATGTTTCTGTCAATATATTACAGAGAATAATAGATATTCTGAAGATTGACATAGAAGGTGGAGAATGGATGGCCTTGAAGGAAATGTTTCTGTCAGGGGTATTGAGCAACGTTAAACAAATATGTATTGAACTACACTTTGCGTCAAATCTTGAGAAGCAATTGTCATTTAGAGAAGGACTAAATATTTTAAGGAGGTTATACGAGGAAGGTTTCTACATATTTATGAGGGAACATAATTTAGTTTGGATTCACAGAATTAACGGAACATATCCTATTATAACACCGTTAAATGAAATCTCGCTTATAAATATAAATTTTAACAAGTCATTAAGTGCATTTTAAGATATTCTTTATTGTCTTGGGTAATATGATTCACTTTGGAAATGGTTATGATATGTTTATATAAAAACTTTGGGGAAAAATTGCCAGGAAATTTTAAATAAATATTCTCGGGTTATTATTATTATTATTATTAATTTATCGGTTTGAACGAAATGATCCGGGATGGGTTCCCTTTATTTCCAGGAAGTTTGTCGCAAGCTAAAACATGCACAGAGTTTCTTCCCATTACATATCTATAATAATGACGTCACACACGTGACACACCGATTTCTTTTTAAGATCCTCATACCGACAGTGAAAGTAATGGAGGAAACAGTTCTAAATAAGTGCGTTGTAATAAATGTGTTACTAAAAACAGTTATCGTTATTTTCCTTTTGAATGTCATCATTACAGGCAATTATTGTCTCTGTCACAGTGTGGCATTAGCAGTGAACAATTTACATACTCTATTTAAAATTTTCCGAAAAAGTATCTTAGCCGACACTCTCTCATATAAAGCTTTGATCAAAGAGAGATACGCATTAAGCATTAAGAACTGTAAAATTTACTATTTCTTATGAATACCGATGGAGAGTTGAAATCCCTGTTATAGTCAAAGTCATATCGGACAGACAGTCGACCTTACTATTGTTCCTTGGAAGGACCAGTACTTGACAGATACTTGACTAGTACTTGATAAGGTCGGAGGAAATATTGTTCAATCTCTAGAGGTCACTTCGTAACATTTTTTCGTATTAAAAACTCAGATTGATTTTCTTAATGAATTTCAATAAGAACCTAAACTAAAGATAGAACTAAAACTTGTGGTCATGGAGTAAAAATCTTGAAACACACCAGAGGATGTATGTTGACAAAAATCTTATTTATTCTTGTTAGAAGCTGTCTACTTTAAAACTAGGCTAATCAGGTTAAAATATATCACCATTCAAGACTGAAGGAACAATAGTGTATTTTTAAGATGGAAAATGCGTGACACTTAAAGAGCGTATATTGACAAGTATATTAGTACGACTGACACAGTGCTCTGGGCGTTTTGAGCATGATACAGGCTTATAAAATCTAGTGCTATTTTACAAGGATATGAAGAAGAGAACTCTTTTACAGGATTGAAGAAAAAAACGAATTTTCCAGGAAATGCTTTAAAAAACCGAATACTTTTTAAAGGTTTCGGAATCTGTGAAATGTTTTACAGGGTTTTGAAAACAGGTATTCGATAAAGGATTTAAGATAACCGAAAATCCTATTAAAGGGTTCTCAAAACTGTGTCCTCTATGACGCATTTCAGAAAACCTAGTACTGTATGTCAGGATTCTGAAAACCGGATATTCTGTAATCAGCACTTACGCAAAACCTCTTTATGTCTTTGAAAATCGGGACAACTTACAGTATTTAACAACAATAAGAAGAAAACCATTTATTTACATATTTATATTTATTGTATACTTATAAATGAAATATTGAGAGCGTATTTTCATTTTCCCTATTTTCACTTTAAAAATTTATTTTTCGCTGCAGTGAAACATATTTTCCGTATTTTCACTGGTGTTTTGCCGGTCTACTTTCTTCTAAATTCAGCCAGTACACAAAATTAAAAGGCAATTCTTTCGAATGATCAGGTCAAAAAAGAGAGAAAGTATATAATAAACAGAAAATTCAATTTTGTTTTCTAAAAATACGGGATTTATTTTCATTGAGTGGTATGAAAATAAATATTACACAAGTGGCGATAGCCACGAGTGAAATATGATAATTTTTCATACCACGGGCTTTTCTTTTTATAGAAAAAACTTGAATATCCTCCATATATTGTCTGTATTTTGCGCTTTTAGGTTTACAGTAACTGATTTAAAGTCAGAGTGAAATATTATATATACATGTATTGATAGTTTTTATTTAGCGAAATTAGATAAAGGTAAAATAGACAAATATGAGGCACCTTTCTGTGAACAAGTGACCCTCTCGTCGTTTAGATTTTTTTGTGCGATAAACTTGTTTATGTGTTCGGGTTTGAGACTTTTTCGCTGAAGTGCATACTTGAGCCAGTTTGTTTTTTACGTTTTATTTTTGTTTACAATATTTATTTTTTTGGATTTACCTTGATTTTCGTTCGTTTTAAAATATTTCGATTTATAAAACTTCTCGAATAAATATAGAAATATGTGTGAGTTTTGTTGTTTATTTCTTAAAAACGTTACAGTAAACCTTTATTATGTCTTGCTAAATTGTGAAGAAAAATCGAGCGCATCCATGGCGAAATAAGGAAAAAATAGGCGGGACGGAAAAAATGTCTTTTTGTTCACGTATTACCCATCCAAACTATCAGGGGAGATGTTAAAAGGTGTTAAAGTTTGTTGTTTTTCAATAGTGCACAGGAAGAAAGAAGTAAACATAAGTTACTGAAGAACATTTGTATGTCATTTGTATGTCATTTGTATCTGACTTTACCCCACCCATCTGATCATGTATAAATTGGAATAAAGGGCTTCTTCAAAGATATTAAAAGCATATACAAAGACAAAGTTTAAACAAATACATCGAACAATATCTTTTGTAGAATTACAAAAAATTATATCAGATCAGAATAAACTTTTAAAAATGTCACAGAGAGGACCTGGAAGGAGAGAGTCAGTGAATAGAGCTTTGGAAGAAAAGCAAAAAAAGAGTGATAAGGAAATGGAGAGAAGAGAGGAGAGAAACACAGGCAATTTTGACAAAGACTTTGACAGGTTTAAAAATGAAATAAGGGCACTATTTCAAACATTTGAAGAGAAAATTGACATAAAACTAAACAAAATTGAAGAGAAATTCAGTTGTGTTTTTGATGAACTGAAGAAAGAGGTAAATGTCATGAAGGATGAAGTTGTCAGTACTAGAGAAGAAATGGCAGAGATTAAGAAAAAAGTCAACGAAATAGAGAGCAGTGTAGCTTTTCAGGCTGAGAGTCTTGAAGAATCTGTAGATGTTCAAAATTCAAAAGTGGAAAAAATTAAATTTGAGATGGATGAGATGAAAAATAAACTACTGCTTCTTGAGAAACAGGAGAGAAAGTATAATCTCCTGTTCTATGGTTTTCAAGAGGATGAGGAAGATAATCTACAGGGTAAAATGAAAACTTTCTTTATTGAGAAACTGAAAATAAATGAGGAAAGAGTAAACAAAATGCTCTTCAGCAGTTGTCACAGAATCCCATCAGAAGCAAATGGACCAAAGCCTGTCATAATTAGATTTGCTACTTTTGAAGACAGAGACTTGATTTACTCAAAATTTCTTAGCCCAGTGTTGAGGGAGGAGAAGAAAAGAATTCTTACAGACTTGCCTCTTGAAATGAAGAAAATCAGAGCAAGCCTAGCAAAAGAAGCCTACAAAATCAGACAGAAAGAAAAACTGAAAACAAGAATAGTGGAAAAAGGAACATCTGTCTTCTTGGAAGTTAGAAAATCAAAAACTGAGTCATGGAGGAGAAGAGAGATAACCCTTTGAATAATGTATATGAAACCAAAAAGCTATACTATTGACAATGTATATCCAACAAAACTAGTAGTCTTAGATAAATCAGATATGTTACTGTATAATTAATATAACATGTAGAAGGTTTAAATTATTGTAAATTTTGCTGTACCTTTTACGGTTAAAACTCTATTTTTAGTGTATTCTACAGGTAAAATGTTATGTCTCTAAAACTAGTAATTAGTTCCCTTTTTTGAATAAGAAACAGATATATTACTTAAGTAAGTAACAAAAACTGTATTTTCGCATGTGCACCTGAATTTAGGAGGAAAAACACTTGATAAAGTGTGTAGTTACTATACATATAGTCACGGTGCAAGTTATATTTATATGTCCTTGATTGTCTGTAAATAACTGGCACAGTTTTGTTGGTGAAATACTGAAGGTAATAATGAAAACAGCATTTTTATATCAGTTACTAACTCTGTTATTTTTTACAGCAGTTATTTTCAGTGAAACATATCTGAGTGAAAATACATATATAGTAAAGATAAAAATGTTGTAAAAGATAGGGCCATACTTCAATTGTATTTATAATGCGAACTGGAGTAAAACAAAAACATACCTCTTTTCATTTTTGCTGTCTTGTATCTTCTACGTGTAATACTGTATGCATTTTTTAATTCCAACATATGAAAATACTTTGAATGATCACTGAATGATAAAAACACTCTTGTTCAATACTTCTTTTTATTTCTGTTTACAAACATATAGCACACGTGACTAACTGACACCTAACTTTATCGGAACTTTGATGACTCACTGACAAGTTCTATTTTTATCAAATAGTTGATTACACAATAAAATACACATGGCCAACTGACACAAATTTAACCGGTCAGCACATACGCATTCAAGGGTGACTCACTGACAGTCGCTTTCTTAATCTGACAGTTTTTACTGTATTCAAGTCATAAACTTTTTAACATATATCTTGGGTATGTATGCATTTATAAGTGAAATAAGCCATAATTACCTAGGTATAAATTTTCCTTTCTGTTTATCATGTATGGAGTTATATTTCATACAAGTGACTGACTCACAGATGGGTTGAAAATGTATAAAAAGAAATGTTTATACATAAAGAAATTCTGGTTGTAACTGTTTAAAGAACATACCTAAACAAAGTAACTGTATCTTCCTCTGTTGCATAAAAACACAATATATAGTTAAAAAAATACTTGCTTTCATTGATAGAAGTCACGGGTTAGTTACCTTGTTTATACTGCCAAATATGACGATTGGTATTACTAAGTTGTTATAGTTCAGTTTAGTTTACTGGTCGAAAAGGCGTGGGTTTGAATCTTGTTGAAATCAAAATCTTTTTTCTTTGTTTTCATGATATATAGAAACGTAAAAAAATATGTTTTTCGTTCTGTTATGAATACAGTGAACAATAAAAGATGTTAGTAAGAGCAAGAGACACTTTGATTCTGTCACCGCTTATATTTGTTTTTTTTTCCAGTTTTTCTTACGTTTGTTTTGTTTGTCTGTGTTTTGTGTGTGTGTTTTTGTTCTTTTTTTATATTACAACTTTTTTTAAATTTTTTTTTTGTCACTCCTAATTCACCTCGAGTCATGTTTATGTACATAGAACTATTGTTTGTAAAGGCTGTACAACTTTGTTGCGTATTAAAAATGAATCATCCTTTTTTCTTTCTTGATAATGGATAATGTTAAACTAATTTCGTATAATTGTAGAGGCTTGCATGATGTTAAAAAAAGAGCAGATATTTTTCAGTTTCTGAAAGAGAAAGATGCAGATATTTATTGTTTACAAGACTTACATTTTATATCAAGTATGCAAAACACATTATACACTGAATGGAATGGAAAGTGTTGTTTTAGTTTTGGAAAATCGAATTCAAGGGGGGTAGGCATATTGTTTAAACATAATCTGGATTCTAAAATTCACAATTCATGGACAGATACTGTAGGGAATTATATAGTTGTTGATTTGACTGTTAATACAAAACGCTTTACTTTGATAAACATATATGGGCCAAATGCCGATAATCCATCTTTTTATGAACATATTTTTCAACTAATAGATAAAGCTGGGAATGATACATATATCTGCTGTGGTGATTTCAATCTTGTACTAAATACAGAATTAGATTATGATAATTATATGTCATTAAATAACAATAGAAAAGCTAGGGAATTTCTATGCAATATTGTAAAAGATAGAAATCTTTATGATCCATTTCGAGAATTAAATGGTGACTTAAGGAAATATTCCTGGAGAAGAAGAAATCCCATACAGCAGGCTAGGCTTGATTTCTTTCTTATTACTGAAGATCTTCTACCACATACTAGAAGTTGTAACATATCTATTAGTTATCGATCAGATCATTCTGTAGTTATACTTTCCCTAAATTTCAATGATATCATACATGGAAAGGGACTTTGGAAATTTAATAACTCACTGCTATATGACAGTGATTACATAGACTGTATTAATAAGAAAATCGAAGAAATCAAAATACAATACAGTGTACCTGTATACAACTTCACGAATATTTCTGAAATTAGCAATGAAAATTTATGTTTTACGGTTAATGACCAACTTTTCTTAGAAACTCTTTTAATGGAAATCAGGGGGAAAACTATTTCGTACTCTAGTTATAAAAATAAAAGTAGGAAAACTAGAGAAGATTATTTATTGATGAAAATTCAAGAGCTTGAAGATAACTTCTGTGAAAATAATAAAGAAAATCTGTTCCTATTACAAACTGAACTACAAAATATAAGACAGGATAAAATGAGAGGTCATTTTATTCGATCAAGGGCTAACTGGATTGACGATGGAGAAAAACCATCAAAATATTTCTGTAATTTAGAGAGAAGTCACTATACAAGTAAAACTGTTCCATTTCTGGAAAAAGATGATAAAACAGTTACTTACGATCAAAATGAAATTCTGAACGAAGCAAAACATTTTTATCAAGAACTATATAAGTCTGGCTCTTTACAAGATATTAACATAGATGACTACCTAGATAAGGTCAATGTACCAAAGTTGAATGAAAATCAAGCAAATAGTCTAGAAGGATTACTCTCTTTTTCCGAGGTCAATGATACTTTAAAAAGTATGAAAAACGACAAAAGTCCTGGGTCAGATGGTTTCTCTACTAATTTTTTTAAAGTATTTTGGAAGCAGATTGGTCATTTTGTTGTGAGAGCAATTAATTATGCCTTTGTGAAAGGAGAATTATCTGTAACACAAAAAGAAGGTATTATAATATGTATACCTAAGGGTAACAAACCAAGACAATTTTTAAAAAATTGGCGTCCCATAACTTTGTTAAACACTGTATATAAATTAGCGTCTGGATCGATAGCAAAGAGGTTAAAAGCAGTATTAGACATTATTATTAGCACAGATCAAACAGGTTTTATTAAAGGTAGATATATCGGTGAAAACACACGCTTATTGTATGATATTATGCAATTTACAGAAACTAATAATATACCTGGTCTACTGTTGATGATTGATTTTGAAAAGGCCTTTGATACTTTATCCCATGACTTTATTAACAAAACTTTAGATTTTTTAAAATTTGGTCCTATGTTTAAGAGATGGATTTCACTTTTTTATACTGATATAAAAGCATCCATTCAATGGAATGGTTATCTTTCAGATTTTTTTATTGTTGGGCGTGGTTGTCGTCAAGGTGATCCAATTAGCCCTTATATTTTTATTCTCTGTGCAGAAGTATTAGCTCACAAGATTCGAAGTAATACAGATATAAAGGGCATCACAATACATGGTACTGAATATAAGATCAATCAATTCGCTGATGATACTTCCTTATTATTAGATGGAACAGAAAAATCACTGAACTGTGCTCTAAATACTTTAAACGAATTCGGAATGTTCTCAGGTTTAAAGGTGAACTTTGAAAAAACACACGTGGTTTGGATAGGATCACTGAAATATACCACTAGAGCAATAAAAACTAAGTGGAAATTAAATTGGGATACTACAATGTTTAAGCTTCTGGGACTGGATTTTCATATAGACTTAGAAAAAATGATAGAACTAAACTTTTTAGACAAAATTGAAAAAATAAAAAATGTTATTACATATTGGAAGAAAAGACAACTTACTCCTATTGGTAGAATAACAGTTATAAAATCCCTACTTTTACCAATTTTAACACACCTTTTCATATCTTTACCTAATCCGTCAACACACATTTTACAACAAATAGATACCTTATTTTTTGAATTTGTTTGGCAGGGACCTTCAAAAATTAAACGTTCCATCTTTGTTAAAAAATATTCAGAGGGTGGTCTTAAAATGGTTGATATTGTTGCCTATATGAAAAGTTTGAAACTTACATGGTTACGAAGATTAGTTATTTCTGAAAATAGTAAATGCTTTGATTTTATAGATAAGATTTTAGATTTCGAAAAATTATTCAGTTTTGGTAAAGATTATATAGAAATTTTACAGAAGCAGTTAAAGAATTACTTCTGGAAGGATGTGTTGTATGCTTATTCTCAGTTTATAGACTGTATATCAGTTAAAACTATGAATAATTTTGTAGAATTGCCACTTTTTTATAATCATATGATAACAATAGATAAAAAGTCAATATACTTAAGAGCTTTTTATGACAAGGGAATAAGATTTATAAAAGATGTTGTTAATAAACATGGTGTTTTTATAGACAGAGAAGAACTGGAAAGAAAATCAGATTTAAAAATCAATTTTCTCACATTTGCAGGAATTAAAAGGGCTATTAAAAAGATTTTGATAAAGACAGAAAAGGATGAAAATGCTCTAGTGTATGATGATTTATGTCCTGTAATGCCTTTGTATCTAAAGCCCATAATAAGTGAAAGAAAGGGTATACGTCATATGTACAATATTTTTATAGAAAACAAGGATATTCCCGTATGTATCGAAAAATGGTCACAAGTTTTTCAAATTGAAAATTCAGAATGGAAAAACATAAATAAATTGGTTTTCGAAATTAGTCAAGATACTTATTTACAGTGGTTTCAAACAAGAATAATTCATCGAATATTGGGAACAAATGTATTATTATCAAAAATGCGGATAAGCAAAACAGATCAATGCTCTTTTTGTAAAAATGATAAGGAAACTTTACTCCACTTGTTTTGGGAATGTACATATACACAGTCTTTAATTACAGAAATCCAAACCGCTGTAGAATTATTAGACGCAGATTTTTACATAAATGCTAAATCTTTCATACTTGGATATACAAATCGAAGTTCAATGCATTTTAATATATTATGTTTAGAAATCAAAAAATACATATTTTTGTGTAAAAGACATGGTTTTAAGCCGTCTTTGCAGGGACTTAAAAAAAGCTTAAAGCTTGCCTCTTCAATAAATAAAGAAACCCATAAAACTGGAAAAAAGAAAGAATATTGGTCTCTAGTAGAAAAATTATTTATCCATTAATTATCTTTTCATGAACTTACATTGTATGTGTTACATTTTATATGGTGACTAAGTTAATATTATGTTCTATGTACTTAATTTTGACTTTTCCTTTTACATTTTTTTTTTTTTTTTTTGGTAAAATGAAACGAGGTTCCTGAATAAAATATTGGATAAGTATCCGTCGATTATAACTTATTATGTGTTAATATTATAATAGTAAGTGAAAACTTTAAAGATATTATGATTTATATATTCTATTCTATGTATTATTGTATTATGATTGTAAGGTTAGTATGGGATGGTTCCCCGACCCATACATAACCAAATGACGGGGAGAATAAAGGGGGTTACCTGAAAGGGGCCTCAAAAAAAAAAAAAAAAAAAAAAAAAAAAAAAAAAAAAAAAAAAAAAAAAAAAAAAAAAAAAAAAAAAAAAAAATAAATTGTGAAGAAGAGTATATGAATAACAATAATGAACAGCAACTTCAACAATGGTGTGTTGAACTTAGTACTTTTTCTAAATTACAAAGTTACAATGTGTTTAAAAGTGAATTTAGGCAAGAGAAGTATTTAAGTTGTGTTAATAATATGAAACATCGTAAAATGTTATCAAGGTTTAGATGCTCTTCACATAAACTAGCTATAGAAGAGGGTAGATATAGAAATATTGAAAGAAACGAACGTTTATGTACCAAATGCAATATGAAACAAATTGAAACTGAGTATCATTTTTTATTAGCATGTCCGTATTATAATGACTGAGGAAAACATGCTTACCGAGATATTATTGCTCATGGTCTAATATAAATAAATTTATATCAATAATGAAATGTACAAACGGAAATGTTATTGTTAATTTAGCAAAATTTGTAAATTTAGCGATGCAACTAAGAAACTAGTTGATAAATTTTGTTTGAAATATTGTATAAACACTGAGAAACATGTCTAGTATATTCTATTTACCATACTTTTCTGCGCTGTATGTTGTACCGCCAAAATGTTACTTGGCGATGAACATGTATATATTTTTGCCAATAAAATATTTGACTTGACTTGACTTGAGTAATTACAGCTAATTTCAAAACTTCTATAAAAGTTCCCTTCGATATCTTTTCATATCATGAAGTGAGTGGTATTAATAGACAAAATGTTTGTAATTATATTTCTGTAGTTTAATTAATTGAGTGTTTTGAAGTTTGTATCATACAACTTTTATAAGTGGTATTGATAATTGAGATACAGCATTAACAATCGAACAACTCATGATAGAACGTTTTGTGAGAAAGAAAAGATGAGATACAATGAAAATTGCAATTCTGCAAAACACTCAGAACATGCATTTGCTTGGTCTGTAGCCATTTTGAAGGATTGTATTTCAGCTGTACATAAAGATTCTTAAAATAACTATTAATTAAGAATTAAGCTGGCTGTATACAGCGAAACCAAAAAGGTGGTGGCAGTGAAAATAATCACACCGAAAGGCTACTGCAAGCTGTGGGGAATGTTAAAAGAGGATCTTATTTGTGACAGGTATTTCAAAAACAAGATCATATCACATTTTTCATTCCCAAATCTTTCTTGGTAACCTCATTTCTGTTAAAAGTGTAATGTTACATTTCTTACTGAGGCAAGCACTGAATTAAAGTGTTTTGGAAAGAATGTGTAACGTTGACTTTATTTTGCAATTCCTAGATCTATACTAGTAGACAAACGGATATGGGAATATGTCAAAGCGTTTTGCATCAGGACAGATAACTTGAGAACAGAACTTCCCGTTCTGTTCCGTTCTGACACCTTGAGTCATATTGAGTAATATACACAAGTTCATTCAACACTTTTACCCTGTATATAACAATGGAATAATGAGCATATTAAGTATCCAGTTACGTTTTGTCGCTAGCTATTTGGGTCTTTATTTTTTTAATTTTGTCATCTTAGTACTATAAAAAGTTATAAATATCCTAGAAGTATCTGGAACACCATCAGAGATATTCAAATGTCATTTTGAAAACATATATACTGGCATTGTATTTTCTGTATCTGTAAATTCTTGTATGATAAAATATTGCAGTGCTCTATGCTTGAAAAAGATGTGTCCCTCAAGTGACTGAAAGTGTTAACAAGTGGTCTATAGAAATTACATGTTTAACTGGATTTTTTTTCTAAAAAGTTAAAGTTTAAATTTATTTACCCTACACATTTACAAATGTCACTACAATTACAATATAGGTTACTGTTGACTTGTTTATTGGTTATATTTTTGCTCAATAAATCTGACTTTTCTGATATAAATGTTCTTATAGTTAAAGTAATCTCTATTTTTGTGCTTCCAGATGGTTCTTTTAAGATGTATTTACTTTTGTATTTTAGTGTGTTGTCAGTACAAACTATGGAGATTGTAAATAAGCCTATACATTGTAAAGTCTTGTATTTCAATTGCAATTTTTAACATTCAAGTTTGCCAGAGAGTCAAGTATTCATAGCAAAGGTATGAAGAGAATAAATTAAGAAAACAACATTCTTCCTTGTTCTTTGTTCATCATATCAATACAAATCTGTTTGCCCTCCAGGCAACAACCAGGCTACGATCATGTGCTCGTGTCAGAGAGATAGAAAATCTATGTCTCCGCTTGTGTGCATATGCTACACAAATTAAAAAAAATCCATAAGCATTTCAGAGTTACAAAAGACAAGTCCTAACTGTGTACGTCGTACATACCTTTAACATTTTAAAACTCCGTGTTTGGTTTTCAAGTGACCACGCAGTCCAGAAATAGTAGAGTACATTTTATCACACTTGTCACACTGATATATAATATTTGTTCCTTGACACTGATTTAACACTGTTATCCTTAATACGACTAGATGGCACACTAGTACTAGAATCATCGTCCGAATCAACTTCACTGCAAGTGTATTCCCCTAATAAATCGGTCAAATCTAGAGCACTAAAAGCTATAAAGTCGCTCCTGCCATATACCATATTTAATAGAAATCGTAATTATTAAAAAAATGTTCAAGTAACGTCACCGAGTCACGGACATATAATGAAGTAATATAACTGCGCTAGTCAAGGAACGCTAGAGTTAACTTCAATAAGCAAATTTCACGAGAACCAGATAAATGTCGGCAAATTAATTAAGCATATCGATTAATTAAAAAGCTCTGTACTCAATAGATTTTCAATTTTATAAAACTGTTAAATTTTAATATTAACTTATTAACTTAATAGGCCGGCAACTTTAGCGGTGAAAATAACTACTTAATTATACAATTATTCTATAATTGGTTTTCTGTGAAGAAAGGTGTTAAGAAATAATTAAATGAACAATTAAAGAATATTTAACAGACATTTGAACGGTATAACTGATACATGTTAGGTGGCCTTTTCGCCAGTTTTCGATCCTTTCGGTTCGATATATCAAACTTTCCGATAGTTATCTGCCTTTCCGTCAATTTCGTAGACACGGCACAGAAAACCGATAATCTACAGTAGTTAGATAGGCGGTTTCTAGTTTCTGTTATATGTTATATAAGGTCTCTGGTTGGACATGTGCTGACTTTTTGCTGAATATTGTGGTATAAAGGAAATATACATTAAAACCGTGCCTCTAAGTGCTATTTCATCATGATATTAAATAGGAATTTCAAATATTCTAAATATATTTTAGTCTTTATTATTATTTTACTTTCCGTTTTTTCACTTCTGAAAAAATCAACTGTCACTCAGGGAAGTCGTTTAAAGGTGAGATTATTTTTATCAATTATTGTATTCAACGTAAATGTTTTCTCTACAAATTAAATTTGAAAACAATGCTCGAAATAGAATTTACTGAAGTTATAAAGTGTGTGTGTTTCCTCACCGTACAATAGGCACCTAGATAGACCTGAGCCATTTTGTGAGGTGTTACTTCGGGATAAACTTGACGTGTCAAGATAACCAGTGTATATCGAGATTTAATGTGGTTTCGAGTTGAACTTGAGATTATAATTTTGAAACGGTACCAAATGTAAAACTGAACCTTATGTAAAGCGCTGGAAAGGGTGCCATTATGTGACAATATGTTACATCATGCCTATTTCCCGAACCGTGGCAGTAAAAATCATTGTTAAATGTTCATGAATAGAATATTTTGATCTGTGTCATTTATGATGTTCATAATGAAATATCTGGAAAGCATGAAAAATTTTTAACACATGTATACATGTTATCTTGAAAAAGCCGGAATAAAGATGTCTTAACTAAAGAAAAAAAATCAAATAATAAAAAATGATTTCGGGTAATTCTAATTCAAAGCTATCACTGACTCCGGATAATGTTGTCATTAATTCAAAAAAATGAGTGAAGTAGACATGTGAAGTTTCGTTCTCTTACTAATTACATGATACACTGGAAAGATCATAATCATCTGTCTATAGAGTATAATTTTTCTGTTCTTTTTAAAAAGAATTTAGCAAAATATTTCTAGATCTACTTCCTCACAATACAACTGAATACACAATGCAGTGTAATTCAGTAAGGTTAAGTTTAAAAAATGACCAAATAACAAAAATCATACTCTTTCCTATCTTTTAGTTTATATGAAAAAAACCAACATTTTTATAACAAACAACGAATACTTCGCTTCAAATTTGTTGAAAATAATTCTACCGCCTCATAAGCAATTTTTTATAAAGATAATAGTAATTTGAAATCTTTAATATATGACGGGGACTCATATTGTGATAACTTCGAACGTTTCTTTCTTTGGCCATGTGTTCTCTGGCTCATTTTTTTATCGTTTTCAAACAACTCGTGCAATAAATCCCGTATTTCATGAACACTCATTTAAAATCATCTATTTCATATTACTTGCATACCAATCCGCATACGTTTTTCGAAAAAAAGTCAATAAAGAAGACTAAAACTGTCCCTTCCTAGCGAAAGGAAACCACGAATATTATATTTATGGCTTGTGTATTTCATTCGTAAACTCTTAAAAAAAGTCATTTTCACTGACGGGTTCGCCTCTGGTGAATATAATATTGGGTACATTCTTAAGAAAAAAACATCTCGAATATACACCGAAACAAATAACTTTTCTAATCTTCTTTCATGCTTTTCAGCAGTTTACTGGAATATATGGATAGATTATATCCTGATTAAATCTCGGTGCTGTGTGAAATAAAAAAAATACAAATTTCACTGTTTTACTATGTTTGAGACTGGTTTAAACGTTTCCTTTCTAAATGTTACTTTTGGTGAGCAAAAGGAGAAAAATACACCGATCTTACACAAAAACATTTATATATTCTATATGCAGTATTTTTCACATGAAACAAATGACCATTTTGCACAAGGTCTCTTTCGAACGACTTTCAAATCAACGATGTTTTTCAATTATCTTATTCTTTTTACTGATTTCTGTGGCAGACCAGCGTTGTTTCACCGCATTCCTGCTTTATCTCAGCCAAAACTACTGGTAACATTGGAAACGTTGATGATGTATTTTTATATTTTATTGAGTACGTTGACTGAACGGTAAGTTATTGTTCTGTCTGTTTGAATGAACGCAACGTCCACTTACCATATACCTAAACCCATTTTTGATAACACGTTCTGGCTTCGTATCTGTCCAGCATTACCAACTCCTTACCTTCATCATTGCGCTACCCTACATTCGGACTGCACCCACTTCTGTAATTTTTACATTAAATTATTTTTATGTCAGTCACTGCTCCTTCCCTTTTCGAATGTTTCAAATATTACATAGTGAAAACGCGGAAAGGGATCGATGACCGTCAGTCAAAGTATACCTTTCACAATACACCAGCTGTCCTCATAATTCTTTTAGTTTTAAATCCATTAATCATCATTTTGCGAAAACTCCATTAATCAGCAATTCTAAAGGTTTCATATTATGATTTTTAAATATGTAGCAGTAACTTATATCTTGTGCTTAAGTTTTATATTTGATGCAGATCTGGTTTTGAATAATTAAACATGCACTAAAGTTTTCTAAGAAATGGTGAATTGTTCAGAAAATGTTACAATTTATCTATGGTGGCCCTAACAACTATCTAAGGCTATTTGTAAAAGCTTGAGTAGTTTCTAAAAAGTATTTTTTGAAAACCTGGATTGCTATCTAAAACAATATATTTAAAAATTAATATGCCATATTTTACCAGTCCAAGTTTAGCGTCATCTGCCGTGCAAACTAGCATGTTATGTAACTCTTGACTAAAATCGTTTTCAAATAAATCTCAATTTTAAATTTGTAGATAGAAACCTTTTAGTAAAAGATTTAGCATTCATATTGTTACGCCATCATGTCTGAAAAAGAATCAATAATCACTAATTCGGCTAGTTCTATATATATTTAAATGGTTTCTTTCTGACTTTTGACGGTTATTATAATTGTTTAAATGCAAACATTTTTAGAAGAACGTGTAATTTTGTCAATTCTAAACGATCATTTATAACGCCTCATAAGCAATCTTTTATAAAGATAATAGTAATTTGAAATCTTTAATATATGATGGGGACTCATAACGTGATAACTTCGAACGTCCCTTTCTTTGGCCATGTTTTCTCCGCCTCATTTTCTTTTTCGTTTCCAAACAACTCGTGCAATAAATCCCGTATTTCATAAACACTCATTTAAAATCATCTATTTCATATTACTCGCACACCAATCCGCATAAGTTTTAAAAAAAATGTCAATAAAGAAGACTAAAAATGCCCCTACCTGGCGAAAGGAAACCACGAATGTTATGTTTAGAAATTGTTTTCAGAATCATTCAATAGATAGCGCGTAATCAAGGCGTCACTACATATGATCGGTGCACTGACTTG
This sequence comes from Cyclina sinensis, assembly GCA_012932295.1. Classification (NCBI taxonomy): domain Eukaryota; kingdom Metazoa; phylum Mollusca; class Bivalvia; order Venerida; family Veneridae; genus Cyclina; species Cyclina sinensis. The sequence goes on from JAAONU010000005.1 coordinate 30,036,359, forward strand.
TAAAGGAAGAAAAAAAAGCATAGATTTTAATCTGTTCAATTTAGTCCTCAAACTGTCCGACATCCAACCAACATGTTCTGACATCATTTCTTTTTCGTCGTTTTAACCATTATTGTGTGACTCTGGTGTCTGTTATGGTCATGATCAATTTGATCTGTCTAAGGTCACGTGACTAATTAAGTGGCCGTAGTTTAATTGCATTTAGTGAAAGTAACTTCCGGTTTATATGACCGTTTGTGTTTATCAAGTATTAGCATTTCCAAAAAAAATGCTTGAATTCGCCGTTCAGCCATGTATATGACGTCTTATCCATAGATGAATGTATTCATTGATTTGATAATTTTATAACATGCTTTGCAGTGAAAAGCGAAGTTAGATCTGATAATTTTCACACAGTAATAATAAAGCAGATGAAGTATACATTGTAGTTTTTATTGTAGCTGGGCTATTTTTGAAAGCGGATGATTTGGCTTCTTTATGAAAAGCATGCCAATATCTTTATACATCATGTTAAAATTTGCAGCATTAAAAACCTTGTAAATATTGCTTTGTTGTAAACCAGTCTACGCATAATTAATTAGCTATTTGCGTAGCTTTTTACTTTATTTATCACTAAAAAAAAAGGTTTACTTAACAAAAGCTAGATACTATTCTTCAATATCATAAGAATATTACATGTAAAATTTAAACAGAATAAATTTTAGGTAAAAAAATACGATATTGCCCTGACCCTAAACAAGCATATATTAAACACGGATATACTCTGATCAAACTCCTCGCACCAGGTACGTCACGCTTTGCTACTTAACTGTACTGATCAGGGGAAGTAACCGCTGCGGGGAGTTTGTATCCTGATTAGAATCGCCCGGAAGCAAGCATTTATTTTTTGTTTCTTTAAGTGCAAGTTTTGGAAAAACCAAACAAAACATACTCTTGTAACTTCCAGTTAATATGACCGTTTGTGTTTTATAAACAATTCTATATTGACTTGTTTTAGCTGTTTGAATTTCAGAACTGTTCGTTAGCAGCAGATGATTGTGATACTTAAGTTGACCCTGTTTTTGGGTAAATGTTTTCTTAGAAAATGAAAGTACATCTTTAAGTCTCTCTTTTTGTTAAAGCACTAAATCATGAAAAATGCTTGGAAGTTTTTTACATGTAAAACACTTTCATATATCTGTCTTTTAAATCACTTATTAGAATCCTTTTATTCTCTGTTTTTTCAAAGTTTTAACTTATTCAAGCCATGACTCTTTTAGGGCTAAGACACTCTGAAAATCTTATGCTAGACAGTAGGATGTAGTTATTATGTAAATATTTCCTGGAAATAAGGAAAAGGAAAAAAATGTCATCTAAAATCATGTCGGATTTTCTATGTATGATTCAAAAATTAGCATTAATTTTACTTTCTAAGCAGTTTGGAAGATTGAACCTGCCCTTTCAGATACATCCCTACATTACACAGTCGCAAATTGTAATACATCAATTCATTACCTCGAACCTTACTGGTAGGACTTATTAAGTTTTCAGGTTGCAATGGTCACATTGCCGATTAATAAAGCTAACCAATGACAGACCTTCCTAAAATCAGCTACAATTGTATAAGTGTAAAATGAGCTACAAGTGGAAACTAGACACGTCTTAAGAAAGACAATTATTATATTTCACTTATCTATATATGAACATATGTACTACACAATCAGGTGACAGGACCCACAAGTAATGATGAGGATAGTAAGCCATACCTTCCACCGTCTAATTCTATATTAACGAAGATGGATAGAACACAGTTGCTCGAAATATACTGGAGGTAAGCATGTTTGAACAATGGCATTAGTAAAATTAAATATCTAAAACAGTGGCACCTATAAAAGATAAAAGTAGAAATTATATTTTATAGCAAGAAAGTTTCTGAATTAACTCAGTAACTCACGTTCCGCAAAGAGAAAGAAAGTTAACAAACATTCGGTTATGTCACAGATAAATGAAAGTTTAATATAATGTAGTTAAATTTGTGTACGAGACAGCCTCATAGCTAAAATTTCCCATCGATCTGTTCATCGTTGTCATGTAAATTACATATCTTCTTCTGAAGCAGTTTTTGCTTTTTATCTTTTTGTTTCCTTCCAAATTGAACATCACTCCCATCTCCTCGGTTTGTCGTTGTTTCAATATTTTGCATGATAAAGTTCATCAGCAGAGGTATAAATGTCTTGCATCCAGGCTGAAAACCAACAGGTATATTTAGTTTTAAATAGCGCTACTAGGAGCTGGCTGTTTCAGCCGAAAGGGGAAACATAACTGGCTTAGATTGAAACCAGAAAAACACACGAAACGCCCTTTGGTGGGATGTCATATGGACATCTTTACAGGGGATAAAGGAAAACAAGACAGATGTATTATTAAAACATAAGTTTGGGGCCTAGGGGTTTTGTTCTTTTCTGCTGTAAAGTCCTGCAAGAACGAAACTTGAGAATCTGCCGAAATCCTATTTACTGCGTTTAGTGTTTCAGGAAACGGTTAAAGGTCAAAATGTCGACAAATATTATAAACAGATTGTAAAGAAATATAAAGTGATATTCGAAAGAAAACATACCCGAAAATATTGGTTATTCTAAATAATTCATGACATGCAGTGTCAAAGTCCAATATAAAAAGTCCTAAAATGGTTGTCCTTCTTTTCAAAAGACTATCTAAGCCAAAGCTACTGCTAATGATATATATACTTTCAATTCTTCTATTTTAAAATCACAATTGGAACATTGTTGAAACGTTCAGAGCCACCACTAGCCAATATACCTATTATACAACATGTAGGTACAATCGTATACCTTTTGTTTGATAAAACGCGGTCCAAAATAAAAAGGGAAAATCTTTTGTTTTCCTTTTTACGGTTTGAAGCCTTTCAGCAGCCAAAATACACTTCTATTTTGCTATTTTGACATGTTTTCTTCAAACAAGACATATTTCCGCTAACTTACCACGCTAAGTGTTTGATTATCAGCCAGTTCTGCTGAAAATCACAAGGCATTTTTTATTTTCAGTCTAGAAATGATCCCCTTATCAAAGTGTCGCTACGTAAATTCAAAACATCAAATTCATTTCGGCAGCTTTATCTACTGAAATATTTTGCAAGCAGATAATAGATGTTCGGGTGACTGAATACTTCCATTTTTGCTGGCAGCTTTTCTGACTTTTCGGTAGTTTTATATACCGAAAGGAGCACGAGCGAAAAGATTCAAAGTTGTTGCAAAGTTCAGATAACAATATAAGTCGGTAGAGGTCAGTTAATAAACACAATAAAAACACAGTTTAAGACAATGATACTTTGTTAATTGTGACCGTTCTTAGGAAAATAACATAATTTTAAAGATATGATATCTATTTCAGTATATGTATTACTCGTAAAAAGTGACCAAGTTTATGTATGGAACAGAATTACTGCATTTATTCCATCTTCTTTGATGACATTGGTACTTGCATTATGCTTGATTTCATCTTGTTTGGTGACATTGGAACTTGCATTATGCTTGATTCGATATTGCTTTTTGTCAGTGGAACTTGCGTTATGCTTAATTCTATCATTCTATCATTGGTTGTTGGTCTTTGAACTTGCATAACTTTTTATGCTTTAGACTATTTCATCGGCTGTGTTGGAAAAATCAAAATGTGATGTCATGTAGCTTAATGTATCATCCACTTTTCTTCATGCTCTATTCAAACTATTTAGGGATAAGTGCTTTTTGCATATTTGTCATTTGGAGTTAATCCAACTATATAGCATTGTCGGAGCCCACGGTGCACATTCCGTATAAATTACATTGTACTGTATTTATCAAGTTTGATAAATAACATGGGTTACAATGTACCGAGGATGACTCAGGTAAAATAAACACTGAAGTAAAATCTTTCACAAGGTTGTAGCGTTTGAGGATATTCTATTTATGATTTAGTCGATATTTTTGATATGCAAACAAAATATTGAAATAAACATCAAAACTTTGCAAAAATCTAGTCGCAAAATAGCGAGACCATCCGGAAAATAACGGGATGTACCGACAAAGCGCCATCTGTTGTCATAATATGAACACAAATATTGTGTGTTGACTCTGTTTCATCATGCCGCCAACCTGCAGCCATGAATGTTTATAATGAAAACAATTCAAATGATCTGGACGAAAACATTGATTTTGCAAAACTTTAAGCATTGCGGTTGCTAAAATGCACATGGACAGATGATTTGAATAATATTGCAGATTTAAATATTTAAGATATATTTGCAGTTAGAAAGAGTCAAGTCCAATACAGTATTCAGTATTAAATTCATAAATGACTTAAAATGAAGAAGGGTCTGATGGCAGATTATTTAAAGCTCTATAAGAATAACATGAAATGAACAATTTCATACACACTCTTGGATTTGAGCCACATAGTCAATCTAAAATGATAACTAGGCACCCTCCATCAGTGATTGGAAGAGATGACATACAAAATATGCAATTGGTTTTAGATGGTATTCTCATCAAGGCAGATCTTGAAGGTCGGAAAAGCAGTATGAAAATATCATTTGCACCTGACAACAAAACTGGAACAAATTCATTCAAACCAGAAACAGAAGTACCGTCAATTTCTAGCAGAATTTCCTGTCTTACATCTAAGAAAATCAAAGATAAAAATTCTCATAAGTGCATAAAAAGATGCTGGCCTACTTCACATTTTCAAATAAATAAAGTGATGAATTTTCAGTCAGTAGAACACACTGAAATTGTGCAAAATTCATAAGGCGCCTAACTGTAGGTTTTCAACTTTTATTTGCAAATTCCTTCAGAGTCCCACATCAACAGAACAAGATGCTAAATCAATTATTTCAATGCAGATTTCGAAAGAATCAGGCCAGACTATCATGATTTCATGAAAAGAGGTGAAAATAACAATGGTACATTTGCTCTGTATGTTGAAATTATGCGTCATTGTGAAGCGATATGTACAACTGCTTTTGCAGTTGGAACGAGTAGCAGACTTTTTTCCTGCAGCTAAAATTAATTAATAGTTTCAAGCTGCTGCTTTCAAGAATGTTAAGAGTTGAAAGCTGCTACATTCACTGATTCTGACACTGTTTCTATTTAGTTCACCTCTGTTTATTTATAGTGACTAACACACTGGTCATTAACAGTGCATAAAAAAAGAAAATATTTATAGACATTTAAGTGGTTATTGTGAAAAAACATATGAAAACGTAGCCGTTGACTTGTTGAAACATATCAGAATTCAAACCTTTTCATACTTCCATTGAGACTGTCTATATTTCATGCACCGAATTCAAAAGTCAATTTGACTCCTGCTTGAGCCAATATATTTATCTTGCATTTTCTCACAAAGTATTAATGGGATTGGCTTCAAACTTGGAATATAGGCTGTTGGTGATGAGTCTGAGAAAAGTGCACAAAAACCATTACTCCAGCTTACTTACATTTTGAATAATGTACCTTTACCATTTTTGCCTGTTCAAATTTAAATCGGGGAATAACTCAAATAGTGATGGCGACATCAACTTAAAACTTCACAGATAAATAGATCTCATTGAGAAGAAGTGCAGTGCTGAAAACCATAACTCTCTTTTGTTTAATTTTGGAATTATTAGCTTTTTAAATTGTTCATTCTTAATTTTTGTCCGGGGCATAATTCAAAAAGTATTGGAGGTATCAACTTGAAACATGTTCCCATCTCAATACCCTACACACAGGAACATCCTGACCGGATAGCTCACTCTGAGCAGTGGTTATCAGCATGGCTCATCATAGCTGATTAGCCAGTGCAGTTAAAAAGCAATAAAACCAGCCCTTTAGTATATTCCAACTGACCACATGTGGCTAGCATCACTCTTCTGTGTAACAGATGTTACTTGTTCTGCATGCATGTGATACATGCATGAAGTTAAGATAGCGTTTACTGTGATTTCTTCAGTGGATTTCCAATATCAAAAGGGGAGTTTAATAACATTTTCAGCATATATTTCTTGTTAAATATACAGACTTAATAATAAAGACACATCAATGTACAAATATATATGCATTCTTGTTTTAAAAAAAATACAATAACTCCATCGATATTAATACTCTTTTATCCAATGTAAACACATTATTAAACTGTTTTTCTGGAATAGCATCAAAGGGAAAAGGCAGTTTTTGCCAGGGAAGGAAAAGATTTCAATTGGTTAGTGATTTTCAACAAAATGTTGAAAATAAGTTTCATTACAATCCTCAAACATTTCATATTTTCATCAGTGTGTTTCAGTTATTAAGTTCTGCGCAAGAATAATATTAGCTTAACAGACTATTGGTATAAACACTAAGCATTGACTTCTTACAAAAGAAATACCCACAATTACAGATTAACAATTAATTATTAATCTTTGTTTTCCTGATGTGCAGATATCATTTTGTTAGCTCCATAGATTCCATGATTTACAAGTAAAGTTTCTTTTTTCAGATGTAACAATAGAGATGGCCTTCAATATAGTCAAAATAATTCCTGTGACGTCTTGAGCAAATTCTGAGATATTTTTGTTATGGGTCAGAATCTACGCGGAGGCAAGATATTGACCCATACAAAAAATTACACAATATCTCGACTTGCGTACAATTAGTTGGAATAGCCTTCAATATACCTGCACTTGCAGGTCTACACATTCTAACTGAATATCAAAGATATATCAGTTTGCATTATTTTCTCGGAGTTTTGAAACAGAATCATAAACCAAAAGACAAGCCTTTTAAAAAAAATTAACATAGAGAGGGGATTGAAAAACAGCACTTGTATTATTCAGAATGTCCCCTGTATTTCAGTTACTTCCATGATTGAATTTGCTTGCTCACATTCCAGTCATTTCAACATTTGTAACAAATAGTTGACCAAATTCAGAGTAAAATTGTTATAAATAGTACAAAGTTGATGATAATTTAGTTAAAGAACTGTATGAATTAATAGTTAATTAGACAAACCAATTATCAGCATTAACAAAGAACATTACAGAAACACTGAAATCAACGAGGATAGTTACTCTTCGATATGTGTCATATATAAATCGCACTACAATAAATTGAAATGGGAAAAAGATTTGTCTTTTCGAGAAGCACTTTACAGATGCTTACACTGTGGACATCAGTGACGATAAAACTGTACTGATAAATGTTAAATGAAAACTGATAAAGGTTTAAGGTCTGGACAGTTTTAGTGATAATAGTATTACATATGCAGAAAAAGGAAAGGAATGTTTACATCAAGATAAAGATATGCTTGTTGCCTTGAGAATTCAGTAGAAAGTTATTATAAAATCACATGTGATTTTTATTAGTCAGTTTTAATATCCATAAAAATGATTGAATTACGTTTTAAAAAGTTGACGGATTGTGTACTTCTTACCAACTGATGGTAGAAAGTCTAGTTTAATTTAGAGAAAACTGCTGCCAAGAAAACAAAACGCTGCAACATGCATTCGCTTTGACTGGCACATAACAATTAAATCGCAACTATAACCATTAATTAAATGAATGATATTTATCCACACTCTACAGGATGATATCTTTGTGAATAAACCGATGAATGCCTGCAAATAATCAATTTGAAGGAAAATGTTTAATCGTGTATTTACTTTTTACAAAAACGCCCCGTTGAATCGATGGCGTGAAGGCAAAGTAAGATAGCATGCATTATTTTTCTGTTGCTTTTCGTTCATTGACTATGTTTCTGTAGTAAAAGACATATCTAAATATACAACTCAAAATTTGATAGGGATTACTTTTTATTTCTTAAATATCTTTTCAATGATATCCTCAAGATAACTGATTTTTTCTTATACGTGTAGTTTATTCATATGGCAAAGCCGACCTGTCCAGCAGATTTGGATTGTTTACCTGTACATGGCACGAGATGCACGGGAAAAGCGATACCCCTGGTAAAATGTGGTGCTCCGCGGGGATGTACCTTCATGTACACATCCGTTTTATTCAGACTTCGCTTGTGCATGGTAACGTTTATATCGAACCTAGCACTGGTAATGGCAAATCTATGGCAAAGACGGCTTATTGACGATGAGGAGATGAATAGGGGGTAGGGATGCTTGAGGCTGGGCGTTCCTAACGGCACGTGGCAGGTGTCCTTGGGTGTCCCAGAGCACCGTTGCCAGGATGTGGCGACGGTTTCAAACATACGGGAATGTCACGCATAGGCATGGCGGAGGGCGTCAGAGGTCCACAACTCAGCCTGACGACCGGTTAATTGTCGTTCAAGCGCGACGTCAACGCTTTGTTACCGCTACTGCCCTCCAAAATGACTTCCAGAATGCCACTGGTGTAAGACTTTCCGCTCAAACCATAAGGAACCGTCTTCATACAGCTGGCATGAGGGCTAGAAGGCCAGCAATCTGAATCCCATTGACGCGAAACCACATCCAGGCACGTCTTCAATGGGCCCGCAATCACGCCAGGTGGACGCTGCATGATTGGACCCCAGTGCTGTTCACTGACGAGTCTAGATTTTGTGTGTACCAAGCTGAATCACAACAAAAATTTTACCATTCAATCTTATGTAGTAAATATACACATTCTTATAAGTGATCCTTATCAAATTTTTAGTAGTACACTAACATCAACATATCTTATTAATATTAGATTTTGAGAGTTATGTTAATCCGAAGAAGAAAAAAAACAGGAGGAAAACAAATTAGCTCATTTTCTTCCCTGAGTAGGCTTACATAAAATCAGCAGCTCCCTTAACATTTTAAGAATTACTTTTAACTGAAAATTGAAACGATACAGTGTGTTCAGTGTTTTGTCGGAAAAGAGAGTAAAAGTAAGATGAATAAATGAAGTGAAATGGGACGAACAGATGATCGAACACCCTTTGCTTTTCCAAGTAACTCTAGTTTTAGAAATAACATGAAATATATAATTTTTTTTATACAAAATGAGGAAGTCCTAAGCCGGACGTCTAGTTTAACTCTACGTTAATCTACCTTAGGTCTCGGGCAAATTTTAGTTTTAATTTACCCCGTTGTTACACATTTTTGACTGTCATCCACCGGTCTTTATAGGACTATGTTATACCTTTTAACCTTATTCAAAAAAAGAAGAAGAAAGAGAAGAAAAAAGTCTGCTAGTTATTAATAAACTAAAATGTTTACAATTCTATGTTTATTCATGAAACAAACAAAAAATGACGCTCAAAGAGATGGAAATATCAATTATGATTTGATTTCAAGAACAATGAAATTATTATATATATTTGCAACATTTGGACTTAAAAGCATTATTCAAATGATTGCATAAACGAAAAACATGGACGGACGCCAGAGAACTATTTTGTCGGTTTTGCTTCCTTATTAAAACTAAGCAGTTGTTTTCTCTCTTATTCTATTTACTTTAATTGTTTTACAAGAGTGTTTCTCTAGTCATTTCGAAAGAGTCACAATGAGCCAAACTTCTATTCAAACGAAAAGAGTAAGTGTTCAGGTAACTGTTATTTTTTCATAAAGGTATTGTGCAGACCAAATAGATTTTATAGAATACAAAAAGAAGTGATGAAACTGAATGTTAGTGGAATTTGCTGAATTCAAATGAAGACTTATTTACTTACTTTTACAATAAACAAGTCAAATCGAATATTTTTTCATTTTAAATGTAGTTTCTCTGTTATAAAACCATTAAGCATTGTTAATACATGAACATAGGACATCAGTTATTTCAATTATGAAAACTACACGGTAAACCTCTTTTATATAAAAATGCCTAGCGTGATATAAAACTTGTATAACCTCTTCGGTCCCACGCTGAATTTTCGATACATTTGTAGCTATGAATAAGACATTTTTGTTCGAATATAAATAACTTTATTTCATTTTAAAAATGTTAGTTAGTAGTCCACTGAAACCTGTTGTAATAATACTGAAGCGGATGATCTGGTAAGAGTTAAGTTCAAAACGAAGTGGTTAGCGGACAATTCCAAACCTGTTTTCATCCGTTATATCGATTGAAGTAATTGAAAACAATGTTATATTTCATTTTATTTTATTATGTATTATTCAGATTGCTGTAGGGGAATGAGAAAGAAAAACTGTCCACCTCGGAGTTATTGGGAAGCAAAGAAAAAAGACATTCAGCTAAAAGCAGTGGGGTCAGGTTAGCACTTTCAGCAGAAAGGATAGTGCGACCATTAATTATAGTGACAAACAAAAGATCTTTACTATTTCATTTGTAAGTTTACTTTTGTTGTGAGTGGTGACACAATTCTGCTGGAGAATTTTCGAAAGAACAATATAATAGATATGTGTTGTACGTACTTTAGTAATAAAATTATAAAATTAGTTAATATAATATCTGACAGAAACTGCGTCATCCTTTAATAACTGTTAAAGATTTGTCAATGCTTTTGATTTCCAACTTGCAATGTATGTTTATATATTCCAGGGGCTTATATGTATAACTGAGATAAAAGCGTGTGTGATTGTCTTCGTGTTTCAAGCTGTCGATCGATAGCATATTTCGAGGGTAGTATATAACATTTTTTTGTCTTTTAGAAAATAATAAAATGTGAAAAAGCAAAAATACGACAATGCAACAAAGCGAAAATGTAAAAATGCAAAAATGCGAATAAGCGAAAACACGAAAAAGCAAATATGCGAAAATGCAAAGACACGACTAATAAAAAGCGAAAACACGACATATTTTATTTGTCACACATTTTATGTGTCGTATTTTTGTCTAATTTTGTCGTCCTTTCGCTTTTTCGCCTCGAGAATCGAAAATGCGAAAACATAAAGATACGACAAAATTTGATTTGTGGTTTCTTCGTGTTTTCGAATTTTCGTGGCGTAAAAGCGAAAATACGACATGGCATAAATCAGCCTCTATAAAACAGCTTGTCACTTGAGTTCTCAAAACCATACAAAAATTGCTCAATTCTGTGTGATTACAATTGAAAGTAATTAGGGAATAGTCTGTGTCCGGGATATACGATAGTCAAACAACATTTTTATCTACACAAGTGTCAACCTTTTAAGTGTGAAGCGAGAAAAAAGTGCAAACACGGCAAGAATTATTGATCTAAAGATGTGCATCATCGCTTGAAAAACTGGTATGATATGTTCACATTGTCACTTGTAATTAGATAATATCCCATTAGTATAAATATTTGTGATTTTTTACAAGTAATACATAAAACTCAAATAGATATCATTTCTTTAAAATTATGTTATTTTCCTAAGAACTATCACAATTAATAAAGTATCATTGTCTTAAACTGTGTTGTTGTTGTTTTTATTAACTGTTTAATAATCGAGACATCTACCGACGAATATGATTATCTGAACTATGCAACAACTTTTAAACCTTTTGCTCGCGCTCCTTTCGGTATATAAAACTACCGAAAAGTTACAATAGCTGCCAGCAGAAATGGAAGTGTTCAGTCACTCAAATAGTAATTATCTGCTTGCAAAATATTTCAGGAGAAAACGGTGCCGAAATGAATTTATAATAATCTTTTGGATTTACTTCGCGACACTTTGATAAGGAAGTAATTCCTAGACTGAAAATAAAGAATGCCTTGTGATTTTTAGCACAACTGGCTGTAAATCAAACACTTAACGTAGAAAATTAGCGGAAATGTGTCTTTTTTTAAGAAAAACATGTCAAAATAGCAACATATAAGTGTATTTTGAATGCTGAAAGGCTTCAAACCGTAAAAAGGAAAAAAGATTTTCCCTTTTTATTTTGGACCGCGTTATATTAAATAAATTAATCAAAGTCTTGCATATCGCACCTCACGTTAAAGTTATATACTTAAGTAAAAGCTGAGATTGGTGTTATTGCAGATACATTAATACTGTGCAAGTTCTTTGTCGAAATCAAAATAGAATGGGGCCTCTACGTGACGGTGGAAAAAACATTTGCGTGAATGATTTGTATGTGCCTAGAAAACCGTGTCTTGTGTATTCGTTTGGGTAGGTTGTATATAAATCAATAAATAGAAATGCACAGTACAGTTATGACCTTTGTCAGAAATGAAATGTCCATAAAGAGTTAAATGCAACGAATACGTGTATTAACAATAAACGTTTCGAATTGTCATATATTTACATCTGTTCTTTAAAGAGAATGTGACATTAAAAGAAATTCATTTGGACCTGAATATCAATTAAACAGTATTTTTTTGTCGCTAACTAGTTGTGTTCTTGCACAAATTTCCACATGACAGAGTTCGGGATAAAGACCAGACTGGGAAGTCCTGATTATAATGTTCGACCCTGTGAAAGAATTCTTGATAAAACTCGCGTCAAGCCCATCATGAATGCATGAGTGTTTTTGTTTGTGGTTGTTTGCTTAATGATAAATAAGAGCAAAAGAAAAGACAAATGCTACAACCATCTGTGTTTATTGCATTAATCATCAGACAGTTTATTGTTTGAATTTAGCTGTATAGGAACCACATATGTCACATATGTTAATGGTATGTATTTTGTCTGAATCTATATTGCTGATATTCATTTTTATTTGTTCGTTACACAAATATTTTTCTTTCCAGTTCAAATTTTAAATTTGGTTTTGAGGAAGATGTGATACGAAGTTACAATTGTGAGGTACATACGTTTGACCCTAGGTAATACTTTAAAAGATCACGATCGGCGGTAGTCATGAGAAAGAAATAGTGGGCTCGGTTGCTCAGCCACCTAAGTTGCACTTTATTACTATTGTATCGCATATATTAGTGACAGTCATGTATGATATCTCAATAAGTAGGGTTATTGATATATTAATAAAAACAGGTCTATCTTTAACATACCTCAGTGCATTAATGAATAGAAGACCTATCAACACATTAACAGAGGCACAGATAGTTTCTTGAAACTTTCCAAGTACCACTTATTTGAGTTTATAGTGAAGCAGTTAGACGGATGAGGGTGAAAGGTCCTATATATATTGTGTCAATTAACATAAGAAAGGTGCAACAATTAATTTTTAAGTGCCTAGCGAGTCGCGTATGCACTGAGAAGCAAGAAAAGCTTAAATAAGCTACTGAATATCACGTTGATTTGAAGAAAAAAATGCTGACTAATGCATCAATAAGTTTTGGAATTACAAAAGTAAAAACAGTACTAAGAGTGAAAGAATAGTTCATGAAGTTTATTTAACATAACTTGCACATTTTTTTAAAGTTATTTGATTTATTTACAGTAAGCCAGTAGGTGAAAGACATATTCCAAAGGGGATACATTTTCATCTGATTGGACTTGGGAACCAATCTGTACAGGATAAAAATGGATGGAAAATGGAAACTCTGTCTTCTATAAGAAAACAACTTCAACATTCAAACGTACGAAAAAAGTTGGTTTTATTTAAACCATTTATCTCCATATATACATCTGGTGTATGCCTTTATTCCTCATAGGATTATAGAGAATAGTTGTTTGTTTTCTTTTGATAATTATTTTTACGAATATATATTCAATGAGTTGATGGAATAGATATAGAATATATATAATTTATCGTTTCTCTACGTGGTATATTCCATATCCGCTTGAAACATTCACTGTTGTATTTTATGCAAGTTGATGAACATAAATATACATTGTAGATCACTAGGCAACACCCGTTTAAGGATTTTTTGTTCTTCAACTGAAATACACTAAAACCTAAAATAACAATATACATGTGTCTAACAAAAGTAATTGTATTTGTTTGGTATACATATCATTCATATTTACTACGATACGTTTTTATTATTTATTTCAGTTTATAACCAGAACATTTCTTAATATACTTATATTTATCATTTATATATACTCATTATTTATCATTTCAACAAAGTCTATTACCGAAGACTTAAAAACTGTATTTAAGTTAAGAATTGTATCACTATATTTCCGCCCTATTTATTCCATTTTTTAAAATATTTTTCAATATGTTTATATAATTATCTTTAATACAACTTTTTAAAAGAAAACTATCTTAAATGTTTCTTTTAAAATCTTTTATGTATGTGTATATGAATATAAATTATTTATGTTTCTGTCAATATATTACAGAGAATAATAGATATTCTGAAGATTGGCATAGAAGGTGGAGAATGGATGGCCTTGAAGGAAATGTTTCTGTCAGGGGTATTGAGCAACGTTAAACAAATATGTATTGAACTACACTTTGCGTCAAATTTTGAGAAGCAATTGTCATTTAGAGAAGGACTAAATATTTTAAGGAGGTTATACGAGGAAGGTTTCTACATATTTATGAGGGAACATAATTTAGTTTGGATTCACAGAATTAACGGAACATATCCTATTATAACACCGTTAAATGAAATCTCGCTTATAAATATAAATTTTAACAAGTCATTAAGTGCATTTTAAGATATTCTTTATTGTCTTGGGTAATATAATTCACTTTGGAAATGGTTATGATATGTTTATATAAAAACTTTGGGGAAAAATTGCCAGGAAATTTTAAATAAATATTCTCGGGTTATTATTATTATTATTATTAATTTATCGGTTTGAACGAAATGATCCGGGATGGGTTCCCTTTATTTCCAGGAAGTTTGTCGCAAGCTAAAACATGCACAGAGTTTCTTCCCATTACATATCTATAATAATGACGTCACACACGTGACACACCGATTTCTTTTTAAGATCCTCATACCGACAGTGAAAGTAATGGAGGAAACAGTTCTAAATAAGTGCGTTGTAATAAATGTGTTACTAAAAACAGTTATCGTTATTTTCCTTTTGAATGTCATCATTACAGGCAATTATTGTCTCTGTCACAGTGTGGCATTAGCAGTGAACAATTTACATACTCTATTTAAAATTTTCCGAAAAAGTATCTTAGCCGACACTCTCTCATATAAAGCTTTGATCAAAGAGAGATACGCATTAAGCATTAAGAACTGTAAAATTTACTATTTCTTATGAATACCGATGGAGAGTTGAAATCCCTGTTATAGTCAAAGTCATATCGGACAGACAGTCGACCTTACTATTGTTCCTTGGAAGGACCAGTACTTGACAGATACTTGACTAGTACTTGATAAGGTCGGAGGAAATATTGTTCAATCTCTAGAGGTCACTTCGTAACATTTTTTCGTATTAAAAACTCAGATTGATTTTCTTAATGAATTTCAATAAGAACCTAAACTAAAGATAGAACTAAAACTTGTGGTCATGGAGTAAAAATCTTGAAACACACCAGAGGATGTATGTTGACAAAAATCTTATTTATTCTTGTTAGAAGCTGTCTACTTTAAAACTAGGCTAATCAGGTTAAAATATATCACCATTCAAGACTGAAGGAACAATAGTGTATTTTTAAGATGGAAAAT
This sequence comes from Cyclina sinensis, assembly GCA_012932295.1. Taxonomy (NCBI): domain Eukaryota; kingdom Metazoa; phylum Mollusca; class Bivalvia; order Venerida; family Veneridae; genus Cyclina; species Cyclina sinensis. The sequence goes on from JAAONU010000005.1 coordinate 30,051,725, forward strand.
GCGTGACACTTAAAGAGCGTATATTGACAAGTATATTAGTACGACTGACACAGTGCTCTGGGCGTTTTGAGCATGATACAGGCTTATAAAATCTAGTGCTATTTTACAAGGATATGAAGAAGAGAACTCTTTTACAGGATTGAAGAAAAAAACGAATTTTCCAGGAAATGCTTTAAAAAACCGAATACTTTTTAAAGGTTTCGGAATCTGTGAAATGTTTTACAGGGTTTTGAAAACAGGTATTCGATAAAGGATTTAAGATAACCGAAAATCCTATTAAAGGGTTCTCAAAACTGTGTCCTCTATGACGCATTTCAGAAAACCTAGTACTGTATGTCAGGATTCTGAAAACCGGATATTCTGTAATCAGCACTTACGCAAAACCTCTTTATGTCTTTGAAAATCGGGACAACTTACAGTATTTAACAACAATAAGAAGAAAACCATTTATTTACATATTTATATTTATTGTATACTTATAAATGAAATATTGAGAGCGTATTTTCATTTTCCCTATTTTCACTTTAAAAATTTATTTTTCGCTGCAGTGAAACATATTTTCCGTATTTTCACTGGTGTTTTGCCGGTCTACTTTCTTCTAAATTCAGCCAGTACACAAAATTAAAAGGGAATTCTTTCGAATGATCAGGTCAAAAAAGAGAGAAAGTATATAATAAACAGAAAATTCAATTTTGTTTTCTAAAAATACGGGATTTATTTTCATTGAGTGGTATGAAAATAAATATTACACAAGTGGCGATAGCCACGAGTGAAATATGATAATTTTTCATACCACGGGCTTTTCTTTTTATAGAAAAAACTTGAATATCCTCCATATATTGTCTGTATTTTGCGCTTTTAGGTTTACAGTAACTGATTTAAAGTCAGAGTGAAATATTATATATACATGTATTGATAGTTTTTATTTAGCGAAATTAGATAAAGGTAAAATAGACAAATATGAGGCACCTTTCTGTGAACAAGTGACCCTCTCGTCGTTTAGATTTTTTTGTGCGATAAACTTGTTTATGTGTTCGGGTTTGAGACTTTTTCGCTGAAGTGCATACTTGAGCCAGTTTGTTTTTTACGTTTTATTTTTGTTTACAATATTTATTTTTTTGGATTTACCTTGATTTTCGTTCGTTTTAAAATATTTCGATTTATAAAACTTCTCGAATAAATATAGAAATATGTGTGAGTTTTGTTGTTTATTTCTTAAAAACGTTACAGTAAACCTTTATTATGTCTTGCTAAATTGTGAAGAAGAGTATATGAATAACAATAATGATCCGCAACTTCAACAATGGTGTGTTGAACTTAGTACTTTTTCTAAATTACAAAGTTACAATGTGTTTAAAAGTGAATTTAGGCAAGAGAAGTATTTAAGTTGTGTTAATAATATGAAACATCGTAAAATGTTATCAAGGTTTAGATGCTCTTCACATAAACTAGCTATAGAAGAGGGTAGATATAGAAATATTGAAAGAAACGAACGTTTATATACCAAATGCAATATGAAACAAATTGAAACTGAGTATCATTTTTTATTAGCATGTCCGTATTATAATGACTGAGGAAAACATGCTTACCGAGATATTATTGCTCATGGTCTAATATAAATAAATTTATATCAATAATGAAATGTACAAACGGAAATGTTATTGTTAATTTAGCAAAATTTGTAAACTTAGCGATGCAACTAAGAAACTAGTTGATAAATTTTGTTTGAAATATTGTATAAACACTGAGAAACATGTCTAGTATATTCTATTTACCATACTTTTCTGCGCTGTATGTTGTACCGCCAAAATGTTACTTGGCGATGAACATGTATATATTTTTGCCAATAAAATATTTGACTTGACTTGACTTGAGTAATTACAGCTAATTTCAAAACTTCTATAAAAGTTCCCTTCGATATCTTTTCATATCATGAAGTGAGTGGTATTAATAGATAAAATGTTTGTAATTATATTTCTGTAGTTTAATTAATTGAGTGTTTTGAAGTTTGTATCATACAACTTTTATAAGTGGTATTGATAATTGAGATACAGCATTAACACAATCGAACAACTCATGATAGAAAGTTTTGTGAGAAAGAAAAGATGAGATACAATGAAAATTGCAATTCTGCAAAACACTCAGAACATGCATTTGCTTGGTCTGTAGCCATTTTGAAGGATTGTATTTCAGCTGTACATAAAGATTCTTAAAATAACTATTAATTAAGAATTAAGCTGGCTGTATACAGCGAAACCAAAAAGGTGGTGGCAGTGAAAATAATCACACCGAAAGGCTACTGCAAGCTGTGGGGAATGTTAAAAGAGGATCTTATTTGTGACAGGTATTTCAAAAACAAGATCATATCACATTTTTCATTCCCAAATCTTTCTTGGTAACCTCATTTCTGTTAAAAGTGTAATGTTACATTTCTTACTGAGGCAAGCACTGAATTAAAGTGTTTTGGAAAGAATGTGTAACGTTGACTTTATTTTGCAATTCCTAGATCTATACTAGTAGACAAACGGATATGGGAATATGTCAAAGCGTTTTGCATCAGGACAGATAACTTGAGAACAGAACTTCCCGTTCTGTTCCGTTCTGACACCTTGAGTCATATTGAGTAATATACACAAGTTCATTCAACACTTTTACCCTGTATATAACAATGGAATAATGAGCATATTAAGTATCCAGTTACGTTTTGTCGCTAGCTATTTGGGTCTTTATTTTTTTTAATTTTGTCATCTTAGTACTATAAAAAGTTATAAATATCCTAGAAGTATCTGGAACACCATCAGAGATATTCAAATGTCATTTTGAAAACATATATACTGGCATTGTATTTTCTGTATCTGTAAATTCTTGTATGATAAAATATTGCAGTGCTCTATGCTTGAAAAAGATGTGTCCCTCAAGTGACTGAAAGTGTTAACAAGTGGTCTATAGAAATTACATGTTTAACTGGATTTTTTTTCTAAAAAGTTAAAGTTTAAATTTATTTACCCTACACATTTACAAATGTCACTACAATTACAATATAGGTTACTGTTGACTTGTTTATTGGTTATATTTTTGCTCAATAAATCTGACTTTTCTGATATAAATGTTCTTATAGTTAAAGTAATCTCTATTTTTGTGCTTCCAGATGGTTCTTTTAAGATGTATTTACTTTTGTATTTTAGTGTGTTGTCAGTACAAACTATGGAGATTGTAAATTAGCCTATACATTGTAAAGTCTTGTATTTCAATTGCAATTTTTAACATTCAAGTTTGCCAGAGAGTCAAGTATTCATAGCAAAGGTATGAAGAGAATAAATTAAGAAAACAACATTCTTCCTTGTTCTTTGTTCATCATATCAATACAAATCTGTTTGCCCTCCAGGCAACAACCAGGCTACGATCATGTGCTCGTGTCAGAGAGATAGAAAATCTATGTCTCCGCTTGTGTGCATATGCTACACAAATTAAAAAAAATCCATAAGCATTTCAGAGTTACAAAAGACAAGTCCTAACTGTGTACGTCGTACATACCTTTTACATTTTAAAACTCCGTGTTTGGTTTTCAAGTGACCACGCAGTCCAGAAATAGTAGAGTACATTTTATCACACTTGTCACACTGATATATAATATTTGTTCCTTGACACTGATTTAACACTGTTATCCTTAATACGACTAGATGGCACACTAGTACTAGAATCATCGTCCGAATCAACTTCACTGCAAGTGTATTCCCCTAATAAATCGGTCAAATCTAGAGCACTAAAAGCTATAAAGTCGCTCCTGCCATATACCATATTTAATAGAAATCGTAATTATTAAAAAATGTTCAAGTAACGTCACCGAGTCACGGACATATTATGAAGTAATATAACTGCGCTAGTCAAGGAACGCTAGAGTTAACTTCAATAAGCAAATTTCACGAGAACCAGATAAATGTCGGCAAATTAATTAAGCATATCGATTAATTAAAAAGGTCTGTACTCAATAGATTTTCAATTTTATAAAACTGTTAATTTTTAATATTAACTTATTAACTTAATAGGCCGGCTACTTTGGCGGCGAAAATAACTACTTAATTATACAATTATTCTATAATTGGCTTTCTGTGAAGAAAGGTGTTAAGAATTAATTAAATGAACAATTAAAGAATATTTAACAGACATTTGAACGGTATAACTGATACATGTTAGGTGGCCTTTTCGCCAGTTTTCGATCCTTTCGGTTCGATATATCAAACTTTCCGATAGTTATCTGCCTCTCCGTCAATTTCGTAGACAAGGCACAGAAAACCGATAATCTACAGTAGTTAGATAGGCGGTTTCTAGTTTCTGTTATATGTTATATAAGGTCTCTGGTTGGACATGTGCTGACTTTTTGCCGAATATTGTGGTATAAAGGAAATATACATTAAAACCGTGTCTCTAAGTGCTATTTCATCATGATATTAAATAGGAATTTCAAATATTCTAAATATATTTTAGTCTTTATTATTATTTTACTTTCCGTTTTTTCACTTCTGAAAAAATCAACTGTCACTCAGAGAAGTCGTTTAAAGGTGAGATTATTTTTATCAATTATTGTATTCAACGTAAATGTTTTCTCTACAAATTAAATTTGAAAACAATGCTCGAAATAGAATTTACTGAAGTTATAAAGTGTGTGTGTTTCCTCACCGTACAATAGGCACCTAGATAGACCTGAGCCATTTTGTGAGGTGTTTCTTCGGGATAAACTTGACGTGTCAAGATAACCAGTGTATATCGAGATTTAATGTGGTTTCGAGTTGAACTTGAGATTATAATTTTGAAACGGTACCAAATGTAAAACTGAACCTTATGTAAAGCGCTGGAAAGGGTGCCATTATGTGACAATATGTTACATCATGCCTATTTCCCAAACCGTGGCAGTAAAAATCATTGTTAAATGTTCATGAATAGAATATTTTGATCTGTGTCATTTATGATGTTCATAATGAAATATCTGGAAAGCATGAAAAATTTTTAACACATGCATCTTCAAAAAGTCGGAATAAAGATGTCTAAACTAAAGAAAAAAATCAAATAATAAAAAATGATTTCGGGTAATTCTAATTCAAAGCTATCACTGACTCCGGATAATGTTGTTATTAATTAAAAAAAAATAGTGATGTAGACATGTGAAGTTTCGTTCTCTTACTAATTACATGATACACTCGAAAGATCATAATCATCTGTCTATAGAGTATAATTTTTCTGTTCTTTTTAAAAAGAATTTAGCAAAATATTTCTAGATCTACTTCCTCACAATACAACTGAATACACAATGCAGTGTAATTCAGTAAGGTTAATTTTAAAAAATGACCGAATAACAAAAATCATACTCTTTCCTATCTTTTAGTTTATATGCAAAATAAAACAACATTTTTATAACAAACAGCAAATACTTCGCTTCAAATTTGTTGAAAATAATTCTACTGCCTCATAAGCAATCTTTTATAAAGATAATAGTAATTTGAAATCTTTAATATATGACTGGGACTCATATTGTGATAACTTCGAACGTCCCTTTCTTTGGCCATGTGTTCTCTGGCTCATTTTTTTATCGTTTTCAAACAACTCGTGCAATAAATCCCGTATTTTATAAACACTCATTTAGAATCATCTATTTCATATTACTCGCACACCAATCCGCATACGTTTTTCAAAAAAAAAGTCAATAAAGAAGACTAAAACTGTCCCTTCCTAGCGAAAGGAAACCACGAATATTATATTTATGGGTTGTGTATTTCATTCGTAAACTCTTAAAAAAAGTCATTTTCACTTACGGGTTCGCCTCTGGTGAATATAATATTGGGTACATTCTTAAGAAAAAAACATCTCGAATATACACTGAAACAAAAAACTTTTCTAATCTTCTTTCATGCTTTTCAGCAGTTTACTGGAATATATGGATAGATTATATCCTGATTAAATCTCGGTGCTGTGTGAAATAAAAAAAATACAAATTTCACTGTTTTACTATGTTTGAGACTGGTTTGAACGTTTCCTTTCTAAATGTTACTTTTGGTAAGCAAAAGGAGAAAAATACACCGATCTTACACAAAAACATTTATATATTCTATTTGCAGTATTTTTCAAATGAAACAAATGACCATTTTGCATAAGGTCTCTTTCGAACTACTTTCAAATCAGCGATGTTTTTCAATTATCTTATTCTTTTTACTGATTTCCGTGGCAGACCAGCGTTTTTTCACCGCATTCCTGCTTTATCTCAGCCAAAACTACTGGTAACATTGGAAACGTTGATGATGTATTTTTATATTTTATTGAGTACGTTGACTGAACGGTAAGTTATTGTTCTGTCTGTTTGAATGAACGCAACGTCCACTTACCATATACCTAAACCCATTTTTGATAACACGTTCTGGCTTCGTATCTGTCCAGCATTACCAACTCCTTACCTTCATCACTGCGCTACCCTACATTCGGACTACACCCACTTCTGTAATTTTTATATTTAATTATTTTTTGTTCAGTCACTGCTCCTTCCCTTTTCGAATGTTTCAAATATTACATAGTGAAAACGCGGAAAGGGATCGATGACCGTCAGTCAAAGTATACCTTTCACAATACACCAGCTGTCCTCATAATTCTTTTAGTTTTAAATCCATTAATCATCTGGCGAAAACTCCATAAATCAGCAATTCTAAAGGTTTCATATTATGATTTTTAAATATGTAGCAGTAATTTATATCTTGTGCTTAAGTTTTATATTTGATGCAGATCTGGTTTTGAATAATTAAACATGCACTAAAGTTTCTAAGAAATGGTGAATTGTTCAGAAAATGTAACAATTTATCTATGGTGGCCCTAACAACTATCTAAGGCTATTTGTAAAAGCTTGAGTAGTTTCTAAAAAGTATTTTTTGAAAACCTGGATTGCTATCTAAAACAATATATTTAAAAATTAATATGCCATATTTTACCAGTCCAAGTTTAGCGTCATCTGCCGTGCAAACTAGCATGTTATGTAACTCTTGACTAAAATCGTTTTCAAATAAATCTCAATTTTAAATTTGTAGATAGAAACCTTTTAGTAAAAGATTTAGCATTCATATTGTTACGCCATCATGTCTGAAAAAGAATCAATAATCACTAATTCGGCTAGTTCTATATATATATTTTTAAATGGTTTCTTTCTGACTTTTGACGGTTATTATAATTGTTTAAATGCAAACATTTTTAGAAGAACGTGTAATTTTGACAATTCTAAACGATCATTTATAACGCCTCATAAGCAATCTTTTATAAAGATAATAGTAATTTGAAATCTTTAATATATGACGGGGACTCATAACGTGATAACTTCGAACGTTCCTTTCTTTGGCCATGTTTTCTCCGCCTCATTTTCTTTTTCGTTTCCAAACAACTCGTGCAATAAATCCCGTATTTCATGAACACTCATTTAAAATCATCTATTTCATATTACTCGCACACCAATCCGCATAAGTTTTTAAAAAAATGTCAATAAAGAAGACTAAAAACGCCCCTACCTGGCGAAAGGAAACCACGAATGTTATGTTTAGAAATTGTTTTCAGAATCGTTCAATAAACAGCGCGTAATCAAGGCGTCACTACATATGATCGGTGCACTGACTTGTAAAGGAAGAAAAAAATACATAAAAAGCATAGATTTTAATCTGTTCAATTTAGTCCTCAAACTGTCCGACATCCGACCAACATGTTCTGACATCATTTCTTTTTCGTCGTTTTAACCATTATTGTGTGACTCTGGTGTCTGTTATGGTCATGATCAATTTGATCTGTCTAAGGTCACGTGACTAATTAAGTGGCCGTAGTTTAATCGCATTTAGTGAAAGTAACTTCTGGTTAAAATGACCGTTTGTGTTTATCAAGTATTAGCATTTCCAAAAAAAAAATGCTTGAATTCGCCGTTCAGCCATGTATATGACGTCTTATCCATAGATGAATGTATTCATTGATTTGATAATTTTATAACATGCTTTGCAGTGAAAAGCGAAGTTAGATCTGATAATTTTCACACAGTAATAATAAAGCAGATGAAGTATACATTGTAGTTTTTATTGTAGCTGGGCTATTTTTGAAAGCGGATGATTTGGCTTCTTTATGAAAAGCATGCCAATATCTTTATACATCATGTTAAAATTTGCAGCATTAAAAACCTTGTAAATATTGCTTTGTTGTAAACCAGTCTACGCATAATTAATTAGCTATTTGCGTAGGTTTTTACTTTATTTATCACTAAAAAAAAGGTTTACTTAACAAAAGCTAGATACTATTCTTCAATATCATAAGAATATTACATGTAAAATTTAAACAGAATAAATTTTAGGTAAAAAAATACGATATTGCCCTGACCCTAAACAAGCATATATTAAACACGGATATACCCTGATCAAACTCCTCGCACCAGGTACGTCACGCTTTGCTACTTAACTGTACTGATCAGGGGAAGTAACCGCTGCGGGGAGTTTGTATCCTGATTAGAATCGCCCGGAAGCAAGCATTTATTTTTTGTTTCTTTAAGTGCAAGTTTTGGAAAAACCAAACAAAACATACTCTTGTAACTTCCAGTTAATATGACCGTTTGTGTTTTATAAACAATTCTATATTGACTTGTTTTAGCTCTTTGAATTTCAGAACTGTTCGTTAGCAGCAGATGATTGTGATACTTAAGTTGACCCTGTTTTTGGGTAAATGTTTTCTTAGAAAATGAAAGTACATCTTTAAGTCTCTCTTTTTGTTAAAGCACTAAATCATGAAAAATGCTTGGAAGTTTTTTACATGTAATACACTTTCATATATCTGTCTTTTAAATCACTTATTAGAATCCTTTTATTCTCTGTTTTTTCAAAGTTTTAACTTATTCAAGCCATGACTCTTTTAGGGCTAAGACACTCTGAAAATCTTATGCTAGACAGTAGGATGTAGTTATTATGTAAAAATTTCCTGGAAATAAGGAAAAGGAAAAAAATGTCTTCTAAAATCATGTCGGATTTTCTATGTATGATTCAAAAGCATTAGTTTTACTTTCTAAGCAGTTTGGAAGATTGAACCTGCCCTTTCGGATACATCCCTACATTACACAGTCGCAAATTGTAATACATCAATTCATTACCTCGAACCTTACTGGTAGGACTTATTAAGTTTTCAGGTTGCAATGGTCACATTGCCGATTAATAAAGCTAACCAATGACAGACCTTCCTAAAATCAGCTACAATTGTATAAGTGTAAAATGAGCTACAAGTGGAAACTAGATTTCACTTATCTATATATGAACATATGTACTACACAATCAGGTGACAGGACCCACAAGTAATGATGAGGATAGTAAGCCATACCTTCCACCGTCTAATTCTATATTAACGAAGATGGATAGAACACAGTTGCTCGAAATATACTGGAGGTAAGCATGTTTGAACAATTGCATTAGTAAAATTAAATATCTAAAACAGTGGCACCTATAAAAGATAAAAGTAGAAATTATATTTTATAGCAAGAAATTTTCAGAATTAACTCAGTAACTCACGTTCCGCAAAGAGAAAGAAGGTTAACAAACATTCGGTTATGTCACAGATAAATGAAAGTTTAATATAATGTAGTTAAATTTGTGTACGAGACAGCCTCATAGCTAAAATTTCCCATCGATCTGTTCATCGTTGTCATGTAAATTACATATCTTCTTCTGAAGCAGTTTTTGCTTTTTATCTTTTTGTTTCCTTCCAAATTGAACATCACTCCCATCTCCTCGGTTTGTCGTTGTTTCAATATTTTGCATGATAAAGTTCATCAGCAGAGGTATAAATGTCTTACATCCAGGCTGAAACCAACAGGTATATTTAGTTTTAAATAGCGCTACTAGGAGCTGGCTGTTTCAGCCGAAAGGGGAAACATAACTGGCTTAGATTGAAACCAGAAAAACACACGAAACGCCCTTTGGTGGGATGTCATATGGACATCTTTACAGGGGATAAAGGAAAACAAGACAGATGTATTATTAAAACATAAGGTTGGGGCCTAGGGGTTTTGTTCTTTTCTGCTGTAAAGTCCTGCAAGAACGAAACTTGAGAATCTGCCGAAATGCTATTTACTGCGTTTGGTGTTTCAGGAAACGGTTAAAGGTCAAACTGTCGACAAATATTATAAACAGATTGTAAAGAAATATAAAGTGATATTCGAAAGAAAACATACCCGAAAATATTGGTTATTCTAAATAATTCATGACATGCAGTGTCAAAGTCCAATATAAAAAGTCCTAAAATGGTTGTCCTTCTTTTCAAAAGACTATCTAAGCCAAAGCTACTGCTAATGATATATATACTTTCAATTCTTCTATTTTAAAATCACAATTGGAACATTGTTGAAACGTTCAGAGCCACCACTAGCCAATATACCTATTATACAACATGTAGGTACAATCGTATACCTTTTGTTTAATAAAACGCGGCCCAAAATAAAAAGGGAAAATCTTTTTTTTCCTTTTTACGGTTTGAAGCCTTTCAGCAGCCAAAATACACTTCTATTTTGCTATTTTGACATGTTTTCTTCAAGCAAGGCATTTTTCCGCTAACTTGCCACGCTAAGTGTTTGATTATCAGCCAGTTCTGCTGAAAATCACAAGGCATTCTTTATTTATAGTCTAGAAATGATCCCCTTATCAAAGTGTCGCTACGTAAATTCAAAACATTAAATTCATTTCGGCAGCTTTATCTACTGAAATATTTTGCAAGCAGATAATAGATGTTGGGGTGACTGAATACTTCCATTTTTGCTGGCAGCTTTCTGACTTTTCGGTAGTTTTATATACCGAAAGGAGCACGAGCGAAAAGATTCAAAGTTGTTGCAAAGTTCAGATAACAATATAAGTCGGTAGAGGTCAGTTAATAAACACAATAAAAACACAGTTTAAGACAATGATACTTTGTTAATTGTGACCGTTCTTAGGAAAATAACATAATTTTAAAGATATGATATCTATTTCAGTATATGTATTACTCGTAAAAAGTGACCAAGTTTATGTATGGAACAGAATTACTGCATTTATTCCATCTTCTTTGATGACATTGGAACTTGCATTATGCTTGATTCCATATTGCTTTTTGTCAGTGAACTTGCGTTATGCTTAATTCTATCATTCTATCATTGGTTGTTGGTCTTTGAACTTGCATAAACTTTTGATGCTTTAGACTATTTCATCGGCTGTGTTGGAAAAATCAAAATGTGATGTCATGTAGCCTTATGTATCATCCACTTTTCTTCATGCTCTATTCAAACTATTTAGGGATAAGTGCTTTTTGCATATTTGTCATTTGGAGTTTTTTTTTTTCTTGTCGAGCGTTGTCATTAATCCAACTATATAGCATTGTCGGAGCCCACGGTACACATTCCGTATAAATTACATTGTACTGTATTTATCAAGTTTGATAAATAACATGGGTTACAATGTACCGAGGATGACTCAGGTAAAATAAACACTGAAGTAAAATCTTTCACAAGGTTGTAGCGTTTGAGAATATTCTATTTATGATTTAGTCGATATTTTTGATATGCAAACAAAGTATTGAAATAAACATCAAAACTTTGCAAAAATCTAGTCGCAAAATACTGAGACCATCCGGAAAATAACGGGATGTACCGACAAAGCGCCATCTGTTGTCATAATATGAACACAAATATTGTGTGTTGACTCTGTTTCATCATGCCGCCACCCTGCAGCCATGAATGTTTATAATGAAAACAATTCAAATGATCTGGACAAAAACATTGATTTTGCAAAACCTTAAGCATTGCGGTTGCTCAAAATGCACATGGACAGATGATTTGAATAATATTGCAGATTTAAATATTTAAGATATATTTGCAGTTAGAAAGAGTTAAGTCCAATACAGTATTCAATATTAAATTCATTAATGACTTAAAATGAAGAAGGGTCTGATGGCAGATTATTTAAAGCTCTACAAGAAGAACATGAAATGAACAATTTCATACACACTCTTGGTTTTGAGCCACATAGTCAATCTAAAATGATAACTAGGCACCCTCCATCAGTGATTGGAAGAGATGACTTACAAAAACTGCAACTGGTTTTAGATGGTATTCTCATCAAGGCAGATCTTGAAGGTCGGAAAAGCAGTATGAAAATATCATTTGCACCTGACAACAAAACTGGAACAAATTCATTCAAAACCAGAAACAGAAGTACCGTCATTTTCTAGCAGAATTTCCTGTCTTACATCTAAGAAAATCAAAGATAAAAATTCTCATAAGTGCATAAAATGATGCTGGCCTACTTCACATTTTCAAATACATAAAGTGATGAATTTTCAGTCAGTAGAAAACACTGACATTGCGCAAAATTCATAAGGCGCCTAACTGTAGGTTTTCAACTTTTATTTGAAAATTCCTTCAGAGTCCCACATCAACAGAACAAGATGCTAAATCAATTATTTCAATGCAGATTTCGGAAGAATCAGGCCAGACTATCATGATTTCATGAAAAGAGGTGAAAATAACAATGGTACATTTGCTCTGTATGTTGAAATTATGCGTCATTGTGAAGCGATATGTACAACTGCTTTTGCAGTTGGAACGAGTAGCAGACTTTTTTTCCTGCAGCTAAAATTAATTAATAGTTTCAAGCTGCTGCTTTCAAGAATGTTAAGAGTTGAAAGCTGCTACATTCACTGATTCTGACACTGTTTCTATTTAGTTCACCTCTGTTTATTTATAGTGACTAACACACTGGTCATTAACAGTGCATAAAAAAGAAAATATTTAGAGACAATTAAGTGGTTATTGTAAAAAAACATATGAAAACGTAGCCGTTTACTTGTTGAAACACATCAGAATTCAAACCTTTTCATATTTCATTGAGACTGTCTATATTTCATGCACCGAATTCAAAAGTCAATTTGACTCCTACTTGAGCCAATATATTTATCTTGCATTTTCTCACAAAGTATTAATGGGATTGGCTTCAAACTTGGAATATAGACTGTTGGTGATGAGTCTGAGAAAAGTGCACAAGAACCATTACTCCAGCTTACTTACATTTTGAATAATGTACCTTTACCATTTTTGCCTGTTCAAATTTTAATCTGGGAATAACTCAAATAGTGATGGCGACATCAACTTAAAACTTCACAGATAAATAGATCTCATTGAGAAGAAGTGCAGTGCTGAAAACCATAACTCTCTTTTGTTTAATTTTGGAATTATTAGCTTTTTAAATTGTTCATTCTTAATTTTTGTCCGGGGCATAATTCAAAAAGTATTGGAGGTATGAACTTGAAACATGTTCCCATCTCAATACCCTACACACAGGAACATCCTGACCGGATAGCTCACTCTGAGCAGTGGTTATCAGCATGGCTCATCATAGCTGATTAGCCAGTGCAGTTAAAAAGCAATAAAACCAGCCCTTTAGTATATTCCAACTGACCACATGTGGCTAGCATCACTCTTCTGTGTAACAGATGTTACTTGTTCTGCATGCATGTGATACATGCATGAAGTTAAGATAGCGTTTACTGTGATTTCTTCAGTGGATTTCCAATATCAAAAGGGGAGTTTAATTACATTTTCAGCATATATTTCTTGTTAAATATACAGACTTAATAATAAAGACACATCAATGTACAAATATATATGCATTCTTGTTTTAAAAAAAATACAATAACTCCATCGATATTAATACTCTTTTATCCAATGTAAACACATTATTAAACTGTTTTTCTGGAATAGCATCAAAGGGAAAAGGCAGTTTTTGCCAGGGAAGGAAAAGATTTCAAGTGGTTAGTGATTTTCAACAAAATGTTGAAAATAAGTTTCATTACAATCCTCAAACATTTCATATTTTCATCAGTGTGTTTCAGTTATTAAGTTCTGCGCAAGAATAATATTAGCTTAACAGACTATTGGTATAAACACTAAGCATTGACTTCTTACAAAAGAAATACCCACAATTACAGATTAACAATTAATTATTAATCTTTGTTTTCCTGATGTGCAGATATCATTTTGTTAGCTCCATAGATTCCATGATTTACAAGTAAAGTTTCTTTTTTCAGATGTAACAATAGAGATGGCCTTCAATATAGTCAAAATAATTCCTGTGACGTCTTGAGCAAATTCTGAGATATTTTTGTTATGGGTCAGAATCTACGCGGAGGCAAGATATTGACCCATACAAAAAATTACACAATATCTCGACTTGCGTACAATTAGTTGGAATAGCCTTCAATATACCTGCACTTGCAGGTCTACACATTCTAACTGAATATCAAAGATATATAAGTTTGCATTATTTTCTCGGAGTTTTGAAACAGAATCATAAACCAAAAGACAAGCCTTTTAAAAAAAATTAACATAGAGAGGGGATTGAAAAACAGCACTTGTAACATTCAGAATGTCACCTGTATTTCAGTTACTTCCATGATTGAATTTGCTTGCTCACATTCCAGTCATTTCAACATTTGTAAAAAATAGTTGACCAAATTCAGAGTAAAATTGTTATAAATAGTACAAAGTTGATGATAATTTAGTTAAAGAACTGTTTGAATTAATAGTTAATTAGACAAACCAATTATCAGCATTAGCAAAGAACATACCAGAAACACTGAAATCAACGAGGATAGTTACTCTTCGATATGTGTTATATATAAATCGCACTACAATAAATTGAAATGGGAAAAAGATTTGTCTTTTCGAGAAGCACTTTACATATGCTTACACTGTGGACATCAGTAATGATAAAACTGTACTGATAAATGTTAAATGAAAACTGATAAAAGTTTACGGTCTGGACAGTTTTAGTGATAATAGTATTACATATACAGAAAAAGGAAAGGAATGTTTACATCAAGATAAAGATCTGCTTGTTGCCTTGAAAATTCAGTAGAAAGTTATTATAAAATCACATGTGATTTTTATTAGTCAGTTTCAATATCCATAAAAATTATTGAATTACGTTTTAAAAAGTTGACGGATTGTGTACTTCTTACCAACTGATGGTAGAAAATCTAGTTTAATTTAGAGAAAACTGCTGCCAAGAAAACAAAACGCTGCAACTTGCATTCGCTTTGACTGGCACATAACAATTAAATCGCAACTATAACCATTAATTAAATGAATGATATTTATCCACACTCTACAGGATGATATCTTTGTGAATAAACCGATGAATGCCTGCAAATAATCAATTTGAAGGAAAATGTTTAATCGTGTATTTACTTTTTACAAAAACGCCCCATTGAATCGATGGCGTGAAGACAGAGTAAGATAGCATGCATTATTTTTCTGTTGCTTTTCGTTCATTGACTATGTTTCTGTAGTAAAAGACATATCTAAATATACTACTCAAAATTTGATAGGGATTACTTTTTATTTCTTAAATATCTTTTCAATGATATCCTCAAGATAACTGATTTTTTCTCATACATGTAGTTTATTCAAATGGCAAAGCCGACCTGTCCAGCAGATTTGGATTGTGTACCTGTACATGGCACGAGATGCACGGGAAAAGCGATACCCCTGGTAAAATGTGGTGCTCCGCGGGGATGAACCTTCATGTACACATCTGTTTTATTCAGACTTCGCTTGTGCATGGTAACGTTTATATCGAACCTAGCACTGGTATTGGCAAATCTACGGCAAAGACGGCGTACTGACGATGAGGAGATGAATAGGGGGGTAGGGATGCTTGAGGCTGGGCGTTCCCAACGGCAGGTGGCAGGTGTCCTTGGGGTGTCCCAGAGCACCGTTGCCAGGATGTGGCGACGGTTTCAAACATACGGGCATGTCACGTAGGCATGGCGGAGGGCGTCAGAGGTCCACAACTCAGCCTGACGACCGGTTTATTGTCGTTCAAGCACGATGTCAACGCTTTGTTACCGCTACTGCCCTCCAAAATGACTTCCAGAATGCCACTGGTGTAAGACTTTCCGCTCAAACCATAAGGAACCGTCTTCATACAGCTGGCATGAGGGCTAGAAGGCCAGCAATCTGAATCTCATTGACGCGAAACCACATCAAGGCACGTCTTCAATGGGCCCGCAATCACGCCAGGTGGACGCTGCATGACTGGACCCCAGTGCTGTTCACTGACGAGTCTAGATTTTGTGTGTACCAAGATGAATCACAACAAAAAATGTTACCATTCAACCTTATGTAGTAAATATACACATTCTTATAAGTGATTCCTATCAAATTTTGAGTAGTACACTAACATCAACATATTTTATTAATATGAGATTTTGAGATTTATGTTAATCCGAAGAAGAAAAAAAAAAACAGGAGGAAAACAAATTAGCTCATTTTCTTCCCTGAGTGGGCTTACATAAAATCAGCAGCTCCCTTAACATTTTAAGAATTACTTTTAACTGAAAATTGAAACGATACAGTGTGTTCAGTGTTTTGTCGGAAAAAAGAGTAAAAGTAAGATGAATAAATGAAGTGAAATGGGACGAACAGATGATCGAACACCCTTTGCTTTTCCAAGTAACTCTAGTTTTAGAAATAACATGAAATATATATTTTTTTATACAAAATGAGGAAGTCCTAAGCAGGACGTCTAGTTTAACTCTACGTTAATCTACCTCAGGTCTCGGGCAAATTTTAGTTTTAATTTAACCCGTTGTTACACATTTTTGACTGTCATCCATCGGTCTTTATACGACTATGTTATACCTTTTAACCTTATTCAAAAGAAGAAGAAAAGAGAAGAAAAAAGTCTACTTGTTATTAATAAACTAAAATGTTTACAATTCTATGTTTATTTATGAAACAAACAAAAAATGACGCTCAAAGAGATGGAAATATCAATTATGATTTGATTTCAAGAACAATGAAACTATTATATATATTTGCAACATTTGGACTTAAACATGTTAAAAGCTTTATTCAAATGATTGCATAAACGAAAATAAAACTGTGTCTCATGGACGGACGCGAGAGAACTATTTTGTCGGTTTTGCTTCCTTATTAAAACTAAGCAGTTGTTTTCTCTCTTATTCTATTTACTTGAATTGTTTTACAAGAGTGTTTCTCTAGTCATTTCGAAAGAGTCACAATGAGCCAAACTTCTATTCAAACGAAAAGAGTAAGACTTAGTGTTCAGGTAACCGTTATTTTTTCATAAAGGTGTTGTGCAGACCAAATAGATTTTATAGAATACAAAAAGAAGTGATGAAACTGAATGTTAGTGGAATTTGCTGAATTCAAATGAAGACTTAACTTACCTTTACAATAAACAAGTCAAATCGAATATTTTTCATTTTAAATGTAGTTTCTCTGTTATAAAACCATTAAGCATTATTAATACATGAACATAGGACATCAGTGATTTCAATTATGAAAACTACACGGTAAACCTCTTTTATATAAAAATGCCTAGCGTGATATAAAACTTGTATAACCTCTTTGGTCCCACGCTGAATTTTCGATACATTTGTAGCTATGAATAAGACATTTTTGTTCGAATATAAATAACTTTATTTCATTTTAAAAATGTTAGTTAGTAGTCCACTGAAACCTGTTGTAATAATACTGAAGCGGATGATCTGATAAGAGTTAAGTTCAAAACGAAGTGGTTAGCGGACAATTCCAAACCTGTTTTCATCCGTTATATCGATTGAAGTAATTGAAAACAATGTTATATTTCATTTTATTTTATTATGTATTATTCAGATTGCTGTAGGGGAATGAGCAAGAAAAACTGTTCACCTCGGAGTTATTGGGAAGCAAAGAAAAAAGACATTCAGCTAAAAGCAGTGGGGTCAGGTTAGCACTTTCAGCAGAAAGGATAGTGCGACCATTAATTATAGTGACAAACAAAAGATCTTTACTATTTCATTTGTAAGTTTACTTTTGTTGTGAGTGGTGACACAATTCTGCTGGAGAATTTTCGAAAGAACAATATAATAGATATGTGTTGTACGTACTTTAGTAATAAAATTATAAAATTAGTTAATATAATATCTGACAGAAACTGCGTCATCCTTTAATAACTGTTAAAGATTTGTCAGTGCTTTTGATTTCCAACTTGCAATGTATGTTTATATATTCCAGGGGCTTATATGTATAACTGAGATAAAAGCGTGTGTGATTGTCTTCGTGTTTCAAGCTGTCGATCGATAGCATATTTCGAGGGTAGTATATAACATTTTTTTCTTTTAGAAAATAATAAAATGTGAAAAAGCGAAAATACGACAATGCAACAAGGCGAAAATATAACAATGCAAAAATGTGAATAAACGAAAACACGAAAAAGCAAATATGCGGAAATGCAAAGACACGACAAATAAAAAGCGAAAACACGACATATTTTATGTGTCACACATTTTATGTGTCGTATTTTTGTCTAATTTTGTCGTCCTTTCGCTTTTTGCATCGAGAATCGAAAATGCGAAAACATAAAGATACGACAAAATTTGATTTGTGGTATCTTCGTGTTTTCGAATTTTCGTGGCGTAAAAGCGAAAATACGACATGGCATAAATCAGCCTCTATAAAACAGCTTGTCACTTGAGTTCTCAAAACCATACAAAAATTGCTCAATTCTGTGTGATGACAATTGAAAGTAATTAGGGAATAATCTGTGTCCGGGATATACGATAGTCAAACTTAACATTCTTATCTACACAAGTGTCAACCTTTTTAGTGTGAAGCGAGAAAAAAGTGCAAACACGGCAAGAATTATTGATCTAAAGATGTGTATCATCGCTTGAAAAACTGGTATGATATGTTCACATTGTCACTTGTATTTAGATAATATCCCATTAGTATAAATATTTGTGATTTTTACAAGTAATACATAATACTCAAATAGATATCATTTCTTTAAAATTATGTTATTTTCCTAAGAACGATCACACTTAATTCATAAAGTATCATTGTCTTAAACTGTGTTGTTGTTGTTTTTATTAACTGTTTAAAAATCGAGACATCTACCGACGAATATGATTATCTGAACTATGCAACAACTTTTAAACCTTTTGCTCGCGCTCCTTTCGGTATATAAAACTACCGAAAAGTTACAATAGTTGCCAGCAGAAATGGAAGTGTTCAGTCACTCATATAGTAATTATCTGCTTGCAAAATATTTCAGGAGAAAACGGTGCCGAAATGAATTTATAATAATCTTTTGGATTTACTTAGCGACACTTTGATAAGGAAGTAATTCCTAGACTGAAAATAAAGAATGCCTTGTGATTTTCAGCAGAACTGGCTGTAAATCAAACACTTAACGTAGAAAATTAGCGGAAATGTGTCTTTTTTTAAAGAAAAACATGTCAAAATAGTAACATATAAGTGTATTTTGAGTGCTGAAAGGCTTCAAACCGTAAAAAGGAAAACAGATTTTCCCTTTTTATTTTGGACCGCGTTATAAATAAATTAATCAAAGTCTTGCATATCGCACCTCACGTTCAAGTTATATACTTAAGTAAAAGCTGAGATTGGTGTTTTTGCAGATACATTAATACTGTGCAAGTTCTTTGTCGAAATCAAAATAGAATGGGGCCTCTACGTGACGGTGGAAAAAACATTTGCGTGGATGATTTGTATGTGCCTAGAAAACCGTGTCTTGTGTATTCGTTTGGGTAGGTTGTATATAAATCAATAAATAGAAATGTACAGTACAGTTATGACCTTTCTCAGAAATGAAATGTCCATAAAGAGTTAAATGCAACGAATACGTGTAAATATCCATAAACGTTTCGAATTGTCATATATTTACATCTGTTCTTTAAAGAGAATGTGACATTAAAAGAAATTCATTTGGACCTGAATATCAATTAAACAGTATTTTTTGTCGCTAACTAGTTGTGTTCTTGTACAAATTTCCACATGACAGAGTTCGGGATAAAGACCAGACTGGGAAGTCCTGATTATAATGTTCGACCCTGTGAAAGAATTCTTGATAAAACTCGCGTCAAGCCCATCATGAATGCATGAGTGTTTTTGTTTGTGATTGTTTGCTTAATGATAAATAAAAGCAAAAGAAAAGACAAATGCTACAACAACCTGTGTTTATTGCATTAATCATCAGACAGTTTATTGTTTGAATTTAGCTGTATTGGAACCACATATGTCACATATGTTAATGGTATGTATTTTGTCAAAATCAATATTGCTGATATCATTTTTATTTGTTCATTACACCAATATTTTTCTTTCCAGTTCAAATTTTAAATTTGGTTTTGAGGAAGATGTGATACGAAGTTACAATTGTGAGGTACATACGTTTGACCCTAGGTAATACTTTAAAAGATCACGATCGGCGGTAGTCATGAGAAAGAAATAGTGGGCTCGGTTGCTCAGCCACCTAAGTTGCACTTTATTACTATTGTATCGCATATATTAGTGACTTTAAACAGTCATGTATGATATCTCAATAAGTAGGGTTATTGATATATTAATAAAAACAGGTCTATCTTTAACATACCTCAGTGCATTAATGAATAGAAGACCTATCAATACATTTACAGAGGCACAGATAGTTTCTTGAAACTTTCCAAGTACCACTTATTTGAGTTTATAGTGAAGCAGTTAGACGGATGAGGGTGAAAGTCCTATATATATTGTGTCAAGTAACATAAGAAAGGTGCAACAATTAATTTTTAAGTGCCTAGCGAGTCGCGTATGCACTGAGAGGCAAGAAAAGCTTAAATAAGCTACTGAATATCACGTTGATTTGAAGAAAAATGCTGACTAATGCATAAATAAGTTTTGGAATTACAAAAGTAAAAACAGTGCTAAGAGTGAAAGAATAGTTCATGAAGTTTATTTAACATAACTTGCACATTTTTTTTAAAGTTATTTGATTTATTTACAGTAAGCCAGTAGGTGAAAGGCATATTCCAAAGGGGATACATTTTCATCTGATTGGACTTGGGAACCAATCTGTACAGGATAAAAATGGATGGAAAATGGAAACTCTATCTTCTATAAGAAAACAACTTCAACATTCAAACGTACGAAAAAAGTTGGTTTTATTTAAACCATTTATCTCCATATATACATATGGTGTATGCCTTTATTCCTCATAGGATTATAGAGAATATTTGCTTGTTTTCTGTTGATAATTATTTTTACGAATACATATTCAATGAGTTGATGGAATAGATATAATATATAATTTATCGTTTCTCTACGTGGTATATTCCGTATCCGCTGGAAACATTCACTGTTGTATTTTATGCAAGTTGATGAACATAAATATACATTGTAGATCACTAGGCAACACCCGTTTAAGGATTTTTCTTCAACTGAAATACAGTAAAACCTCTAATAACAATATTCATTTGTCTAACAAAAGTCATTGTATTTCTTTGGTATACATATTATTCATATTTACTACGATACGTTTTTATTATTTTTTTTTCAGTTTATAACCAGAACATTTCTTTATATACTTATATTTATCATCCATATATACTCATTATTTAACATTTCAACAAAGTCTAGTACCGAAGACTTAAAAACTGCATTTAATTTAAGAATTGTATCACTATATTTTACCCCCATTTTTTCCATTTTTTTAATATTTTTCAATATGTTTATATAATAATCTTTATCACAACGTTTTAAAAGGAAACTATCTTAAATGTTTCTTTAAAAATCTTTTATGTATGTATATATGAAGATCTATTATGTATGTTTCTGTCTACATATTACAGAGAATAATAGATATTCTGAAGATTGACATAGAAGGCGGAGAATGGATGGCCTTGAAGGAAATGTTTGTGTCAAGGGTATTGAACAACGTTAAACAAATATGTATTGAACTACACTTTGCATCAAAACTTGAGAAGCAATTGTCATTTAGAGAAGGACTAAATATTTTAAGGAGGTTATACGAGGAAGGTTTCTACATATTTATGAGGGAACATAATTTAGTTCGGATTGACAGAATTAATGGAACATATCCTATTATATCACCGTTTAATGAAATCTCGCTTATAAATATAAATTTTAACAAGTCATTAAGTGCATTTTAAGATATTCTTTATTGTCTTGGGTAATATGATTCACTTTGGAAATGGTTATAATATGTTTATATAAAAACTTTTGGGAAAAATTGCTAGGAAAAGTTAAGTAAATATTCTCGGGTAATTATTAATAATAATATTATTATTATAATTATTAATTTATCGGTTTGAACGGAACGAACCGAGATGGATTCCCTTTATTTCCAGGAAGTTTGCTGCAAGCCAAAACCTGCACAGACTTTCTTCCCATCACATATCAATAATGACGTCACGCACGTGACACACCGATTTCTTTTTAAGATCTTCGTACCGACAGAGAAAGTAATGGAGGAAACAGTTCTAAATAAGTGGATTATAAATGTGTTACTTAGAAAAGTTATCGTTATTTTCCTTTTGAATGTCATCATTACAGACATTTATTGTCTCTGTCACAGTGTGGCATTAGCAGTGAACAATTTACATGCCCTTCTTAAAATTTTCACTGGTGTCTTGCCGGTCTACTTTCTTCTAAATTCGGCCAGTACACATAATTAAAGGGGAATTCTTTCGAATGATAAGGTCAAAAAAGAGAGAAAGTATATAATAAACAGAAAATTCAAGTTTTTCTAAAAATACGGGATTTATTTTCATCGAGTGGTATTAAAGTAAATACACGAGTGGCGATAGCCACGAGTGGAATATGATAATTTTCATACCACGACCTTTTCTATTTATAGAAAAAACTTGAATATCCTCTATATATTGTCTGTATTTTGCGCTTTTAGGTTTACAGTAACTCATTTAAAGTCAGAGTGAAATATTATATAAACATGTATTGATAGTTTTTATTTAAGGAAATTAAATAAAAGGTAAAATAGACAAATATGAGGCACCTTTCTGTGAACAAGTGACCCTCTCGTCGTTTTGACTTTTTTTGTGATAAACTTGTTTATGTTTTCGGGTTTGAGACTTTTTCGCAGAAGTGCATACTTGAGCCAGTTTGTTTTTTACGTTTTATTTTTGTTTACAATATTTATTTTTTTGGATTTACCTTAATTTTCGTTCGTTTTAAAAAATATTTCAATGTCAACATAAAACTTGTAAAATTTAAAGTGCATTGTAGATGACGTATCATCAACCATACCAAGGATAACAAAGAGGGCATAAAGCTCTCTTATTTCCATTCTGGTCCTTTGAATCGGAAAGGCAAATTAAATAAATCAATTATTCCACATGTCAAATTTAATTACATCATTTATTACCATAATATCAAAGAAAGTCTTCAGACTGACATTGAACAAGTTATACTAAAACTCGTACTAGTACACTGAATTAAGATGTAAAAATTATGCAGGAATATTGAGGATAAACTGATCCACACCTGACAGCCATAATAAGCAAAAGATTTCTTATCAAAACCCTAACCCTGGGAATGGAGTAACTTTATTATCCCTGGAACGGGTTGAGTAATTGTGTACCTCATTTGCTGATTCAAAATGCTCATGTAAATATCTGGGTGCACTATTACAGTGTATCTTGTGAACATGACTGAGGATAAGAAGATCCACCCTCAAATGTACAGGTAACAAGCCAACTTCCTAGAAGTGGGCCTTCCAATATAAGTACGATGACTGAGATTAAGCATAAACCTCACCATCTTGTTTTGGGTTGTCTGAAGTCAATAGTAGGATACTACGTCATCGCGCACCTGTTTTATGCTCTCTCGCGGACCTTTTTTGTCAACAATCCGTCGCTTGAAAGGTAAAATGGTCTTTTTCAAGCGACGGATTGTTGATCCGCGAGAGAACATAAAACAGGTGCGCGATGACGTAGAATCCTACTATTGGAAGTCTGTTTTCAGATTTTTACTCCACCACAAATACCAGGATGCACAAGCATAGTCAAAGTGACACTTGATTAATGAATAAACCAGGAGTTGTAAAGTATATCTATTAAAATCTTACTTTTTTCTGAATAAAAACTTAAGCTTCACATTTGCTTTCTTGACCTGGTTGGCCATGGACTCACCAGATAAGCATTGGTCAAGATCAGCGCCACAGATTTGGTGGTTGAAATTAAAGTTTCATCCCATGAACTTTTTACTTCATCACATAACATCAATTTGGGCTTGGGAGCAAACAGAATTCTTTCGAATGATAAGGTCAAAAAAGAGAGAAAGTATATAATAAACAGAAAATTCAAGTTTTTTCTAAAAATACGGGATTTATTTTCATCGAGTGGTATTAAAGTAAATACACGAGTGGCGATAGCCACGACTGAAATATGATAATTTTCATACCACGAGCTTTTCTATTTATAGAAAAAACTTGAATATCCTCTATATATTGTCTGTATTTTGCGCTTTTAGGTTTACAGTAACTCATTTAATGTCAGAGTGAAATATTATATATACATGTATTGATAGTTTTTATTTCGCGAAATTAAATAAAAGGTAAAATAGACAAATATGAGGCACCTTTCTGTGAACAAGTGACCCTCTCGTCGTTTAGATTTTTTTTTGTGTGATAAACTTGTTTATGTTTTCGGGTTTGAGACTTTTTTCGCTTATTTCGATTTACAAAGCTTCTCGAATAAATATAGAAATATGGGTGAGTTTTGTTGTTTATTTCTTGAAAACTTTATACTAAACCTTTAATATGTCTTGCTAAATTGTTAAGAAGAGTATATGAATAACAGTAATGATCAGCAACTTCAACAATAGTGTGTTGAACTTAGTACTTTTTCTAAATTACAAAGTTACAATGTGTTTAAAAGTGAATTTAGGCAAGAGAAGTATTTATTTCATGCTTTTCAATGGATTATTGAAATATATCAGTAGATTAAATCCTGATAATCTCACTGTTTCAAACAGTGAAATTATCATCTTGATAATTTCACTGCTACGGAACTACTTTTTTTCCCTTCAATGAACCCCATATACATGTACAAAAGTACAACTTGAGTTGTCTGCAGCCGTTGATCCATGTTCGCCGATAATAAGGCCATACAAACGTATCAGGATGCTACCTGACAGTGACACTGATTCTAATTAATATGAATTAGGCAAATAATATACCTGTTATGATGTTCGTTCACTAGTTTGATTTAAATCCTTGTTTTGTTTATAATTCCCACACACGTTGTGAATGAAAAAAATGGCGGATTGAACTGAGCTGACTTCGATTCACGCGCAGTAATTCAATAGCTTTATCAGCCTAAAACTGTTGTTTACTCTAAATAAATTTACAAAACGATTTCTTTTTTCTGTTTGACATAAAATAATAAATGAATAAGACCCTGTCTAGTGAATTATATATTAAAAATGAGAGTTTAACTGGAACTATTTTTATTACGAAAAATACATGTGTTAGCACGTGAAGAAGAAGGAAAGTGGGGCACCAGACGGGGAACACTTGGATAGGTAAAACATTAAAAATGAGAAATAATTAAAATAATCCGTTGAAAAGCATGAAATAAAAAGAAAATTTGTTTGTTTTTGGTGTAAGATCGAAATGTATTTCATCTCGTGATGGCAATGATTAAATATTTCACTCGTGGCTGCGCCACTCGTGAAAATATAAATCCTTGCCATCACTCGATGAAATAAATTTCGATCTTACACCAAAACAAACAAATATCCTCTATTTAATTGTGTTAATAATATGACACATCGTAAAATGTTATCAAGGTTTATATGCTCTTCACATAAACTAGCTATAGAAGAGGGTAGATATAGAAATATTGAAAGAAAGCAACGTTTATGTACCAAATGCGATATGAAACAAATTAAAACTGAGTATCATTTTTCATTCGTATTTTATTCGTATTATAATGACTTGAGGAAAACGTGTTTACCGAGATATTATTGCTCATGACCTAATATAAATAAATTTATATCAATAATGAAATGTACAAACGGAAATGTAATTGTTAATTTAGCAAAATTTGTATATTTAGCGATGCAACTAAGAACCTAGTTAATAAATTTTGTTTGAAATATTGTATACACACTGAGAAACATGTTTAGTATATTGTATTTATCATACTTTTCTGCGCTGTATGTTGTACCGCCAAAATGTTACTTGGCGATGAACATATATACATATTTTTGCCAATAAAATAATAGACTTGACTTGACTTGAGTAATTACAGCTAATTTCAAAATTCTATAAAAGTTCCCTTCGATATCTTTTCTTATCATGAAGTGGGTGGTATTAATAGATACAATGTTTGTAATTATATTTCTGTAGTTTAATTAATAAAGTGTTTTGAAGTTTGAATCATACAACTTTTATAAGTGGTATTGATAATTGAGATACAGCATTAACACAATAGAACAACTCATGATAGAAAGTTTTGTAAGAAAGAAAAGATGAGATACAATGAAAATTGCAATTCTGCAAAACACTCAGAACATGTATTTGCTTGGTCTGTAGCCATTTTGAAGGACTGTATTTCAGCTGTACATAAAGATTCTTAAAATAACTATTAATTAAGAAATAAGCTGGCTGTATACAGCGAAACAAAAAAGGTGGTGGCAGTGAAAATAATCACGCCGAAAGGCTACTGCAAGCTGTGGGGAATGTTAAAAGAGGATCTAATTTGTGGCAGGTATTTTGAAAACAAGATCATATCATATATTTCATTCCCAAATCTCTCTTGGTAACCCCATTTTTGTTAAAAGTGTAATGTTACATTTCTTACTGAGGCAAGCACTGAATGAAATTGTTTTGGAAAGAATGTGTAACGTTGACTTTATTTTGCAATTCCTAGATCTATACTAGTGGCCAAACGGATATGGGAATATGTCAAAGCGTTTTGCATCAGGACAGACAACTTGAGAACAGAACTTCCCGTTCTGTTCCGTTCTGACAACTTGAGTTATATTGAGTAATGTACACAAGTTCATTCAACACTTTTACCCTGTACATAACAATGGAATAATGAGCATATTAAGTATCCAATTATGTTTCGTCGCTAGCTATTTGGGTCTTTATTCTTTTTAATTTTGTCATATTAGTACTATAAAAAGTTATAAATATCCTAGTAGTATCTGGAACACCATAAGAGATATTCAAATGTCATTTTGAAAACATATATATTGGCATTGTATTTTCATTATCTGTAAATTCTTGTATGATAAAATATTGCAGTGCTCTATGCTTGAAAAAGATGTACCATCAAGTGACTGAAAGTGTAAACAAGTGGTCTATAGAAATTACATGTTTAACTCGATTTTTTTCTAAAAAGTAAAAGTTTAACTTTATTTACCCTACACATTTACAAATGTAACTACAATTACAATATAGGTTACTGTTGACTTGTTTTTGGTTATATTTTTGCTCAATAAATCTGACTTTTCTTATATAAATGTTCTTATAGTTAAAGTAATCTCTATTTTTGTGCTTCCAGATGGTTCTTTTAAGATGTATTTACTTTTATATTTTAGTGTGTTGTCAGTACAAACTATGGAGATTGTAAATAAGCCTATACATTGTAAAGTCTTGTATTTCCATTGCAATTGTTAACATTCAAGTTTGCCAGAGAGTCAAGTATTCATAGCAAAGGTATGAAGAGAATAAATTAAGAAAACGACATCCTTGTTCTTTGTTCATCATATCAATACAAATCTGTTTGCCCTCCAGACCACAACCAGGCTACGACCATGTGCTCGTGTCAGAGACATAGATAATCTATTATTCCGCTTGTGTGCATATGCTGAACAGATTAAAAAATTCCATAAGCATTTCAGAGTTACAAAAGACAAGTCCTAACTGTGTACATCGTACATACCTTGAACATTTTAAAACTCCGTGTTTGGTTTTCAAGTGACCACGCAGTCCAGAAATAGTAGAGTACATTTTATCACATCTGTCACACTGATATATAATATTTGTTCCTTGACACTTATTTAACACTGTTATCCTTAATACGACTAGATGGCACACTAGTACTAGAATCATCGTCCGAATCAACTTCACTGCAAGTGTATTTCCCTAATAAATCGGTCAAATCTAGAGCACTAAAAGCTATAAAGTCGCTTTTGCCATATACTATATTTAATAGAAATCGTAATTATTAAAAAAATGTTCAAGTAACGTCACCGAGTCACGGACATATAATGAAGTAATATAACTGCGCTAGTCAAGGAACGCTAGAGTTAACTTCAATAAGCAAATTTCACGAGAACCAGATAAATGTCGGCAAATTAATTAAGCATATCAATTAATTAAAAAGGTCTGTACTCAATAGATTTTCAATTTTATAAAACTGTTAATTTTTAATATTAACTTATTAACTTAATAGGCCGGCTACTTTGCCGACGAAAATAACTACTTAATTATACAATTATTCTATAATTGTTTTTTCTGTGAAGAAAGGTGTTAAGAATTAATTAAATGAACAATTAATTATATTTAACAGACATTTGAACGGTCAAACTGATACATGTTATTTGCGGTAAAGAACGGTGGCCTTTTCGCCAGTTTTCGATTCTTTCGGTTCGATATATCAAACTTTCCGATAGTTATCTACCTCTCCGTCAATTTCGTAGACACGGCACAGAAAACCGATAATCTACA
Source organism: Cyclina sinensis (assembly GCA_012932295.1). Taxonomy (NCBI): domain Eukaryota; kingdom Metazoa; phylum Mollusca; class Bivalvia; order Venerida; family Veneridae; genus Cyclina; species Cyclina sinensis. The sequence goes on from JAAONU010000005.1 coordinate 30,080,299, forward strand.
GTAGTTCGATAGGCGGTTTCTAGTTTCTGTTATATGTTATATAAGGTCTCTGGTTGAACATGTGCTGACTTTTTGCCGAATATTGTGGTATAAAGGAAATATACATTAAAACCGTGCCTCTAAGTGCTATTTCATCATGATATTAAATAGGAATTTCAAATATTCTAAATATATTTTCATGTTTATTATTATTTTACTTTCCGTTTTTTCACTTCTGAAAAAATCAACTGTCACTCAGAGAAGTAGTTTAAAGGTGAGATTATTTCTATCAATTATTGTATTCAACTTAAATGTTTTCTCTACAAATTTCTCTCTTAAATTTGAAAACAATGCTCAAAATAGAATTTACTGAAGTTATAAAGTATGACCGTATAATAGGCACCTAGATAGACCTGAGCCATTTTGTGAGGTGTTTCTTCGGGAAAAACTTGACGTGTCAAGATAAATCAATGTATATCGAGATTTAATGTGGTTTCGAGTTGAACTTGAAATTTTAATTTTGAAACGGTACCAAATGTAAAACTGAACCTTATGTGAAGCGCTGGAAAGGCTGCCATTATGTGACAATATGTTACATCATGCCTATTTTCCGAACCGTGGCAGTGAAAATCATTGTTAAATGTTCATGAATAGAATATTTTGATCTGTGTCATTTATGATGTTCATAATGAAATATCTGGAAAGCATGATGAGAAGTCTTTAACACATGTATACATGTTACCTCGAAAAAAGCCGGAATAAAGATGTCTAAACTAAAGAAAAAAATCAAATAATAAAAAAACAGATTTCGGGTACTTCTAAGTTATCACTGACTCCGGGTAATACTGTCATTAATTTTAAAAAAATGAGTGAAGTAGACATGTGAAGTTTCGTTCTCTTACTAATTACATGATACACTGGAAAGATCATAATCATCTGTCTATAGAGTATAATTTTACTGTTCTTTTTGAAAAGAATTTAGCAAAATATTTCTAGATCTACTTCCTCACAATACACAATGCAGTGTAATTCATTAAGATTAAGTTTCAAAAATGACCGAATAACAAAAATCATACTCTTTCCTATCTTTTAGTTTATATGCAAAATTCAAAACCCAACAAATTTGTTGAAAATTATTCTACCGCCTCATAAGCAATCTTTTAAAAAGATAATAGTAATTTGAAATCTTTAATGTATGACGGGGGCTCATAACGTGATAACTTCGAACGTCCCTGTCTTTGGCCATGTGTGCTCCGCCTCATTTTTTTTACCGTTTTCAAACAACTCGTGCAATAAATCCCGTATTTCATGAACACTTATTTAATATCATCTATTTCATATTACTCGCACACCAATCCGCATATGTTTTTAAAAAAAATGTCACTAAAGAAGACTAAAACTGTCCCTTCCTGGCGAAAGGACCCACGAATGTTATGTTTAGAAATTATTTTCAGAATCGTTCAATAAATAGCGCGTAATCACGGCGTCACTACATATGATCAGTGTAGTTATTGTAAAGGAAGAAAGAAAAATAAATACATAAAAAGCATACATTTTAATCTGTTCAATTTAGTCCTTAAACTGTCCGACATCCAACCAACATGTTTTGACATCATTTCTTTTTCATCTTTTTAACCATTAATGTGTGACTCTGGTGTCTGTTATGGTCATAATCAATTAGATCTGTCTAAGGTCTCGCGACTAATTAAGTGGTCGTAGTTAAAATGCATTTAGTGATTGTAACTTCCAGTTAATATGACCGTTTGTGTTTTATAAACAATTCTATATTGACTTGTTTTAGCTGTTTGAATTTCAGAACTGTTCGTTAGCAGCAGATGATTGTGATACTTAAGTTGACCCTGTTTTGGGGTAAATGTTTTCTTAGAAAATGAAAGTACATCTTTAAGTCTCTCTTTTTGTTACACTAAATCATGAAAAATGCTTGGAATTTTTTTACATGTAATACACTTTCATATATCTGTCTTTTAAATCACTTATTAGAATCCTTTTATTCTCTGTTTTGTCAAAGTTTTAACTTATTCAAACCATGACTCTTTTAGGGCTAAGACACTCTGAAAATGTTATGCTAGACAGTGGGATGTAGTTAATATGTAAATATTTCCTGGAAAAATGGAAAAAGAAAAAAGTATCTTCTAAAATCATGTCGGATTTTCTATGTATGATTCAAAAATTAGCATTAGTTTTACTTTCTAAGCAGTTTGGAAGATCGAACCTGCCCTTTCGGATAGATCCGTAGATTACACAGTCGCAAATTGTAATACATCAATTCATTTACTCGAACCTTGCTGGTAGGACTTCTAAAGTTTCAGGTTGCAATGGTCACATTGCCGATTAATAAGGCTAACCAATGACAGGCCTTCCTAAAATCAGCTACAATGGTATAAGTGTAAAATGAGCTACAAGTGGAAACTAGACACGTCATAAAAAAGATAATTATTATATTTCACTTATCTATATATGAACATATGTACGCATTTTTACTACACAATCAGGTGACAGGACCCACAAGTAATGATGAGGATAGTAAGCCATACCTTCCACCGTCTAATTCTATATTAACGAAGATGGATAGAACACAGTTGCTTGAAATATACTGGAGGTAAGCACGTTTGAATAATTGCATTAGTAAAATAAATATCTAAAACAGTGGCACCTATAAAAGGAGGAAATTATTTTTTAAAGCAAAAAAATCCCAGAATTAACTCACTAACTCATGTTCCCCAAAGAGAAAAATAGTTCAAGAAATTTTCAGAATTAACTCAGTAACTCATGTTCGCAAAGAGAAAAAAAGTTAACAAACATTCGGTTATGTCACAGATAAATGAAAATAAAATATAATGTAGTTAAATTTGTGTACGAGACAGCCTCATAGCTAAAATTTCCCATCGACCTGTTCATCGTTGTCATGTATATTACATATCTTCTTCTGAAGCAGGTTTTGCTTTTTATCTTTTGAAGTCTGGGACATTTTGTTTCTTACCAAACTGAATATCACTCCCATTACATTTTCTCGTTTTGTCGTTGTTTCAATATTTTTGCATGATAAAGTTCATCAGCAGAGGTACTAAATGTCTTACAGCCAGGCTGAAATCAAGAGGTACATTTAGTTTTATATAGCGCTACTAGGAGCTGACTGTTTCAGCCAAAAGGGGAAACATAATTGGCTTAGATTAAAACCAGAAAAACACACGAGACGCCCTTTTGTGGGATGTCATGTTGACATCTTTACAGGGGAACAAAGGAAAACACTACAGATTTATTATTAAAACACAAGGTTGGGGCGTAGGGATTTTGTTCTTTTCTGCTGTAAAGTCCTGCAAGAACGAAACTTGAGAATCTGCCGAAATGCTATTTACTGCGTTTGGTGTTTCAGGAAAAGGTTAAAGGTCAAAATGTCGACAAATATTATAAACAGATTGTAAAGAAATGTAAAACGTTATTTGAAAGAAAACATACCCAAAAAATACAGTATGGTTATTCTAAATAATTCATGACATCCAGTGTCAAAGTCCACTGTAAAAAGTGGCTGTCCTTCTGTTCAAAAGAATATCTAAGCCAAAGCTACTGCTAATGGTATATATACTTTAAATTCTTCTGACTATTTTAAAATCACTATGAATTGGAACATTGTTGAAACATTCAGAGCCACCACTAGCCAATATACCTATTATTCAACATGTAGGTACAATAGTATACCTTTTGTTTGATAAGTCTTGCATATCGCACCTCACGTTAAAGTTATATACTTAAGTTAAAGCTGATTGGTGTTTTTGCAGATATATTAATACTGTACAAGTTCTTTGTCGAAATCAAAATAGAATGGGGTCTCTACGTGACAGTGGAAAAAACATTTGTGTGGACGATTTGTATGTGCCTAGAAAACCGTGTCTTGTGTATTCGTTTGGGTAGGTTGTATATAAATCAATAAATAGAAATGTACAGTACAGTTATGACCTTTGTCAGAAATGAAATGTCCATAAAGAGTTAAATGCAACGAATACGTGTAAATAACCATAAACGTTTCGAATTCTCATATATTTAATCTGTTTTTTAAAGAGAATGTGACATTAAAGGAAATTCATTTGGACCTGAATATCAATTAACCAGTATTTTTTGTCGCTAACTAGTTGTGTTCTTGCACAAGTTTCCACATGAGAGAGTTCGGGATAAAGACCAGACTGGGCAGTCCTGATTATAATGTTCGACCCTGTGAAAGAATTCTTGATAAAACTCGCGTCAAGCCCATCATGAATGCATGAGTGTTTTTGTTTGTTATTGTTTGCTTAATGATAAATAAAAGCAAAAGAAAAGACAAATGCTACAACAACCTGTGTTTATTGCATTAATCATCAGACAGTTTATTGTTTGAATTTAGCTGTATTGGAACCACATATGTCACATATGTTAATGGTATGTATTTTGTCAAAATCAATATTGCTGATATCATTTTTATTTGTTCATTACACCAATATTTTTCTTTCCAGTTCAAATTTTAACTTTGGTTTTGAGGAAGATGTGATACGAAATTACAATTGTGAGGTACATACGTTTGACCCTAGGTAATACTTTAAAAGATCACGATCGGCGGTAGTCATGAAAAAGAAATAGTGGGCTCGGTTGCTCAGCCACCTAAGTTGCACTTTATTACTATTGTATCGCATATATTAGTGACTTTAAACAGTCATGCATGATATCTCAAAAAGTAGGGCTATTTTTATATTATTTAAAACAGGTCTATCTTTAACATACCTCAGTGTATTAATGAATAGAAGACCTATCAAGACATTAACAGAGGCACAGATAGTTTCTTGAAACTTTCCAAGTACCACTTATTTGAGTTTATAGTGAAGCTGTTAGACGGATGAGGGTGAAAGGTCCTATATATATTGTGTCAAGTAACATAAGAAAGGTGCAACAATTAATTTTTAAGTGCCTAGCGAGTCGCGTAAGCACTGAGAGGCAAGAAAAGCTTATATAAGCTACCGAATATCACGTTGATTTGAAGAAAAAAATGCTGACTAATGTATAAATAAGTTTTGGAATTACAAAAGTAAAAAAAGTACTATGAGTGAAAGAATAATTCATGAAGTTTATTTAACATAACTTGCACATAAAGCGATAGTTTTGTTTTTGTTGTTTTATTTTTGTTGTTGCTGCTGTTGCTGTTTTGCAAGTGCAGTGAGCGAAATAAAAAATGCAAATAATCCAGTGAAAAGACTTTCCATGATTAATGAAAACTGATCTATACTTCTAAATACTGACTCTTTACGGATATAACAATTGATATACAACATATAATATGAGTGGAGTGTATTTAAGTTATTTGATCTATTTACAGTAAGCCAGTAGGTGAAAGGCATATCCCAAAGGGGATACATTTTCATCTGATTGGACTTGGGAACCAATCTGTACAGGATAAAAATGGATGGAAAATGGAAACTCTATCTTCTATAAGAAAACAACTTCAACATTCAAACGTACGAAAAAAGTTGGTTTTATTTAAACCATTTATCTCCATATATACATCTGGTGTATGCCTTTATTCCTCATAGGATTATAGAGAATATTTGTTTGTTTTCTGTTGATAATTATTTTTACGAATATATATTCAATGAGTTGATGGAATAGATATAGAATATATATGATTTATCGTTTCTCTACGTGGTATATTTCATATCCGCTGGAAACATTCACTGTTGTATTTTATTCAAGTTGATGAACATAAATATACATTGTAGATTACTAGGCAACACCCGTTTAGGGATTTTTTTTCTTCAACTGAAATACAGTATAACCTATAATAAAGATACATGTCTCTAACAAAATTCATTGTATTTGTTTGGTATACATATCATTCATATTTACTACGATACGTTTTTATTATTTATTTCAGTTTATAAACAGAACATTTCTTTATATACTTATATTTATCATTTATATATACTCATTATTTAGCATTTCAACAAAGTCTATTACCGAAGACTTAAAAACTGTATTTAAGTTAAGAATTGTATCACTATATTTCCCCCCCCCATTTATTCCATTTTTTAAATATTTTTCAATATGTTTATATAATTATCTTTACCACAACTTTTTAAAAGAAAACTATCTTTAATGTTCTTTTTTTTAATCTTTTATGTATGTGTATATCAATATCAATTATGTATGTTTCTGTCAATATATTACAGAGAATAATAGATATTCTGAAGATTGACATAGAAGGTGGAGAATGGATGGCTTTGAAGGAAATGTTTCTGTCAGGGGTATTGAACAACGTTAAACAAATATGTATTGAACTACACTTTACGTCAAAACTTGAGAAGCAATTGTCATTTAGAGAAGGACTAAATATTTTAAGGAGGTTATACGAGGAAGGTTTCTACATATTTATGAGGGAACATAATTTAGTTCAGATTGACAGAATTAACGGAACATATCCTGTTATAACACCGTTAAATGAAATCTCGCTTATAAATATAGATTTTAACAAGTCATTAAGTGCATTTTAAGATATTCTTTATTGTCTTGGGTAATATTATTCACTTTGGATTGGTTATAATATGTTTATATATGAAAACTTTGGGGAAAAATTGATAGGAAATTTTAAATAAATATTCTCGGGTAATTATTATTATTATTAATTTATCGGTTTGAACGGAACGATCCCGGATGGATTCCCTTTATTTCCAGGAAGTTTGTCGCAAGCCAAAACCTGCACAGACTTTCTTCCCATCACATATCAATAATGACGTCACGCACGTGACACACCGATTTCTTTTTAAGATCCTCGTACCGACAGAGAAAGTAATGGAGGAAACAGTTCTAAATAAGTGGGTTGTACTTAGAAAAGTTATCATTATTTTCCTTTTGAATGTCATCATTACAGACAATTACTGTCTCTGTCACAGTGTGGCATTAGCAGTGAACAATTTACATGCACTACTTAAAATTTTCCGAAAAGTATCTTAGTCGACACTCTTTCATATAGAGAGATACGTTTTAAGCATTAGGAATTGTAAACTTTACTAGTTCTTGTGAATACCGGTGGAGAGTTGAAATCCCTGTTATAGTCAAAGTCATATCGGACAGACAGTCCACCTTACTATTGTTCCTTGGAAGGACCAGTACTTGACAGGTACTTGACTAGTACTTGATAAGGTCGGAGGAAACATTGTTCAATCTCTAGAGGTCACTTTGTAACCTATTTTCGTAGTAAAAACTCAGATTGATTTTCTTACTGAATTCTAGTAAGAACCTAGATTTAAGATAGAAATTAAACTGTAAGTCATGGAGTAAAAATCTCAAAGCACACTAGAGGATGTATGTGGACAAAAATCTTATTTATTCTTGTTAGAATGCTGACTACTTTAAAACTAGGCTAATCAGGTTAAAAATATATCACCATTCACGACTGAATGAAAATGTTGCATTTCTAAGATGAAAAATGCGTGACACTTAAAGAGCGTACATTGACAAGTATATTTGTACGACTGACACAGTGCTCTGGGGGTTTTGAGCATGATACAGGCTTCGAAAAATCTAGTGCTATTTTACAGGATTGAAGAAAAAGAACGAATTTTCCAGGAAATTCTTTAAAAAACCGAATACTTTTTAAAGGTTTCAGAATCTGTAAAATGTTTGACATGGTTTTGAAAACAGGTATTCGATAGCCACGAGTGAAATATGATAATTTTCATACCACGACCTTTTCTATTTATAGAAAAAACTTGAATATCCTCTATATATTGTCTGTATTTTGCGCTTTTAGGTTTACAGTAACTCATTTAATGTCAGAGTGAAATATTATATATACATGTATTGATAGTTTTTATTTAGCGAAATTAGATAAAAGGTAAAATATACAAATATGAGCCATCTTTCTGTGAACAAGTGACCCTCTCGCCATTTAGATTTTTTTTTTGTGATAAACTTGTTTATGTGTTCGGGTGAGAGACTTTTTCGCTGAAGTGCATACTTGAGCCAGTTTGTTTTTTACGTTTTATTTTTGTTTACAATAAAAATTATGGGTGAGTTTTGTTGTTTATTTCTTAAAATCTTTACAGTAAACCTTTATTATGTCTTGCGAAATTGTTAAGAAGAGTATATGAATAACAATAATGATCAGCAACTTCAACAATGGTGTGTTGAACTTAGTACTTTTTCTAAATTACAAAGTTACAATGTGTTTAAAAGTGAATTTAGGCAAGAGAAGTATTTAAGTTGTGTTAATAATATGACACATCGTAAAATGTTATCAAGGTTTAGATGCTTCACATAAACTAGCTATAGAAGAGGGTAGATATAGAAATATTGAAAGAAACGAACGTTTATATACCAAATGCAATATGAAACAAATTCAAACTGAGTATCATTTTTTTTCTTGAGAAAAACATGCTTACCGAGATATTATTGCTCATGGTCTAATATAAATAAATTTATATCAATAATGAAATGTACAAACAGAAATGTAATTGTTAATTTAGCAAAATTTGTATATTTAGCGATGCAACTAAGAACCTAGTTAATAAATGCTGTTTGAAATATTGTATACACACTGAGAAATATGTTTAGTATATTATAATTATCATACTTTTCTGCGCTGTATGTTGTACCGCCAGAATGTTACTTGGCGATGAACATGTATATGTTTTGCCAATAAAACATTTCACTTGACTTGACCTGAGTAATTACAGCTAATTTCAAAATTTCTATGAAAGTTCCCTTCGATATCTTTTTTTATCATGAAGCGGGTGGTGTTAATAAGTACAATGTTTGTAGTTATATTTCTGTCGTTTAATTAATTGAGTGTTTTGACGTTTGTATCATACAACTTTTATAAGTGGTATTGATAATTGAGATACAGCACTAACACAATAGAACAACTCATGATAGAAACATGTATTTGCTTGGTCTGTAGCCATTTTGAAGGATTGTACTTCAGCTGTACATAAAGATTCTTAAAATAACTGTTAATTATACAGCGAAACAAAAATAGGCGATGGCAGTGAAAATAACTGCAAGCTGTTGGGAATGTGAAAAGAGAATCTAATTTGTGGCAGGTATTTTGAAAGCGAAACAAAAATAGGCGATGGCAGTGAAAATAACTGCAAGCTGTTGGGAATGTGAAAAAAAGAAACTAATTTGTGGCAGGTATTTTGAAAGCGAAAATAAAAATAGGCGATGGCAGTGAAAATAACTGCAAGCTGTTGGGAATGTGAAAAGAGAATCTAATTTGTGGCAGGTATTTTGAAAACAAGATCATATCACATATTTCATTCCCAAATCTGTCTTGCTAACCCCAGTTCTATTAAAAGTGTAATGTTACATTTCTAACTGAGGCAAGCACATTATGAAATTGTGTTGGAAGGAATGTGTAACGTTGACTTTACTTTGCAATTCCTAGATCTATACTAGTGGACAAACGGATATGGGAATATGTCAAAGCGTTTTCCATCAGGACAGACAACTTGAGAAGAGAACTTCCCGTTCTGTTCCGTTCTGACAACTTGAGTCATATTGGGTAATGAACGCAAGTTCGTTCAACACTTTTACCCTGTATATAACAATGGAATAATAAGGAGCATATTAAGTATCTAGTTAAGTTTTGTTGCTAGCTTTTTGTGTTCTAACACATGTTTTGTCAAATTTCCACATGAGAGAGTTCGTGATAAAGACCAGATGGGGTAGTAATGTTCCACCCTGTGATAGAATTCTTGATAAAACACACGTAAAACCCATTATGAATAATTGAGTGTTTTGTGAGAAATGATTAATGATGAAGAAAGACAATAGAAAAGACACATGCTACAACCACCTGTGTTTATTGAATTAATCATCAGGAATCTTATTGTTTGAATGTCACAACTCATGTCCACTCTGATGCTATGTATTGTGTCTGAATCAATATTGCTGATATTCATTTTTATTTGTTCATTATACAAACATTTTCCTTTCAAAATTTTCAATTTGACTTTGAGGAAGATGTGATACGAAGTTACAAGTGTTAGGTACATACATTTGACCCTAGGTAAAACATCCTTGATAGGCATGAGGAAGAAATAGTAGGCTCGTTTGCTCAGCCATCTATGTTGCACTTTATCACTATTGTATCGCAAATATTAGTGATTTAAAACAGTTATGTATGGTATCTCAATTAGTAGGGCTATTTATATAGTCTATTAAAAAACAGGTCTATCTTTAACATACCTCAGTACATTAATGAATTGAAGACAATATATTAACAGAGGCACAGATAGTTTCTTCAAAATTTCCAAGTACAACTTATTTGATTTTTTAATGCATGTAGCGCCGATATATGTCCAAACGTCGAAAAATGTCCAAACGACGATAAATGTCCAAAAATTGACGATAAATGTCTCAATCGCCGATAAATGTCCAAAACTCCTTTAACAATAAATGTCCAAAAATTAACGAAAAATGTCGCAACAAATTAGGTGCTCATAAATGTCCAAATCGGTTAACGATAAATGTCTCAACTTTTCATATGTTAATTTGTAATTTATTGTATTGGAAAAAACGTCGATTGTTGGATACTGTAACAGTCTATCCAACTTACCCGTGATTTTACCCTCTGGTTTACCCCCGACGTACAATGTATCATACATTATTGTGCGTGGCCAGTTGCAGATCTGGATGGGGCGCGGGGGGCATGTGCCTTCTTAACTCACCGAAGCAATACGTTTTAGCATTGTTTGTGTTCTTCAATATTTTTGTGCCCCATATAGCGTTGCCCTTGTCCGTCCGAGTGTTCAAGTGTCCGTCCCGAAAGTTTGTGAACGCTATGGGGGCGTGGACAGTGTTGCATATTCCTTTACTGTCTTTAAACAGACTCAATGAAACCGAGTCTGCTGATTTCTATATTTTGTTTGTTTTCATTCCTTTTAAATGATCAACATTTAACATATTAACATTTGTTAATATGAGAAGAATCAGCCCCGCAGCCATTTATTATAATCTAAAAACCACAAGTCAATTTGCTTGGCTAAATTTGACAGACAGGTCACAAACAGTACAACCCGGTACATCGACATCATTAGTTGATAACCGTCGATGGCGAAGCGCTCCTTTAAGCTCAAAACAAAGCAGTTAACCTGTATAAACAAACAAAGCAGTTAACCTGTATAAACCATGTGAGCTAATCAAGGGGTTAACTGCTTTGACAGTTAAAATCTGACCTACTGATTCAACAGCGAACAGTGCAGACCTTGACAAGATTACGCATTTGCTTGTCGGCGGATCAGGTTCGACAATGGTCGTTATAAGCATATACGCAACACGTGTTAAATGGGTTTTGTGACTTTTCTCTTAAGTGCTGCGAAGACGGTCCTTCTCATGCTACATTGATTTAAGACATTTGTATTTGATTATTACTCATCCGCGCGTGGTGGACTGAACGCCACTGCGGGGCCGCCGCCTTATAAATACAGAGTTTTGAAAGGCTCCCTACATGTATCCCACCAGTGTCGACCCAGATCAGTCTGCACGCAAATGCGTCACCAGATGAGGGTATGCGCTATTAAACACCAGTAATTGGTAGTTAAGGTTTTGTAAGTCCCTACAGTGTGGCACTTTCAAGATCAACCTACATGGTTATACATGAATATAATGTATATATAATCAAGTAAATGTTCAACAAAATAAGGGGAAGTAACTACTATGTTACCATTTTACAGCTTCTGATTGGCTATAATTATGTCGTGGGAACAAGATATTATCTCGTGGGAACAAGATAATTATTTCGTGGGAACAAGATATTATCTCGTGGAAACAAGATAATTATTTCGTGGGAACAAGATAATATCTTGTGGGAACAAGATAATTATTTCATGGGAACAAATTCATCAACTGTTAAGAAAAATATTAGTTTATGTGCATCAACTGAATAAATGAATATGGTTGAAATAAGCATACCTCTTTTTCTGTTCAAAATGTTTCACATTTTCAAGTTATTACTGTTCACTATTAATCAAACTGTGCTTTAGTCGTGAAAATAACTCAAAACCTGATTAATACATTTTTAAAAAACGTAGAATAAATTAATTCTGTCGATAGACTTCTGCAATTTGATGGTAGAAGCAAGAATATAATTTAAATATAGATGAATTATTATTGTACACAGACCACTTGCTCATTAGTCAACGTTTTATTCTGCAAATCATTTTCAAAAGTACATGTACAAATGATGTCTGTACCAAACTCATATTTATGATACTTTCAAATCAATACTTATCTTGAAATCCAGTTGATATACATAATGAATTATGTAATTATTGTATATTTTATTGAACAGATCACCTATAACAGTGATTTTACGGGTGATTTGCTACTCATACCTTCCTCGGGTAAGTCGAGGAAGACTTTCAACTATGAATACCAATTCTACACTTGAGTTCACCTTGACCAAGGCGTCCTCAAGTCATCCTTAAGGAAGCCTTTCCCGAGTTTGAGTGGAGGTTGAGTTCGAGTGACGACTCTGAATCTAGCCATTAGTGTAGAGTAGCGCAATGCAGATGTTAATAACTTATTTTATTTGACTTTTTTATCGTTGGTACCGGTTGACCATATGACCAACGCCCCCTGAAGATTGTTAGTATATTATTTTTCGGGGGATAGTGCATGATACAGAAGACGCCCCGTTCCAGAGGCGACCCTGGTTCTTTTAAGTGCCCGGTGTAAAGCACCAGTACACTGCGCCTCGGTTTAACGTCTCATGCGAAAGACAAGTTAAAAAGTTAGTGGTGCAGCGGGGGATCGAACCAGCGACTCCTGGATTGGTAAGCAAGCGCGTTACCACTGGACCACGGATCCGCTACATTTAATAACTTATTTCTTTTTTCCCTTTTAATGGTAAGGGAGATAGAATGTATCCAACAATCAACTTATTTTCCAATACATTTTTTAAACTTATTTACAGTCTCACAAGCATCCCGTTAGAGTCCCGGTGGTAGGTCGGGTGATCCAGGAACGACCGGGTACGTCCGTAACTCTGTCGGCAACGTCCGGGATGATCCGGGGCTCTGCCGGGGCTCTACCGGTGACTGTCGGCACTCTATCTGACCGTACCGGGGCTCTGCCGGGATCATCCGGGACTCTGCCGACATCATCCGGGGCTGTGCTAGCATCGATCTCAGCTTTTATGATCTCTTTGGTCGAAGACTTAACAGCGTTTGAATATCGTGTTAGGTCATCCGTCGTCCACTTACTATCTGCATTATCCGTAGTTTCACCTGGACTCTGCATGGATGGTCCGGAGTTCATCCTGGTTGTTACAAGTATGGAAATTGGGTATCGCCGTAGTGCTACCGGGGTTAGTGAGACAGCAACAATATTTTCATCCCGGATCGTCTGTGGTGGTCCTGGACTTTGCCGGGATGCTGGTGAGAACGCAACTTAAATCGGTACTTTTAATCCCTATGGAAACCTTTATAACTGACTGATGCATTACTGTTAATCATAGAAATAAATGCAATTAACATATGAAAAGTTGCGACATTTATCGTTAACCGATTTGGACATTTATGAGCACCTAATTTGTTGCGACATTTTTCGTTAATTTTTGGACATTTATCGTTAAAGGAGTTTTGGACATTTATCGGCGATTGAGACATTTATCGTCAATTTTTGGACATTTATCGTCGTTTGGACATTTTTCGACGTTTGGACATATATCGGCGCTACAAATGCAGATGATAGAAGGATGAGGATGATAGGTCCTTTACTGTGTCAAGTAACATTAGAAAGGCGCAACCATGTATTTTTAAGTGCGTATGGCTACACACCGGATGAATTGTCTACTTTCATTTCGAGTACCATTTGTATTTTAGGTCCTCGGAGTAGATAAATGTGTACATTCCAAAGGTTACTTGAAATAAAACTTGTACACTCTTTATAATCAATCGAAAACATTTTAACAAATATATAGAATTGTATCGAACGTAAAGACTGAAGCCATGTGCTCGGTAAAACCTGGAAATTTCGTCGTTTATTTTCAGTTATATTTTGTTTGTTTAGTAAACGAAAGAAATTAGAGGCCATTTAATTAATATTTATTCAGTAAGATTTGAAAAAGCAGGATGTAAAACAAAATGGCTGCAAGTAGAATTCATAATCAATAAATTATTTGCATATAAAAGGGCTACATCTATCAAATATAGCATCAAAATGGATGGCGTACTTGTGTATCTGTGAATGCATATGCTTATAAGAAAGTTAGTGTAATATGTGAGGAACATGAATAAAAAAATGCGTTACAGTTATGTGATAAGAGTTGTAGAAGAGAAAAACAAAACAGCCAAGTAAGTCACCTATCATGACATCAACAACTTGTGCTTGAAGTATTTGCTAAAGACACTGCTGTAGAAATCAAGTTCATTAAATGATTTACATGGTTTTACAATAGATTATCTAAAAGAAAATAAGAAATATCTCTATACTTAAATTTTCAGAAACAATAAAATGTAATTTTTTTTTCAGGAATCAGGGACATATTATTTTGGACTGTTCTTGCCAGTTACGTTGAATATTGACAAAAAGTTTTTAACACTGCAAATGATTTATCGTGTTGATGTTCTTCCATTCATAAAGTCTTTTATTCTCGGTAGGTCTCACAACAGTTAACTTATTGCTTTATTGCGGTTTCATTAAAGGGCTTTACCCTTATTCTTTTTTACTTAGACAGCTAATATCTCTTTCACTTCTTGTTTTTGAATATAGCTTATATATGCTAGTTGTTAATTTTAATTAGAGTCAGTATGTTGTTCTGTACACAATTTTCAACAGTTGAAATAAATATGCTATCTTATTCTCTTATTTTCTATTTACTAAAACACTGTTTGAGAATTGACTCTGGATTGTTACCAGGCTATCAAGATTTATAATGCAAGCACTTTTATCTAAATGAGGCTAACACATCTAGATGTATATGACCTTTTTTAAATCTGAGTTATTAAGAGTAAGCATGGATAGATTACATGATGAATGTTGAAATCATTTTTTCTGAAATTATTGATAGTGCGTCCATATTGACATTTCTTTTATTAGTAACAATCATACATGGTTCCTTATTCTAATGTTCGTACTGGGATGCAGCCTCATTGATTTATTAATATTACTTTTTGCTAAATAATATATTTTAATACTCAGCATACATGTACAAACAGACTCACATGTGTTCAAGTTTTCAATAAAATTGATCATGTTAACAATGAACAAGTGTTTTTTACCCGTTTACAAAAAAAACCTTTGAAGACAGTCGTAATGTCGGTGGTTAAAGGATGTCAAGAGAGAGAGAAAAAGTTGCCTTCCTACCTTTTTTGGAGAACAGTGACCACAAACATGACTAGTTTTAAGCCTTAGAGTCAGATGACTTAGAAAACAGTGATGCAGACTAAGATGGAAATTTCAGATTCACGTGACATCACAGTTCTTAAAAAATCTTTTTGTCCACTGAAGATAATATTGTTGCAAATCTACGGAACCTCTAACACTTATTTTTTGTTGTTGTCATATTTCTTTTATTTTTTTAACGAAATCTTACGAAATAACATTTTGTTTAAACGAATTAACATTTAGTTTAAACGAAATAACATTTTGTTTACAGGAAATAAAAGTTCGTTATTAGGAAATAAGATTTCGTTTAAACGAATTAAGAGTTCGTTTAAAAGAATTAACATGATTCGAAATAAAGGAACCATTAGGTGTGAAACCACCAAATATATTCCTTCTTTATTCTATACAAAATGCATAGGGCTGTAAAACATAGCAAAACCTCTTTTAAAGAGCTTTTACTTACATATTCTTGTAGATCTATATCTGTACTCATGAAAAATAGCAAGAAAAGAGGAGATTGTGTTACAAACAAGGAAGATATTTCTGCTCGTGAGAACTCACCAATAAAATTAACAAAACATTTGAGCTGATTTTCAGATTGGGTATGTGAAACAATTTTCTATTGGGAATTCTAATCTGAATGTATATGAGCATAAAATTACTACAACACTATCAGAAAGAGTCAAACAAAATGATTCCAGCAAAAAAATACACAGATTAGGGCAAAAATGTTAAAAATAGGCAAGAAAACTGGATTCCCGTAGTTGTTTTGTTAGCCCCCAAACTGTTAAAAGTACAATGTTAAATTTCTTATTGACGCAAGCACTGAATGAAATATTTTGAAAGAAATATGTAAAGTTCCCTTTATTCTGAAATTCCTAGTACTATGGTTTGACTTAAATACAAGTGGACACACAGAAATTGGAATGTTATTTTGTAGACATTGTCAGATAAAACTTCTGTAACTGGTCGAACAGTATAGGCTATTGATTATAGGTCAAAGCGTATTGCAATAGAACAGACAACTATAGTCATATTAAGTAATGTACAAAACTTCATTAAACACTTGTATATATCAAAGAAATAATCAGGAGCAAGAAAATACTCATTATTTCATTGTTACGTACAGGGTACTAACTTTTTATATGTTCAGGAAACTGATAAACCTATATTTTAACTTCTTTTTTATATTCTATCAGTTACGTGACTATTTCCTTGCATTATGCACACAGATTTACTTTCATTATGCACACAGATTTACTTGCATTACGCACACAGATTTATTTGTATTATGCACACAGATTTACTTGCATTACGCACACAGTTTTGGAACAAATGATAAACCTTTTATTGTACTTTTCTTTTTTTCATTATACTTACCATGTACTGATAAAAGTTACTTATTTCTAGACAAAAAAGCTACCTTCATATTGAAGTAGATGGGGAAGAGTTCAATATACCCAGGAAGTTTCTGGTTCAAATGCCATCAAAGGTGCAAGTCTCCAGTGACTGTCCGCATTCTATACCTTCAGCGCGAGTATTGATTTGAAGCAAGGAAGCAGTCATCGAGCAGGATAAATTTAAGTTACAAGACAGTCTTTCCCAATCAATGTCAAATAAGTAGGTTTAAGTTAATAAACAAAATGCTACTATAAGGATTTTTTTTTAAAAATTAGAAATTTGTTGTGTTAGCTCACCTGAAGTGTGCCTTAGGTGTTTTTGTGAATCCCTTCTATTCGTTATGCGTCATGAATCGTGTTTTTGTGAATCCCTTCTATTCGTTATGCGTCATGAATCGTGTTTTTGTGAATCCCTTCTATTCGTTATGCGTCATGCATCGTCCACCGTTAACGTTATGCTTTAAACAGCACCTTCTTAACCACAACGCCAGGAGCCAGAAATTAACTAGTCCATCTCTTCCAAGTTTCTTCAAATTATATCACTAGGGTCACATGTTTAACATAGAAATATATAGGGAAATCTTTAAAATTCATCTTGTAATCACAAAGCCAAGCGTAAGAAAAATGTAACTTCATTTATTACATGTATATATATTCAATAGTCTAAAACCTCTACCAAGATAGTTAAAACTTTGCCCCTGTTGTCATTTTTTGGTTCACCTCGGAATTCAGGTGATTGACTTTTACATTGACTTATATTGGCAAATCTTCAAAATATCTTCTTGTCAGAAACAGCAAGTCTGAGGCTTATGAAATTTTTTGTAGCATTTTCTAGGGGACCAGTTAAAAGACTGTTTGAATCATATCCCTGGGGTCACTATTGGCCCCCGCCCGTGCGGTCACACACACACACACACAAAAATCGACTAAAACCACCTGGTCCAGGTCTCTGAAATTCGGTGTGTAGCATTGACCTCTAACAAGATTCTTCAAATTACATCCCTGGAGTTATTTTGGTTCCTCCGGAGTCAACGTTTTTACATATATATAGACAAACTTTTCATTATTCTATTTGTCAGAAAACATATTAGGCCGAGAACTTTTTGGTGTGTAATATTGTCTTCTAAAACTATACCAAGATCGTTTAAATTTTGCCCCTGATTGATTGATAGATTTTATTTTGTAAAAAATAGACAAGATATCAAATATCAAATACAAATTCAATGTCAACATAAAACTTGTAAAATTTAAAGTGCATTGTAGATGACGTATCATCAACCATACCAAGGATAACAAAGAGGGCATAAAGCTCTCTTATTTCCATTCTGGTCCTTTGAATCGGAAAGGCAAATTAAATAAATCAATTATTCCACTTGTCAAATTTAATTACATCATTTATTATCATAATATCAAAGAAAGTCTCCAGACTGACATTGAACAAGTAATACTAAAACTCGTACTAGTACACTGAATTAAGATGTAAAAATTATGCAGGAAAATTGAGGATAAACTTTTCCACACCTAACAGCCATATTAAGCAAAAGATTTCTTCCCAAAACTTTTAACTTTGGGAATGGAGTAACTGTTACTATCACTGAAACGGGCTGAGTAATTGTGTACCTCATTTGCTAATTCAAAAGGCTCATGTGAATAGCCCGATGCACTATTACAGTGTATCTGATGAACATGACTGAGGATAAGAAGATCCATCTTCAAATTTACAGGTAACCAGCCAACTTCCTGGAACTGGGCCCTTCCAATATAAGTACGATGACTGAGATTAAGTATAAACCTCACCATCTTGTTTTGGGTTGTCTTAAGTCAGTAGTAAGATACTACGTCATCGCGCACCTGTTTTATGCTCTCTCTGACCTTTTTTGTCAACAATCCGTCGCTTGAAAGGTAAACTGGTCTTTTTTAAGCTACGTATTGTTGATCCGCGAGAGAGCATAAAACAGGTGCGCGACGACATAGTATCCTAATATTGGAAGTCTGTTTTTCATATTTTTACGCAACCATAAATACCAAGATGCACAAGCATAGTCAAAGTGACATTGGATTAATGGATATCTATTTAAAATCTTACTTTTTCTTAATAAAAACTTGAGCTTCGCATTTGCTTTCTTGATAACCTGGTTGGCCATGGACTCGCCAGATAAGCATTGGACAATATCAGCGCCACAGATTTGGTGATTGAAATTAAAGTTTCATTGCATGAATTTTTTACTTCATCACATAACATCAATTTGGGCTTCGGAGCAAACAGAATGGACTCTAACTTTCTAAGACGCAATGATTATTAGTTAGCCAATCACTTACACCAGTAAGATTATTGGTGAGCCGAAACTTACTATACGCAATGTCTTTACCAGCTACTGAAATACCAGTCATCGTCATACAAGAGTGATTTATTACGGACAGCAGCCTCCATATCAATCATATAAATTAAAAATAGGAGGGGCCAATGTTGATTGGTTACACTAATGCTCACATTTTCAAAATATAAATATTTAGAATTCTTCTTATCTGAAACCAGAAAGCCCGGATAAGAGAACGTTAACATGAAGAATTGCCTGGTGAAGATTTACAAAGATTATTCAAACTTTGCACCCGGGTTGTATTGTTGGTTCTACCCTGTGAGTAAGATGTTTCAATGAGTAGAAAAAAAATAGCTTTGAACATTGCTTCTCAGGAATTTCTAGAACTGAGAATGAAATACTATCTTGTGAACCCCTACCAAGATTGTTCAAACTGTGCTTTTGCCGAAACTGGGGTAAATTTTTATCCATAAGAAATAAAGGAAATTTTAAAAACATTTATAATAAACCTTTTTCTTCGTAAATTAAAAAGTCGGAAGCTTTGATTTGTGGCCTACAGCAATATCTAGGTTTTGCTTTTATTTTGATAATGCACTACACTTGTTGTTTTAAGCAGCTATACTCAAGCAATCATGGTCCTCCTGTTTTAAAAAATCCTGGAGAAACAATACATAGTATTTTTTGGATTTATAAAAACTTACAAAAAATAAAACCAATAATAATTTGATTTAGTAATATCGTGACAATAAAACTGTATCCTAGAGTATTTGAAAGAAATAAGAAACATTGAAAGGTGAAGAGTATCCGTGAAAATTATAAATGAAGTGAGCTTTGTTGTCCGTCCATCATCAACATTGTCGTTCTAACGACATCTCCTAAACTAGAGGGCAAGTGCAACTTTGGGTCCTATTTGTATTAAATATGAAACCTTCTTGAAAATCTTCTTGTTGAGAGCCCTCGAGCTCAGATATTTAGTATGAAGAATTGTCTTGTATTTTTTTATTTAGATTGTTGAAGCTGGCACCACCTGCTGATCATATGACCTACTGACCTAATTTCTTCATTTTGAAGCTACAGCAATGACAGTTGATTCATGCTTACAATTTGGCATTTTCAAACCTTGACCTTGACTTGATGACATACTCATAAGTTTTTGATGCTGGAGCAAGTAAACTTTACACTTAGCTTGTAAACACTCTAGAGGACACATTTTGATTCCAAATACATGAAATTTGGTCATGATGTTTGTCTTCATGATTTAGAAATGAAGTGTGAATATGGATCACCTGTGATCAGAACTAGATCACATGCATTAATCAAAGGATTTAAGCAAAGGAACATCCTTATAACCTTTTGCTGCCACATTTAAATTCAGTCATTATGATTTTAGGACAAAATGTTTCTTTTGTTGATTTCTATGTCTAGTTGAATATTGGTCACCTAGGGTAAAACAAAACCTGGTTTCTGGCTTTCGATTTTGGGTCAAAATGGTTCATTTCTAGGTCATCTTTGAATGCTTATCATCTGGGTTCAGAAACTACCGGTAGCTCACTGTGATAAATAGAAGGAAAACTCTCGTTAACACTCTAGAGGCCATGCTTGGCAATCAGTCATGATATGCGTCATATTGTTTGTATTGGAAATTTTTCGGTCAAATTAAGACGTGGGTCACTTGGGGTCAATAATTATCTGACTAGTTTTGATGATAATAACATGGTCCTTGCCTTTCTTAACAGTTATACTCAAGTGGGCGTTTGAAGGTCATTTCTTAAAAAATATTTTTTATAAAATTTTATAATCTAACATCAGGGAGACTACCTACCACCAAATTCCAGATATTGGATTTACACAGGCGCATATAGCTTGGTATAATTCAGTAAAATTAGACAATAAAACAAAAATAACTAGATATTGTAAATTTGATTTGTCCTTCCATTATCTGTGGACTCACAGATTTGTATGAAGGGAACTGTTTGAATATTTACACAGTTGGGCTCAAACATAACTATTCACCAATCATGATAATCTAGATATGCATTAAGGTTGGATAATTTGTTCTGACTTTTCTTCCAGAAGTTATGGACCTTTGTCAATTAATTTTCATGTATAATTCAAATATGAAGTAAAATAATCTCAATCCAACAAACATTGTTAGGAGGATTTTGTTGAAAAATTTCTTACATATCAGTCATAATGTTCATAGTAAATATATACCCTTCCACTTTGTTAGAATTATGAGTTTTGAACTGTTTTGTTATCGAATATCGGAAAACTCTGCCATAATGGAAGGGATAAGATATGATTGAGAGGGGTACTGTATTGATCTTATATGAAGTTTTACAATTCGAACATTACAATTCCTCAATATCCTTTGACGTTTTTAAAATTTGAAGTACATTGAATGAATTGACTTGAACTAGGATGGAAAGTTGATTAAAATTATATAAAGTTTAAAGGTTTTGTTTCAGTCCGGTGGCATTTTTTTAATATTGGTTTAATTTCAAATGGAAAATAGTACAAGGTCTTAACAACAATTTTACTTGCCTTTTGCAGTTCAAAATGATATGACGATTTCAGAAAGATGTCTGCCTATTATAAATATGTGATTGCAGAATTTATATATATTGTAAACATAATTAAAGATATTGTTATATCAAATAAATTCATTTTTTGAGAGAAACCCCAATGAATATTAATAAAGTCTTTATCAAGATATCTTAATGTGAAAAAATATCTTAACAATTGAACTTTTAGTTGCAGATTTCTTTATGAATTCTTGAATTTTTAAGTGTAAGATGAAAGATGGATCTTTAGTGATGATGAAATTTGCTGAATATATGACAAACACATGAAGTATTACCATGCACACAACTTCAGAAAAGTTTCATGCCTTTCTTTTGATTGACAGCATTTATGCCTCTCAACTAAAGAAATATTTCTACTAACTTGCTGTAATGGGAACTCTTTTTGACAATGGGTCACAATATATAGAACCAGCTCATAAATTTTTGGTCTTGCATTTCTCAAACGTCAAGTTTAATTGAAATTCTCGTGTTACAATGCTTTTAGCTCTTGTTAATGGTGTTTTGCGAATTTCAGCTGTTCCTGGCAGATTATTTTTCAAACAGGTCTATCTGAGTCTCTGGTTGTTGAAAGAAACAATTCTAACACAGTGTGCAATATAAAAGCAGCGCTAATATATTCGTACAGGGGTAACTTAGCATTTTCACAAAGAAATTTGTTTCAGTTATTGTTACACTGTTAAGAATAAGAGATGATGCTGTTTATTCTGATATGTTCTAAATATCAGTCCTTCTATTGTTTTGTTTTCCAGGGGACAAAGGCCACTTGTATCATGTAATGCATGCTGATTCTCAACAAAACATATAAAATCGCCTTTGTTGCTCAATGCTGCGAACACTTTCCTTAATTGAAAAGCGATCTGGGTTCAAATCTCAGCTGAAGCAAATCATATGTCATAGCACTAGTATGTTTACATTGGCGTTCACAAAATATACTACCTAATATTCAGACAATCACAATCCTTAATTACCTCTTGATTAGATTAAGAACCATCCCATTGATTTTAGATATCAAACATTTATGCTTTTTTCATTTTTTTTCTTTGATATATTAGATCAAGTCCTTTTTCATGGCATTGTGTGTTGTCCCGTGTATATGTAAATGTGGAGCCTACTCTGGTTTGTCTGGTTAGGAGACTCGAAACACAAAACAGAAGTACTCATACAAGGGCTGTCAGCCAGTACCAGTACCGGTAATTAGGGGAAATGATTGCTATTGTGTCCGAAATTAAGCATTCCCGTCCCCGCCACATACACATACTAACTAGTACATAATAATTACTTATGCGATTGCATTAAACGGGTTGATATGATAAATGTTCAAAGTTTTGACTGGCTTTCAAACTGTTCTGACAAACTGTATACTGACAACTGCATCCGAAAATTGATTTGATTTAGTAGTCAAGAGCACTGGGCTTCCGCGGCAGGTTGGGAGGTAGGTTTTTTTTTGATGAATTTGTATCACAATTATACATGTCATATTTAAATTCTTTAGACTATCATTAAATTCAATGCATAATTATGTACAAAGCAGGTAAGAATTGATGAATATACCAGTTTTTGTTGTATAAAACAGACATTGATAAGAAATGACAGTCATCGTCTTAAGTGTTTTTACAATGAACCTGCGTTCACCTGGAAATCTTTGATGCCTTCCTGTTTGTATCATTAAACAATGAAAAGATGACATGAAATCTATATGTTATACACAGCAATTTATATGAAAATGATACTTTTGTATTATTAACACATGCCTGTTTCCAAGTTTGTGAACATTGTTTTATAAATCGTTGCATAATTACATTATTGCAAATGTTTTCTTTTCCTCAGTAGCCTGTGATATCCAACAAAAACCAAGTATGTTTGCTTCTATATATATTTAAACGAAAGTCTGACACCCAGTTAGATATCAAAGAGTATCATACAAATAAAGGGTGTGGGGGAAAAAGAGTTCAAGGTATTGAGTATTTTTACACTCAACCAGTATTTCATACAATATTCTGATACTGTAACATATAAGGGAACGCGACCAAAGTCATCCCTTGGAGAACTGCAGTGTTACATGCATTTATGGCCAATTTCTGAAGTTCATCTGGCTTGAAATCTTGTCTTAAAATGAGCTTCCGTGAACAGAATTTCGTTCCTGGACTAAATCAGATTAGAGCAGTTTTATTGTCAACCGGAAGGGAGTGAGTAAATGGCTCCTTTTGGTGCATTTTAGGCATAAAAATATAATGAAATTTGTGTGAGAATTTAAAAGAAATATACCGGTATTCTTTGAAATGTCCAACTAAAAGCAAAAAAACAAAACAAAATACGGTATGACGAGTTTTAACTTTTTTTAATTTTATATTTATAAAGTCCTCTGAAACAAATAATTTATCAATAAATTAATTGGCATACAAATAACAATGTCATCACAATATCATCAGAAAACTGATCATGGTCAGCAGACGCTCATTTAACAACTTTATCAAATACGTCAATGTTAATAGACACTTGAAAACTATTTATCATGATCAGTCTTGAGAACTCTCGGATATAATCCGTGCCAACGAATATACGGTTCATTTAAGAAATAATAAGTATCCAGGAGTGGTTTATCGTAGAATAACCCACGTTTTGATTTCTTATGCGTAGGAATATATCACGAAGGCCGTAGGCCTGAGTGATATATTTTTTCGCATAAGAACGAAAAACGCGGGTTATTCTACGATAAACCACAACTGGATACTTATTATTTCGATTCTAACACGACCAAACAATAAACCACATTGTGAAATAAGTGTTAACTACTTCTTACGATCGTAAAAACACTTGCGCGGTGCGCCTCTGGGTTTGGCCGTTAAAAATTTCTCCCTCGATATATGTAAGAGTTGGCTTCCACATAATAAGTTGATCTATCCAATAAATGAACGAATAAACAACACATTTTTCATCAGTTGATAATTTCTTTTTTTATTTCGAACTAAAATTGCAATTTACTAATAAATTAAATGTTCAAACAAAATTGTGTGCCATTTTGCAGCCGAACTTTGTTGTTGTATGCCGGTAATACTACGATTCCTACGGTAGTATTTACAAACATCACGTGACTTTCATTCATAAAAAATTTATACGTGGGGTGACTGCTGTTCACGGAACAGCCAAACAACAAGTGCACGCGCGTGGTATACTGCAGGATAAACCGAGTTCATTTTCTTCTTTGTATATATATAGGCTATTTAAAGATCGTGTTAGAATGTATAGTATACACGACTAGTTCGTTTTTAAGTTGTTACGCAATATTGCATGACCGTTGCAAATTGAAAGGTTGATTGTGTTTCTGTTACGAGGTGAAAAGAGCTGAAAAAATGTTTTAGAGTCATTAAAAATGAGCCCATTTTTTACAAACGGGCCAGCTGGGGGTTGGGGGGGCTTGGGCGCCATAAGCCCCCCCCCCCCTCCCCCGGGTTAAATCGTGCCTGGATAAACAATGTACCGAAACATAAAGGCGGTAGACCTGAAACTTGGTAGAGGGAGATTACATCAGTATTTCCGTTAGCTAGAATTCTCAGTTTATCAGATATACATGTGATACATCTAAACAATGCATAAACTTGAGCAAAAATCACAATCTAAAATAGCATACAATGATACAGTTACAGTTAAATAAGTGTTATAGGAAAAAGTGACAATTATTGAATGATGGTTACACTTATAATTAAATCAGATGAATAATATGGACTTCACATCGGGTTTCCTATGTTAGACATAAACAAGAAATATGTGGCAGAAGTTTGGGACTTAGTCGTTGTCTTAGAGACATTGGCGTTTACTTGTTCTTGAATTCATTCATATTATTGAAGTAAACTTACTAACATTTTAAATACCGTAAGTGACGTTGACGCCATCAGTGTATGGAATGTTACGTGGTGACTGGGATATTAATAACTTCTGAATTAATAGATTTTTCTCTATCCCTTTGAAGGTATTCACAGTTTAGAAGGTAATGTTCCTCAGATTCGATGTGGTTTCTGTTACAAAGACTACATATTTTTTCATGAAACGGTGTCCCGTCATACCTTTCGGTTTCTACCGGAAATGCATGATTTGCTGTTCTAAATTTAAAGAGAGTTAAATAATCCCTTTCTTCAAATTTAGTGAAATGTTTCTCTAAGTGTGGAGTTTCCTTAAAACTTTAATATTTAATGCCCTTGTTCGAGGTTTGGAGCTGATCGTGCACTCGTGTTTAAACTGATCAATTAAGATGCACTTAATATATTTATGTAAATCTTTACAGGTTATCTGGAATTTATTTGCCCATAAATCCGTGCGGCCGATTGATATTAAAATACTTTTATCTTATTTACTACTGGGTTGAATTAACATGTATTTATAAATTTGTAAAGCCAGTTTTTGTTCTTTACCAAGTAATAATCGATTCCAGTACGAGACCATACGGGTTTTCGTGATTATGGATATGGGATATATCCCTAACTCTCCATATAAAAAAAGATACCGGAGTACTGGGAACGGTCTTTATTTTATGCCTACCAATGAAATATAGGGAAATATCAGTGAGATAAAAGTGATAATCCACTGTTTTGAATCAGTGAAATTACCATTTTGATAATCCACTGTTTGTGCCGGAACTACTTTTTTATCAAGGGAAGCAAATCTTACACACTCCATATATTCAATTTTTACCTGATTACTTCCCTTAACTGTAAATGTGATAAAATACATGAACAGTTACCTCAAGAATAGTAACAAACTAACCCGACTTATATTTCTGTTGTTTTCAGCGCAAGGAAGCGACTGATCCAGAAGCTGTCGGATGATGGAGTCCCAGTAAACCAAATTGTTCAGATCTCTGGCCATAAAAATGTGAACAGTCTTAACAATTACAGTAAACTGAACAATGCTCAGAGTAATACATTTGAAGTATCCTGTCTGATAGGCCATCAAGTTCAACATCAAATCCTGATTCAGCCAAGAACCACACTGCTCCAATGATTGCAGGAAATAGTGAATCTGGTCCTGCACCAAGAGGATTTTTCATGAACAGTCACTTTCATGGAAATGTTACTTTCAATTTCAATTCCTCTACAACTGCAACCCAGCAACTATCTCAACAGGTCATAAATTCCAGTCCAAAAGCTGGCCTGCTTGATGAAACTTCAGGAATTTCCCCACCACGTAAATACAAGAGAATCCGCTGTATTTCAGACAGTGACAGCGAGTGAAATTTATTTACCTTGTTAAATCCAGTTATAATATTGAATTCCTGAGCCTAACTAGTTGTGAACAATGATGAAATTCGCCATAAATTATTTAAAATGTCTGATTTGTTTACATAACTCACATGGACAATATCCACTATGGCCGACTTTCAATTCATTGATTGAATATTACTCGGTATTAATCCGCTTTTACAATTAAAGTATGTATGGCTAAAATTCAATAAATATTGATAAACTGTGTAGAGAAAAATAAATGTTATTTGATGAAAGTGTAATCAGTTTATTTCAGCAGAAGTAAAGTTATCATATGTATTGGAGATTGTCTGCACCTTTTTGTGCGGAGTAACGGTTTGAACCAAAGTACGCATTAACTGATTTGGGGCTTACCATGGGGAATTTATTGAAGGCCCTGAGTAAAAATGTCATAAAATACCCATTTTTCACGTGTTGGCATAAAATAAAAAGAAAATTTGTTTGTTTTTTAGTGGAAGATGGGAATTTATTTCATCACATATGGTGTTCACTCGATGAAATAAATTCTCATCTTCCACAAAAACAAACAAATATCCTCTATATATTAATTTCTTTAGTTCTTTTTTTATAATTAGACAATTATTGTTACAGACTGAACTTAATTAAACAAGTCTTTTTTTTTCAGAAGAAAGCATGCTGTAAGAACAACAACTCAAATACCATAAGATTCTGTATCTATAAGACAATTATATCGCTGCATAAAAGTGATCTGTTTTACATTGTGTTTACAAGTAACTGAATATTACTTTAGAATGTAGAATCATTTTAAATTTACGGCTATCTAAAGAATGCACACAAGTGGCATTTTTCTGTTCTTAACAAACCTAAATTTCACAATACATGTACTCATATTTAACACTCTAGAATCATCATACTTGTAAGGCTTGTAACATTCCTGTTCAGAATTATGTACACGTGTTACGAAACCCAAATTTAAGTCATCAGTAGGCGCAGAAAAGACCGAGAAATATTATCATTATTACTATCTGGAAAGAGTTTTTTCATTAACGTCCTTTGCGGTCAAACAAATTGTTGAAGAAAATATCAGTTATGACCTATGTTACCCCGTGTCTTTGTGAACGAACAACGAACAATGTTCATATTTGTAAGAAAAACAAACGGTAAATAGAATCATATCTACATCTTGAATTAGTATGTACACATCTTCATCAACAGCTGTTGTTAGTGTTGCAAATGTGCTACCCAAGACGTGGTTTGAAATGCAGTATGCACGCTCAAGTCCCCAGACCTATATTGTAAAAGAGAAATCAAATACTTAAACATCGCTTTGCCGACTCGTCAAGTCCAAGACTGGGCAGAGATTTAAAAAGAACACATCCGTGTTTTCCTTCCTTCCTTCCTTCTTTCCTTATTTATTCACTCATTCCTTTTTGTTTCAGACTCGCTTATGTGCAAACATTAATTGAACATAAATCTTAAATGGCAAGCTAAAATTACAGCTATATCACAGCTAAAAAGTCACTCCCACTTTTAACTCAGTGTTTGTTATTTGAAAATATACAGAGAAAACAAATTTTAAAAAATGACCATTTATAGGTCCGTTCGTTTTTTCGTTCATTGATTTCTTCACTAAAACTGACAAGCTATAATTTTATGGCGAGGGGAAAATCCCGGGATCCGGGACGCCCGGGATCCGGGATTGTATTAAACATATAGGGAAACCAATAAACAGTGTTGGTTTTGATATTTGTGGTAATTTGTGGCAATAAAAAAGTTACATTATTTGATTATATCATATAAAAAGACCATTATGTTGACTTAAAATTAAGGTTAAATTATCAGTAGAGCTATACCAGGTTGTATTTTAACTATTTAATTTAATTTTAACTTATTCTGCATGCTCTTCAGGAATGTATTTAATATTTAGCAATTACTGTATATTTCTGGCGAGTTGTTTAATATACGTAGCCTATCGACGAACCTTCAAATAGATTTATGATTTTTTTGTGATAATGAAAAAAACAAATATGTATTCAAAACCTATTTTGCTTGTATATTTTTTTAATTACCACGTACTTTTGGTAATGCTTTATAAAGAATTTCAGTACACATATTAGTACGATATTAAAATGCTAATATAATAATAAAAAGAATGTCGCAACTATATCCAATATAGAAAATAAAATCCATCAACGATAAAATTTATTTACTGGAAAAAAAAGATGTTCACGCCTATACTATACATACTTATCTATCACAAAAGGCAATCGATAATTTATCGATGACACCTATGGCAGGTGGTGTATTCCCGGTATTACTATATGTTTAATACGATCCCGGATCCCGGCTTTTTTAAAGACGGTCCCGGGATTTTCCCCTTGCCTAATTTTATTAGGCACAAAAAACCGGTCTTCACATTTTTATTTCCTTATCAAATAATTGTTTTGATCCAAATTTATCAAATCTGCTATAAAAATCCCAAGTGGACATATTTATAGTAAGCTTAACCATAATCAATAGCCTTAACTCTAATGGATTTTAGACGCTGGAAGACTTTGATTTAGTATTTCCATACCAAAAACTAGAATTATTCGAGAATTTAGTGTCTTCGTTTCATTTTTGTTACACTGCATATTTATTACATGCACCGCTTTTTTTATGTCCGCAGGAAGAAAACGAAACAAAAGGCTTTGTCAACTTAATTAGTGTATTGTGGAGTTTAACTCTACTAAAAGGATCATCATACCGATATTTAGGTAAGGAAAGATCAATATAAAAATGCAAAGACTTACTTTCTATAAAAAGCGCAATGACAGTGATGTCATATGGTTATAGAATTCAGATAATTAATTTGCGTCGTCACTGCATCAGCTGATAGATAAGATAAGATTTATTCAACGTCGGCAAGACTGCAAGACAACATAACTGATAAGCTCTCAAGAGATAGGGGCCTTACATTCTTTTTTTTCCTTGTTTGATTCTTATTATTTCATGTTTTTGACTTTTCTAATGCCTTTTTTGTATTTATACAACCATACATGTGATATCCCGGCGGGATTTAAGGAAGTCCCGTTATTCCACATCAATTCCAGCTGTCCCGGTATTAATTAAAAATTCCCGTTATTAAAATCAAGAAGAAAAAAAATCTTTCATCTGCCGACGTCAATAACTTGCTCAGCTCCGGTTATGGGCGGAGCTTATACTCGGAAACGGCGATCAATACATACTACCTTCAAAGCATTGACCAATCAGAGCGCATTTTACTACTTTCATTGAATTAATCCTGTGTTGACACTCGATACACAATTAACACATTTAGCCATCAACGGGTGTTGAATTGGGTCAATATAATTCGATTGGGGTGTACACCCAGTAGAAAATTGTTGTGTACAACTTAACAAATTAACTGAATGCTTAATTTTAAAGCCAAACGGTTAAACATCAATGCATTACTAGTGTTACTCTAACCTTTTAAACAGTGTAAGGAAATGACTAAATTACTTTTTGGTATTTTTTTTTAATTCTCGGATTTATTTATAAGAAAAGGTCAAGTAGTTTTAAGACAAGCTAATTAAATTGTAGGAAACAAATTTCAGCAAATATTTATTTCATTAAACATAAGGAAGCGAGTGAAAATCTCGGATAAATTCCTTTTGTCATATATTTTCGCGACCCGCCGTATTTTAATATTTATAGAAAACAATGTCTTGGAGACTTTTTATATGGCAAACTTAAAACATTCAATTGATTGATTAAGATTTAATTATAAATACCAGTTTTTCATTGAAAAAGTTTCCTTTTCTCAAATATTTAAACATTTCTGTCGTGCAACAAGTCATTGTGAATATCAAATGCCTTTATGTCAATATGAATGATCTTAAATACTCTGCAATGTATGTACAACAAGTCATTGTATAATCAAATTTATAATATGAATTGATCTTAAATACTGCAATGGAACAAGGTCAAAACGTCCCTAAGTCAAGACTTCACCACTTTTAAATAGAAGCCGTCATTTAAAGTTAAAAAAAAAAAAAACAACTAACATACCACCATTAAAGTCTCATCATTTTGACATGCAAGTTTTTACCTAGTTAAAACATGATTGGTATTTGTAAAATGGAAGCTATTGTTAATACATGATTAACTAAGTGAACAATTATAATTGCAATAATTATATTAAACCACAGACACTTGGATGCATTAGAGCGGTTCTTGCCCCAAAATGGATCTTGTACACATGCTGTGACCCCCTACAGTTCATAACAAACATGTTTTGCCCATCAAACCGCACTGTAGAAAAATGCCCATTTTTCACTATATGGCTATCATTTTTTTTTTTGGAGATATTTTAAAACAAATATGTCTTTTACAGGATAATAATTCCTTAAGCAATATGTATCAGAATTTGGCATTGCAACATCTGTCCCCTGCTTTGACAGTGCACAGAAGATGGCTGGATCACACCACTAGAACTGCTCACAACAACAACAAAAAACATCCCTTACTTTCACTCACAGTTATGTCACTATCAATGTGAGCCTCTTTTCCCCCACATTTAGGTTAGATGTTGTGCAGAGTTTAGACTTTGTATGATAATGTTTACTTACATGCAGTCTGGTACTTATAATCAATTCTTGACCACTTATCTTAATAAATCAGCTGAATGTTGTAAGTTTGCCTATTTTATTAGGTTATTTGAGCTGAGAAACTAGGTCACAGAGCCAAAATATAGAAAAACCTTGTAAACACTCTAGAGGCTACTTTTTCAGTCCAAATATCCTGGAAATTTGTTTCAATGATTTCTAGCTAAGTTTTGAATATGGGTTATCTGGGGTAAAAATTAGGTCACAGAGCCCAAAAGTAGAAAAACCTTGTTAATGCTCTAGAGGTTACATTTTCAGTCCAAATGTCCTTGAAATTTGTCAGAAAGGTTGTTTCGATGATTTCTAGCTCAAATTTGGATATGGGTCATCTGGGATCAAAAACTAGGTCACAGAGCCCAAATATGGAAAAACCTTGTTAACGCTCTAGAGGTTACACTTTCAGTCCGTATATCCTGGAAATTTGTCAGAGAGATTGTTTCGATAATTTCTAGCTCTAGTTTGAATATGGGACATTTAGGTTCAAAAACTAGGTGATAGAGCCCAAATATGCAGAAACCTTGTTAACACTCTAGAGGTAACATTTTCAGTCCAAATAACCCTGGAAATTTGTCAGAAAGATTGGTTCAATAATTTCTAGCTCAAGTTCGAATATGGGTCATCTGGGGTCAATTAACCAGGTCCATAGCAACTTTGTTAAAAGCAGTCATACCCAGGTGATCAATACAGGGTCATCATGACCCTCTTGTCTATTTTCAGATGCAGTAATGACTTGCTGACACAGGCATGGCATTTAGGCTGTTCTCACAGTCAAGGGACTACATGCCTCTTGATGATTCAGCGGAGTATGACCATGACCTATTTCTCAACTACATTATCAGCGATGACTCAGATGATGATGGTGAAGATGGGGGCTATTCTAGGAGATTCTCTTTCAGTAGAATAAAGATTTTAGTAAAGAGATTCAAGATACCAAGGATCAACTTTGCATATGTTGGAAGACGGTTACGAAGCATCCGGGTGAAATATAGAAAGATCGCTTTGGATTTGCTTGTGTGTTTCCTTTGTGTGGTAACAGTATTGTCTGTGTGTGCAGTGCTTGGATACCATGCTGTCTTTGTTCTGAAGCCTTCACCAGTTATAGATAAATCGTACAGGGCATTCCGAATTCCAAATCATGAAGCATCATTGAATTATGGAGCATTACAGACAGCTAAAAAGAATCATACGTCTTTCTCAAAAATGAAACTTGAAAATATGAACTGGTTGTTTCATCAGCACAGATATTTAAGAGCTATAGACACAAAAACAGGTAAGACAGTATCATTTTCCCAGTTATTAGATGCCACTAAAGATAAATGGTCACTATCATGAACTTTTACAACTCTATGACCCTCTAACTGATGTATGGTCAAGGGTTTAAGCCTCATCTCCAACCTAAACATTTGTGAGGAAAATAGGGGACTTTCACAAATAAAGAAGATACTGGTCTACACTTGAATGCTTTCATGATGTGACCTGCATAGGTGTGTTAAACAAAAAAGAAATACAGGACTGGAAACATTTGAAAATAATGAACATTATACAAATATATCCCCATCAGAGCTATTCAAAAAGTGTCTTCTTACGTTTGTTTTTAATAACTGTTAATTTCCACGTGGACTTGTATGTATTCATTTATATACATGTATTATTTATTCATTTATTTATTTTGTATACTTAATCATCATATAAGTCAAATACATTTTCTCATATTGTCTCATATAGATTGTCATTTGTCCTACGGAGCCACCCTTTTAACGTCTGTAAAAAGACATTTTTGAAGAAAAGCTCATCTATTACATACACCTGTACAACTCACAGAAGAAGTAAATAAAATGAAAGACACACCGCAAATACATTCAGTACAGAAATCATAATAATATGACTTTATATTACCATTGTTCATGTTGCTGAAATTTTATCCTTTGAAAAAAATGCTTAGATACATGACTACAGAAATTGACTGTTTTATGAAATTTGGGCACACATGTCAGTCATGATGTCACAATCATTGATAGTACATAAGATAGTTATGCTTAGTCAATAATCAGCTTTCCTTGTCTTCAGAACCAAAACCATTTGCTGAACCTGGAAAAACAAGAGACATGACACACTATCTAAGGCACAAAAAAAGATTTATTGGAAATCGAAGGAAGCGATCTGGAGATTGGACCCAGTATTATCCTGCCTGGAAAATGCAGGTAATGGATTTGCCAGAGTTACTGCAAAATGACCTGCTCTTAGAGGATAAAAAAATGTTTAAGGGTACATGGTTCTAAGCACGGGCTTAAGTTTTTGATAATAATTAATCATAAAAGGGCATAATTATATACTAAATAATCAGAATATAATCCACTGTGAAACATTATTACTAAATTGTATTGATCTTCTCATCAGAGTGTGTGACCATAACAAGTAAATTGAAAAACAGGGTTAGAAATTAAGCTTGCATACTTGCAAGTAAAGTATGAAAAAACGCGAGTGACTTATGCTGAAACTTGCAAAATTTTGCAAGTTGTCTTCACTGGACGAACAGGAAGTACTGCATACCTGTTATATGCACATGTATTGGCAGGTTGTGTATTACCACTGTATACTGTTAAAAGTGCTTGTTTAGCTGCCAGTTCTAGACTGTTGTGTTAGAGAAAGACTGCTGAAAACTTTCTTAACGTTTAGTAGTAACCTTTATATCATTCTCTACATTTATAGAGATTTTTTAAAAGGGAGGTCTTTGAAATGAAAAAAAAAATCACGTTTCATTTTTTTGTGAGTATGTTTTTTTTACATGTACTTTGCAAGTCCACAAGAAAGTCACTCGCAAAAAAAAATTGAGTGTCAATATTTGCCAAATTCTAACCCTGAAAAAGTAATGGTTTCATTGTATTGATTCAGTTTCTGCATGTTGATCAATTATAAACAAAATGTTGTACCAGTGTGTTGATCTGTTTGTCAAGAATATTGGTGTTAGATGAGTACCGTAAACGCTCGAATATTGTACGCTAGCGTGTATAAAACGCACCCCTGGTCTGGCATCAAGATCTGGGAAAAAAAGCTTGCATTGGAATATAATACGCACACAAATTTCGTCTGGAAAAAGAGTTACCATTTGCTACGTTTTCCGTTCAGGAAGCGGCCATTGTCGGTGCGCGTAACAGTTACATCGCGTGAATATCGCTACGGTTGCATTTAACTATTTATTTCATTAAGGTCAATTAGCGCTAGAAACTATTTCTTTCGGAAATATCGAATAAACATGGCATTATATCAAAGTGTCAACACCTTCTCATTACCTATTGGATGTGTTAACAAACATCTCGTAATTATGGCGACATCAAACGACACTAATTATTATGTTTGTTTAACAATATACGGATGGCTCCTTTATCAAATTAATTGGTCGTAATTGTGTGAGTGCGGATATTGACGGGCATAATACTGGTAAGCATTGGTTATATGATTGAATCTTTAGCAGTTATACATTTAGAGAAAAAACAAAAACAAAAAAACGGCGTTATAATGGCTTTTACGATACTGTACTTTCAGTACTGATGACAAGGGTTTTCTCCCCTTAATAACGCTCTCCTAAAAGAAGGTGCGCCGAAAAAGAAAACATGATCATTTGGACAGAAATTATTGACTTTTGGCCAGTATTTTACGGGTTTTCATGCTGGAAAAAAAATTGTCAGACAGCCCACCCTCGTGTATAATACACACCCCTTTGTGGATACTGAAAATTGAAAAAAAGTGCGTATTATATTCGAGCGTTTACAGTACTCAGTTGATTATATCAGAGGTGGAACCATAAGTGTGATGGGTAAAATACACAGCCAATAGACTGATATCTAGACCTGGATACCATCATACTGATGCAGTTGGGTTGTTAGCTCGACTTTTTTTGAAGAAAAAAATCGAGTTATTGTCATAGTCATGATGTCGTTGCCGTTGCCATTGCCGTTGCCGTTGCCGTTCCCGTCCGAAAACTTTAACATTGATCATAATTTTTTTATTCCTTGATGGATTATCTTCATACTTGGACACAACAACCCTTTGGACAAGACCTTCAAGATGACCAGACTAAACTTGACCTTGACTCTTAAATGACCTTCATATTCAAGGTCAAAATATTGAATTTTGCTAAAATTGGCCATAACTTTTTTAGTAGTTGGTGGTTTCTCTTAATTCTTGGACACAACAACCCTATGGAGAAGACCTTCAAGCTGACCAGACTAAACATGACCTTGACTCTTAAATGACCTTCATATTCAAGGTCAAAATATTGAATTTTGCTAAAATTGGCCATAACTTTATTATTAAAAGGTGGATTCTCTTCATGCTTGGACACAACAACCCTTTGGACAAGACCTTCAAGCTGACCAGACTAAACTTGACCTTGACTTGTAAATGACCTTCACCTTCAAGGTCAAATTATTGAATTTTGCTAAAATTGACCATAACATTAGTATTTATGGTTGGATTTGATTTATACTTAGACAAAACAACACTTATGACAAAACCGACATGATGAATAACTCAGATTTGACCATGACCTTAAAATTACCTTGACCGTCAAGGTCAGATGATTGAATTTTGCTTAAATTGTCATAACTCTCTCATTTATTTATAGATTTAATTCAAACTTGGACTAAACAACAGTTGTGACAAATCCGACATTATGATTATTTCAAGTTTGACCTTGACCTTTAAATGACCTTGACGGTCAAGGTCAAATCATTGAATTTTGTTAAAACTGGCCATAATTATGTAATTTATGGTTCGATTTGAATCAGACTTAGACAAAACAACACTTTTTCGTTTCGATTTCAAAAATGTCATTGCATGACCTATATTTTTGACCTACTGTCCTACTTTCTGGTTTTGAGCTACAGCAATGAAATTTGGACTGTGTGCACAGTTTTTTATTTCAATTTCAAAAATGTCATGGCATGACCTATATTTTTGACCTACTGACCTACTTTTTGTTTTTGAAGCTATGGCAATGAAATTTGGACCTTGTATACAGTTTTTTCTTCCGATTTCAAAAACGTCATAGCATGACCTATATTTTTGACCTACTTTTTTGTTTTTAGCTACAGCAATGAAATTTGGACTGTGTGCACAGTTTTTCGTTTCAATTTCAGAAATGTCATAGCATGACCTATATTTTTGACCTACTGACCTACTTTCTGTTTTTGGAGTGTGGCAATGAAATTTAGACTCTGTGCACAGTTTTTCGTTTCGGATTCAAAAACGTCATAGCATGACCTATATTTTTGACCTACTGACCTACTTTTTTTGTTTTTTAGCTACAGCAATGAAATTTGGACCATGTGCACAGTTTCCCATTTCGAATTCAAAAATGTCATGGCATGACCTACATTTTTGACCTAATGACCTACTTTTTGTTTTTGGAGCTATGGCAATGAAATTTGGACCATGTACACAGTTTTTTGTTCCAGTTTCAAAAATGTCATAGCATGACCTATATTTTTGACCTACTGACCTAATTTTTTGTTTTTAGCTACAGCAATGAAATTTGGACCGTGTGCACAGTTTTTCTCTCCGATTTCAAAAATGTCATCGCATGACCTATTTTTTTGACCTACTGACCTACTTTTTGTTTTTGGAGCTATGGAAATGAAATTTGGACCATGTACACAGTTTTTTGTTCCAATTTCAAAAACGTCATAGCATGACCTATATTTTTGACCTACTGACCTACTTTTTTTTTTTTTTAGCTACAGCAATGAAATTTGGACCATGTGCACAGTTTTTCCTTCCGATTTCAAAAATGTCATCGCATGACCTATATTTTGACCTACTGACCTCCTTTTTGTTTTTGGAGCTATGGAAATGAAATTTTGACCATGTATACAGTTTTTGTTCAGATTTCAAAAACGTCATAGCATGACCTATATTTTTGACCTACTGACCTACTTTTTTGTTTTAAAGCTATGGCAATGAAATTTGGACTGTGTGTACAGCTTTTCGTTGGGATTTCAAAAATGTCATCTCATGACCTATATTTTGACCTTCTTGCATCCTTTTTGGTTTTGGAGCTATGGCAATGAAATTGCATTGGTCCATTTCTGTGATATGCATCATTACATTCAAAAAAATTTCTTTCATCTTTGAACCCAGGTTAGTGCTTTAGAACTATTGGCCCTCTTGTTTATTAATACTTGAACAAAACAAGGCTTATGACAAAACCTACATGTTAAATTATTCAAGTATGACCTTCACCTTTAAATGACCTTTACAGTCAAATTTCTAATTATTGCATTCTGCTAAAATAGTCAAACTTCTGGTTTTATGGACGGATTTGATCTATACAGGGACAAAACAACACTGAGAATAAAAGAAACGTGTTAAACAATTCAAGCATTACCTTGACCTTTAAATGACCTTGACATTACTTAACTTGGCTATATCTTTGTTGTTAATGGATGTAGTGTCTTCATGCTTGGACATACCTACTTTTTAGACAATACCTCCAGAGAAGGTTAAACTGAACTTGACCTAGACCTTTAAGGTCAAATTTCTGAATGTTGCTAAAATTGGCCATGACTTTGTTATGTATAATTATATTTCCAAATGATGTTTCATTTGAAATTCCTTCACCACAATGTGCTTCCTCTGATGTGTTTGCCTTTGGAAATAGAAAAAAGTCGAGGGTGGCCCCCGCTTGCGGTGGCTCTTGTTTTTAAATAATTTAATATTACTTTGAAACCCTTGCTTTATGAATTAGAGCCAGAGGTGAGTCTGCCCTTTTCTTTGTCTAGCTCTCGCCATGCTAAAATGGATGTGCAGGCTGATCTTGATCTGCTCTGGGGGTCCCACGTTTTACCGGAAGCGACCATTATTACCAGAATCGACTGGAATTGACTTTGCATTACTGGAAATACCTATATTTTGTACAGAAGCCAAATTTATGAAAGATATACATAATTATTTATTAATTTATAATATGATTGGCGTATTAACAAAATAATTTGAAGTATCTTCGAGTGGAAAGATTTCAGTCTCGTATAAAAACTTTCCACTTGAAGATACTTCAAATTCCTTCAGTAAATACAAATGTATATTATTTCAGATGTGTACTAATAATTGTTATCATTTGTGATACTTAAAATACGGTTATTTATGAAATACAGCTCGATTCCGGGGTATATCAGTATGCGAAAATTTTCCACAACTCGGCAATTTTCAGTCTTGTCTAAAATATTTCCACTCGAAGATACTTCAATTCCTTTTGTTAATATGCTAATTATATTACATATTAATACATAATAATGTATATCTTTCAAAAATTTGGCTTATGTATGAAATAAAGGTTGATTACAGTAACTCAAGGTTGATTACAGTTGATTCTGGTAATAATGTTCGATTTCCTGTAAAACTTGGACCATGCACTAGTTGCAAAGGCAGAGTCGATTGCTTCCAGCAGCCGCAGGGTAAGAGCTAGTAAATGAAAACGTTCCATATGATATTGCATTCATTATGTCACCCTCTACATGATGGACAGAAAAGATACTGTGCTGTATGTATAATATTACACCAGAATATACTTGATGGACAGATAAAATACGAGCATCTCCAGCAAATATGAAATCTGCAATCTGGGTAGCCATAATTAAAGGCAGATATTCTTTAAGAAAAAAGAAATTGTATATAATAAATTGCATTTTTTGTCTACAGGTTGTGCAGCAATTGATATGATATGATATATGATATGACTTTTTGAACCAAAGTTTTGATTGGAATTTGATACATTTTGGAGTTGAAAGAACGTAGGCTATTTTGTATAGATGATGACATACCTTAAATTGACTTGGTCGTAATGGGATTTCAACCTACATGTATGGCAGGTCAGGTAACCTGGCTTTAGGTGCAAATGTATAATATTTCACTTAGATGATGATACATGTATATCTTGAATTTACCTATATGTACAATGTAACTGTTAAACCACCATCTTAAACAGGAAAAAGTAATTCTAAAAAAATCCTAGTCCTTGTTGGTCAGGCAATCTGGTACATGTATACTTTAATTTACTTCTTCACATCTTGAATTGGCTGGGATGAACATCTTATGTAAGAGGCACACCAACTTTGTTTCTTTCAGGTGATATTCATGACAAAAAAAGGAGAAAATATTTTCACAAAAGAGAGACTTCATCAGATCCATAACATTGAGAAGAAGATTTTGTCACATGAAAAATTCTCTGAATTCTGTTTTAAAGATGTTAAAGAAACCATTATCAACGACCCAGCAGTGAAAGCAATTAACGGTTGTGCCCCTTTAAATTCCCTTATGTCGTACTTTTTTCCATCAAAAGATAATGACGGCAATGTGTTTTACGATGGCTTGGGTGATAATATGGATAATTTAGACAGTGCGTTAAGCTTGGCAATGACTTCAAATCATTTTTACTACTTTGTTGATGACAAAGTGAATAGTTCCAACAGGAAAAGTGAGCTACTGAGAACAGAGGTACTGTTTGGAGCGCCTCTGAAAGGTTAGTATGTGCTTTGACTGTTATTTTGTGCCTTCATATTGCAAATTGCATCCTTGATAGAAAATTCTATTTTCTACTGGCTGGCCTCTGTGGTCTAAAGGCAATATTCCTTGACTTCCAAACAACTGTTAGATACATGTACCTCTTACTGATTGAAAGTTTTGGGTTCAAGCCTTATTATGTATTTAAATGTGCTGGGAAGATTGCTGTTCTGACAGATCAGATTGTTTTATAAGTTGCATGCCCCACTAAAACAGAGTAATCACCATTGGTGATTACCAATTACAGTAATTGTTTTTAGAACAAGGTTACATTATAAGCCACAGTGGATATACTAAGAGGCCTTTAATATACCAAAATTCCTCATTGATTATAAAATACACTTCTTATTTTTATTTCACGGGACAATAACTGTATAATTTAATGACAGCAGTAGAATTTGTAGCATTGAAATATAGCATTAATATCGGGGAAAAAATATGCTCCAGTCATGTCGTAATCAAAAATTATTATACATCAAGCAGGGAACAGGTTCTTGTTAATCATATTCATCTCTCTCAATATCTGCTTGCTTCGTGGTATTGTGAGGTCTGCAAAGAAGTTACTTGAGATTCTCACCCCTGTTGGGATTTAAACCTGTGACTTCCAGATTGTGAGTCAAGAATTCTTCTTCTCAACCATTGTTTGTATGTTATCTCAGGTTATTGGACAGGTGCAACAATAACTTTATCTGGTATTTTTATCTAGATTTTTATCTGCCTTAATTTTTTTCTGATGTAATTTTATCAACTTTTTATATACAGGCTTTGTAGCACCATATACCAAGAGAGAAGAACAAAGTCAGAAATTTAAGGAGTTTGTGGTGACCTACATCGACATTCTGTCAAAATCCT
The DNA here is from genome assembly GCA_012932295.1 of Cyclina sinensis. Taxonomy (NCBI): domain Eukaryota; kingdom Metazoa; phylum Mollusca; class Bivalvia; order Venerida; family Veneridae; genus Cyclina; species Cyclina sinensis. The sequence goes on from JAAONU010000005.1 coordinate 30,121,220, forward strand.
CTACTGAGTAAGTTTGCTATAGTAAATTTCTGGTAATATGACTATTCAAAAAGAGGTCTTGCAGGACTTTTATTAAGAGGCGGAAGGCTGGTATTTTACACCGCTGTTTTGAGATCTTCACCCGGCTACTTTTCTTAAAATCTGGCTTAATTTATAACACACACTGGCTGCAAATCACCCGCCTACTTTACATGTACTCCCTCCAACTGAAAAACTTAATGAAACCCCTGGTTTTGATAAAGAACTGGTCTTTTAGCAGACCATATAGCAGACTTTTCATTTGTTCTACATTTTAGACTTTGGGTCCATAGATTTGTATTTTTTTGTGATTCTGAAATAAAAAAAAAGTGATCTGAATAGTGGAACTTTACTGTATCTTATCTTCATGTAAAAGTCTGAAAACAGTAAAACCTCTTATAAGACCACTTGAAAAGTGCACTCTCTATTAAAATGGTTTTAATATTGACATTATTTGTTTTATTAGCTCACCTGAGCACAAAGTGCCCATGGGTGAGCTTTTGGGATCATTGATTGTCTGGCATGTGGTGTGCTTTGTGCAGTGGGCATCATCAACAATTTTACTTGAATCGACTTCTCCTCCTTTACCACTAAGGAAACTTTGAGGAAGCATGCCTGGGATATTCCTTGCATGAAGATCTACCAAATTTGTTCAGAGAATTGAATTCCATCAAGAACTCTGATTTCTATGGCAAAAGACTGAAAAACTTGGAAAATCTTCTTGTCTGAAACCACAAGGCCCTGGTCCTTGAGATTTGGTATGTAGCATTGTCTGGTAGACCTCTACTAAGTTCATTCAAATTATACCACAGGGGTCAAAATTAGCCCTGCCCTGGGGGTCAATTGTTTTTACAAAGGCTTATATATGTCTAAAACCACAAAGGCTAGAACTTAGATATTTTTAATGGAGCATCAGCTACATGTAGAGGTCCTCTACCAATTTTGTTCAAATTTTGTCCCTGTCGTCAAAATTGGCCCTTCCCCAGGGGTCATTTGAAATAGACATATAGAGAAAACCTTAAAAAAAATCTTCTTGTCTGAAACCATAAAGCCAAGGACTAAGACATTTTACATGGAGCATGAGCTCAAGGTCCACTGCCAAGGTTGTTCAAATTATGCCCATGGGGTCATTTATGGCCTGGCCGCAGGGTCACTTGATTTTATATATAGGCTTATATAGGGAAGACTTAAAAAACTTCTTGCCTGAAACCACAAAACCTAGAACTAAGACATTTTGCATAGAGCATCAGCTTAGTTCATGTTTTGCAAAGTAAATGTATTTATTCCAGAGGTGATATCAACAGAAACAATAAGTTTACTTTGTAGATAGCACATGACCTCAAATGAACTATAGCATCCTTATAGGTTACTATCGAAACTCTGGTAAATAGATCATTTATCATTACATCATGACTTTACAAATGAATGTACTTACTAAAAATGTTTGGTATAGTTTAGTTTATTGGGGTTTAACACCAGTTTTAAAAGCTGTGGTCAAATCAAATCCCGGCTGTCAGTCCACCTAACAAGTGTTCCTGGGTATCCAACCAGTTTACCAACCAATTTCTCCACAAGTGACTGACTACTTCCTCACTTGCTTCAGAGGTGAGGGACAAATGACCTGTAGATACATTTTCTGAGATCAGTTATCATGGACAAATTTTACTGGCACTCATGGGGATCAAAGCTGGAACTTCAGGATTGACAATCTGATGCTCTACTGATTAATCTAGCCGGGTTGGCTACTAAAAATGTAGGATGAAATTTGTGAAATATCACTGCACTGAGTGGATGCAGATGGACTCTTAATCTATAAACTGGTGATAGTTTTAACAAAGGTTAAGTACAAGTCAGTTAAGTGTAGTCCACAGTGATTCTATTGTTGAACTCTACAGGTATTTGATTTTAAGAAGTTACATGTTCTATACAGTGGGCAGTTATGCTAATGTTAGTTTTAAGTATAAACTATTAAACTAACTGTAAAAAATGTAGTAGCCAAGTTTTCCATTTGGTAAAAATTAAAGAATTAAGAGACATTAGAAAAAAGACAGTAGAAATTTCAAATAAATGTGTCACTTTTTGATAAAGTTAGCGAGTAGATGGTGCCTATCTACCGGTATATATTTTTGCTGCTTGATAGATGTAGATTCTGTGCATAAAATGGGTTTGAAAAGTCTTTGATGAAATAAATAAGGAAGTTAAGGATTATATTAGACAGTGGTTTTTAATGTCTTCAGCCTTGAAGGTGTACCATGTCATGTATTTTTTATTCAGATTGAAAGTAATTGAATGAACAAATATATTTTTGAAATACAACCATTAAATAAACAAACTCAGAATGATATTACTGTTTTATATTATTGTCACATACAGGGCCAAAAATAGACTTTATGATTTTATAGTGAGTGTTTATTTTCATGATATGAATAGTGTTATGGAGACAGTAAAAAAAAGTTATGGTCTTTCAACATCAAACAATGCCTGTTTAAGGAAAATAAAAAAATGCAGAAGTGCACTTGTACTAAGGATTTTTATGACTTGCTCTTTGTCACAACAGTTATTAGGTACTTCAGACTGCATATATATATATATTGTCAGTAACTGAAGATAGTTATGTTTCTGATTAGCGTTGACTGTTGACAGGCTTTCATAAAATAATAATAAAAGTAGGTCACAGGTAATACCTAGTTAAAGGTGGACAGTATTCAGGGCTTTTCATCAGGAAATTGGGAAGAGGCCCTGGCCTTTCAAATTGGGAAATTTATGCGCGATAGTTGTTCATTTTGAAAAATTTATGCGCGATGATTGTTCATTTTGGGAAAACAAAATTTATTGAAATAAGGGGTACTCGAGTACATTTTCCGTTATGAGACATTTGTTTCTGCAACCGGAAATAAACACCGATTTATCTCCCCTGAAACGGAATAAAATCCAGACTTTTGGAACGTTTGACTGACTGCGCATGTTTCTACTTTAATTTACTGATAACTACTGAGTAAGAGTCTATCTGAACTTAATGGATTAGACTGGTTTTGCGTAACACGGGTAACGTGCGTTGTTCGGCTATCGTACGACAAAACAGTCGATACCAGACAAACGCTTCTTCCGGAAATAACAAATGTAAGCAAATAGATTGTTTTTTAAACTAATCTAGGGGGAATTTCTAAGATTTTGGGAAATCATGTCTTGCATTTGGAGAAGAAACTCTGCCACAATTGGGAAAAAATCTGTACTTTTCGGATTGGGAAGTGGCCGAATATCGGCCTCTGTTATATAGGGATGAAAAGCCCTGGTATTGATCATAAATTTTCTCTTATTTCTTAGAGATTATTAATTATATGCTCAACTATGACAGTTTATAGTAATAAAATATACTCCAATACCAGTATAATTATAGTTAAACTGAAGGTATGGTATAAAGAAGATGTCAAAGTTTTCCCATTAGCAACATCTTGTGGTATGGTGAGGAGATTTAGTATCAAAATGCATCATGTGATAGGTGCTTAATAATAACAAAGTTGACATGACCTTCTCCATGAAATGACAGCAATTAATGTTGGCTATACTTAACTAATGCAGCCTCTGGTATGCAGGTGGCTTTTTATTTCTTTTTACCTTTGTATCCAGTCGTGGACATGGTCAGTCTGCATTTTTTTGCTCTCTGAGTAAGCTCTATACTTCTCGCTATTCAGTCGTTCAGTTGTCAATTCAGACATGTGTCTCATTACTTTGTATAGTAATTGATTAGATTAACGATTATTTTGCATTTTTCAGTAATCAGTTAAATTAATGATTAATACAGTAATTGATTAGATTAACGATTATTTTGCATTTTTCATTAATCAGTTAATGATTAATAAGTCAAAAGAAATCAGTTATGAATCAGTTTTTCTGATTTTGCTGAAAATAATCATGATTGATGGTGAATGTAATGAAAAACACTATTACAGATAAACATAGAATTAAATTATTAAAATTGATACAAAATTATAAATCAGGAAGAAGAAATATTATTTGAATGTGTTGTGAACTTTGCTGTCACATTACAAATTTCAAAAGCACCACTTGTCGAAAATTATTAATTAGATCTATTTTTATGGCCCGAAGGAATAAGTAACATGTTTTAGGGGGACAAGCAAATTATCTTTAATAAAAAGGTATTGAACAGGTGTTAAATTGTTATTTGTCCTTGCTTAGTCACTTTTCATCTATCCAGTCTTTTTACAAATGATAAGTTAATCACAAAGTTACTGGCTATTCTATCAGTAATTGTTTAAATAATGATTTAATTAATGGAAAAAAATACTTCCCCTAATGATTCAAACCTAAAGACAATTATAATCAAGTATATACAACAATGATTATAGATTTTGATAAATTCAAATCTGTCTCAGATAAGTCCTCTATTCATGTTTATTCAATCCAAATCTGTCTTAGATATTAGTCCCCTATTCATGATTATTGTTCAGTGGATAAGTACAAATAAGTCTGTTTAAAGAATAATGTTAAAAAATGAAAATTTAAGCACTGGTCTAGTGATAATACACAGGACTAATGTGTTGTAATCTAGTGTTGGCAAGTGTGAAACCTACTCCTCCACTTAAACATTACTAATCATTTTTCATGGGACAGAGAGGTTAAGAAATGCAATAATCAAAAATGATTTTTTCTTGTATAATATTCTGTGTATTTTCCAAATTCTATCCTGTACATTATCAGTTGCAACATTTGTAACAACTCTTAAGTTGAAATGATCGAAAGGAGGTAAAATTTATAGTTGGTCAATTTTTCTGATTTTTCTCACCACAGGGATATTTCAGTATTGTATGGCGGGCAGGAGATATTTGACTTTGAGGTGGAGCAGACATTTTGGAACGATGTGAAAATGGCCATCTACGCATTTGTTGCCATATTCTTGCTGATGTTAATACTCACTTCGGGTTCCCTTTGGCTCACTGTGTGGGGACTTATCAGTATATTACTCAGTGCCCCGCTTGCTGTGTTCTTTTACCGTGTTGTGTTCAAAATAATAGGACTTGGTATCTTAAATGGTGCTGCAGCGTTTGTGATAATTGGTATAGGTAAGAGCTCATGTAACAGAAATCTCTTTAAGAGCAAAACAAAATGTTATTACAGATTCTTCTATATTAAGAAGGAAAACATCGAGTAATTTGAGAAAAGAGGATTATGTCTAAGAATAGTCCTACTTCCAGGTAGTTCGACAAATTAATTTTTCCAAATCCACCTCGTTTTCTAAATTTGTTTGGTAAAACTGTTACATGTCTATTTGGAACAGTTGGCATTAATATTGCAGACTAAATATGGTTTCCTTTCCTACTGTGTTGTTGTTGTTGCAGCTTGCAGTTTCATGGATATTTCTAACGTTAATATCATAAAAAAATCTTAAGTCCTTAATAAAGAATATCACTTATTACATACAGTGTGCACTCGATACTGCCATAAATTTATATGTATAGTCCTTTATGTCATAAATGAACTTGATCAAGTAAACTACTCTTATTACAGGTGTAGATGATGTGTTTGTATTTGTGAATGTGTTCCGGCAAGCTGATCATATACTTGAGGCAAGGGCAAGAACTCTGTACACGATTAAAACAGCGGGAAAAGCTACCTTCTTTACTTCATTTACAACAGCGGCTGCATTTGCAGCAAATATTGCATCAATGGTAAGATTAGACCATACAAATTCTCTTGTTTGGTTACTTTTGTCATTTGAAACAATAGATGTCATGATTAATACATGTAAGTGACATACTGTCATTTTTGTTTGCGCAAGATAAAGTTTTGCTTCACAGCTCGTTGCTAAAAACAGTGTGCAAATATAAGTTTGCCCGCCCTATTAAAAAACTTAAAAGGATAATCTGACTTGAGTACAAGTCCAGAACTTATCCATATCATTTTTCCTTTGACCAATAACGTTGTTTTTTTGGGGTTTTTTGGCCAGTTTAAATTGAGTACTCTAACATAGTACTCTAGCATGCTATGATAAAATTGTTGTTGTTCTTTTAAAAAAAAATTCTGGTTGGTGAATGCTGTCAAAAGTGTAATATTGTTGTCACTCATAGTAAGAAAACTTTGTTAAGTAAAACATGAACAAGTAAGATTTTTTTGCACTGGGCATTGTATTTTCGTAATTGGGTGACAGTTATGATTGGACTGTGATTGTCTAGTGACCTCTTCCTGTTTCTGCACTATCTTTGCTCATTTTACGAATAATTCATATCAATTAATGCCAGTTAACAACGACACCTACCAGTTTGTTTATTTGATTATTGGCCCATATACATGTGACAGTGGATAATCACATACAGTATAACTATCTTCTGCTTCCATTTTCATTTTTTTTTAAATAGAAAAATAATGAAACCAAAAATGCATGAATTAAGGACATTACAAACTTACCATTTTTGCTGTTTTTACTTGAAATTTCATCCTAATGAATTTAAATGATTTCACAGTAAAAATGAATACAGTGTGGTTGGGGAACGGACAATAGCCCACTGGGACAATAGCCCACTAGGACAATAACCCACTGGACAATATCCCACAGGACAATAGCCCACTGCTATATTTGGCAGGGAGGGCAATAGCCCACTGCTTATCAAAAATGGTTAAAAAATCAAATTTGACCATTATCTTATGTCTTATTTACATCTATATATTTTAAATAAAATTCAATCCTTTGTTTATAGTCAAATCATTAATTTTCATATTCAATTATACAGTGTGCTTTTACTCATTTATACCGTGTGTCTACCAAATAAAACACGAGTAAAAAGTACAGAGTTGGTAAATAACCCATTGGATCTGGATCTGCTGTTGTTAAAACAGAAATTTCTGAATTAAAAAAAAACAGTCTACACTGTTGACTTATGAATACTGATATTTTAAACTCATTACATACTTAATTTTTTATTTATATGCATAATTACGTACATTATATATAAGTGGGCTATTGTCCTAGTGGGCTGTTGTCCCAGTGGGCTATTGTCCTAGTGGGCTATTGTCCTACACTTAGTGTGGTTATAGAAAACAACAGTTGTGATACTGAAATATGTATAAAGAAAAATAATTTCCTCCTTTCGGTATTTTGCTGTATTTTCTGTTTTAAAATAAGTGAGTATCTGGGTGTAAATTTGTTATGAAATGAGAACATGTAAATCTGTGTAAACCTAACTATATAGAACAGAATTATAGTTCTGTTCCTAAGAATGCATACATGCTGGTTAGATATGAAAAGTATTATATGTCCTGTTCATGCATTTGTAGATCCCTGCTGTACATGACTTTGGATTATTTATGTCGCTGATTGTTGCCAGCTGTTGGTTCACCGTGGTGCTGATTATGCCTCCAGCCTTGTATGTCTGGTACATCTCATTCCGAAAATGTGAGGCCAAAATCGCTCACCTAATGTAAGTATAATTATTAATACTCATTGATGACAAAAAATTACTGAGCTAAATCACTTATATAAACAACCTTAGCCAGAGTGACTCAACGTATGTAAGTGTATCATCACCCTAGACAACCAATATTGTTTACCCAGTGTTAGAAGATAAACACTCTTTGACCACCTAAATCATTCACCTGATTGGTAGATAAGCAGTCTTAGATGGCTAATATTGTTTAGCTGATGGAAGTATTTGAGCACTCAACAGTTATTGTCATCTTTTCAGTAGCTTAAGGGCAATGTTTCCCCCACATTTATAGCTCAAAATGTCCAGACTTTACAGGGTAAATGTTTTATTCAGTTTGTAGCTCGTCTGTTTTAAAGAAAAAGTTGAGCTATTATGATCGCTGCATTGTTGTCAATGTTGTAGTCGTCGTTGTCATGCAAAAACTTTAATGAAGCCCATTACTCAAATAATTTAAAAGATATCAATATGAAACTGAATGCTTGCTTATCATGACAAGAGGCATTTGTAACATAAGGGGCATTATTCTGTAAGCTATATTTTTGGAGTTATGCCCCTTTTTAACTTACAATTTTTGTCAAAATTGCTTATTAAGTTGAATGATCAAAGGTACCATTATGAACAATATCAACATCTTGACATGAAATGTCAGAGGTATGTAGACCTCCTTCAGGAGTAGCGCACTAGGACCATAACTTTGGCCCCCATTGTCAACATGTAAAACAGATGAGAATTGGCACTGCTCCGCAGAGCTCTTGTTTTTATATCTAGCTTGGTTCAGACTTGCATTACATCAAAAGCATTTTTTGCCTTCGTGGCTCCTTTCACACACTAAGATGCCTGAAACAAACTATTTACTTCTGTATCAGTTACCAGACATTTCAAGCCTTATCTAAGATAAGTTTATTATCCCCAGCCGAAAAAGGCAGGGTGGAATGTGGTAATAGTCTCTGTCCGTCCATCTGTTCGTCCATCCAGTTTTTTTGTCCGGAGCATAACTCGAAAAGTAGTTGAGTTATCAACTTGAAATTTCATATGTGGATAGATCTCATTGAGGAGGAATGCAGTGAACAAGAATTATACCTTTACCCTTCATAATTTTTGAGTAATTGCCCTTTGTTATTTTTCATGCTTAATTTTGTTCGAACTATAACTCAAAAAGTGTTTGAGCTACACAATGTATCAACTTGAATCTTCATAGGTGGATATATCTCATAGAGGACGAGTGCAGAGCACAAGAATGATAACTCTACCTGTCATTATTTTTTAGTTATAGCCCTTTGTTATTTTTCTTGCTCGATTTTTGTTCGGACAATTACTCAAAAAGTGTATGAGATATCAACTTCATTGGTTGATAAATCTCATTTTGGGAGGAGTGCTGTGCAAAAGAATAATAACTAAGTAAACACATTTGCCAGGGGATGGCCGTGTCAACATTGCTCTTGTATTTGTAGAAGTAAGTGCCATATTTTAACAGCAGTAGAGCTCAAGTTCTAATGCTGTCATTGCAAACAATCTTAACCCTTTAATATACACATTGTTACACATGTGTGACCAGTGTAGATACAGATCAGCTGGCACATCCGTGCCGTCTGATCAGGATCTGCACTTGTCGCTTTTTGGTCAGAAATAACCTAATGTATCAAAAGGCAGACAGTGTAGATCCTGTTCAGACAGCACGGATGTGCAGGCTGATCTGGATCTACACTGTTGGCCCAAGCCATAAAGGTGTATATATTGAGGATAGGGTTAAGTTTGAAACATGTCCTAAAAAGCTGACTATGAATGGTATGATAACTAAAACATGCCAAGTCCACAGATAAAAAGGAGAAAAGACATAACAGTTAATATTAATTTTTCAGATGTTGCTGTTTACCATCTTGCCTGTGTTGCAATTTGACCTTGCCCTCTGATGTTGCTCATTTCATGGACAGTAGTCATAGCAACACACAGGAGCAGGTGCTTGTGTCAAGGGAGGTAATTGATGAGGATGATGATGTGCCTATGTTGTCAATGGAGAATGCCCCACCCCTGAATGTTGGTAAGTTGACATATTTTATACTGTATTTTTCAGTGGCTGTACAACTTGCTTAAAGTGTTATGCTAATGCTTCTTTCGACAACAGTTTCATTATCCTTTCGACATTTTTAATGTTTTAAAATTACAAAAACATTAGCAAAATACTGAAATGATATCATACAGTTTGCCAAGATTTGGCCTTATTGAATTTTTAAGTATTGTGTGATATTAAGTAAAATGGCAAAGTTGATTATAAAATTTACAAAATTCTGATATAGTCAAAAATAAATAACTTTTCAGAGCTTCTGCTACTTAGCAAGTTTCTTGAAAAAAAACAACAATACTAGCCAAAGCAAATGAAAGCTTGTGTCTTTAAGGTTTACCCAGGTTGAACTTCTACTTTTTGTCCCCCTCCGAATAATGAGGGATATTATCTTGGCATATTCTATCCTTTGGTGTGTTCGTCTGTCCATCACAGTTTGTCAGTCAGGAGCCATATCTCCTTAGTGTTAGCATGGATTTGGTTGTTCCTTGTTTGGATTATATTAAATAAAAATTGGGGAATGATGCATGTCAGTTGCTGTGGTAATTACAAACTTATAGCTGAGCCCTTTTACAAGTGCATGCAGTGTGTCTGTCAAGAGCCATATATCCATGATAGTGGTTTGATAGATTTAGTTGTAACTTAGTGAGATTGTAAGGTGAATGATGTAAGGCCATTGGTGGTACAATTAACACTCTCATAGCTGAGTTATTGCCCTTTGATGTTTTTACAAATGTAAGCAGCAGGTGGATAGATTTCATTAAGGCGGATTGCAGTGCGTAAGAACTCTGGCTGTACACTTCACGATTTTGGAGTTATTCCCCTTAGTTCAATTTTCGTACTTGATGTCTGTCTGGACCATACTCCTACATTATCAAAGCTATTGACTTGAAACTTCATAGGTGGATAGATGTTATTGAAACAAATTGCTCAATTGAAGGGTGTATTTTGCTTTGCCTTGCGGCTCTATTGTTATTCCTCTGTCGTAGAGCTTTTATTATTTAACCAATATTTTAGATTTTTGCCTCATTCAATGAAACTCTACCATTCTTTGGGGTCAAGGTCAAGGTCACCTTGGCTGAAAATAGATTTTTCTACTTCTTATTATGGAACCTTCATTTATTGACCAGTATCTTTGAAATATGATATCATGCATGGACCTCAACCACCTTAATCATAGTGTTATGCTCACATTGATTCAGTTTCAGCCAAACTTTCACAAAACATTTATAAACAATAGAATGATCTTTTCTTTTCCTGACCCAGCCAATTCATCCTGAGTTCCAGTGGTATGGGGGCCAGAACAGGCTTATTTTGCAATGTATGCATTATTTCACAGCTTTGATAATCATGCAAACCACTTGCCTTAATCTTCATTTATTGACCGATATCTTAGATATTTGGTATGTATGTATTATAGACATCTGCCCTTGGGTTGGTTTAAGGTCACTAGTGTCAAGGTCACTGAGGCAAAAAAATCAAATTTAGCCCCACCCTAGGGTCATTTGGTTTTATAGGGACTAACATATGTAAAACATTAGAAATCATCTTGTCAGAAACCACAAAGCCAGGAGTTTAGAGATTTGGTGTGTGAATGAAAGTAGTTGCAGGTGTTCTCAGATGAGCGATAAAAGGCCATTATGGCCCTCTTGTTCGCTTTATCTGTTGCCTCCTTTCTGCAACTTCCAGATGCATCTTACTGCCTGGCTGGGATATAAATTTTCTAAGTCAGATTCTCTCTAATGCACATTATGTATTTTCTATTGACAGAAGGTACTGATGATGAAAATTTACTGCATGTTGACCCTGACCCCCTTGTGATTCCTGATGATGACACAGCAGACAGAAAAGGGGACCAGCTAGGGATCAAGTTGCAAGCACTACTGTACCATGGTATGGCCAAACCATTTATAAAGGCCAGATGGATTATTTTAGGTATGATAGATTTATGTAATCTTGAAATCATATCATAAAACCTTAAACAAGAAAACTGCAGGTTGTTCAGCTGTAGAAATAAAAGTTGTTTTCTCAAAAAAATAATTGTTCGGGAATAAAATTTTGTCAGAATTGTTTTCAAAATAATTTTCTCAGTTAACAGCTAAAAATAATGTCTTATAACCATCTTTAAATATCTCCCAGGGTTATGCATTTTGCCAAGTCTCAACTCAAAACTTTAACTATTACTCTTTTAACACCCCTTCCATTTACATACTTTTGATCTAGAAAAATGTAAAACTGCCTCTAAAAGGTGTTGAAATAATGATAAAAAAGTGTGTTGTATTTTTGACATTGTATTTATTGAGAACTTTTTAGATTTATTCCTCGAATAGTGCCCTTGCACTTTTTGGATGAAATGAGGTTGGGTGGGGATGTGGGGTGGGCTGCCATTGTAATGGACATGGGGGATATGAAGATTTAAATGGGGCTATATACACTAAAGTCATCTTATTAGTCTTACACATTGATAAAGAAACAAGTATAGATGCTTTAGATTAAAGTTACACTTTCACATTCAAAGATAATATTCACCGGTAGTAAAATATCATGGCTCACCAATGAGTTACAGATATACTTACAACGAACATTCCCACTATTCAGACAGCTAAATATAAGCCCATATCTTCAAATTTCCTAGAAACTTAAATCTTTTAACTAGCTTAATGATTAACAAATTAATATGTGCTTACAAGCTATGGTCCCTAGGCTGATCTTGATTTACTTTATTTTATAAATTTAGATGATCCATAGAGGAATAGTTTATAACACATTCCGGTATTTTACTGTGTTTTATTTCTTAGCAAGTGAAAATGGATTTTTAAGTTTTTTGACCACTAACTATATGTTCTGTCATCTAGGTGTATCATTTGTTTTGTTCGGTGTATCTGTGGGATTGATCACCCAGTTGAAGACATCGACGAAGCCACCACAGTTCTTTAGAGAAGACACAAACATGCAGAAACTTCTAGATCTGAAATCCAAGTTCAGTGCAATAGATACAGTCCAATGTTACGATTGTTCCGCAATTTACAGTATTGGACAGGTAGTGTTGTCAAAACTTTGAAAGAAATTGCATAAATTCAGATCATCATAGATTGTATGATTTGCTACAACTGTTTAAAATGTAATTGATATGTACACGATAATGCTTAAATGGAGAAGAACATGAGAGGAAAGAATTTTTTAGCTGTTAAAAGTTACATTTCATTTGTACAAGTACCTTGATGAGATATTCTTTTGTTAAAATAATGATAAAAAAAAACTTTTCTAATGCCTGCTCTGTGAATGAAAATTTTAGTTACCAAGTAAACAGACTTTTTAACTGAAGAAATTTGTGACATGATCAGCATTCATGTGAAAAAATTTCAGCAAAAGCAGAAACCCCTTACATCTGTGGCACCACCTTCACCACTGGTGTTGACCACAAGGCCTCAAAGTAAAGTCCCACAAATCAGAACCACAGAAAATCCAGTGGTGGAGAGGAAAACCTCAGCCAATCATGTAACCACCAGACGACCCACAACCACCACTAGAAAAGTGCACCTTATCACTGGTACGTGACTTTTAGATATGTAGCATCTCAGTCTCTTTAAAATTGAAACAAAAATTAACAATGGTTCCTACCAAGAGTCACATTCTGGATGGAAAACAAAACAGATTAGTGGGAAGTTAGCTGGTGGTTCCGAGTGATCAAATTTACCTAGTTTTACTTTGTGCTGCTGTTATGTTTATTGATGTTTTGTTTTTAGCTTACCTGGGCATGAAGTACATGACTACTAATACAATGTAACCACGTAACTGGCAAACGAACACTGCCCATTTACATTTGGCGTTCAATGTGGACAGTGGTAAAAAGTGAAGGCTGTTCTTTTCCAACATACCAAGTTTATTGCCCCTGCTTCATATGCAGTTGTGTAACCCCTGTAACCATACTGCTTAGGGTTACAAAATTAAAAGCTTTCGTTTTAGTGGGCCAATTCTGAGCGCTAGATGAAGTACATGAGGGTAAGTTTTTGTGATGAGTGACTACCTGTCATTGTCAGTCTGTTGTAGTTATAAAATTTTCCTGAAGACAACATCTTCTAAACCATAGGGCCTATTTCAACCAAACTTTGAAACGATGTTCCTTAGTTGTTCTCTTTTCAAGTTCCTTAAAATTAAATGGTTCCATTTGAAACTCTGGTTGCCATGGCAACCTAAAGGCAAAAATCTTGGAAAATCTTTTCAGAAACCACCTGGCCTGTTTCTAAGTAATTTCACAAATATGTACCATAGGTAGCCCCTTATCAAAATCCTTCAAGCTATTTTGGTCTCATGAAACAACATGGCCTACAGAGGGCAGGACCTGTTTTGTCTGTATGACTGTAGGAAAAATTTGAAAATCTCCTCAGAATTGGCTGGGATGATTTTAGAATGATTTTACAAAAAAATGTGTTCTTCTTCTTTTAGTGGACCTTATCTAATTTATCCTAGTAAAAGAAATTTTAAACACATGGACAAATATTGAAAACAGACTTTAACCTTGACATAGGGACCTATGTTCTAGTTTTTGATAAATCAAACAATATCTAGAATGGTTCTCAGGTCAGTATAGGGCCATCATGGCCCTTTTTGTAAATTTTGAATAAAAATTTAGATTCACTTGATAATAGTGTTAAATATTGGAATGCTTTTTCACAATAGCAAAACCTCGGCCATGGAAGACAATACCACCAGAACCAGCTTACCCTACCAGACCAAACACAGAGACTAAAATTACACCAAAATCACTGCCAGAGGACTTTGATGTTTGCCAGAACAGAGATTGCAGTCACCCAAAGGAACGGCCCCTGTTAGAATCTGGAGCCACAGTTTATGTAGTTTTTGGTGTGAAAGATTTCCATTGGTCAGTCACAGATGTCGGACATGTTATGTCAGATAATGTGGTATGCATTCTTTCTGTTTTCTTTCAGTGTTTGTTCTTATAACGGAATTTTCTTTTATTATGGAGTAATTGGAACAGAGCGGTTTTGTATGAGGTCACAAATAAAGTGCATTTCATAGATACAGAATATATTCATTTTAGAGGCTAATCATGTAATATTATGAACCTAGCCATTTGGTAGGCAACAAATACTGACGAAAGATGATTCTTTTAGATGGGAAGTGATCTAATGTGTCATAAGACTGCCTTTTTCATTCCTTGCAAGAATGCTTAAGGGACTGAAGAATAGTTAACTGTTACATCGTTCTGTCATGATTTGTTAGCTCACCTGTCTGAAGGTCAGGTGTATCTTCTAGTATGCTATTTTTTCTGTCGTCCGTCAGTCGTACACAATTTGTTAAACTACATGTCCTCCTGTATCACTGTGTCAGTCGCAATTAACTTTACAGAAATGATCTTTGTATGGTCCTCTTTCAAAGTTAAATATAAAAAATGCAATTCCATGTAGAACTGTGGCTTGCCAAGTCTGGTTGATTGGTGTGTAGCATTTTCTAGTGGACCTCTACAAAGTTGGGTTAGATCTTGACCCCAGGGTCAATATTGACAGGGGGTCACTTGATTTTACAAATACTTATATAGGAAAAAAACTTTGAAAATCTTCTTCTCTAAACCACTTGATACAGTGCTTTGTAATTTGATGTGAGGACATCCACTAGTAGACCTCTACCAAGATTGTTAATATTATGTCCATGGGATCAAATTAGCCCATAACCTAGGGTTCATTTGGTTTTGCATCGATGTATATAGGAAAAAAACTTCTTATGGGAAAGCACAAAGCCTAGAACTTAGCCTATTTTTTGGATGTGTAGGTACTTCCCATTCCCTGCATTTGACTTCCCTTTAGAACAATAATAAAATATAAGTACTATCTTTAAAAAAAATGGAACAAAGAAAATAAAACCCGTGTCAAATAAGATTTTGAAATTAATCAAATTTCAAATCTCAAATGTCTTGCTAGTTCATGTAATTTTTTTATGACATGCAAGTTCGGTCAAATGTGTAACTGACCTGTAACCAGTGAAGAAGGACAGGTATTTTAGATCATCAAAGATCAATATCTTTCACACCTCAACTTCATTATGCTTTCGCCATTATATAGAAATGGTGTTCTGACGTCATGAAATTAGAGTCTTATTTAATCTTTTTGTCTATTATCGTAACAACAGCCTCAGCCATCAACCAGGTGTAAACCTACTTTTGTCTTTTAAAAAAAATGAAGCATTCGTATTTAGGTTGAAGATACTCATTTCAATTTATGAACCATTATCCATTTTAAAAATGTCTGTTTTCATCCAGACATAAAGGGACAATGCAGGTCTGTCAAATAATGTGACATAATTATATATTTTCAGGGCGTACTAAAGTTCGACAACAGTTTCTCAGCGCTCTTCAACTTCAGTAACCCCGCAATACTTGAGGGGCTTAGACAATTGTGTTTTCTATGTAAAAAGATAGCAAGCAATTCTCATCTGGTTAGGAATGGCAGTGCACAGTGCTTACCCATGAGTATGTCAGATTGATTATTCAACAGTTAATCCTGTTTGCTTTTGAGCTTTAAGAGGGCTATTGTGATTCTTGTCATTGCTTGATAATAGAAGTAATGTTTTAAATAGCTATGCTTTATATAAACGTTCTTGTAAAATACATGTACTTCTTGCTCTGTTACAGTTAAATCTTTCAAAAAAGACTTGAATAGACTTAAACTTGGACTGTGGTTGTTATGGTAATAAGAATGAAAGACTGAACATAATGTTGATTTTGGGTTTTTTTCCCGAAAAAGTTTCTAACAGTACAGGCAAAAACCATCAACATTCTTGAATAAGTACTGATAGTTTAATATGTCTAGAAATGCCATGCCAACACTTTTTTTGAGAGTACAAAACATTTAGTTCTTATTTCTAGATTCGATACCCTATCAGGTCAAGCTTATGTTGCTGAGTAATGTGGACGAGTGCAGAGATTTACCTCAAGTTAGTTATATATATAACAGTCAGCAACCAGCACATGCTCTTGGTGGACTTACGCAGGATGGAACAGCCATCTTATGGTTGGCATTCGCATTTGAATCAGTGAGTGGAATTTTACATTATTGTATACAGTTATTAGTAAGATTAATTCAAGCTACTGATGAAGTAGATTTTCCTGATTATTTTTATAATGTGTGATTAGTTAAAACAATTCAGAGCTGAGAAATTTTGAAATATATCATCATATGAACAAATATGTTGGCTATTTAAATAAGCAAATTTTTTTTTTTTTCAAAATACTTTAGAATATTGTCCTTTGCTTTACTAAATTTTTCTTGCAATAGTATCAGAATTAAAAATAAAAGTGGTCCTTATAAAAAATATCATTGCTTTATTTTCTAAAGACAATTTTGACATTGGATAGGTATCACATTTTAACATTTTATTCTCATTAATTCAATGTTTGTGTATTCTATTTGACATTTTGCAGAAAACTTCAAAAAGTCAGTCTTATTTTGAGGCTTACAAGGAATATCAACAGTGGGAAGCTTATTTGAAAGAGGTCAGACAGGTGCTGGACCCCAGTAGCCCTTTAAAGGGTATATTCCAGACATCTGAATTCTGGCCAGAGGTTTGTTTTCCCATTAAACAAAGGAAATTAATCTTCATCTAATTCAGAATTCCTATAGAAATGTGAAATGGATGAAATCCTGTTAGTACGATGGGGTTCATCTTGAAAAGTTTCTTGAGGGTAATATGAAAAGTTTCTTGAGGGTAATATGAAAAGTTTCTTGAGGGTAATATAAATAGGAAGAAACAAATATTTATGAAATATGGACAAAATTAAACTCAACTCAGTTCCTTTGTATGCAACCCTTATCCACTCAAGTCAAACAGTTTTCATCTGATCTTTACCAAACTTGCTGGGAATGTTTGTGGGCATAATATCTCAGCCAAGTTGCATAACCAGTCAAATCTTTTCTGGCATTCTAAAGTTATGACCCTTTCTCTTGTTATGAATATTGAAAAAATGCTACTATTTACCTCGCAGGTTTTGATGGAGATTGTTGCAGTGAACAGCGCCATCTATGGAGTTGCGTTGTCAATGGTGATATGCATGGTTGCAGTCATGTTGTTTACCAGACATTTCAAGTTACTGCTTGTTATCTTCATCAGCATCACAGGTAATACATTATTGGTCAATCATTATGAAAGGTGAAACATGATTTGTCACTCTTTATTGTTGACCCAGCTACCTCAGTTGGTAGAGCATCATGTCAAACCCCACTAAGGCCTGTTAAATTTCTCCATGATAATTATCTTTGGCAATGCCTCTAAAGGTCATTTGTCCGTCACCACTTATTCAAGTTATAGAGCAGTCGATTGCTTGTGGAGAGTAACCTGGTTGGATGCTGGGGAACATTTGTTTGGTTGTTATGACCAAAAGAAAAAGAAGTTGAAACTAGTGTTAAACCTCAATAAAAACAAACAAAAACAACATCTGTTGCTAGTGATTGGTCTGAGCTAATTAATGCAATAATACTGAACATAATTATTCATTCATGAGTTAACTGGAATACTGTACAATTCATTTTCAGTAAACATTGTTAGTAGATAAAATGAAATGAACTTTCTATGAAATATTTTTCAGAAATATCCAATACTAAAACTAAATAGTTACACTATATTAAAATGTTCAACTAAATAGTTACACTATATTAAAATGTTCAACTCTTATAGGTGTTGAAAGTTAAATTTGCAATTACAGTCAGATGTTTTTAATTAGATTGTTTAAATTGTTTAGAAATGAAAAGTTCTTTAGATATATTTTCTCTTCTCTGTAATCAGAATCTATGAAATTGCATACCAGGCTATGAGTTTGTTTTTCACTGTCAGAACTATGAAATATTTCTAATGTATATTGATTGCTTTTGGACTGAATATGTAAGTAATGATGTTTTTATCAGAACAATGTGTGATATATTTACATTACTTGATTGTTTTGTAGAAATGGTGTGTTTGGTAGTGGGTATATTTTACGTGCTAGGATGGGAGATAGGAGGCGTGGAAGCTGTTTCCCTGTCGATCCTTGTCGGCTCATCAGTTGATTATTGTGTCCACCTTGTGGAGGGTTACATCCTTGCTGCACAGGCTTGCCCAATTAAAGATGTAAGTATGCATGAATAAATTCATGATAAGAATTCATCTGTATTTACATATTTATCAATGAACACTAAATAAGTAAGATTTAACCATATATTAATGTATACCCTGTTCAAACCCCGCCCCCTGCCCTACCCTCTCACACACAACAGCCAGATAAACACCCTCACCATTTTGCACTAATCAGATTTAATGTCTTGTCTTTATTTTCATTGTTTTGTAGAAATTAATCAAGTAAATTTGAACAAAATATTTTATCTAACATTTTCGTTAGTGCAACACTGTTTCACAATCAGTTCAACACATTTGAATTGAATAAGACATTGGGCAAAATATGTATCCTCTGGCATTCAGTTGAGTATTAAGACTTCAAGGTAAAAAGTGTTAAAGGTGTTAAATTTATATTTTTTCAGGATGCTGCCAAAGCGAGACAGTGGAGGACAAGTGCTACATTCAGCCATATAGGCACGTCGGTGATAAGCTCCGCCCTCACCACTATAATTGCTGCTATACCGCTTACGCAGACCACAATTCAGCCATTTGCAAAGTTTGGACAGATTATTGCCATCAATACTTCTGTTTGTATATTGTACTCACTAACTGTGTGTACTGCATTGCTTAGTACAATGGCACCAGCATTTTTTAAGCCTTCTTGGAAGTCTACACAAAAATCAATTTTGGGCACTGCAGTTGTTATAGGTGTTGCCATTCTCACAATGTTTATTATGTCAAAAGCTGGAATTATTATACCAGGGCCAAATGGAGGCACACTATTTCAAAAATAGTTGGTTTTAAAAAAAAATTTTCATATGCTGCAATTTTTAGCTCACCTGAGCACATAGTGCTCATGTGAGCTTTTAGGATCAGTGGTTGTCCGTTGTTAATCTGTCGGTCGTCCACAATTTATTCAAACAACATCTCCTCTGAAACCACCAGGCCAAATTATATGAAACTCGCCTAGGATGTTCTTTGCATGAAGCTCTACCAAGATTGTTCAAATGGTTCTGGTCCATTGCTTTGCTGGGTCACAGGAGCTTAAAACAGATCTTTAAAGTTGGATCTTTAAAAATCTTCTTCTCTGAAACCGCAAGGCCTGGAGCTTAGATATTTGGTATGAAGCATTATCTAGTGGACCTCTACCAAGTTTGTTCAAATTAACCATTTAACAGAGGTTACATTTTCAGTCCAAATATCCTCGAAATTAGTCAGACAGGTTGTTTTGATGATTTCTAGCTCAAGTACTAATATGGGTCATCTTTGGTCAAAAACTAGGTCACAGAGCCCAAATATGGAAAAACCTTGTTAACACTCTAGAGTTAAGATTTTAATTCCAAATAACCTGAAAATTTGTCCGAAAGGTTGCTTCTGTGTTTTCTAGGTTAAATTTGAATATGGGTCATCTGGAGTCAAAAACTAGGTCACAGAGCACAAATATTGAAAAACTTTGTAAACACTCGAGGCTACATTTTCAGTCCAAACGTCCTGGAAATTTGTCAGAAAGGTTGTTTTGGTGTTTACTAGCTCACTTTTTGATATGGATCATCTTGGGTCAAAAACTAGGTCACAGAGCCCAAATATCGAAAAACCTTGTTAACACTCTAGAGGCTACATTTTCAGTCCAAATAACCTGGAAATTTGTCAGAAAGATTTATTTCAATTATTTCTGGGTCGAGTTCAAATGTGGGTCGTCTGGGGTCAATTAACCAGGTCCATAGCAACTTTGTTAAAAGCAGTCATATTCAGGTGAGCAATACAGAGCCATCATGGCCCTCTTGTTAAAAATTTTTCTTCATTTCTGTACTGCAGATGCTTTTTGTTCATCTTCAACTTATAGAAAAAATTTCTTTTTTTTTGTGTCGGATTTGAATTGCCTTGCAAGGCCTTTTCAAGATGTTTTTTGTGAAACAAGGTTGTTATCCTTAATGAACTGAACTTAAAGGAAACTGATGGTCTTGTGTAAAAAAGCTCTAATTTTGAAAACACTGTTTAAGATTTTTGAAGACTTTTTGACCCAGTAACTGTTGGTCTTAAATTTTTTTTTTAAGATAAAAGTTGACCATTATGAATTTTTATTTAGTTTTCTTGGTTATAATTGATAGGTTGTAATCTTATATACATTGTTTCATAATCAAAACTTTTTAAAAGTTTGACTTTTTAGGTATTGTAATCTTCATTTTGACTTGGATTTAACATGTTCTCAAACTTTTAGTGTAGAAAAAGATCTAAAGTACCACAGATAAAAAACTCCTTTATAAGCCAATTCAACACACATTTTCGTCACATTGCAAGATAAATTTTTTTCCAAAATGCGAAATAGCCAATGAAAGTCCGAGCTAGAAATCATTATGATATTACGAAGTGACTGGTTCTGCATAAAAAATCAATGTGTTGTAGACATTCTGATTTTAAGCTTCTCGGCAACATGCAGATTTAATGAAGTTTCAAATATCCTTTATCATACAGAAGTGTTTCTTCTTTAAATAAAGCTTTTTCATTTGTAGTCGAATTTAATACATGTAAGTAAGGTATCTATTTATAGAAAAACGCATGCTCCATTGCATGATGTAATTTGTATTCATCAGACTTAAATATTGAATGAGATAGTTGAGATATTATGAGACTTAGCAAGATCCTGTCTATCTGACCCGAGACTGGGAGATATGCTGAACCGGGCAGTCTTTGGTTTAGATTATTTGTATTGTATCTGATCCATTTAAAAAAAACTCCTCTTGAATAATGTCTCTTGGTCATAACTGTTGGGACTAAATTTAGGGGGAGAATTTTACCTCAACACCCTGTGATGAGAAAGCAAACGCAGGAATTACAGTCAAAATGGACCCAAGTCAAGATGGCTTCAAGTCAAAACGGAAGCAGTTTAGTTAAAATGGCCTCATAATTGGGTCTAAAAAGCCCTATGGAACCAATAAAAACTAATGGAAGAAAAAGTAAGTTGAAAGCCAATGAAAACAGATGTCTTTCAACTCAAAAAGAGATTGTTAATCATTATCTGGAATAATTATTGATTCTCACAGCGCCCTCTGTAGTTAACTTTAGATTTCACCATCAGTACTTTGCTTTCAGGGATTACACTTGTTACCAATCTGCACTGATTACTAGATGAAAGAAAATATTATTATTAAAATCTTTTTTT
The DNA here is from genome assembly GCA_012932295.1 of Cyclina sinensis. Taxonomy (NCBI): domain Eukaryota; kingdom Metazoa; phylum Mollusca; class Bivalvia; order Venerida; family Veneridae; genus Cyclina; species Cyclina sinensis. The sequence continues at coordinate 30,142,998 of JAAONU010000005.1, forward strand.
AGGTCGTCTTGTATCACATTACAGATATCATTTTAATTTTCTAAATCCGTTTTAGAGGTAAATTTGATATCAGCTTTTTATACCTTGTTAATGAGTCTGTTTTGGGGGGGCTTTTTTATTTTTTCGTTTGTGAGTTTGACATTTTATGTTTACCATTTTGATAACAAAAAGATATTTTATGATACTCAAACAACATACTTGGATTTGTTTTAATGTTTCACTGATAATTATAAAAAAAGTGTTTAGCTTGACTTTTTCAAAGAAAAAAATCAAGCTATTGCTACAGTCAAGTTGCCGTTGCCGTTCCCATCAACTTTAACATTGATCATAACTTTTTTTATTTCTAAATGGATTGTCTTCATACTTGGACACAACAACCCTTAGGACAAGACCTTTAAGTAGACTAGACTGAACTTGACCTTGGCTGCTAAATGAACTTGAGATTCAAGGTCAAATTATTGCATTTTGCTAAAATTGGCCGTAACTTTTTTATTTGTAGTTGGATTTGATTCATACTTAGACAAAACAACACTTATGACAAAACCTACATGTTGGTTAATTTAAGTTTGACCTTGACCTTTAAATGACTTTGACCATCAAGGTCAAATTGTTGAAGTTTGCTTACATTGTAATAACTTTGTCATTTATTTATGGATTTAATTCATACTTGCACAAAACAACATTTATGACAAAACTGACAAGTTGAATAGTTCAAGTTTGACATTGACTTTAAATTAACCTTGACCATCAAGGTCAAATTATTGAAATTGTCATAACTTTCTCAGTTATTTACGGTTTCATTAATTCTTAGATTAAACATTTATTATGACAACTCCAACATACTGATTGTTTCAGTTATGACCTTGACTTTTAAATGACCTTGACAGTCAAGGTCAAATTATTGAATTTTGCTAAAACGGCCAAAAGATTGTTATTTATGGACAAATTTGATTCATGCTGGGACCAAACAACACTGAGAATAAAATCAAACATGTTGAATAATTATGCCCCCACTTCAAAGAAGAGGGGGTATATTGCTTTGCAATTGTCTGTCTGTCGGTCGGTCCGTAGACCAAATGGTTTCCGACCAATAACTAAAGAATGCTTAGGCCTAGGAACTTCAAACTTGGTAGGATGATTGTCCATCACCAGTAGATGACCCCTATTGATTTTGGGGTCAAGGGGTCAAAGGTCAAGGTCACATTGACCTTGTAGGTAGAAACCGTTTCCGACCAATAACTAAAGAACGCTTAGGCCTAGAAACTTCAAACTTGGTAGGATGATTGTCCATCACTAGTAGATGACCCCTATTGATTTTGGGGTCAAGGGGTCAAAGGTCAAGCTCACAGGGACCTTCATCCTAAAAACGGTTTCCGATCAATATCTAGAGAACGCTTTGACCTAGGTTCACCAAACTTGGTATGCTGGTTGGTCATCACCAGTAGATGACCCCTATTGATTTTGAGGTCATTAGGTCAAAGGTCAAGCTCACAGGGACCTTCATCCTAAAAACGGTTTCCGATCAATAACTAGAGAACGCTTTGACCTAGGTTCACCAAGCTTGGTATGCTGGTTGGTCATCACCAGTAGATGATCCCTATTGACTTTGAGGTCATTAGGTCAAAGGTCAAGATCACAGAGACTTCCATCCTTAAAACGGTTTCCGATCAATAACTAGAGAACGCTTTGACCTAGGTTCACCAAACTTGGTATGCTGGTTGATCATCACCAGTAGATGATCCCTATTGATTTTGAGGTCATTAGGTCAAAGGTCAAGCCCACAGGGACTTCCATTCTAAAAACGGTTTCTGATCAATAACTAGAGAACACTTTGACCTAGGTTCACCAAACTTGGTATACTGGTTGGTCACCACCAGTAGATGACCCCTATTGACTTTCTGGTCATTAGGTCAAAGGTCAAGATCACAGAGACTTTCATCTTAAAAACGGTTTCCGATCAATAACTAGAGAACGCTTAGGCCTAGAAACTTCAAACTTGGTAGGATGATTGTCCATCACCAGCAGATGACCCCTATTGATTTTGGGGTCAAGGGGTTCACCGTCAGGTCACATGACCTTGTAGGTAAAAACGGTTTCCATCAATAATTGACAACCCATCGCCTTGACTCTCAATCTTCATATCCATTTGTCTTGGCCAGTAATACCCTTATTGATTTTGGGGTCAAAGGTCAAGTCACATGTATGTCAAAACATTAAACCATAGACTTGGCTACCAAATGGCATCGGGTTTTGTGGACCTGTGAGACTTACATTTTAGATAACATTTATATTTTTGGTAACTAGGTCAAAAGTCAGTCCACAATAATCTTGCCCCATGACTAATTGGCGCCGATAGGGGGCATACATGTTTTACAAACATATCTTGTTCAAGTATTACATTGATCTTTAAATGACCTTGACCATGCTAAAAATCGTTATATCTTTGTTATTAATAGTCTTCATACTTGGACATAACTACCTTTTAAACCATACCACTAAAGAAGGTTAACCTGAACTTGACATTGACCTTTATTTGACCTTAACTTTCAACGTAACATTATTGAATATTGGTAAAATTGGCCATAACGTTGATATTTATAGATGGATTTGATAATTATATTTCCAAATGATGTTGCCTTTGAAAACCCTTCAGCACAGTTTGCTTCCTCTGATGTGTTTGCCTTTGGAAATAGGAAAAAGTCGAGCGTGGCCCCTGTTTGTGGTGGCTCTTGTTAGATGGAAATGGCCAATAATTATCGTAGTAGCCTCCTTTCTGAAATAGGGTCCAGTTTACACAGTTGCAACCAGGGCTGTTAACTTTTAGCAAAACCAGGAAGGGTTTTACACTAAGGACCAAATGTAAGCACACACGCTAACTTGTCAATTAAAAAACTTTCCAGAACAGACCAAGCATTAAAGGATAGTACAGTTGTTGTGTATAGGAAACAGAATCTCAGTAATATGTATGTATTTATATTTGTGATATTTAAATCTCTTAATGATTATTACAGACTGGCATCTGACAACAAAATTTGTCACAAAGAAACTGAAATTTCTTGGCTACAGAAATGCTCCTAATTGATAGCAGTTTTATTGTTTATAATTATTTAAGCAGCTTAGATTTTGACCTGTTTATACTGTTGATGATATTTCTTGAGCCTGAACACTATGAATTCATGCATACAAAACAAAACATTTTATCAAATTTCAAAATCTTTTGTTGAAATAACACTTTGAACTTAGAAGGCATATGTCATTGTTGCTGTCCATTCATTTTAAAAACTTGGGCCACTCTGTAAAACCATTGTTCAATAGCTGGCAAACTCCAGTGCCTAGGATCCTGAAACATCATAAGGTCATTGGGCATGACCAGTGGCATGGTCAGATACCCATGTCCAACCCATTACATTACTCTCCATATTTAGGCCAAAGATCATGGTAACAGTGGCCATATGTGTGAAACTTTATTTGATCAGAAACTGGCAAAAACCTTGGGCCTATGTGTATTAAACTGCTTTGGGTTAATAGGGATGACCAATAGATGACCTCTATTAATTTTGAGGTTACTAGGTCAAAGGTCAAGATCAGAGTGACAGCCTGTGTAAAATCATTATTATATTAGTAACTGGGAACATGCTCTCACCTAGGTACACAAAACTTGGTAGGAACATTTGGTATGACCAGCAGATGATCCCAATGAACTCTGAAGTCAAATGTCAGATCAGAGTGATGGCTTCTGTAAAATCCTTGTTTTTTCATTTATATATAGTATTTTTTCTCTCAACTTAGTCATCTAGCTAACAGCAGATTTACTTCACTGTGAAATGTGGACTTCTCCACACAAATTTTCACCAAAACATACTATGCATATATTGCTAATTTGCTATGGTGCTTCTGTGACAGGTGCAGGTAGTTGGGGCATCAGTGAACAGATTTTAGTTTTCATCTGTTTTAGAAGTATCTTTTGAAGCCAACATTTCTTGTGAAGTTGATACTTTGATAATAATTTACTGTTCTGTAAGTCATTCAATCATATTTCAAAATATAAAAATACTAAATTTGGTACGGAAAATGCAAAGATATATGTATTATGTTGTATATCTATTTTCCAACTGACTGTTTCAAACAGTTTTGTTTTCTGCCATTAAATAAAATTTTAAGTAAAAAAAAGAGACAATTACATTTATCCATTGTGTTTATTGCAGTGAAAGACTTTAAGGATAGAATATTGAGGAATAAAATTAGGCAAAAGAATTTTGTAGTCTAGGAAACTATTACAAAACTGAATAAATTGCTGTTTATCTTACTCCAAGAAATGTAATTCTAGAAATTACTGGTAAGTCTGAGAAAGGACCAGAAGTTTAATGACATGATATAAAGACATTTTGTACAAAATAGAATTATTTGTACACAAGAAATCAAATTTTTGAACTTTATTTGACTTGTATTTTCATATTGCTATATATTGTTTTTTCTCTGTGTGCTATATACATTGCTTTTTTTCCTTAGTGGAGTTAATTTTTTTCTCCAATTGCTGTTTCCTTCTGTTTGTCTTTCAGTTTTTCTTTGACTTTTTGAAAGGAATTTCTTTGCTTTTTCTTCCTCTCTTTTGTGTTTTAAGTCTTTCATGAACACGGTGATGTGATCTATTTATAAATGCTTTTTTTTTTGATAGTTTGGTTTATTTTTATCTCTATCATGAACAATTTTTATCTTGTGACAATTAATCTGTTGAATGTTTTGTGTAACCATGTATTTAGTCATAGTTTCATCATTCTGAGGGAAACACTGGTGATTTTTGAAGTGTGCTAAGTTTGATAGACTGAGGTGCTGGATTTGAAGAAATTCTTCTTCCAGGTTAATTCCAGACTACATTGCATTTTGCAAGCAGACGTAAAACACAAGAAAAAGAAATTTAAAGTAAGTTTCATGCACAATGTCTTTCTATACCAGATCTGTCAAAATTCATAATTTGCAACTTTTTTCAGCAAAATAATCATAAAAATACATAATTATAATTATTTACATCAGAAAATACTGTTGTGTCTTTTAACTGGTGCTTTTTTTGTGGGCTACCAGTTCTCAGAAAAAATAGAAGTGATAAGTAGAAAAAAAAACAGTCTAAAAGCAAGTGATTTGAATGTTCTAGGGTGATTTTTGTGAAAATTTCAGTAAACACAAGTCTTCTTTTAAGCACTTTCTCTTCACTAGCTTACATAATGGTTAAAGGGAAATAACCTAAAATTATCTTAGTTACACATAGTACAGAGTTGTTGGCCTTCAGGACAAAAATGGTGGCTTTCACTTTTTATGCATTTAACTATGTGTTTTTAGAAATACAGAAGAACTTAAGTTTTTTCCAATGCAGTGAACAGCTTGAGTAAAATGGGATCAAGGAATAAAATTCCAGCCTAACCTTTCAAGCCATCTTCCATTTCGTCTTTTCAAACAAACAAAATCAAAGAATAATAGGTTTGGATAGGGTAAAGATATAACTTACCAGAATGCTCATTTTAAAATAGCAAACCCACCTTATAAATCATATAAACCACCACATAGATCTTTCACCTGTAACAGCTTTTTATAGTAGCAATTTTTAGGTCTTTGTACTTTTTTGTACAATATCAGAAAACCAGGTTTGAAGTAATTTTTTTTTTGAAGTTTTATATTACCTTCTATGTGTATGTTGTGTGCAAAGTCTTCTTTTGATGATTATTTTTAGAAGAGCCTTAGATTATTTGTTTTCTGAAATATTCGTTTTATAGATTACCAGACAGAAAACAGGATTTTATATAAATGACAGTCTTTAACACAGCTGCTTTGGTAGGCATTTTTTGTGTGTAAAATTTTAATTTCTGTCACATCTATGGAATATTATTATCAAATGATGTTAACATTGTGATGCTTTTGTGAAATGTTAAGTCTTGTTAAATAAAAATATATATCTTTAACAATGGTCCTGTTTTCCTTGTAAAAATGCCCAGTGCAATTGCAATCAAACTCTGTGGTGGAATGGTAGAGGTTAAAGTTGCTGACTTAAACTATGTCTGATTGATGGTCATGGATTCGAGCCCTACTTTGAACATTACTATTTATGGGAGAAAGTTGTTAACTTCTTATGAAGTCTACTATTGGTCCTTCCCAGAAATAATGGTTTGGTAAACATCAAGCCTGGTATGACTTCGACTGTAAAAGGGTGTTAGACCAAACTGTTCATTACTATTTCACACACGTGTATGAGCACACATGAAAGATTCAAACCTCTGAGTTTTGCCTTTAATCCTATGACCTAGCTAACCTTTGTATGTATAGATATTTAATTTGGTATATTGATCCTAGTCATGTCTTGAAGATACTAATTTTCTGACAAGTAATTCACATTGACTTTCCACTATTTTGATGATATTTTCACACACAATGACTTGAGTAAAATGGAATCAAGGAATAAAATTCCAACCTAACCTTTCAAGCCATCTTCCATTACAACAGTGACTGTCTCACATGGTGGTTTGCACTAGCATTTGCAAGCTAAGGAAATACTGGCCAAGGTTTTGTCCTTGCAAAAATATTGTAATAAAAGATAAATGGTGATCATATATCTATGGCAAAGCAGACAATTCTATTTCCAGTGTCATCATGGGTGTGTTTTATGCCCCCACTTGAAAAGCATAGGGCATATAACATTGCCATTTGTCCAAACAGTATTTTCTAACAATAATTGGCAAACCTTTTGGCTTAAGTTTATGAAACTTGATAAGGTAATTGTGCATGACCAGCAGACAATTTTGACTTATTGAGGTAAAAGATCAATGTTAAGTGGTCACCTGTGTAAAATTTTCCAATCAATAACTTGAAATGTTTGGGCCATGGTTATTGAAACATGACTTCTATGGATCTTCAGGTCATTAACTCGAACATAATGGTCAGAGCAGCCACCTTTGTAAATATTTTCATTCAATAGCTGGAAAAAAGTTTGGACCATGGTTCATGAAACTTCATAGGATTTTTGGACAGGACCAGCAGATGACCCCTATATATTTTCAGGTCATTAACTTGAAGCTCATAGTCACAGCAGTGTAAAATTTTGTCAGGTCAATAACAGGAAAATGCTTGAAACTTTGTACATATATTTGGCATGCCTAACAGATTCCTATCACTGTAAAGGAAGCTAGATCAAAGTTTACGGTTTCAGAGGCCAACTGTAAAAACAAATGTCTCTCTTTTCAATAACTTGGAAACGCTTGGGTCTAGGTTCATGAAACTCAACAGACATATTGAGAATGCCCAATAGATGACCCCTATGAATTTTGTTATTTCTCAGTCAAAGGTCATGGTCATAGCAGCCGCCTGGAATGTTGTCAGTGTAGTGACACACAGCTAACAACACTTCTACTTCACTGTGAAATGTGAACCTCTACACAAAGTTACATTTTCATCAAATATCCTATGCATATAATGCTTTGATGCTTCTTTGGCAGGTGCAAGTATTTTGGACATCAGTGTCATAGTCATGTTGCTACTTTAAAATGATTTAAATGATCAGATGGCGTCAGGAACTGAAGTTTTTCTTAGTCATTGTTTTTAGATATAATATGAATTTAGCCTTATGATGTACCACTGTCTAAAGGTTTTGTCTTATTTCAGCTAAACTTCCAAACAGTTCCTGGACAGTGTTTAAACTCAATACTCTTCAATAAACTGCAATATTTCCTATTACGCACTTTGACACCTGATAAATGTCTGTATAAGATGCTTTCTGCAACGCCGAATGATAAATAGAGCATATTTCGCTCTTTTACCGTTGTTTCAGAAGCGCATTTATAACACATAAAATTATTTTCAGTGCCTTCGGTACTCTGATTGGCTGTTAAAGGGAAGTAGCTATTACAAATGTACATGAAAATCAGCTGACCCATTTTGTTTACTATTTGGGTAACGTAAATCACAAACGGATTAGCGGTTATCATGATTTAAAAATAGGACCTAGTATATGTTGTTCCCAGTTTAAAACCTGCAATATGTGCACTTAAATGGCTTAACGTTCATTTCCGTAATATTTGTTTATTAGTATGGAATAGTTACGTCAGGAATTATTGGTACTGTATGGTATAATTTGTACTGTATTGCATTAGTTTACCTAGTGAAAATACGTTCTAGTTCTTATCGTATAGAGTTATTTACATGAACGACGAATGCTCCAGCTATGAACTTTTGTGTTTAGAGTGTTGACTTAGGTAAAAATTTAGCTCACCAAAGATAATCATTCGCATGTCACATCTGAATGTGGAAGACCTCGATGCAGCCAAAAAATGCACGTGAGAAATGAAGGACAATGTTCTCATTAAATTGTAACAACTAGACTAGTAAATGTATTGCATGTGCTTGGAATTATTAAAAACGCAAAAGGTTGAATGGAATACAAAATGTATGTGACATATCTATGAAAGTACTGTTAATTGCAATTATGTAGATGTAAATGGATTTAATGTAACTGAAAATAAAACATTTCAAATGTTAGTCCAAATAATGCTTTTTTTTAAGTCACTTTGAGACTTTTGAAATGTGAAATGACTCACAGTCATGGGAAGGTATGCAAATGTGGCTTTATTCTATTTTGGATGTATCATATGTTATAATGGATTTGTTGCATCTAAACTGGTGCAGTTGACATACTGTTCAGCTTCAGTTGATGGGAAATTAATTAACCTGGAACCACTATCAGACAGGTTGGTATAATCTGGGAGAACCCATATGTTTAATTCAATGATAATTATGATAAAAAAATTTAAAAAATTTAACGACAATTTTTCAGACTCTGATGTTTCAAAATAAGACATTCTTAACAATGCAAGTTTTATTGCATATATTTTTATGGAATCCTTTTCTTTATTGTGTTAATAGTACTCAGTCCAAATTATGAAATAACTGTACTAAACTCTTATAGCTAGTTTTTATGAATATCTGATATTTTGATATTAAGCCACAAAAGTGTATTTCTGAAGTTGAAATGCATGCACTTAGTCATACAATATAATCTAATCGCTTGTATTCTGTAATATTATATGTTACACTATGCATCAGAAATACTTGCCTTTAATGCAGGGTATAGAATTTGAATATTTAACCTTGGTTACAATTTTTTAAATTTGATAATTTTTTACAGAGTTGATGAAAGATGGGTAAAAGTGGCACATAATTTGTCAGTCATTTTTGCATTCAGCACCTATATAAAAGGTTTCCTTCCCTTTTATATACTTTTAAGTGACAAGTATTATAAAAAAAAACTGTATTTTGTACACTATTTGCAGTCTGAGTGCAGCCTATGGTGATTGGAACTATACATACAACCCCTGTTTTACATTCAGCAAACCCAAAAATGCAAATCATGGATTTGGAGACAAGTGCTTGGCAGTGGCTGTAAGTAGACAACAAGAACTGTACAGAAAAGGGAGATGACTGCATTTAAATTCAATTCAGAGTTATAGTGCCTTGAAAGATAGCAATAACTGGGAAATTAAAAAATGCACTTTGCATGAGACCTATATAAAACTTTTTTAAAAACATAAAGTTCTTGACATTTGATGGTTATTAAGAATTATACCTCCAGATAGAATATCTTCGGGCTATATTGGATTCATTTGTGTTGGTCAGTCCGTCCATCCGGCTGGCTGGCCAGTCGAAGACAAAATTTAACTGGACTGTTTTTCAGCAAGTATTTCTCAGATTTTAATTGTACCTTGTAAGCATCATAAGTATCAAGCCTAGTTGTGCATATTGTTTTCACATACAACTCTGTTGATTTTTCACAGAGTTAAGGCCCTTTAATATTTTTTTTTTTTTTAACAGCAATTTGTCTGAACTGTTTCTCATCAACTATCACTCAGATTTTAATAATAATTTGCAAGAATCGTAGGTACCAAGCATAATTGTGCATATTGATGTCATGTTTCACACTGATGATTTTTTTACAGAGTTAAGGCCCTTTGATATATTTTTTCACAACAGTTTATCCTGACTGTTGCTCATCAAGTATTAATAAGATTTTAATAATACTTTGCAAGAATCATAAGTACCAAGTGTAGTTGTGCATGTTGTTGCTGTGATTCTCTGCCATAATTTTTCACCTAGTTATCAGCCTTTGTTTTTTTAATAGATAAATTTGTCCTCGCTATTTCTCAGCAACTATTTGTCAGACTTTAATAATACTTTGCAAGAATTATAAGTACCAAACCTACATGTGCATGTCTTTGTTTTGTTACAGTTAAATGAATATTCACTGAGTTATGGCCCTTTGATTTTTTACATATTGAAGATGAAAAGTTTGTCCAGTGTAAGTTTTTCTGTGCTTTTTTTTAGCAGTTACTTATTGAAGTATAATCAAACTTCTTTAGTACTTAGTCCAGAGTGGTATGTCCTCAGCCTGTTGTGTGTGTACTGAGTTCTGCTGATTTTATTTTTCTGCAGGATGGTTAAGTCATGTGTGTTTATCTATAATGGTTGACTTATACTGCTAAGTTAACTTTTCACACAATTTTCATTTTTGAATTTTTCATCCCAATATATTTTTTTATATATTATGACAGAAAAACTATAAATGTAGAAATTACTGTGTCAAGGTGGTATCTGGGGGTATTCATCACCTTTAGTGATAGATCTTGTTTGTATTTATTTAATGCACTTTTGTTAAAAATATTACCTTTAGACATCAACTTAATTGTAATACTTCTTTATCCTTTAGAAATTTTAGAATGACCTTTCAGTGCTTTGATTTGATTCCAGTTTTGCAAGTTTGGCGAGCAAAGCAGACGACAGTATTACTACACCCTAGGCTTCCACAATGATGCCGAGTTTGTACTGGAGAAGAGTAACAATGAAACAACTCTCCAGCTAGTTTACAATGGGTTTAGGTAATCTTTACTTCTCCTCTGCCTGTTAATAATATCTATGTGCTATAAATATATGTCCCCTTATAAATAAAAGCACAAAAGGCTCTTTTACTTTGGTGTAAAACCAACACAATTGACCAGTAAAACTGATAAACTGTACTCACACTGACCTTTCACTTGGCACATTTCTTCACCCCTTATAAGCATCTTTAAGAAATATTTATAAATTTCACCTTGATGACTGGTCACATAATTGTTTTTTATGCAGCCTCTGACTGGCTTAAATTACACTGACTATATGCAGCTATAGAGCCTGTCTTAATTTACCTTTAATTTATCTGACTGTTTTGCAACTTTATTCTTTTAAAAATTATTTAAGAGATATTTAGCATTTTTTCTTTTCTAGTATGTATATAATAATAATATATGCCAGTCAAAATTATTCAAGTGATGTCTTGAGCATATTCTGAGGTATTTTTGTTTTGGGTCAGGATCTCGCTATAACGGAGGAGAGATATTGACCCATACAAAATATTACACAATATCTTGACTCATGTACAGTTAGTTGGACTAGTATACATGTATATGCCAACTAATAGCTGGGACATATTTAATGAAATGCTAATGGTAACAAGAACTAACTTTGAAAAAGGGGTATTCAGTATTGATGGAAATTACATCGATGAACTATGGCAGTGTCAGAGACCAACATTTGATCCATTCCATTCACTTAAATACCATGGTTAACTGACGACGAAACTAGGTATACTGAATTTCAAGCAGAAACTTGTAATACTAATTTCAGTCGGAATATATTAAGAAAATACAAAATAATATAACTGGTTTTCTGAGGTACTGAATATTGTATTCTATAGTCCTGCTCCTTGAGTAATAGTTCTGGCTTTCAGTGTTCTTTCCTTTTTGCCCATCATATCTATAAATGAAACCGGTTGTAGAGAAAATTGCTTTTTTCACCCTGAAATCTAAAGTCATTATAAACCATTATCATCAAAACAAAATCAATACTTATTATCATTTTTTCCTGCAGTTAATGACTTTGACCAGTGAATTAATTGTTTGAACCACCACCACCACCAACTTTCAGTTTTAGCAATGACCATAACATTTACTTTAATACATTCAGTTTACAAATTTGAAATAAACTGGAAAATGAAAACTCTTTGACTTAAATTTACCCAAACATACTCCATTACACAAGGAGATAGTGTCCCCTCTCATTTTATAAGGCAAACTACTACATTACATGTAAATCAAAGTTCACTAACCAACTAAATAAAAAGACTTTGATCTGGACTGTTTGTCCACAGTTTGGACCATAACTTGGTAACTTGTTGACTTATGACTGGAAGTTACATATAAAAGTTATAAGACACAACATCTGATAAGTATAGGTTACTAACCCAAGTCTAAGATAGAAAACTCTTAATTTGGGGCAGGAATAATTACAGAATGAAAGCAGTATGTATAATTGATTACAACTTTAATCATTTGCACAAAGGCCAATACATCTTGCTGTGCATGCATAATTTAAATGTTTTATTGCAGTCTGTTTTTGTTATCTTTTCAAGGTAACTTTAAGTTCTACCTTATTTTTTTCATGTTGAGTTATATTTACAACATAGTTTTTTGAGTATATTCATTTTATATGCCCACACATAATCCTTCAGTTTAATCGTAAATATTACTGTAAATTTTTTGTTACATAGTTCATCAGTTTACCTGATGTAAAGGTGAGAGAGAAAATGTTAAATGAGCAGTCCTGCAGATATAGCTTGGTTTCCTATAACTTGGTCTGTGGGAAATATACACAGTCAAAGAATAAAAAAAACTACAGTTCATTATGGTATAACAGACAGTTATTAACAAGTACTGTGAAAGGGTGGTGTAGGTACTGTGAAAGTTAAGGGTGGTGTAGGTACTGTGAAAGTTAAGGGTGGTGTAGATACTATGAAAGTTAAGGGTGGTGTAGGTACTGTGAAAGTTAAGGATGGTGTAGATACTGTGAAAGTTAAGGGTGGTGTAGGTACTGAGAAAGGGTGGTGTAGGTACTGTGAAAGTTAAGGGTGGTGTAGGTACTGAGAAAGGGTGGTGTAGGTACTGTGAAAGTTAAGGGTGGTGTAGGTACTGAGAAAGGGTGGTGTAGGTACTGTGAAAGTTAAGGGTGGTGTAGGTACTGAGAAAGGGTGGTGTAGGTACTGTGAAAGTTAAGGGTGGTGTAGGTACTGTGAAAGTTAAGGGTGGTGTAGATACTGTGAAAGTTAAGGGTTGTGTAGGTACTGTGAAAGGGTGGTGTAGGTACTGTGAAAGTTAAGGGTTGTGTAGGTACTGTGAAAGTTAAGGGTTGTGTAGGTACTGTGAAAGTCAAGGGTGGTGTAGGTACTGTGAAAGTTAAGGGTGGTGTAGGTACTGTGAAAGTTAAGGGTGGTGTAGGTTCTGTGAAAGTTAGATAGTAAGTAATGACTTTTTATCCCTGTCATTATTTCAGGAGAAAAACTCAAATACAAAATCTATCAAAATAAAACATTGTATTAGGTACAATTTCGGTCTCAGCTTTTTTGTGAAAAATTGCATTTTTTTCTAGCAATATTTTACCCTTGATATTTTATTAACATTTTGAACTTAAATGAATTTATCTGTCTATCTGTTTTAGTTCATTTTTCATAGGTACCATATGACCAAACCCCCTGATGAGGTTGTGGGGAATTGTGCAAGATACAGAAAGCATCCCATTCCAGAGACACCCCTAGTTCTTTTCCATACTCAGTGTATAACACTGATAAATGGGACCATGGTTTAAAGTCTCATATCTGAAAGACAGTAATGTTAGGGAAGGAGTGGGGAACCACTGGACCACTGATCCGCTCCTGACATTATCTGTCTTGTCAGGTTTAGCTTTAACTTATTGTATTTCTCCTTTAACAGGTCAATGAAAGGGAAGACAACTTATGTGAGACTAGTTTGTGACACACACAGAACTAAGACTAAAGATGCCTATTTCACTATTGTAAAGGACCTGAAAGGTCTTGGAAATGTGGTAACTATAATTACATCTTTTTACCATTAAGTGACAGGTGACTAAGCCAGTCATTATAATGTAAAAACATTTCCCGGTAAATCTTGATTAAAAAGTGACAAGTGACTAAGCAAGTCATATGTGAAAACATTTCCCGGTAAATCTGGATTAAGATGATGAAACAAAAATAAAAAAAATAATAAATGTTATCAATGATAATAAATAAAAAAACAGCCAACCTGAAAAAAACAGTATGGTAAGAGAGACAAACTTTTAACTTAGGTCTGAATTAATGTAAGTTTTAATTTTGCTTGTGTAGCTTTTGTTAGAATTGCTTAAGTTGGTTCAGAATTCTTAACATAAAGCAAGCAGATTGATAGTAGAAGTAGACGACTGCAACCAGCTTTAAATGCAGCACCACGTGTAGATAAGAGCATTTCATACATCAACAGCTGCTGATGACTGCCAGCCATTTTTTGGTACATTCACAGTCCATCAACATCTAAAAAGTGCTGTAAGCTTTTGGTAGATGGACTACTGTAGACTGTCTCCAGCATTTGGTACATTGAAAATTGTAGACTGTATCCAGCATTATAATAGTTCATCGAAAACTGTAGACTGCATCCAGCATTTGGTACATTGACAACTGTAAACTGCCTCCAGCATTTGGTACATTGACAACTGTAGACTGCCTCCAGCATTTGGTACATTGACAACTGTAGACTGCCTCCAGCATTTGGTACATTGACAACTGTAGACTGCCTCCAGCATTTGGTACATTGACTACTGTAGACTGTCTCCAGCATTTGGTACATTGACAACTGTAGACTGCCTCCAGCATTTGGTACATTGACTACTGTAGACTGTCTCCAGCATTTGGTACATTGACAACTGTAGACTGCATCCAGCATTTGGTACATTGACAACTGTAGACTATCTCCAGCATTTGGTACATTGACAACTGTAGACTGCTACAAGCTTTTTGTAAATTGAGAACTGAAGACTGTCTCCAGCTTTAGTACATTGACAACTGTAGACTGCATCCGGAATTTGGTATATTGACTACTGTAGACTGCATCCAGCATTTGGTATATTGACAACTGTAGACTGCTACAAGCTGTTGGTATATTGACAACTGTAGACTGCATCCAGCATTTGGTATATTGACTACTGTAGACTGTCCCCAGCATTTGGTATATTGACAACTGTAGACTGCTTCCAGCATTTGGTACATTGACAACTGTAGACTGCATATAGCATTTGGTATATTGACTACTGTAGACTGCATCCAGCATTTGGTACATTGACAACTGTAGACTGCTACAAGCTTTTTGTAAATTGAGAACTGAAGACTGTCTACAGCTTTAGTACATTGACAACTGTAGACTGCATCCAGCATTTAGTATATTGACAACTGTAGACTGCTACAAGCTTTTGGTACATTGACTACTGCAGACTGTGTCCAGCATGTGTTACATTGACAACTGTAGACTGCTACAAGCTTTTTGTACATTGTGAACTGAAGACTGTCTCAAGCTTTAGAACATTGACAACTGTAGACTGTCTCCAGCTGTAGTACATTGACAACTGTAGACTGCTACAAGCTTTCAGTACATTTAGAACTGAAAACTGTCTCCAGCTTTAGTACATTGACAACTGTAGACTGCTACAAGCATTTTGTACATTAAGAACTGAAGACCGTCTCTAACTTTAGTACATTGACAACTGTAGACTATCTCCAGCTTTAGTACATTAACAACTGTAGACTGCTACAAGCTTTTTGTACATTGAGAACTGAAGACTGTCTCCAGCTTTAGTACATTGACAACTGTAGACTGTCTCCAGCTTTAGTACTTGGAGAACTGAAGACTGTCTCCAGCTTTAGTACATTGACAACTGTAGACAGTCTCCAGCTTTAGTACATTGACAACTGTAGACTGCTACAAGCTTTTTGTACATTGAGAACTGAAGACTGTCTCCAGCTTTAGTACATTGACAACTGTAGACTGCTACATGCTTTTTGTATATTGAGAACTGAAGACTGTCTCCAGCTTTAGTGCAATGACAACTGCAGACTGCTACATGCTTTTTGTACATTGAGAACTGAAGACTGTCTCCAGCTTTAGTACATTGACAACTGTAGACTGCTACAAACTTTTTGTACATTGACTACTGTAGACTGCTACATGCTCTTTGTATATTGAGAACTGAAGACTGTCTCCAGCTTTAGTACATTGACAACTGTAGACTGCTACATGCTTTTTGTACATTAAGAACTGAAGACTGTCTCCAGCTTTAGTACATTGACAACTGTAGACTGCTTCATGCTTTTTGTATATTGAGAACTGAAGACTGTCTCCAGCTTTAGTACACTGACAACTGTAGACTGCTACAAGCTTTTTGTACATTGAGAACTTAAGACTGTCTCCAACTTTAATACATTGACAACTGTAGACTGCTACATGCTTTTTGTACATTGAGAACTGTAGACTGCTACATGCTTTTTGTACATTGACAACTGTAGACTGTCTCGAACTTTAGTACATTGACAACTGTAGACTGCTACATGCTTTTTGTACATTGAGAACTGAAGACTGTCTCCAGCTTTAGTACATTGACAACTGTAGACTGCTACATGCTTTTTGTACATTGAGAACTGAAGACTGTCTCTAGCTTTAGTACATTGACAACTGTAGACTGCTTCATGCTTTTTGTTTATTGAGAACTGAAGACTGTCTCCAGCTTTAGTACATTGACAACTGTAGACTGCTACAAGCTTTTTGTACATTGAGAACTGAAGACTGTCTCCAACTTTAGTACATTGACAACTGAAGACTGTCTCCAACTTTAGTACATTGACAACTGTAGACTGCTACAAGCTTTTGGTACTTTGACAATAGAAGCCTTTTTCTAGCATTTGGTACATTGACAACTTCAGACTGCTACAAGCTATTTGAACATTAACAGGTGTAGATTGTTTCCAGCATTTGGTATATTGCAAATTGTAGACTGTGTCCAGCATTATAATAGTACATCGAAAACTGTAGACTGCATCAATCATTTGGTACATTGACAACTGTAGACTGCCTCCAGCATTTGGTACATTGACTACTGTAGACTGCATCCAGCATTTGGTACATTGACAACTGTAGACTGCCTCCAGCATTTGGTACATTGACTACTGTAGACTGTCTCCAGCATTTGGTACATTGACAACTGTTGACTGCATCCAGCATTTGGTACATTGACAACTGTAGACTATCTCCAGCATTTGGTACTTTGACAACTGTAGACTGCTACAAGCTTTTTGTAAATTGAGAACTGAAGACTGTCTCCAGCTTTAGTTTATTGACAACTGTAGACTGCATCCAGCATTTGGTACATTGACAACTGTAGACTGCTACAAGCTTTTGGTATATTGACAACTGTAGACTATCTCCAGCATTTGGTACTTTGACAACTGTAGACTGCTAAATGCTTTTTGTACATTTAGAACTGAAGACTGTCTCCAGCATTAGTACATTGACAACTGTAGACTGCTAAATGCTTTTTGTACATTTAAACTGAAGACTGTCTCCAGCATTAGTACATTGACAACTGTAGACCGTCTCCAGCTTTAGTACATTGAGAACTGTAGACTGCTACATGCTTTTTGTACATTTAGAACTGAAGACTGTCTCCAACTTTAGTACATTGACAACTGTAGACTGCTACAAGCATTTTGTACATTAAAAACTAAAGACTGTCTCCAACTAAAGTACATTGACAACTGTAGAACGTCTCCAGCTTTAGTACATTGACAACTGTAGACTGCTAAATGCTTTTTGTACATTTAGAACTGAAGACTGTCTCCAGCATTAGTACATTGACAACTGTAGACTGCTACATGCTTTTTGTACATTTAGAACAGAAGACTGTCTCCAACTTTAGTACATTGACAACTGTAGACCGTCTCCAGCTTTAGTACATTGACAACTGTAGACCATCTCCAGCCTTAGTACATTGACAACTGTAGACTGCTACAAGCATTTTGTACATTAAGAACTGAAGACTGTCTCCAACTTAAGTACATTGACAACGTTAGACCGTCTCAAGTTTTTTTTATACATTGAGAACTGTAGACTGCTAAATGCTTTTCGTATATTTAGAACTGAAGACTGTCTCCAGCATTAGTACATTGACAACTGTAGACCGTCTCCAGCTTTAGTACATTGACTACTGTAGACTGCTACAAGCTTTTTGTACATTGAGAACTGAAGACTGTCTCCAGCTTTAGTACATTGACAACTGTAGACTGTTTCAAGCTTTTTTGTACATTTAGAACTGAAGACTGTCTCCAGCTTTAGTACATTGACAACTGTAGACTGCTACATGCTTTTTGTACATTGAGAACTGAAGACTGCTACAAGCTTTTTGTACATTGAGAACTGAAGACTGTCTCCAGCTTTAGTACATTGACAACTGTAGACTGCTACATGCTTTTTGTACATTGAGAACTGTAGACTGCTACAAGCTTTTTGTACATTGAGAACTGAAGACTGTCTCCAGCTTTAGTAAATTGACAACTGTAGACTGTCTCCAGCTTTAGTACATTGACAACTGTAGACTGCTACAAGCTTTTTGTACATTGACAACTGTAGATTGTCTCCAGCTGTAGTACATTGACAACTGTAGACTGCTACAAGCTTTTTGTACATTGACAACTGTAGACTGTCTCCAGCTTTAGTACATTGACAACTGAAGACTGTCTCCAGCTTTAGTACATTGACAACTGAAGACTGTCTCCAGCTTTAGTACATTGACAACTGTAGACTGCTACATGCTTTTTGAACATTGAGAACTGAAGACTGTCACAAGCATTTGACAACTGTAGACTGCTACATCCTTTTGGTACTTTTAAAATAGTAGCCTTTCTCTAGCATTTGGTACATTGACAACTTCAGACTGCTACAAGCTATTTGAACATTAACAGGTGTACATTGTTTCCAGCATTTGGTGCATTGATGGTTTAGTCTGTTTTCAGCATTTGGTGTATCGAACTTTATGTTCTGCTTTAAACTTTTGGTACATTACAAGTCAAGACTGTCTCCAGCGTGTGGTTATTTGACAACTATAGATGCTATAAGCTTTTGGTACAATGACAGCTTGGTACATTTACTAAAGAATTTGGTATTTTGAGTTCTGAAGTCTTTCTCCAGTATTTGGTGCATTTACAGCTCTAGACTGTCTCATGGTTGGTTCAATGGCATTTGTTGATGGTTCTTGTCTGCTGGCAGTCCTTGTACATTTTTTTCTGCTAAAACAAATTTCAAATACATTTTTTGCATGAGTATCTTGTCCTCTTACCATGTTTTTTTTTTAAAAGATGCACAACTAGTTATCATTTTGATTGCTGTGTGAGGTATACTACTTTACCTTTACTTTTGCTTCCTGCCTAGTTATAAAATACATTTTTGAGAGATTGATTATTTCAACTTTAAGGAAATGGCACATGCATAAAAGGAGATGAAGTGAGTTTATATTTTCCAATTCAGAACTGCAAAAATTGGTCTACTTATTTCCACCATATGGAATTTATTGCTGCACTTCATGTTATAACTGTTCATATATAGCTTTTCAGCATACTAGGCTACTTCATGTGAAGTACTGCTATAAATTTTGTGACAAGAGGAATGTATTTCAAGGACATTGCACATTGCTTCATTAAATGGCAATGCATTATACTTGCTTGACTAGGAGAGATAACCAAGTAATTTATTCGTGCATTTGTTTGTTAATTCTTCTGCCTTTCTAAAAATACCTTTATACAGTATAAGTTTGGTTTTTAGCTCACTTGAGCACGTAGTGCTCATGTGAGCTTTTAGGATTGGTGGTTGTCCGTCGTCCGTCCGTCATCCACAATTCATTCAAACGACATCTCCTCTGAAACCACTGGGCCAAATTTAATGAAACTTGCCTGGGATGTTCCTTGCTTAAAGCTCTACCAAGATTATTCAAATGGTTCCGGTCCATTGCTTTGCTGGGTCACTGGAGCTAAAAAGTTGGATCTTTAAAAATCTTCTTCTCTAAAACCGCAAGGCCTGGAGCTTAGATATTTGGTATGAAGCATTATCTAGTGGACCACTACCAAGTTTGTTCAAATTTTGATCCTGGGGTCAAAACTGACCCCACCACAGGGGTCAGTTGATATTACATAGAGTAATATAGGGAAAACTTAAAAATCTTCTTGTCAGAAAACACAAGGCATAGAGCTAAGAGTTAAGATATTCGGTGTGCAGCATTGTCTAGTAGACCTTTACCAAGTTTATTCAAATCATGGCCTTTGGGTCAAAAATGGCCCCGCCCCAGGGGTAACTTGTTTTACATAGAGTTATATAGGAAAAACTTTAAAAACCTGTTGTCAGAAACCGTAAGGCATAGAGCTTAGATATTTGGTATGTAGCATTGTCTAGTGGACCTCTACCAAGTTTGTTCAAATTTTACTTCTGGGATCAGATTTGGCCCCACCCTGGGGTCATTGGTTTTACATAGGCTTAAATAGGAAAAACTTCGAAAATCTTCTTATCTGAAACCACAAGGCCCTTAGCCTTAAGATTTGGTATGTAGCATTGTCTAGTGGACCTCTACCAAGTTTGTTCAAATTATACCCCTGGGGTCAGATTTGGCCCCACCCCTGGGTCATTGGTTTTACATAGGCTTATATAGTGAAAATCTTCTTGTAGAAAGAGAGGTAACATTTTCAGTCAAAATTTATCTGGAAATTTGTCAGACAGGTTGTTTCTATGATTTCTGGATCAAGTTCGAATATGGGTCATCTGGGTTCAAAAACTATGTCACATAGCCCAAATATGGAAAAACCTTGTTAACGCTCTAGAGGTAACATTTTCAGTCCAAATAACCTTGAAATTTGTCAGAAAGATTGTTTCAATGATTTCTAGCTCAGTTTTGAATATGGGTTATCTGGGGTCAAAAACTTGGTCACAGAGCCCAAATATTGAAAAATCTTGTTAATGCTCTAGAGGCTACATTTTAAGTCTAAATAACCTGGAAATTTGTCAGAAAGATTGTTTCAATAATTTCTAGGTAAAGTTCGAATATGGGTCATCTGGGGTCAATTAACCAGGTCTATAGCAACTTTGTTAAAAGCAGTCATATTCAGGTGAGCGATACAAGGTCAACATGGCCCTCTTGTTTAATTATTCTTTGAAAGGACTTAAAATCTCTTAAAACCTTGAAAGCAAATTTGATGTGCCATTCTGCTTAGCTATATTGGTCTAACATAGAATCTTTGTTGCATTACAACAAATGTTAGCATTCTAGGAAAAAAAAAAAAAATGTGTCCTATTCAACTGTAAGATATAATACACTCAGTTCCCCATGAAAAGTTCTTTCAGTTCTTGGAATGTTGATACCAGTACAACGATCAAATTTGGGTTTTATTTCAGTGCAAGTAAATTATCAGTACATGTGACTTAAATTAATTTGTACTTACCTTGCTAAGTTTCTAAAATGGATTTTTCTATCATTCAGTTTCAGTGGTTCTATTTATCACTTATATTAGTACATGTATTAATTATCCTTGCCAACAGGGTAATTTTGGAAAGATCAAAAGAAACAAAAAAAATTTTTTTTTCCAAGGAGATATTTTTACTTTAGTTGTCTCAATGATTTTCTAACATACCATATGTTACCACAAAAAAACAACAACAACTTACTAAAAGGCAGTGGATTCACATTATGCTTTGAACAAATTTTTAGGGGCAACTCAGCCAAGCTTTAGCCATAAAACAGGCTTTGGAATTTGCAATAATACAGTAAGTGTTTTGTTTCTCAACTTAAATCTCAGATATATTTCTTAATTATAGAATTTATTTTACATGTACATGTACTGTCGTGACTGCAAAATTCAAGCAGTATGAAAATGATAGGTTCAGACATATGTGATGTTTTAAAATCAGAATCTATTTATAGATAATTCACATTTCTATTTTTAGTATGCTGAACTTCATCATGTAAGCTGTTGTCCCGGTGGTCAGCCACACAATGACAGGGATGAGAAAGATGTCCAACAAACTGGTGTCATCACAACAGATCACTTGGTTGGCATCATTGCAAACGAAACTGATTCAGGTAAATACTTAAAGATCTTAAGTTTGTTTTTGTGTCGTCTGACTATAGTCAGGGGACACAATATTAGGCGTTACTAGTGGCATTGGTGTCAGCGACGGCAGCGGCATCCCATTTTGCTTGTCAAACTTCACGGGTGAATAGATCCCATTGTGGAGAGGTACAGGGCCAAAAAACCATAACTCTCTTTCACATAATTTTTTACTTATTGCCCTTGTAATTTTTCATAATTCTTGTCCGGAGCATAACTCAAAAGTTATTGAAGATATAAACTTGAAACTTCATAGGTGAATAGATCTCATTGTGGGGAGGTGCAGTGCCCAAGAAACTTAACGTTTTTCTCACAATTTTTGAGTTATTGCCCTTTGTAATTTTTCATACTTCATTCTTGTCCAGGGCATAACTCAAATGTTATTGAAGACATCAACTTGAAACTTCATAGGTGAATAGATCTCATTGTTGGGAGATTAGTGCCCAAGAACCATAACTCTGTTTTTCAGAATTTTTGAGTTATTGCCCTTTGTAATTTTTCATACTTCATTCTTGTCCGGAGCATAACTCAAAAGTTATTGAAGATATCAACTTGAAACTTCATAGGTGAATAGATCTCATTGTGTGGAGGTGCAGTGCCCAAGAACCATAACTCTGTTTTTCAGAATTTTTTAGTTATTGCCCTTTGTAATTTTTCATACTTAATTCTTGTCCGGGGCATAACATGAAAGGTATTGAAGATATTAACTTGAAACTTCATAGGTGAATAGATCTCACTGTGGAGAGGTGCAGTGCCAAAAAACCATAACTCTCTTTTGCATAATTTTTGAGTTATTGCCCTTTGTAATTTTTCATACTTAATTCTTGTCCGGGGCATAACTCAAATGTTATTGAAGACATCAACTTGAAACTTCATAGGTGAATAGATCTCATTGTTGGGAGATTAGTGCCCAAGAACCATAACTCTGTTTTTCAGAATTTTTGAGTTATTGCCCTTTGTAATTTTTCATACTTCATTCTTGTCCGGAGCATAACTCAAAAGTTATTGAAGATATCAACTTGAAACTTCATAGGTGAATAGATCTCATTGTGTGGAGGTGCAGTGCCCAAGAACCATAACTCTGTTTTTCAGAATTTTTTAGTTATTGCCCTTTGTAATTTTTCATACTTAATTCTTGTCCGGGGCATAACATGAAAGGTATTGAAGATATTAACTTGAAACTTCATAGGTGAATAGATCTCACTGTGGAGAGGTGCAGTGCCAAAAAACCATAACTCTCTTTTGCATAATTTTTGAGTTATTGCCCTTTGTAATTTTTCATACTTAATTCTTGTCCGGGGCCTGTAAATTCCCCATTCCATAGAAAAAATGTTAAATAACTGGTACGCTATCATGAGGTGACACGTCCAACTCATAGAGTTGTAGTATTACTATAGTATGAGTAACCCGTGGTTGAGTTAGTCGTTGAAAAAAAAAAAAATCATGGATGTTTGTAAATATCTGGAACCTCAATATGCACAAACATCATTTGTTTGATGGCAGTATCCTACACCAATTGGGACTGCTAAAATCTATTAGAATTGAGAGTTTATAACAAAAAAAAATGAAAATTTCACCACTGTGAGATGAATGTTTATGAAAAAAGTCATAAGTTTGTATATACAACAAAGTCTAGGGTATTACAGGTGTTCTGTCAACACCTGACTACATAATGGCAGTGCCGTTGAAAGGTATTAAACAGAGTCTAATAGACATTACCTGCATCTGATCTTATACAGGAAGTAGTTTTTTTTTACAAAGATACCTAGGTAAATTCCCAGCCTTTATAATTTAAATACTACCTCAGTTTTTAATGAAAATAAATTCAGTCATATTTTACAGATTTTGGTGTATTTATCGGCAGTAAGGGACGCTTTTTAAATCAGTTCACATACACTTTTGACCTTCACTTTTTTCTTTCAGACAATGAAGTGGTTCTTGAGAATAAAAATGAAAACACAGGAGCAGACAGGACTAAAGTCCTGATTATCGTTGGCGTGAATGTCGGTGTGATTTTTGTAGCATCTGTTGTTGGGTTCATGTGTTATAACAGTAAATCACACACTGACTTTTACAGTAAACTGCCAGGTAACAGATGAGTATCATTTTATTCTTTAAATACAACAGAAATAAGGTATATGTTGAAATAAATTCAAAACAAAATAGGCAGTGGGATTTTGTTGTAAACTTTTAAGTGACGTTAGGGTCTGAAATGGTTTGAAACTTGTATAATAGGGTCACTGCTGCTGCATGTACAAAGTACATGACGTAGTGGTATACTTTAAACTGATATGGCCTGTTCTGAAACAAAGAAGTTTTTGTATATCATTATCAAAATGGTACTCTTTGAATCGGCAATTCACTGGTGTAAGTAATTCATGTATCTCTTTTTTATAACTGTATTATCTGGTTTTAAGCAAAAATTATTTTAGGAATTGAAAAATATTTTTGAAGTTATTTTCTAGCCATCATGATCGCTTGATTGCATCTGGACTGTAGTTGAGAAAAAACAGTATAAGTAAAAGATGATGATTTAAGGTGCTTGAAATATGTGTATTCTACCACAGATCTGTGGTTTAGAAAATATTCAAGGTACATTTTCTTAATCAACATTTTAGGTGTTCGAAATGTACCAGAACTGCCACCTTGGCAGCTTGCCAAATATGCTCTTGATCAACATTTCAGGTGTTCGAAATGTACCAGAACTGCCACTTTGGCAGCTTGCCAGTATACCTGACATCAGGTCTGCTAGTGCTGGTCCTATAATATCTACAGGACAAACCATATCAGCCATCCCATCCACAGCCAAAGCTGAATACAGAGATGGAGCACCACATAAAAGGAAGTCTGTCACATTTCCGGTGCTGGATCACTGTGAGATATCTGAAGATAGCCTAACTATTAGTCAAAGGTTAGTTTCCTTGCAGTTGATCAAAAGTAGGTCTGTTTACAGTTTGTAATTGATCATGAGTCCTGGTTGATACTGATAAGGGTATTTCAAAACCACATGCTAGATTGCATTTTGTTACCTTTTGACCTCTAAATATGACCTTGAACTTTTAGCAACAATTTCAGTCTTCAAAGTTCAGTTTTAGAAATAGGAGCCTTAAATTATTTTGTACAGTCAATAGGTTTTGTATCCATTCACTTAACTTTGACATGTTTTAGCTAATGTCTCACATGGTACAATGAATGATCACCAGTATTCAAGCTTTTGACTTCTTTACACCTATTTCAGTTTATGACATATATTTGTGGCTTTAGATCAATATTTTTTCTGTTTTCTAACAGACTTGGTGGCAGCATCTTTTGGGACACATACGTAGCAGATTGGACTGGTATAACAGTAACAGTGAAACGTTTAACAAGTAGCATTCATAAATACCAGATCAATAAAGAAAATATTGGACAACTTAAGAATCAAGTTTCATTTCTCAGGTAGTTTATCTGAAAAGAGATAATCTTGCATACAAGGTAGAGCAGTCAGTTATTTTCTAATTGGCCTTGACCTTTGTCATTGAAATGAAAGAAATCAATAAATGTCAAGGTCATTCTTTAAATTTATAATGCCACTATCAACATTTATAGAGGTGGAAGTTACATTAGCTAAATCACCTTTGAGTGACATGTGAACTACCGATACTGGTAACTGCTTAATGTTTCTTGGTTGTAAACTCCTCAACTGATTGCAACCTAACTGTATGAGAAAGTTGAAAAAAAGCACTTTTGTACTGAGTCTTCCTAGGAGTGAAAGATGCTGGCTAACCTTCAGCACTTGCATATGATATTGAAATACTTTAAAAATGCGTAAGGCCTGTGTAATACCTGTCTGCATCATCTAGTGGTTTAAGTTGTTTACTTGAAATTGCTAAACCACTCACTATTAGAGTGTCATGGGTTTGAGCCCCACAACTAACTATAACCAGGCATGTGAGAAAGTTGACGGTTTCATACAGATTATGAGGGACTAGTGCTGATCTGTCCCAGACCAAGAAGGCCAACCTGATAGGACTATGATTATACAGGAAGGTGTTAAAATCCACCTAACTTAAACAAACTCAGTGTTAAGAAATAAAGGGCTAACCATACTTGGCAATGCTGCATGTATATTTGTTTTTTTTGCTTTATTTCCAGTAAACAACGTCACAGGAATATTGTGTCAGTTCTTGGGTATTGCTCAGAGTCAGTATATCCCTACATCATATCAGAATGTATCACTGGCCAAGTGATGAAGGATTTTATAAAGAATGCGGGCCAGCAACTCACTTGGCCACATCGGATTAAAATTGTAAGCACTTTTTTCTGTATTTTTAAAGATTCATTATTTCATATATTAACAGTGTTCCAGCTAGAATAAAAGAAATGTAGCAATGTGCAGCACCCTTTAATTGTACAGCCTGCCCATTTTTTCTGGAGCCCTGTTGTGCTGTTTTAGACAGAACTTTGCATTTACTTATTTCTTGTTGATTTCATGAGTAAATGGGCATTTGTCTTGAATTATAAGGCACCAAGAATTTGAAATAAATGAAGACATTCCTAGGTATTCATAAAAAAATTGAATCTGATGCCTTTTTTTGAAGTTTTCTTGTTTTCAAATATCCTTTCCAGGAGCACCATGCCCTTTTAAAATCCTGGTTAGAGCTCTGCTTAAATAAGACATCATTTTAGACGACCTATGTAGATTAAACAATGTTTAGATGATTCGACTTTCAGTTATCTCAGGTGGCTGATGGCATGGCCTTTCTTCACTCAACGCAACCTCCTATCTTACACAGAGATCTTCGCTGTGGAAATTTGTTCATTACTAACAATGATGTTGTTAAGGTATAAAATTTGTTTAGCATATAGATCTGTTTATACAGATATGAAAGGTATATAGATCTGTTTATACAGATATGCAGGTATACAGATCTGTTTATACAGTTATGCAGGTAAACAGATCTGTTTATACAGATATGAAGGTATATAGATTTGTTTATAGAGATATGAACGTAAATAGATCTATTTATACAGATATGAAGGTATATAGATCTGTTTATGCAGATATGCAGGTATACAGATCTGTTTATACAGTTATGCAGGTAAACAGATCTGTTTATACAGATATAAAGGTATATAGATCTGTTTATAGAGATATGAACGTAAATAGATCTGTTTATACTGATATGAAGGTATACAGATCTGTTTATACAGATATGCAGGTATACAGATCTGTTTATACAGTTATGCAGGTATACAGATCTGTTTATACAGATATGAAGGTATATAGATCTGTTTATACAGATATGAAGGTATATAGATGTGTTTATACAGTTATGAAGGTATATAGATGTGTTTATACAGATATGAAGGTATATAGATCTGTTTATACAGATATGAAGGTATATAGATCTGTTTATACAGATATGAAGGTATATAGATCTAACAGATGGAGATCTGTTTATACAGCAGCCCTCTGGAAATTTTCAAATCTCATTGGTTGAAACCCTCCCCTATTTCCAAAAGACATGAAAATAAATCTGCGAAAAACAATGTTTAACATTAATATGCTAAAATACGATTTCAATTAAGGCTTTTTTCTGTTTGAAAAATATGAACAATTCATATTCACTGACAACAAAAATTGAATTATGATGCTTACGTCAGTTGGTTTGTTGACATTGCAAACTAAACATTTTGTTCAAAATCAAAGTTAGAGATGGAAAAAGCACATCTGTTTATCTGACATTTCAGGTTAAGTTTCATACAGTTCAGTTACCAGATGTTTAATGGTTCCATAATTCTTTTTCTTTTAACTTTAGATTTGTGACTTTGGTGTTGTGAATATTATACAGCCACTAAGATCTGTATGTCAGCTAGAGGACTGCTGCTGTAAGTATTTATTTAAACCTGCCTTTTGATGTGTCCAGTGCAGTTATCTGCCCTTCATTCTTCCCCACAATTCTCTTATGAACTTTCATTCAGAAAGATGCAATGCACAAGGAAAAAGAGTAGTATGAACTAGATATGTGTGTCTAGGGATGCCCCCACATTCCACTGTATTGTCACAAAAATTCCTCTACAATTACTTGTGCATATAAACATTGTCCTTAACATTAAAGGGTCTAAAAATGCTAACTTTTTGCTAAATCAAGGGGCATAGCTCTGCCAATCTCCAATAAATTTGCTTCAAAATACCCAGGTGTGTAAGTTCACATGCTGACAACTATTCTTAGAAATTTTCATGGCTCTAGCAGTTATACCTTTGGAGTTAAACGTGATACAAACCAGTCTGACAGCATGACAGTTGGATGGATGGACAAGGGCAACTATATACCCCCTCCCCCCCTGGAGGTAGGGGGCATAATAACCACTGAACCAAATAATTGTTTCCCTGACACAGTTGTCAATGGTTTAATTATTATAAAAAGAAGTAAGTGTATGATCAGCTGTAACACTACCACACAAACTTCAGCATGATGCCAGCTATGTACTCATCTATGGGCTAAATGTAATTTTGTTTTTCTTTGTGTTATTTCTATAAAAGGTCATTTATTTAAGATGTCTAGAGGTTATAGAATCAAGAAAAAGATATCAACTTACGTAAGTTTCAACCATCATGTGACATGCCAAAGGCATCGCCGGATACCCACGGTTGCTGATAAATGTTAATGGATCAGCCGTGGATATCCGACAATGGCCAAAAGATAGTTACTACTTACTAGTGTACTGAAAGGGAAGTTATCACTGTCTGGAGTTTGGTGATTATCTTGCAATAGAAGTAATGAGTTGGGTTTCACCTAGGCAAAAAAAAGTCAGCTGCAATATCCTTATTAAATAAAATAAGTGATGAAATAGGTCAGTCATGTAATTTTCTATATTATTTGGTTACATAATGGAATTATAGTCATTCAGATAAGAGGATAAATATTTAGCAGTGATTTTCAGTTCAGTTTGAAAATTAGAGTTCTGGCAAAAAATGGCTAAAATCATGTTACCAGAAGAGACAAGAAATTGACGTTATTAGTAATGAGCGCAAAATATAATGTGTGACTTACATTTTTACAGCTCCTTCATGTTTTTAGTTTGTTTTCAGGTCAAGGCCTTTATAGTGCCTGTCCACCCTCAATTGCATGGACAGCTCCAGAGGTATTGGAACATCCCAATGCTCTGGAGGGAGAGGGGTACATCACTACGGCAACAGATGTTTATTCATATGCAGTTGTGATGTGGGAACTAGTCATGTGTGAAGACCCTTTTGAGGACATGAATACTGCCCAAGAGGTATGTATTGATTTAATTTATACTAATTTGTTTTAGCTTGATTGGGATGAAATCTATCAAGCAGTGATATTCCTTACCAGTACCTATTCACAGCTAATTAAAGTGGAGCACATTTGGTTTAGAAAAGACAGTTTAAACTGAACAAAAAGATAACATAAGTAAAAGTGAAGTTTCTTTTTTTTCTTTAATAGGTAATGGATTATGTAAAATCAGGTGGCCGACCAGAGGTTACAGGAAATGTTCAGGTGTTGAAATCATACAATATGTTAATGAAGAAATGTTGGGACAGCAATCCAAGTGATAGGCCTAGCTTTAAGCAGGTAATGCACAGTCATAATGAGATTTTTCAAATCTGCAATGGACTTGATTTATTTCCCCATAGATTCGTATATTTCATTTTATTGCATCTTTTGTTCTGGAAAAAAAGTACAAGTAGAGAAAAAATGTAAGAATGCTTTTGTAGTTTACCATAATTTCGTGCTACTATGATTTATTTGTGTTTTGATTATTATTCACTACAAACTTGCTGTGATGAGTACAAGTGCAGTGTTTAAGAACCTTTACTCTACGAAATGTCTGCGGTGCTCATGTTCATAAGTTTATGCAAGAAAGGTAGTTGGTAATCACTATATTCTGTTACGAAGATAATGTCTGTGTGAAGGCCTTTAAGAAATACATCTCCCTGGTTTGGTTGGCTCTAAAAGTCGCACAGTCATCGAGGTATCTTTTCCAGTTTTTTTGGTAGTTTCATAATGTATTTCGTTATAACTTTGATATTAATAGGAGAAGAGAACTACTTCAAAAAGGTTAACACAATAATAAGTTGATGTGAATTACATTCCAAAAGATGTTCTGATTACTGAATCCATGCACTCTATTTTTAGTCGTTTGACATCTCTCTCACATTTGGCGTTACTGTATTAGATGTACCTACCAACTGGTTTCTTTATTAACTGACAAGTTACCCCATCACTGTATATAAATGTGTATTTTGTCAGGAAGGGTATTTCCAGTGGTATCTAATTTCCAGGATATTTCACAGCATGTGAATGTTGGTCATATATTACTTTGCGGCTTGTAATTTACTTCTCTGGAAATCTGCCTCCTAGTTTCAGCATGTGAAAGCTGTTGTCTGGCTAATTAGATTCCAACCTACATCCTCTAAGATGAGTCTTTGGCTGTGCTTCAGATTGCTCAAAAATTATACACTGTCATCACTAGTTTCTATAGAAAGCTTGTAAGCTCAGTTTGTATGTGATTTTTCCACCAGCTGTTTAGACTAGATAACAATGTATGGTAGGGAAATTCAAAATGAAGGTCACATTGTAAATACATGTACTAATTATGAATACTGTGAAAGTAAGGTAGTAATGTAGAACTTGTAAATTTCTGTAAATGTGTACTAAGTTACTTAGTTGAAAATACAACAGTTCATTAAACAAGAGGGCCATGATGGCCCTGGATCACTCACCTGAGTACTTTGCCTGACGGTCTACAATTAAGCAAACATCAGATGCAACATTACATTTTCTAACTGATGATATTCAAAGATCTCATATTTTATACAAACAAGAAGATTTTCAAAGTTTTCCCTATGTAAAATAAGTTGACACCCAAGGCAGGGCCAAATTTGACCCCAGACAAACTTGGTAGAGGTCCACACGACATTGCTACATACCAAATCTTAAGGCTTAGGGCCTTGTGGTTTCAGACAAGAAGATTTTCAAAGTTTCACTATGTTAAATCAGTTAACCCCTGGGGCGGGGCCAAATTTGACCCCAGGGGCATAATTTTAACAAACTTGGTAAAGGTTCACTAGACAATGTCCCATACCAAATCTTAAGGCTCAGGACCTTGTGGTTTCAGACAAGAAGATTTTTAAAGTTTCACCATATAAACCTATGTAAAATCAATTGACCCCCGGGGTGGGGTCAAATTTGACCCCAGAGGCATAATTTGAACAAACTTGATAGAGGTCCACTAGACAATGCTACATACCAAATCTTAATGCTCAGTGCCTTGTGGTTTCAGACAAGAAGATTTTCAAAGTTTTTCCTTTAAGTTGCCATAGCAACCAGAGTTCTTGATGGAATTAAATTCTTTGAACAGCTTTGGTAGAGCTTCATGCAAGGAATATCCCAGGCAAGTTTCATCAAATTTGGCCCAGAGGTTTCAGAGGAGATGTCGTTTGAATGAAATTGTTGACGGACGCCGGACAAATTGTGATCACAATAGCTCACCATGAGCCAAAGGCTCAGGTGAGCTAAAAATTAGCAGCATCATTAGACCTTTTAAAATATTGGTACAATTAACATAAATCTATGCAGCTTTCAGGCTAGCATTACAAAAGGCAAACAAATGTTGTTTATATTTCAGATTACAGTTCGGTTAAAGGAGATACTTCATCAGGCTAAAATGTTCCAGAAGGCATTGAGTAACAAAGGGATCAGAACTAGAACAAGCTCTAAAAGTCTAAGCATTTCATTCTCAGATAATAATGAAAAGACTTAGTTTCGTTCTCAGATGATGATGAAGACTTAGTTTCATTCTCAGACAAAATTGAAGACTTAGTTTCATTCTCAGATGATGATGGAAAGACTTAGTTTCATTCTTAGATGATGATAGAAAGACTTGTCTTCAGTCTCATATGAAAATGGGAAGATTTAGTTTCATTCTCAGATGAAAAGTCTAAGTTTCATTCTCAGATGATGATGAAAAGACTTAATTAGTTATACTGAATGTTTTAGAGATATTTAATTTTGATATTTTCAAGAATTTTATGATGGGGAAGCTAAGTTTTATGAAAGTGTCCTGCTTATTATAAAGGGCAATGAATTCACTCAAGAGGGAGGTGGAAAAATGAGGAAAAGGCCAGCAGTAAGTTTTGGAATCAGAAATTCAGATGGAATCTCAGGAAATTTATGTTTGAAGTTGAAAATTTAAAACTGTCATTAAATGTTCTCATTAGAGAAAAATGCTTAAAAAAAGAAGTGATGAAATCAATCTCAAAGATGAAGATAGTTATCACAAGTTAGCTAATTGTATGAAAATTTGTAAAAGAAATAAATTTGAGCCAAGTTCACCAGATATTCACTGAAGTATTTAATTGGCCTTCGTATTTTCAGAGGGAAATAGAACATGTGATTATGTTATACTGCTTATCTGGTTGTGATATGATTCTGGATAGAAATCACAGAGCATAAGGTAGGAGAAAAATGCAAGAACATAATTTCAAGCACTTGTAAATCACCTTTAAAGATGTCCCTTGCCATTATGTAAACAGAATATGTATACTGTATTTTATAGAGATTTACATGTGTGTGATTAAATGAGTCATCTGTACACTTGACACCTAACAGATCTACATTATTTGTGTTAATGATACATGCTTGAACATCAATCAGTGTTATGTCTCCTGACGATCTCAGATGGTTCGAACCAAATGTTTGTTCCAGCTGGTGAACTTGTTGGAGACAACTTGATATTTTTCAGAGGAAACCCTGCCTAACTGAGAGTCCATTTTATTTGATGGATTTGATATAAGGCTTGCAATGGCCTTTGGTGCAATTTAAAATTTTCATAATGAAAAGATATTTTGTGCAATGAATTATAAGCATTAAACATCTCTGTACCAGAGATATATTTTGTTCTTTGAGGTGCTTCCATATTGTTTATACTGTTTTTGTTTTGTTTTTCCCTACCAAAACTGTAAGTGATGTGTTAAATAGCTTCCAATGTATTGCAGATCTCATTCTTGGCAAAAAACCTTTATCAGAAAGTTATAAAAACTTTATTTTATAAAGTCCTTACTTATCCATGTAAATGACACTCCATTTCATGTGTAGAATTTCCATTTTTATAAAGTCCTTACTTATCCATGTAAAATGACAATCCATTTCATGTGTAGAATTCTGATTTTTATAAAGTGCTTACTTATCCATGTAAAATGACAATCCATTTCATGTGTAGAATTCTGATTTTTATAAAGTGCTTACTTATCCATGTAAAATGACAATCCATTTCATGTGTAGAATTCTGATTTTTATAAAGTGCTTACTTATCCATGTAAAATGACAATCCATTTCATGTGTAGAATTCTGATTTTTATAAAGTGCTTACTTATCCATGTAAAATGACAATCTATTTCAAGTGTAGAATTCTGATTTTTATAAAGTGCTTACTTGTCCATGTAAAATGACAATCTATTTCAAGTGTAGAATTCTGATTTTTTTTACAGGTGAAAACCTGTTCATATTGTAAGATCACAATGATTTTGAAGGAGCCTATAACATCATTATCTTAATATGATGAAAGACATACAAGGCACACTTCAGTTTTCAGTTTGGCATATAGAATTGTTAGACGGAGATTAATTCCATCAAAACATTTTATTCCTATGCTTAGACATATTCACAGAGAACACATAGATGCCAGTTACAAAAATGTTATCAAGTGAAATTCACACAAAACAATTTTTTGGTAGGCCTGGTCTTTCACATTGTTTAATAATTACTTAATAAAATTTATGACCTGATAATACAGCTCGATATTTTCATAAACTTCTATTTTTTTTAATTATTACCAAGTTATACCTTATCACTGAATTGATGTTTGCTACGTTCTATCAGAGACATAAATTAACAGAGATAAGCTCCTCTCTGAGTAAACCTGTTATCTACATAAGATAACACACATGTCAGTAGAAATTACCAAAAAAGGCCCCTTTTGTAGCTTATAAAACTACCAGTATTTATCCCACATCCATATACTTTACGTTGTCAGGAAGTTTAAGATGTCCCTTACAGCTGCAGAAATATTAATACAATGTACTTTTATTTTGATTCTAGTGTCACTAAAAAAAAAGAGTATCATCTACTACTTAATCAAGTTGAAAACACATTTTACTTTTTCCTATATTAAAATGTAAAACGGGCATGATTTACTTTGTGAGTGTTATGTACCCAAATATTACTTAAGATAGATATATTTGTACCTATAGTTTAATGTTTAAACTATAACAAAACACATTATTATTCAGAAAAACTGGTACTTTCGTCATAAATGATACAAATGCATTCAAATTTACAAGAATGCTTTTGCTCATTTTTTTTCAGCATGTACATTTTACATGTTCATGTTTGTATTGGTAAACTGGAAATTTGAGAATGCAATTGTTTGTTAAGATTTGTCACAATAAAATGTGAATTCCTTTTGTTATACATGTATTACATGTTGCCAGCAATAAACGCCTTATATATTTACCTCAAATTAACCAAAGCTATGTATTTTTAACCGGATAATAATAAAAGTTCAAAGATATATATCAGTCTTTCTTGTGTTTCACTCCTTTGAAACATTTACCTGTATGCTTCAGCAAAGATGAGATGATATTGAGTGTGATCGTAGTATGTTTTCCATGTGCTTAAAATGCAACTTTACATGTACCTTTTCAAAGTGCTTGAACTGCAGATGTTTTATGGTGTAACCTTATTAAAATATGTTTTTCACTCATGTGTGTTTACTGATAGATCATAAAACAAAAATAGTGCAGCTTTCAAATGCTGTTCATAATGTGTAATGAAGTGACAGTTTTACAATGTTAAATAACAAATGTCGAGATTAGATCTCTTCTATTCACAGGGTGAATCTGATCCAATTTTGCTGGATTTTAGAGCCCTCTTAATGTAGTCTGTTCAGGTAGGCAGTTTACCTACATGTAACCATCATTCCTGGGAATGGCTGGTACTAGTTCCCTATCTTCCATGAGAATCTTCAATTACCTCTCATTGATTATCATGCTTGGGTGCAGGGCTCAAACCCATCCATCACTGAGAGGATTTAGCCACTAGCCCATGGAGACTGGTCCCTTAAGGGTGAAGAAAACACCACTTATTAACTGCATGACTTTAATCTTGCTATATAGCTTTGACTTAACCCCTTTTCACCTAAATCTTCATACAGCATGGACTGATCCATTTATCCTTTATAAGGGTAATGAATGAAAACTGATAAGCCAATGTGGCAGACCATAGCCAGACCATCAAAATGTGCAGGCAGATAATGGCTTTCAGTGGTTGCTGAGATTTAAACAATCTTCACCATCAGCTTAAAATGTGCAGGCAGATAATGGCTTTCAGTGGTTGCTGAGATTTAAACAATCTTCACCATCAGCTTAAAGGTTAATCTTAACACTGAAGACACAAATCAGTACTGAGAAAATAAAAACATAAAAATTTCTGTATATTGTCTTAATTTATCATTTTACAACACTTCTGGTCTGCCAATGATATGACACACTACAATAATTTTATGAACAGTCTGTTCTTCTGATCATAAAATTTCATTTGGCCATGTATTAGTATGCAATCTAATGTCATACATCACTATCCATACAAGTAAGCTTAAATTATACAGTCCAAAACTCACATGGTGCCAAAGGCAATTTTTTTCTAGACGGAAATTTCATTTTCCGTCAACTTAGCATTATACCTGCATTTAAGTTTGTTTAAAAAGAATAAGCCACAGGTTTATCATGTCAGTGAGTCCGAATGTGTAAAGTCATTTGACGAGCTGTCAAATTTTGATATCTCATCCTTCAGTTTTTGTATTGTCTGTTTTTTCTGTTTCAACCTTTCATTCAGCTCCGTGATCTCATACTGAATTTTCCTCTTGGCGTTTTGTATTTTGATCATTGTCTTTTCTTTCTTTTCTTCAACTGAAAAGAAAATCTGTCTTACTGAATTACACAACTCCAACGAATGACTGACCAGTTAATATTGTTGATAATTTTGGTACAATGTAATGAAATACTATTGAAACTTTATCATACACTAAAACTTGGTTTAGATGATCTGGAGTTT
The DNA here is from genome assembly GCA_012932295.1 of Cyclina sinensis. NCBI lineage: Eukaryota > Metazoa > Mollusca > Bivalvia > Venerida > Veneridae > Cyclina > Cyclina sinensis. The sequence goes on from JAAONU010000005.1 coordinate 30,179,199, forward strand.
AACATATTCTTAACAGCGAGAGTCATATCAGATAGACAGTTTACTAAACTTATCATCTTCATCATGACCAGTGATAGACGTTTATTCTGCACTTTTTCATATGAATGATCTTGGTCAGGAGTTAGGCTCCTAACAATAGCTCTTGTTAGTGAACTCTTTAGTAAGAACAAGTCAGAGACTTTTCATCATAGTGTAAAATGAAAAAGCTTTTTGTAACATAAACAGACAATGATTTTAGTCATGGTGCCTTGCAGGTAAATGACATTTTCAGGAAAGTCAGAACAACAACCTACTAATTCTTTTATAAAATGTGCTTTGCAATAATCTGGGGAGTGTAAAACATGACAGCAAAACAGGACAATCCAGAGCACAATCACTTACAGTCTGTATCATGTTTATAAGCTCCTATTGACAGAGATCTTGTCCCATTCAGTAAATGCTGCATCATTATTGTTGGGTCGTTGAAAACCTGAAAACCAAACACAGTTCTGTATGAAGCATTCATGTATTCTCAAAGTAAAGGTACACAAATTTTCTCAGATAAGCACCAGATAATTGTAAATGATTTTTCAGGAAATGTAGGATTGTTTTTGTATGAAGGGCAGTCAAATGTTATAGTATATTTGTTATACATATACTTCACTGGCAATTGACAAAATAGAGAACAAAAAATATGCCAAAATGCCCTTCTCTATCAGGAAGCAGGCCAATGCTATACATGCATTATCATATATGTAGATAACATTTAAACAGTTATATGAATTGTAAGTATTTAAGACACTTATACTTTCATTTCTATAATTCTTTAAAAAATCTTGGTAAGTAAACAATGGTGCATAAATATCAAAGGAATAATGAACAGACATACAAGCTCATCATAGAATTCTGACACAAGAGACTTCTTGCCAAGCATAATGTCTGTCTCACTCTGAAACAACTTCAGTAAATGGTAAACAGTCACCTGGAAACAAAACGACATTTGTATACCTTCATTATTTTTACACCTACATAAAAATTAAAAAGAGGTCAAAGGTGCCTTTAATAGTTTATACATATATCAGTAACACGTGAAACTTCTTAAAACTTGTGTTTGCATATTGATACATTGTACTTTGGAATGTATTTGTCCTTTTTGTCAAATCATCATTTCCTTGAAACTTTTGTCCTTTAGATGTGTAATGTTTTGTCAAAAATACAAATATACATGTAAAAATGTATAACTGATTATAATAGATGAAATATCTTAGTTTGATGGTGAGATTTGTTTTTATAACCTAAAATTCATAAAGTATAAATTACAGTATCAAACATTATAAAGATATTTATTATTATTACAGTCACTTTCTCATTGTCTGTCCTTGGTAGTACAAGAAATTTCTTAAAAGATGGATAGAAGAATTTGTCACCCATAACCTCTAGTCAATGAAAGGTATAATAAATATGCCTGTGTCTTTAATCCAATTGAAAAATGTACTCGAGGTTCATGTTTTTATGGCCATAAAATATTTCAGGTTTTAGTATCACTGATATAAGAATAGGTGACCTACTGGTCTTTCGTGTGGATCATTAAAGTACAGTTTTATGATGACTTCAAATTCTCCCCATCCTGTCTCTGTCACTTCATATGGAGGCTTCAAAACCACTACAAAATACAAATAACCAATAAAATACAGTCACATTTAAAACCATTGAAAAGTAAGGCATAAATTCATAACTCTGGGTAAGCATATTTCTACTGTTCAAGTGCCATTTTATGATAAAAAAATGGAAAAATGTCTCTAATCTTCTTAAAATTGGCAGTGTCTTTATTATTATTTCCACTCTATATTTCTTAACTATGAGTGGATTTGATGAAAACTGCTTGCTAAAGGAATCTTTCACAAAAACTAACTCACCTCTTGTTGGATTTGGGTAACTTTCGTGAAGTTTAAAAGTAACTTTCTTCACATATGTGGACATGTCCTGAACAAAAAAGAAACATTAAAATCTCATATAATAAAAGCTTAAGTATAAATGTAGCTCTGAAAGGTATCAGTCTCCAGAGAATAAAATATAATACCAGCAAGCAGAGGTACATTTGTAATTGTGTGCACTTTACAGTGAATCACATGAGTACTTAAAATGATCTACATATTTTGGAAGAAAATTTCTCTCTTAGGTGTTAACTTTACAAAATCACCAGCAACAATGAGTATTTGCTGAAAGATAATTCCAAGATCTATACATGTATCATAAATAGAGATTATACATTTAGCTTGTTGTTAGAACTACTCCTTTGAAAGACCTACCTCATTTTTGAATGGTTTTAAATACACAGTCCACTGATGAGTGTGTCCATCTTCCTCCCTCTTCTTACCAAAATATCTGGCTATATTTCCATAAACTATAGGCTTGATTACTGTGACACCCTGAATTTTAAACAAAAATAAGACTCTTATACATATCTCCTGACAAACTTCAATACATCTGCATGCCATTTAATTGTAAACATAAAACACAATGGATTCAAGTTAAAGTTAGTTCTAACTGGTTAACCATGATAGTTTAACTCTGAGTTTGGATGAACATAGCATGATCTCTATTTGAAGTGCAGATATGGCACTGCTCAGATCACTGTATTTGTTAAATTTTGAAACACCATAAAAATCTCTACATGTGAAACACTAACTGAATATTCTATTCAGCTGCATTTAAAAATGACTCTAAAAGATGCACAGGAAAGTCATACTTTGCAAAATCAATAAATGGTCATTTCTGGCAAAGAAAACATGATATTATGATTCAAACTTAAGATATACTGAGCCTAAACACTCAAAAGACCAAATTAGTGGACTAATCAGACCTGATTTCCGATGCTGTATTCATACGAGTCATTTTACAACTCACAACAAACATTGCTACCATTCACAGGGATTGAACAAAAAGACATTTATCTGCCCCAACACAGACTCTTAGATATGTCCTATATCCACCTTTTGTTTTCAACCATGTCAGGTAAGTTTACATGCTTGATGTGATGGCCAGCCTTTGAATAGTCTTACCTTCCAATCATTTACTGATAAGTTGTCCCTCTCTCTTAGCATATACGGATATCATACCCCTTTTTCACAGTACAGTGTAATGTTTGTTTCACTATTTTTCATCCTAGTGATTTTCAATGGTAATGGATTGTGAATATTTTTTGTTATTTCTGTCTCTCAGAACTGAACAGGCCAACTAATCTCATTCCCAGTCCAAATTGAATGTTGGACAACATTCCACTGTACAAATGTACCTTGGCTATATGAGAAGAAATTTATGACAAAAAGTCATAATATATAACTATGCTGGTTTATAAGACACATAAAAGATTATAAAGTGCAAAAAAATATAAAACTAGAAATGTGTCACAGACATGATTCAAAACATGGCAATTGTCAAAGTCACGGTAGCTTATGTTACCTCAATAATTTGTGCCAAAATTTTGTGCAGTCCATGAACTGAATAAATGTACTATATGTCGAGGGATAAGACTATGATATGTCCTCAACCTATTTGCATGGCTGGTAAAAATAATAAATTTCCAAAACTGATGCGTTTCAAAAGATACTGATCTAACTTGTTTTGTACCCATAGGTCACCGCATGTCTTTTACAGAAAAAGTGTTTCAAAACATATTCTTACTTTTAAACTTCTGGATTTTTATGTATGCTTCAGGTGAACACAATCATATAGGCAAAAATATAGTTCAATTATAAAATTATAGGAGTTTGCACACAGAAGCAATATTCAGTAAAATTTACCAAGGGCAATAACTCCACCAAAACTGATCGAATTGCAAAAGCCTGAGTATATGCACTGCAGCACTTGATAACAGGGTTCTCAGTATTTTGGGAACATGACCCATACACTTGGGATTGAGAATTTCAGCAATGTTTTGCTAAAAACTGGGAAAAATGCATGACTTCAGTTTTGCAAGTTTTAAATGAACACTAACAATTACTGTCTATGATGGAAACTTTCAATCCTTACAAGTCTATTACAAGATCTCTTGTTTTTGTAGACTTTAGTTATTTTTATTTTTTTATCATTTGAAGTTTCAACTGGGAATTTTTTCTTATTTTTTTGAAGAAAAGATCCTACTTTCAACTGGGAATGATGACCCAATATTGGCTATAAAAAAGCCTAAAATAAAGCCCTGGATAATGATCAGTCTGTGAAAGATTGGAGAAAATTTCATGAGAATTGTAGGAGTTATGCACAAAAGCAATATTAAGTCAAATTTAACAAAGGCAAATAACTATAACAAAATAATCGAACCACAAAAGCCTAAAAATATGCACTGTGGTACCTGATAATGATCATTTTATGGAAGTTTGGTGAACATCATCTGAGAATTGTAGGAGGATTTGTGCACGGAAGCAATATTAAGTAAAATTTAGCAAAGGGCAATATCTATGCCAAAAATGATCAAACTGCACTTGAAAATGATCATTCTGTGAACGTTTGGTGAAAAATCAAATGAGCATTGTTAAAGATGAGTTGCACACAGGAGGACAGATGGATGGATGTAATAATGGACATACAGTGTGACTATAAATATTTATTTTAAAAACACTGTTGATATAATATAACATGTCAAAAATAATTTGAAGATCTAAAGCGACTGTCACTTATAAGTTTGTAATTTTACCATTTTACTTTTGATGCATCAAATATTTGTTGAATCCTGTTGAATGATCCTTTAGTTTATTTACAAACACTTACTAATAACAAGGCTTTTCATGAATTCACTTGTTTTGGGGGGTTTCCTTACAAATTTGGACAGTTGAAGGATTTATGGTAATTGCTTTGCCTTTATATTGAAGTAGGATATGGAACAGCAATACATTTAACATTTTTCAAATCAAAATGTGTAAGACAAAATAATGTTTCTGTTTATAGTAGCTATTCAAAATAACTTATTTCTTTATAATATGGCAAACGTTCAACTGGGAACGTATATTTCAGAACAATCTTGTCCGATTTCTACTACACTTTACCTTCATTCTGCCACCGCTTTCCTGACTAAATTCTGACATGTCTCTTACATACGGACCAACGGATTAATTAGAGTATTTTTTTCCGTTCAAAATGTACTTCTATCATTTGAAATACTCCTAAAAACTAGAAAATTACACCGAATTACAATTTCGAGTTTTGCTTGACGGTACAACGTAATTTTTTAGGACTGTGATATTAATTACGGTATCAAATCACTAAATAAAGATCATGGTGTATTTTCATGTAAAACATTGTTTAGTTGGAATCAAGAGCATACATATAACTCTATTTATCTATTTGCATTTATTTATCGTCGGTACCGGTTGCCCATATGACCGACGCCCCCCCCCCCCCCCCCCTCCCCCCGCAAAGATTAGTTATTTTATGTTGTGGGGGATAGTGCAAGATACAGAAAGCATCCCATTCCAGAGACACCCTGGTTCTTTTGCATGCTCAGTTTACAGCACTGAAACATGAGACCTCGGTTTAATGTCTCATCTGAAAGAAAATTAGTAATGTCAGTGGAGGAGCCGGGGGATCGATCTCAGGACCCCTGGGTTACCAGTCAAGTGCATTACCACTGGACCACTGATCCGCTCCATGTAACTCTACATCCTGGCTCTTTCTTAGATATGTTCAATAAGGTCAATTCATTTCCAGTTTCCAATCATTGTCTTGAGTTCAGAGAATGGGGGCGTGGCTTGAACCTGCGACTCCATGCTAAAGAGATGGATCCACATAGAAATGCACAAACCAACAGCATGCTTGGTGCCAATGTCATGGGCTCTAACAATCATGTACCCAGGGCATGGTCAAAATACAAACTCTAAGATATTAGTTTGCAAGTATCACAAATTTTTATCCTGTGATGTTTGTATGTACAAAACATTCACATCACAGCTTAATCATCACATGCTATATTCATCAAAAAAATAAAACCGTCAGTATCCTGCCTCTAAATTTCAGTTTTTATGCAGGTACACAGTACCTATCCATTCAAGACCTAGAACCCTACCTTCTGCAGTGTATGTTAAAGTTATTCATATGTTTGGTCATGCTCATTGCTGGTGACTGAGATTCAATCAGTCTTGACTGGTTCAACCACTTTGACCCTAAAGGAAGTCTGTATCTATCTCATGTAAAATGGAATGATACCAAATGGTATTGTCATTATTTCCTTCTGGTGCATCTCTAATTATGGATTGATTCATTCTGATGCATATAGTTGAAAAGAGGGCAATAACTTAAAGAATAGCTATAAACTGCCCTTTTGCTTCATGTAATATGTGCCAAATTAGATAACATAAATGATTTTATGTCTTGGTATGGCTAATGCAGTAAGATAATGAAAATCTCTCAAGGCATTTTGTTTGGGTTCAGCTATTGTATTAAAATTGTGCATAGGTATGCTGTATTCCTCAAGGTCTTTGCAAGAATCCCTTGATCCAGCCACTTAGGGGACAATCAACAAGTACACACAAGAAAATGCTATTTTATTATGAAAATATTATAAGAGGTATATATTCTATGAGAAAAACATTTTTGTTAACAGAGTAACACATTTTTTTCTTAATATAAATACCTCAAGGTATTTTTTCAATAATTATTACTATATGAGTATAAAACATGACTGTAAACTGCATATTTTTTATAATTAATCTTTTTACTCTGATTAGGAGATAAAATAATTTTATAAAGACATTATCATAGTATTATTTCACTAAGAAAATACCATACAAATGTACTGTTGTCTGTAATTCTGTACCTCTATACCTGTCATTTACATTTAGCCCTGCCTTATTATAATGCAGCATCTTTGTATGGATACTCTGTGATAGCAGTATGCAGAATGAATCTAGCAGTTATACAGTTTGAATTAAGATATTAACTAGTTTAAATATAATTTAGTATTAGTAAATATATGTAAGAAATAAATGTAATCTTAGAACATGTTATTTTATTATGTCCTTACCACTCCTCCATCATATAAAATTACAAAACAGTACATGTATAATTTGCTGTCTATCAAGAATAAAACAATTTTGTAAACATAGTATCATGCATATTCTGGACAATGTCTATATGTGGATATATCAAACAGGCATCCCCACTCTCAACATGTTTGTACCTATAAATACACAGGAAACATTTATTTACATAATTAAGAGGATAAGATGTCCAAAAACTGTTTCTGTTATTTAAAATTATATCTTCAAATTGGGTTATTACAAGAAGTTATTAAACAGTCCTAACCACTCCCCTACATGTGGAAGTGTATTCAACTATGCACTGTCATGTATAATATGCATATCATGAAATATTTTGATAAGATATTTGACAGACAAGTACAAGTGCAGTATTATGTATGTAAAGCTGGTCCAATGGCTGGAACTCTCACATCTGGAAGTACTGACTAGAGATGTACTGTAAGACACATTTATGTATTTTATTTCACAGAAGGGGTGTACACTTACTATGCATAGTAATATAGTTATTCAGTTTTATTACAGAGTGGATTTTTGTGTTAGAATGTATCACACCTAAATTTGAGTTTTCATTCATCTCATATAATATTATTTGATGTCACATATGACATGGAATACAGTGGCTAATAGTGATTTTTAAGCACTGCCAGCCACTTGTGCAGAATTGCACTGAACAGAACATAAATAGGACAAATACAATGTACATTCTTTTATATTTTAACCAATGAACAGTAACTGAAGAAGATGGTTTTAGTGTACAATAACCTTGTAGCACTAAATATTTTAACTATCTTTGATAAAATGCCTGTTAACCCTTTCAGCAAGTTTAATAAAACCGTAACTAGGACAACATATTGAAACAAAGTAAGTGTCCCTAACTTCTTGTAAGAGTTCTAAGGAAATTTATTACCTAAGTGGAATGATAGTTACATTGAAATTAAAGTAATATATTATATGAAAGTCATGTTTAAAGGGACCAAGGTGGTCTTTAGTAAGAACTGGTAATACATAGTACATACCAGTAAAATACTGTGTATGAACATTGTTCACAAGTAAGAAGATGATCTCCTGGCAGTTGTTTCAGTTATAAATAGGAGAAGCCATACACAAGCTGTTTCAAGGGGCATAACTCTGGTTTTATATGTAGCATTTATCTGAGAAATGAGCTTTACCTAGACATTGTGCCCATTAACACTGTCACCAAGATTTCTGATGAAATGGGCATAACTTTTTCTTTATAGTCTGGTCAAAACCATTCATATTTATCAGTGGAAATGCATAACTCTGGTCATAAAAGTGTTGTTCACCTTGCAATGAAACTTAAGCATTTAGCTACTGCACAATGTGACAAAGTATTATGGTGACAGGAATATAATTATATTTGAAAGATAGCTTGTGACTTAAAATGTCCTGCAGGTTGTCCATAACACTAATTAAACCAACCTACTATTACAACCATTTTGTTTTAGAACCAATGATGGTCTCAATAGTGGTATTCTACTGTAATATAAAGTAAGAGTTAGCTCCCCTAACTCTTTATTAATCACCTTATCAAGACAGCTGAAGAATTGCATTAATATTACGGATCAAAATTAATTTTAATGGATTTATCAAACAGAAATACTGACCTTTCTATAACTGCAGATATTTCTTGTTGCAGCTCAGTCTGAACTGTTTGCCCCTGTAATAGTTAAAAAGAAACTGTTTGAAAAATAAAAGCAAGATATGAAGGAATCATTGAAAAGAATTCTTTGAAAAAAATCAAGATGGCAATTAAAGTTTTTTTTTCAAATCAACAATGTCAAACTCTGACACTCTAATGACCTAAATGTTCCAATATCAATGACAAGACCCTGAGTTCTTGGTTGTAAATGCAGGTTTAACTATTTTTTTCCCAGTGCCCTTGAATGATCTTGTCCTAAACATGACTCTGCAAATGGATTATAAACATCTGAATTTGATATCTGTATCTCCAACCATTAGAACTCTATTTTTATCCAAGTGACCTTGAAATGACCTTGAATATGACTGCCTTTCAGAAATCTCAATTGTCTTCCCAAATTTCAGGTTTTTTTACAACACAAACCTCAGTATTAAGGTATAACGATAAATCATCACTTCATTAACATGCTTAAATGGAGTAAGATCTCATTCTTAAAGCTGTAATGACCTTGAAATGACCTTGAATTTATTTGCATAATCTTTAATATATTTCAAGACTGATACACACATACCTCAATGGGACCCACTTTGTCAAGCCGCACAGCACTAGCAAGAGAAGTACGCAGTGTGGTGAACAGAAAAGCATGACAGGCAGAATGTAGATTAATGTTCAATGTCGCACATACAAAACCAAACACCACCGGCAAATGTTTATATGGTAAACTCTCATTTACTTCATGGAGCGTAGGAATGCTGAACACTTTTACACTGGTATCCAACATGGACCGACCCTACAACATCATACAATAATGTTTATTTTCTATACATTCAAACATGAAAAGGTTAAGCCTCCCTCTCTTGTCACTTATCTCACCCCAACCTCAACAAGCAGTACGCGTTTAAGTATAAAAATAACTTTCTGAAAACCCTGTGAGATGCAATGACATTCACAGACTTTTTTCATCATTTAAGCTAGTTTGCTTTCAATTTAACAGAGAAGAAAATGTCACAAACCTGATGGATGTTATTAAGAAATTTATCTTATCATTTTACCTGTCTGGTGCTAGCTCGTTTAGACACATGGTTGGGCATGCACGCTTCACACAGCCTGTCTAATTCACACAAAGAGGGTATATCCGTAAACTGCTGACAACTTTCTCTCAGGAATGGCAAACTGAATGATCCTAAGACACAATTAAGAGCTGAATATTAGGTAAGGATATGGGGTAAAAATCACAATTTTATCTCTAAATTGTCTTGAGTACTTTACCTTTTATTTTGAAAAAAATACCTAACTGATGGTAAGAATCAATTTTTTAAGGATAAGGAACTTAAACTACTTACAAAACTGACAGAGAAGAAAAATGCAAAAGTGTTTCTTTTTTAATTATGATTTTTGACTAATTCAGAAAGTGTTGTTGATCATAAACAAAGCAGCTGAATTTTTATCAGTCTACTAATTTGTCAGGTCTAAGTCTCCTTTTCAGTTCAATATCTTTTTTTAGCATTGAGTCACATCTGTATTTGTACCATGTGACCATTTAATATTTATGTTTATTGGAACAAAATTCCTTTTTTTTGTATGGTTAGCTACAACTGATATGTATGATGTTTCAAGCTGCGCACTGGTCCAAATATAATTCTGCATTGTAAGGAACAATGCTTAGTATCCTACTAATATTTGAATACTGTAAGACCAACTAACCAGTATTTTCCATACAACACAGCAGAAATTCTTTCAGTGAGTCTGTAAAAAAACAAAAAACAAAAAAAAAAATCCATTTAAGCATTTGAACAAGAGGGCCACTAAGGCCCTAACTCACTCACCTGAATATAATTGCTCAAAATGACAAGTGCAATGAAATGGATTTATCATCATGACAATACAACATGCAAAATATCAAAGCCTTATTAAGGCATCTGGATTATAAAAAAAAGAAGACTTTAATTAGTTTTCTTATATATTTTTTTGTGTAAAATCTGTGATTCTACCATCAGGGTGGAGATAAATATGACCCTAGGGGGATAATATTTTGCACAAAACATCCCTGCCAGGTTTCATCAACTCTGACCTAATGGTTTTGGTGAAGATATCATTTAAAACAAATTGTTGACAGACCAAATAAAACTGACAATGATGGACAAAAGTCAATTACAATCGCTCACCATGAGCAAGTTGTGCTCCGGTGAGTTAAAAATGCAACTTTTTATGCTATTTTATATTCTAAGCTTTTTAATTAAGGCATCAGCTGAGACTGACAGTAACTTTCTAGGGTTAACATTCAGTGCTTACATTCTCATTGGGATCTGGTATCTATTAATTAATATAAAAATAATATAAACAGTTTATTTTAAAGTCATATGACAAAGTAAGTCAAAGTAACTGTATGCAAGTCGAGATATTGTGTAATTTTTTGAACGGGCCAATATCTCCCCTCCGTTAGATCTCTGACCCAAAACAAAAATATCTCAGAATATGCTCAAGACATCACTTGAATTATTTTGACTACTGACATAGTACGTTGCCTAACTGCATTTTGCAGCAGATTATAAAAACAAAAAATCTAATCTATAAAAATTATACAACCAAACTGTGTTCAATGGCTGTCTTGTACATTTCATCCTAAAGAATTGGATTTCACATTCAGTACATTGCTTGCCATCAAAATAAACAGTGCAGTTTTGAAAGCACCAAAAGCCATTGATTTTTTTTTTAAACATTTTTATATGATAAATTTTCAGTAATGTCTATTCCATTTTTAATATCTGAATATATATTGTAGGTGAAATGAATCATCGGTCTTAGGTATCTGATTTGAAACTGAACAAAATATGTCATAAAAGAAAGTGGTTAAGGGGAACCACTTAACCAAATTAAAAATGCCTGATGCCAGACTTTGAGGCTATTGGTCAGAATCCAACAAGGGGTGAAAGAGAATCTAGTGATTTCCTCTTTTCAAAACATCTTGCACTAGTACTGAACTGAACCAAGGAAGCATTTACATTCATCAAGCTGGATTAAAATACTTGTAAGTTGCAAGCACTGGTTTGAACAATTGATGTCAAAATTAAGTTTAAACTAAATTAAGCTGAAAGATGATAAATTGATAAGACCTGTATCATTGACAAAAGAGACTTTCATTGCTGCCTCTAATCCACCACTGTGTGAAAAGCCACCAGTTGGAAAACCTGCGAAAAAAAAGGAAAAACAGTAAAAAATCAAGACAACTGTTTTTCATATAATAATGATAAAGCTGTTGTTGTTTTTAAATACTCGCAAATGCTATACCTACAGGTTCCAAATACAGGCCTGGTCTCTCAGTTAAGGCCCTGTCTAGACTAAAGAAGGAAAGGGATGAAATTCATTTGTCAGATCTGGCTAATGCCAGTGGTGTTCAATGCGAATAAGACAAATTCTCAACGACAACAAAAAAAAAACAACCATTTTATTTTGGAAATATGTTTACATGTTCATATCAGTCTTACCACTGTCGCAAATCTGCAAAAGACTTATTTGACTGTCACAATTCATTTCCGCGTACAAATGGCGTAATGTTTATGTAAGGGAGGTAACTTTGTTGTATCAGACAAAGTTACCTTTAACAACAACGATAATCATTATTTTTCTTAGCACACAAAAGACAAGTAATGTTGACTAAGATATTTCAATTATTTAATGGTAAAGAACATTAATGAAGCTTCTTCAGTTATATCATGGGAGGGAACCCGGCTGATTCGGACCTTGGCTGATTCGGCCCAGGCTGATTCGGACCCTCCTTGGCTGATTCGGACCACTTTCTTGGCCGATTCGGACCTCTTTCTTGGCTGATTCAGACAACGTTACTGAAAAAGATTCCTCATCTTTAACATTTTTTAAGTGAGTAACTTCCTATTTTTATATTAAACTGACTTAATTTGATTGTATTAGGGTCATGAGTTACGCTGAAAATTTGTGGTCATATTTATTGCGTTCATTTCGTTAACTTCACAATTAAAAAAAATAATAATTATTATAATAATAGCATCTTCATGAAGGACAATATGGAAAATTTAAAAAATGGAAGTCATCAAAATTAAAGAAAATTTGTAACGAGTGTGCGAAAAACTAAGTAGTTATATGCACTTTAATCAACACATTATAAGGTAAGTGTATTGCTCGACTTTGATCCGGCCGTCGTTTAATCACGATAATAGTGTAAAAAATTAATTAGATATATGCACTTTAATCCACACATTATAAAGTAAGTGTAAATGCCCGACTTTGATCCGGCCCGCCGTTAAATCACGGTAATAGTTTGATAAATAAAATGGTAAAATCATTTGGTTTTAAATTATTCGATATTTGGTATTATTACATTTAGTTCATCTACGTTTTTAGAATTGTGAGACACTGAGATTACATAGAAGATATCTTCATATTTGTGATGAACACACCGTTTAAAATAAAAGTGAACAAAAAGTCGAAGACAATTCTCTATCTTTCAGATTTTCAGCGTAACCCGCATCATATACAATCAAATCAAGCCAGATAAGTATCAAAAATAGGGAGTTACTCACTTAAAAAAATGTTAAAGATGAGGGATATTTTTCAGTAACGTGGTTACATGGGAGCAATGTTTCTACACCAATGTAATCGTTGAAAAGGACTGCAATCTGATTAAAATCAGCTGCTAAATTATTCATGTCAAATAAGAAGATCTGAACTTCAGCCAGATTGTGATAACTGCAGTAATAAGATTAAAGCTACTTACCGGCTAAATTATATATAAATTAAAAACGTCTGAATGCTAGTTTTCCATTTCCCCTAACATGTATTCGAAAATATATATGTTCATTTTGTTCATTTTGTACTTCACGTGTAAACAGTTTAAATAACTTTGATGGCATAAGATAAAATCCGAAACCGGTCGTTTTAGAAACAAACTGTAAAACAACATGATTCTCTTCCATGTATATTATTTTATTATTTATCATACTCAGTGCATCATTGAAGAAACGTCTCGCTGCGTCAAAGCATTTTATGTAGTAAACAGAAACAGAGACGTTACGCATAAACTTATAATTTTTATATTGATAGTAACGTCAAATGAGTTCTTGCTAAAATTAACAATTTGTGATGACTGCTTCCTGGACACGACGAAGGTACTTGAAATAGTACAAACTAAATCGAAATGTTTTTAAATGATTTTATATTTCAAGTTTTCAGAATCTTGTCACTCCAAACAATGAACACTGAATGTGCACTCTTGGCGATGAAAATGACGACGCAATTAGAAACCCAGAATCAACTAATAGAGATAGCGATGTTCAGAATGAAGTACAATTATAAGTATTTACATGTTATCCTTTCTTCGCCCCGGACACAAAGTTATAAAACTTTATTTTTTTTTATATAAAAAAGTGCCGTATCATGACCATTAGAGTTCGGTGACATAATAACTATGAGTGGGTGATGTGTACAGGGCACCAATATGTTCTGGTGCAGTTGTTTCAAGTAATTCCTCATGACTCAACAAGACATGGCGGTCCGTTTTGTGTCTTTTCCCCACCGTGAAAGTTGAGGACCGGTCTCTTGGCGCAAAATGGCTTTTATCATTGGAACCACTTGAGTTTCGTTCTGCAAGCGCTTTCATAGATGTACTCAATCCACTTGGCGCACTGAACGTGTTTCGTCTGAGGGTCTTGAATCATCCACCTGGATTCCAGGTGGGCCTTTAGATTGAATAATGTTGCTGTCGAATGAATATTGAGAATGTGGCGCAGATCCTGAGAAAGGGTCATAGAACTGAATAGAGTTTTCGGAGAAACCAGACGACTTTCTCATGTCATTGGTAGGAGACGCCAGCTGATAATCAGTGAAATTCTCATTGATTATTGTATTATTAAATGTAGCCATTGACCAGATATCCGTTTTCTTTCGCTCCAGTTGTACCTTTGCACGCCTGAAAGAAATAAAACAATCATTACAGTGCACTTGTAATATGACTTAGACTACTTGATTCAGCGAGCACTTCAATTCAGGCTCAGATTAAACGAGATAAACTGTACTTGTTTATGCAAAACGAGTATCGCCAATATTTTTGCCACTTCATGTATAATACGTCTGCCTTAAATAAAAAGAAAAACAAATAACTACCACCATGCACTTTCTTTGAAAATCAATCTTTTAAAGAATGCTATTTATTTGTTTATGTAACTCACTAAATACAGGTTATTCAGCAAAAGTTATAATTTATAACTGCAACAATGATGTAAGAGTCGGTTAGCTTTATTGTCAGATGTACATACCATTTGTGACGCAGACGAAAAAAGCATACCACAGAGGTCAGTAGCACTACCAGTACAACAACTACAGAAACGCTGGTCACTATTGCTGAAATATTGAAGTAACTGTCTAGTATTTTATGCCTTTAACGAAAAAGGATGCTTTGAAAAAGCAGTCCTTAGACATATTAATATAACCTTGCGTTAGAGAAATATACTTAATCTTACCTTACCGTTATTCGGATAAGCAGTCGCTGCTTTGAAGAAATGTTTTGTTCATTTTTTAACAACAAGTAAAAATGTTTCTAAATTCAGATAACATTGTATCGGCAAAGTCATATTGCATTATACAGGTGTATCTTATTTCTCAGTTTTAGTGATATTAATATCAAAATTCTGAAAGATCTGGAAATATCAATAACCTTTATAACTTTGCATGGCAATACAGTAGAAACATTCGATGATAAGATGATAGCATTTTACATAACCCTTTCGCCTTAGGTATACCGTAAGAGTAACTTTTTTTTACAAAAAAAAAACCCACAAATCAAAACAAACAAAAACAAAACACACAAATATATTACCAACAGATGTACTGCTATTGCAGACGTTTTCTGTTGCGGAAAGGGCTGGGGCTACTGTGGTTTTTAAAACTACGGTATTGTTGATGTCTCCACTTGACTCCGATGCTGATGAATGTATTGTTATATTTGGAAGTCCGTGTGATGTAACATCCGTTACAAGTTTTTTCCCTTTGCTCGTAATTGCTCCATGTTCTTTTACTGCCCCTGTCGGCAAAGCACTTGTTACATGAGCATTGCCAGTTGTATCAGAAAAAGCACTTGTTCCGTAGTCATTAATTGTTGTTGTTACACTTGTTCCGTAGTCGTTTAATTTTGTTGTAGAAGTAACGCCTGTTTCATATTTTTCGACTGTTGTTTTAGACGAAATTCCTGTTCTGTGATCATTGACCTTTGTTGTTGTTGTCAAAGAAATACTTGTTTCTTGGTATGTAGATGTTGTATTTCCTGTTTCGTGGTCGTTTGTTCCAGTAGCACCTTCCATTTCACTTACATCCACCATGGCAACGGAATGGAAAATATTGGAAAGTACAAGTTCTGATTCGTCGAATTTGTCATGTTTTTCGTAGATTAAAAAAGAACATAATCCTTAAATTTAGTACGAACTTGGAGCCCTTTCTTGTCTGCGTCAGCATTTGCATTTGAGGTAAATACTTATGTATGATAAAAGGCAATGTTTAACCACGTCCATTTGCTTTCACTGCGTAAATTTCATGGCAATTTAATTTTCCTCAAATTTTCAAAACTAGAACCACTTTCACCTTTAAGCTATTTCTCAATGCCATTTTAGATTTTAGATTTTTGGATGGTGAAGAACTGTTACGAATATTTCCCAAAACTGATCTGTCTGACTTTCTTCCTTAACTGAAAGTTGGTATCAATCAATTCTGATTTGTTGTTTTATGTTCACATGAGTATCTACTATTTATGTATTAGAAATTCACATATATTTGTTTAATAATATGCAAATATAAAAGTGTATCCGTATGTAACGGAAGGATGTCCACCAAACGACAATATTTTCATGTAGTTTTTCAAGTGGTTTCAAGTGCCCTTTTAAACAGTAAAGATAACTTTGCAACATTCTAAGCTCAAATGAACTACCGGTACTTCATTTCGATGGACACGAACATTATAACTTTGATATGCATATAGTGTAAAAACCGACAGAATAGGGATACTTTATTTCTTACCATCATGAAATATGAACAGTCTTTCGGATGCGTTTACTTAAAAAATAAGGAGAATTGCCCGTGTAGATCACAGCTTCTGTATTGTATTTAGTGATAAACATGTGAGAAAAAAAGATGGTTATAAGAAAAAGAAGAAAATAAAAATAACAATTCTGACATCAAATAATGTCACGATAAATATTCTATCACAGAGAGAAGTTTTATTAAAATACCTTTCTTGTGAAAAAAATGAGAGTTTTTTTTTTTTACATTTAAAATGCACATACAACCTTATAATACTTGAACGTCGATTTCATACTGACCTATCATGCAGAATCATTTACCGTAAAATGAATATATAAATGTTTAGCCATTTGCGTAGTCATAGCAAAATTTTTATGATAATAAATTATTATGCGTGCGTGGTGAGTGCGTGAGTGCCGGAGATGGTGGTATTCAGCCAGAGCTTCAAATGTGAAGGACGAAGATAGGTGGATATGGTTTCTCCGCTACCAAACCAGTCAAGAAAAGGCAGTCTGTATTGGAAATCCCTTAAAAACAACATACAATGCATCGCAATAAATAGCTTATAAATATACATCGATGCTATTTTGAACCTCTCATGACTTGCGTAAAAAATATGTGTAGAAGTGTTTCTGTTTATATTCAGTATCTTATAGTTCTCTGTTGTTCTTGTTGGAAATCTTACAGGCGTAGTAACACCCTTACGGGTGTGAAGTGAAGTTGGCCATAGATTCAGGATTTTGCAAGTGATATCCAGGCCCGTTCTATTCTTTTAACTTAGGCCTTTATTGAAGAAAACAAACTTTCCGAAAATTTATTATTAAAAAAGTAGTGAATCAGAGAGTAAAAAAAAGCATAAATCTTGCCGGAGGCAGTTTCAAAACTTACAAGAAGGCACCATTGTCCAGGGCTCCGGATCTGGAGGTCGCGGGTTCGAGTCCCGTCAGAGGCGAGATTCTCACACGATCTTCACATTCCTCCATGCTGCGCTAATACTGGTATGGAACCCAGGAAGCAGTCATCGAGCGTGATGAATCTAAGTTGTAAGAAATTGTATCGCAATCGATGTAAAATAAATGAGTCTAAACATCAAAACTTACATACAACACTTAAATATGTATTATATAAAGAAAGAGAACCTAGAACAATTCATCATCATCGTCATTATCATTACTCTTGTTTTTGTAACCTGTTTACTTGCATTTCCTCAACTAAGTTTATATATGACCTTAATTTCATACAAAATGCAAAAACAGTTCTGACCTTTTCCGAGATTGTTGGTAATTGTTGCTATTACATACTTGTTGGAGAACACTTGTGTTTACTTAACAGCTGTATTTGTAGTATTTATTATGCGTAATGTGATGCATTTTCACTTGAAAACAACGGAAGTTATATGACCTAAATTTTACTCTTTTTGTCAATTGTCTGAAGTAGCTTGTTTGTGTACTTCTGTCATTCTCAAACATTTCATAGACAGAAAGCGAATAGAGATGGTTTGCAAACTTGTTCTGATTTGTGTGGCAATTTCGTTGCTGTGTAAGTATTCTTTTATATACTAGTAAACTTAAACCTACTTGTCTAATACTCATATCGTGATCATGTTTAATGTAGCTTTACTGGATCAGTTTTCAACATTTTCTTTTGAGGTCTAATAACTTTAATATTTTACGCCCCTCTTTGAAAATGGAGTTTTCTGGGTCAGAGTTAGATGAAAACAGTGATGCATCTATCTGCCAACAGTTATTAGTTAAAGCAACGGAGTAAATACTTACGTTGATCCAATCGGAACACCTCGGGCGACTTCAATAAGTCTTTATACGAAGTTGTCGGAAAAGGCCGTGTTGTTACGATTGACGTTGATCTTCATGTTATCGGTCGTCAGATGTTGGGTAGTTTTTATTGTATTATTGCCGCAGAGTGAGCTAAATGTTTTCGATGAGTTTGAACAGTTGAAATTTGTTGGATACTTTTCTCGTATTGAAAATCTTGTTCATGCCGTTATTGAATAAAAACAGTAAAACTCAGGATTTACCAGGGAGGCTTATTTTTAAAGACTCTAAAACATTTTTCTAGCTCTTTTCACCTCATAACAGAAACACAATCAACCTTTCAATTTGCAACGCTCATGCAATATTGCGTAACAACTGACAACGAGTTCTCAACTTTATATACCACAAGGTACTGTATATTCGGTGGCAAGGATTATCCCAATCGTAAAAACTCGGCCTTTTCCGACAACTTCATATAAAGACTTATTGAAGTCGCCCGTGGTGTTCCGAATGGGATTATCCGAGAGTTCTCCAGACTGTTTTCAAGTGTCTATTAACCTTGACGTATTTATAAAGTTGTTAAATGAGCCTCTGCTGATCATGATCAGTTGCCTGATGATTTTGTGATGACATTGTTATTTGTTATGCCAATTAATTTATTGATAAAGTATTTGTTTCAGAGTACTTTATAAATAAATAATAAAAAAGTTAAATTTTGTCATACCGTATTTTGTTTTTTGCTTTGGCTGAACGTTTCAAAGAATACCAGTATATTCCTTTTAAATTCTCACACAAATTTCATTATATTTTTATGCCTAATATGCACCAAAATGAGCCTTTTTCTCCACCCCCCTTCTGTACCTATCTCCAAGCCCCACCCGCCCCTAGTCAGAAATTTCTGGATCCGGCCCTGAAATTTTTGGCTACATGCAGTTGAATGAGGACAGCTCAGCTACTATAAACTTTAGTACAAGCAGCGAATATTATGTTTGTACTGAAAAATATTGTATGCTGAGGTTTCAGCAATGAATATAAACGATTGTTCCGTCTTAGGGAACAAACTTATTAGGCTAAAGAAGAAAGGAAACCGTTTCTTTTCTTCTTTTTTGTCTTCAGTTTTTCTTCCATTTCTTTTCCTTTCAGCAGCGATGGCGGTCGGGCAGTGCCCTGGAGGGCGAAGACCCTTCAATTGTTTTATGAATCCTTGTACAGGGCGAGAGTGTGGGGATCCTAACACAAACCTGATGTGCAGGTATAACTTAACATCGAGAATATTTCTCACGATTTTAGCGTTTTATTTTTTATTACACTGCTGTTAAGTTAAATGCCTATCTTTTATGGCAAATGGTTGTTTTACTTTTAATTCCTGTAATTACTGCTTGATTTAAATGTAACATGCTGTACCTTGCTACGACATGCCATCATAAAAAAACAGAACCAGAATTGAAATAAGTGGATTCATTTTCTCTTTTTTTGTGTTATCCCGAGAAATGACAACATGTCATGGTATATTTTTATTTATTTATTTATTTTTATAGTTTAATTTATTTTTTAATGTCAGACTTGTAATTTATTATATACCATGTTATTCAATCATGTGCTTGTCGTTACTGAAATAAATAAATAAATAAGGTATACAGAAGGGTTATTTTTTAGCAATACTTCGTTGCAGTTTTTCGATCTAGGATTTCATTTTGTATCAAATTTTATTGATGATTTTGAAGAATTACGAAATTCTGATTAATTTAAAAGAAGATTTCCAAGAGTTACGAAATTCTGATTGATTTAACGGAAGATATCTGAGTTGTGAAATTCCGATTGATAAAGTCACTTATTATGAGTGAGGAATTTATGAAAGGAATCATTTAAGTTGCATGAGCTTATTTCTACGCCAATGAAAAGAGTTTGAACTTTAACCTATAAACGTAGCTGCATACAATTTCTCTTTTTGCCGTGATAAATTTGTTGCTTTCTTTTTCAACTCCTTTTGTTTGTTGTTTGTTTTTCTTCAGGGCTGATTACTGTAAAGGATGTGATGACAAGGCTATCTACTGGGTTGACAGTAACGAAAATAGAGTACCCTGCAGAAATGTTAATCGAAATGTGAACGCTAGCGGTTAGGAGCGCAAACTATCAATGAATTTACAATATGCTCTGTTCCTGTAGAGAACAATGGACTATTAAATTTCTGATTACAACGATTGTTATCTTTTACATCCATTTATTTTTTGGTCGTAGATGAACTGCACATAAAACATCTGATATTAGACACATCATTTATGCTTATAAAGACCACCAATAAAGTGGTAGGTAGCCTCCCCTGATGCAATGGTCGCCATGTTTGCTTGAACTACTGCGCCCACAATCGCTCCAAACCCCGAGGGATAATCAGGTGACCTGTGTATAAACACAATACTTTTTCACTGTTTCGCGGACTCGAAATCACTTCTTTGGTCGCCTGCAAGAATTTTTCTTGCTCCCTGTTTTCAAAAAAAGTTGTGGTAACAGGTGTACGAGAGGCGGCGGCTGAATTCAGGCATTTGCCCTTTTCAGGTATATTGCCCTTTGCGATTGAGTTGTGTGTGTGTGTGTGTGCATTTTTCAAGTATATTGTCCTTTGCTATGTAGTGAATTAACTGCTAAAGAAACTTGGCTGTTATCGTTGCAAGATTTATGCATCTGAATTATGAGGGTCGATTTAAAATGTTTTTAAAATGTGAACATTCTTTTAAAGAGGGTTACCGCGTTTTTCCACCATTCGCAATAGTTTCAATAGTTTATTTACAAAATGCACAAGTCCCACAATAGCAGGAAACATCAGCAGTATACATACATAAATATATACAAATACATAATGGAAAACGGCTATAAATCATTCTTAGGATGATAGTTATATGTAGATACAATCATATGAGATAAAAAAAGATATGTTTAGCTAACATATTTAATATGTTTATTAGTTCAAATCGAATGTTTACACCTTTCATTTATAACCTGAACAAAAACGAAACGAAAGCATATCGAAAAGCGAAAGATTACCCAGGTCATATACAGGTTCTAATAAATTAACTTTCATTTCAGTAATAATTGTAAAAATTTAAAATGTTTATGAGAAAACAATTTTGGAATCAACTGGTTTGAATGTCAAGAGTAATGAATACCCAGGTATTTTTCTATAGTTGATATCAATAAATAATGAAATTGAAACTTGGATTTGTATGTAAAGAAAAGAGAATGTGCGCAGTGTACTTAAAGCATAAAGATCGCAAATTCAGATGTTACACAGATATAATACTTAGTGTAAGAGTGTTATATTATATATATCTTACATATAGCCAAGAAGACATATTATTTCAAATGTTAAAAAACGAAGTGCTGTAAATATCTTAAGATGTTCTACTTTTAATATTTCAACAGAAGTATTTACATGTTGCATAATTTCAACACTTTCATGAAAGAGAAAGGACTTATATAATGTACCTACAACATATACACAGATTGTCTTTTAGATAACTCAAATGTCAAAAAGAAGTACTGTTAAAATGCTTTAATCAATATATAATGATTTGTTTAAAGGTTTCATTATTTAACAATATAAGTTTAACTCTTTCATGAAAAACAGGAGAAGGAAAATAGTGCAATATACATGCAGCATAAGGAGCATATGGTTTCAGTAATGTCACAAGAAGAATAGTAAATATTCTAAAATTTCTAGTTATGAAGTGTTTTCATGTTTCTCAATGTGACATATACGTTTAACTGACACTTTCTTAAGCATACTATGTGAACTATGTGAATATAAATTATAGACTATACTGTCTTTAATATCCTAAAATTTGGTTGTGTTTAATACAATACATTGTATATTAGTGCGTTGATATGTTTCGTCATTCAATACATTAATCTAGAATGTACATAATGTAAACAATATATGTAACAAAGAGAATTATCAAGAGAAAACAAAATATTGCATAATTTTATTACAACTGATACTTAATTTTTCTAATTTTTTCGTGCTTCTGCAGGTAAATAGTTATATAAATTTAAACATACTTGGTCTGTGCCAGTAAAAGTTATCTATATATTTTCTTCGTTCGTTTTCAGTTAATGCCATATGAAGATGTAATGAAATTCATCTCCTATATCTCCACAAAGTGTGCATTTACGGTCATTTACGGGTATGTTTTGCCAACGCCCCGTTTCAATTAGAAGATGATAGTTCCTCGTTAAAAACATAAATAATTTCCTAGCAAAATACAGAGGTAACTTGTCTATGTACACACTTCTACAAAAGTTATCCTTTATATATTTATATAAATTTGAGTCTGACCTATTGTTGATTTCAGCTCTCAAGCTTTGAATATAGATATCTTTTAACTTTTGAAAGTTTGCTTTAATAAGCCATTATTCAGATGTCTTTTAAGAAGATGTCTCAGACGTCCTTGGCCATGATATTACCAAGATAAAACCAGTCGGTTTCATGCGAAGACTTATAAAGTTGTAATTCAACTTCCGGTTTGATAATTTGGCATCCAGACTTTGAAAACATGCCGTAAATGACTTGTTGATCTGTATTTGCGAGTCCTCTTGACAAAAAATGTGTGACAGCGTTTCGAAACTGAGCTGCAAATTTGATTATTTGCTCTTTTTCACCGAAAACTAATCCACCTCCAACCCAAACTAGATTTTTCTTCATAATATCTTCTGTACTAGTTGTCATCGGGAGCTTTGAGTTGATAAGATTCATTGCTATTTTTGAATCATTATAGTCTTGCGGTTTCTGCAAATAAAACATCCTTTGTGTTTTACGATTTCTAAAATACCCTATATCAAGCCACATGTAAAACTTTGTGCTAAAAAAATTACTTCTGGCGGCACGTTCAAGTACGTCATACTTAGCATGTTGCACGCATGTGTAAGCAGGATAAACTGTGTTCGGAAAATATTTAGGATATTTCTTAAAACTAAAGATTTGCTTTATTCGCTCCAAATTTTCAAAGGCCCACGATGATGACATTTCGATCATGAATATTTGTGTGTGCTTCCATGACACGTTTCTTACATCCATCATGTGCTTTTTAAATTCCACTGAATCGGTGTAGACAACGAGTGGGTTGACAACGTACTGAAATGTTTTGGACCAGTCGAAGTACATTTTTTTGGTAAAATGAACGTCAGCAGGTCCTTTGCGAAACTCCCCCAAATCGAAATATGCAGTAACAACAGTTGTGTCTAAAGAGGTATTCTTTAAGGCGTTTTGAAAAAAAGGTAGACGTTGTATTGGTTCTCTCTTCAATAAACTAGGCGGTCGTATTTTCTAGAAAAAAAAAGAACGTTAATAGAGATAATGAGGAACCGATTATGTTCATATTAAAATATTATTATTATCATTTTAGCTATTATGCAATATATCAAAAACATGAAAAAAAACATGAAAAGATGAAACCATCGTATATTAATATTCGAATTCGATGCTCAAATGTATTGAAATGTTACCTTTTATGTATTTGTTATGATGTTATTCCTTGTTTCACTGAAGATCAACCATCCAAATTCAACAAGTAGGACAAGACCTACCATGGCTATTACGAGCCTTTGATTTACTCTAAGCATTATAACTACGAAATAAACAGTTCAACAGCTCTAAGTAAACATAAAGTTACATCTAGTAACATATGTTGATTTGATGTGATTAAATGATTATATTCTGACCATGACAACGGTGAGAAAATTCTATGTATAAATATAGATCTATCAATTCATAGCTTATTAATAAAGCAAATCTTTAAAATTTACATATAGTAACATATTCAGATTTGATGTGATTAAATGATGATATTCTAACCTTGACAAAGGTGAGAAAATTTTATGTATAAATATATATCCATCAATTTATAGCTTATTTATCGTCGGTACCGGTTGCCCATATGACCGACGCCTCCTGAAGAGATTAGTTATTTTATGTTGTGGGGGTAGTGCAAGATACAGAAAGCATCCCATTCCAGAGACACCCCTGGTTCTTTTGCATGCTCAGTGTATAGCACTGATACATGTGACCTCTCTTTTTACTCTGTTGGAGAAAATTCTAATGATACTTTTTGTCAGCGTCGGAATCCATCATCATTCCTGTACCATCAGCTACAAACCCTCTGTCACCCTTTTATCCAAACTTGTGTCTGTATTTTATTTACAAACACATTTTTCTAACAGTAGCACAGGAAGTTACACCCTTAAATAATGACAATGACAGGGATTCTGCAATAAACGACCGCCTTCTTTACTTGAAGTAGTGAAATTAGTTTTGATCAATGACCTGGTTAGAAAACTTAAAAAGGGGAGATGAAAGTTTTATTGGTATCTTGAAAAATAGATTTAAAATAACGCTAGGAGAAACAGACAATTATTCTTCGTCACATTAGGAATCTGTTTTTTTTTCCTTTAGGAAAATTTTTATATGCTTAAACATGTGGTTGTAATTCCGACATGAATAATGTGGATTTGAATCTCCTCCTGTAGAAATAATTAGTACTAAAGTACAACTACAGCTAATAGTAAGTTCTCAGTTTTCATTGTTATAAATAATAAACAATACATTTTCTTCATGAAAATGTAGTTGTGATATATCTTATAATTGTTCTTCAAATCTAGCTGTGTTTCTGAACATAAAGGTAAATAAAAACTTCCTTATGACAATTTTCATTTTTTCATTAAAAAGACAATGTGTCTATTAACTGATTTCCTAAAGTGTGTTTACTTTAACGCAAGGGACTTAACACATGTAGAATACCTGAATGTAGGACATAATCCCCTATGAACAAAATCCCCTAGTCATTCACAGACAAAATCCCCTATATCATTTTTTCAAGTAGCAGACAAAATCCCCTACTTGCATTAATCCACTTCAGACAAAATCCCCTCTGTAAAAAATCCCCTACATTATGAATCTTCTAAATCAATCCTATATACAAGTTATTGATGAATATTTTTGGGGAAATATATCTGGTTAAAATGATTTTATATTAATGATTAATTAATCATCTTGTATGATTTGACCACCGAATAAAATGTAATTTTTCATTTGGTTTGTGTAAATCAGGCTGAGACAAATCAACCTCTAACTTAATAATTTATTATTCATGATTGGTTTAACTTACTAATTACCTAACATTTAAAGTAACTTAAATAATCAATACAATCATTGTGTTTTAAGTTTTAATTTTAAAGACTGAAGAGTTTTTCATTTAATATGTGACAAACACTGTCTTTAGAGTGAACCATCTCACAAGGAATCATGGATATAAATGTCATACATTTCCACAATTCTTCACAATCCTCACAATGGAGGTTATCAGAAGTAACAAGGGTTCTGAAAACCTATGTCATAATGGTTATGCATATACAAAAAACACACACAACTAAATCTACAATTTGATGGGAATCCTCCATAAGGGGCAGCATCAAGTGTACAGGAGCAATAATCACAGACTTATCAGTAAGTTACTATTATTTATCTTCAGCATAGTTACTTTTTTTTTTTTAATTTTCTTATGTAGTCTTAAATAATCTGACAATTTTATCTTTAATTAAATCAAACTGGGAATAGTCTACAGTGAGTTCACTATTTTATTATTATAAGTATTTTATTGTCTTATATCAGTTCACAATTTCATCGTAGGTAAAGCTGAATCATGTATCTTATGAATTTAGGAATGATTTTTTTTTGTTGAGACTATCTATGAACAGACCCTCCAAGGACCCCCACCAAAGCGTCGGAAAAAAAGAAAAACAGCAAATGAGACTAAAACAGCTTTGCAGTCAGTTTGTAAGAAACGATGAGTTCATGGGGGCAATTGGAAATTGTGTTAGATTACATTAGCGATTGTGCTGTAGGTCAATATTTATTTGTGAAATGACATGTTTTGCTGTCCATAATGTCATTTCATTATTAGGTATAGAATAACTAAAATGATTACATTAAAAAAATGATCATTGACAATTACTGATAACTCCTTGAGAATCATTTTTGTGAAAAATACAAAATCACCTATGATTTTTGATTAAATAATTTCAATATGTTAATGCAATAAAATCATTGAAATATTCCTAGTTAATGTCCTAGTCATTTTATTAGTCCACTGACATGTATGGGATATACCTAGGGGATTTTGTCCACAATGGATTATTAGCACTAGGGGATTTTGACCGTAGGGGATTTTGACATGTAGCGGATTTTGTCCATTTTTTTGAAAATTAACCTAGGTGATTTTGTCCATAGGTGATTATGACCGCTATATAGAATAATATTGAATTAATGCATGTTGTTTTGAAAATTCAGTGTAAATGTAGATTAGGTTGATATAACACTGGCAACAGAAATTGCGGAAATGTTAAAAACTTCTTTATTTCGAATTTGTTCTTTGATAAATCAATAAAATATACGACAAACATTGAAAGTAATACTTGAGTACTGTCCTGTGATTAGGTCATAAATGTTATGTCATTTTTTTCTGTGAACATAGTAAACACTAATTTATATTACATTTAAGGCAATATAAGTGAATATTATTGTTATTGTTGTTATTCCAGCCAAATGTCCTCGATTTGTTAATGGGGAAAACATTCCTTGCTTGAGGTAAGTTGGTATAATATTCAACAATTTTAACACATGTTTTAGTTCTTGTTAAAGTAGGTGATACCTTTTGATAAATTTGTTCCCTGTAATTATGGCTGATGGGATATTAAGAAATAGTTTTAGTTTCAATTATAGCATGTAACTTCTGTGATAGAACTTCTCTTTATTGGTTTTTGAATTATACTCCAGACGAAATCTGACAAGCATTAAAAATTAAGGAAGATAACTGAAAAAAGGGCAAAGCAGAGTTACAATTATTCAACATTGCACCTCATGTTTACACTCTATCAATATCTTAGATATCAACTAAATTCCAGTAATAATTCAAAAAATGGGGACAGCTAGAGTTATGGTTCTTGGACAGTGAACGGTAGTAGTTAAACGCGAAATGAGATAAGAAAGTGCTAGTAAAGAAAGAAAGCAGAGATGTCTAAAACCATAGTTACGGAATTTCGAGAAAGGAAAATGGTTATAGATGATTAATGACAATGCAATTTCAAGTTACTTTAGAGCAACCGTTTCATTTAATCTAGTCATTGTAGTTTAAAAATTGTCCTTGATAATGTTGCATGATATATAGAATCTAAGCAAACTGTCTTTAGATAACAGTTGACATCAAGTTCGAGCACGGCTCAACAGTGCGTCGCCAACCTAATCTGATATGAGCTATAATCAAAAGGACAGTATACAAATATTATGAATACGTTATCTTTTCTAAAATCCAATACTTTCTTGTATTTGATACATTTTTGTTCTCTCTTGAGATTCTCAGGAAATTATTTCATATTGTTATAAGATGGCGTCCGTTATACACTGTGATAGAATGATATTTCCTTGGTTGGAAATACATCAATATGTGTAAAATGGGAGACGGATGCTTTTAAGAAAATCTATGACATTTTCTTTTCTTCTAGTTATAAGAAAAAAAATACAAACTCGGTGTAAACTCACAATTACGTCGTGGTTTTATGTCGGTTCTTCAGTTACAAAGCTTATGTATAACCTCTGGAACAAGGCTGTTAACAGAAAATGGGTGACATTGGTGGATTATCTACCCTGAATACTCTCTAATATTACTTTGGTCCTTCCATTTGGATTCCTCTGCTTTCATCGCTATTTTCTCTTTTGGTATGGTGATAATTAAGTCTAATTATTTACAACAATGATAGTCAGATTAAACATTTAGTTTAGCAACATGTTTTGCTAATACCATGATGTTTGTGTTTTGTTAATCCTAACATTTTATTTAATATATAAGTGACAGTTTTCACAGCTAAAAGTCAAGACAATCACAAAGAGAAACAAGGAAAAAGTCAGAGGATTCCAACTGAAAGGACAAAAGTGCAATTTGGTCTACCTTTGATGTTATCTGAGTAAGGGAGATAATTTGTTATCAGCAATGTTCCTAATTGTTACTTCCAATTATTTTAGTGGTACAAGGCCAAATAATCAGGAGCGTAGGATTGATTACAGAGTAATGTATGTCTACCTCCTAGGTGTTCTATGCCTAGGTCCTATGTTCCCTAGATAACTTTCACATTCTTGATGTTAAATGGGGCATTTTAGCATATATCTGAAGCTTAAAATTTCACTGAATGACAATACGTATACTCTCAAATGTACGTTCCTTCAGATTTTAGTCCAGATATAGGTGTTTTTACCTTAGATTTATGGAAATGAATAGTTGGCTTAGACCTACTGTGCTTAAAAAAACTAAGCCAGTTGGCTGCGATCATACGAAGTGCGAACATTATAGAAAAGACTTTTCATCAAACAAATGTTATTAGTTACTGTGAATTTGGAAAACTTAATAAGATTGTCGTTGATTACATCCCCGGAATTCTCGAAATTTTAGAAACTTTAACCAGCCAAGTTTCAGTGTCACAACGCTTTTCCTTGACAGATTGACATTGAAATAATTTTTAATATTGGGCAGATTCCGTTATTTATTGCCTTCAATGTGGCCTTTTGAAAAACAAATCGTAACTCTCATTTACATATATGCAAGAGGATAAACAGAAGAATAGATGCATTCTACGCTTAAGCTTTAACTTAAAGTTTTGAGATTTAGATAATCAATTTTACATACATCGAAAAAAAGAAAAGGTTTTTAGTTGTTTAATTTGTCCCCTGTTATTCAAAAGGAGTGCAGTCTACAAAATAACAATTATTGTTACTCATAGCAGTGAGTTCACAATCTTATTTTACAGAATTAGCATAAAATTATAAAAATCACGGAAACGTAACAAGAAACAATTTTTGAATAGATCTGATAATAAAATGCGAAATAAAATAAATGAAGCAGAAATGAGATTTAATGTACAATGATGATGATGATGATGATGATGATATTGTTTGCAACGATGTTGGACTTTTTCATAAAAAAAATGAAATTTGTAATATTTACGTTTCCAGTAAAGGTGGTATAGCCCGATGGAAGACAATGCAATATCAAAGTGCTAGGATGTTGTAATTTAATATGTGTTTATTCATAAGTTTTAAGGGCGTTAAGAGACAAACCACTATTCTGCAAAAGAACAAAAAAGTTATAAACCGAGGTTATTTTTATATATGTAGAGAAAGACAGTAAAAAGATGAAGACATGAAAAGAAACAATGAAGCTTCAAAGCAGGAAACTGCTCCCGAGGTCATCATGGCACAGGCAACACTGCTCCTCTTTTGTTGAATAACCTCTGATAATTGTGTCAAACCTGGGTACACCTCTGTCCAAAAGCTTACATTCCTACATTCCTGAAATGACTTCCGGTTGGAAAACGGTACCGAACAGTAGTTAAAATGATGTAAGTACTGTTTGTGGAAGAATTAGGCGACCATTGCGTCATTGTTTGATCATTTCGATCATTGGGATTTCTGGAATAGAGAAATCTAGGTATCAGTACCGAATTCACTACCATTTCTGAACTAATGACTTCTGTGTATAGTATATTAAATTCCCGCTATTAAGATCACTGTAATTGTTTTAAGATCATACTGTGGTAATAGTCACAACAATATATTGAAAATATTATTAACATCCTCTAAAATCATGGCATTAAATATACACATAGAAGAAGCAGAAAGACTAAAATCTGAAAAGATAATTTCTCACTAACACTGTAGAAAAATCACCAAAAATATTAATCCACAGAGCTTAGTTAACCGTCGGTTTACAAAGTATGTGGACAAGACTGTATCTAGCATAAGTTACTTGGCAGAGTTATCAAAATTTTAGAAAAAAAGGAAAGTGATGTTGCTCTGTTAGTTACTCAGTTAATTTAGGAATTGGAAACAGTATTAAAAACTTTTTCAGCAGCTTTTGAACTTAGTTTGCATTTACACTAAAGCAACATGTTTGTCTCTACTGTACGTTTTGACTACTGAGAAATATATTGTTGAAAATGTGTTTATTTTGTTCCAGTACATTTGAACATATCAAGGACTTATGTATGATGCGGCCACGAGCAGAAAATGAAATTCACAGAATAAATTATTCATAGGTTTAATGGTCAGATATAACAGAATACAGAGTTTATCACTATGTTCTTATTTGGGTATGAACATTATAGGGTAAAATAATGCGGACTATGACTTGAAAAACCATTACGTACAGAAGAACAGCAAAGTATTTAAGGCATCATGAGACTGATAATGAAGATATGATGACTTTCAAATAAATAGTATTGACGGTTACCAATAAAAATTAGAAAAACTAAGTTTATTATGCGAAAAAATTATCTAACATTTTAAAAGAATATAATGATAACAACGTTACTCAAATTTTATTATTTTTTCTTAACTGCACATTTTTTTCACCTAAAGGTTAAGCCTTACTATGTATACTTACTTATATGCTTTTTTCCCGTCCTTTTTCTATTGTCATTGGTTAAATTTGGTTGTAGAAAATTGAACTAGCCGTTTTCCATTACAGCATGTGGTATTTATTATGTTGTTATATGTTGTTCATAATGCTGATTTTCCTACTTCTGTGGGACTTGTGCATATTGTAAATAAAATCTCTTGAATAATGATTCTGTCATAATTATTTTTCAAAATTTCACCAAAGTTAGTCTATTATTTATCGACATGGTAAAAAACATGAAGAAATAAGTGATGAAAAAAAGTTTGTCACAAACCTTTCGCTTAATCTTTGTATAACAAACATCAGAAATTTCACGCGAACTCCGGGTCCAAGATCCCGGCGTTTTCATCACACGATGTTGACGTTAGGTATGAAACCACCAATTCAGTCTACTGGAACTCAAAAAATGGTACCAGCATAATGGCGGCTAGAAATAGTTTATATTTATATTTATTTATTTTTCTTGGCTATTTTAACATTTTTGCCCTAATCTGTGTATTTTTTTTTTGCTGGAATCATTTTGTTTGACTATTTCTGATAGTGTGGTAGCAATTTAAAGCTCATATGCATTCAGAATAGAATTCACAATGAGAAATTGTTTCACATACCCCAATCTGAAATTAGCTCAAATTTTCTGTTAATTTTATGGGTAAGTTCACATGAGCAGAAATATCTTTCTTGTTTGAAACACAACCCCAACTGTTCTAGCTATTTTTCATGAGTACAGATATAGATCTACAAGAATATGTAAGTTAAAGCTATTTAAAAAATGGTTTTGCTATGTTTTACAGCCCTGTGAATTTTATGAATTTTATATAGAATAAAGAAGGAATCTATTTGGGGTATCCAGTCGTTTCCCCCACAAACCAGTTCCTCCCCTGGATGTTTCCCCCACACTACAGTTTCCTCCAGGATGTTTCCTCCCCTATATATATACTATATAAAAAGTAGTTGGGATGGATGGATTTAAAATAATGATTCAGATTTGATTGAATAATTTTTCCAACACCTTTAACACATTATTTTATCCCAAAATAAATTAACGCAAACTTTGAAAATTGTTATCACACAATTGATGCTAAATGACTTATTGTTTAATATTTTATATTATCAATGCATACATAATTATCTCTAGTTATATATTTATCCACCATAAACAAATACAAAAAAAAAAATTAAGTAAACTGTTAAAATTTAATTAAAAACCTAATACCTGATATCCAATAGATACAAATTGTTTTAAACTACCTAACCCCAACTTTCTGTTATATTTAAGTAAAAGAATGATTTTGTCATGTTTTATTTGTTAAATATCAATGATACTAAATATTTCATAAAGAACAATATCATCATTATATAGTATATCTTCACATTACTATAATATATATATATATAGGGGAGGAAACATCCTGGAGGAAACATCCAGGAGGAAATGTCAGTGTGGGGGAAACGACTGGAAACCCTATTTGGTGGTTTCACACCATTAGGCAGGGAACCAGACTATGTTAACATCCGAAAGCTCCGATTAAATATGGCCGACGTTGAGCAATTCATCACCGGCTGTTTTCCTTCAATTGATCCAGAAATCGTGAGTTATGTTAGCGGTAAGTATTT
Source organism: Cyclina sinensis (assembly GCA_012932295.1). Taxonomy (NCBI): domain Eukaryota; kingdom Metazoa; phylum Mollusca; class Bivalvia; order Venerida; family Veneridae; genus Cyclina; species Cyclina sinensis. Next base: position 30,211,786 of record JAAONU010000005.1, read on the forward strand.
GATGGCGTGAAACACATTTATTCAATGTTTCCATTCGATATTCTGTTAAGATAAACGTAACAAATATGGAGTGATTCGTTTTTCTTCGGAAACAAATTATTGTGAAATCACACATTCATGAACATCGTTTTCCAATTGATGGTGCCATATTTCAGCCATTTAGAAGAGGAAAGATGTGACATTGGTATATGACTGTCTTTTTCGTTCTGAGACTGAGTAGCAGTATCTGCCAGACCAAAGTGAATTCTACTTAGATTTGCCATTTGGAACTTTATGTCAGTAACAACTATTCAGAAGTATTTCCCTTCGAGCCAGCATGCCCACTCGATTTTTAAAAAGTGGGTATTTGTACCCACTAGCTTTGGAAAAAGTGGGTACAGTCTAAAAAATCTGGGTACACTGTATAAAAACTTAATATAGGCCACCCTATATTCACTTTATTTTACTACACTTTGCTATTTGATAGATACAATACGCGCCATGAGGAACTCACATTTTCCTCTTTTTTGCGCGGACGCGGAAAAAGAAATATCCGTCACGACAACGAGGAAAATGACGGACGTCCTCGATGTCTTGAAATCGCGAAATATTTCGGCGTTATTTGACAACCAACGCAAAATTAATTAGGGTCATAACTCAACTGGATAAGCTGAACATTTAATGTAACAACCGTTATGAAACTGTGCATTTTACGTCTACCAGTAATGTGACATTTGGTAAAATTAAAACCAAACTTCAAATACATTTGCTGTGCAGGTTTACTGTGTTCTTCCATCGTTGAAAGTTTAAGAATGCTTGTTATTACGTAGCAAAATCGATCAATAATTTTGCCAAACGCCTAGACAATACATATGTCACACAGTCAATCCGAAAGACCGTCGGACCCACGGACCTGTCCGCTAAAATTTAGGCAGGTCCGATGTATTTTTCCTAATAGTCGGACCGCCTGTCCGGTAAAAAATGCCGGAGTCGTCGAGATTTTAGTCTTTACCCGCCAAAAATGAAGATAAAATTATGACTTATTAAAATAACGCACCGTTTGTTTCCGGCATACGCTTCGAAGGAATTATATAAAACGAGAACCAGCGTGCAGTTTTTTAGTCAGCAGTATTCGCGAGAATCGGGGGGCCGGGATTTTTTTGGTTTTTTTTCAGGAAGATTTGGCTTTTTTAAACACGTGATTTCGTTTTCAATTCATCAAATTAAATTAGTTTAGCTGAATACTGACAACTGAAAATATGATTAAAGGTCTTGCGTATTACAAAGGGGCCACTCCAAGTGAAAAGAGGACAGTCTCTCAGCTGTCAAATACACATAGGCTATTTGAAAATAAAAGAAAAATACCAAAATACGAGGAATCTCTAGACAGAAAATTCATGGACAATAGGAAACACGATAGGCCCTGGTTATATTACTCTCAGGGTAAAAAAAATGATAAAGTTGTTGGGATGTGTTTTATTTACTTAAAATTGAAATATAAGTTTATTTGTAAAAAGAAAAGGGCAGCATGAAATACCCAAATACACCTAAATATACCCAAATACAATCAAATATACCCAAATAGTCTTGGATTGTGTCAATCAACTTTTTTTAAACAAATTAAGCAAGCGTATGGAGTTAACTTCAAATATTTGACAAGAATAAGGATGTTTTAATGGTTATTTTACAGTTGATACTCATTTGTTTGTATTCAGGATTCTTTTCATGCACGGTGCTGTGAAAACAAAAGTTTGTGATAATTTCTAATTAGGTATCATTAAATATTATATTTCCTTATATATAAAAAATATGCAAATAAAAAAATAAATCTCTGAAAATAGAATAAAAGTCCTTATGGAAAATGAGTTAAGAGTCAAAAGTTCGAACTGCAAATGATTCGAGATACTAACAAATAGAAGCAACCTGCATTAATATTTATTTTTTTACTGAGTGTAAATCTCACGATAGCCATTTATGTCCGAAATGTGACTAATATGACTGTATGCCTGTAATTTTGGCTGTTGATTTTCATATTCTAGTTTTTTTTTAGCCATGCAGAAACGAACTTGACAATAAGTATTTGTTTAAAGTTGTCTTTCATCAGTACTGAAGTATATTTCAAGTGTATTTGGATATTTAATGCTGCCGAAAAAAAACGCGCAGAATTGCTCCAATTTCCTTCGGTCTGGTAAAATTCAATTCGGTCTGGTGAAATTTCTAAGTTTACCAGACCCACTGTCTGGTAAATTTCCAAGGTCTTTCGCATAGACTGTGTCACAGTAGGGTTTACATGTTGTTTGTTTTAAATAGGTAAACAGTTTTAACACTTCGCAATCTGAAACCAGTTAGTTTATTTTCTGAAAATACGGTCAGATGTTTCAAGAAGCAATTGCAAGAAAAATGTGTGTACCTGCACGCACGGACATTGAAAAATTTATGCTCACATCTTATTTTCTGCATGAAAAACGCAGGATTCTGCGTGACTGGGCATGCTGCCTTCGAGCTAGCTTGGCAGCACAATTGCTTCTGTATCACTTATCCTGCTGAAGTGGCAATGTTAGGTAGAACCACAACAACTGCCCAGCTAGATCATTTGATAGACTTACAGATTAGTGTCGAGGGAGTGTGGGTTCAAGTCCCATGTCAGATGCACTTTTCTCCCTAGGTTTACTTTAATGTGTTAGAAGTAAAGGCAGGTCAGACTTTTGAGGTTGAATGAAGAGGAGTGTACTGGCAACCAGGGCTCCAGAAAACCGAAAATTTGTCGGTTTTGATCGAATTTTATCTCTATGGACCGATTTCGATGTCCAAAAGTCCTTAAAAAATCGGTCCAGATAATTTCCCCCCACCCCCCAAAAAAAATCTGTCCAACTTTTCATAAAACAGTCAAAATCTCACACCAAAACCTCAATTGATCGCCAGTCCGGTACTTCACACCTGTCATGAAAACCATAAAACTGTCACTGTTGCCCGCAGCAATTATCGCCACTTTTACTTGTAAACAAGTAAAAGTGTGCTTGATTTGCAGCCGGCCAATCAATTAAAGTTGACCGGCTCAAACTGTGAAATATAATTTCATCGAAATTAGACTCCCCGCAGCGGTTACTTCTCCTGATCAGTACAGAAAACAGTTAAAGTTGAAAAGCGTGACATAACCGGTGCGAGGAGATTGCATCGAAATAGGCGATAACTGTCGTCTGCTTGGGGAGGGGGGGAAGGGGGGGGGGTTGAGGTCTCGGACCGATTGAGATTTCAAAATTTTTGGAGCCCTGCTGGCAACATTTGGTACAACTACAGAATGAGCCTTGCTAGTTCAGTTGGTAGAACTGCAGCTAGTGTCCCAGGGGTCTTGGGATTCATTGAGCCCCACAACTGGTTTATTCTTTGGTTTACTGCACTGCCTTAACTGTTAGATATCCCAGCTTTTAAGCTCTGCTATCCAACTGATTAACTGTGGTGGTAAAGTATGGTTAACATGGTGTTAGGTCAAAACAGCCGAAATACTAGTAGGATAAAATTCAGGACAGTCTTGTCCAGGATAATTGAAAGATGGTCCATTACTCTGTAAACTCAAATATTATACGGTAGCATGTATAAAATGCATCACTGGTCTGGCCTCAAGATCTGGGAAAAAATGCTTGCATTGGAATATAATACGCACACAAATTTTGTCTGGAAATAGAGTTACCATTTGATGATGTTTTTCATTCAGGTAGCAGCCACTTTCAGTGCACGTAACAATTACATTGCGTGAAAATCGTTGCTGTTGCATTTAACTATTCATTTCATAAAGGACAATTAGCCCTAGAGACTATTTCTTTCAGAAATATCAAATAAATCTGGCATCTTTAGCAGTTATACATTTAGTGAAAAAAAAAAACCAAAAAAAAAACGGCATTATAACGACATTTACGATACCGTACTTTCAGGACTGATTGATGACACTGGTTTTCTCCCTTTAACAATGCTTAGTTGCTGCTTTTCACTTTTTGTGGTTTGGTGTATGTGCGTCCGTCAGTCTGTTTGTCTGTCTAGATTTGTCCGGTCTATATCTTGCTCATTCTTTGAAGGATTACAAAATAGTTTAATGAAATTAGTTTAATACAAATGTTCACCATGATGGGATGGTGTGTCACAAGCAAAACGCAGGACAGCCACTTAAAGGTCAAGGTCACATTTGGAGGATCAGCGCAGTACCTGTGTCTGGAGCATAACTTCTACATCTGGGCGGGATTTTAATATAACTTGGGACAAATGTTCTCCATAGTGAGATGGAGTGTTGCATGAAAAATTCAGTGTCTGTGGTAAAGGTCAAGGTCTTAGTTCAGGGTCAAAGGTCAAAAACAAATTAAAACATTCATTTTTGAGTATATTTCTTTATACATGGATGGATTTTTATATAAGTCATAACAAATGTTCTCCATAGTGAGTTGAGTTGTCTTGCGCAAAATGAAGGTCAAGGTCACGAGGTCAAAGATCAAATAAAAATATCAAAATGTTCAAATAACATGAATTGAGTTTTTTAGGCACAAATGTTAATCATGAGACTTTGTGTCATGCACATGAACCAGGTCACCAGGTCAGAGGTCAAGGTCACCTAAGATGATGTAATGTCAAGATTTTGCCTTGGGTATAAAGAGGATGTGCTGCGCACATATCACCTATGTATACATCTTTCTCCTTGATCTGAAGCTAATAGGTTCAGGTTTGAATTAAGACGAGGAGGCTCGACATTCTGTCCGTGGGCATGTCTTGTTCATACTTAATTCTTGTCTGGGGCATAACTTGAAAGGTATTGAAGATATTAACTTGAAACTACTTAGGTGAATAGATCTCACTGTGGAGAGGTGCAATGCCCAAGAACCATAACTCTCTTGCATAATTTTTGAGTTATTGCCCTTTGTAATTTTCATACTTAATTCTTGTGCGGGGCCTATAAATTCCCCATACCATAGAAAAAAAGCTAAATAACTGTTATGCCTTATCATCAGGCAACACGTCCGACTCACGGAGTTACTAGTTTGATGCTGAGTTTTGTTGCTCTGTTAACTTATTCATATAATTAGTTTGAGCCAAACATTTTTGTTGGCCTAATTATCTATGTACACCAGAGACCTGTTCTTGACCAGGCTATTTCAGACTCTGGCAATCCTGACAAGCATTCTCTGACATTTTGTTTGAACCCAAAGACATTTTGATATGAGTGTGTAACTCTTCAGTCAGAGTTAGCTGGTCGGCTGTCATGTTTCATCTTCATATTACAATTTTACTAAAGACAGTGACAAGTCTCTCTTTAATGATGCAGTCTGTTGAAAATACTGATGAATATGTAAGTTAGCAGAATTCTTAAGTTCTAAGACACCTGTTTAATACCCACTTTTATTGCATATTGACACCTTTTGACAGTTAAGGTAATAGGTGTGTTTTCATATTTAGCATATAAAGCATCAACAGTGCATATACATGTAGCATTGCTTAAATTTTTTACACATGAAGCAACTTCAAGCACGTAAAAAAATATGAATTAAAACATAGTTTGAAAAATAGCATTCTTCAGATTCACGGTTTAAACATGTCAGTTACTGTAAAAGTACATCTCATCACATTTATCATTAGAGTAATACATTTAAAATATTTCTGGAACAATATATGAATCATTATGTTTCTTTCAAATACATTACAGGTATGCTTGAAGATTCTGATGTTGTTGCATCATCAGATGACATGTTTGAAGCCATTGGTCCATTTTTAGAACAAGTTGATGACAATAAGACAGAAGATGATATACGTGAAATATGTGATCGACTTCATGCACTTATATCAAATGAGTAAGTATCAAGAAGGGGTTACATTAAGAGGCGGAAGGCGGGTACTTCTCCCTTCTATTTTGAAATCTTCACCCGCCTACTTTTCTTAAAATTATGCTTATTTTATAACAAACTGGCAGCAAATCACCCGCCTACTCTACCTGTATTCCCTCCAACTTGAAAACTTAATGAAACCACTGATCAAGTTCTACAATATTAATAACACGTATCTTTGAAACTGTCAGTTCATTGGCCAGGGGAGAGTACTTAAAGTCAGTTAAAAGGCTAGTTTTCACCAGCGATGATAAACTATACTAAGTAACAGTATCAACATGAGCTACATCTATGCTGCTAATGAACTTTCCCATTATCCATACTTACAAAGCTGCAAGAAACACTAATCGTTTCAATAACTTGATGATATGTCAACTAAAGGCAGATAAGCCACAGTCGTGTGGAAAGCAACAAATTTAGACAGATTGAAATTTATTGCAAACATTTTTCTAAGACAAGGATATGTAAATAGTCAGGTATAAGGGGTGTTAAAAGACAGTCAAGAAGTACCAAACATAGCTTGGAATTACAATAGGGGAAATGCATGGTAGGCATTTAAACGGTATGTAACGTATCTGCCACTGATAATTACTGTTTCATTGTTACATGTCATTTCAGAGACACAAATGCAGAGGTAAGCAATGGACCGCACAAAATTCTGGATGCCCCTGTACATCTTGGTTCATTAATTGAAGATAAGAAAGTCAAAACGGAGGAAGCCAGTAGTATATGGGTGGTGAAAAGAGACAGTGCCTTGGTATGCTTCTTTGCTTTGATTAGATTTAAAAAAAAATTATGCAGTGAAATAAGTACTAAAAAAAATCCAGTATTACGTAAAAGTTCACCGCAGTCACCATGGCCTGTTTACATTGATACATGGATAGGAAGCTCTGGTAGTCATAGCAGTATTCCAGCTTGGATTTAAAAAGGGGCAGGACACTGCTGGGAAAGGAGCATACAAAAAGAGCATACTGTAGTCAAGATGATTTAATCAGTCGGTTTCATACTTAAATGTAAATGGGGTAAAGTGCTGCATCCTGCTAGTTTGTAATAATTGGAGAGCTGGTCATATGGTTGTCTGCAGTGGTTGATTTGCAAGTATCTACCCAACTATAATAGATTATTGCTGGTTGGAGCCGCAGCACCAACCTGATTGACTCATATATACAAGTAATAGAAAGTTGGCAGTTTCAAGTGTTTAAAAAAGGTCAGGCAATTCTAGTACTTAAATACACTGCCTCTCTCGGGAAAAAAATTGAATGCATTAAACTTGAGAATTTTAAAAAATCAACATGAACATTCACTTAAGTCTTGTTTTCTTGTTGTGGTAGCTGATATGGTTGCTAATATGGCAGTTCCTTATTTGTCTATATAGCAAGTTGATTCCAAGCAGCTGGCTAAGGCAGAAGCCCAGATACAGAAGAAACAGAAAAAGCAGGCTGATAAAGACACCACCAGCAAAAAACCAAATGGGTAAGTCTTTTCTTTATTTATTCTTGAGGACTTTAATTATCGTTTCACTAAATCATAATATTGATTTCTGTTTACATTCATTTTATGACTAAGACTTACAAAAGGCCAGTGTTTATGTTATTAAAAGTTTGTCACTTGTGAAATCTGTAATTGACAAGGAATAATGGTTTGTAATGTCTTGATTGTTCCTGATAGCAGAGACATAATAGGCTCTCTTGCTTCAGTTTGCCTAGTTGTGAATGGGTACCAGTAATGAATGTATCTGATTTTTCTCTCAAGCACTTGGTTTAGTAGGTAATGTTTTGGAAAGGACTGAAATTAGTTTGGATTGCTTTCATCACAAACAAAAATGAGTAAGTATTAAGTATAGAAGGGAAATTAACTGATTATATGATTATTTAAACAAATTTCAGAAGTTTTTTTTTCTACTTTTGCTGTAGTAATTTAATATCATCCAACACAAACTTTATTTTAGCATATACGCTGCTTGAGGCATTTGACCAGTGCAGACCATCCATGCAGTCTGATCATGGTCTGCACTATTCACCATTCAGTCAGTAAATTTCCAGTAAGCAACCCCATAAACAATTTATGGATCTGTCCAAATTGAAAGATGGGCAAGTCCATTTTAGGTAATTTGCATGGTAAAGGTTAACATATGCTTATCATTGAGCTACAATCTCATTCTAAATATAGTAAGGGTGTATGGTTATGTTGGCCACACCCAATATTCAGTAATATTTTACATGTATTTATTTCAGAGTTTTAGATGGTCCCACTGCCAGCCAACAATTCAACAAACGTGACATGAAGTTTGATGCTTCTGGTGCTAATAGGTCATGTGACATCAAAATAGAAAATTTCGATATTGCATTTGGTGATAGGTAAGTTTGACAGTGTGCCATTTACGAATTACCAAAGTTGATTTAGATAAGAAGTGTCAGTTTCCTATGCCTTTGTGATGTCTGTTTCATATCAAGTTTGACTGTATTTGAATCTTTGAGATATACATGTACTGTTTAAAGTTTACCTCCTGATAAAACTTTTGGGAATATCAGGGAAGTGTCTATAGTTTGCTAAGTAGGAACTTTTTTCTTTTCAGATTTTTTCTGTTTATTCAGTTAAATGTAGATCCAAATGTTTCCTTCTAAATTCTGATAAGGTCTTCTGTTTTAAGTACATTTAGTGCTTTGATGGTTATAGCATTGTTTTGTTTTGTTTTCTTTGTGATACATGTGTACAAAAACTGTTTTTCAGGGTTTTAATTACTGGTGCCTCTATACATCTGTCACAAGGTAGACGGTATGGTTTGTGTGGTAGAAATGGTCTAGGGAAAACTACACTATTAAAGATGATTTCCAGGTAGAATTTTGTACCCACATCAAGGGCTTAGTTCATGACTGGACAAAGTCTTATTGAATTTGTCTGAACACCAAACCCTCAGAATTATAATAGGACTGATACATGCTAGTCTGTTGATTAGATAACTTTTTTGTGAAGCGGTCTTTTTCAGATTTTTTTGGAAAATTTTCAGTAAACTTCACAGAAGTAATGTCACTTGATTTTTTTTCTGATAAAAACTTATAATCCAGAAACTTTAGATAACTGACAAGTGTGTTTGTAGTTGTTGAATAAAGCAACGAAAAGTTGAAAGAAAGCGAAATACATTGAAAATAGCCTGTAAAATGTTTGCAATGTTTGATGTAGGGTTCTTTTTTCAGTGGCAATTTACAGATTCCTTCCCACATATCTATATTACATGTAGAACAGGAGGTGGTGGGGGATAACACACTCTCCTTAGATAGTGTTCTAGAGAGTGATGTGGAAAGACACAAGCTGTTAACAAGAGAAAAAGAACTTAATCAGTTACTGAATTTGAGGTGAGTTTGATATATGGTTTTGATTGTGTGTAAGCAACTGATCTTTTTTTGCGGATTAAGTATTAGTTTAATTAAACCTCACAATATGTACCTATTTTGTTTGCCCAATAAGCCATAAACCTGGGACTATGGCTATTAAATTTTGCTTTGTCCAACACACTCTGCCATACCATAGGACCAGTGTACCTGTGAGAAGTTCACTTCAAGACCTAAGTTATTATTGTTTGAGCCTTTGGAATTTCATTTGAGCCTATAGATTATCTGGAGCTATAAGCTAGAAAGACCTACAACTTTGAAAAAGTTGTTTCACAGACTGAGAATGTTTTGCATAATTAGTAATTATAAGAAAGTATTGATTTTGTCTGAAGTTAACTTATTTTCATTTTTAATCAGACTCATCAAAAGTTGGGTGTCTCTCCTGGAGCATGGCAAATAATTACTCTGAATACTTGAACATGACACTAGTATATATTATTAAAAGTAGTTGCTCTTACATTCTGTTTTCAACCAAATAAGATTCAAAGTTTATAAGAATACTTTAAAAAAAAATCAGTAATGAACTAACTTGATAGCACTAATATACCCAATTTTTTTCTAAACATCTGAAAACTTTTGAGAGAAATGTGAACTTTAAGAATGAGGTCCTAACATGAAATATCAGTGAGAATATGTTGAATTCTGTGATCTTTTCTCCTGACATTGTTCATTTTCTGGTATTTCTAATTCATGTATTTCTGTATATGCCTTTAAAAAGCTTCCTTGATGATGAATAAATGTGCTCATACTTTTTAGCTCACCTGAGCACAAAGTGCTCAGGGTGAGCTTTTCTGATCGGTCTTTGTCCGTCGTCCGTCGTCCGTCAGTCCGTCCGTCCGTCCGTCCGTCCGTCCGTCGTCAACTTTTCATTCAAACGACATCTCCTCTGAAACCAATGGGGCAAATTTAATGAAACTTGCCTGGGATGTTCCTTGCATGAAGCTCTACCAAGATTGTTCAAATGGTTCTGATCCATTGCATTTCTGGTTCACTGGAGCTAAAAATAGATTTTATAAGTTGGATCTTTAAAAATCATCTTCTCCGAAACCACAAGGCCTGGAGCTTTGATATTTGGTATGAAGCATCATCTAGTGGACCTCTACCAAGTTTGTTCAAATTATGTCCCTGGGGACAAAACTGACCCCACCCCAGGGGTCAGTTGATTTTACATAGCGTTATATAGGGAAAACTTGAAAATCTTCTTGTCAGAAACCACAAGGCCTAGAGTTAAGATATTTGGTATGTAGCATTGTCTACTGGACCTCTACCAAGTTTGTTCAAATCATGGCCTCTGGGTCAAAAATGACCCCGCCCCAGGGGCCACTTGTTTTACATATAGAGTTATATAGGAAAATCTTAAAAAATCTTCTTGTCAGAAACCGTAAGTTATAGAGCTTAGATATTTGGTGTGTAGCATTGTCTAGTGGACCTCTACCAAGTTTGTTCAAATCCTGGCCTCTGGGTCAAAAATGGCCCCGCCCCAGGGGCCACTAGTTTTACATAGAGTTATATAGGAAAATCTTAAAAAATCTTCTTGTCAGAAACCATAAGCTATAGAGCTTAGATATTTGATGTGTAGCATTGTCTAGTGGACCTCTACCAAGTTTGTTCAAATCCTGGCCTCTGGGTCAAAAATGGCCCCGCCCCAGGGGCCACTAGTTTTACATAGAGTTATATAGGAAAATCTTAAAAAATCTTCTTGTCAGAAACCATAAGCTATAGAGCTTAGATATTTGGTGTGTAGCATTGTCTAGTGGACCTCTACCAAGTTTGTTCAAATCCTGTCCTCTGGGTCAAAAGTGGCCCCGCCCCAGGGGCCACTAGTTTTACATAGAGTTATATAGGAAAATCTTAAAAAATCTTCTTGTCAGAAAATGTAAGTTATAGAGCTTAGATATTTGGTATGTAGCATTGCCTTGTGGACCTCTACCAAGTTTGTTCAAATCATGGCCTCTGGGTCAAAAATGAACCCGCCCCAGGGGCCACTAGTTTTACATAGAGTTATATAGGCAAATCTTAAAAAATCTTCTTGTCAGAAAATGTAAGTTATAGAGCTTAGATATTTTGTGTGTAGCATTGTCTAGTGGACCTCTACCAAGTTTGTTCAAATCCTGGCCTCTGGGTCAAAAATGGCCCCACCCCGGTAGTCACTTGTTTTACATAGAGTTATATAGGAAAGACTAAAAAATCTTCTTGTCAGAAACAAGAAGGCCTACAGTTAAGATATTTGGTATGTAGCATTGTCTACTGGACCTCTACCAAGTTTGTTCAAATCCTGGCCTCTGGGTCAAAAATGGCCCCGCCCCAGGGGCCACTAGTTTTACATAGAGTTATATAAGAAAATCTTAAAAAATCTTCTTGTCAGAAACCGTAAGTTATAGCGCTTAGATATTTGGTGTGTAGCATTGTCTAGTGGACCTCTACCAAGTTTGTAAGAAAAATGTCCCTGGGGTCACTATTGGCCCCGCCCGAGGGGTCACAAGTTTTAAATAACAATATAGAAGAAAATCTTTAAAAATCTTCTTGTCTGAAACCACAAGACCTAGAATTTTAAAATTTGGCATGAAGCAAGCTTTATCAAGCTTTTTCAAATTATTGGATTAGGTTAAAGGTCACGAAGGCTAAAAGTAGATTTATCTACTGTACCCCATAGAGCCTTCATTTATAGACCAATATCTTTGATATTCAGTATAGAGGTTCCTTGCATGGACCTCTACCCATGGGTAGGGTTTGAGGTCACTGGGTCAAGGTCAAGGTCACCATAGCTTATGATAGATATTTCTACTTTCTGTCATAGAGCCTTTATTTATTGACTGATATTTTACATATTTGGTTTGTAGGCACTTACATATTTTCAATTAAAAAATGAAATACTGCTTAACAGCAAACCTACAGCCAAAGTACTCAGGTGAGCGATCCAGGGCCATCATGGCCCTCTTGTTAAGAACTTGGGGGAGGCCCTCAATTCCAGCTGCACCTACATCAGGAAATTAATTGGGGTTTTACCAAATACGGGGTTCTGGAAAAAGAATCCAAATTCAGTGTCAGTTTTAAACAGAGATATTTTCTTATTTCAGTTCACACAAGGGAGACAATTCACTGTCGACAGAGTTATCAGAGATTTATCAGAAGCTTGAAGCTATAGAGGCCAGCAAAGCTCCAGCAAAGGCTGCTGTGATATTGGCAGGTCTCGGCTTCTCTCCAGCAATGCAGAAAGCATGTACAAAGTAAGTTTTAAGGATTCATCTGCAAAGAATGGACATGAAGTACAGTTGAAATACATGCGATCAAATAATTCACACTACACTGAAATTAAGCATTCTTCAGTTCCCTGTGTACTTTTTATTGTGAAAAATAGCTTGGATGCGATGGAGAAAACAGTTTTCAGTAAAAAAATTGCCAGCACTGGTTTGGACCATTGAAGCAGTCATTGAGTTAGAATAATATTATCTGCAAGAACTTATTACCCCAGCAATGTGAAATAAATAACTTTTAACCAGCAGCTACAAGTTATTTATAGCTGTTAACCTGTTACACTTTTTAACTGGACTTGTCTTTCAGTCAGTTTTGACTCATTTAACGTTTAAATGGATATTAATGGACACTTTATGACAGAAAAGCAGACAGCGCAGTCCTGAAACCTGTACTGGCCAGAGAGATAAACATTGCTGCATGCAGGACCTACATATTTAAATGAGAATGATGCCTCTAAATTTCTTTTGTGATGAAAAACTTTTAGGTGCAGTTGAAATGAAATAACTGAATCAAGATCTTACACAGTTAAAGCTACAAACAAACTTTATAGGGTCCCTTTAGGACTTTGCTAGGAACAAAAAAGATGGGGTGTAGTGAAAAATGCGATTCTGTGAAACATTTATCAGGTCCATTGCTGTTCTGAAGTAATATGATTGAAAATAATATAATTAGAAGTAACATGTTTGGACTGTAAAAGAAAAAAAAAGTACAATATTATGGAAGGTTGGATTTTTATCTGTCTACAATTGAAACAAGTGCCATAGAAAAACTTAAATGCAATGTCTACTTTAAATTTAGTTGTGTTCATTTGTAAAAGTAATGACACACAGTTTAAGTTTAGTTTTTACCTGTATATATTTTGTCTGTATATTTTCAGGTCTCTGTCAGGTGGTTGGAGAATGAGATTGGCATTAGCGAGGGCATTGTTCTCAAAGTAGGTCACTTTACTGGATTTCAAGAAATTTCAAATTTCTTTTTAGCTCACCTGTCACATAGTGACAGGGTGAGCTTTTGTGATCGTCTTTCATCCATCGTCCGTCCGTTGTCCGTTCACAATTGTTGTCCGCGCTCTAGCGGTCTTTATTTTGGTGCGATCTTCTTTAAACTTGGTCAGAATGTTTATCTCAATGATATCTAGGTCAAGTTCATAACTGGTTCATCTCACCCTTAAAACTAGGTCACTAGGTCAAATTATAGAAAAAGCTTGTCCGCTCTCTAGCGGTCTTAATTTTGCTCCGATCTTCTTCAAACTTGGTCAAAATGTTAATCTCAATGATATCTAGATCAAGTATGAAACTGGGTCATGTGACCTTGAAAACTAGGTCACTAGGTCAAATTATAGAAAAAAGCTTGTCCGCACTGTAGTAGTCTTAATTTTGCTACGATCTTCTTCAAGCTTTGTCAGAATGTTTATCTCGATGATATCTAGGTCAAGTTTGAAACTGGGTCATGTGACTTAGAAATTTAGGTCACTAGGTCAAGTTATGATAAAAGCTTTTCTGCACTCTAGTGGTCTTAATTTTGGTCTGATCTTCACTTTCATTACCATAAGATCTTGGTTCCTTTCTTCAAATTGCCATATTACATTATTGGTTCCAGAGTTATGGCCCCTGAAAGTGCCAAAATTAACTATTTAGACCTTGTCTGCACAATAGCAGCTTCATTTTTGATTTGAATTTAATCAGACTTGTACAATACTTGAGTTAATACATGATCTTGCAGGGTTGCCAGGGGACTTGAAAAGTCAGGGAAATTTGATTTTTCTTCAAGGTCAGGGAATTGTCAGGGAATTTTGAAAATTGGTAAGTGAAAAAATAAATCTCGAAAAGTTAGTGAAAAGTCAGGGAAAAATAATTTTGAAGGGCTAATATTGTTCTATTTTATTAAAGATTGAATTTACACATTTTTTCCGTTATGAATCTTTTTCTTTATAATTGTGTACATTGTATTTTAATAAAAGTTCTAGTATTATAAATAACATTACTTAAAGACTGAAAGTCTCTGCAACCCTTACAACCAAAAATTAAAATAAGTATGTGTTACACTCGAAACCCATGTTCCTCCCTTCAAGATCCATGTCACAGCTACCCTCTGAACTTAGTAAGTTCTGCTATATAGGCCTTACTGCTGATAGTTTGTGTCTTGCCAATATATTTTTTGCATCTATGGTTGGATTTTAAAATAATTAGCAGTATTGGCAATAGAGTGAACATGTGTCATGTACATAATCCCTGTTTGGAACGGTGTTCCAACATTCATTTCACAGCAACCTAGTTTTTTGTATAACAGCAGGATTTTTTAAAAAATATTGCGGCACAAACTTCTACATTTTTCAAGATACTGCTTTGAAACTTTAAACATGTTAGGTATCATGCCTGATATATTTTTTATGAGGCTCAGTCCATTATAGTCCATGTTGTGCTTTAACAATCCTGATGACGCACGACATCTAGTGAAACTCTACCAAAGATGACCCCATGGTCATAATTGCCTGCACCCTTTGAGTCAATTGGCAATTGTATTTGCATCCACTGACTCTTGCAACCATTGAGCAGTTGTTGGCAGGTGAGCAACCCAGGGTCCCATGGACCCTCTTGTTTATCATTGTTAATGGTTAATCCAGTTGAAAAAAATGTACCATACTTAGTCAAGTGCTTGTTAAGTGACATAGACTGCTTTATAAACAATATCTCTGTAGGAATCAATCCAGTAAAAGTCTATATATTGTTTGCTTTGGAAATTTTAGTTTAATAGGTGACTTCATATTATTTCATTCATTTCGATCAGATTTATTTCAGTTTTAGAAATGCTGAAAACTTCAGTATCTTTTTGATAGAAAATTTTATGAATAGTCCTACAGTGCCTGTAGTGATTTGATTACCATGTATTATGATGCTTTTTCTTCATCTTATTTCAGGCCAGATCTCCTTTTACTTGATGGTAAGTTTTTCTTTTTTTTCAGCAAACCAAAACATGCCTTAGTTAGCTTATTTCTAACTCATTTAAAGTAAAGGAGTCTTGTTTAATTTTGTTAGTCAGACTGAGTCACCACCATGATATGATCACAGTCAAACTTTTGACAGCTACCTGTTAACCTCCTCTGATTGTTGTTAGATCACTTCTGCTGGAAACAGAACCAATCTGAATTCATTTAAAGGATACTTTCAAACAGGACTGAATGTTAATTTCAAATCAGTCCCATCTGGGAATTACAAATGTAAACTTGGAAAGTCTGTTTCAGAAGCAAGCCTGCTAAACTCTGAAACCACTGATCCCGTTAAGTCTATCTATTTGAATTTATTTGTCTTTGGTACTGGTTGTCTTTATGACTAAAGCCCCCTGAATAGTCAGATTATTTTAGACTTTGGGGGATGCTGCAGACTACAGAACATTCCCTGCTCTAGAGGTACCTGAATACATGTTGCCTGGATTCAGAGTCTTCTGAAAGGCAGTTAGTGGTATAAGTAGGGGAGCAAGGGATTTAACCCCTAGACTGCAATGCCTTTGCCTTACCAATGAACCACTGAGCTGCCTTGTGGCTAACTTTAAGATTTGAATGCAATATTTCATCAAAATTTGGTTCAATTTGATTTATAAAGGTACTAACATGCTTTCTGTTAAGGGCATGACTGTCTGATGATCAGTTATTTTGAAAGCCTTTCTTTGTAATTTTCAGAACCCACAAACATGTTGGATATGAAAGCAATCATATGGTTGGAAAATTATCTTCAGGTAAGGCATCCTTTCTCTGTTTGTTTTATTCTTATTAAATCTTTAAACTGTGACAAAAATCATCATGTCTATAATAAAAGCATAACTTTTTAGCTCACCTGAGCCGTTGACTCATGGTGAGCTATTGTGACCGGTCTTTGTCCATCGTCCGTCAACAATTTCATTCAAATGACATCTCCTCTGAAACCTCTGGGCCAAATTTGATGAAACTTGCCTGATATGTTCCTTGCATGAAGCTCTACCAAAGTTGTTCAAGGAATTCAATTCCATGAAGAACTCTGGTTGCTATGGCAACTTAAAGGAAAAACTTTGAAAATCTTCTTGTCTAAAACCACAAGGCCCTTAGCCTTAAGATTTGGTATGTAACAATGTTGTGTGGACCTCTACCAAATTTGTTCAAATTAAGTCCCTGTGGTCAAATTTGGCCCCTACCCGGGGGTCAATGGATTTTACATAGGCTTATATAGTAAAACTTTAAAAATCTTCTTGTCTGAAACCACAAGGCCCCGAGATCTAAGATTTGGTATATAGCATTGTCTTGTGGACCTCTACATAGTTTGTTCAAATTATGCCCCTTGGGTCAAATTTGGCCCTGCCCCGGGGGTCAGCTTATTTAACATAGAGAAAACTTTGAAAATCTTCTTGTTTGTTTAAAATATGAGATCTTTGAATATCTTCAGTTAGAAAATGTAATGTTGCATCTGATGTTTGCTTAACGTTAGACCCTCAGGCAAAGTACTCAGGTGAGCGATCCAGGGCCATCATGGCCCTCTTGTTTAATTTGTGGGAATTAGTTCTGAAGTATTAAATAGAAGTAATTCCAGGTAGGCAAATTAAGTCAAATTAATTGAAAACTATTCAAGGCCAGTGAAAAAACATACCAGAACATTTCATTTCAACACAAATACCTGAATATTTCGTTTCAGCACAAATACCTGAATATTTCATTGCAGCACAAATGCCTTACTTTTTCATTGCAACACAAACACCTGGATATTTCATTGCAACACAAATATTGATTAAATCTTTGCAACACAAATATCTGAATATTTCATAACAACATCAACACCTGATTATTTCATTGCAACACAAGCACCAATACCTGAAAAGATCCAAATTGAAGAATTGGAACATGTGTTTTGGATTTCATTAGTTTAAATATGAGAGCTTTTCAATTTTGTCGCAAAATTTGTATGAAAGTTACTTCGCATAATACTGTTCTCTTTAACTTTCCAGACGTGGCCAACAACTATTCTGGTAGTATCTCACGATCGTTCATTCTTGAATGCAGTGTGTACAGATATTGTGTTTTTACATGATAAGAAATTGGACACTTATAAAGGAAACTATGATCAGTTTGATAAAACAAAGGATGAAAGATTAAAAAATCAGAAGAAAGAATATGAAGCACAGAAACAGTATAGAGACCATATACAGGTATGTTTAACCTTTGACCCACTGGAACGGACAGTGATTAGCCTTTGCCACCAGTATAGAGCCAGTCCAGCCTGCACATCCGTGAAGTCTGACCAGCCTCTATACTGTTGGTAGCTCAGTTTTTGTATTTTGATATTGAAATCGCTTCAACTTTCAGTGGACAGTTCTAAATTCATAGCTGGGCAAATCCATTACAAAAATTCAGCAGGTTAAGGGTTAACCTTTATCTTTCTAACCTTATCTTTATCTTATTGTGTTTGCCTTTGTGACCAGTACAGACCATGATCAGCCTGCACATCCATGCAGTCTGATCATGGACTACACTGTTCACTATTCAAACAGTATTTTTGCAACTGATACCCCTATGAATGATAAATGGTACTGCCCAAATTGAATGATGGACAAGTCCATTGTAGAAATTTAGCAGGCTAAGGGTTTAATTCATAAAAGAGAATGAATTTAGATTTAATACCCCACCCAAGGTTGTTTATCACTGTGGTCTTTATTCAAAGGTGGTCTTTTGGTCAGGTTTGATACAAAATGTTACCACATTATACCTTCTGTCATCATTTCGGCATAGACATAAGTCACTTAGTAATTGATACTACAAAGTTATCTTTCCTTAGACATTTTCACATATTCCAGCCTGTATTAATCAGCACTTCGGAGATGGCATGGATCATATTCAGAATCTCCAGATTTTCTTGTTATTTAACAAATTCATTGCTGGAATCTTTTTGTTTGAACACTATTGTAAATTCAGTTGAATACATCAAAGTAATCAGCTTTGATGAAATACATGATATTATTACAGGTACATGTTATGAAGACAGACTGAAAGTTATTGCTGTTTTTATTTATTCGTTGCTTTATTTTCTTTTTTAAATGAATTAGCTGTTTTAGTTCTTTCTAGTGTTTTGTACTTTTCAGGAGAGCAAAACCCAAAATTTATAGATTATATGTCAACATTTCTTCATCCCCCCCCCCTGTCCCATCCCCGTCCAAAAATTGTTACAAATAAGCAGTTTTACAGTGTAACTTTTGTAACTTTATCATGGTTGTTGCTTTTGTTCTAAGCTGTTTCTGTTTGTTTTCAGGTGTTTATAGATAGGTTTAGATATAATGCTAACAGAGCTTCACAAGTACAGAGTAAAATAAAACTTTTAGAAAAATTGTAAGTATCTTGTTTTGAATCAAGTATTTTCTGGCACTTGTACACATCTGTCTTGTCATACTAGTTTATACTTACACAATGAAGCAAGACTTTCAGGTCATGGTGACCTTAAGCCTCTCCCTGTGTGTCAGAGCAGGTGCATGCTGTGTTAATTTCCAAGTATGTTTGTTAAGAAAAGCAATCACTTTACTTCTTCTAAAAAATAAAAGAGGATTTCATGTTTTCAAGCACTTACAATATTTGGTCATTACATGAATTTATTGACTATAAGACTATCAAACAGAAAAAATAAACTTGTTACATATTTAATGCATGATTAAGTTTTGGTTTGAAATATTAACAGATTATCATGTCAGCTATACTGGAAGTTATATTTCCATTTTTCCATAAATGTTACATGTAATTTATGTGGATTCTGAACATTCACTATTTTTCAGCATTTACCATTGCTGTTATGCATCTTAGACATAATCATTAACTTAAATTGTAATAATCAGCCTATTTTTAGGTACCTTCTATACCATGGGTTTTCACTATTATATGTAATTTCTGCTAAGTCAACATTAATTATTTTCCAGACCTCCATTAGAACCACCTGGTAAAGACAGGTGAAGTCACAATGAGGTGAGATATGAAATTTAACCATTTCTTTGTTCTCTTATATATTATTTTGATTGCTGTAAGAAGCCATTATAATAGTGTTGTTGCCTATATAGTGGAGGAGTAGGGAATCAGACTCATGACCCCTGGATTACTAGATATGTGCACTACCACAGGACCACTGATCTGCCCCTATGATCATTTGGTTGTTTTAATTTTATATGACTTCTCTGAAACTAGTGAGTCGACTTCAGTCAAATTTTATCGGTAGTATTTCTTTACTATCTGCTATACTAAAGTCTTTAAGATAAACTATACTTTTAATGCTTTTTTTTGTTTACAGGTTCCCAGAATGTGAAAAATTGTCATCAAATATTTTACAACTTGATGAAGTTCAAGTTTTACTACTCTAAAGATAGAATTATCTTTGATGGAGTGGATTGTAATGCAAACATGTCCTCCAGAATATGTATTGTAAGTACTGGAATTGCCTCCCTTTAAGATGTGTATGTAAAAGTTGTTTCCCCTGTGTTCTATTTTGTTTATTTAAATATTTGATCTTTTTCTATTAGACATAAATATTATCTCTTATGCTAAATTTGTCAGAATTGATCATGTTTAAATCAAATTCATTAGTTTAACAACTTTTATATGCCTTGGAAATAGGTGTTGTAGAGGTGCTTCGTAATTGCTAAGTAATAGAACAGTGCCTGTCAGTCTAACAAATGCCCTCCACCCCTCCTTAATTATGACAAATTAGACTGGTGTTTTATGAACAATGTGATCTTTTATTTGTAAGTTTCAGTTACCTCCCATTGACAGAGGTTCTTCAGTTCTAGCTAAGGTTAACTAAACAAAATATAATTGAATTAACAATGAAAAGAGACTCCATATTTTTTATTAGTGGTAGAGTGGTTAAAGTTACTAAATTAACTCAATCACTCACTTATTGATGGTTTTAGATTCGAGCCTCACTACCAACCATTTCCATTTCCATTGTGAGAATAATGGCAGTTTCTTATAGAGAACAGGAGGCTAGCAAAGATGGTTAGGTAACTCCCTGCCTGACATGACTTTGAGTGTTAGAGGGCATTAAGTTCAAGTAGACATATTAAACTAAACCAGTTGTACTGAAATCTCATAGTATGCTGTTTACCTTTTTAAGAAAATCTTATTTTATTATAGGTGGGAGAAAATGGTGCTGGTAAAACAACTTTACTTAAGATTTTACTTGGCGAGTTATCACCAACAAAGGGTATACGACATGTACACAGAAGTTTACGTATTGGGTACTTTAGTCAGCACCACGTAGATCAACTGGAAATGGATCTGTCTTCAGTAGAACTGTTACAGCAAAGATTCCCTGGTAGGTGGCCATTTTTCCTGTTCTTTTTCGTAAGAAATTACCATGTTTTTCCTGTTAACAAGTCATTCTTTGAAATACTCTTTGATAGCTCAGCTGTTTTGCTTTTCTTTATGTATTTATATTTATATATATATATATATATATATATATATATATATATATATATATAGAGAGAGAGAGAGAGAGAGAGAGAGAGAGAGAGAGAGAGAGAGAGAGAAACTTATCTCAGTCTTTTTTCCTTTAATTTTTTTTTTTTTTTTTTTTTTTTTTTTTTTGTTACAAGTGTTACATTAATATTGATTTTTTGTGAATTTGGAAATAATAGCTGGTACTAATAGCCCATTTGACCTACAAACCTGAAAGTGGCAAGTGATTTGGTAGTGTGGGGAATAGTTTCAGATACAGAAATCTCTCGATATATGCTCTGTTCAGATTCATACATTGAACATCAGTTTATGGTCACATTTAAAAGATTTTATGTTAACTTATGTTTGTGGTTGATTTGGCTTATCACAGTCCTTGTTAACTAGATAAGAGTGCATTTATTTCATCACAACTGAAACTGAGAAAAAGAAAAGAAAAATGTTTTCCGTTGTTTTCAAAATATGTCTCATCTAGCCCACGTATAAAAGTGAGTGAAAAACATTCAGACATTTCATTTTGTTTCAATAAATGGTTGATACACTGTAGGTGAAAGTCTATGTTCAAATGGTGTATTTGCTTGTAGGCAAGACTGTGGAGCAGTACCGAGGTGCGCTGGGACAGTATGGTGTGAGTGGAGAACTTGCCACAAGACCTGTATCTAGTCTTTCTGGTGGTCAGAAAAGCCGAGTTGCATTTGCTGTCATGAGTATGACCAAGTAAGTGAAGATTACGATATTTTGTTATACAGTTCAACACAATCGAAAAAATTGTAATAGAATGAAAAAACATACTAGGAAATTACTCTTAAGTCCTTCCTGTATGTGTTACTGTGAACAAAAGATTCTATACATTGAAAAATGCCGTGGTACCAAAAATGATCAGGTCTGTCCCATAATGCAAGAATCTAATGTTATGTCTCATTATATATCTTAACTAATTACAATGATAGAAAAAAGTGATGAATATTGTTGTGGATATAATTTTATAATTCAATTTTAATACACTAAGCTTTGTTTTCAAGGGTCTTTTTGTTACAGCCTTGTACCATTAAGAATTATTTGAAAAACCTTTTTTATTAACCATTACTCCTTGCACACACCATCATTTGTAATAATTGATCTTACATGTTCACTTTCTGTTGTGGATATTTTGTTCTGTAGTTTGACCATACCTTTCTGGATATAAATGGTATGAATTTATCAGATAGTCTTTATTTGTGTATATTTTTTATAGCCCAAACTTCTTCATTCTTGATGAACCTACGAATCATTTAGACATGGAAACTATAGAAGCTCTTGGGGAAGCTTTGAAAAAATTTGCTGTAAGTATGTTCTTGCTGTTGTGTCACACATTTTGTTGACTCTGCCTTTACATGGTGGGAAAAATTGCTTGTATACAGATTTGTGACTGACAGAAAAAAGGAGGTACTTGTATAATCATAAAATTGCTTGAAAGGGCAATATGAGAAATACAGCTTTGTGATCAACCAAAAAGAGAGGTACATTTACAATGACAAAATTCCTTGAAAGGGCAATATGACAAAAAAGAGGTACTTGTATAATGACAAAATTTCTTGAAAGGGCAATATGACAAAAGAAGAGGTACTTGTATAATGACAAAATTTCTTGAAAGGGCAATATGACAAAAAAAGAGGTACATGTATAATGATAAAATTGCTTGAAAGGGCAGTATGAGAAATATTTTCACCAAGGTCACTGATGAAATAACAAAATAGCTTGTTAGCTATTGGTTAAACTTCATTGGTAGCTTTGTCTTTAGTAGCAAAATGTAGTTGAATAGTAAGTAAGTTTCATGAGTTACGAGGGAACTGGCAAAAGAGTACATTAATTTCAGTGAGAATGGAAACCAGGGTAAAATTTCGATTTTATTATATTTAACCTTTTTCTATGGACAAAGAAGGCTGCAAATGTTTAATCAGAAACTTTTTATGAAACAGGGACAGTTATTTTTTCTCTGTTTTTGTTAGCATCATACCATTAGCCAAAAGTGCAGTTAGGAAAAATCCATATAAATTGTAGAGATAGAAGCCTTATGTTGAGAACTCAGTGCAGTGTATTTTGACCAGATGAAATAACAGTGATGAAAAAGTCTTCCTCAAAACCCTTGTCAGTTATCAGCATTTATACATATGCATGAACTGATTACTTGAAGTATTTAAATGTTTTACAGGGAGGAGTGATACTGGTATCTCACGACGAGCGCCTCATACAGGTGGTATGCCAAGAACTGTGGGTCGTTAAAGACAAGAAGGTGATATCGCTAGAGGGCGGGTTCCTGCAATACAAACAAATTGTCGAGGAGGAGTTGAAAGCACAAGGATGTTGATGAACGCTTGAATGTTAGGAAATTAATGGATTTTAACAACTTTTACAAACCATGTGACCAGTGAGGAGAGCTTAAAAATTGGCAGGCCGCACTTCGACTAAGATCTTTTGTTGAAAAATTATCAAGCCATCTGCATTCTATGAGAGGCAGAATTTATTACACAATATATCATGGTTTACAGAAATTTGTTGGTATTTAAACAGTTTTTTTTAGAAGTACATGTGTGTAGAGTGTACTTATAAAATTTCAGAGATAAATTTATTTATACCACAGTCAGTGTTCAAGATTGATGGGTATGAAACTGACCTATTACCCATTATTTTTTTGCGTCTGTTGCACAAAAGAACCACCTTCAACACTTTGAATCTAGATAAATCATGGATGTTTTGTTCTCATATTTTGAGAATAAGCTAAAATAGATTTAATAATAACAGTAATTCAGTTACATATAGGTAGATTTTATTTCATTGAAGTGTCGTAGTATGCTTTTAGGCATATAACAAATTAAATATCTGAAGTATTGAAAATATTTCCTAATGTGTTCTAAATCATTTGAAAGGGACTTAAAGACCCTCTCTGTCTCAAAATACATCACTGTTGAATAACTCGCAAGATAACATGTCTGTTAAGAGGTGACTTGGTAAAGAGACTGGTATTTTGATTCCTGCATTTGCTTTTTACAGAACAGTTTATATTTTATCAAAGACCTGTGTTCAGAGATAAACATTTTTGTCTTTCCAGGAATGGTCTTAAAACATTTTGATAAGTTTGACTATATTCTTTGTCCACATCATGTAAAATACAGTGGTATGTTGGAAACTAAAAACCTAAAGAATTTTCTAGATAGTTTCATTTGTTCCTAGGGCGAATTATATGAACAGTAATTGTTTCTTTTACAACTCAATCATGATAGACACTAATTTTGGACTCTCTGTTTACTATTTATATAAAAGGAATCGAGGACCTTAACTTAAAATTTTATATTGCTTGTAACAGTTATAACTTATGCTGTGGTTTATGATGAAGCTGTGATGATTAAATTTTTTTGAGAGCAGAAATGTGTTCATTTTATATTTTCATATTTAAAATGTTGAATAAGAAATTATGAGAAGCTCCTTATCTTGTTATGCTCCCCCACTCAACCCCTCTTCGAAGAATTGGGAAGATACTGCTTTGCACATGTCGGGCGTTCTCTCTCAGTCCATAGACCAGACCTTGTCCAATTAATAAATCAAGTCCAATAGGCCCGCAGCCTTCAAATGTCATGGGGTGGTTACTGTTATTGAATAAAAGATCCTCTTTTTTTTTTGCAATCAGTTGGTTAAAGGTCAAGGTCACTGTCACCTTGAATTGAAAACCATGTCCGCTCAGTAACGCCAGTACCATTTGGCCAACAGCCTTCAAACTCCATAGGGTGGTTGCTCTTACAAAGTGGGAGACCCCTATTGTTTTTTGGGTCAATAGGTGAAAGTTCAAGGTCACTGTCACATTGAATTTGTAAACCATGCAAGCTCAGCAACTTGAGTACCATTTGACTTGCAGCCTTCAAACTTCATAGAATATTTGTCCTTATTGAGTAGAAGATCCCTATTGTTATTGGGGTCAGTAGGTCATGGTCACGATCACCTTCAAACAATAACTAGAAAATGCTTTGGCCTACAGTCCTCAGCTTTGGTTTGGAGATTGGTCATGAGTGGTGGATGACCCCCTACTGATTTTGAGGTAAATAAGTCAAAGGGACCTTGACCACAAAAAGTTTATCTGATCAGTAACTAAAGAATGCTTTGGCCTACAGTCCTCCCATTAGGTGGGAAGGTTGGTTATGACTGGTAGATGACCACTTTTGATTTTGAGGTCAAAGGTCATGGTCACTGACCTTGACCACAAAAAACTTGTCCAGTCAAAAATTTAGAGAATGCTTTAGTATACTGACATTAGATTTGGTTGGGAGCTTGGTCATGACCAGTAGATAACTCCTATTGATTTTGAGATCAGTAGGTGATAGGTCAAGGTCACGGTGAATTTCACCACAAAAGCTGGTCTACAGTCTTCAGATTTGGTAGTGTGGTTGGTCATGACCTGAAGATGATCCATATTGATTTTGAGGTTAAAGGTCAAGGACATGTTTAGAAGTCCATGTAACATGACAAATTGGTTGCCACTAAGGGTCATACATGTTTCACAAACATCTCTTGTTTGTAATTCACTCAAAAGATGCTAAGTATGATCACTTGAAAGAAGAGCCAATAACATATATTACTGGTACCCATCATTTAAGAGAAAAGCCATTAACATTCATTTCTGGTACCCTTTGTTTGAAGGAAAACCCAATTGCATTCTTTACTGGTCCCCACCATTTGAGGAAGAGTCGCCAACATTCATTACTGGTACCCTTTATTTGAGGGAAAGCCCAATGGCATTCTTTGCACGTTCCCATTATTTGAGAGAAGACCCAACCATTACTGGTACCCTTTGTTTAAAGGAAATCTCGATGACATTCTTTACTGGTTCCCATCATTTGAGGAAGAGTCGACAACATTTATTACTGGTACTGATTTAAATCTGGGCGAGTGATACGAGGCTCTATTAGTACGGAACCATAACGCAGGGAGGGCATCTAGACAGGATGAAAATAGTTTCTAAAAACCTCTGACAGAGATGTTGTATGGAGAGAAAGCAGAAGCCAAAGGGAGGAAGCAGTGTTTTTCACATGACATTGCCAGATATAAGACATTAAAACAGAAGTTGCAGAAAACACAGAACATAGGTTATTGGACCTAAGTATTTACAGCTTATTGTCACACTTGAGGATAACGTACACAGAAATATAAACCCATTCGATAAATGCAAACTTCGAGTGTTCCCTCGGAATAAGCAGTAAAGTTTTGGTTTCATGTCTGTACTGAAGATTTATTCGGTAATTTCTGAGTTCCAAACTTATTAAGGAATACGTAGCTAGTATATTTAAAACTGTTCTTTTTTTCAAAACTGAAATGAGAGGGTAACAATGTGTACATACAGGGACATGTGTAATACCTGTAATTATTTGTATTTCTTTAATAACTGTATAACAGGCTAATAAGAACAAAGTGAGAAGTGTCGTTAAGATCACATACGCTGCATTTCTTTTTATTTTTGTACTGACGCTATTGCTGAGACTTTCGCTATTTCTGATTACCATTCAAACGTTGAAATGTTTGGTTTTTTTTTTTTTTTTTTTTTCTTTGTGTGTGTTTTTTTTTTACATTCTTCTTGATCAGACAAACATGTCAATTATGCTTAATTGTTACTTAGATCAGGAGAGTTAAATTGAAGTTTTCTTAAATTTCTTGATCGATTGTATGATGAATCTAAAATCATACGACCACCTCAATATATTCTTTTTCCCTAAATGACATTTGTATCCCCACCGCTGATTTTCTCGGACGAACTCCGATTTGTTTCCCCCATAGTGTTTATTTTAATTTATACAAGTTGACTGAGAATACAAACAACAACAAAATACTTCATAATAATACTACAATGCACAACAACTGATAAATACAATACATCAAACAGAACGAAGGCAAGCTAGTAATGTAATGTTCAACAGTACAGGGAAGTTAAAAAACTAACCCCACCTATCTCGTCGCATTCATTTTACATTAAATCACAGAATATGAATAGTTTTGATAAATTTAATCAAGACATCTAATTTATTAATTCCTATCAGTGAATTATGCCTCGGACAGTATCGTTTTAAAGTTTGTTCAGAATCTAATTTTAAACAACTGTTGTATTACTAAAGCAACGAATATGTCGCTGGAAGATCACTCAGTGTTTTTGGCTTTTCTGATAGTTGGCGCGATTTGAAATTGCACCTATATGTACACAGAATACTTGCAGTCTATTCTTAAAATATTGTGTAAGTTCACACTCTTTTTTCTCTTTTGGTTTACAAAAATGTTTTGTAAAAGTGTCAACTGCATGGTCGAAAAAAAAACCCCAGAAAAAAACAGAAAGTTAACATGCTATGTTTTAGAAATATGTTTAAACCAAGAGCACCACTATTTTTTATGGTGTTTTGAACCTATCAGGAAAAATAAAAAACTTGAAATTGTGATTGTGTTTTTTTTTCTACCTCTGGAAAAAATACATTAGGTGGGTTTAGTAAACCAATAAATATAAAATTAGTGGCCTAACTAATATTTAACTGTTTTGCTTCATAAGACGAACGTTTCAGACAAATGTCTAAAATTTCAAGTTTTAATGTTGCCGATCGGAGATCAAGATTATATCTCAGATTTATGGAGGCTGAATAAAGACATGTCTGTGACGACACACTTAAAGATTTTTTCCCCATAAAAATTCTTTCTTTTCTTCATGTTCTTTTTCCTTTTTTATCTGTAATTTGTATCAGACTTTGTTATGAATATTATATATGTGTTTACTGCGCATAAAACTGACAAATTACTTGCATTTAGCGCAAAAGCCTCGCTCAAGACGGGCCGTGCTAACATTAAGTAATTTATTGTAAGACAGGCATTTTAATCAAAATTAATAGGAGATATCATTTGAAATAGTGCAACATATGTTTGTACTTCGAATAACGACTCGAGTAGAGATGGAACTACACGGCCAACAAGGCAAGGAAGGACAACATCCTAATCGTAATAAATACTGTAATTTTGTCTGTTATTCTGTATATCAACTCTATATATTCCATACTTCTCTAAGCTGTTTAGGTCTAGATATTGACCATACACATGTATATAATTGTCATACTTTCGATACACAATGTTTTACAGAAAACTTCAACACCAACGCCCATCCCGCTTACCCGATATTAACAAGTGCTTCCTACCCACAACTCTGTACACGGAAACGTGACTAAAACAGGACTTTGCTGCCACAATTTCGATACTAAAATGCAAAAAGCGATGTTATAAAATGCAAAAAGTAATGTTATATTCAAGAACGAAATAGTATGTACATCGCACACTATGGGAGATGATCTAACTTCAGAATTCTTCTAGAATTATGATTTTACTGAAATCCAGTGTCCTCATGTCTGGTGTTTTCAGAACGCTTTACTGTTTTATCACGACGCTTCTTTCTCCTTTTACTTGGTCCATGTTTTATCTGAAGTATATCAAATTAGAAAAAGATAAAATGAAATATCTGTTAATATAGCTAGCTGGCTTATTGTAGAACGGCTTTGCGGGTCTCGACAGCCCAGTAGTTCTGATCCGGTTCGATGGAAGGTGGGTTAGAACCCCATCCAGAGCACTGTCTATAACAATTGCTAAAACCCACTTGATCTACTAACACACATACGAAGTGACAGATTTGTGCAAAGTAATAAACAATAAAAAAAATCCTTTAGTTTACTTAATGTAAATTCAAGTGTCCTCAAAATGTAGGTTTACGATTTTTTTACGAAAGAAGCATGTGTCTTTAATTCAGACCAAAAAAAACTGATTATATTTTAAAAAAGTGTACACTTTTTTCTAAAAAGAAATGAAATTTTCTAACACAGACTTTATTCAGTATTTCCATTTCCGGGTCTAGCAGGTCCGTGATGCTTCTGTTCAAAGCCAGCATGGAAAATTTACTGGGAACCATCCGGATTTCTGGAAGCCTTAACTTTTGCTCTTTTTCGTCTTGTGATTTGTTGTCCGGCGACGCACTGTAGGAGGAACCAGCCAGACGCGGTAAAAATATTTCCTTGGCTTCCGGTAGGTCTGTTCTGTAAATCTGCACATTTTCCTGGCTTTGTTTAATTTTTGGCTTTTCGTCATACGCTTGCTGAGTTTCATTCTTTGTACACTCTCCATTACTGTTGGAAAAGTCACCTGAAAAGACACAGAATTATGGAATGCAATCCTACTCATACATTTCTCTTAAAGACATAATTTTAACTTATACGAAAACTACAGTAAGCAGGAGGATATACAGTGAAGAAAAAGTATCCAGATAAACGTGTATCTCGTCCAAATGTAAGAGTTATGCCATCCGCCACCGAATGGTAGAACGCCTATAGCAGCTTGATTAAATTTTGATAGAAAAAATTTTAAAAGGAAGGCATTGGTCTCATACATGGACTACACTTTTTTTTGCGTTATAAAAATTCAACAAATTTCCCTTTCCGATTCTTTAGTTATGATGGATATGTTAAGCTGTATTCCAATAATGGGGGGGGAAGACAAGCGAGATACCCTTATATGTAGACAATATAACAAGCAATAGTCGCGTTTTCGTGTTATCGTCTCGCGTCTTTCCAAACAAAAATGCAAAAGATACTCCGTCACGTTTTCACCTGGCGAGACGAAAATGCAAAAACCATGGAAATATGAAGGCGAAAACGCGACATATATCTGTCGCGCTGGCATGAAAATAAATATTACATGGCGCCCTGATTCGCCCCGCCAGGCAGAGTCAAAAACACGTTTTTCCCATCCCCTGCAGATGTCATGTATCAAAAATAATAGAAAAGGGACAAGGGCCATGTGACAACCTTGCAAGCGTTGGTATTACATTCAACATTGTTTTATATACAAGGATCAACTGATATAAACTTAATATAAGTACAATCAAGCGGCAGATGTGAAAAAGACAAATTTTGCTTGACAGAATTATAATTACATATTTTTTTCGGCTTGCTGCAAAACAAGTTAAGAGTAAAACCGGATATAGCATTGCTTTAAGTTCGATCTCTGACTAATATACCCACGCAACACCTGACCGGCGAGAAACTACAGATGTTGAATTTTCAATCTCTGTATCCTCTGAAAGAAAGTGGTGTGTTTGGGCCCGACATGACACTGTGCGAGGAATTGGTAGTTTCTGACGGGTTGGTGTTTAGAATTGGAATTTAGCAGTAAAAATCTCGTAATTTCTAAACAGGAGGGTTATATACAGATATCTATGACACTTTTCAGCTTTCGTAATATCGATCGAGGAGGACGAACAAAAAGAAAATAAGTTGCTAAAATTATACCTTTATTTTGTTTGGATCTATGTTGAACAAGTTCGTCCTGTATCTTTAGATTACCAAGGTCTGTCGCTACAGCACTGCCATCAAATTCAGTTAAAATAACTCGGTCATCCAACTCCATATGGTCGCTGTTGAAAATCAAAACCGGCGATTTATTAACTCGAAAGAGACTAACCTTACATATGCATGGGTGTATGACACACACCCATCTTTTAAAACTTACAATTACAAGAAAATAAAACGGTTTCCAAAGTGACTATTCCGTATTTACCGGCGTTGTTCACATTTCTTAAATCACGTGCATAATATTTAATTTATGAACCATTCAACTGACATGTCTAACGCGTGCCCTCACAAAAATCCTTAATGCGTCTGCACATAGTTTTTTTATGATTTATTCCTCTGGACCAATAAAACGCTTATCTACTCTATGAACATTTAATAAAGTGATATCTAAATTACAAAAGTCAATAAAGGGATGCTTAATCTTGTGAAGGATCATCTAAAAATGTTTGAACAAGCTTTCAAAATAGCACACATCACCTCTTTCAAATCGATAAATATAAACCAGTATTTAAACTTGCAACGATAATTTCTAATCGTAGCCCATTCTTTTCAATATACAATTGGCATTTCACAGTTTCGCCTGTCACTAAATAATAAATAATTGAAATTGAAAATTATGCATTTTGTACAATGCATGAACAATAATATTGTATTATGTTTTACGCGCCTGTATAGTTACAATTCACCTTTATAATGCTAGCATTATTTTTATCCGTATTCTTGCTTCATGTTCTCCTTAAGAAAAAAGTTATATTCAATAAATGTCAGTTAAAAAAAAAGTTGTTTAGCACAGATCGAGGGTTCGTGCAAATGTATTGTATCTCCATTTCACTTTAAATGTATTTAGAGCAGTTTTGCACTGAATCTTTCTTGTGTTCAAACATTCTATTTAGAATTAGTATGCGGGCACAACGCATAGACAGGTTGAGATTCCGTTTATGCGGTGATTTGCAATGAAACCGTTTATGCGGCGCAACTGTGCCTTTTTGCTGCATACATGGATTGCTCTAAAATTCCCCAAGGGACGTACAAAACGGTTTATACAACTGGGGAGATGTTTGGCATATGTATCTGCACTTTAATTCTGGTTACTTAGCTCGAAATGGGCAACTGTCTTAAAAGGACCATAGGTTTCGCCTCGACGATTATCAGATTAGGCAGATCCATAACCTTAATTCCATTGACCACACCATCGAGTATTAATTTTTACTATTGCTTAGAATTACTATGTAAATGAGTAAGTTTATTATTTGTGAATAGTATTATTTACTATTCAATCCACTACAGAAAAAAATAAAGTTTACTGAAAGGAGTAATATAACTCTGTTGATATTTAACCTCTTTGTTAGATCAAAGAAGGTCATGGTGACACACGTATGAGGATGTATACCAGCCCCCCCCCCCCCCCCCCCCCCCATTTCGACATTAGAACCATTTTAAATGATACACTCTCCTCCAATCCCCACTAATGCAGTATGTCTTTCGAGTAAAATGTAACCAGCCCTCAGCCTTGTATACAAACACGATCACACTGGAAGACATCTTTTTTCATCTATTGGTCGAGCAACTGTCGGTCGCTTCGGTCGGTACTGTATTTCTGTCGCATAATGCACTAGTCAATGTAAACCCCTGTCCCAATCCCGGATGGTCCCAGTGAAAAGAACAGTGTTCATCATTCTAATGTCCCCGTGGTGTCAGTATCGGGTGTTTTTTTCTTGTTCAGAACAATCGGGAATATAGCCTGAAACAGAGCGGATGCAATGAGCAGAGTTTTTACCTTTTGTATGTCTCCGAGGTACCGAGACTTTATCCGGGTGGAAAAGTCAAAGTCCCATTTTTCCCCCGGGGAAGGGGTTCGTGGTTTACTTTGATTAGTACACAACCAAACGGTCTATTTATTTATATCAACTGAACAGGTGACCTGGCGGCGAACGCACGTTGCGACGATCGGAGTCCAAGGATCAGTTGTTACAGTTAGGCATCGAAGGGCTGGAAAAAAACGAACGGCACCTGCACTGACACAGACAAATCATGTGCTTTACGGTCCAAGACCGATTTCAATTTTTTGTTGAATATTCTGGCGATGGCATTTGACTTTAAAAGTAGAACCTACACTTCAATGACATAATCCGAACGGTGCCGACCAGGAGGATCGGTTCGGTAATTCGTGAACATGTCATCGAACTGCAACGGTATACATCGGGAGAAATGCAGAAGCACTTAAACATAAATTCGAATCAATACATCTTCCTATTGTAGTAGCCTATACGGTCATATATGTTATCACTTCTTCCTTTTATGCAGCGACAGGTGCCTTTTTGCCGCATAAATAGAATCCTTTTATGCGTTACAAATCGTCACACAAACGGAATCTCAACTCGTCTATGCGTTGTGCCCTCTATGCGGTGTAACAGACATATACTTAACATTCATAAATGAAAAGTCGAACAGAGAACCCATGGTTTTACGCACACATACACACCATTATTTATATTTTTCGTCAAGTTTAACCAATTCCTTCGAGAGCTACACGGGAACTTGCGTTCAGAACAATCTGCTAACGGGCATACAGACGGACGAACACCAAGAAGCAGAGCATGGTCCTTCCATCCTGAGTTTATGTTACTATTTTCTTACTTTCCTGCCTAACGGGCCAGTGTATGTCGCTCTCAAGCATTTTCGTATGAAGAATAACTCGATATCTGGACAGAATCAGTGTCCACCGCGATGTTCATTACGTAACATCTGTGCTCCTAAAGTTAGTAAAAAAAGTACTGCAAGGCCAGGTATTATGTCAAATAGCTCAGAAAGTGGAAAAAGGCATATAATACTTCAAAGAAATATTTTTCCGTACTCTACCAACAGCTTTAAAGTCAGGTTTACATCCGACGCCCCTTGAACCCCTATGCGCACTTGAATACGTTAAAGAACATATAAATGGTGAAGAGCGAACATTGAAGACATTGTTTGACACCTGAGCTCGAGCCAGTCCTCAAAACTTACATTACTTTAATTCCAACAAACCCTCGCTTTCTGATAATTTGAACTACGTTGATATATTTGAACAAGAAGGCCATAATGGCCCTAAATCGCTCACCTGAGTCTCATTACTCATGTTACAAGTATTCTTATATTGCATGCATATATAATCAAGGTGAGAGCTTCTTTTTTTGTCAGTGAGTATAGAATACGGACATTTCCCCCTTCATGACTGTTTAAATGTCTCAAATTTATACAAAACTGTTATAATGTATGTATACAATTTTCTGTCAGGTCTTCCGTTCTTTTGAAATCAGTACTAATGTAAAATGGTTAGACAGTTTCGTCTACTATGCAGTTATGTTAATCATTTGCATGTTGATCACTTTTAATTTTTTCTATTCCATGTTTTGCAAATTCTTATATTTTTACGATGAAATAAAAGTATTCATGACATTTTATCTTCTGTGTTGAAACCTCAGTTAACACACATATTGTTAACTAGATTGTCAAGTATATTTTAGACATAAAACCATAGAAACAAAGCCAGAATCAATCACTGAGGTCTGACAAATTATGAAAGATAGAATTTTCAGACTTTTCTCATCTTTTCCTTCAAAAAAAAAACGAAATCACAGTTTTCTCTGACCAAGCCCCAATTTCTCGAAAATACTTGAATATAAACACAGTATATTTTTGTATTGATTTTGCTACTTTTGCCTGGTTCTAGGAAATTTCAATATTATGTATGTCAGAATCTAAATCACTGGATTTATACATTCTTTTCAAAAAAATCTAATCCATTTCTTAAGTAGATACTGTGGAATGGGATGAAATAAATTTGAAGTAACATGCTTTTATTGGCTTGGTTTGTTTGATTCCCGAGACTTGTAAATGAGAGGAAAGAAATAGACCTATGTGAAGGGAAACAATTTGCTTTGAAATAGTGAACCCAAATGGGTAAACACATGTACTTAGGTATTTTTATGAACTTAGGAATTGGTGTTCACAGAAAATAGGCCTCCATCCTCCCCAGAAATCATTGCCCATGGATACATATTGTGCTAAGGTAGAAGTAAGCCTGTTTGGTTGTTAGCTCTTTATTTTCCATGCTCTGTACTGCAGTGGACTTTGGTTGTTAGGACTACAAACCTTCCATTTTTCTCAGTTTTTATGTACAGTACATAAATCGGTAACTAGAAACTATTAGTTTCAAAATAAGTTACTAAATTCAACTCCTGAATTAAATCTGATTTTATAGTTTGTACGATAGTCACGCGTTAACGGCTAAATTTTGTGAATGGACTTGACCATCATACAATTTGAGCAGACCTGTTTAACTTTTGTAAGAAATTAGTTGAAAACTCACATGAAAATTAATAGTGCAGACCATGAGTAGACTGCTCATTTTAGACTGATTACTTTGGTCTACATTGGTCACAAAACCAAAAACTGGCATCAGTAGGGTCAAGGTTACAAGATGAATTCATCGATCCTATTCTGAAAAATGACATCTGCTTGGAGGCAATTTGACAAGATTTGTGAAACTCGACTAGGATGCTTAGTTTTGTTCAGAAAAAGATCTTTAGCATGATCAAAATGGTTCAGAAATAGATCTTTAGCATTATCAAAATGGTTTAAGCTCGGTATTTTGTGTTCAGTATCATATTCCGTGTCGCTTTTTATATTCCAGTGTATTAACATCATCTTCAACTATAAAGCTACAAAACTTCAGCTTTCAATATTATTTATGTTTGTATGCTTTCACATGCAACATTGTCCAGTTGATGGATGGATTGGAGTTAATTCACCAAGACAACGTGTATTTGTTTTTTCTGACGAGAGCCTGTTTGGGCAAGTGTGAGGTTTGTGCACCCTTGAACCTGCTTTAAACCACCTGTTGTAGATGTTTTACCTCAGACAGTTCCAAGGCGGTAACCTGCGGGTTCTCGTTTTCTTTGTGTTTTTTTAATTGATCAAAATAAAATTTATGCTCTCTTTCCCTTTTGACTGTATAGTGAGGCTGTGTTTTCTGTTCTTATGCCCCCGAAGGGAGGCATATAGTAATCACACTGTCTGTCCGTCCGTCCGGTAAAATCTTGTCCTCGCTTCATCTCCAAAACCGCTTGGAGGATTTCATTGAAACTTCATAGGAATGTTTATCACCAAGCCTAGTTGTGCATTTCGTCAGGAGATTCTGCTCGGATTATTTTTGGCAGAATTATGGGCACTTAGCCATTTTTACTATAACTTCTATATTAAAAATCTTCTCCACACTTCTTCTCCAAAACCGCTTTGGCGGATTTCATTGAAACTTCACAGGAATGTTTGTCAACAAGCCTTGTTGTGCATATCGCCAGGAGTTTCTGCTTGGATTATTTTTGGCAGAATTATGGACACTTAGTCATTTTTAATGTAACTTCTATATTAAAATCTTGCCCACGCTTCATCTCCAAAAGCATTGGAGGATTTCTTTGAAACTACACAGGAATGTATGACCCCAAACCTAGCTGTGTATTTCGTCAGGAGTTTCTGGTCGGATTATTTTTGGCAGTGTTATGGGCCCTTGGTCATTTTTTACTATAACTCCTACATTAAAACCTTGTCCAAGTTACAATTCCAAAACCGCCTGGGGATTTTTGTTTATATAAAACATCAGTAGGGGTTGGGAATAAAACAATATTGTTCGTATTCAAGGCCAAACTCACAGCTTTCAATTTCATTGAATAATTATGTCTTTAACCTTCATATAAGAATCTGAAGCAGAAAACCTTCAGTTCATGCTCTATTTTTGTCTGATGTCTTTTCCACAGGCATATTCAATTATATATTAACACCAGTTTTATTTCAAAGCTACATTTCCATGGGCATATGTCAATTTCCAGTGACAGCTCTTGTTTCTTTCCTGCTGTGCCTTTTTCAGGTTTTGTTTAGTCGAGATCAAGGAATTATGAAACAAGCTTCAGTTATGTAATCTTTTATTAAGGGCAGACACATCCTAGTAGTCAAATGTCAAGGCATGCATATTGAAAATGGCAGAATACACTATAAAACCTTAAAAGAGGATCTATAACCCTATTTTAAGATGTAGAGTCTAGCTCAGAAATTGTTTAGCAAACTGGTTGGATACCCAGGAACACTTGTTAGGTGGACTGACCCTGGGATATGACCACAGCTGTTGAAAACTGGCATTAAACCAAACCAAACCAACCTAACATAAAGCTCAATAGTCCAGTTGGCGTGCAGATTTGTTTCAATCACAAAAAAGCTGTGTCGAGGTCAAACGATGTTTTCTTTGTACCATTTTTCATAAAAATCTGTGTCGAGGTCAATTTATCATTGTACAATGTACCATTTTTCATAAACACTAAGTAGGTTGGAACGATTTTCAGATTTCATAGTCAGGCAGCCTTCAGAGTATAAATCAGGACATACTGACAAGTAAGGATATGAATAACAAGAAGCTGTGTAACTCATTGTTTTATTATCAAACTATAAAATATCTTAGTTAATAAAACATTATAACTAAGATTTTAGATTAAAGTGACTAGAAATACTAAGTCTAATCTCTTAGAATCACCTATCAAAGGATCTGACCATCTGACTGAAACATAATACCATGGTGACCCAAAAGTACTCGGTAAACTCTCGACAGTTTCGTGACTCTCCAAAAATATAAGCAATTATCTCCCTTTATTTGAAAAAAAGAAGTATTTTCAATACTGTTGATGATAAAAATAAATTTTAATTCCAATCATATGCTCAGATCCTTATAAGGAGAAGGTGGAAGTAAATAGCTTATTTGCTAATATAAGAACAAAATAGTTTAAACTATAAAGAATACAAACAAACATGTTAAAATGCTAATAAAACTAAGAAAAACATTAATCAGTTATTAGTCACTGTTGTTTGATAATGTTGCTGACCCATATAAAGCCTGAAAATAACTGGACTGGATTACAATGTACAATTATTATTACGCACTTCCATACAAATGCTTCTTAAGATAATTTGTTTTAGGTAATATCATAACTATAGTCTCTTCTTAAGATAATTTTTTTAGATAATATCAAAATTAGCAGAAGACAATTTGTTTCTAAATATTTCTTTGTTAATTCCGATACATGTGTTATGAGTGCTCATAATACTAGCTACAGTACCTTTGTTTGAACTTTTCATTACTTGAAATGGTGGCACAGAAAGAAATGGGCAACAGTCCCCGTGACATGAATGTACATTCTGATACCTGTGACACTTAGTTGAGAATACTGCTCTCTGACTTAGCAGCCTGTGCAAAGTTTATAGATAAAATTAAAAGATACTAGTATACTTGACAAAAAATAAAACAGCAAAGTACACAGTCATCTAAATCTATCTGAAAAGTCTAGCTGAAAATAATGATGAAAGCAAAAATATTTGCTACAGTATCTAGAGATAATGACTTAAAATGATAAAACACAATGTTTGAAGAATATATACAACTTAATGATGTTTTTCATCATAAACTGGTTCATCCTCTATTTCAACAAACTGAAATGAACAGAAAATACAACATCTGCAACCAACCTGGTTTGCTAACCTGAAAAATGTCACTCTGATCTTAAAATTTTCTGAATAAATTAAAGTGACCTCCACATCGTCTTTTTCGTGGAACTACAGTAATTTTTGACCTGATCTAATAAATTTAAGAATCTGAAAAGAACGACCTACAAGAAAATCATATCTACAGAGATATTCAAAAATTAGGTATCTTGAGTCTTCTGTAGAGATACAAAAATATTCCAAATTCATGCAATTTTAAGTCTTTTACTCAGATACAAAAAAAAATCCAATCTCAAGTCTTCTACACAGGTACAAAAATATTCCAAAATTAGGCATCTCAAGTCTTCTACACAGGTACAAAAATATTCCAAAATTAGGCATCTCGAGTCTTCTACACAGGTACAAAAATATTCCAAAATTAGGCATCTCAAGTCTTCTACACAGGTACAAAAATATTCCAAAATTAGGCATTTCAAGTCTTCTACACAGGTACAAAAATATTCCAAAATTAGGTATATCGAGCCTTCTGCACTGATACAAAAATATTCCAAAATTAGGTATCTTGAGTCTTCTACAGATACAAAAATTTTCCAAAATTAGGCATCTCAAGTCTTCTACACAGGTACAAAATATTCCAAAATTAGGTATATCGAGCCTTCTGCACTGACACAAAAATAATTCAAAATTAGGTATCTTGAGTCCTCTACAGATACAAAAATATTCCAAAATTAGGCATCTCATGTATTCTACACAGATACAAAAATTCCAAAATAAGGCATCTCAAGTATTCTACAAAGATACAAAAATATTCCAAAATTACCTTGGTAGGTATCTTGAGTCTTCTACAGATACAAAAAATATTCCAAAATTAGGTATCTTGAGTCTTCTACAGATACAAAAATATTCCAAAATTAGGCATCTCAAGTATTCTACACAGATGCAAAAATTCCAAAATAAGGCATCTCAAGTATTCTACACAGGTACAAAAATATTCCAAAATTAGGTATCTTGAGTCTTCTACAGATACAAAAATATTCCAAAATTAGGCATCTCGTGTATTCTACACAGATACAAAAATATATTCCAAAAGCAGTCATCTCAAGTCTTCTCTGTATACAAAAACTGAAATCAAAAACAAATCTTAACCTTGCAGCAGGGTAAATGTTATGAAATCCAAATGTTAAAACACCAGAAATAATCTATATTCTACTGCTATTATATGTTGTAAGCAGACAAAGAAATGTTACAAATTCTATTTGTTACAAGGTACAAATTGTACAATCACTGTTGTTTTTGCATTCCATATTCAGAGGTTAACTACTTACATTACAGTATGTTTGTTTTTTTGTGGTTGTTAGTATTACTTTTTTCATGTTATTTTCTTTCTCCTTCCGTAGTCTACATGACTGGGCAAATCAAATGACTAAGTTGTAATAATTATACAATTAATTAATTGACAACTTCATTAACATTCTTATACAATAAGAATATTTTCTTAAAAATAACCAATATTTTGTTTCACTACATTCTATATGTGTTTACATCAAGCCACTATATGTGTTTACATCAAGCCCCTATATGTGTTTACATCAAGCCACTATATGTGTTTACATCAAGCCACTATATGTGTTTACATCAAGCTGCCTTTTTTATTTTTATTTCTTACAAAAAAATAACATTGAATTATCACTGTTACTATTTCATCTTGAGAGCAAAAACAAGTTGTGTCTTCTTTTAAAGAAATTTCGTTCCATTTTCTCCCTTCATTTGAAAAGCTAATGGTCTTATCCATAAGTGTAACATATAGATAGCAAAAAGTATTGGTAACCTTACACTAAAATCAAATTAAGACAATTCTCTCACTAAAAGGTTGTATTCTCAGTGAAATTAATACATTTTGTAATGCAAGTAACCATATTATTTACATGAGCTCTAAGCTTAAGCTAAAGAATCAAATATTCCAGTTGATATTCCTAACATAAGATTCCGAGGTCTTTTTTCCGTCAATTTCTCTGAAATCTTAGGTATTTTATACCTGTAACTACTTCCATTTTTACAATACAAGCATTGTAAATAGCACTTTCAATATAGATTTCCTAGATGTGACTATTATAATGTACTGTGAAATCACAAATTATGCCAAATGGGAACTTCTTAAAAATATAATTGTCATTGACAAGGTTAAAGATAAGTTAAAACATAATTTTGTAAAAACATAAATCTAGGAAAAAGTCAAATAATCTAACTAGAATAAAACTTTAACAGACAAACATGTTTAATAAAACAAAAGGACTATACCATAACACATCTTATAAAAGTGATGCTACAATATCAATTAAGCACCTAAATGTACAAGTGTGCCTGGACAGATTGGCACAATAATTAACACTAAGCTTTGGAAAAACACCTTTGCGAGACAGTGTTACTTTTGTACATGTATATAGAGAAAACAATTATTTTAAATGTAACTTCTGTATGCTTGCATAACACATTTTAAACATAGCTTTATTTTGCTTTCTGCTACTACTCCAATCTGAACTAGTGCTATCACTGAATGTGACAAATACCCCCCACAATACTGCCTTGTCTGTGGCAAAAGGGAAAAATATCAAGTCAGAACTAAATGATTGGATACAAAAATGTCAGTTAAACTGACTGAAATTCTCTGAAAATTTTTGACTCAGTGAAAATTTGTCCTTAACACTGCTGCTGATAAAAAACAAGAGGGCCATGATGGCCCTGTATCGCTCACCTGAGTATGACTGCTTTTAACAAAGTTGCTATGGACCTGGTTAATTGACCCCAGATTACCCAAATTCGAACCTGACCTAGAAATTATTGAAACAATCTCTCTGACAGATTTCAAGGTTATTTGTACCCAAAATGTTACTTAACAAGGTTTTTCCATATTTGGGCTCTATGACCTAGTTTTTTAACCTAGATGTCCCATATTTGAACTTAGGCTAGTAATTACTGAAACAATCTCTCAGACAAATTTCCAGATATTTGGACTGAAAAAGTAGCCTCCAGAGTGTTAACAAAATTTTTCTATTTTTGGGCTCCGCAATCTAGTTTTTGAACCCAGATAACCCATATCCAAACCTGAGCTACAAATCATCACAAAAACCTTTCTGACAAATTTCTAGGACATTTGGACTGAAAATATAGCCTCTAAACTGTTAACAAGGTTTTTTCCATATTTGGGCTCTGTGACCTAGTTTTTTTACCCCAGAGGACCCATATTTGAACTTGACCTAGAAATTCTCAAGGCAACCTTTCCGACAAATTTCCAGATTATTTGAGTTGAAAATGTAACCTCTAGAGTGTTAACAACATTTTTCTATTTCTGGGCTCCGCAACCTAGTTTTTGAACCCAGATGACCCATATTCGAACTTGAGCTATAAATCATAGAATCAACCTTTCTGACAAATTTCCAGATTATTTGGGCTAAAAATGTTACCTCTAGAGTGTTAACAAGGATTTCCAATATTTGGGCTCTGTGACCTAGTTTTTGATCCCAGATGACCCATATTCGAACTTCAAGTAGAAATTGTCAAAGCAACCTTTCTGACAAATTTCCAGATTATTTGGACTGAAAATGTAACCTCTAGAGTGTTAACAACATTTTTCTATTTTTGGGCTCTGAGACCTAGTTTTTGAACCCAATTGACCCATATTCGAACTTGAGCTTGAAATCATAAAAGCAACCTTTCTGACAAATTTCCAGATTATTTGGGCTAAAAATATTACCCCTAGAGAGTTAACAAGGATTTTAAATATTTGGGCTCTGTGACCTACTTTTTGACCCAAGATGACCCATATTCAAACCTGACGTAGAAATCGTCAAAGCAACCTTTCTGACAAATTTCCAGATTATTTGGACTGAAAATGTAACCTCTAGAGTGTTAACAACATTTTTCTATTTCTGGGCTCCGCAACCTAGTTTTTGAACCCAGATGACCCATATTCGAACTTGAGCTATAAATCATAGAAGCAACCTTTCTGACAATTTTCCAGATTATTTGGGCTAAAAATGTTATCTCTAGAGTGTTAACAAGGATTTTCAATATTTGGGCTCTGTGACCTAGTTTTTGACCCCAGATGACCCATATTCGAACTTGTCCTAGAAATCGTCAAAGCAACCTTTCTGACAAATTTCCAGATTATTTGGACTGAAAGTGTAACCTCTAGAGTGTTAACAAGATTTATCTATTTTTGGGCCTCGCGACCTAGTTTTTGAACCCAGATGACCCATATTCGAACTTGAGCTAGAAGTCATTGATAGAACCTCTCTGACAAATTTCCAAGATATTTGGACTGAAAAAGTAGCCTCTAGAGTGTTAACAAGGTTTTTCTATATTTGGGCTCTGTGACCTAGTTTTCCAACCCTGATAACCCATGTTCAAACTTGTCCGAGATATTAATGAGACAAACATCCTGACCAAGTTTCATGACAATTGAGGCAAAAATGTGACCACTAGAGTGTTAACAAACTAATTGTGGATGGACGGACTGACAGATGGACGACGGACAAAAGGTGATCAGAAAAGCTCACTCTGTCACTACATGACAGCTGAGCTAAAAATAAAGCTGTGAAATATTAACGGTTATTACTGTCAACCAAGAAACTTTCATGGATACAATACTTCACCCTTTTTTTTTATACAGTTGACGATTTCGCAGCAACATACTTTTCTTGAAATACCATCTACTAAATACACTAAACTTAAGTTTAAAATCAAAAATACAAATCTGCCAGTGTAATTGCAGAAACTGATCTTTAAAGCTGCTTTGAATATAATATACCAAATTTTTTTGAAGACATGGTATTTTTAAAACATTTTTTGTCACATTCTTTAGAACAGAAATCACAGACTATGGAATAATAATTTCTAAATGATTGCAAACATCAAGTACAAACACAAAAAATATTCCAAAATATGGGCAATCTGAAGTGTGACCTTGACCTTTGAGATATTTGCCTGGTAGCTTTAGGTGACAAATTGTCTCTATTTGGTTAACGTTTGTGCTAATTTATCCAAGTATCCCACAATCCATGGTGAAGTATGAGCCCAGACAAAGAAATCAGCCTTTGACTTGTGAAATGACCTTTACCTTATTATATTTACTTATTATATTTTATTACATTATTTGAGTATTCCTCTATCCATGGAAAACTCTGAACCTGGACAAACATAGCAGGACTCCATCCGGACATTTTTCCTCTAAGTATGACCTTGACCTTTTGAATAGCAGTATGGTTTTTGCATACAAAACTCCAGCTCATT
The DNA here is from genome assembly GCA_012932295.1 of Cyclina sinensis. Classification (NCBI taxonomy): domain Eukaryota; kingdom Metazoa; phylum Mollusca; class Bivalvia; order Venerida; family Veneridae; genus Cyclina; species Cyclina sinensis. Next base: position 30,254,921 of record JAAONU010000005.1, read on the forward strand.
CAGGCAAATATTTGTGTAAAGTTATTTTAAATTCATGCCATTTATAGTGAAGTTAAGAGCAAAGGCAAGTTGTGGGTCACACATACCTACCAACTGTCCATAGTACTGACTGATAGACTGACGGGCGAAGTGATTCCAGTATAGCCCCACCTACCAGTAGGTAGTGGTAGTAAAATACACATTACCATTTAAATAGAACATTTAAACAACTTATGAATAAAACATGAAAACAACAACAACAACAATTGAATAAAAGCAAGTAATGATAAACAACAAAGTTATAAAATGTTCATTATACAAGACACAGCTAAAGATATACACAAGTCATATATATGTTAACATTATATGTGAACAATGACATTTATGAACTGATGTTTGTTTTAAAGCCAACTCCTCAAACAACATCCCAATGCATAAAAAAGAAAATGTTTGTCCATACAGAAATTTTAGTTGTCCTATTGAATGAAGCATCAATAGTTACAGTAACTGATACTTTGTTCAAGAAAGAAACTCATCAAAGTTAGTTTTTCATATTTTTATCAATAAATATGATTTACCCCCTTAGCCATGGGGTAGAGACTTACTTTATATTGTTAATAAAGTGGATTAACATTGAAAGGCTCTGTGGGTATTTTTAGCTCATTGCTCAACGACAAACATTGAAAGGCTCTGTGGGTATTTTTAGCTCATTGCTCAACGACAAACATTGAAAGGCTCTGTGGGTATTTTTAGCTCATTGCTCAACGACAAACATTGAAAGGCTCTGTGGGTATTTTTAGCTCATTGCTCAACGACAAACATTGAAAGGCTCTGTGGGTATTTTTAGCTCATTGCTCAACATTTTACTTAACACAGCATGATTCATTTTTTACAGATTTAAGCCATGTAGAAGCATAAAACTGAAGTTTCTGAAATAGTGTTTATGACTTGTCTTTAATTCTAAAGAAAAATAATTATATTTAAGCTCAAAGCTTTGTGTCTGTAGCTTTAAAAAGTGATCCATGTAATAGCACATGAAACACACAATTCTGAGCACTGATTTTAAGCCACTATAATTTAAACTAACTGGCATTTTCTAGACTATCAGTCTTCAGAGAGAACATATTTTTACATCGGGAATACATCTGCATGTACTAAATTTGAGCAACAAAGACGGGTGAAAAAAATAAACATTTTAAATAAACTCGTACCACAGAGATCAGCGTTCACCAAAGCTGGCTTGAATAAGAGTCAAAACCGAAAATGTATATAGACACTAAAATACAAGTTTGTTAAAATGTGGTTGTTATAAGTACTTGTTGCTATAAAATAACTGACCCCTCAATATGAAGTACAAAGTTTTTATAAAACCTGATTCATGTAAAAATACAATGCCAAATTAAATATATGAAGATGCAAGGCAACATAAAAATTTTCTTAAAATACATGTATATACAGCTACATATTTCACATTATTAAACAGTAACAAACCACTGCATGTAAAAAGGTATATTAATATGAAACTTTCAAAATTTTGCTCAGTAACTTTTGTCCTAAATCTTTTCAACTTGCATAAAAGAAACGCCTTCAAAAGCTCAAACTCTAATAACCTCTTTCCACTTAAGTAAACATGTACTAATGTACTGTACCCATCCAGGGCCTCAGAGCAAGCTTATGTCCTCATTGTAAGGGCAATGCCTCAGTGTGTGAGCATTATCTCCAGTTGCTCCACAGATTGGACACATATACCTGCGGAGAACTGGGCAGATCACCTTCCCCCAGGAGTCTTTGACAACATGTGTAGTGTAGTATTCACGGCACTCCCCGTTTTTCTTGCAAAAGGCACAGAACATTCCCTTCTCAAGAGAACGGAAATTGCGGTATCCACTCTTTTCTGTCATGCTGACACTGCTCTCATGCAGTAACTGATTTGCTAAACTGTAAGCATGACTGATGGCCTCTGAATTTTCAACATTAAACCCATCAGAGTAACGAGGGTATGACAACATACCATTAACACCATTACTTTTAGACTGACTTAATCTGCTTGTATACACTGAATCTCTGCTTGGATTGACGTCTGCATAAAAGCCAGTGCTAGTGCGAACTCCACTGTGATTGCCAACAGGTTGGAGGAGTCCATTCCAGGTTGATTCCTGACTGTTGTTAATTCCACTGTTAAGATCTGTCAAGGCATTACAGTCCTGACCCCAGGTTTCACCACATTTAACTGACAAGGCTGTACATGATTCCGTATTTGACCTTTCTGATACTGCTTGACTGTTTCTAGAGCCAAGTTCTGAATTGGAATATTTAGGTACAGGATCATCTCTTGAATGTTTGCGGCCCAAAAGTGGCCTACCACCAGACGATTCACTAGAGCTTGAATCTGGTGTCCATGGTCCAGGAAAAACTGAAACATGAAGGGATGGAATGAAAAATTGTAAATAAACATCTTTGTAATTTGAGCTCGTATGAAACAATATGTACCAGTATTGTATCAGTAAGTTTTTAACTGAAACTAAAAATATGACCAGGGGACAAGTGTGCCCCCAGGTGGTTCAACAGACAGGTGCACAAAACTTTCTTTCAACATTTAACATCAAATAATTTTCATAAGTTGAAACAAGAGGGCCATGATGGCCCTAAATCGCTCACCTGTGTCTAGTTGCTCATGTTACAAATATCGTTATTGGTTTTTATAGGTGCAAGTTTGAAAAGCTTTGCAATAAGTTTAAAGACTCTGGGTGTAATGGTACTCAATTTTTTTTTTCAGAAATAGTTTTACTCTACAGGTCCCTGTGACCTTGACTTTTGACCTACTGATCCCAAAAACAATTGGTTTCTTTACTGAGTAAAGACAATCATCCTATGAAGTTTGAAGGCTCTGGGTAAAATAGTACTCCAGTTACTAAGCAGAAACAGTTTTCACTCTACAGGTCCCTGTGAACTTAACCTTTCACCTATGGACCCTAAAAACAATAGGGTTCTTTTAATACAATTATCCTATAAAGTTTGGAAACTCTGGGTGTAATGGTACTACAGTTATTCTGCAGAAATAGTTTTCACTCTACAGGTCCCTGTGGCCCTGACCTTTGACATAGTAGCCCCAAAAACAACATGGTTCTTCTATTTAGTAAAAGCAATCATCCTATGAAGTTTGGAGGCTCTGGGCGAAATGGTAATCCTTTTATTAAGTGGAAATGGTTTTCACTCTAGAGGTCCCTCTGGCCTTGACCTTTGACCCAAAACACAAAAGGGATTTTTTGAACTCAATAAGGGCAATAACCCTGTGAAGTTTGAAGGCTTTGGGTCAACTGGTACTCAAGTTATTGAAAGGAAATGAAGTGTGAAAGACAGACAGACAAACAGACACCCATGGACAAGGCAAAAACAATATGTCTTCATCAGAAGGGTGGGGTTGGGGGTAGACATAACAACGAACAATTGAAGGTATAGCCCTTGGTGTTTCAGAGCAGCAGATTTTTTAAGTTTTCCCTATACAAATTCAGGGTCATGATTTGAACAAACTTGGTAGAGGTCCACTAGACAATGCTGCACACCAAATATCTAAACTCTAGGCAATGAGGTTTCTGACAAGAAGATTTTTAAAACTTTTCCTATATAACTCTATGTAAAACATGTGACCCCTAGGGCGGGGCCATTTTTGACCCAGGGGCCATGATTTGAACAAACTTGGTAGAGGTCCTCTTGGCAATGCTACATACAAACTATCTAAGCTCTATGCCTTTTGGTTTCTGATGTGAAGACTTTTTTCAACTTTTTCCTATATAGCTCTATATAAAACAAGTGACCCCCGGGGCTGGGCCAGTTTTGACCCAGTGGCTATGATTTGAACAAACTTGGTAGAAGTGCACTGGATAATGCTGCACACCAAATATTTAAATTTAGGCCTTGCAGTTTCTGACAAGAAAATTTTTTTTAAAGTTTTTCTTATATAAGTCTATGTGAAACATGTGACCCCGGGGCTGGGCTATATATGACCCAGGAACCATGATTTGAACAAACTTGGTAAAGGTCTACTGGACAATGCTGCACACCAAATATCTTAACTCTAGGCCTTGTGGTTTCTGACAAGAAGATTTTGAAGTTTTCCCTATATAAATCTTTGTAATATCAACTGACCCCTGGGGTGGGGTCAGTTTTGACCCCACGGTCATAATTTGAACAAAGTTGGAAGAGGTCCACTAGATGATGCTCCATACCAAATATTTAAGCTCCAGGCCTTGTCGTTTCGGAGAAGAAGATTTTTAAAGATCCAACTTTTAAAATCTAATTTTAGCTCCAATGAACCAGAAATGCAATGGACCAGAACCATTTGAACAATCTTGGTAGAGCTTCATGCAAGGAACATCCCAGGCAAGTTTCATTTAATTTGGCCCTTTGGTTTCAGAGGAGATGTCATTTGAATGAAAAGTTGATGACGGACGGACTAACGGACAGACAAAGACTGATCAGAAAAGCTCACCCTAAGCACTTTGTGCTCAGGTGAGCTAAAAATAGCAAGAGGGGTTTAATTCTTTGCATCCTGGATGGAGAGATCTGACCCCTCAGGAGCACAACTTCACATACTGCATTGTGAAGTCTGATGACTGTAAATGAAACTGTTTTCATTCTGCATGCAACACAAACTTTCGCTAGTTTTTTTCACTTAATCAAGGGCCACAACTGTACCCTCCCTAGGATTAACGGAGATGAAAAATTCAAGGTGCACTCCCTTACTGGATGGTATGTATTCCTGTTAAGTTTAATGACATTCTGCAATAGTGTTTGGCTGAGCATATGACACAAACTTTTTGCTAGGGATTTTCACTATTAATCAAGGGCCATAACTCTGTTGCACCTAGTAGAATTGAAATGAAAAAAACCCTGGAACACAACTTCACTTGCTGACATAATATACCCCAGTAAAGTTTCATGACCCTGATTGCATCAGTGTTTGCTAAGCATCATGACACAAACTTTTTGGTTGCTTCTTTACGTAATAAAGGGCTATAACTTGGCCTCAAACCAGTGCCAAAGATAATTTAACATGATAGCAGAGTTTGAACAATCTTTGCCAGATCTCTAGACCTTGTGGTTTCATACACGAACAATTTTAAAGATTTTTCTTTATATTCAAGTTTAAAACATGATCCCTCAGGTGGAGCCAATAGTGACCCTATGAGCATAATTTGAACAGATCTGATAGACGTTTGGTATATAATGCTACATTTCTCACCCTAGCAGTTTCTAAAATGATTTTTATTGAGTTTTCCTCTGTATGTCTAAGTATATAAAACACCTATCCCCAGGGATCATTTTGGGCCAATATTACCCAATATTCTTGCATTTTTTAATCCCCTTCCACAAAGCGCGGAGGGGATTATAGGAATGGCCTCCGTCTATCAGTCCATCCGTCCGTAACACTTTCATGTCCACTCCATAACTTTTAAACTGCTGAAAATTTTTTGAAACAACTTGGCACAAGTAATAACCATTATGAGACGATGTGCAGAGTCCAATTATTGAGTTGCTACCCCTAAGGTCAAGGTCATACTTAAGGGTCAAGTGTTAAAAAGTCTACATTTCATGTCCGTCCATAACTTTTAAACAGCTGAAAATTTTTGGAAATAACTTGGCACAAGTGATCACCATTATGAGACGATGTGCAGAGTGCAATTATTGAGTTGTTACCCCCAATGTCAAGGTCACACTTAAAGGTCAAGTGTTAAAAAGTCTACATTTCATGTCTGCTCCATAACTTTTAAACAGCTGAAAATTTTTGGAAATAACTTGGCACAAGTGATCACCATTATGAGACGATGTGCAGAACACAATAATAGGGTTGCTACCCCCAAGGTCAAGGTCACACTTAAAGGTCAAGTGTTAAAAGTCTACATTTTGTGTCCACTCCATAACGTTTAAACCGCTGAATATTTTTAAAATAACTTGGCACAAGTGATCACCATTATGAGACAATGTGCAGAGCACAATAATTGGGTTGCTACCCACAATGTCAAGGTCACAGTTAAAGGTCAAATATCCACTTTTCTCGTCTGCTCTATAACTTACTAACTTGGCTTACGAAAAGTTTTTAATTACTTTGCACAAATGATCAACACTATGACATTATATGCAGAACCCAACATCAAGGTTGCTACCCCCAAGCTCAAGGTTTAATGTTCTCCATAACTTTTTGACTTTATGGAAGATTTTAAAATTTCAAAATCCTTCAATGTGTTCAAGAACTATGGAGTAGACACCAGACAAGGGATGAAGAGGAATTAATCTCATGTCTGACCCTGACCAGTGATGGCACTGACCTGGCAAATCATACTTTTGGCCTATTATGCAACTATACTGAATATTTCTACCAAGTAATTTCAATATCCATCCCAGCATTCAAGAGTAATGGACATGAAATGGGGGATGGGCATGGGGGATAGATCTTGTGTCTGTAACCTTGACCTTGGGCGAAGCCAACAAAGTCTGTGTTCTGCCCATCATGATGCTGTACAGAGTAATACTACTAGGTGGTTTCCAAATCCTTCAAGGAGTTTATGAAAGGCTGGAGCTGACAGACAAACCATCAATTGACAGTTAGATTACTTATTAATAAATGCTTTTCTTCATGGCTATAAAAAGTCATCCTTTAAAGTATAATCAAAGAAATTACATCTTTGAGTGTATGTAACAAAATGAAATAGCTATAATTGGTACTGTAATAATTTTTTATCGGAAAAGAAAATTGAGGGCCATGATGGCCCTGGATTGCTCATCTGAATACTTTGCCTGAGGGTCTACTGTTAAGCAAACATTAGATACAACATTACATTTTCTAACTGAAGATATTCAAAGATCTCATATTTTATACAAAAATAATCCATGGGGCAGAGGCAATTTCATGATGTCAGCTTGTGAGGAGATGTCATTTGAAGCCATATATAGAAGAAAACCTATTTTTAGCTCTGGTGGCCAAATTGTTAAATGGAGCAGAACCGTTTTAGCAATTTTAACGCAGGGGTATGTAAGGAACTTTTCTGTGAAATTTGATGGAAAATTACCTTGCCACTGAGGAGATGCTGTTTGATTTCTTTTCTACTTTTAGCTTTTGCAGCCTTTATGTGCAATGGAGCAGAATGGTTTGAGCAATTTCAGAAAAGGGCATGATAACGAACATTTCTGTCAAATTTGGTTTAAAATGGCCAAGTTGTTTTGAAGGAGATGTCATTTGAAGCAAAATATTGATGAAACTTATTTTCATCTCTGGCAGCCAATTTGTTCAATGGAGCAGAACCGTTATAGCAATTTTAATAGAGGGCTATATAAGGAACATTTCTGTGAAATTTGGTGGAAAATCTCCCAACCATTTAGACGATGTTGTTTGAGTTTTTTTTCTTTTTTTAGCTTTTGCAGCCCTTATGTGCAATGGAGCAGAATAGTTTGAGCAATTTTAGGAAAGGGCAATATAAGGAACATTTCTGTAAAGTTTGGTTCAAAATACTTTTGTGGTTTAGGAGATGTCCTTTAAAGTAAAATGTTGACGGCGGACGCTGGACACAGGGTGATCACAATAGCTCACACTGAGCATTTACTCAGGTGAGCTAAAAAAAGAAAAATATATTTCAAATATCACTATGAAATAAACGGTTGACAGAAGCCTGACACAAAACAATCTCAAAATATCACTATGAAGTAAACGGTTAACAGAAGCCTGACACAAAACAATCTCAAAATATCACTATGAAATAAACGGTTAACAGAAGCCTGACACAAAACAATCTCAAAATATCACTATGAAGTAAACAGTTAACAGAAGCCTGACACAAAACAATCTCAAAATATCACTATGAAGTAAACGGTTAACAGAAGCCTGACACAAAACAATCTCAAAATATCACTATGAAGTAAACAGTTAACAGAAGCCTGACACAAAACAATCTCAAAATATCACTATGAAGTAAACGGTTAACAGAAGCCTGACACAAAACAATCTCAAAATATCACTATGAAGTAAACAGTTAACAGAAGCCTGACACAAAACAATCTCAAAATATCACGATGAAGTAAACGGTTAACAGAAGCCTGACACAAAACAATCTCAAAATATCACTATGAAGTAAACGGTTAACAGAAGCCTGAAACAAAACAATCTCAAAATATCACTATGAAGTAAACGGTTAACAGAAGCCTGACACAAAACAATCTCAAAATATCACTATGAAGTAAACGGTTAACAGAAGCCTGACACAAAACAATCTCATACAAAACAATCTCAAAATATCACTATGAAGTAAACAGTTGACAGAAGCCTGACACAAAACAATCTCAAAATATCACTATGAAGTAAACAGTTAACAGAAGCCTGACACAAAACAATCTCAAAATATCACTATGAAGTAAACGGTTAACAGAAGCCTGACACAAAACAATCTCAAAATATCACTATGAAGTAAACAGTTAACAGAAGCCTGACACAAAACAATCTCAAAATATCACTATGAAGTAAACGGTTAACAGAAGCCTGACACAAAACAATCTCAAAATATCACTATGAAGTAAACGGTTAACAGAAGCCTGACACAAAACAATCTCAAAATATCACTATGAAGTAAACAGTTAACAGAAGCCTGACACAAAACAATCTCAAAATATCACTATGAAGTAAACGGTTAACAGAAGCCTGACACAAAACAATCTCAAAATATCACTATGAAGTAAACGGTTAACAGAAGCCTGACACAAAACAATCTCAAAATATCACTATGAAGTAAACAGTTGACAGAAACCTGACACAAAACAATCTCAAAATATCACTATGAAGTACCTGAAAGATTCAAGAAATCTGAATAGTACTGCGAGTTTAAGTATTCCTGCAGGTTTCTTGCAGTCAGATGACTTTTATATGTTCGTTGAAGAGCAGAATGTCTAATAAACATTAGATGTTTTAATGACTTACAAAGGTTTGTGTAGTGTGCCATACCAGCTCTACCATTTAACCAGTCAACATCTTGTGCACCATTACCACTGGCCTCTGATAATGGGGACTCTTCTTCAACCACGTCTGAAATGTTTATGAATGAAACCACTTTTATGTGTCCTTCAAAATTACCTTTACCAATTTTCATCTTCTTCTGTATGATCACTGCTAAAATACTGAATCTCAAGTTTATAGTTCCTGACAAAATACTGAATTTCAAGTTTATAGTTCCTGACACAGAATTTAGCTTGAAAATATTTTTACTTTAAAATTAAAGAGTATTTCCTGTACTATGGAAAAAACATCATTTTATGGTTCTATGCATCATAAAACTGATGAAAAAAAGAACCCGATTTCAACAGGATTCAAATCCATGCCCTTTTGGTCAATAAAATTTCTGTTATCATGTATATTACAGGACTCTCGCTAGACTCAGAATTTTGGGAGAAGTCACGTCTCCCTGGGCTGAAGCTTAGGGAGAAGTGGACAGACTTCAGAGAGAAGTGGACATTGTTTCGTTACTCTTTGTTTCGGACAATGTATGCTTATATATATTAATAAATTTCCCTTTAATAATTGATCCCTTTTATCAACCAGTACTTATGATCAAAGTAAAAACAAATCAACAGTTAATTTTGAAAATGCAAACTTTAAACTCTAAGTATGATCAAATGCATGAATGCCTACTGAATTGTCCGCCTACTTATCTTACAGTGCCAAAGTTTATTTTCGATCTGAATGTTCCAACTGAACGATGCTTGATTCATAGATTTTGTTTAAGTGTCGGTATCGAATGTTATGGTTGAAAAGATATAAATAATGTGGGCGGAGTCTTCGCTCTGTACGTCACACATGGCTATATAGAGGCAAGAAATAGCGAGAGGCAGAGTTTTACGGGGATTCCCTAATGAGTGACAGGCAAGCGATTATGTGTATTGTAAAAAAAAAAACCTGTGTATCGTAAAAAACTTCCACATTTTATGACACCATTGACTCTTATCCATGTTTGCCAAGGGCAAGTAAATTTTGACAAGGCAACTAGATTTTAGCTTTGATCTTCACGTAAGGCGAAATTTGAGACTGCGAAGCGACGACTTCGCCTGAATCGACCCCTCACGAGAGCCCTGTATTGTATATAAAATTAACATTAGTCATGTAGACACATGTATTGTTGCAAATTATATGGGACCACTACAGGGATGTAAATTGTATGAACAACACATTTCTTGTTTTTCCATCTCTCTCACTCAAATGTATTAAAATGGCTCCTGGATTTTCACTCTTTTCCACAAAAATAGAGGGCTGCTCTTAGAGCTGAGTCTTTCTAAGTCAGCATAAATGTTTACAGGGGTATATAAACCTAGAATAGCCTCTTATAAAAACCCCCCAAAAATCTGTAAAATCAAGGGAGATGAAATCCAATGTAGAAAGAAACACAATAAAATCATGTTATATTTAATATATGCATGTTATTTTATTGTAATGTAATCAAGTTAGGCATTAGGAATTGAAAGTTCTTTCATTTTACCCTTAATATGGATTGCGTATCCCAATTTACCCCCACACTTTAAAAAGTGGGGGTAATTACCCCAGTGTAAAAAAATTATCTGGAACTCTGAAAATATCTTCAGTCTGTGGAGAAGACTGGTGTGGATAAAAAATTTGAAACAACTTGAAGTAGAATCTAGCACTACAAAACAAATACCTTGGCAGCAATCTGACAATGCCAGTATTCATTTTATGGAAGATAAATCACATTTCTTACTTAATGGTTTATTCATTCTTATGAACACAAATGTCCATAAGAGAAAGATGCAATGCATCTTTGAATACACAACCCAGAGCAGGATCCGAACTCCAATCTTAGTGCATCAAAGACAAACACCCTAACCACTGAGCCAAAGAATCAATTCCCTGACGCAGTTGTCCAAAGAGGTTGTATTTAAACAATTATAGGATGGTATGCACTACAGACTGTAACAAGCTGATGTAGATCTACTTTATAATTTATCTAAAAACAATGTTATGTTTATAAATTATGTTTATATATTAATTTATACATGTGAAACTAAAGAATGAAGAAAGTAATTTTTTGATGGTATAATACATCTTTAATCAGTATTATCTTGATGCAAAACTGTTTATACACAGCTAAACCAAGTGAGATCCATGCAGACTTTGTACCAACTCAGAATCTGACAGGGAAACAGACTTTGAAACGGCAAGCAGTTGACAGGTTAGAGCAAAAACGGAAGCGAAGACTCACTTTCGATACTGCAAAATAAGCCTCAGCAAAAAATTTGACCACAGACAATAAATATAGCAGCTTCAGCACTGTTGGATCTTCCAAACAGTGGTTCCTATAAGCATCTTGCAGGACTTAAAAAATCTTTTGGTAGAGTTGACAGTTCAAAGTTGTCTTTGGAGAAGAGCATGTTTTTCAGCGGAGCTGTCTAAAATTGATTTTGACCTAGATTTGCAGAAGCTTAGACCAATGAAATGCTGCGCCAAAACATAAATATTCAGCGGGAAAATTAAAAACTAGCATTTTATTGACCGATATTTTGTGGCGCAATGAAAATAAGGCAGTGCAATAAATATTGTTATGAGCTATGTCCTTCCAATCTGCACCATTATTTGAAATGTTTAAAAAGGGCAAAACTGCATTTAATGATGCTCAAGTATGAAACTTAACATAAAACCCGATAGTGATAAACTGCCAATTGTTAAAATGCCACAAAAAGTTCGCATAACAACAAGAAATTAATCTAGATTCAAACGATAGATTATTGTTTACTGGCCTTAAATATGTTGGAATATTGCGGGCTTCACAGATGATTTTGAAGGGACCAAATTAATACGCGTACTAATTTATTTTCAGTAAATGAAATATTTTTTTATGAAAACTTAGCTTTTTTGTCAAATTAATATGTATTTTTAAGGAAATCAGTTGTGTTTCCCTTCATTAAGAAAATGATACACTGTTTGGATGATTCTTTTTATTGTGGTTACATAGAGGATTATTTTTTGTGTAGTATTACTAATGCATTGTTAAGCAGCTACCCGAAAGTATAAGCGCATACTGAAAATAAGCGCATACTTTTACACTAAAGTATAAGCGTATATGGAAAATAAGCGCATATTTCAGCCACTAATTTTATTATAAGCACATGCGCTTATTTTCAAAATTTTACAGTATACCTTATACCTTTATGTTGTTTGGTTTCCATTTAAAGATCTTGCAAATAAAGTGAATACAGTTCTTATTTTGTGTGTTATTAGCTCACCTGAGCACTTCTAAATTTGTGTTGGTGGCTCGTAAAACCCACTTAAAACAAAATCATTGGTACCTTTCAACTTCATGTAAACTTGTATGAATCGGTTTAGAAATAAATCAAAATGTTCTTTACAAACTCCGCTGATTGTCTTTTTTTAAAGACATTTCTTGTTCTTGTTGCTTTTAGTTTTCTGTCTTTGTTGAAGAAATAGTTGTTTGAATCTAGACTCTAGGATGTTTTAAGGACAAATTAATCTGGCTTGCTGGAATGCTATTCTGAGGCCATTTCATTTAGGTTCTAATTTTGTAAAGATTAATATTTCAATGGTGGTGGTCTTATTTGAAATCTGTATTTTTCTGGTCTTTTTATATAATTATGTAACATGCCTTTACTTAACCTTTCTTTAATACACAATATTTTACCAGCCACAGCACCAGAAAGTGACAGGCCACAATGGCTCCATTTGTATTTTCCTAAAGATTAGGAAAGCAGAGAATTGAAAAATGATATGTACTTTTGATATTATTATGTGTTTTGATGTAGAGTGTTTTACATGTAAAACCTACTGATTTTAAATGTCAACTAATGTATTACCGTCTAAAAACCACTGTGCTATGATACTTACTTTTACAAAACTATGTTATACTGGTTGGCGAGATAACCTTGACACTAAGTCAAAGTTTTTCTGTAATATCTTATATATATTCATGTAAATCAAACTCTTACCCTACTTAAACAAACTTCAGCTAATCGATTTTACACGACACCGAAAAGAGTAATTTTTAGAAACAGAACAGGTACTTTTATGAGGCCCTAAATGAGGTACCCAAAACGTGTTATTTTGCACCGCGACAGTAGATAAAGTCGACACTTTACGTTTAAAGCCGGAAACTGCTAGAAATCAAGAAAGAACATTTTTATTGATATTTTATACATGTTTCTTATCTTATGCTGATATTTTACCATATTGTTTGAAATACTTAACAAATGATGGCTCGCGTTTCTAACCATGCTTTTAAATCGCCGTGGCGTAATTAATGCCGTCGAGTTACTTTTGTCGATAAAACAACAAATAATATCCAAAGCATACGACCCGCTTTAAATAGACGTGGAGTCTTTCACTTGAATCAGTAACATTGCATTTTCACTACTTTCTTCTTGTCGTCTGCTAGCCTATTGGGTAGTGCAATATCTATAGACAATTTTACGGGCCTCTCCATAGATAGCGCATTGCGCATGCGCACCATATTCGGAGTCCCCCTAATGTTTTTATGCGATTTTGTAAACAGAAAGTAAAAGGTCCATATAAAGATGTGAAAAAACTTACCGACTATGACCAGATCGTGGGTGGCTACCCTGTTCTAAAATTACTAGGCGGCGGTGTGCTTGATTGTTAGTTAAAAATGTTTTACTGATTGAATTAACCTAGTGTCGGAGTTATCTACGTGTCGAGGTTATCTTGCCAACCAGTATACAATTATTTTTAAAGCTGCTGATTAAGGGTGCATAAAAAAAAATGTTTAAACATGTGAAAATTCTGGTTGTAGTTGTGAAGAACATACCTAAACTAAGTCATTGTCTCAGATTTTGTTACACAAACACATAATATAAAAGCTTTTCACACTTTCATCAGTTAAAAATTTACCCCATTAGTCACGGGGTAGGTACTTTAATAACGTTCCACAGTCACTCAGTGGTTGCAAGTTCTTATTTTACATGGGTTCAAATTCTGTCAAAATCAAATTCTTTTTCTTCAGTTTTCGCAATTTATAGAAGCATAAAGGTAACCCCATTTATTTTTAAATATATGATACATATACATATTTTCTAGCATTTTCAATAATCTTAGAATGAAAATACAAATACATAAATGTCATTAATCATGAGTAGATCAAAATTTAAATTCATTTTTAAGGAAAGCCTCCAGATGATAACAACTTCATTTGGACTAAATAGATGTAAAATTTTGTTTAGACCTTTAACTTAACACTGGCGAAAACTTTTTTATTGTCTTCAGAAATTGCTTTGCTAGAAACGAAATAAGCAAAGCAAACTTTAATAAAGGCCAACAAAAGGAGAACCAGGAAAGAAAGGAGACTATTCCTTAATACATAGGTTTTTGCATCATTATATAGATTAATGAAGAAAACGAAGAAGAAAAGAAGTTCAAAGTCAGGTTAAAATATATACAAATACAATAAGAGATGGGATGGCAGTACTAGATGGAAGGTTCACATGAATCCGTTTTAAAAAAATTAATCATTATTGGTCATTAAAGATTTGTATTTGCCCCAAATTTTGTCAAACTTTTGTAAATGATTTTCCTTCTTAACTATAATATACCTCTCTGTTTGTAAAAATAGTGAAATTCTTGTCTTATATAAGTGTATGCTTGGTAAAATGTCCTGAAGTTTACAACAATATATTGTGTCTTTAGCTAACAAAATAAAGTTCATTATTCCTTTATCAAAATTTTCATTTCCTAAAATTATATCCGATGAAGACCAATTAGAACAAATATTTGGACATTTTGTATTTAGCCAATTTTTAATTTCTCCCCAGTAAGTTTTTGCGTGTTGACAGTCCCAAAAAAGATGCTTTTGAGTTTCACTTTGGTTTTTACAGAAGGAACACATATAAGTTTTTTTTTTTAATTCATTTTATGTAAAATATGATTTGTTGCCAGAATTCTGTGGTTAATTTTATACTGAAACCATTGTAAACATGTGTCTTTTGTTATTTTAAATGACAGTTGGTAGATATGTCCCCAATTAAAATTGTCTGCTAAGTTTAGTTCTTCGCTCCATTTTATTTTTGAATTCAGATGAACATTTTTCCTTAAGCTATAATCATAAATGTTTCTACATCCTTTCTTTTGTTTGTTAATTATTTTTATTATCAATGGTTGCAATGGTGAGATTTCTGTTTCAGAGTCGAGTGTGAAAGTAGAATTTGCTAAAAAAGCTTTTAAAAGACTCTATTATGCTGTAATATTGCAAATAATTTGTATTAATATTATATTTTCTTAAAAATTCATTGAAGGGCAAGACTTTTCCTTCTTCATTCAAGAAATCATTCATTAATATTATTCCAGCATTAACATATCTATTATAACAAAAACTGTTTCCGTCTATTTTAAACATAGAATTATGCCAAACAGGTAAAGAGCAGAATTCACTCCAGTTTCTTGGACTCAGTCTATTCAGATGAAATAAACCAACTAGAACATCTTTCCAAAACTGGTTTTGAACTGTTTTGTTAACATTCTTTAGGAAATCATCTCCATACTTAATATAATCAAGTATAGAAGGATAAGTTGTTTATATAAAATTGAAGTATTTAGTATTATACGTTCCGAGTCTTCTGATCCATGTCAGTTTTAAGGAGGTCATAAATAACTCTAGATTAATCATTCTTATTCCACCATAATCATAATTCTGTATTATAACTTGTCTCTTAATTTTGTCTGGTCTGTTATTCCATAGAAATTTGAAAAAAAGGCCCTGAATTGTTTTTATTATATCTATACTTGGATTTGGTAAGCTCAAAAATAAATGATTTAGTTTTGATAAAGCTAAGGATTAAATTATAATGTTTTTTGCCTATTGGCGTTATGATTCTTTTGGACCATTGAGAAAATAATATCTTAATTAAAATTACATTTTTTTGTAGTTACATAAACTTCTCTTTAATTTTAAAGAATAAAATTAGGCTAAATTCTGTGAGTCAGTCACTTTAAATGGACAGTACAAGTTTTTGACTATGTAGAAAAATATAACTGACTGATGATAATGAGGTATTATCTTTTTAACTGGTATACTGGTTGCTGGTATATTTCTTAAGGGTGATAGTCGTTTCGTCAACCGACCGTTTAGTCGAACTAATTATATGTAGTAAATGCAAAGTCGTTTCATCACCCTGAATATTCAATAGGCAGAAAGTGTGAAATACTTCATCACACCCAATTACTCCCACATTATTGATGATAGTTGTTTAATGCAGGTGTTTTTGGCATTTATATAATTAATCAGCAGATAACTAATCCAATATTGAGCAAATATAATTAGAATAATTATCTCTAATTATCGTTGTTAATGCCGGTTGATTTATTTATTTTTCTGTCTTCCTTTTTTTGAAATTAGTATTAAAATACATGACTAGAATCTCCACTCTCCCACCTTCTCCAAATATTCATATAAACTTTTGTTCTGATTAGTTTTATGCATAACGGTAAACCGGAATATACTATTTTACTCTGTTGACTTGGGTATGACATAACCCCATGTTGTATCTTGAATAACTGGGTGTAATAAAAGATGAGTTGAGTTGTTAATATACCTTTGAAATATCTGAATATCAAAAAGAAAACTGGGATTTAATCTTAATTAAGGCCCTGAAAGAAAACAAACTAGTAAAAAAAATTGCACGATTTTGATACAAATATACTTTGTTTAGGTTTAACAGTTACACATTCATGAGTAATTAGGTGTGAATGACCCTACCTTCCATCAACTGAATATTCAGGGTGACGAAATGACTTTTCATTTACTATAAATAATACGCTTGACACAACGGTCGGTCGAAGAAACAACTGTAAAGCTTTCTAAATCCACTTGTTTTTATTCACTGAGCTACGAAGGGAAAGTTCATCTATCCACTCACAAAATATGTATACCCTTCTACAATTCAGTTAGTGTACGCTTTAAATAAACCCAAAGATGTCATACCTAGAAGAACTGTTGTTTGCTATAACTGAATTATGGATCTCTTTAAATGAATTAATATGCCCAACAATTTCAGCAAGATATTTAGTCTAATTCCTTAGAGTTGAACGGCTTTTATAGATCTGATATTTTGTTAATAGTTCAACAGACAGGCGCGTAGCTACCAGTACGCAGAATACGCAGCTGCGTACACATTGGTCCAGAAAATCTTTTTGAATAGTTGTTAGTAGATGTTCCATGAGAAAAAGTGAAACAAATATCGAGTAAAATTGGTGAAAAATATGACTTATTTTATGCCAAAAACCCGCCAAAACGCTCCTGAGTCGATATACAGAAACAAAATTTCCGGGGGAGCATGCCCCCGGACCCCCCTACGATTCTGCGTACACCTTCAAAAGCTCTTGCTACGCCCCTGACAGACTGAAAATATCAGGCAGTTAAATCAGTTGACCTTCAAGGCGAAACAACTTCTAAACATTCAATGAATTATAAGGAGGTTAAAAACATTTGAGGCATGCAGAAGGTTTTTTTTTGAACTGCATTAATTTAAGGCCATACCAAATTGTTTTTTCGTTTAGCGTCCACCCTAAGTTCAAAAACCTATCTAGCTATCCTGAAAACACAAACGAAGCCCCAAAAAATAAACAAGTCATACTGACTAGTATCTCCACCAGGATATAATTATCAAGTTTCATGTTCCACTTTGTAGAGACTTTTAATGCATTTCTTAAAGTATTTTCAATCAAACCACCTATAAATTCAACTGAAAATATATTTCTGCATAGGTTAATTTACAACTGAGTCTTGGAGTCAACTTGTCAATATCAACTCATTTTCAACAATCTATAAAACTGATGCACATTCATGTTATAAGACAGGTCCTTCCATCCTATGCCACTAAAATCCAAATGAGGTATCACTGTAAAAAATTACAAAAGTAAACACTACTTAAACATTTAATATTGAACACCAAAATATCATTTTTACTGGTATTTGTTTTTCTCTATCTGTTTTGTCTGAGTGTCTGTTGGCTTCAATGCGAAGATATCACAATTCTTTTAAATAATTCAAAAGAATTTGTCTCCCTTATGAAAGAAGAATTCTCAGCAAAAATGTTACGGAAGGAATATCTGCTTTGTGAACTTCTAATAAAATGTCATAAATAATGTCTTTCGACTCTACCTATTTGATTTACATTAAACTTCATCAACAAATTCTAGCTGCAGCTTGCGTATACACTACACTTGAGAAATTCGACTGATAGCGAAAACATATAACAAATACTTCAACGCATACAATTTACATGAAACAATCATTTACTTGCTATTATCTTGAAAAACAATAAAAAGGCATTGAAATCTTATTATAACTGACCAGAAACTAACCTCTTCTGACGTCGCCAACAAATTTATGCACGCATGGAACTTTTTTACATGACTCAATAAATACAAAATTGGGGTAAAGATGCAAAGGAGGTAACAACACTAGTCACGTATAAATTCTGGAACATACCGGAGAGCATTTAATACTTTGTACAGTAAGGTCGTAAAGCAAAACAATGGTGTTGTTTTTTCCTACCTCAGAAGCTCAAACCTATCCGTCCGCGGACGCTAAACGAAAGAACTATTTGGTATGGCCTAATAATGGCGCAAATATTCCTTACAATAAAACCTTTATTGAAAAAGTATTTTTTCTCTTAATACATGCATTACAGTTATTGTAAGAGGGGTGCATACATTCGAGTATTAACATATATCTGCATTACATAAGAAGGTCCCCTATCCAGCAAGTGTACCGTGCCCTTTTCAAAAACTGGATGGTAGTATTTAACTGTTACAGAAACTGCTCAATTCTGAATGCAGACACAAATCCAACGAAGTTTTAATAAAGAACAAGTTCAAGTATTTTGACACGAGTGTACAACCTTTCATAGGCATAAACTGTCAGTGAACAGAAGTTAAAGAGGCTGTACTCCAGATGATTTGACATAAAAAAATTTTTTTTCTATTTTGACTTTTATAATCAGTTTTGAAGTAAAATATTATGTTGTTATGATCTCACAGCATCTAAATACATAATTTATGAAGAAAAAAAAATTATGTCAAATCTGGAGTACAGCCTCTTTAACTTCTGTTCACTGGTCAACAGTTTATGCCTATGAAAGGTTGTACACTCGTGTCACACACAGTCTGATTTGAACTCTGGACTCCTCATGTTAACAAAATATTGCTAACGCTTTTACTGTCACCACCATCGCCGCATATGATATTACAGATATTTATAGGATATAGGATATAGTTATACCGTCGCGTTACGGTATAGCACTTTGAAAGGGGAAAAATCAATTTATAATGTAATTATTTGACTTATTTTTTGTCAGTAAGTTATTTTTTAAGCATTAGTCATAAATATTACAAGAAATTTATAATACAAGAAAACTTTCTTTTTTTTGTCATCTGGAGCACAGCCCCTTTAATCATCTGAAAATTAAATAACTAATTAAAAATAAACAAATACCTCTCCTCAACAAAGAAAGTTCCAGATAATCTTTAAATGGATCATAGCACTCCATCTTATTGCGTCACTTCAGATACTGTCAATGTCCTGAATGCGACTGAATTTGGAAGTTCCAGAGTTGGTAGAGTCCACTTCACTTGTGATATAGGTTTCACTATATTTAGGCAAACTGTCGTATACCAAAATATCGAATGTTTGACAATAGTGATAATTCAAAAGTTTTTTAGGTGACATTTTTTAAAATCAAACTTAATTACACAATTCATGTAAATTGCTAAAAACTTTTATTATATATTACCCGCATGAATAATAGGACAGCCCTCTGTGGCGGGAAAACTCTCGCGGATCGGCGAGTTCTTTGAAGTAGATCTTTAAAGTCAACTGCGTTCAACTGAAGCTTATGAAAGCACCGATCTCTTAGCTTTCAAAGAGAAGGCCGAAAGATCACACGTGTGCCGACCAGTTTACAGTGTTGGTGTTTTAACTGAACGAGAGAATGAAAATGTTGTGAAATTGTGACATTATTATAGATCTAATTGTAAACATATTTTTTTCTTAAATTTTATGCATTTAGAAACATAGTTTTTTAGAT
This sequence comes from Cyclina sinensis, assembly GCA_012932295.1. Taxonomy (NCBI): domain Eukaryota; kingdom Metazoa; phylum Mollusca; class Bivalvia; order Venerida; family Veneridae; genus Cyclina; species Cyclina sinensis. The sequence continues at coordinate 30,274,994 of JAAONU010000005.1, forward strand.
TCTGGCTTTTCCTGAATGTCCATTTCACAGTTTTGCTTTATGCAGCATTACTACTATTGGGAAGTACCCATTTTAATGTTCTTTATTTATTTATTATAGTCTCTTCTAGCAACAAGATTAATTTTGATGCAAAGCATCAAAGGCGGCGCACATGGTTTTGACTTGTACACGTGTGTAGTTCATGTTGTACATTTTGATGATATAATCAAGTTATTTACAGATGTAAAAAGATTTTAAAGGGGACATTTGAATTATATCCATGTTTTAATCACTTTTATTGAAGTTGTGAAATCATGTGAATTCACTTTTCTTCAACAAAATGGCCAGACATGAATGACTATATTCTCATAAAAAAATCATTTGATCTTTCACTTTTTATGAAAATTGCATACTGTCTCCCTTTAAAATTAAAAATTGGGATAATAATCAAGTGTTCTTCGTCTGCGACACAATTCAGCACTTGAATATTCCAAATGTCTACTTTTGCTTTATTTCAGCAATCTATACCCTTTTAATGATTTTAGTCTGTTTAAATCCTACTGTTTTGTGTCTTTTTCTATTCTATCCTGGTTGCACAACCATGATAGACAGGATATAATCCAATTTTGAGATCCATGGACGGTTATTTCTGTAGAAGAGAACTGTAGAAGAGAATGGTCATTATAAATTATTAAAAATCACCTCGTAATCTTGCTTTTTCCCCGGTCTGTGTTTAAGAGAAAATTATATCTAAGGAATTACCGTCTCTGGTAGGAAACTGGAAACGAATTTTTGTGTAGCAGTAGCAGTAATACAGTGTGAGTGTATTTCTGAAATTGGAACAAAGAGAGCTGCCGACCTGACAGTGCTTCAGATAGGTAATCAACTATGGAGTACACATTCTACTATAATAGATGAAGGGCTTTACTAATAAATATTTTCTTGTATGCATAATATTCCCTGATTTGGTGAAAAATATACCAAGATACTTGTCTCTGAAGGTGTGTCCTCGATTTTGAAATAACAATTCCTATGTTATCGACATCCAAAAAATAAAACCTTACATCTAATATCTTCACATTTCACAGTATGGTTTTACATCATTTCAAATATTTTGTAATTTGTCTGCACTAGATAACACCCGAAGTACAACTGGTATTCTATCATATTCATGGTTTAACGGTTTAGTGGCGTAGTGAACAGATATGTTTTTTGTAACTATAACGTTTGGGTTACAGAACCAGTAATCAGTGTTGCCAATATTTTCTTTTCCTTAAATTTTGCAGAAAGGTTGTTTAAAAGTGTTCATACCTCATAACTATTGGTTGATCCTTTAAGAGACAGAATTCTCCTCTACATGCTGCACCAGTGTACACAGTATTAAACTTTGAAAACCACTGTCCTCTCGAAAATACTCACACATGTCACTTTGTCAGTAGAGTATTATGTAGTTTCGTAATATTGCCTTAAAGTTATGAACAAAAATTTAAATATGAAAAATTACAACGGACATTAATTGCAAAATTATACATAAGAACGTAATGGTTTACATGGCACTGCACTTTATCAATGAAATTTATCAAAGTGTGAAGTTTCAAGTTGATATATCTAATACTTTTGAGTGATTAACCGGCCATAAATTCAGGATGAAAAACCACTAGGGACAATAACTACAAAATTATGCATAAGAAAGTTGTGGTCGATCCCCTCTGTAAGATCTGTCCATCTATGTAGGCAAATGGCAATAACTATAAAATTATGCAAAAGAGATCTATTTTTCCCAATGAGGTTTATCCATCCGTCTTTCATCAAAGATGTTTCAAATTGATACCGCCAATACTTTAGAATTATGCCTTCGACAAATAACCAAACCAGGCAGTTAGCTGGTCAAGTTGATTCCAGTTCCTCTCCCCCCTTCCCCCGGCCTCTCCCCCCGGGCCTGCCTTCCCTGTGTGGAAGGTAGGCGCGGGGACATAATGAAATTGGAAATGAAATCCAAGTAGTAATTGCCTGAAATCAGGTGTATGAAGTTGAAATACTAGACATTGTTAGTGTGCAAATCAGTATTTATAAGTAATCAAACTGCACTTAGTGAATGCTGTATTATTTGGATTTTTGTTCGGTCAATATATATAATTCGGGTACATTGCAAACAAACAAATGCAAACCTTTTAAATGATGGATCAGACGCGAATCTGTTTTCCAGTTTAATATCTCAGTATGAATTAACACTGTTTGCTAGATTTCCATTTAGATTTTGTTGGAATCTACCTTTGGAAGTTAAGGGAGATGTATTTAATGTTATATGGCATTATCTTTGTTAGTACTGAAATAAAATAACTTTAATAAAATAACTTTAGCAACGAACTTTACAATACTTTGTATAAGAATAGAACTGTATCTATACATGTGTATAACATTTCAAATAGGGGAAAATTAACTGTATCAAAACAAATGTATTTCATACTAAACTAAAACATGAAATTTAGTTTTAGTACAGTAATCTTAAACCACGTCCAGTGACAACAAAAACCATCCAATGGTATTGGACCATAGATAGTTACACAGAGCAACATTGTCATTATTTGCAGGCTTCCTTTTACATTCAGTTCGTACATTGTCATACTTTAAACTATGTTTCAGAACAATTTTTCATGTTCTTTAATTTGATCTTTTATATATAAATACATTCTATACAAACTTATAATTTGATGTCTTATTTAATTTCTGCTGTATTATTATTTTTCAATACAAACATTTTGAAAAAAAAGTGTACTGAATGGAAAAGAATTTAAGAATACATGTTCTGACGATGTATGAATGTAATAGTTCTAACAGGTCTTTGTGTTCATAAATCATTCTTTAACAGTTATTAGGCAAGGCCGCCGTCGACGGTCCGGTCGGTCCGATATTTTGGTCAAAAATTTCGTGAAAAAAAAAACACACACACGCGTGTCGCTGATTAGCAATTTGACACCTAACTGGCCCCTATGCAATGCGCAGTAATATACAAACATGACGCTAAACAAGTGGACACTGTTAATGGACCAGGTTCATGTAGGGGTACTACAAAGTCAAGTGTGAAGTTGTCTTAATTAGCATTAATTGACATCGATGTGGCTTCGGACAGTTTACCGTATTCAAAATATAACACCACAATTCGTTAAATTTTACTGCTGTTCACATACCAGTATTTTGATACGAATAGTTTAAGATATTAAGACATCATGACGTGTGACACAATTCCATCGGAATCAAATCAACCAAAATCATTTTCGTTTCCAAAACGAACTGCACAGATCTTTGTAAAAAAATCATTGACAAATTCGAAAATAACATGTACTAGCGACAGACTGTAAACTGTGCCAAATACACGGGAAAACGCTCCTGAGAGCATTCTAGAATAAAACATTTTTCGCGAGAGCATGCCCCCGTACCCCCTAGATTCTAGGCTAGAACCAACCAAATTGGCGAATCACAAAATCGTGACGACGGGCATGTTATGCAAAAAGGAACAAGGAATTAAATATACAAGTGGAATAGGAAATATAAAGATGTCATGAAAATGCAATGGACAGACAGTAACTCATCCTTCTCCCATTCAGTGTCAGGCGATCAAATTCTTACGAAGAAGCAAGTCCGTAACAGAAAGATGCAATGCACTTAAGAATACATCAATAGCTAGAATGGGATTCGAATCCCGATCGTAGCGCTTCGAAGGCTTACACTCTAACCACTGAGCTAAAGAATCAATTTGTTATTGTGAATCCGCCGTAGAAATACCCAAACACACACAAATATACCTAACACACTTGAAATATACCTCAATACAGATAAAAGACAGGGTTTTTTTAAACAAATATTGTTAAGTATGTCTCTACAACGCAAAGAAAAAAAATAGAAATTGAAATTCAACATCATCAGTCGTACATATTAAGGGGACAAGGGACCTTTGGAAGAGTCACAAAACATACAAAGCTACCAAATGTTTATTTTCGTGCTCAAATCCTGAAATATTGCTCATTTCCTACCCACAAATGACAAAGAATTACACTGACAAAACATTCTCAGTAATTTTCAATGCCTTCAAAGCACCAAATCTGTTTTTTTTTAAAGAAATTTCATAGGGCCAAAGTTCGAATATGTCCCCTGGCCCCTTAGCTAACTTTCGGCCAATAACGGCTATCAAAAGATTTACGCTCTGTGAAAAAAAGAAACATATTAATGGCTGTTGCCCTTCCATTCACAATCAATCTGCTCAGCATGCAGCTTTCAAACACGGCAATAATTGTAATGATTTTGAAGGAAATGCTGAAAATAATTATGATACTCAATACTTTGTATTGGCTATGAGGCGACAGATCTGGGCAAAGTGTAAAACCCGAAACCCGGAAAAAATATAGCGATTTTCCGGAAATCAAGTAAAAGGCTGTAAGTGCCGTAATACGTGTGCTAGAGTCATATATTTGATATCTATATAAACTAGAGACTCTCAGCTTTTACATATATGTAAATGATTATATTTGCCTAAGGGCAATATAAGTTCTGAAGCTCCTGAAAATAGCATTACCGCTGCCGTAAAATACAGCCGTAAGAGTAAACCGGGAAATCATGGAAAGGGCTATATTTTCCTAAATACGTGTGCTAGAACAGGGCCGGATCCAGAAATTTCTGACTGGGGGTGGGGGTGGGGCTTGGGGGAAGGTATGGGAGGTGGTGAATTTTCTAAAAAAGGTGAAGTAAATGGCTCATTTTGGTGCATTTTAGGCATACAAATATAATGAAACTTGTGCGAGAATTTAAAAGAAATAAACTGGTATTCTTTGAAATGTTCAACTAAAGCAAAAACAAAATACGGTATGACAAGTTTTAACTTTTTTTATTTTATATTTATAAAGTCCTCTGCAACAAATATTTTATCAACAAATTAATTGGCATAACAAATAACAATGTCATCACAATATCATCAGGCAACGGATCATGGTCAGCAGACGTTATCAAATACGTCAAGATATTTCAAGACGCTTGAAAACTATACATTATGATAAGTCTGGAGAACTCTCGGATAATCCGTGCCACCGAATATACGGTACATTGTATAATATACTCGGCTATAAAGTTGCGAACACGTTATCAGTTTTGACGCAATATTGCATTACCGTTGCAAATTGAAAGGTTAATTGTGTTTCTGTTACGAGGTGAAAAGAGCTGAAAAAATGTTATAGAGTCTTTAAAAATGAGCCCTTTTATTTTTTTTTTTTAAAAAACGGGCCAGCTGGTGGTGGTGGTGGTGGTGGGGTGGGGTGGGGGAGGGGAGTTGGGCCCCATAAGCCCCCCCGGTAAATCCGTGCCTGCTAGAATATTTTTTTTTCTATATTATCTAGAGACTCAGCTTTTATATATATATATATATATTATATATATATATATATATATATATATATATGTGTGTGTAATATCTGCTTAAGAGGAATTTATATCATCAAGGTCCTGAAAATAGCATTACCGCAGCCGTAAAATACTGCCGTACGAGAATATTAGAATATAACTAATCTCTTCAGGGGGCGTCGGTCATATTGGCAACCGCTACTGACGATAAATAAGCTCAAATAGATAAATATCTATCTTACATTTACTAGTAAAGTTAACTATTAATGCTGGCTGCTTATCGTGCACATTCTTTATTAATCTAAACTTATTTAAAATGATTTCCAGAAAATCGGTGTTTTCCGTAGAATCGGGTTAATTCTTTATCAAAGTAAACTTACTTCACGTCATTAAATCAAACTGAATTTCATAAATGTCTCATATTGAAACGTAATTTAAACATATATTGTATTTCCTTTAATCTAGCTTTACTACTTTTTTTTACCAAGAGCATCTTAAATGATTTCCGGAAATTCAATGTTTCTTTCCGCGTTTTCCGTAGAATCGGGCTTTTTCTTTATCAATTTAGTTTAAACATATCTATTCCTATTAAATTGTTCACATATACAAACACTTAAAATACATGCAATTAAGGAAAGGATAAGAACGAAAGACAAGGTCTTATAGAATTCTTCTCCTTGGGCGGACGATTTTTACATTGACAGAGCTTGCTATAAAACGAATGGGAATATGACTTAAAGATAGAGGTGAACAAATGATATAATACAGTGTGTGTGTGTTAGTGTGTGTGTGTGTGTTTAGGTTTAACTTCAAGGGTTAGAGTAAAGTTTCCCGAATCAAGAAAGTCTGATTACTTATAGGCTAAGGCTCAGCTCAAAGAAATCTCCTGGTGTCTGATATGTAGGTGTGAACATGACTGAAGATTATGATATTTTATCATGCCATTACTATGACAACTGCCTGATAAAGCCTGTCTGAGAACAGCAACCTTTCTCAGTCATTGACTTGAGAACACTTTTCCATGCTTAAACCTATGGAAAAGTCAGAGTACATCAGATTTTTCAAGCACCTCCCACTTTTTGCCGGACTACTTTCACAATGTAAACAGCTTAAAGCATTGCAAAAAATAACAGATAAAACAGCCTAAATAAAACATATTGATTTTATGCCAACCAATGAAATACCAAGTTCTATCAGTGATAGACTGATATAGATTCTATATCAGTCACTGTGCCGAACTACTTTTAAGTAACCACAATTTGAAATTTTACAAGTACATGTTAATATAAAAGATATAAAAATGAATTCTAACATAAAATCCAGATTCCGACTTTTAAGGAGTCATTGTATGTATACAACAGACCGATCCATTTCGAGAATCCTATGCCATTTCGTTTATTATACGTCACATACTTCAGAATACTGACGTAGGCGAACAATTTATTTCCCAAGACATAAACACAGGATGGCACTTTACGTGAAAACTTAAATTGAATACACTGGATTTATGCTATTTGAAAATGTGATGACGTGTATTGCTTCTTGATCAACCTATGGAAGAATTTAGATCTTGTAAGGGCATTTATTTAGGATGAACCTCTGCATTGGCGCTGAATTTTGATTCGTCATTGCACAGGCCATATTTTATATGAATGCACTGTAAGCAGCAAATGTTGATAGTAAAAGAAGGAAAATGAAGAAGAATATGCAGGTAGATCTTTGTTTATTTCTATGATTTGTTTGGTGATTAGGTGTAGACTAAATAAATCGTTAGAATGCAATATGTTTCTATGTGTCATGTATAATTCAAGATGGCGGACTGTGTATTGAATTTGAGTTTCACGATCATGTATTCATACGCGTGTAAGCAAAGAAACAGTTCTAAAAGTTTATTGGTATTAGCATAAAATAAATAGAAAATTTGTTTGTTTTTCGTAGATATGGAATATATCTCATCGTGAAGTGATACAATTAAATATTTTCACGAGCGCGTAGCGTTACCGTACTTTCAGAAATCAGCGCCCCGAATTAAAATAATGAGATGCAATATCATAATAGTGGCATGATAAAAAGAATAACAGGTTATTCTCTATGTCTTGGTCTGAGAGACGTGGTCGCCAAATAAGACAATTTCTAAGTTTATGATGTAGTTTTGGAGGTTATTCAGAAGTTTATTTCGCCATACACTGTGGCGGCTGCATTCAAAGAAGTAGTGGAAGCTAGACTCGATATAGCCACAGTGACACAGTGGTGAAGGAGAAATATTTTTCAGAAACAAATGGTAATTAAGTGCACTGCACTTAGTGTTTGGAGTTTTCTAGTTCCTGTATAGTAGTATTTTGGGGTATGCTTTTTATCTACATCGAGGTAAGTTTTAAATGTGCTGAGTGTTGAAGTATTCCGAACATGGGAATGAATAAATGTTTGGAGTTTTCTAGTTCCTGTATAGTAGTATTTTGGGGTATGCTTTTTATCTACATCGAGGTAAGTTTTAAATGTGCTGAGTGTTGAAGTATTCCGAACATGGGAATGAATAAGAGTCCAGTCACGTATAACTGAGGGTAAAAAAAATTGAAATAAAGCGTAGTTCTAGCTCGAACTCCATGAATGTCATCAGAGTTTCGTAAGTTGTAGTTTGAATTGGTTTGCTGAGGAATGAGATTGGAAAGATATTCGGGTGTCTGGTTATTTTGCATTTTATAGAATAGTGTTAACCGATGTTTGTATCTACGTTCTCGTAAAGTTTCCCAACCTATTTCACTGTGCAAGTCATCCAATGAAATTAAATTGGTTGCACCGGAAGCTATACGTGCACTCTCATTTTGAATTTTATCAAGTAGTTCAAGTTCATAATTAGTACAATTACTCCAAACTACACCAGCGTATTCAAGTATAGGTCTAATAAACGAAGTATATATAATTTCGAGAGTTTTGCGATCCAGGGAAAACTTGAGTTTTCGCATTATGTGAACCCGTTTCCAAGCTTTATCTGTTACGTAACTAACATGAGAATTCCAACTGCAGTCATTAGACAGAAACACGCCGAGATGTTTGTGCTCAGTAACCTCGGGAATCATTTGTTGAGACATTTGAAGGGATGGGTGTGGGGGCGATCACGTTTTCTAGAAACAAGAAGAGACTCAGATTTTGAAGGATTGAAAGTGATGAACTATTTCTTAGCCCAGTTGGAAATAGTTTGGATATCAGACTGAAGAAGGTTTGTAGCAATTTGAGGTCGTTTGACTATAACATACAAACTTGTGTCATCGGCGAAAAGATTTATGCGAGATTTAATTTCATCAACTATATCGTTGATAAAAATAAGAAAGAGTAAGGACCAAGAATCGATCCCTGAGGGACACCGGCAGATACATTGCACCATGAAGATTTAACACCGGAAAGAACAACCCCTTAGCGTCTGTCAGAAAGGTAATCAGAAAACCAGTTTAAGAGAGACCCTGAGATTCCTGCATGATAGATTTTAGAAATCAAGCCTTTATGCCATACTTTGTCACAAGCTTTACTTATGTCAAAGAAAACTACACGGACTTCGAGGCCATCATCAGGTGCTTTGAAGAGTGTATCATATATGTAGACTAGCTGATTTATTGTAGAATCTCCAGGAATAAAACCAGACTGAAAAGGAGTGAGAAAATTTGTAGCGTTGAGATGATTGAAAACATGTTTGAAAATGAGACGTTCGAAAACCTTTTCAATTGTGTTTAAGAGAGAAATAGGTCTATAGATGTTTGGTAAAGACGCATCGCCTTTCTTGAAGACAACGCTAACATGGGCTTCTTTCCACGATGATGGAACAGTACAGCATTGTAGAGAGTAATTGAATAAATTACACAAGGGGGTGGGGGGCAAGTTCATTACAAGCTTCCTTAAGAATGCGATTACTTATACCATCAGGACCTGCAGCTTTATCAACCGGTAATGATTCTAGAACTTCCTTAGTTTCAGCTGCAGTAATGACAATGTTTGAGAAAAATGATCCTGAGATAGGTGGTCCAAGATCAGGTGCTTTTTTATTACCATCATCTAGGGTAGTTTGCGACTGAAAGTACTCGTTCAAGAGATTTGCTTTTTCAAAGTCAGTATTCGTTATTTGATGTGTCGAAGAGTTTTGCAGCGGAGGAATTCTATCATTCTTCTTTTTAGAAATGAAAGATTTTAAGGTAGTCCACCAATCCTTTGAAGAAAGAGAACCACTTTTTAGTTTGTCAGACAGTTTAGAGAAGTAATCAGATTAAGCTTGACGGATCAATAACAGTCCACTCGTCTAAATGCAAAAATATGATTGCCTTTGAGACAAATGTTTCAGCAATATCAGGATGAGAAACCATGTTCAGTCATCCAATCTGGATGCCAAGTTTGCAGATTTACAAACCAGATTTGGTCCTTATAGAGATGTCCAATGTTTGCTAGCATTTGTGTGAAGTTTTAGTCCAAAACTTAATCCTCTGAAGCATTTTTCTTTCATCAATTCAGGACAGAAACACAGACAGAATGCATAAAAACGCCCTTAATTACGAGCTTTCTTAAATTTTTGCCAGTAGTACTGGGACTGTATTCTTTTAGCTTTTTATATAATCGTTTACCTATACGTATATTCTTCCTTATGATATTATTCATCCATGGAGCATCAGAAGGCCTTATTTTAATTTTTTTGGGATATTGTTTTTAGCAAAATCTATTATTTTAGAAGTGATATCCTAGAATAAATGTTTATGTCATCATCAAAGCAGTTTTGCCAGTTATTATATCTCATTTCAAACCGGAGGTTATCATAATCACCACTGTCGTACAGCCATACCAATCTCTCGAAACAGCTTTGTTTGCTTTACAGAATTTTAGAAATCCATAAATTGGAATATGATATCTTTGATCCTGATCAAGAAAATGTTCACCAACTCCAGATTGTATGACAATATGTTTATTTGAAACAAATATCAGATCAATTAATGATTCCGAGTGTTCACTTAAGTGAGTTGGTTCATTAATCGTCAAAAAGGTACCCTAGAAGCACAATTTCTAGGTTGTGCAGGGAACTCTTTACGACACGAACACTGCTTGTATTATGCGTACACTTTTTTTTAGTTCTTGGACATTACACAACGTTTCATTGTATGCCAGTCGTGTGATGGACGAACGGTTATTAATTCTGTATGTACTGTCGGACAATATAGCGTACGAGAAAAACGTGATTTTCGTTCAATCTTATCACATGGTCTGTTTAACTCTAGCTATCAACTTTGCTGAACGTTTAAGAAATCTTGCTAAATGTATATCCTCACATGTTAGTTATTTTCATTATGTCCGTTTACAATTCAGTTAACAGAGATTTTAAAATGAATAAATGAACCATCAAGTGACTTGGAGGACTTTGATGATGAAACTTGTTGTGTCTGTGGTAGTAATGTTTAGTAGACTTCCACCAGGTTTGTTCAAATTATTTACACAGGGTCATTGCCCCGTCACAGAGGTTCTGTTTATGTAAAATACAAAAATCTTTGAAAATCTTCTCAGAAATCGTTAGCCATAGAAGTAAGATACTAGTAATTGTTATGTAGCATTGGTTACTTGACCTTATCAAAATCCGTTCAAATTATCTCCTAACGTTAAAAGTGACCCTGCTCAGTGTGTGAGTGCGTGTGTGTGTGCGCGCGCGAACGCGTGCGTGTGTGCATGTGTGTGTCGGGGGGAGGGAAATCTTATTTAAATTTAAATAGACATATAGAAAAACAAGTTACTCCCTTAATATTTTTAAGGAATTTTCATGTACACATAATGAACTTTGACCTTTATGTGACCTCTACATTTATCTTGACCTATTTTTTCTTTTAGCAGCTACAGTATGGAAATTTGAAGTACATGTATACTTATAATTTTGCATCCAGATTTCAACTTTGACTTTAGCTTACATTTACCTTGACCTGCTGACTTACTGTCTTCATTTTGCAGCTACAATATGGTTAAATCAGCTATACTTTTAATTTTTTTTGTAATTTATATTTTATTTCCAGGGTTTCACATACATGTATACAAGTACTGTGTATAATATATAATATGTATATGTAAAATTAATATAAGTGTTTGTTTTTAACAATTAAACTTCGTAGATACCATAGACTTATCTGTATATATTTGAATGTACATTCTATCTACTTCATAATTTAAGAAAAAAGTTTCACAAAAATATGGAAAGGGAGACTATCCACTTAAGATGCTCATTTGTCTCCCTTTACACAATCTTTTTGCAAGTATTTAGAAACCTGGAATAATGCTAGATTGAAAAGAAAAAATTAAAAAGGACAAAATGAGCTCAGTGAGTTTTTCTTTCTAAGAAAGGGGATAAAAGAAAAAAATAGGGGGATTGGGAGGAGGGAGAGGGGACGGGTTAGAAGTGCAAGTCAAAAAAAAAAAAAAAAAGCAATAACAAAACAAACAAAAAGTCAGCTATACTTTTAATTTTGCATAAAGATTTCAACGTTCACCTAAGCTAACACTTAGCTCGACCAACTGAAATGTTTTCTTGTTTTTTACGATTTGAGGATGGAATTTTTAAATTTTCTTATAATTTTGCAAGCAGATTTCAACTTAGACCTTTACTTTCACCTGCTGACCTCCTTCCTTTTTATTTTCTTTCTTTCTTCCTTTTTATTGTTTTGTTTTGTTTTGTTGGGGGGGGGGGGGTTGCAGCTTCAGGATGGAAAAATTGAACTACACATAAGTTTACATGCAGGTTTCAGTTTCAGCCTTTGCCAACATTGACCTTTATCTACTGACCCACTCCTCTTTTGCAGCTACAATATGGATATTTGAAAGATTCTTATAATTTCAAATTTGACCTTAGCTAAAACTGACATTGTACTACAGACATGCTCCTTTTTGAAGTTTTGTCAATGAAATTTGTACAAGACGTACATTTGTTGCATGGAGATTTCATCTTTAACATTGGGTGAACTTACCTTGATCCCTTTTAATGTTTTTCTTCTAGTTCTTCATTTTAGTTTGTTTCTAAATAACCTGATGAAAATTTATGTTTACATTTTGTAAGTATATAGTTCATACATTTGATAAACTGCATCAAATTTAAAATTTTTATCTACAATTTTGAAATGAAGACAACCTAAAAACAATATATAAATACTACGGTTTTCCTTCCTGACCAACTTTTACTTTAATTGAATAGGGATTTTGATTCTGGCAATACAGCATCTGGCATTAAGAGATGTTTTGGTCATGAGAGCGGTACAAGGATAGCTTGTCTTTTAATTAACTAAATATTTATTTAAACGCTCTTGTGTTTTCTTTATCATAACAAATACCAATATTGATTATATTTGTGTAGAAACTTTTTTTATTTTACTAGATTTGCTCTGTATTAAAGAACAGGTGATAAGTGATCTTGATTTAGTTTTATTATTATTTCTTTATATAAAAATGCAAATTCGATCAGCGAAAATTTTATGACAACGGGACAAGAAGGCCAACACTTAAAGTTGCAGCTGGAGGTGTTGCCTTTTTAAGTAGAATAACTTATGCGAAAGGGAAGTTTAATGTTTACTGTTTGAGTACATAAGGAAAAACTTTGTTCACCTTAGAAGGCATCAGATTTTTTTTATCATTTTTTCCTCGTCGGATGGTACTTCACTGCTTCCTCCTTCGTTTTGTATCAGACAAGAGTGGCAAAATGAAGGGCTGTCAGCCTGTTTGGAACTTTCATTTTTTTAAAATTTTAATGTTAGTGATAATTGTAGGGGACATCGTTAAATCTGGTATGTATGAAATTATACTATAACTTATTATTTTCTTTCTGTAGAATAAGAGTTTATTGTTAGAGCTTCGTATTTCCTTCAACTCAGCTTTTTAGATTAAGCTTCAGTAAAGTAGCATAGAATAAAGATTTCTGTCACATTATGCATGTTTAGTATAGGTACATAATTATGTCTTAATAAAAGAAGTGACACAATGGTTGGGGCCAGTTTTTAGCTTACCTGAGCATATCATCACGTAGTGATCTCCGGTTGTCCGGCATCTGTCGTCTGTCCGGCGTATGTCGTCCGTCTTATATTACCTTGTTAACACTCTACAAATCATATTACACACCCTATCACTTTTAAAACTGGCCAGCATCTTAAACTTCATTGTCTCTAGGTCAAGGTCAGTGGGGTCACTTTTGATAAAAAAACTAGGTCACCTAGCCAAATCAAAGGAAAACCTTGTTAACACTCTAGAGGCCACATATTTTGTTCAAATTACATGAAAACTTGTTAGGCTGTTTGATATGATGAAATCTATGAAAATTTTTAATAAAAATCTTTGGTCAAAAACTAGGTCACAGGGACAAAACATGGATAAAACCTTCTAAACACTCTATAGGCCACATTTTTGTTTAAATGAATGAAAACATGTCAGAGTGTTTATCTTGATGATATCTTGGTCAAGTTTAGATAGGGTCAATTTGGTTCCAAAACAAGGTCAGAAGTTCAAAACATAGAAAAGAACTTGTAAAGGCCCTAGAAACTATACTTTCATTCCAAATATCATGAAAATTTGTAAGAATATTTTCTTTTAATAAACCTAAGTTATTCCAAAACTTGGATCATCTTGGTCAAAAACAAGGTCACTGTGTCAAAACAGAAAAACCCTGTTTACACTCTAGAGGCCACTTTTTTGTTAAAATGACACGAAAACTTGTCAGAGTATTTGCCTTGGTGATATCTAGGTCAAATTTCAATATTAGTCATTTTGTTTCAAAAACTAGGTCACAGGTTTAAAACATAAAAAAATTTGTTAACATTCCAGTGGCTACATTTTCATTTCAAATGTCATGAAAATTTGTCAGAATGTTTGTCTTGATGACATCTAGTCAAATTTGAATATTGGTAATCCAGAGTCAAAAACTAGATCACAAGATGAAAATATAAAAGAACCCTTTAACACTGAAAAGGGTAAAATTTCTTTCTATTGTCAATTAAACTCGTCTCAATGTTTATCCGGATGATACTAGGATTGTCTTGTATCAAAAACTAGGTCACGTGGTCAAACCATGAAAAAAAGAGTATTTACACTGTAGAGGCTACGTTTTCTTTCCAAATGTCTTTAACATATTTGAAAATTTTTGCCTTGATGATATCTAGATTAAGTTTGAATGTATCTCATCTTGCCAAAAAAAAACAAGAAAAAAAAAACCATAAAAACAAACTCACAGGGTCACAATAGAGAAAAAATAATGTTTACACTCTATAGGCTCCATTTTTTCTAAATGTCATGAAAATTTGTCAGAATATTTGTCATGGTGTTATCTAGGACAGATCGAATAAGGGTAACATTGGTTCAAAAACTAGGTCATGAGGTCAAAACAGATTTACCTTCATATCACTCTAGAGGCTACATTTACTTTCCAAATATGATGAACATGTGCCAGAATCTTTGTCGAGATGACATCTGGGTCATTGTTATATGGGACATCTGAGATCACTCCAGAGGCTGCATTTTCTTTCTAAATGTCATGAAAAGTTGTCAGAACATTTGTTTTAACGATATCTAGGCCCGGTTTGAATAAATAACATGACGGGTCAAGAACAGAGTCATCGGATCAAACACAGAATTATCTTGTACGCAATGTTTCTGTCCAAATGCAATGAAAACCTGTTGATGATCTCCAGGTTGAGTTTGAATATGGGTCACCTCTTTTCCTGAACCAATCTCACCCATTCATGGGTCCCAGATTACGGCCCCTTATAAATGGGACGCAGATGAATGGGTAAGGACTTTGATAAAGTCTTAATGGAAGTTCCTCAGAATGTTTGCCTTAATGATATCTGGGTCAAGTTCGAAATTTGGTCATGTGGGATCTAAAACTAGGTCAATAGAAAAACTGAACAGCCTGAACAGTTGATTCACTAAAGCCCTGATACACCTTAACAACCTGTATCACCACATTAATCTGAAAAAACTACCACATTTTAGAGATATTAAAGACATGTTAAAACGAAAATAAATTATTTTTTGTGACAGATATATAAGAAACAGTGAGCTGTTGGTTATATTTGCAGGACAATAAGTTAGCTGGTGCTAGATATATTTCACAACATTTCTTACTTGATAACAGTTCCATTATTCTCACTTGTATTTTCTGTAACTGCAACATGTGGGTTTTTATCATAGGTGTTACAGTCATTTATTAGATATGAGAACTAGGTTTGAAAGAAGTGAGGAATTTCATTTACAAATAAACTGACTTAAGATCATAATAAATTCATGGGTAAATGAACATAATGAAAACTTATAATTTAAGTGCAGATTACATTATATATTACGGCCATTTCTTTATTTCATAGAATGACATTGATTTTATTTCCAAGAATGAATATTTTCTATAAGATGATTAATATAGCTATTGCTCTAAATGAAAACAATACTCATTTGCGAAGAATACACTACAAATTGAACCTCATATAGATACTTGCCTCTCTGACAGCATAGGGAATTTAGCCAAACTTAGTTGTTTTTCTTTTATTCTACATTTCTGTAGGCGTGATCATTGGGCAAAAGTGTACTCAGGTGAGCGATATAGGGACGTCATGACCATTTTGTTTGCCTAGCGTCATCATTTGAACAATTTTAATATAAGTCTACAAACACTGTTACACACGGAAAGTTTAGACTCCAAACCGACCAGTTACAATGAAGATTTTTTTATATACATGCATATCTTAGCATACGACCCTGGGGTACGGAATTAGTGACACCAGGGACATGTTTTGATGTTGCTCCACACCAAACACGTAGGTTCTGGGGCTTATAGTTTTCGTTAAGCGCTTTTTGCTAAAAATATAACATTCTGCATAAATAGTCTTCTAAGGGATGAAACCATTTTTACCACAGGGATATAATCTCAACAGTTATTGCAGAGGACCATATGACAATGCCACACATAAAACAGTTTTTAAAACTTTTTTGTATGGCTATTTAAGAATGTGATGATGGCACATACGGATGAAAATTGCACGAAAAAATGCAGTGAGAACTGCAGAAACAATGATTGTCATAAAGAGAATGGGACGTGCAAAGATGGCTGCAACCCAGGTTACGCAGGCGACAGATGTAACCAAGGTTGGATCATAAAATTATTTCGTTTATTTACTTTCTTTTACGAATAACAAAGATTAGGATTATTTGCATTGAATTTGAAGTAAATAAGAAATGGATCAATGAATGTTTTCAACGCAAAAATCATAGTTTTAATTTACAAATGACACAATGGCTGGGGCCAGTTTTCATTTGAACAATCTTTATAAAGGTCAACACGACACTGACACACACTTTTTTTTAGACTGCAGGCAATACAGTCACAATAAAAGTTTTTATATACATGCCTATAATAACATATGATGCTCCATACTAAACACCTAGGTTTTTGGACTTACAGTTGCTATCAAGAATGTTCTCCAGAAAAATAATAGTCTGCATAAATAGGCTTCTCGGAATAAGGCCACTTTTTATCCACAGGGATATTAACTCAACAGTCTCTGAAGACGACCACTTGTCCATGCCACACACCAAAACAGTTTTTAAATTTTCTTATGTATGACTATTTAAGTATGTGATGATGGCACATACGGATGGAATTGCGCATACAAATGCAGTGACAACTGCAGAAACTATGTATGTAATAAAGACGATGGGATGTGCAAAGATGGCTGCAACCCAGGTTACGAAGGCAACAGATGTGACACAGGTTGGATCATGAACTTTTTTCATTTATTTAACATCTTTTACAAACTACAAAGATTAGGATTATTTATATTGAATTTTTAATGAATAAGAAATGGATAAATGAATGTTTTCGACTATGATAAAATGGTAATGGTAAAAATTATTGCGACATGATGTCTTTGCTTTTTGTTACAACCAGCTGCCGTATCATATCTATAATCATAACCTTAATATCACTCAATATTTAACAGTATTGATAATACCACCCTTTATAATGTTAAGCACAGGATGGAGAACCACATGACAACAAAAAATTACGTATCACGGCCAACATGGCGCGTGAGCTGTTTGGACGCAATTTTTTACCAGTTTTTGATAGAACATACGAGTCTTTCTTTCTCAAATTATAGCGCTTTCAAAACGCCATAGAAAGCCCTTTCCAATGGTGTATAGATCAGCGGTATGTTCCACGACAAGTTACTTTACACGTAAGGAAGAACGATGCCTTAAAAGATACGTAACATGTTTAATTATAGTTATCTCTATTTTTACTACCTCACACTTTGACAGTGGTTTTGCGATAAGTCAACATGCAATGACTCGACAAATTGGTCTGACTCGAAGCTATCGCTCAGTCCCGTTATTTTTCCCTTATTTTCCATATAATAGTCGAAATTCGCTGACTCAAAAAATGTGTTGACTCAACACTTGCGCTATTTTCCACCAATCAAAATCATTACAAGTTATGTTGCGATGACTGGACGTAATTACTAAAGCGATCAATAATGTTCACACCTTTGATTAGCGTCGCCGCTCAACATTCACATTTTACAATATAATTTTTATCAGTATTGACGAGTAACAAACACTGCAAAAATCGCAATTTAATTATTCATTGTTTGCTTTGGACGTTTTTCAGACAGTTTGAGTGACAAAATTATTGTGTATAAAAGCTGTATATATTGTTCCTTGCGTATTCTTGTTGTTAGTTAGTAAATATCTGTACTAACAATTTGTCAAATAAAAAATAAAAACAAACAAATACAGACTTTATTTTGTTCATCGAGCAAATTTCACGACGTGGTATAATCAAGACGCCGATTTTTTAAACGAATGTACAGACTGGACATATCATGCGATGACTTGACAAAATGGCTATTTCAATGTGAGTTCGAGTCTTCGCAAATTTACTATATAATGGAACCGTCAAGTTTACACGTAAACGTTTCAATGGTAAGATAGTAGAATACTTCAAACTGACCGCGATAAAGCAAATGAACGTCTGATTTCAAACAGATCGATCATTAAGTGTATTGTTTACGGAATCCTGTTGAGGCCAATTTAAATGTCGCCGTCGCGCTAAGAGGTAGACGCTCGACAACGCGTCGCGACATTGCGAAAATGCGATACGACGCTCGACAATGCGAAGCGACGCGCGACAATATCAAACGAAATATCGCGATTTCATTTCGTATTTCCGCGCTATAAAAGCGCGAAATATCGCATTGTCACTTCGCATTGTCGTGCATCGTATCGAATTGTCGAGGTGTCACGTCGCGTTGTCGCGATGTCGCGTCGCGTTGTCGTCCGTCGCGTTCTGCATTTCTGTAGGTATCGACGCACGACAATGCGATACGACGCTCGAAAATGAGAAGCGACGCGCAACAGCGCGACGCGACATTTTCACAATGTCGTAACGCATTGTCGCGCGTCGTGTGTGATCCTCTACCGCGACCCACGAAAATGCCAAACGACACTGGACAACGCGACGCGACGCTCGAAAATGCGAAGCGACACTAGACAATGCGACGCGGCATTTCTTCGAATATCGTATCGCGTTGTCGTGCGTCTACCGGAAATGGGCAAATTATATATCGAATTAATTCAAGGAAAATGCGGCAATCACGCCCATGCTCTAAAAATGTGATATGGCTATAGGGAGGGCCGGATAATACACAGGCATGTGAAATTTGTCACTGCACCGTCAGACGGTATATAGATCTTGCAACATTTTAACCTGTCACCGGTAGACGCACGACAATGCGATACGATATTATACGTATATGCATTTAATCATATAATTACAGTTAAGCTTATCCTATTTTGAATAAGTCCTAACACTAAAACAACGATATTTTAGGTATCAGTATCTCTCTGGTACCCAGTGAATATGCGCAAAATGTTTGAAGTTCTTTTCTAATGTTTTATTTTAATGTTTGTAGAAGAATGACCTTGGAAACTTTTACGTAGGGAACTATATTGTAAATCTCTAAAAGGACTAAACAACTCATACATTTTATTAATGTTTTGTTTCTTTGAATACAAAATATATCCAAAATAAAATTACTTTTATGTACCTTTATCCTTTAAATGATATTATTGCTTTGGTGTTCTGAGTGAAACAAATTGCGCATTTATTTATTGAAATTTAATGTTATTGTCAGTAATTTTCACATACACAATAATATCTATGCCAAATTTGTAGGAAAAGAAGTACTAGAAACCATCTAAGGTAAGTCAATGCGAACTAAATTTATCCGTTTAAAAGTCAGCATTATTATTCCATTATCATTCTATTAACTATTTGATGATTTTTGAAATATTTATGATGATTTTTCAGTTCTTTAATTTGACAAGTTCTAGGAGATCATTATTTGAAACATGGAACAGACAGTGTCAGAATTATGCTTATAGATTTGATTTATCTTTTACTGATCAAGTTATGCTTTATAACACATTGAAATTTGTATTGGCTTATCGGGATTAAAAGCTTAAATAGCAAGTGTTATTATCCCCCGCCGAAAAGGCGGCGGGGATATGGTAATAGTCTCCGTCCGTCCGTCCATCCGTCCCACATTTTTGTCCGGAGAATAACTAGAAAAGTATTTGTGATATCAAACTGAAACTTCATGGTTGGATAGATCTTATTGACGAGGAGTGCAGTGTACAAGAATGATAACTCTACCCTTCATAATTTTTGTAGTTATTGCCCTTTGTTATTTTTCATGCATATTGTTTTGTACGTAGCGTAACTCGAAAAGTATTTGTGATATTAACTTGAAATTTTATAGGTAGATAAATCTTATTTAGGAAAAAGCAAAGCACAAGAATAATAACATAATCTTTAAGTTATTACCCTTTGTTATTTTTCATGTTTAATTTTTGTTTGAAAAATAACTCAAAACGTGTTTGAGATGTTAACTTTACACTTCAGACGTTGATAAATCTCATTGGGGAGGGGTGCTGTGCACAAGAATGAAAATTTAGCAAACACAGTCGGCGGGGGATGGCAATGTCAACATGGCTCTTGTTATCTCTTAATTTTGCACGAGTGGACCATGATACCATGATGGCCCTGTATTGCTTACCTGTATAAAATTGAACTGAATAAACATTAAGGCTAAAGAAGGTCAGTAGGTCTAGGTCTTGGTTTGCAAGATGAAATAAAGATAAAATGCAGAAGCAATTATTATTATTATTTTTACAAATATTTCATTATTCAATGCTTATATTTAGAAAACGAGTAAGAACATCAACGTACAGTTCAACAAATGTTGAAGTTGATTTTTGGGCAAATATGTAGATATTCTTCAAATGTCATAGATGTAGTTGAAAGCAGAAGGTGGGTCTAGAGGTCACAATTAAGGCTGTCGCAAATAGCGAACTATAATTAACTATGTCCGCCGGAATTCATCGGCGGCTGTTCCGTCGGAGAACGTCGTCTGAGATTACTTCGTGCAAGCCATATTTTGCAAGCTTTTGACGGTATTGTTTATCATATATAAGGCATGTATTATATTGGATAAGGGGTGCTAGAGTAAGGTGATACGATAAAAAAAAGTTACGTTGTTGCCATAAAATAATATTAAAGGGCTATTGATAATATGAAATAATATTAAATTGGATACTTTAGCACATTTAATTGGATTGAAATTGAAATTGTTATTTCTTATGGAATGAATATCCAGTGTGGCGAGAAATAGAATAAATTAAATGTCAGCAATAAAAGAACTTGACCACATTGTTTGTTGCCGGAACACTGGACCGGACCTACTAACAGAAAAGTCTATATTCCAGTTAGAAATATTTTCAGGGAATTTGAGATGATTTAAATTTGAACTGTGAAAACTCTGTGGATGTGTTATTAAACCACATTGGAAATAACCATGACTACTCTTCCATATATGAAAAAGTGTCAGAACACGATACAGAAATACACTTAGGAGGAAGATTGAAAACGGACAGTCAATTTTAGACAGTGACATAGAAAAATGAGACAGATATGAGCTAATTAGCAAAACAAGTGTCTTGAAATAGTAAAAACCTATAGCGAAAAATTAGAAATTCAGTCTGATAAATTAGCCGGTGCTATGATAGATGCTGAAGCCGAGGTTTTAGGACAAACTGGAGATGATGAATGAAGATTAAGTTCAAATTAAATGGAGTGTTATTTTGACTTGAAAGTGTATCGAAATTCAGTTATTTGCTACAAAGCAATGGCAACAGCAACAAGAATTTTATGCCAAACATGAAAGAATGGAAGATACTTCTGTTAAGTTACCAAAAAGTTGGACTCATTTGGTGTTTTCAAATGGGCTGCATTTCGGGACTCATTTAACTATTCAGTTCTCAAAAACAAGGATATTGCTGAAATCCAAAAGTTCATCAACTTACGGAGTAAATTGTTCGGTGAAGCAAAACTGGCCATCTCTGGCCTGGCACTTTCCGATGAAAACTACAGAGTTGCCATTGATATTCTGAAGGATAGATTCGGAAAAGAGAAAGAAGGGATCGATATGCATTACAATAAAATGATTAAATCTTCCTAGTGCAAATAATAGTGTGTTAGCCTGGGAGCTTTTCTGGGCAGTGATATTACACAAACCCCAAATAACTTCCAACGGCAAATGGGATTATACATAGATGAAAATAGTCTTTTAAGTAGCTCCGGGAGACTGGAAAATTTAGAATTAATTTTTGGCGCAAAACGTCCACTATTGCTTCCAAAGCATGACAAATTTATAGAATTGCCTATTGGTCGAACGCAAAAAGAACTGTTACATAGTGGCATATCCCAAACACTAAGCAAAGTCAGATGCTGTTACTAGATAGTGAAATCGGTTTTAAACAAATGTAGTGTGTGCTGCCGTGCTGAAGAAAGGCCTTATAAGATGTCCCGTATGCCACCGCTGCCGAAAGAAACGAGTGACTGAATCTGTGCCTTTTTCCACAACAGGACTTTATGACCTAGGTCCGTTACATATTAAAACACAAAACGGCCCTGAAAAGGTTTGGGTGTGTTTATGTACATGCTTGATAACACGTGGTATTCGTCTAGAAATGATTTTATGCATGGCAACAAAAGAATTTTTGCTAGCTTTAAGAAGATATGTCGCACAGAAAGATGTACCATCTGAGGTGATAAGCGACAATGTATTGCAGTTTAAAGTTGCAAACAATGCATTACAAGATATTATTAGCAAAGTTTTTAAATCAGATGATGTTCAATCATATTCGTCTATTCATGGAATCAAACGATCTTTCATAGTTGAATAAGCACCATGCATAGGCGGGTTCTACGAGAGACTCGTTGGGCTGGTTAAAAAAAAAAACTCAGAAAAAACGTGGGGGCGTAAACTGTTCACTAGCATTCAATTACAAACCTTATTAAAGGAAGTTGAAGCAGTCGTGAATTCAAGACCGCTGGTGTACGTCAGAAAATACTTTAATTCAAGCATGACAATTACGCCTAGACACTTCTTAGCCTTTCATAGAGATCTCAGTATACCCGAGATGGAAAGTGAACACGAAAATGGTGATAGTGTCTTTAACCCATATGAAAGTTAAATTGTGAAACTTTTGAAAATTTGGGGTAAAGATGAGAAAATTTAATGTGCCTTTTGGAAACTTAGGCGTGACGATTATCTTCTTAATTTGAGAGAAAGAAGCCAGACTTTGTTAAAGTCAAAACGAATTCAAGCTCCCTTACTACCAAAAATAAATGACGTTGTTTTGGTGAAAGATGATTTACCTCGCGGTTGTTGGAGAACAGGGAGAATTATTGAATTAGTTTATAGTCGTCATGGTGAAATAAGATCAGCAAAGATACTCTTGTCTCCCAAGAGTTATCCGTCTTGCACGTTGTTTGTTGTTCACATTAGAAATCTCAGAAATAGTGAAAATTGTGTCTCTGTTGGAACTAAAATACAAAAGGTTTCCGGTGATTCTCATGAGATTGTTTCATCAGAAAATGTAAAAATACGTCCAGTAAGAGAAGCTGTTGCTCGAGCGAGGCATAAAATGCAAGGACATTTGTCTTAATAAAGTTACAGTTGTGCCATAAAGTTCCGATTCTATTGTATCTTGTTACGAGTTGGAAATACCTTGAACATAAAGTATCGCCATCGGAGCACGCATAGGATGTACGAGAGAGTCATGTATCGGAGAATAAATTGAACTTTTACAGATGCACGAGAAATTCATGTATCGGAAAATAAATTAAAGTATTTATTAAATCGTTGAGATAGTTGTTGCAGTGTTGAGTTGTGTCTTCTCGATGTTTGAGAGTGACACGTGCAATAGAGTTTACAAATACAAAAGAAATTTTATCGGCATGTTCGGAAAAACATATTTATAATGAATGATGGCATTGTGCAGTGCCGTCGTGTGCTTCTAAATTCATCAGACGCAGTTATTTGTGTTACCAACTTGTTTTGAAGAACGAACTTTCATGATCTGCTGTGCGTGCCTCATCGATAAATGCATTAAGAGCGGACATTGAATCTACGTCTTCCCATTATGAAAATGTGAGTGACGACGATACGGTGTTAGATTTAATTGAAGAGGCGGCATTATGCAATAGCGAAGACTTCCGGGATCGGATAGAAACATTCGATACAGACAAGTTGCAGTTTAGATGGCAGGAACTGTTTACTGCCCGAAAAGTCAGTCTTCAAGATGATAAAGTTGACCGTGGATATGATATGATGGATAACGTGAGCGTCAACGCGATTGAAAACTTATTTGATAACGTCAGTGTCAACGTTGATAATGACAAACAGATTGACCTATCAGAAATAATCAGAGTGAAAAAATGAAGTATGCTTATGTATAGTTGTTTAACCGATCCATAGTTTCCCTTTTGTCTGGCTTCGTAGATGTATATTATTATTATTACTATTTTTTGGAAGCTTATGTAAACTGTAAGAAACATCAAGTGATCATTAGCTAGTAGAGACTTAAAAACTGATTTATATGACTTGTAGACTTTGTTCTTTTTATGTTATATGGCTTGGTGACAAAAAAAGAAAACAAGTTTTTGGATGTTTAAAACAATACTAAGTATGTTTTCTACAGGAAATTCACTATTAAAATAATTACCTTACATATGGCAAAGCGCTTGGTAAGGCAAAGTATATTTCAGTGGAAACAGCTCAAATAGTAAAGGTGTTGGTATCCTTCTAAACAAAAATATTAAAACCTTACATGATAAGGAATTAATACCTGGAAAAGTGAAATATGAAGGAAGAACAATAAGTATTATTAATGTATATGCCCCAAAAGATGATAATATTATGTTTTTAGCAGTATTGAAACTTTTCTTGCTGATCATTATGATGAAACTTTTATCTTTAGAGGTGATTTTAACAGAGTTTTTGGACATAAATAAGGACACGAAGAATGGGCGATTAGATACAAATAAAAAATCTTAGGAAAACTTATATTTAATAGAACATTTAGAGTTAAACGACATTTGGCGAATAAAACTCCACAGAGAAAACAATACACACGGCACTCTAACAATTGAATGCCAATAGTCTGCCGCCTGGATTACTTTTTGATCTCTTCCAATATTGTAAATCATGTTATACATTGTAATATTACAAGTGGCTGCACTCAGATCATTCTATTGTTGTTATGATCATACATTTAAAGCAAAGACAAAGGGGCCCGGGTATGTTTAAATTGAATAAGTCTGCCATATTTGATAAAGAATACCAAGAGGAAATAAGAAAAAGTATTAGAGATATTACAGAAATTATTGACAGAGCAAACTCAGTTATTCTTTGGGAGCTTATAAAAGGCTCGGTAAGAAATGCTACAATTCGTTTTTACACCTTTAATAAAGAAAAATGAAAACAAAGAAGGAAACAACCTAGTTAAATATATAAACAAACTGGAACTGGAAGTATCACAGGGCCCTTTTGAAAATAAAAAAACTGAAACATTAAGAGAAGCTAAATTAAAATTAGAACAACTAATAGATAAAATAATAATGGTATATATCTGCGCTCCAAGGCAAAACAAATTGAAGGTTTCGAGAAAATCTCAAAGTACATTTCAAACTTAGATAACAGAAAACGTGAAATGAAATCAATTTCAAGATTAAAGAGGCTGTACTCCAGATTTGACATAATTTTTTTAATGAATTATATATTTAGATGCCGTGAGATTATAACAACATAATACTTTACTTCAAAAAAAAGTAATTGATTATAAAAGTCAAAATAGAATAAAAAAAAATATTTTCGCTCCAGCCTGATTTGAACTCTGGGCCCTCATGTTAACAAAATATTTCCAACGCTTTTACTGTCACCACCATCGCCGCATGTTATGTTACAGAAATTTACTTTAAAAGTTATACGATATAGTTATACCGTCGCGTTACGGTATAGCACTTTGAAAGGGAAAAAATCTATTTATAATGTAATCATTTGACTTATTTTTTGTCAGTTAGTTATTTTTTAAGCATTAGTCATAAATATTACAAGAAATTTATAATACAAGAAAATTTTCTTTTTTTTTTGTCATCTTGAGCACAGCCCCTTTAACAACCAGTAATAATGATATAACTGAATCTGGAGAGTTTTAAAAGAATTAAATTCTTTTATGAAAAAATATACATAAAAAATATTATATAAGTAACAATGATAAAGACACCTTTCCAAATGATCCGTTAGTTTCAAAGTTAACTATCGAGGAAGAAATTTTTTGCGGGGATCTTGAATGAACATGAATGTGCCACAGCGTTACTAGATATGAAAAAAAAACGAAAAAAAACCGGGATCCAATGGTATAACTGTAGAATGTTATAAACTATTTTGGAAGGATCTTAAGAAATATTTGGTAAACGCAATAAATTATGCGTATGAAACCAGTAACCTTTCACAGAAGCAAGCAGTAATTACTTAACTACCGACAAAAGCTATCGCCAATAGCGTTAAGCGGGTTTTGCCGAATATTATTCATCATTTGCAAACAGGTTTTATAAAAAAATCGGTATATAGGCGAAAATATAAGACTAATATATGAAACTTTAGATTATATAAATGAAGATGAACTAGCAGGTATTTTATTGCTTTCAGATTTCGAAAAAAGCTTTTGATAGCGCAGACCATAGTTTCATATATAAAACTTTACGATATTTCAATTTTGGGGAATCACTGATAAAATGGATTGACACTTTTTATGGTGATATGCAAGTGCCATTTTGAATAATGGTTGTCTGACTTAGAAGAGTTGAAAAAGGTGTATGCTAAGGATGCCCATTTTCCCCTTACCTTTTTATAATTGCAATAAAAATCTTATCAATAGCAGAAGAGAGAAACAAAAAGATAACTAGTGTTAAGTTATTTAAAAGAAAAATAAAAAGTCATTCTTTGCCGACAATGCTCTCTTTTTAACTGATTGTACAAATTCTTCATTTAAAAATCTTATATATACAATCGATGAATATGGTAGCATCTCAGGACTTCAGCTTAATGCAAAAAAAAATGTAGTACTACGAGCAGGATCACTAAACAATAGTAATAGTTTACTGTAAAACAAAAAATAAAATTGCTGGACATCTCTAAAAGCTTCAACACTTTGTATTGTATTTGTAAATGATAGAGAAAAAAATGCAAGCATTAAACCTAAACGCTAAAATAACAGATGTTACCTCTTTGCTTAAATATTGGAATACACAAAAGTTATAACTGCGTGGGAATATAACAGTGCTTAAAACCTTTGTTCTACCAAAATTGTTATACCCACTGTCTGTCCTCCACAACCCGTCTGGAAGTACAATAAATAAAATAAACAAACTATTTTATCTGTGGGATAATAAACCAAAGAAAATTGCGAGAAAAGTAATAAGACTTGATATTGAAAAGAAAGGCTTAAATATGGTCGACCTGAAAGCAGAATTAAATACAATTCTGTATAGAATTTTAGATGAAAATAACCATACTTGCTCCTGTTTTATTGAAATTGTTCTCTTTCATTCATCAGATGGTATTTGAAACTTATTTTAATACTAATCTGATATGTTCAAGCTTTTATGACAATAAATCAAGTTATATTAAATTTATTGAATTGAATTTGGTGTGTTTGGTGATTCTGAAGTCCACTTGATTACTTCCGGTCATGAAATGACTTCACTTTCTTGAATACTTTTTAGATGGAGGTATTTTACATCAACTGTTTGCTGAAGGAATTAAAGATTTGATCTGAGAATAGATATGAAAATCTATGAAAGAACGTGTCAGTCGCACTTTTGTCAAAAGTAATTGTGAAAATGTGTCTTTATTCAAACTCAATTAAATATATGTAAATTTGGGTCTTTAGCGGATTAACAGTTCATGAAACAGAATTATTTCGCACCTTCGTAATGTTACGTGGCAATAACCGGTAGTGTTTACAGTTGAAACAACAAAATGGGCCACGAAGAGAGTTCCTCCACGTGGTGTGGCCTGGATGTAGCTGAACCTTAGATTTGTGGTCCAATATTTTTTTTTTTTTTTTTTTTTTTTGCATTCGGTCATCAGAACGTAAATTAAAGTGTGTAGAAGCTTTTAAAAATAATTGTCATTTGTCATTCAGATTTAGGTTCAGCTATAACTGAATGCTCTCTACACGAGACGACAACAGTGTATTTCTCATTTCGTAAGCAGCAGATTTCGGATTATTCGAATAATCTCGTCGGAAAAAATAACCGTATATAGCTTAAAAGGAATCGTCACTCTTAGACAATTGAAGACAGTTAAATACAAAAAGAAAACTGCCAAAACCTCGAAAACTTGGTTCATTCTAAAGTAAATAAATGTTTTATTCTGTCGGAAAAGAAGGTTCGTATTCCTAGACAGTCCTACAAATATTGCCAAGAGTTACGAATCCGTATCTCTAGACATTGTCTTTCATAAAATAAAGGAAGAATCATAATACAGTTTCATTGAAAAGACCTAGTGCACACATTAAAATTTAAAGTTGAATTAGTTTGCCGACTTAAGCAAAAACTGAAAACAATGTGAAAGTCATTTGCATTAAAAGGATCTGACAAAGAAAACTATTAAAATATAATAAAAAATATAATTTTTGATGGACACATCAATTTTTGGCTCGACTTTTTCGAAGAAAAAATCGAGCTATTGCTATAGTCAGGGTGTCGTTGCCGTTGCCATTGTCGTTGCCGATGCCGTTTCCGTCCGAAAACTTACCTTGATCGTAACTTTTTTTTTCTTTCTGAATGGATTGTCTTCTTCCGAGTTGCGCATGCTGATCTGTTCCGGAGGTATTCTGTCAAGAATGTTCTCGAAAAAAAAAAATATTTTCTGCATAAATTGAACTCTGGGGATGAGGCCAATTTTTACCCGTGGGAAACAATCTCAACAATATTTGCCGAGGACCACTTGACAATCCAACACACCAAAGAGGTCTTAAAGCGTTTTTTATGTTTAGCTATTTCAGTATGTGATCTTGGCAGATACGGATGGAATTGCACAGGCAAATGTAGTGACAACTGCAGAAACAGTGTTTGTAATAATGAAAATGGCACATGCACATATGGCTGCATCCCAGGTTACAAAGGCGACAAATGTGATCAAGGTAGGATCACGTAATTCCTTCATTTACTTTTTTCACCAATGATAAAGAATTAGATGATTTCTATTGAATATATTTTAAGTATACAGGAATTGAATGAATGCATGCATGAATGAATGAATGAATGAATGGATGGCTGGCTGGCTGGATGGATGGATGGATGGATGGATTTTAGCTATGTTTGCTTAGTCTGTACAAGTCATATTTTGACTACCATGTTAATATCAATGCCGTTCTTGTACAGGCAATACCTGAACATAAATCTCTCTAGTAATGTTCCAAAATCAACGCAGATATAATGATAATCATTCGCTCTGATTAGTCGGAACAGATCGCAATATTATAAAGAATAATTTATATTATACTTTACACATTTGTTTATCGTTTACTGTGATCACCTACTTTTTCGTTCTGACAGAGCTCATACTTGTTAAATTTCACCTATGTCCATTGGCTAGTTGAAATATAAATGCTCGGTTTTAAACTCCGTATGAGTTTATATTTCGTATTTATATATTTCGTAGTGTTGGTATGAACCTAATAAAGAGAATATAACTTGTGGTTTGGTTCAAAATACTTTTCTTTATTTATGTATACGCCTGACGAAGTCATTTGACAGAATAACAAAAATATTCAAAACAAAGCAAATCTTGTTTGATAGGTACGTTCTAAAATATTGGCATCATTTTTCGCCCTGATATAGGCATTTCTATGTACGAAATTTATATCGTCTCTTTGTTTTGTTTCCAGCGAGCTGCTTACTACCTACATTGTATCTAAATATACTTTTTTTTATCAAAATAAGTCACATTCAATTTAAGGTATGGTCATATAGAAAGGATTTGATAGTTTATACATATCACATATGAAGTGTTAGGGACTCGTATAAAACTGCTTTACAATAATAAAACATTATTATGTCGTTAATTTCTTATTGATATCAGGCTGATATAAATCGATTGTTTGATTCCGGACAGATATAAAACTGAAACGCAAATATGGCAGATTCTTATTAAAGTTTTATATGATATATTTCGAAAATCAATTACTTATTCTTCACCCTCACCCTTTCATTTTACCATCTTCTTTGCATGTTTATAAAATGTTACAAAGTCTTAATATGGCTTACTAATACAAGTAGATCCCTCAGAATTTGGCAGGGCTGTTGTAGAAAGTATATTTATGTTATGATTTTTATTGAATATTTGCTTTGTCAACAAACACAATAAATGTGTGGAAAAATATTATGTCGCCTATTTGCTAAAGTTCAAGATAAAATTGAATTTACTAGAATACCACACTAAAATTTAATTTTTCGATTATTATAGCATTTAGTGAGGCAAAGACAGGGATCTTGTTTAAGTTGATGGGAAGCAAGATCGTAGGCGCTATAGTTGTTGTTCTCCTTCTGATTGCCTTTAGCATTCTCCTGACAATGTTTTCCTAAGAAGCAAAAGTCGCATTGCTGAATCAAGGTAACTAAATGTACTGTTAAGGAATGTAGCTTTCATTATATCTGTTTGTGAAATAATGGTATTTTTGACCTGTTAAGTGAAAGTTTCTGTAGCAATAACATTAACTTATACCAATTATGATATAATGTTTTTTTTGTGAGGATTCGTACAAAACACATGTTTTTGCAAAAATCAGTGGTTTTTAGGAGTAAAGTTCATTTTGAAGGAACGATCAAACAAAGGTTAGTTTGACAGAACTGTAGTTATCAGTGAAAGAAGTTTTCACTAGACTCAGCGAATGTATTCAAATACAATAAGGCTAACTATTGGAAACAGAGCTATTACAACTTAAGTTACTATTCCATAATTCAAACTTTATATCTGCAAATCGGTTTAATATTTTCTTTAATTCGCATCTTCACATATTAACTTTTATTGTGACCATTTCATTAGTTTTGCCTGTGTGACCTTTTGAATTCAACAGAGATAAATGAAGTTTTGTTTGTACTAGTATTGCTCGACAGTACGTGCAGGTATAGATTTCTCTACCCTTTGAACTTACATCAATCCAGCAAAGAGTAACATGATAAAAAGTATATCACTTAGATTCTAATTTCATTTTGAACTTCTATGTAAAAAATACACATATTTGTATACACTTTAAAATAATATAGATAATAGTATTAGCTGTTGTTTTTTGTTTCCAGCTGATGAACATTTGTATGAATTGGGGCATCTGGAAGGCTGATTGCTCATGAATGTAAAGGCCTGCAGCCATTTTTCTATGGCTGATACAGGCGATTAGGATTACAATGTTACAAGACTGCATTGCTTTTTATTATGAAATTATTGTTGAATGCTTTCGCCATATAGTGTGTTTAGTGTTTCTAAATCAAGTGCTTGTGTAAATAAAGCAGAAAAAAAACATGCCTGATATATGACATTATCGTTAAAAACAGATTTATAACTAAAATAGAATAACATTAGTAAATAGTTGACATGCATTTGAAAAAAATACCCACTAACTGTTGTTACTGCTTCAGAAATGACACTTTTAAAGCTCTTCAAAAAGAAAAAATATGTTAATACTGTGTAACAACTTTGTCAGAGTTTGACAGGCTACCATGACAACGTCTTATAGTTCAAGGAAATGTTTTTGACATACCATGTAATGAACGGAGTTAGCCCCTAATTGAAACTACATTTAAATAAACGAGGTAAATATGGGGTGTTGGTGAGTAAGGTGCTGAAGGTTACCAAAGATAAAATAACAGTTTTGTTTGCTTATCTTTGTTTTAAAAAGATAGCAACGGATTTATGTCAGTAAGTTTAATTTGAGAATAAAAGTTAATTTTTGCTCTTAATTTGCTTACAAATACTGATATTTCCTCAAATTCTTTTCCATGAATGCGCGACTGATAAGCATTTTTTGTATACCTTGAGCAGATCAAACATTATAAAGAAAACCTATTTGTTGTCACTTGTTAAAATGTTAATAAAGCTTTCTTCATATATTTTCAAGAAAAATAAGGATTGCTTATTTTCGGCTTTCTCGTCATTTATATTCCCAACCATGTGGGCTGCTTTTGTACATACAGCTACTTCTAGAGGGACCAAAAGACTTGATTGATGAAAATATCATTTGAAGTTGTACTAAGTCATAGTCATATAAGTTGTCTAATGTTGAATGACCATGCCTCGGAGTATTGACAAATTATATACTTCAATTCCTTTCAAGAAAACCAATGACTTTGTTCTTGTGATGACGAACTAGGGTCCGCTTTTAGAGGCAAGCCAAAAAATTAGCAATTTGCTTTTTTTTAATTTTTATTCTAAACCAGAAGTTAATGAAAGTTAATAGATCAGGTCAAAATACATGATTTTGTGATTAAATGCTTAACTTAAATAATTTTAGGCATGTAAGGAATAGACATGAACTCTTTAACTAACATTAGATACGTATCACTTTTGGCAAGTTAGATTACCTTCTAAATATATGATGTTTTCTTTCTAGTGAGAATGGAATACATCTCAATGAGTACCGATATAACTATATATTTTAGCGAATTTGAAGTTCGAGAGAAAATATTGAAATTTATATCTTTGAGGATTAAGGGACCTGTTTCTTACTTGATAGTGTGATAACTCATGCATGAATACATAAACTGTTTACATTTGAAAACACAATCTGCCTTTTTTTTCATTCCCATTTTTTATGGCTCTTTTAATTTTCCGTACAATATTTTAATATGGCATTTATACATATATAGGGATAATTAAAAATTTGTTATTTATAGAGCATTAAAACTTCTCAGCAATGTTTTTGCATAAACCTCTTCCAAAGTTACACAAGAAGTTTCATTGTGTTTAAAATTTGGTTGCTTTCTGTCTGTCTATCTGGTTTCCCAAGTACGTAACAATAGATGGAATACAATTTGACACAGTTTTGTGTTGCCATTTTTCCAAATAATACTATATGTACGATTAAGAGTAAGGCACAGTGACTTAACATTTGACAACCGCTGAGCAACAGTTAAAAGATATCTTAACTTAATATATACCATGACGCAACATTCATTCACTTTCAGCCGTAGTTATTTGTATAACTTGGAAGCCATGCATTCGTATTGAAAAATAATTCATTTTCAAACTCTCATGTCCCAAAAGTAATGAACATTTTTCGGCGGGGGGTATGAATATTAATTCAACAAAAGTGCTTGATGTCTTTCCAGGCTGTATTTTGAATAGGTATTTACTGTTTGATTTTTTGTTTGGTTATTTAAAGAATGTTTCAGAAGATCCGTTATCGTGGAAAATATTGTTCATTCTGGAAGTTTCATTAGGGTTATATATTTAAACCACTTTTGTCAGTCATTGATTGGGAGTATGAATAAAAGGGGGAATGCCATTAAATAACGTTTATACCACTATTATATAGAAAATATTTTGGAGTATATTCAGTTGTGGTAAAAAGAACTGTATAGCGGTATGGTGTTCATGCCATACGGAAATAAGTCCCGACCATTTGTCTAAAAGGTGGCTATGAAAGAAGCATTTTATTGTAGTGTGATTAAAATAGGCAATGTGGTCTCAGAGGAGACGTCGGTTACGTACGAACGATGGACAAATGTGGCGATTCTTATTAGCTAACTCGAGCTATCGTTCAATAAAACTATGGAAGTAATTTAGTTTTTGTTCGCATAAGTATGGATAATAATGAGAGGAAGTGCATGTGTCTGTCCATTTTTTCCGTCTGTCCGTCCATTACACATTTGTCCGGAGCATGACTCCAACTCTAAAGAAGGTAATATATTGAAACTTTAAATAATAAGTAAAGGCATTGAGAGGAGGTGCATTTGAGAGTTATAACGTAGAACTATAAAACTTACTAGCCATTCCTTTTCATTTACATCAATCCTTTCACGCGAGGTATCTTCTACGACAATTTTCTCTACGTCACTCGGAAATTGAGCTCCCTCTACCTCGGTTGAAAATTCCATTTTTTTCCCTTAGCTGAAAACAATATTATATTTGGGGACTACATATTATTTCGCACAGAATAGCTGTGAAACAACATTAAACCTTCTGACTTGTTTTTTACAAGGTACTACTATGAATACCTCGAAATTCAAACTGTGTTTTCTTGTTAGTTTTATTTTCAATTCCTGGACCCCATGTCCCATTATTCCTATATAAAGTTTACGATAATATAATTTTGTAGTTAAATATAATAAGAATTTAAGTGCATGTATACGTACTTTGTAAAAGAAAAAAATTAGTTTTGAATCTGTTTAATTTTTATGCTCATTTTAATCCAGGTCTTCTTTTAACTGAAAATTTACCTTAAAAGTATTTCTTAAACACCTTTGCAAGAAAGGAGTTTGTAGAGAAAGATCGCTGCAGTTAATATATACTCACGCAAAAAGGGAAGGAAACAAACAAACGTCCTATATTTAATTTTCATTCAAGAAGAAACGTGGTAAATATCTCTTTGATATCATGATGCAAGTATAATTGAGCAGCTAATCGAAAACAGGGATTATTTAAAGAGGAAACGTCTAAATTGCTTTAAAAAAGATCATAGTCAAATCACTGTTTCACAAACATTCAGTATCTTGTATGCCTACTGCTGGCGTTGCGAACAGAAGCATAATATCCAAATTGCATTATAATGTAAATCAAGAGACAAAAAAAACAACTCAAAAACAACAAACAAATCTTATTTGTTTTACAAAAATAATAAAAATATGATATATAATGAATTTAAAATATACAATACGTGGTTTTATGAATCTGTCAATTCAATAACAGACCGGGTCAGTTCGAGGCTCAAACCCACATCTGACAGACTTTCAGAGGTAACTGTGACTTTGAAACTGAAACAAATTGATAAAATAGGTCTTGAAGAAAGAAACCTAATTTTGAAAATATGTGTCGTCTGCAGACAGTTGTACTTTTGGGACTTTCTCCAGCTGATAGCACTGGGTATGACTCTATGATTTACCAGTTGCCAAAGACCTGATCGCTTCGTCTGCGCGTCACGTGATCACGAAAACTCATCTTAACTAATTTCTTTCATTTGTATGCAACTTGAAGTACAGAATTTAAAGAAATACCTCTTGAGTTGTTCACATTCAATTCTATTAGTATTCTTAGTTTTTAGATAACAATGAAAACATTGTTGTCACGAATAAAAGCAACACAGCAAAGACGATAAAACGGAATATCTTATGAGCATTGGAGCACGAGTTGTGCCTTGCATGACAGTCCATATCTCAACCTGTATTCTGTGTTTGAAATTAATCAGTTCCAGTTCGATTAAAATAGCTTTTTTCTACTATGTGCTATAAATGCGGCAGATATCACGAACAAACGAGCCCGATGGCATGCCAAGGTTATATATTGCAATTAATTTGATGGTAATAAGGTTTTGTAACGTGACGGATTTGACGGACGAACGGCTGCTCTGACATTTACAGTTTGTTTCTTGTGAAAATTTTTGTGAGTTCATAGACCCAAAGAATCTGCAGATGGAGTACTCCAGTAAGTTCACGTACTTTTTGAGTATCCTTAATACTGAAATAAACGTTATGAATAATTCTTTCAACGTATTTATCATGACTAATCACAGAGTTCACATGAACATACTTTGGCACAATTGAATACGGAATCAAGCTGGAAATTCTGACCACTGCAGGGCCATATTCATATACATGTAACATTTTGCTGAAATCTTGAGTTTTTTTCTCTAAAATTAATTCTTTCTAGGTTATACAAGAAATTATTTTATAATTATAATAATTTAACTCATATATGTAAATATACTATAATCCATTGATCAGACATAAGCGCTTTTGGTGTGTACTGACGACAGTGCTTAGTTTACTTAGAAATTGTTTAACATTTTCAACTATTCATCTAACAAATCGTTAATCTACAAACTGCACATAACCGGTTGTTAGTAATACTTTAAGGGAAGTAACTCTGCGTATAGTTTATTATTTCAATTTTTAGTAAGTGTTCTGACCAGTGCATTTTGAAAAAATGAGAGACTTGTAGAAGAACATGATAATCAAACTTTGCTGCCAAGTTTTGAACTTATTACCTCTGGATTATGCGGCTAAACATCTATTTGAAGACAAGTCATGACTATGATGTAAATCCCAACACAACAGCCTACTTATTTTAAACGAGTATGGAAGTAGAAAAAAAACGAACTATAATTCTGAATTATAACAGATTTTTATTTGTTTGCATGTCTTTGCAGTAACATTATGTTCACTAACAATGAAAAACAAGGAAGATTATTACAACATAGCAACAGTAACTAGGCAGCAGGAAAGTGTTACTTAGCAACATTTACCATAGCAACAGTTACACATGAAAACAGAAACAATCACAACAGTTTTTACATTTAATACAAATTGGTTACTAATAAAAGCTAGAAGAATTTTATTGAAAAAAATGATAGTTTTAGTTATTGGCTCTAACTTTTTCCATGAATTGAAAAATAAAATAAAAAACAAAGGAAAAGTAATTTAGGTTTAGGAAATCTAAAAAAAAATACTTCCATTCATGAAACCACTGGGAGGTTTTTGAATTTCACATTTTCAGAGTACCTTTTGACAAGAAAGTTATTTATGAAGTTTGGCAACATTTTCTTTCCTCCTGTCACATTTGGTACCAGCATTTGCTTCTTAAACAACAGTATTATCTATCTTATTTAAGAATTTCTTGACACAGAAGTAAGTTTTCTGATTTATAAATTCTTATTTTCTAAATTTCTGCACAATAAAATAAGTGATTTGCATATTATTTGAAAGAAACAAAAGCATGCAAACTCATACATTACAAATCAATAAAAATAATTAATTACAAATTATCATATAAATGGTATAATAAATAACATAATTTAAGTGCAAAATAAATAAAAATATCACAGACTAGTACAACGGTATTTCTAATGAGCTATAAGAGCACACATGTATAATATATGGCTGGATAAATCATGGTTACTTTTAATTTATAAATAATATTTAATTGATTAAATGCATCTATCAAGTTTATAGTTTAACATATAACCACTGAAAATTCATGTACATGAATTGAGTCAAACTGCGAAACATGATCAAAAATATTAAAGCGTATCTTTTTTTTCTTCTTTTAAAAACTTGAAAACCTTATTTTCAGTTTTAACGAAGTATGCTATTTTTAAAGTACCTTCTTTCCAAGTAGGTAAGTATTGATACCACGAACATGCAAGCATATTTTTTACATTTAAATGTCTGTACCACTGCATGTGAATGACTGAGCAAGATGGACTGACTTTAACAAAAAAGTAAAGTTAAAACAGGGCAGTACGTGTATACATAAAATAGACAAAACATTGTAAAAACCTGGTTCTGAGTAAGGTATTCGACACATGTAAATAGCTAAAACAAACCCTGTCATCCAACATATTTAGCACATATATATATACATGTAGGAAACATACATGTATCACCCCTGCAAGGATCCAGATGTTTTTGCTTGCTTGCTTGCTATCACTTCAATATTCTAGTCACACTGCAACATACTCAGAAGCTATTTAAGGAAAAAAAGAATTTCAAAAAGAAAAAAAAATCCATCATAAGTGTTCAATTCTTCATTCTTTAACACAGACCTCTGTTACCATGAGTATACAGCAGTCAAAAGCCAGCTATCGTTATATACATGAAATCATATGATCTTTTATAAAGAAAAGTATCTTTTCATTTTTGTGTTGTACTGACAAAAATTGATTTAAATTACCTGTAGGTTATAAAACAATAAAGAAAATTTTTGAAAAAAAAAGATTTACTTTCAAACATGACATGACTGGTTGCATTGTTTACTATACTGAAATGGAAGTAATTGCAGTAAGCACACATTTCTGCTGAAGCAATTCTGGCAAATTTGCTGTAATCAACCCTGAAACCTCTGTGTTTAAAACTTGGCTGCTTCTTATAGCAAGAATCCAGATGTTTAGGCTTGCTAGATAAAACTTTTATATCAAGCACTTTACGCCATAAGGACAGAAAATGTTTTTGTACCCAACAACTGGTACTAAAACAAACTTTATTATTCTATGACTAGATTTTGCCTTTCAAATGAAAGATTTGAGCACAGAATTCCTTTACTGCTATATCAACTGCTTTTACTTAATATGTTTAAAAACAAGCAGGTCATGTGGCCCTGGGTCGCTCTCCTGAATATAAAATACTAAAAATCAGGTGTTTTTATTTTCTCTTTGTATGACATTGAGTAACTGAACTCTGTTTTAACATTCCTTTTAACAACAAAGTCATACTGAGTCAGACTAGTCAGAGGATCAAAATGCAATCTCTTTGACTTGCAGTCGGACTTGCTAATCATAAGGTTAGCAAGGACATGTTTGCAGTAGAGGGCTTAGGTTAATATTCAAGGCTCATAAAGAATACCACTAATTCTAAACTATAAGCTTATAAAGCTGTCATTGAAAACCAATTTTTTCAGTAAAAATAATGATACAAAAACTGAAGTATGTATTGCACAAAAAATAGCATAAAATGGATGGCAGGACATAAACAGCTTTCAAAACAATACAACTTTTGTGACAGAAAGTAGAATGAATCCAAAAATATCTGTTAAAGAGTCTTCATAAATTTCAGGCAACAAAATCCTGAACTTTCACTGAAAAGAATACTGAACATACATTTCTGAAAACAATTTCAGTTACAATTTGAACTTTTGAGTCATTTGTGTATCACAATGCATTATGGGATAATTACAAAACCTTACATGAATATAAAATGTATGTTATTCCATTATAAGAATGTTAACATTAAATGAAAAAGCAATTATAACGTTAATTAGAAATGGAACTAATATTTGTTTGACAGAAAGCAAAATGTTCTATTTCAGGAGGACAATTCCAAAAGATAAAATGATAAAACAGGTATCTTGAATGGATTCATATTGACTGTTATCTTTTTTTACGGAATATATTTTAATCTAGTTCTTATTTTATCAAAGGATAGTAAACATTCACTTTTTATAATGGTCAAGAAAAAAATGCTACCACACATAAGAACAAATATTTTTTATCATCATTTTCAAGGGGAAAAAAATTGTTTTGATTAGATAAGAAACACAAGACTAAAAAGATTGAAATTCTATCTCAGCTATATGGTGAATATCATTTCACATCTACATTCAAAAAAATCCTCAGCCACACTGGGAAGAACATTTAAAGCACAAATATTAATACAATAATAAAATGTTTCACATTTAATGAAAATATAATGAGCTGATGGAAATGAACATGAGTGAGTGTTTGGGCAAAGATATTAATCTAATTCAATATATGAAGACTAAGTTGTAATTATGTGATATAGGTGTCTTGAATAAAGCATCTTTGTATACATAAATAGAGAGTAATTAAAATACACATCTTACACATATATACATAAACATTCAAACTGCTTTATAATTTTTCAATCAACTACATATATTAAAAAGAACTGTGTATTCCTTTCATAAAATTTTTAACTCTACATCAAGTAAGTGATTTCTTTAAAAGAAAAGAAAAATATATTCCTAAACTTGTCAAATATACCTTTGAAAAAGTTATCCATTTATTAGAAGTTCATAAATCAACAGAATTTTTGAAAATTATTGTATTTTCCCTTAAAATTACCAAAACAAAACCACTAACCCAAATTTTCAATAAAAAATTCAACTGAAAGCAATGCTGGCATTTATTAAAAGGTCAAGGCTAGGTCACACACAAAAAGCGACTGAACACTCAAAATATCACAGTTTCTTTTATCCATTTCAAAAAAAAAAAAAATAAAAAAATACAGAGGGTAATGCCTTGTCAAGGTTATAAGAGTGCTCCTTAAAATGTGGAATCCACTAAAGAAAAATCATCTCACCTGAAATTTTAAATCCTCTTTAATACAACAAATTTAAACATACTGATCTTCATGTTAAGAGTCTTGAAATCTGTATATGTCGTAAGGACTTTTAAAGAAAAGATTTATCAAAGGAAAATAATGAAACAGGTTAGAATTATATATGCTGAAGAAGAAAATGTTCTTCTACATCTGACATATCTGTAACTGTTTATATCTATACATTACAGTTCAACAAACTTACTTTTACCTATCAGCCTTACTGATGTAGGATAATTTAACATTTTCACAACATAATCACACCAATATTGCACATAACATCCTGATTACATGAACTATGTCAAAATATGACCATGATAATGACTTGTAAACAGTAATGAACAGTAAATGATGTACTTATCTCTGTATTTGTCAATAATATGATTTCCAAAAGAGAAAATTTATCAATGATAACTTAGCTTTAGTAACTGAAAACGAATTTCAAATTTGTTATGGTATGTGTTATTATTTTATATCATTCAATATATGAGACCATAAAGCACCAACAATTAGAATTGTATCTACATAATCCACAAAAAATTTCAGGATTACTTCTACTCTTTATTACTATAAAATACTACTCTGTATGAATTTTTTCACTGTCAGAGTGATTCAATACAATACACAACCAAACAATCTCACTAAAGTGCATTTGGCAGTGTGTAGATCAAATTTACTCTTCTGTCAGTCAACACTTTTAAATGATTCCTTCTATAACTTTTACCTAAATATTTTCATAGGTATTAAATATATAATTAGTTTAATTCATTAAATAAATATTAAATATATTTTTTTCAATATTTAGTGATTTATATTCAAAACTGACTGATTTCTGTTTCTGTAACTTGCAAGTCAATGAACATTAGACATCTGCTCTTTGATTCTTGTTCTTTTCATGACAAGGCTTTTCTTCCCCATGATTTCCTGTCACCTTTTACATTGTGTTTCATACATTCTAGTGACATATACGTATACGATGGTAGTTATTTTCATATGATAAACTCTTATTTTCTAAAATATCTGTAAAATACATGTATATTGAACTTTAATTTCCCATGTCTGGATGAGATTAGGAAATGTAGAAATATTTTCTGAGCTTGAATTCAGTATTTCCATTCTCAATTAAAGCAACATGCAAAAAAAAAAAACAAAAGTGTAAAAGTTTCTGGCTAACTATTTTGTAAACACTATCTAATACTGATGCCTTTACATTGTTTTAAATTTATATGCATATTCAAACAATGTTTAAATATTACTAAAATTTTAATAACTTTTTTTCTACTTAAAAATATGACTAGGTTAGTAGGTGAAAAAGCCTTTATTTTTTTCTTAAAAACATTCAAACATTTGAAAATACTAAACAAACTTGAGTTGTGTCTCAGAGAATTATCTAATTTCTATTACGAAATAATGAATATGCATGAGGCTTAACTTTTCATATGCATTTACACTATCTAATGAATATGCAACAGCATGTTGGAATGATGCGAATAAAATACATAACAATATTTATCATAATCATACTATACTCAAGCTATATGCTAAATAAAATAATAGCAAAATATCTTCTCTTTGTTCAGATTGCTGAATCCCTTGTTCTTCATGTTAGTACTAGTTGCTTCCCTTTGTTCTTTTGCACTACAAGTTTCCTCCCTTGTTTTTTTTTTGCCTCCTTTTGTTCTTCATGTAACAGATTGTTTCCCTTTGTATTTTCATACTAGTTGTTCCCCTTTGTTTCTTTTCCCCATTAAGCTTGAAAATGTTACTTGTGTAAAAAGTAAAAACTGATTTGTCTTTTTGTTCATTGACATTTGGATCTATTTTTCCTACACATACCAAACACTTTTAGATCAAAGCACAACATAGCCTGTTTATAATCCTTCTGAAGATTTTCTCCCATATGCAATTGTGGAGTTTTAAATAACTGTGATCTGGTTTATTGCAAATAAGTCAATAATGGATGAGAAATTTCAAGTGACAACATAAACAACATTTTATTCATCATCAAATCATGCTGTAGCAGAGGATTTGAACAAACTGTCTGTTGATTAAATTGGAACTTGCTTTCTCCTGGCAAGTTTGGACCTAAAAAAGGTAAGAGAAAAAACTGAGATGAGTTTGAATACAAAATACATCTTTTTGCCACATACAGACCAGAAAATAGTTCGACCCATTGGGTCCAGTCTGCTAGCTATTGCAATATATAGGACCCAGTTAAAAGGGTCTCAGGCGAGACCCCATAATCAAATTTCACAAGAATAAGGAACTTGCATGGTAACAGATTAAAGTAATTCTGTGTACATCACAGAAAAGCGGCAGTAAAACTCAAGAATTCTTACATCATGTCTGTTGTGAAATGTATTTAAAATAATTAATTCATGGAGAGATCTGAGAACTTCTATAGAGAAGACACACTAACCTGGCCTTGCTGTAGAAGACAGAAAGTATTTGTACAGCATTTATAATTACTTCCAGTATTGTTGTAAATTCAGTTTTTGACTTGATAGGTCAAAAACGATTTGTACAATATTAAACTTTACTCAAACAGAGTAAACCTTACACAGAATATGTCTACAATAACATAAAAAAATATAAATTTTCTAAGAATATATATATAATCAAACTGAACATTTTTTTTTTTTTAATTTTCAAAGTCACTTTGACCATCAGTATATCTTTAAGGACTGGTGAAGGCATATGTTTTGATCTCTCACCTAATTTGTCCAGCCAGTAGAGGATTTATGGCATAGAGCCAGTCATGGAATTCTTTATCATCAGGGGTTTGTAGAAGGAAGCCCCTGTATCTAGTCAATACAGAAAATGTATTTCTTGCCTGAAAATATAAAAATATTTATAAGCATTTACCATAGTAAAGGAACAAAGACATCTAAAATTATAGGGCTATCCTACCAGAAAAATGAATAATTTAAATATTTCTTTTTAAGTAAATGAATTCTCTTT
This sequence comes from Cyclina sinensis, assembly GCA_012932295.1. Taxonomy (NCBI): domain Eukaryota; kingdom Metazoa; phylum Mollusca; class Bivalvia; order Venerida; family Veneridae; genus Cyclina; species Cyclina sinensis. Next base: position 30,317,820 of record JAAONU010000005.1, read on the forward strand.
TAATCCATGTACATTTCATTTTTTGTGTGAACAAAAGGTCAAGTAAATGAAGCAACTAGAGATTTTGTCACAACAATTCTCCATTACTTTGGTCAATGTAATGTTTGAGAAAATGGAGTATGGCACACACAACATTAGCTAAATATTTTCTATGAATGCATCCAATAAGTTCTTCTTAACATTCTACAGTAAATCTTTGAGCACAAATAACTCAAGAATCTAGAGTAACTAAAAGTCACTCTTCAGATCTGGCCAATTTCTCTATATGTTTAACTATGCATTACCATGGATAACTTGAGCATCAAGAACTCAAGGACCATCTGTGGTAAAAGGTATTTCCCTTCCTTACTGAAAACTTTACATCTCTGATAACTTGAGCAATTGGATAACTCAAATTTTTTCTAGAATTTTGAGTAACTGAAGTTATAAAAAAAAATCCACAAAACCTCTCAGCTTAGTTCTATAACAAGAAATTGTTGACATGACAATGGCTACCAATTATGAGGACAACTTTTCAATCATCACCTGATCTTACTGGAACACATATACCTTTAATAAGGACTGCTGGTCTTCACTGTATTCAATCTGTGCTGTTGTAAGGTTGATCACTCCGCGCTCCATTGGATCCTTGTCCGAATTGTAGATAAACACAAATGGGCGTCGCACAACCTTCAAGTATAAATTCACATAGTTTGGTAGTATTCAAAAATCTTTTACTAAATCATTTTTAATTGAAAGTAAGTGGTTTACAAAACCATTGCATTTGGGAAGTTTTTAAATATTGAACCTGTTGCCATGTAATGTCAGCTTTTTAGCCTTGATCTGTGATCGAGACAGATTTGCTAGTAAGTCAGTGTTATCAACTATAAAACCAAGAAGACTCGTGACTTAAAGAATCTTTAATAATTTCTGAAATATATTCATTATTCAAGTCTCTTCTTAATTCAGTACAATAAGGCTTTAATCCAGTGATTTCAACATAAATAATTTCAAATATTTCATGAAACTGTTTTTAATCAGATCTGTACACTCTTAAAGCCATTTTGTTTTTGTGGTAAGTTGAATTCGTATGACTTACCACCCATTTTCTGATCCATCCATTTGATTTCTCATCTAGGAAATTCAAATATCCTTTCCTAGCTACAACCGGACTGACTCTGACTTCCTCTACATCTGGTGCGAATACTAAAATATCTTGGTCTGGTCGTATACTCTTGATCGGTAGCGTGAGTTTGCGTTCTGGACCATCTGATGTACCAGATGTGGCTGAATTTGTAAGATTATCAGGAGGATTTTGACATTCTGACGGGGACTTCAGAGTTCATTGACCTGAAATATATAGGCATTGCTTTTAGTGATATTATTAATCATAGTACAGCTGAAAAAGATATAGTAAAATTCTGCAGTTCAGACCACTCTAATTATGGCAAAAACCACATAAAACAACAGAAATTTTAGAGAAAACAAAGTCTGAACTTTAGGAACAAAATAGCTATTAAGGTAGATTCACATGAAAATACTTTCTGACTGGTGTTGTTAGTGAAACATTACTGTAATAAGATCAATATACAACAACTGTTTCCATCTTATTGAAACAACACTATTTAAGTGATTTCTCCATCTGGCACATGACCACATAATGTACATAGACACAAAAAGATGTAATTCAGAACAGTAGAAATGGAAAAGAGATTCACAGTTCACAGTTACGCTTTTATCCTCTATCAAAATCTACAAAACTTGGACTACTTGTCTAGGCTTATTACCACAAAACTATTTAAAGTGTAAATATTTACTTTGCAGATAAAAACTATAAGAACCAAAGTCTGATGGGATTTTTTTTTTGGAAGAGATAATGGTATCACTGAGCTAAAACTAAACCTTAAAGATGCAGAAAAATCTATATCCATGGTTTTAAAGGACAATAAAAAATATAAATAATGAACATCAGCAAGGAATAACTGTTAGCTCAGTGCCACTTGCATCTGTTTGGATTATCACTTACTTGACCATATCTGATGAAGAGGAGACCATGCTGGACATCATGGACTCGCTGTTTGCTGTAGAATCACTGTCTGTGGATGACACCGAGCTGATCACAGATTCTGTCATTGGTGTCTATAAAAAGGAAAATCATTTCTTATTGTGGTTTCATCATCACTTAAAAGGCTGGGCATGCATCCTTACCAGACGGCTTTTAAATGTTTTGCCTTGATCCTACAACTGCTACTGTAAGGGCATGGCAAAACACAGGTATGCAATATCAAAGATATTTCCACCAGCAAGTGATTGAGGGGTTCAAACATTCCAAACAATGGAAATCTAGATAGAAGGCATTCCTACCACAAGAACAGGGCATTCCATTATGTGCAGTCTGACCGTCAATAAATTCTATTCCATTCACACTTGTCCCAGGTGAGCTCTGACATATCAAAGCTTTTGAAACAGTAATGCTATTATCAACATATTGTAAATTAGTAAAAAAAAAATGCTCCTTTTCAAGATGCAGACTGGCAAAAACTGACTAGCATTAATAAAATGACTTTTAGAATATAATCAAAATAAGAAAACAAATAAAGTCATTCCAGTTAACATTTAGAGTTTACCTTTAATGACGGTGGGTTAGGTGGCAGACGACCTTGTAATATCAAGCGCATACACTTGGCAACTAATTCCTTCTCCGGTTCTCCATTAGTCTGGAAACTAAAATAACTATTGTTTCTTCTTAAAGCAAATTTATTCTTCTCTGTTGTATCATCTTCTTTCTCTGTCACAATTTCATCCAACTTTTCCTTAAACTCTTCCGCTTTCTCAAGTTTAAACTGCGCTTTTTTATTCATATTTGTGACTTCCTTGTCCATTTTGCTCAACTCTTGAGTTTTGTTTTGTTCAGCGAGTTTTTCACGTAACAATAGTACATGTCTGCATTTCTCAACCTGTAAAATTTTAAAACACATTTATTTTTTGAGGTCAAAAATTGCAAAATGCATGGTATTTCAATTTAAAACAACAGCTCATTGAGTAGTCTGGGAAAAACACTGTAAGTTATACAATAATGCAATCCTAAACACACGGGGAAAAAATGTTGAGACAGAACTGAAAACTCGGTTCTCTCTTTTCCACAACATCTCTCAAGTTGAAATCAGTCAATTAAGGATCAGTGGAATCATAACAGAATGAAATTAGGGTGCTCTAAGAAAACATTCATACATTCACCAGTCCATTCAATACATTAAATGCTATACAATAGGAAATGCCATCCAAAAAAAAAAAAAAAAAAATTCTGTGTTTGGTAAATGTACATGCCTCCAGATGCATTCTTGTCAGGAACCAAACTTAAGATCATGGCAAAGTCAGACTCCTACTTGTTCAGCATATGTTATAAACTAAATTCAGGATTTTGTACATCCAACAAAAAAAAATCCAACTTGCAGAAGAAGGATAACCTATCTCGAAATTCAGAAAAGGGAGAATATTCCATAAAAGTGGTAAACGCTGTCATTACCATTCAGTACTGGTCAGTAAATTCATCAATTGTCAGCTATTTGTAGAAGATGAAAAATATCCAACGTGCCAAAAGAGGTTTACCTATTCACTAAGTTCAGAAAGGTGAGATTAACTGCAGAAAAAAATGGTTGACACAGTTATGTAACTTCACAGTGTCATGATCTTTTGTACTTGTTAGTAAAAGTGTTAAGTGCCTACTCATGGTTTTTGTATTGTTTAGCGTGTATAGTATGAACACATTGGTACTAGTAGAACTTAAGATATACCAACTTGCCAAAATTGGTTAACTATACCTATTTTCAAAGAGCATAAAGGGGAGATAACAGGGGAAAATGTATGCCACAGACAACTGGCCAGGATCATAGCCCTTGTAATGGTAAGTGTGTATAGTATGAAGCAACTGGTAAAGAAGAATTTAAGATATATCCAACTTGCTGAAATAGGTTAACCGTAATAATGTATGGTTGGCTGGGGGAGGAGTGGGGGTTGGGTGGGGGAGAGGGACGGTTTCTGAAGCCTTCCGGAACCATTTCAGCATAAAACTCACCATTTCAAGTCTGGTTAGTTTTTCCTAGCTCCCACTGGTGATCAATTAGAAGTGAATCCCCTCTTGGGCGCCAACCATTTAAGTTTTCCTCTCCTCGTACATATGTTGAGGATGTATCTAAAACACGCCTCTGTCGCCTCTGGACACCTGTGAGAAGAAAGATGTTGTTATTTTATACCCCCCACTTTTCAAAATTCAAAAGCTCAAATGATCTTTCACAACAGTTACTTTCTTTTATGATTTTGTAGTTGTTTCACTGAACATGGTACATGTACATATATTTATGTAAAAAAAATTCACCAGTAGTACATCATTAGGAATGACTTTACTTTTATTTTCAAAATACCCTTGACAATAATAAAAGCAATATTCTGTCATTTCAACTTGCCTAAAGAGCTGAAAATTAATAAAAACAGAAAACTGTCCTTACTGTCTTACACCCTAGTCATTGTCTTATTCAGGTCTCTCTGATATTTAAAACTTGCATTATACACTATTAAGAAAATGTTAGATATTGTATGAAAAAAATCCAAACATTTTGTGTATTATTTTAACATTTTGAAACTTCAAGTTCTCAGGGACTTCTTAAATTTCTGCATTTAATTTAAACTGACAGACACATAAGCAGGCAGACATTTTCCTTGTGACTACTTTCTTTTTATTGTAAACACACCATACAAAAACAAGCTTCAAATTTTCTTATAACATTTCTTTTCTGTACCCTTACCTAAACATTTCTATTCACTTATTTCAGATCTAATCATTATTGGTAAACAAGACTGTGCTAACAGAATCATAGAAAGTAACTGAACAATCTTTTGACAAACTGTTGTCACTGTACAAACATTTTTCTGTACTGTTGTTACTGCACGAACATTCTGACATATTCTAGTCACTGCATTCTGACTGCACAAACATTCTAACATACTGTTATATCTGCATAAATACTTTGGCACAAACTTGTCACTGTACAAACATTCTAACTTACTTCTGTCTCTATCAAACATTCTGACATACTATTGTCATTGTACAAACATTTTGACTTCTCTTTTCAATGGACAAACATTCTGACATACTCTTTTCTATGGACAAACATTCTGACATACTCTTGTCACTGAACAAACATTCTGACATACTCTTGTCACTAAACAAACATTCTGACATACTCTTGTCACTGAACAAACATTCTGACATCCTCTTGTCACTGTACAAACATTCTAACTTACTCCTGTTTCTATCAAACATTCTGACATACTCTTGTCACTGTACAAACATTCTGACATACTCTTGTCACTGTACAAACATTCTGACATACTCTTGTCACTGTACAAACATTCTGACATACTCTTGTCAATGAACAAACATTCTGACATACTCTTGTCACTATACAAACATTCTTACAACTATTCAAAGTTCTGACATACTCTTGTCACTGTACAAAGATATTGACACACACTTTTCACCAAACAAACACTCTTACATACTTTTTTCACTGAACAAACATTCTGACATACTCTTGTCAATAAACAAACATTCTGACATACTCTTGTCAATGAACAAACATTCTGACATACTCTTGTCAATGAACAAACATTCTGACATAATCTTGTCAATGAACAAACATTCTGACATAATCTTGTCAATGAACAAACATTCTGACATAATCTTGTACACTTTACAATTATTCTGAAATACTTTTTTCACTATTCAAACATTCTGACATACTCTTGTCATTGTACAAACATTCTGAATTACTTCTGTCAATGTACAATCTGACATACTTTGTCACTATTCAAACATTCTGACATACTCTTGTCATTGCAAAAACATTCAGACATACTTTTGTGACTGTACATATATTCTGAACATTCTTGTCAGTATTCAAACATTCTGACACACTCCTGTCATTGTACAAATATTCTGACATACTCTTGTCAGTATACAAATATTCTGACATACTCCTGGCACTTTACAAACATTCTGACATACTCCACTCATGGTAAAAACATTCTGACATACTATATTCACTGTACAAACTGTGAAGTAAATGTGAAGTAGAGCTTATTGTTTCTCTACCTTTCTGACCACTTGTTCGGCTTTCACCCCTGAAAACATTCTGACATACTATTTTCACTGTACCAACTTGGGGTGAATGTAAAAATCTTTTTGGTATTCTTCCCTCACAACATTCTGACAAACTGCTGTCATTGTACAAACATACTGACATATTCTTGTCACTGTACAAACAAACAACAATTTACTGTGCATACAATTAGATATATGTTATGTGCATGTTTCTTTTCTACCAAGGTGAATATGGGACCTTTTTTCTGAAGCATAAAACACATAAAAGCAATCAGTTTACAGCCAAATATCTATGCTTATGGAATATATTATATAATGTCACCAAACTGCCAAGACACAACATACATTTGGACATACATTCTCATTCAAACAAGCAAATATTTCATCCACAAAACTAAGACAAAACATTGTACAAACTTGCAGCCATAAAATGTGTCATTTCAGCAAAATAATGAAACAGAACTTTGCTTTAAAACAGCATACCTGCCATTGCATATACAGCTGAATTTTGGCAATTAACAGGAATTAATTAGGAGAAAATGTATCATTTGGTTTCATTGATTTTTACACCCTGTAACAATCAAAGTCATTCAGGTGGGCATTTTACCTAAGCATTTTTACCTAACAAACCAGTACTAGACTCCGATTCTTTGTAAGAAACAGCCAACTTTCTCACGTTAAGAGAAACTATTGGTTCAAATTTGACAAAAACCTTTTAAGAGTAGATTGCTTTAGTTTAAAAGAAACTAGGGGTGCACTGGATTACAAACAACTTTATCCAATGTTTCTGAATATAACAAGTAATCACAGAGTACATCTAATCTGAGACGGGTTTATAAAATTTCGCTCATAAAAAGAAACATGTCAAATTAGGAAATTCTGCAATAACATATCTTTATAGACAGATAGATATAAATATTACAGATTACTGAAATGTGTTTCAACTTTTTAATTACACAACAGACACACTGAAGGCTAATATATATTGATCACGGATGACTTAAATGGATTTTTATCATTGTTATTTTTTTAAAATGGTAAAAAGAATAAGCATGGCACATATGCATTGGTGATTGAAATCTACATCTAAGCTGCTGCAGACAGAAGAGAGAAGCATAAATGTTTCCACAAACCTGGACTACCTGACTCCGACATCTGTCGCAGGTACATCTCATATATTCCACTCACACGGTTACAGTCTGACGACTTTGATCCACTAGCAAAGAAACTTCTTATAGACCTAAATGGACAGAGGAAAGGAAAACTCTGGTTTGATGACTAAAATATGTACCAAGTTTAAAAAAATGAGGAAATTCTTAAATATATGTCAACATTTGATGAGAATGAGTCCAATTTCCCTGAGTTATCATTTCATTATAAAGATTTATATGTATTTAAAATGGTGAAAATTAAATTTTGACATGATTAATCAGGATATATAACATTTTCTTTTTTCAAAATCTGTCCAAGATACAAACTGTATCAACATGAAACTGCCAAAACATTTGTATATTTGTACACCAAAATAGCCTTTCTCATTCAAAACTCAGATCCACATGTATCTAATCATATGTAACTGATATTCATCCAATTAAGTTATAATATATTCTGGAAGTGCACATACTTGGATGCTGATATTTTGGTATCTCTTGAATGTATAACCATACAGAGATCTTTAGTAATACATGCAGGCTGAGGACTGTTATCAACCTGAAAAACACAATGGACATAAAAATATAGTCAAATCCATGACGGGAAGACAATCAAGCTTTGTTTGGTTTGGTTTTAATTAAAGCTCTTCAGCAGTACTTAAGTTAAACATGAAGATCACCAGTAAAGAGACTTTCAAATTAATGTAAAATTGGTAATATTAGTATATCCTATTAAACTCAAAATCATCTTCTGTACTTTGATGCCAGCAAGACCGTGAACTGGTTATGTTACCTCGAGATATGCAGACAGTGTTAGGTATATCCTCTCTCCTGAGGCCGTAACCCTGTTCAGCAGCGGGGAGTTGTGTAAGGAACTATCCCATGCTGCCTCAAAACGAAAGAACACCCGATCATCCGTCGGTTGTTGTATGTAACATGCAGGGAATAGGCCAAGAGATAACACTGTATGTTCTGTATCATAGTCTCGGAAATCTGGGGTGGTTCTTATACGTCCTAAAAAGCAAAATTGACTAGACTATTTAATCTGTAATCATTTTCATATTGTACGTCTGAAAATGAAATGGGCATCCCAACAACAAGTAGAAATTAATGAGCCTAATACTACAAATCTTAGATGAAATCAGAATGTGATCAAAACATGATCAAAAGAATTGCAATAGAACAAAATTACAGTGAACTTAAAAAAAATCAATTCGTCTGAACTTCTTGAAAGGAATGAAAGATGCAATACAACCAAAAGTGTTGTTCTACACAGACTTCACAAATGCTACATACCCAATATTAACTAACCAATGATTTGCAGAAATCTCCTTGTAAATGAAAAGGCACTTCAAAAGTTTTACACTATATGCACCAGTGCTTGAACTTTTCAAGATATAATCAAAACTTTTGACAGAGAACTTACCAACTACAAGCTCTTTCACATCTTTCCAGAAGAAATCTGGCCCTTGTTCATGTGTGATAGTGATAGCCAGTCTTCTCTGTATACCCTGGTGTAACATGAATGTTCCAGAGCATGGCATGTCATCACTGTGGTCAACTACTGCTGGTACATATCTGCCAGAAAGAAAGCTCATTCATTTGACATACGTTTGACAGATGCAAGTTTAAGAAGTTATCATTACTTAACATAAATTTCTGGCAAAACTAGCAGTTTTCTCTTTAACTGACTCCACAAAGTTACAAGACCTAGTATAATATATTACTTTTATCTGCTACATATACTCACTCTCCATTTGGTGCCAGCTCACAGATCTCAAACCAGACCAGAAGGTCATATCTTGAATGTACGTGACTTGAACTGAAATAGAACATGTATATATTATTTTGTTTCTGCCACTAATAACTCAATGGGTGAAAGCATACATGTTTTATTAGCTTCTTTATTCAATTGTAATTATTGTTAGTAAGTATCTATGGCACTTTTACTTCACCTCTTAGTGGTTAGAATCTGACTATTTTCTAGATAGAAATTTTTCACAGAAAATAAAAACAGGAACAATTTAATCAAAACTAACAAGGCTTAATTCTTAAAATACATGTAGTTGAATTTATAGAAGTTGGATTAAAACAAACACTGAACAATTTCACAGATGATTTTGAATAATTTTATCTACATTTCAAACTCCTCAGTTTTTACTATGTGAAGAGTTTTATTTAAACATTAAAATTCTTGAATTTTGCTTAATAAAATATCTAAACACCAAAAGTTGATCTAACAAAGACAGTCAGTACATGTTATAATAGATTTTAACAAACTCTTCTTATATAAGTCATAAGTAAGGGTCAAAAGAGGGTCAAAATAAACATGTATGTGTAATGTAAATAATACTTTAAAAAATATATATGTTTCAAACTTTCTATTAAAAATTGTGTGTATGTAACATGGTATATATTTATAAAATAATATTCAAATTAACCTTGACCCGGCATCATGTACAGACCAGGACCGGCTTGTACATCCCTGCAGTCTTATCAATGTATAAACTTTTACCATTCAGTTAGTATGTTGTACCCCCTTTAAATGATTAATGGGATCATCACACTAGATAGGGGCCATGTGTATTTTTTGGTAAAATCCATAAGGGTAAAGTTTAATGTGGAAAGTAAGAAACTTATATGAAGGAATTCAAATGATGTTTAACTACAAGAACATTTATAAGTAAGTGGTTAACAACATGCAAACACAACATCACAGCTAAACTTAAATAGACTGGGACTGTTATCAAAATACATTGCCATTTTCAACAAGTCAAGACAGGTAAAATGTGTCAGACTGCACTCAATATATAATCTTTTCCTCCCTTCCCTTGACAGTACAGAAGTTAGACAGTGAATATAAAATATATATTGTTTTATGTCCTGTAATGTTGCAGTGGCTTATCCTAGCTTGGTGCTTAACAAACTTGGTATAAACATTATGCCAATAGTCCTTGTAACCATGTTAGTTAATGATTTCACTACCAGTATATTTACTATATTTAGAGATTTAATACTCAGTAGAGTGAATTTTTGGTTGGTTCAAGGGAGAGAACTAGGGCAATATGACTGAATAACAAAGAGTAATAAGATACTAATCACATTATAGATGTGACTGATTCTAGAGCAGACAATGACAACTTTATAAATTTTTTTGTAAGTCAAGGGACACAACTCCACTTGGATATTCTGGCATGATTTTGAGCTTGACTGAAATATTGTGCTGCCATATGTACTGCAGCCAAGGACATGTGCCTAAATTAGTGAAAAGGAAACTTACTTTGGATTGCGCGTTTGGAAAATTGCTTAACCAGCATTATTCAAGTGGTTTAAGGTTAAAAGATTACACATGGATTTGGAAATTGTTGCCATCACTGAGGAACAAACTGTCCAGTAATAAAAGTTTAACCATACAATGCAATAAAACAGAAAACATGCTGGGTGAAAATATAAAGATGGGCATAAAGTGCATGCTTTGTGCTAGGAGAAATTCAAAAATGTATTACTCTTCTTCTGTTACATTCCTGATTAGTATAAATAGTAGTGTTACATCATCTTATAAAGTACATTTAATTCAAATGTTAAGGAGTCATTTCAAAATTGATTAGACGATAATAAAGAGAGACTAAATATAAATAATAGTTAATGTTAATAAATCACTTGCTACCCTTATAAAGTATGCCCCAAAACAGCCGTTATTCCAGTGGAAACAATTTTGGAGATTCTAACATTGAATGATAATGCTTCCAGCTTCAGGTGAGAAAAGAATGTATTTACAATGACTAAACCGAGAGCAAAAATTAATAGCAATTAACATCTCTTAAAATCAATATAGGATTACAAGATAAAAAATTTTAAGCAATGTTACATCTTTAGAGTTTTATTTTTAATTATTTGATATTAAGTGTTATTAATGTGTTACATTCTAAGAAAAGTGAAACTGTTAGTATTCAAAGGGTTATTTAGAATAATACTGTATAGTGGTATTGTAATTAACTGTAAATCAAGGGGTGATTGCGAAAAAACAGAGCTATGTGCTTCTAAATCCTATAGCACTTAGAAATTTTTCACCTTCACCAACCAAATATGTTGTTAGTAACAGGCACATCTCTAAAACTTTTGAGCTTTGCCATGTGAAACCAGCTAGTTAACATTGCAAGAAAAGAATCAGATGCAGAAAAAAAAAAATCTGTTACATTATTTCTGAAAACTTGACATTTCTGATAATTCTCCCGATCTTTTGAAACAGTAATTAAGCCTCATTACAACCAGTTTTAAAAATGCCTCATAATAATGCCTTGCAAGGTTTCTGAAAACATCAACCTAAAAGCCAGTATGAATAATTTAAAAGCTGATCCCTAAAATTAGCCAAAGTCTGGTTTTCACACAGCAAAGCTCAATTATATTAAGATAGCAATGCCATTAATGTTTCTTACTCTTCTCCTTTAGCTTTGCTGATGTCCATTATAAGTTTACTGGGACTTTTGAATTTCTCTTTCCATTTCTCCCTATACAAATGAAAATATATAACACAAAAAAATAGAAACAAAACTTGGTAATACAACATCAATACACAGATGATTCTTGTGTCTTGGTAAAAAAAAGAGTGTGAATCACATTTTATTCAAAGCTCTTACAATGTGTATGTAAGAGTTACTTCTTTTGCTCTGCATGCGCAGTCCTGAAGACTGCAAAATAAAAGGTTTTAAAATCATTAAATTCTATTAAACTGATGAGTTGTTTTTGCACCTCTGAAACTGCCAACATTCTCATGACTTTGTATGGCTGATAACTTTAAGGTAAATAAAGGCTCAAAACAAAACCCTTAAATAGTGAAAGCCTAAAGTGGCATACAACTCAGCATCGTTAACAACTGACCATGAAGCCAAATGTTGACTGTGTTGTGAGTCACTTTATTAAATCATAAAACCTAGAAATGTCATAACGTAATTTGAAATAATCTGAAATAGTTTCAGTTGGTGTGCAGAAAAATAATGCCGTAAGCCATGAACAAAAGAAGAGGATGTTCACAACACAAAAGTTATGGGAAAAAAATAACCATCTTTAACTAAAGGAACAACATCTAGGGACTGTAAAACTAAAACTGATACAACATCACTTACCTTGGTGGTGTTATCACACCAAACTTTGGTGATGGGACTGGTTTTGATATTGGAAGTAATAACGGGAAATGCTTCTTTGATGACTGTCTTCTTACACTTCAAAAAAAATAAATCCATCAGTTGTAAACTTAGAAACGAAATGCAGAAAGAGATTTCATGATACATGTACACATATGTTTAAAAGTAAAGTAAAATAATATTGTCACCCCTACTGAAAGTGCCAGCCATCTGGGCTTACAAGTCACCTCTTCTCTTGTAAGAATTTACCCCCTCCCTCAAATTTCTTATCCTGGTAGACAGGTAATCAGAAAAATATATCTAGATGGTGGCTTGCGAAATAGACTTTGATAGAATAAGCATGTAATGGGACGATAATTTTTCATCTCTCACTATGACATTGTATGTGGATGCCCTAAATAAGGCTTAAGTCAGGTCACTAAGATAGTGTTTGAAACACAGCAAGTGGGAGAAAATGACTCTAATGTCTAATTTTGGGCCAGAAATTTGACTGTAAGATGACAATGCCCCCGAAAGTGGTGCTTTGACCTTTGAGCTGAGAACCAGTCATTCAGGGGTCAAGGTCAAATAAATATAGGTCAGTGAGAAGGTCTTATCCAAAGGGAGTTGTGTCCAAGTATAAGTAAATCCACTTACTAATAAGGAAGTTATGGGCAATGTGAAAGTTTCTGGACAAATGGATCTTCAAGGTAAAGGTCATTTAGGGGTCAAGGTCAAATAAATATAGATCAGTGGGAAGGCCTTGTCCAAAGGGGCGTTGTGTCCAAGTACGAAGTAATTCCACTTATTAATAAGGAAGTTATGGCCAATGTTAAAGTTTTTGGAGAATTGGATCTTCAAGGTGAAGGTCATTCAAGGGTCAAAGTCAAATAAATACAGGGCAGTGGGAAGGTCTTGTCCAAAGGGGTGTTGTGTTTAAGTATGAAGTATATCCACTTACTAATTTGGAAGTTATGGCCAAATATTATTTTTTGGACAATTGGATATTCATGTAACTGAATGCTATAGGGTTTTTATATTGAAATTTCAAAATACAAATAACACAATTATGCATGCCCCTTAATTTTTACATATGAGTTTCAACTCCACCCTAAAATTTGGTAAATGGTTGTTATTTCAAAATACAAATAACATAATTATGCTTGCCCCTTAACTTTTACAACTGAGTTTCAACTCCACCCTTAAATTTGGCAAATAGTTGGAATTCCTTTCCTCCAAGAATTTGCTGAAAAATCAGAGGTGCACATAAAACATGCCTGTATTATACACTACAGTTCTATGCTACATACAATGGCTGTTTTGTATCCTTGGCCTGTTCATGCAGGGGATGTTGTTGGTAATGTCCAAACACCTCAAACACAACTGGCTGGTTCTTTATATAGTCTATAAATGATTTGGTCACTGTCACAGTAAACTGAAAAGAATTATTTTCATTTAATATATATTGCATGTTTTGACACAAGGAATTTTATAGATGTGCATAACCTATGTTCAAAACAATGTGAAAGAGTACTTGTGGTAATCATTAATTGTCATTTAAATGATGTCATCTCTAAAACCACTTTGCAACCAACCATGCCAAATTAATATAATACACCCTCCCTTGATGATATGCATAGTTTATTTATTTTTGGTAACAGAAACACAGTTTTATTCTGTTAAAAGTCAAGTTTCAATAAAAATTACACAAAAGGTCCCTATTAATGTGATACATCACATATCTTTTATATAAAGACAGAATTACTTCTCTTACTAACATTTCGGCAGGCTAATTTACCCATTCAATGTCATTATTAGAAATGTTATAATTTCTATTGTGTACAATACTGATTAAAAATTACCATATAACTAAAATCTTATCAGTATTTCAAGAAAGAGCAAATAACTAGTGACATCAGCATGACGTCGGAATAATGGTAAACAATGGAACATCAAGGGAGTCATGTGAATCATCTTAGTACATGAGCACTGCAAAATCCTGCTATCTTAGATGAATAAAAACACCATAGAGGTGTACAAGAAATATATCATTTGACAATGCAACTTCTTTCTTTTTCTTTTTTCAAAGAAGGTAAGTTTACTTGAGAAAAAAGAGAGAAAAATATACCAGACTTACATTTTGTACATGGTAGAAGCCAAGGGGAGGTCCTTTACCCGTATTTTTCAGAGGTTCTGTGGAAAATGCTTCATCATGGCGGTGTAGGAAACTACAAGATAAACAGAAATTTCTAAAGATTTGTGTGCTCTGACTTGTTTCAAACATGTATTGCATTGTTTATTCAAACAAACTTAGCCTGTGTAAAAAAGAAGCTATTCAATCACTGTCAAGGCTTTTATCATGCCAGGTTTTTGCTAATTTTTTGTACCATAAATTGTTAAATAGCCTTCACTTCCAACCATTTTTTTCATAAACATTTCAAGATATGAACTAAATTTCTTCATAGTGTACTGTTTAAAAAATGAAAAAATAAACCAATACATATTTTGTATTTTCTGCCACTCACTTGAACTGACAGAAGATGTCCGCATATTCAGGTGATATTCCCGACGCCTGAAGCAATGTGACACGGAACTGTAAAGTAGATCCGATTTTCAAATGGTTTGGTAACTCATTGACATCTATGTCCGGGAATGATTCAGTGTTTGTATCAAGTTTCTTCTCCTGGGTGTTTTCATTTTCTGTTGAAAAAAACAACAACAAAAAAACTCAAGAATAAAATAACATCGGAAAATGAACTCCAAGGATCGGATTGATTTTATGATATAGAAATAAATGTACCGATATAATAATTATTGAACCATGTTCTACTTAATCTAAATCAATGTTGACATGTGTCTTTCTTTTGTATATTCCAGTCATTTCTCAATGAAAAAGCTTTTTTTTTAATTTCTGCAATATGATTGGAAATTTACAATTCTAACTTGTTCATTTATTTAAAAAAGTTAGGAATGATTTTGGTACAAATAAAGATCATTTCTGCCAATGAGACATCTTTCTTGGTAATCACTGCGATCCTGGGATTTAAAATATCGGAATAATTAAAGTTTCTGTTGTGACATTTAAAAGAGATTCTTCACTTTAAAATACAACTGATTCTAGGAAGGGTAAAAAAGAAATTAAATTAAATGTTACTAAGAAACTTTAGCTACTTAGAGATTTTTTTATTTGACTGAGGCTTCATATCACCCACAGATGGCAAGGTGAAATATCAGTACACCTTGTTACAGCCAAAAAAAACAAAAAAAAACAAAAAAAAAACAAAAAAAAACAAAAAAACATGAAAAATAAGATTCACTTCATTTTTATTTCATTTCAGCTTTAACAGTCATTTTCAATATGACAGGGGTGTTATCCAGTGTGTAAACTTAGACTATATTTATGTAGCGGTATAGTACTTTGCAAAATTCCATGGTCCAGTGCAGAAAGTTTTTAACTGCTTCTCCAAAGTATTAAGACTTACAACTTTTGCTATGGGGCATTAAGACTTACAACTTTTGCTCTGGGGCATAGAATCATGCTGTTGTTTAAAATCTTTTACAAGTAAAACACTAAAATTAACCATATTGTATTCTTTATGATCTCTGTTTTAATTAAAAAAAGGCAAATAAAAATATTATTTTCTTTGAGCTGAGATGTACTTGTTTTGCCTGGGGAGTGATATTACATTGTGTTTGCAGGTCAGATTTACCTCTAACACAATCTATGTTCTCACTGCAAATCACTGGGCAAAAAAACCCAGGACTGTGAAAGGAAACAGTACCTTTCTATAAAGTATATTATTCTATCCCCAACATTTGTAACAACTTACCTCTGCTTGTTGCATTGACCATATGAGTGCCTTGATCCAACCATAAATATACTAAAATAAACAAAATGAAAACTGCACAAACAGGCCTTTGCATTTTATAAATTTTCAACCCTGAAACCAGGATTCAAACTACAGAATATAACATAATGCAATTACTATTTAAGTATGTATTAAATGAAGGAATTTACCATTTCTGTCATTGTTATCAGGTAGAGAGCCTTCCCCTTCCACAATTCTCAGTTCCTCCGTTGATGACACTGGGGTCTTCTTCATGGCTGTTTGTCCCATACTTAACAACTTCTGTGAGATTGAGTGCAACTGATTAACAATACATGACACTGCTTTAGATAAGTAATATCATAGTTAACGTACTGATTATATTAAGAAGGTGGGGGGGGGGGGGACTGAAATATAGATACTACTGTTTTGATAATTCCATTTTGAAAATAATTTCCAGTTAAGACTGCATTTTATTTTTATGACAGTTTTAGATTCTAGAATCATGAATTTTTCTTTTAACAAACACTTCTGCATTTACTTACGAATCTATAAATTAACCTTATTAAATTAATTAATGAATGACAATTTTTTTTGTTCCTCAACAGTATATATTTCTGATATTTCATACAGGTATATCCACTGAATGCACTGTCCTTGACCTTCATGCCAGGTACAATGTAATCTGACATTACTACTTTATGCTATGGTATGAAGTATTTACAGCAATTTTTTCTTGTATATGTTGTTATACTGCAAGTTCAAGATTAGGCCCTTGTGTGCATATATATGGCAGATACTCAAAGAATCATGCTGTAAGTTTAACTGCAAGTTTGTTTTCCAAGTTAACAAAGTCCAGAATTACCTACCTTTTGAAAGTACTCTTCATCTTTGAAGGTAATTTTGGCATTACTGGATTGTCTTATTCCAGACCCATATTCCGGAGCTTCTTCTTTATCTACAAATAAAATGTTTTACGTAAGATATTTTAAATTAAGAAAACAGAAAATTCAAGAATAGTAAATCAAGTACCTAATCCATAACTGTTGTAAATGTTTCAATTACACATACAACCTTTTCGCACCAAGGCATCATGATAGACTTAGTGCAGTAACACACTCAGATACAGTCAACATAAGATCTTTTTCATTCAAGTCATTTTTTCATGAACAAGAGCGATCAGTGATCACATGTGTCACCTGATGATAGCCAATTAAGCAGTTGTATTAAGGGGTGATTGAACAGTTTGTTGGAAATGTGAATTGAGGTACCGATCAATCCTGTAACATTTCATTCAAATTGCATTAGTAGTATAAGAGATGTAGTCCGAACAAACTTTAAAAATAAAAATCATTAAAGGGCCATAACTCTGACAAAAATCATTGAACTGGAAAATGCCGAATATGCACAACATGACTTGGTACTGATCATTCCTGTAAAGTTTGGATGAAATTGCAAAAAAAATTGTAGGAGTAGTCAGGACAAGTTTTGTGATGGATGGACAGACAGACAGACATACTAGACGACGGAGAAGTGATCCCTGTATGTCGCAGCTACTGTGTAGCAGGCAACACAAAAAGCCTTTTTCTTTTGCAAAATCACTGAAAAAATGACTGCTCTATATTTTCAACATGTTCTTTGATTTAAAAAGCAAAGTTAGGAATTATTCTGGTACAAATAAAGATCATTTCCTTCTTTGTACAATAAGAACTTCTTGTAAATTTGATCCTTGGACTTTAATTCTTTATTAGTGTTTAAACAGTGGATGGTGTTACTCTAGCGTTGTCTAAATTTTCTGATTTGGTAAACCTTAACAGCCATTATTACCAGTTTATCAAAAATTTTACAAATCAAATTAAACTCTCAAATTCAAACTTCGTATTCAATTTTAGTCAAAGTTACAAATGGGTACAAATTCAATTCCATCTGTGAAAGGAAACATTCCATTTCCATTCATGAGTTTAAATTCACTTCTGAGAATAAGTTTTCGCTACATTTACCAACATGAATTTTACCTGACAAAACTGCTTGCACGGCAACTCTAAGGAACCCCTTCACTTCTCCCTTTTCACTGACTATAGCCACACGGTGAGTAAGAGGTACTGGGTAAAACAGGTTACTCAAATAAACAAAAGACCTGCAAAATATAAAAAAACCCAAATCCATTGTACTGTTTGCAGACAAAGCTTAAAAAGATCAAATAATAAAGGTTAGTGTTTCATACAGCACAGAAGTTAACTTCTGGTTTCCTATTTCCAGATAAAAAAGCAATAGACAAGTCCAAGACCAAAATCAGTCATGTCAAACGGGCCTGACTTCAACTGGTACTTCTATCATATGTAGCAATTTCCATCACAAATGGTGTTTTAAAAGTGATAAAACTGATTTTTTTAATGAATACAAAAAAATCCTCCTGTTACAAAAATTTTCTTATCAATTTGTAAGTAATCTTTACCTGCCCACAAGTCTGAACCAAGGAAATCTGTCGTAAAATGGATCAGTTCCAGTCATCGTATCTATGCGAGGGTGTTCCGGGGAGGTCGGCGATAGCTCTGCCTCGTTATTGTACATTTCCCGCATTAATTCCAACCTTTGCCTGCAATCAGATTTGTTATAGTTTATCCAGAATTGCTTTATAAATGAATACTGTTAGCTTTTGTTCAATTTTTTGTTTTATTTTCAATGATCATAACTGAAAACTGATAACATGTCAATGTTAAATTTTCCTTAGACAATTTATTTTCATTACGGTCTATGTCAATGCTTAAGTTTTTTTCACTGCAGTTTAAGGGTACTGCTCATAAACATTGCACATCATTTTAATACATTTATTTTAATAGTATTGTCCCAAGGTCACAGAAATAGAATTTTCTTCTAAAAACAAAAAATGGCCTTTAGGGACTGCTCCCCTGAAATAACATTTCATTCAGATGTTTCAATTGGATTTTATTTTCAAAATTTTACTAATATAAATTAACAAATATTTATTTTTTGCAATTTTGTAATTAACAATTTGTACTTGTTAGATTTAAACATAGAACAAACTTTTAAATCTTTTAACAGATACACTTTCATTAAGCACAACATCTGATCTGAACTGAAGTTTCAAGATCCTTTTCTCAACTAGAACTCCACTAGTCGGAAATTGTGCCTGACAACAGCATACCAGTTATTTAATTTTTTTTCTATAGAATGAAAGAGAGTTATGGTTCTTGGGCACTGCACTTCTCCACAGTGAGATCTATTCACCTTTGAAGTTTCAAGTTAATATCTTCAATACCTTTCAAGTTATGCCCTGGACAAGAATTAAGTATGAAAAATTACAAAGGGCAATAACTAAAAAATTGTGAGAAATAGTTATGGTTCTATCATTTCATATACACAACATATAATTTTGTAGGGACAGATTTAGGAATAAGAAAGTAATATTTCATTTAAGAAATTACAAACTATTTCCTTTTTATAAAATAATTTTTCAAGATTACAAAAAAGAAAAATGCCTGCAATGTCATTTTAGGAGCTCCATACTCTCAGGAACATAGACCAAAAAAGTTTTTTTCACAAAAAAATTCCAGCAGTCTTCCTGAACAACATACATGTAGCTTCATGTCATTTAGCAGGTGGAAGTGAAAAGGACAGAAACTGATGTTTGCTTAAAAAAAAATTCTTATTCCCACTGAATACTCTTGACGTAAAAAGATATTCCATGAAATACATAATTATTTTCTAATATGATAATGTATACACGAGTCAGTGTTTTGGCCTACGAATTAGTAAATGTATACAGAGATGTATACAGACTTGTCATATTTGGGGTAAATATAACATAATTATGTCTGCAGGTACAAGATATAAAGAAAAGATGTATTTACGGCAGGCATTTCTGATTTAAAATACTGGAATAAACTAAAACTGTCTTAAGTTTGTACTGGTGTAGATATACTTGGGACTGCTTAGTTACACATCATTTACAGCTATTATAAATTCCAAATAGCTTTTGTTTTCACAGATCACCCCTGTATATCTGGTTGCAAAAAATTCATAAGAATTATGTTTCTGTGACGATAGCACACATCCGATATCCAATGAAAGAAAATTTCACTACAACTTATGAAATAAGAAATCTCAAAAACAGAAAACAAATACATACAGACACTTTACATATATACAAGCTACTACAAAATATTGGTGAGAAGAATGAAAATAAATCATTTCTGAAATAAATCTTTTTACAATAACTCGCATACATGTAACAGAAATGTAAAACAAGTGCAAATATATTTTTTAAGAAGCCCACAACATGTATGGACCAACCTAGATGGAATAAGGTTGATAAAATTGAAATAATTCTGGTTTCCACAGCCTGACAGGCAATGGAAGAAATCTTGTTTAGCTTCCGGTGTGTCCGGCGACAGGTCATCATTGTAGATTTCACGCATGAGTTCCAAACGATGTCTAAAAAAATGTATTACGCAATGTTAGTTATGCCTCTCTACAGCGTTTCTTTTTTAAAATCCACTCACATTTATAACATAATGCATTTATATTAGTAAAAACTTGCTGTTAGAAAAATCCACCACCATTCCCAAAAAGAGTGATCAATTGAAAAAGTGAATCTAGTGTCGTTTGAAAAAAAAAAATCACACAACATTCAATGCGACAGAGTAAAAAATTGCTGGAAAAAAAAAGTTATTAGAAAAAATGCAAAGAAAGACAAAAGATGAAAATTTGAAGACAAAGTTGGAAACTCATGCTTGATATCTCACTCAATGACTTCAGTTATTTTTCTGTTGCCATGGTAACTTCTAGTTACTAATATATATGTATTAAAAAAATCTATAAAAAAAACTAACAGTAATTTTTCTACTACAAAATTATATTCTTAAGAAAAGACATACCAATCTATTTCTTAAAAAAAGCATTTTTTTAAATTTTTGTAAATAAGGAATCCCAACTTTGCCAATCAAATTCCATCAAAGTTGTCTTGTGTTATATCTAAGAAGTTTGTTAATTATTTTTCATCTCAGTATTAATTTTAATTTCTTCAATAGCCACACACCCAAAATTATTCTATTTCAATGCTTTGTTAGTGGCAAAACTAATTTGTAACACACATATTCAATGCCAGCATGAGATCTTATGTTAAATCAATCAAGCTCTTTGGAATCAAAAATAACACTACTATAGGTTTTGCCTAGGAATAAACCACTGTCATTTTCAAAAAAACAATTTCTCGGTCAAGTGAAAAAACATACTCAAATACATGTAATTTCCACATCATCATTGTACCATCTGACAATTTCTTTTTATATGACACATCATTTACATAAAAAGTCCAGCAACACAATGTTTTAGGTATGATAATCAAACCAGCCATAAAGTGGTGCGATAAATTATCTAATCATAACAGCAGACCTTTCTCATTCTAAATTCTAGATTTTGGTCTTTTGGCTCATTTTTGCCTGATTTTGACCTAATTAACATTAGAAAAGTTCAGCAGTACATATATCTACGAGAAATTATACATTCTGAAAGATGTCTTGTAAAATTTGACACCTTTTAAATGATACCTCAACAAAATCTTGACATTGTTGTCTTTGACCAAGAAGTACATCCTTTTTTATTAAAATTAAATAAATTCAATATGGATAAATATTAATATCTATGTATATAAAGCCAAATCCAACTAAGCTGACCACCTGACCATCTGATTTGTTGAATAAATATCCCAAACGTACCTTAAAGGGGCTTCAGTGATCACTTAAAAAATTTAGTACTTATTAAACAGTTAATCTAGAGGTTTGGGTCACAGAAAATAAACCTGGATTTTTCACAGCTTGGACTACAAGAATATTTTGAAAACAAATATCAAATAAATATTTCATAGAAAGGAGACATGCAATTAAAATTCCCACCTTAGTTTTTCGAGACTCCAGAAATGTGTTGCGCCATTTTTGGTATCCTGAACTTCCACGGCAACCACGGTCTTTGGGAAAGGTCGTGCAAGGTCACGCTCCTCAGACGGCAAGAGGTCAGGAGGTAACGGAGAATACAGACTGTCAGTTAATAGTACAAACTGGAACTGTACCTGGAAAGAAAAAGGAACAGCAGCCAGTCTAATTGTTTGCTGTTTATTTCCCAAAACCTTATTACAAAACTCAGGCATTTGCAAAAAACAAATCTCTTTTTTCAGGTTAGCATATCTGACCAATTTTCAAAATTCTGACCAGTTATCAAAAGTGCAGAAACTGGTTCTGACCAGTTATCATTAACTACAGAAACTGTTTCTGATCAGTTTTCAAAAGTTTAACATGATGCCTAGTAGCCTATCAGATGTTAAACAAAACCGAAAAAAATTATTCAATACAAAGACTAACAAACCTTTTTATTCAGCTCAACACTTATTGCATTGGCTTCCTTGAGGAATATAGCATTACCCCACAGGTCATCCTAAAAGAAAAGTCCAAATAAGTTTCTTCAATAAGACGACAGACCTGAAAATTTTCTTGTAGAATATCTTATGAATCTAGATAAAAGTACTGAAGGAAATGAAATATTTTTTCACAGGATTCTATCAGAATTCATTCAAATGCAATTCAACTGTATCTAAATTGACTTAATTACATAGGTTTAAAAACATAAGTCATCCTAAAACCTAGTTCAAGGAATACCAACTATCTAAGACACAATATCATTGACATACTGAATATTTTCTACCATTTCTTGTTTGTATTAAATGACATGCTTTAAGGTATTTCAATAACAATTATATTCCAGCTGACTGCAACTAAAACTCCTGTTCCTTAAATAGCAACTTGTCCAACAGGACTAACAGTGAAAAAGGGAAAACCGAACCAAGTTTAACAGTCTCAGAAAATAACATTCTGCAAGTATGCTGATTACAAGCACATTAGAACTATTAAAAATTACACCCAGACAAATTTTCAAAATCAGAAACCGCTGGATTTTCTAAGTCAAAAAGTGTTTTAATATTTTGTATGCAATGCTACACAAGATTAAAACAGCTCATGTGGTGTAAACTCACCCTCAATGACGTAAACTGGTGATACTTCCATTTTCTGAATGCCCAGGCTGCTAGCTGGTAATCTCTATCGGTCCAATTGCATTCTGGGTAATACAATGTAAATGAAACAAGAATGGTTCTCAGACATTTATAACAACTTTTTACAAGGGACCAGTCTATTAAAATCAGATATTAATCAGAAGTACAATGTATAAGATTTCTATTTTTCCTCTAACTTCTTTTGAATAAATCTGCATTTTTATCATAGCCCATATCATAATTACAAAACCAAATATTCCAAAGAACAGAAGTTTGCAGAAAGACAAAAGGGAGATAATACTTTCCTTAAAGCTATTTCCTTAAGATATTCAAACAAGCCAAACCCATAAGATAGGGATACTGTAAGTTGTAAGCACTTTTTCTAAATGTAGTGGCATGTCATATAGACAAAGCTTAATAACTGTAGATACTTATATATTGGTAATAGTTATTGTTGTTTTTCGGGTGACATTTTCTTTAAAAGTTTGACAGTACCTTCTTGTTGTTGAAGCATGGCCTCTTCTTCTGACTGGAGGTCTGACACTGTAATAATACTGGACATCATAGAATGTCTCTCCACTTCTTCTTGCAAACTCTTGATACGTATCTCATAGTCCTGCAATCATTGTTTGGGAAATAATATGATATAAACCTATAAATAAACATCTTAGAGAAATCTGGCATAACTTCACCTGTCACAGATGCAATAAGAGGCCTACAACATGGCATGTTGATGAGCGGAGCTAATTCCATAAGCTCAGTTCTAAAATGGCCATCTTAACATGATAAATTTGTCTTTTCACTGAGTCTAATGCTTCCTTATACAAAATTAATTTGAAATACAATCAAAAACACCATCATGGTCTCTATAACAACTACAATGAAAACAAAAATGCAAAAAGATCAGAAAGTCCAATGGCCTTGACCCTTTAATTGTTTATCAAATTTATTTTCGCACTCCATTTAGTACTGGTGCTTATTTGTGTCAAATTATTTTGAAATAATGGACAGGAAAAAAGACTGACATGGTGATTACTGTAGGGCATCCACATGTAGATGTGGGGCCATAAAAAGGTAACAGTTAAATATCACTGACTTAAACAGATGGACAGCTTTGGTCAAGCATGTCCTGCTTCAGGATACCTGCCACAGCACTGTGTTTTGTCACTGGGCAAAGACACATGCCACATGTTCCCAAATCTGCTCTCTTTCACAATGTGTACAAGCTATTTAACTAACAAGTGTTTTCCTTTTTTTCATGACGGGCACCTTAATGGCTGGCTTTTCCACACTGATCACTACAGACTGGCAGAACTTGTCCAAAACTTAAGGTTTACTATTAAGTATAATAACATCACTGACCTTCCTTTGTTGTTCAAACAAGAGATCAGCTTCTTCCTTTTCTTTCCTGTACTGTTCTTCAAGAGCCATCAATCTGGTATGGAAAAAATAGTTGAAAAAATAATTTTGTTTCATTCCTCTGTTTAACATTACCCCTCCCACTTATACAGGCCACCCAGACATTTCCCAACCTACCAATTAACTGTACCCTGAAATTTCTCCTACCATTTTCTTTTACTACACAGGAACTTCATAGTTGTCAGGGAAATGTTATGGAGACATGTCACTACAAGTCAAGCATGCTATCATTTGAAATGCCTTTGTGAAAACTGCATAAACATTTTAAAATACCCTCTTCAAAAACTCTACAACTGCCATTTTTCAACCTGTTGTCTTTCTTTCTTTCTCTTAATGCTTTAGAAAGCTAAAGAAATTGCATTATTATCTTCAAAACTACAGCATTCAATTAATCATTTTTTTTTTTCATATTTAAGTCTCGATATAACTGTTACTTTTCTTGACTACAAGTAACATCCAGGGCTAACATATAACAGCAAGGGGTAACATATAACAGCACGGGGTAACATACTTAGTTTCCATCTCTTTTCTCAGATCAACACCTTGTTTTTCCAACAACTCAAGCTGAGCATATGTCCAATCTACTGGCTCTGAAAAATAAAATACCAAAACCTGTATCCTTGGACCAATGTCTTGTCACAAGAAGAATTTAAATTTGCATCAATTTCACAAAAAATAAAATATCATCAAGCTCTACGTTCGAATGAATGCCATGCCCTCTGGGAGTGGAGGGGCGTTGACCTTGACCCAGTGACCTGTAAGTGGGTCTAGCAGGTAGAGCTCATCAAGGTGCATGCACATGTGAAGTTTGGAGGCTGTAGGTGGTAGGACATCATGTTATCATCAAGGTTAAAGTTTTATGACAAACAAACAGACAGACAGGCCAAAAACAATATGCTCTCTCCGGGGGCAAAAAAACTTATAAACAGCATCTATAATTCTAGCTGAAGACCCTCACCATAACTACTGTCTGCACATTGCTTGTAATTCCGCCTAAGTTACCTTACAAATAACTTGCATAAAAAACATTAGCAGATTTATATGCCCTGAATTCTTTGAACGGAGCATAATAAAAAGAGAATGTAATACACAGGCTCACCTGTTCCCACTGTAAATGGTGTTCAATGAAATTTGCATCAATTTTCTGTTTTCAGTTTCAGCAAAAAAGGAAAATACCATTTTGTCACAAACAAAATCAAACATGTGTATAACAAAGACAAAATGGTGGACAAACTTGCACATGGACGAGACACATACCATTTGGCAAATCTGAGGTATCTGATAACATTGCACGACTCTGTCTGGCCTGCATTGGATGGTTAAATCGGAACACATGATTCTTTCCGAGGATCACACGAGCACCAATCTTGAGTTCTGTAGACCCTTTGATCTGGGAACCATTTACGTATACTAGAGCATCGCCACATGGTGTTATTGTCACTTTACCTGAAAACAATTTGTTTCATTTTAAAGAAATCCTAGTGTCTATCTGAAATCACTATCTAAAATTACTTAGAAATGTACCTGTCTAACTAGCATAAAATTAAAATCTCATACTTCAGAGTGAAAAAAAGCAGTTTTATAATATCTGGTTTTTTCAATTAATTTTTTGCTTAGTCTACAGAAATCAAAGTCAAATTATTCTCTCTATTAAGTTTTGTACTTCCTACCCCTGAATTCCCACCCCCCACACCCCCCGCCCTCAAACACACACAAATTGTAAGAGAAACATCAATGCATTCTTAGTTCTTTGCTGAGGCATTTTTTTCAATGTTTAATTACCATCATCATTTTCAAAGATACAGTGTTCGTCTTTGATATATGTCCCATAGAGTATCACCTCCTGTTGTACACTGGCATGTTCACGACCACACCTACAAATATAAATATACCAGGGTTATATTGAGTACAAAAATCTGCAAGGGCAGATAAAAAGAGGATTAACTTTTCTTAAAATCATTAACTTAAGCTCTTTAAATCATACTTCTTCATATTAAAACAATTATTTCAACAATCTTCTTCATACTTAAACAATTATTTCAACAACCTTTTTCTTCCCCTTCAGCCTCTTCAGTTGAGGATTCACATTAAGCCAGGATTGAAGATGTCTCCTTTGGTTACCAACCTCCTGATACAAGTCAACCACAAGCAGTAGATGGGAACAAGAGATCAGATTTTTTCTGCCTTTTTCCTCTCAAAAATGGACAGGTTGGAAAAAAATGTTGTTTCAGAAGGGGATATACTGAAGTTGGCAGAGCTTACATCATGAATAAGTAAGAGCAAAGTCAAATCTATTTTGTTTACAATTTCAAAGCTAGCATTGTCAGGCTTTTTGCTAGTTGTTTTATCTAGTAAAAGTTAACAAATCAAGTTTAAGGTAAGTTTTTTTCAAGACATTACCTTGTGATACCTTCCTTAATGTAGTAAATTAGACATTCTGACATGAGAGGATCCTCATTCAAGTTGACTAGATGTGGAGTTTTCTTGGGTGAGAACACACCTATAGTACCGCCATCTTGTTTTAAAGCCACACCCATCTCTGCAAGCACTGCCTCCCTGAAAACGTATTAAATTTGTGTCAATTCTGCATGTTATAAGCTCCAATGCTCATTTCATTTTCCTGAAAATACTCGAGGTTACATTTCTATCAACAAAATTACAGTTACCAATATTTACACATATGCTCATTTGTCAGACACAGGTCTATACATTTTGGAGAAACCTGCTCTAAAAATAAAATCATGTGCACAGGTCTTTCAGGGCACATGGATAGGTATGTTCATCCTTGAATGAAAACAAGAATAAGAAATTATATTCAAGTTTCACACCAAAAGCAACTAATATATTTCTTACACAGAAACTGAATCTTTCTGAAGTCATTTTATCCTCCAGTCAAATACCTTTCTTTTTTAATTTCCTCTGTCTTTCTAAGTTTTTCCTCCCACGACTGGTTGAGTTCCGCTATCAGTTTCTCCGACATTTCCAGTCTTTCTACGGCATCATCTCCCCCGTCAACTGTCACTGATGACTTTCTGGACCTACTGACTGTCTTTGGTATACCACTTAGACCTGGAAATAAAAAAACAAATACTTGTGGAAACTAGTGGAGTTCTGGAAGGGGTATAACAAGCCCGGGTCCAATTTTGCCACTTCAGGTCAAGAGCCTCGGGTAGAGGTGGGGGCGCACCTTAGTGTGGGTAATGGATTAAACACTACAACATTTTCATCATTAAAGGGCATTTTAAAGGGCAATTCTAATCCAACTGGAATGGGGAAAGGGGAGCAATGTTCTCATGGCCCCACTCTTGACCTGAATAAATCAAACTACTCAGTACTTACATTTAAAAACAAACAAAAAAAGTAGTAAAATTAATGAATGATCATTATGCCCTATGAAGAATTAGCAAGTCATATTGTGTCCATTTTTTCCCTAAAAAATACCAAAGACACATAAGCTTTATGCATTTACCTGCACCAACAGTGATTCCCTCTTGTGACAGAATGTCACGTAGACGCACAACCTCCTCCTTCAGCTCACGTATAATTCGGGCATTCGGATCTTCATTGACAACAGCCTTGCACATGATCTGTTTGGCTCTGTCTGCATACCTGTAAGGTGAATATATCTGACTGTAGTTATGGTTACATGTTTAAAACTGATCAAAGCTCTCTACTAAAGGAGGTAATGTAGCAGCAGTTACAGAGGGACAGAACAACATGATCTGGAGGTCACTGGTTATAATCTTTTAGGGGAAGAGATTCCCCAAAAGCTTTCTATACTTCACACTCTGAAACCAAGAAGCATCAATCTTTTTGATTTAATATAAGTAACATAAGCTGGTTTCCAAATCAATGAATCATTCTCAAGTTTAAACTAAAAATTTTATAACAGGACCACTTTCATTTTGAAATGGTACTGATGTAATGGTGTACTTGTTCTGTGTGTTTCTGAACATAATAAAACTGCATCAATCTGCTAATTTTCTATTTCTTTTAATATTTCTTGTGTTACTCTTTAATGTTTCAGTACAGAAACTTTATAGATTTAAAATCAAACAAAATCATTTCTGGTACAACATAGTGCTACTTAAACCACAACACAATTCATGTTCTTTTATGTTCTATTTTTCTCTTATGGAGAAAATTTTGATTTTCACATTGGTCACCTTTAAACGTTTAAAGGTCATGTGACACGACTATAGCAACTTTGTCTATTCAAAATAATCATGATGTACTGATTAAAATGGTTTAATTGCGAAATTATGAAAATTTTGCTTTTGATAAGAAAAAACGTGTTTTTGATGATCGGCTATTTCCGTTTCGACATCGGTAGTTTCTGCTGCAATTTTTGGCTGTGACGTAGATTTATCCCTACTGTCCCAGGCAGTAGTGCAGAATTACACTGCTCAAAACACATCCGTTTTTAAATGAATAAATAACACTTAACCACAAGTGCAAGAAACACAATAAAGGCACACTTATAAAAATAACATGCTATAAATTGTAAATTAAATAAAACAATGTGATTACTTCTCGATTTTTATAGGTAAATTCAAACACTGTGCCGGAGAACGGTTTGAGATTTTACCTTTACAAATATTAAAAAATATTCCAACTTCTTCCATGTTGTGGTTCTATATTAAACTATCTCCTTCACGTTTTAACATGCTGCGTAACCCTTCCCCACTTGATGTTTACGTCATAAACAAATTCTTTTTCATTTAAGTGTAGTGAAATTGAAGTGAATTTAGGTGATCTAATGTTTTAACAGTTGTTTCACTGGAATGGAAATTCACACTCAGTGTATTTTCACATTGGGATATTGTTTGAAAAAAATAATATGGCATATCCATCGAGCAGAAATTTGTGTCTGCTTATAAATTTATATCCAATGAAATGTCAAAGATCCATAAATCACGCCTTATACTGTGGGATTTATGCAAATTGACCTGCCCAAATGGGACCCTTGTATATTCTGCATAGCTGTCAAAACAAGGCAATTAACTTTTTATGACCCAATCAATGATAAAATTGAGACAAATAGCAAAATTTTATGGCAAGTGATCTTACAAATTGATTGAATTACTTTTGATCAGTCAAACTTGTGAAAACATTATGTAATAGCTTGTTCCAATTAACATGTCTGAATGATTTTTAGTTAAGAAGCTTCCATGCAGATACATATTTTAATTAGGTAATTAAATGAAATGGATCTATTTATGATGAAAATAAAAACATTCGACTTCTAAATGTGAACAAATTAAAAAAAAAAAAAAAAAAAACACAATGTGTTTGTGTTATGATTTCTACATAGTTTTAGGGCTTCTTCATATTATTCGTTCTTTGATTATTATTGAATTTTTTAATGTTGAATGAATAAGCCCCCTCCCCCCCCCCCCCCCCCCGAAAAAAAAGATATGCAGTTATAATGAAAAAAGTCATAGACATTGTTTTTTTACTATATGCAGTCTACATTTTCACTTTTCATCATAATTTTTAAGATTTTGTTAACAATCCAGGCAGCTGTGTCAAATGGCAAGAGATAAATGTGCGTCACTTCCGGTTTCGTTCGTGACAGGTGCGCACGACCAAGTGCGTAAAATATGGATTTTAATTTGCTATAAAAACATCTTTAAGATGAAAATTACCTGCGGAATTTTTTTAATCTGTCATAGTAAGATATATAGTTTTCGCTCATATTAAAATTTCGAGGTCAAAAATTCGTGTCACATGACCTTTAATGAAATTCTGTTGGTAGAATATTTCTGTTTCAATAATTTCTAAAGGAACTATTTTTGGAAACTTGTAAGTATATACATCAGTTGCTCTAAAGTAACTACTTTTAGACACTTTAAGGATGTACCAGTTATTCAGAAAGAACTACTTCTGGACACTTTTAAGGATATATCACTTATAAACAGACACCATGATGATTCATACATATATTTTGAGAGAAATGAATGAATGTTACATTCATAAGCTTAATGACATCTGGCACCAGTTGTTTTGCTGGTAACAACTTTCATTAAATTAAGCTGGGTTCATGAACTTTCTAACCTCTGTGGTGAGTCAATGTCCACTAGGAAAACATCACTTTATTGTCTGATGCTCCAAATAAATCAAGTTTTCATTAGGCACTAATTTCCCAATAGAAATCACTTCACATGTCTTTCAGAACTGACCACAAAATGGTGATAAATATAGGAGAACAATTCTTTGAACAAAACAAGCCAATTAATTTGTGGATGTTAGTGGGAACAATGGTCATAAATCACCATACTGTTTAATCATGAAATTACTGTAATTGTCCAAAAAGCAGAAGATGTGATATTTATTTCTTTAACAATTAGGCCTGCAAATTACTTGTCTGAAATGTAAATTGGAAAATTAAGTGAAAACTAGTGATTTTTCAGCTAAACTAATAATTAGATGGCCTTGACACAATTATAGAATACTCATTAAATTTCCCTGCTTTTCAACCAAAAAATATGAAATTTATTCCCTGGATCAAACATCAGCAAGAAATCACAAGATTTATTTCATGCCAATTTCTGTAACAGTAAGTTCTACCAACAGTATATTGTTTTTATAATGCTGATTTTGATTTTTCTACCCAGAATGTTTGCAGATGAGCCATAGTAAACTTGTAAAGTGTCCTAAATGTCATGCATTTGAATCCCATCATTCAGTGGACTTTAACCCTAACTTTCTTTATTCCTTCAATCAGTTTAATTACTGATCAGAATTACAGGTCATCAAAAATTCATATAAACTGCCATAACTTTTTTCTGGAATTGATGCAAAATAAACAGCTTTCAACTAGATGATTTGGGAATTCTATCCCCAGGTACAATTTAACACTAGTAAGTAATTACCAACCTCACTGTGTAAAAACTACAATGAATTTGGATGAATAAAGTTCAGACTATCAACAGTTACTACTGTATATGGGTTGTTACCTTAGTGTGAAGTTCAGATTATCAACTACTGTATATGGATTGTTACCTTAGTGTAAAGTTCAGACTATCAACTACTGTATATGGATTGTTACCTTAGTGTGAAGTTCAGACTATCAACTACTGTATATGGATTGTTACCTTAGTGTGAAGTTCAGATTATCAACTACTGTATATGGATTGTTACCTTAGTGTGAAGTTCAGATTATCAACTACTGTATATGGATTGTTACCTTAGTGTGAAGTTCAGATTATCAACTACTGTATATGGATTGTTACCTTAGTGTGAAGTTCAGATTATCAACTTCTGTATATGGATTGTTACCTTAGTGTGAAGTTCAGATTATCAACTACTGTATATGGATTGTTACCTTAGTGTGAAGTTCAGACTATCAACTACCGTATATGGATTGTTACCTTAGTGTGAAGTTCAGACTATCAACTACTGTATATGGATTGTTACCTTAGTGTGAAGTTCAGACTATCAACTACTGTATATGGATTGTTACCTTAGTGTGAAGTTCAGACTGTCAACTACTGTATATGGATTGTTACCTTAGTGTGAAGTTCAGACTGTCAACTACTGTATATGGGTTGTTACCTTAGTGTGAAGTTCAGACTATCAACAGTTACTACTGTATATGGGTTGTTACCTTAGTGTGAAGTTCAGACTATCAACAGTTACTACTGTATATGGGTTGTTACCTTAGTGTGAAGTTCAGATTATCAACAGTTACTACTGTATATGGGTTGTTACCTTAGTGTGAAGTTCAGATTATCAACAGTTACTACTGTATATGGGTTGTTACCTTAGTGTGAAGTTCAGACTATCAACAGTTACTACTGTATATGGGTTGTTACCTTAGTGTGAAGTTCAGACTATCAACAGTTACTACTGTATATGGGTTGTTACCTTAGTGTGAAGTTCAGACTATCAACAGTTACTACTGTATATGGGTTGTTACCTTAGTGTGAAGTTCAGACTATCAACAGTTACTACTGTATATGGGTTGTTACCTTAGTGTGAAGTTCAGACTATCAACAGTTACTACTGTATATGGGTTGTTACCTTAGTGTGCTCAGGGTCTCGTCATAGTTGATATCAGCAGGGCTGAGGGCAGCTATCATGGCTGTTTTAGAATTTCCTCCTGAAAATTGAAAAATTTAAAATGAAAAAAAAGACAGGTATGGTAAAACAAAGCCATTTTAATTCTGCACAACAGCATCAATTCAATCAATTCAGAAACATCAAGTAAACCCTTCTGTAATGGACTTCATCCAATCTAGATAACCTATTTATTATTGATGGGGTGTATTTAAATTTTAATGAAAACAGACTGAACGACAGACAGTGAAGACCATGATTGGATTGCACAGATGTACAGATTTCTGACTATATATCTAATGGACTTTGATGACTGAACAAGTTTTTAGTTTTATCAAGCTAACTAACTGAATATGACCTGTGATTTAAATATCATCATCGAGTTCAAACATAAAGATCTCACAGTTACATCTGATCACATCGTCGGAAACCCACGTTCGATCCATTCCTTTTCACTCTATTTATCTACCGTGGGACAATTGGTTAGTAAAAATTTTATACTCATGAATAATTCATTACCTACTTTCATTGGTTTCCGAAAAATTTTCCTTGCGCAATCAATCTCAGCCAATGAAAGTACTCGTTACAATTTGCCTTTCGCGCCCATGTTTAAATCTTGGGAAATACGTCTATTTTAATTAACTTGTCATTATTCATACTCTTCACAGTGAAGAGTATCTATTTGTATTGCGGAATCTCATTCGATGAGGAGTTACTTCCCTTTACTAATAAATATTCATGAAAACGAATAATCTGCAGTCAATTATCCCACGGTACATAATGTAGTTGTGCGGAATATGTACCGGGGGGTCACCGACGATGATCTGATCGTTAATTGATGTAAAGATCTCTGATTGAAAAACAAACAGTAATTTCATACATAACTACTCTGATTAGAAAGGATACTAGACTCAATAGTATAACTTCAACATCTGACAAATGTGTCAGGGAATAGATACTTTGGCTCAGTGGTCTGTAATGGTTATATATTCATTTCAAATCCCACCTAAGGGTTGTCTATTGGTATTGGCTGATGCATTCTATCTTTTTGTTACAGATGTAAGTCAGCAAAACTGCCATTGTAGCTGGCTGATCACACTTACCAAGGTTCTCTCTCAGCAGCCATGTCAAGACAGAATCTCTGTATGGAATAAACTCACTCTTCTTTTTCTTCTTACTAGCCTGTATTAAACAATGATGGTCAAACATCAAAAAAATATTTTATGTGAACTTGATAACTACATTTTTTAAAAGTTTCAAATGTTCTGTTACATAAACCAGACTGGTGAATTTGTAAAACAATGGTTGGCACCACCAACTATTTCCCTCATATCTTTTTCTGGATTTAGTCCCTTGCAAATTTTTTTATCATTTGGCATTGCATGATGATGAGAATTTATTTTCCCTGCCAATAGTACACCCTAGATAGCATCATATCAGCAAGAATATTTTGATCATCTCTGGATATTAAGCATTAACTAGTAAGTCTTACACATCTGTATTGGTAAAACAATCTTCCTTAAATAAATGTCATCATATCGAAATTCTGCACTATTCTGTACAATAGACTTGTCCAGACATCTTTACATCTTAACGTCTCCAAGGATTGCACAAGCAGACAAATAATTTATCATTTAACCAAAAAATTCTTTATTAATGGACAAAATCTCACCATTACGGGATCATCAAGAGACAAATAAATCAATGGCATCTATTTTCAGTGACAATTTCCAAACAGCTGAGAACCATTGTACAGTTTTTATTAACTACCGTAAACCCATATTTAGATGCCCCTAAGGCTAATATATTTCATCAAATTTGCAGAAACTGATATTCAAAATCCACACATCTTGGGAAAATTTTCACACTTGCATATAATGGCTTAATTACTAACTAACTAAGAAAATTGACAATCCAATAACCTACAGCACTTTATTTGGTTAAATGGAAAACATTTTGTGATCGAAGTACCCCTAATTAATTTCAAACTTTACTCATGTCATTTTCATCCAAGACCATTATTCATTAAACATTCACTATCTTTCCAGTTACAAAATGAAAATACAAAGAACTGTATAGAGTTATTTCCTTATCTTCATACAAAGAGTTCATTCAAATTAATTTACAAGAAAAGATATGCCAAACTTGATCTGAAACACATCAAATATAATGGTAAGTAATACATTTCTCTTATATATAGTAAATATTATACATGAAGTTATATTTTTACAGTGACTAGAATTTTTCTCTGCTTTTGCCAATGGTAAAATTTATAACTAAGTTAAGTTGCTCACAAAATGAAAGTCTTAAAGCCAGAATTCTGGCAGAATAAAATACATTAAAATTTGCTTAAAAGACCAGTAAATAAGCTGGCTATTATAACAAATCAGTCTAAATTTTGTTCTATATTTAAGACTTTGGTTCTCTCAAATTGTTCATGTGATTTTGAAATAATTTAAGTGGTCTTAATAGCGGGATTTGACTGTAATTGTTCAAGATATTAAACAGTATGTTAGGACAGTGCTTAAGACAAACATTTTCCAATTCCTTTAGAACAACAAGAAAATATATCACTCTAAATAAGCATGATTCTTTTCGATCATACAAAGGGTTGTTGGTAGCAAGGCTTCTTAAATATTTTGATAAAGGTTCTTTTCACAAAATACACCGGAAAGTTCATGAGGTGATTATGAGTGACATTATACGGCTCTGAGTACAAGAAAATGTGTCATTTTGGTGATCAAGATTTAGGAAATAGTCAAATTGCAACAATGATCTTAATGCTTTGTATAAGAATGATCACTATGGTGATACTATTCAGGTATACAACATGGAATGTGACAACATACAATTAACATACAATGACAAACTTACTTTTGAGTGATCCATTGCACTCTAGTACAGCAGAAAAGAAACAAACATAACATTATCTGAGTTTACAAGTTACTGGCATGTTATGAATTTATACAACACTTATCTGTACACTTTATAATTGTCTGTAAAGGAACCTCTTCTGATCAAGCTAGGCAAAAACTGCATCTAGATTGGGAAGACTCTCTGTTTCTTTGACACCAGACCAATAACATTTTAAAAGTAAAACACTTTCTTAAAAATATTTCAGTCTGTCACTACAACATGTTTTTTTGTTTATTTCTGCAAACAAGTCTCTGTCACAAGGTGTGTTTAATTTGTTTCTGGACAGGCATAAAATCTGAGACCCTATTCAATGTTTTAACAGTCCTTTAATGGTCTTTGCTGACGTAATTTTTCATGAGTAATTGTGAAAATACTGTGAAAAGCATTACTTAAAA
Source organism: Cyclina sinensis (assembly GCA_012932295.1). Taxonomy (NCBI): domain Eukaryota; kingdom Metazoa; phylum Mollusca; class Bivalvia; order Venerida; family Veneridae; genus Cyclina; species Cyclina sinensis. Next base: position 30,353,911 of record JAAONU010000005.1, read on the forward strand.
TGTGTTCATAGGACACCAATGCCCCCACATTCCGCTTGTCTCAAAAAATCTTGTACAATTACAGGAGCGTATAATGTCTGTTGCTACTAAGCAAATTAATTGCTATGTAAGAAATTCCTGTTATATTATAAATTGTTCATAAGAGTTTCTTCATGTCTAAATACTGACTAGATAAATAGTAGTGTCATAAACGGTGCCAACCTTGACAGTGTGGCCCAAGACATTTTCGGTCTCAGATATTTTTAGCCTAAACACATCTCAAGCACAGGCTGGTATCCCAACCTCTGGACTAAACCAACCATAATTATATTAACATCCTAACAAGGCAGCCTTCAAGAGCCATAGTTTAAAACTGAAAATTTAAAAGCAACAAACTAAAACGTACAGTAAAATATCATTTTTTTTGTTTAGCAGTTTGAAGGAAACTGCCATTCAATTAAATTCAAAATTAAAGTGCTAAAGTTATAATATTTTTTCGAAAGTTTGTTAACTGAAATCTTCCTGTCTGTATTTAAAAGTTTTCACTTCAGTATCACAGGCCATAGTGGCCTACAGTGGCCTAGGCATTAAATTTGCTTCATATTTCTTCAAACTAAAGTCTGACCCCTGGGTAGACCATTTAAGATGTGTTTGTTCAAAGAAACCTACAGCCTTTAGGTTCTAAACATTCAAGATGTGTCCTTGAGAAGATTGCATGTACAACAGTCTGGGTGCTTCTGTGTAAGCACAACTTCTGAAATTTCAGTTCTATTTTTGTTAAATATTTTTTATTGTTTTGTGTCACAATAGCAGGAAAGCCTTTTTCACATTGGAAAAAAAAACCCCAAACATTAAACAGCCAGCTATATTCCTTTCCCTCATAGACTAAATTCTCTCTTTACCATTCTGACCATTAAGTGTAAATAAACGAAAAAACATACGTAGGTGTATTCATTTAACTTACAGCACAAAATAATAGAACCAGTATTCAACCAATCAATTTTGCCTAAAACATTCCCTATAAATAGCCAACATTAAACAGACTGTGTTTCCATATTTGGAAAAAGGTTGTCTCAAACAGAGTGACATCCTATTATCGAACACGTAAAGAAAATGTCACCATGATTTTATTTCTTGTTGAATAAACAAGCAGTTTCTAGGATCAATAGATAATCTGTCTGTAAATCAGTTACCATGGTAACCATTTTCTGAAGTGAGTCCTTTGAGAATGCAACAATATATCTTTTTTTAAAGTTCCAAAAGGCACTGGAAATGTGCGTCATTATCAGACGTCTGTCTGTTTACTTGATTTTCTGCTATCCCAACTAATAAATCTTTGCAACATTACTTTAAGCGAACTGCCACATAACTTAGGTCCATGATCAGTAAATTACTACTTTCTTACCAACTGCTCTATAATGATAGAATGAGGAAGCAACAGGTCAGATAGCAAAAATTACCAACAACAGTGATTATGCCAACAAGACAAAAAAGAATAGTTTCCATAATCATAATATTAAAACTGATACTTAAATACTGACAGAAATCCTGTCAATTACATGATGATGACAATGATGGTAGTAATGATGTTGTTGATGATGCCAATACTGGTGGTGATGTTGTTTATAATAATGATGACAGTGATGGTGATGACAACAATGGTAAAGGTAAAGATGTTACGACAAGGACGGTGGCAGTGATGTTGATGGTAAAATGATGGCGATGATGATCAAAATTATATAATGTTAAGCAGACAAAATCTACCACATTTCAAATGATTTCTTGAAACATAATGCTAAATTTGCCAAACTAAAATGAATGTGCATTTTATCTATTGCTTTTTTCCCCCAGTATTGTTAAGAGAATTCAACACATTGTGACAATAATTTCTTCTGACATTTAAAACCTGACATTCTTTTTGGTTCTAATGACTTGAAATTATGACTTACACTGCCTAACTGTAGACTGCGTGACTGTAATTGCCTATTGATTTAAATACAGTCTTTTTTATCTGTTCACTGGAGCAATGCATAATTATCTAAAAACACCAGTAATGCATGTTGCTGACAAAAGAGGTAAAATGCAAAAATACGTCTCATGCTGAGAAAACCAAAGTATTTAAAAAAAAGAAACATTTAAGAAATTGTAACTGCTGGGAAAATTTTGAATTCAAAATCTGAACTGAATGTCCCATTCAATTCTTTACAAACTGGAAATAGTTATTTAATTAGTACAGCTTTACTAATACACTTCTGAAAACCGGTTAAGCTTCCTCTCTTTAGACTGACTAGAAGAGAACCAATCAGTAAATCTGACTTCATGGTTATGTTTTCAAAAAAATCTTCAGTTTTTTTACTCTCAATTTTGAGAATACTTAATTGACTTCAGTATGAAAAACAGTCCATTTTGTAACATAGAACTTACCACTTCAGCTAATGCTGATATAACTTTTCCAAGAGTTGTAAGTGACTTGTTAATATTGGCCCCTTCTTTCAGTCTAGCCCCTTTCGCTCCTGTGGCATCAGCCCTTTCTGAGCCTGCAAGATCGACCAAACTGATTTTGCTGACCTGAAACAAAGAACAGAATATATCAACCATGAACAAGTCAAAAGAAATGTAATAAAAGCAACTTAAGCTATGTATTGTGAATATTAGTGTTAAGAAATATGTATCTGACACCATAATGTACACTAAGGTTCTTGCAAATTATTTCTACTACACAAGTTGGCTGCTTCACAACTTTCCGAGCATCATGGCCCTAAACAGTTGTGCTTAGAAGCCAAATATTGAAATAAAAGTTAAGTCCACTGGTAGAATTTGAAAATTATGATAGTTACAATAAAAGTTTTGGTAGCTATTTTTCCAAAAAAAAAAAAAAAAGAAACTACATATTACTCTGGTCTCGAAAGTTAAACCTCCTGCTCAAGAAATTTTTAAAAATAATCCACACAGTTATTTTCTATACCTTTTCTCCAGTCAGTTTAGTCTGGTCATCATGTCTTCTCTGTGTGAACACAATGGTAAAGACTGCGTGAGATCGGGAACTTGTCTCATTCATGTTTGTCGCCGCGACGGTTCTGAGAAAAGAAACACCAACTTGAAGATGAAAATTAAATTGAAGTCAAAAACCCTTGTAATATAGCAAATCCTTATGTAATTTTCTTCCATTTATATACTGATTGTTTTCCCTTGTAAATCTTATAAAGTAAAGTGCCTGTTTATTCCAGAGACCCTCCTTACTGAAAGGACTTGCCTCATGGGCTTATGAGACACCTCTATTTGAGTACATGTTGACTCCTTGATTCCTTATCCTATTTCCTTCAGAAGTAACAACTATTGTTGACTGTTGGATGAAACTTTCAACAGAAGTGCTGTATTGTATCTTGTGCCAATGCCTAAACCTTCTTTTCTTTTTAAGGGTGGGGCACAACTGATATCTTATGGGCAACCTGGCATTTAAAGAATAACAAAAGACACCAGTTGTCCAACTAGCTTCAGCTTATGACATTTATTCTGAATGAGTTTCACTCAGTAAAGTTAAAACGTGTCAGAAAATTCAACCAATCCAAGATCTTCCCTAGTGCAAAACATTTCAGCATTGTAAACATCAAGGTAAGTCATACATTCAACTTGCAGCCTCCATTAATCAATCAATATGGATACAATAATTTGCTACAGACATGCACATAAGCTGTCAAGTGAGTGCAACAATGTAAACAAGTGAGTCAGTGAGGCTGAATAATGCATAACACCTTTTACATCAGGTACTCTGCTATGATAATACTGACATTTTTTTTTCTTCTCACTGCTGTTTTTTTTTTGTTTTGTTTGTTTGTTTGTTTTTTTTTTTATTACAATGATTTAACTTTAAATCTTTGCTTTTTCCAAGAAATGTTTTTATTGTTTCATTACCATTTTGTACTTTTTTTTTTTAATGATCTTTGGTTCCCATAATAGGTGCTCAGTTGTATCCAAAAATTCATAAATTAGCAAACATACAAATTAAAGAATATTTTCAAACTGTATATAAAATACTAAAAGGTTCCTAAGCCGCCATTTTATCGATGACAGAAGTGAACAATTTCAACCGTTTCGCGACGTACGCCACAAATATGCGGACAAAGTATCGCCAGAAATTTTCAACAATATATAGAATATGGAACATACTGAGGCCAAAATCTGCTAGTAAAATATCCAAAGCTTTCACAATTAACTTAATTTCACATAAAACCTTTTTAGCAGACTACCCCAGGCAATGGCTGGTACTTCTATTCCTGGTACTTTTGTATGTTTGCTAATTTACGAACTTTTGGATACAACCGAGCACCTATGGTTCCCATTAACATTTTCTTTAAGCAGTTTGTAAACCACTTCAGGATACCAAGGGTGAGAATCTCCAGTGGCTTTCCACACACCAATCCTATCAGCACAAGTACTGTATTGAACCAGTCATCAATCAGGAATAATATAAGTTGTAAGAATCTGACTCCTAGTCAATGAAAGATATGTAAATTTTTTTGTTATAATTCATGTTTATCTAGTTAACAATTTGATGATTATTTCTTAAGGTTGTAACAATAAATGTTGGAATGATTAATCACTGAACTGAGCTTTCAGTTTGTTATATGATATGCTGCACATATCTGACTACATGACAACAATATGCCGTCTAAAATTCACTCTGATGGAAAGGAAGATAAAATGAAAATATCGGCAATTAACATTAAGCATCAATACGAAGTTGCAAGCTTTTTTTAATACTTCAAACACCTATGTAACATGAAGTTAAGAGGCAGTTTAGTCATACTTAAAATTCAGAAACTATTTGGTCTGTTTCTGTCTTCTTAAATAATTGTCTGCAAATAAACTGCGCTCTAAATACCTAATATATCTCTTCTGAATGGTATTATGCATCACATGTTATGTAACATGGCCCTTAAAAGCCATATGTATCGTAAGGTAAACATATCAAAAGTTGAATGCAAAAAAGTGCTATCTGCTACTTCACTCTACAGCACTTATTTCTTTTTGACTTTCACTCCTTGATATTGTCACATCCTTGTTATTTCTGTCAACAAAAAAATCTTCTACAAACCTTGCTTTGTTTCCTTCATCTATCAGGTTATTGATATCATCAAAGGACTGCACAGCCAATTTGGACAGATCCTCCACATAGGGGCCAAGCAGGGGATGTTCCCTTACTCTCAAGCTGTTTTTATTGCTGGGGTTCAATAGATCTCTTACTCTTTCACAGTAGATCTCAAAATAGCTCACCTGAAATAAATAAATGTAATAATTATTACACTAAAATCTGTACTAAATTGCATGATATATAAGTTGTCCCTTTGCTGAAATGGAATTACAAGTCTGATGAGCCTTTCTGGCTTTAAATGGATAATATTTTCTTAAAGAAGCATCCATGTAGTCTCAAGTCACAAATGAAATCAAGACAACTTAAGCTGTTAAACATCTTTTGACCATATTTAATGGATTTCAGAAAACACTTTGCACTGCAAAAGTCTTTCTGTAGAAACACAAGAAATACAGCAAAAACAAATTGACAGACTAATTAACAGATGCCCCAACAATGGTATTGTACTGTATTGTATTTAAAGCCTACATACATTTTTCTGAATCATTCACAGACAAATAATTTGATCCAGTCCTTGCATGTTGTTTCAGTCTCTTAAATGAACATGTTATAACCAAGCCTCTGATATTTCCTCTACAGATTTTGTAAGGATGGAAGAAAGTGTATGTTGCCAGAGATGGACGAAGGTTTGTACAGATTCACAACATTAGATTTTGGTGTATAAAATACATTTCGTTCTTTTATGCCTTTTAGCAATGCAAATGTATAACTGCATTTGTACGGTAATATCCTTAGCAATGATCAATAGTGACGCATGCATATAATCTGCATTTTTATCATAGCTTGCTAGAATATCAGTTATGAAAGATACATCACTGGAAAAAAAAGTTTTTCTGCATAGAATACCGTAACAAAAAAGAAGGAAATGTGATAATGCAAAGAAAGATAAATATAAACCAAAAGGCAGGAGAAAATGGAACATAGATAGCAATAGATATACAAAGAAAATAATCAAAATCAAGGAAAAACTGTACAAGTAAAAAAGAAGAACTTCTACTTGATACTCCCGAGCAATCAATACTGACTATAAGTGGGAGAAATCTCCACCAAAATTTACGTTCTTTAACTGTTTCCATGCTTAATATCTAAAATGGACTTGTCCATCTTTCTATTTGGACAGATCCATTAATTGTTTATGGGGTGCTTATTTGAAAAGTTACTGACTGAATGGTGAATAGTGTAGATAATGATTAGACTGCATGGATGTGCAGGCTGAACTTGGTCTGCACAGGTCGCAAAGGTGGTCAATTGCCTCCAGCAGGGTAAGGGTAATAATAACTGAATTACTGTTACATTAAGTCATAGGCAAATTATACATGCACTATCAAACTCAAATTTCAATAAAACAAAATAAGTCATGAAGAATTAAGAAGAAGGTTTTCCAGAAATCACAATATTATAAGTGAATCTGTAAGAAATTTCTTGGCTAAATGTTTTCAAAAAAGTCATTTTTTTTGCCTAACATCTGTATACTTTTTTTTTTTCACATGAGCGTTCCAAATCATTAATGTAACTGCAAAATATTATATCCTTTTTAATTATCGAAGGTTTCATATAGCAAATAAATACATTCACTGAAAGTTAAGATGTGCAGTATTATTATGGGTCAAAATTACTATCATTCATACTTAAAACAATTCAATATACAATCTAAATACTAAAAATAATAATCTGAAACACAGTGAAGGAATAACAACATCGTTACATGAAACGATTCTTCTACAAAACAGAGTATGTGAAAAATAAATTAGTGGCTAATGCTTTAAGTAATTCAAATAACAGGAAACTTTACTTTATCCTCAAGAAATAATTACAGATTGTAACAAATCAATAAAAATATACAATAAGGATTTTGTTATATTGAAGTCTTAGTCTACGATCCTGCAAAATAAATCAATACATAAAACCTAAAGATCGTGGCACTTCATTTTCTTTCAAATAACATGGCGCTTTTTTTCCAGCAAAGAATTTTCTAATAACTAAGCAAGAAGACATTCCTACTCAAAAGGATAATGAAATGAAAGGTTAATGAAACAATGTATCATTACTTGTGTATGGGTAAAACATCAGGGACCCTGTCTGATGGTTGAGTTTTTACAAGAAAACTTAATCTGCTTTGCTTCTTTTGGTACACGCGCTAGTCTAAACTTTAGTTAGAAAAGAAGACGGGAATACCACCAGTCACATAAGAACATCCGTTTACAAAGTCTGATAACTACATATTTGATCAAAAGTGAAAAACTTTGCATTATCATGTGTTTTTGTAACAAAAACTGAGACATGAACTTAGTTTAGATATATTCTTCACAACTAGAACCAGAATTTTTAAATATTCTTTTTTATGCATCGCCCAACCATCTGAGTCAAGTCACTTTAAATCAGGAGACAAATTATGTAATGAAATTAACAAACATCTGTTCAGAAAATGTGTTTATTTTTTTCAAGGATTTATTAAAGACCCTGAATGTTTTTGTCAGAAACTTCACTGTAAAAACAGAAATCATATGAACAAGAAAACAAATAAAATTAATTGAAGTACATCTAATATACCTAGAGAAACTAGGCGTGGGCTGCAGTCTTGTGTCATTAATTACACAAACTCTCAATGCAAAGGATTTATTTTCCTAGAAAAACATATCAGCCTACATAACAAGGCAATTATTCCCCATACTATTTGTCATCAAAACATAAAACAAATCATGCCTTTTCATCCCGGTTCACGTAATTCTGTGAAATATGGCAAATGATTGTATAAAAATAGCATCACCAATGGTCTTTTTAATGTACAGTTAATCCGCACTGTCAATTTATCTGGGAAATAACACTTGTCAAAGTCTTATCTCTAGTTTCTTACTACACTAATCAACATGATCTAAAGGCTTACCACACTAATCGACATGATCTTAAGGCTTACCACACTAATCAACATGATCTTAAGGCTTACCACACTAATCGACATGATCTTAAGGCTTGCCACACCAATCAACATGATCTTAAGGCTTACCACACTAATCAACATGATGTTAAGGCTTATTACACTAATCAACATGATGTTAAGGCTTACCACACTAATCAACATGATGTTAAGGCTTACCACACTAATCAACATGATGTTTAGGTCCATTGTTTATATTCTTTCTAATATATGCTGGACCTAGCCAACAGTAAGGATTCTTGGAAACTGCATACACATTTTTTAAAAGAACAAAGCTAACATTTTGATTTTACCGTAACTGTTTTCGATAACTTTAATCAATCTTCTGAAAATATAATTTTAAGACGATCTAAAAATAGCCTATATATACAAAGAAGAAAATAAACTCGGGTTATCCTGCAGTATACCACGCGCGTGCGCTTGAAGCCTTGTTGTTTTGGCTGTTCCGTGAACCACCGTCACCCCACGTATAAAATTTTTATGAATGAAAGTCATGTGATGTTTGTAAATACTACCGTAGGAATTGTAGTATTACCGGCGTACAACAACAACAAAGTTCGGCTGCAAAATGGCACAAAATTTTGTTTGAACATTTAATTTATTAGTAAATTGCAATTTTAGTTCGATATAAAAAAAAGAAATTATCAACTTATGAAAAGTGTGTTGTTTATTTGTTCATTTATTGGATAGATCAACTTATTATGTGGAAGCCAACTCTTACATATATCAAGGGAGGAAATTTTAACAGCCAAACCCAGGGGCGTACCGTGCAAGTGTTATTACGACCGTAATAAGTAGTTAACACTTATTTCACAATGTGGTTATTGTTTGGTCATGTTAGAATCAAAATAATAAGTATCCAGTTGTGGTTTATCGTAGAATAACCCACGTTTTTCATTCTTATGTGAAACAATATATCACTCAGGCCTACGGCCTTCGTGATATATTCCTACGCATAAGAACTCAAAACGAGGGTCATTCTACCATAAACCACAACTGGATACTTATTATTTCTTAAGTAATCATTGAGGAAAATTTTGGTCACTTTAATGCCAAAAGAACCCTCAAAATAATACTGTAAGTTTCTAAAGTACTTCAATTTTAGAATGCAAAAATATCAATGATTATGTATAATGATTTAGTATAGTTCTGTTTGGTAAGATTTTGGATGATTTTTCTTCATACAGGCAAGTTCAAATGTACTAAAATGTGATAAAACATTGGGTGAAATTTCCCCACTGTGACACATATTACAAGAAGGGTTGTTACACATAGGGCACATGTTTGTAAATCCTGTTATTTAAGCATTTTTAACCTTTGCAAGATAAATTAAAACTTTAAACATCTAGGATCTAACATCTATTAGTAGTATGTCAACATGCTGGTAGTGACCATAGACTGGTCTAAAACCAAGTAACACAGACCATGATCATAGGTGTTCTCAAAATGATTGATTATAATGGATGAACATTTCACTGATGCCTCAACAATGGTCTTCATTTAAAGATGGATTCTATTCAAAGGTGTTTCGGCTTCAGGTATATAATGTCCTACTGTATATAATGTCCTCCTGTATCTAAGCCTTGGAAATGGTCTTTAAATTTAGCATGATTTTATGATATCAGAAAGTGGCTGAGAAAACATGTCTCTACTGCAGTATAACAGCTGCTACAAACTGAATATAACAATCAGAAGGTGGTTTCTCAACAGAAATTTAAATGTAAAACAGAAAACAATGGGTATACAAAATTCTGACAAGCAGACTGTCTTACCTCAACTGAGTATGTCACTTCACTATCTGACTTCTTGATCTTTTCAAAAAGATCTTGACACAGCTGAAATAGAAGAAAAGAATGAAACCTGATAGAATATGACACACACCAGTTAATCTTCTGAAAAAAGTCTCGTAGTTAAGTATCAGGTAAACCACAGAAAATATATTACACTATATAGCAGAAATTACAAGAAATTCAAGTGACAACCTCTGCTATCTTTGAATTTCAAAAGCGTCTTACTTTTTCTTTTAAAACTTGTTTAAGTCCTATTCCACTTATTGCAGATAAATTATGCTTGCTTTGCAATAACAGTAACAGTCATTACTCCACTTTTAATAAAAGATTCTCTGCCCTTTGAACATACCTGAAGAATGATGCCCTATTGTCCTGGCTCATTTCTACAAACATTGTATCTGATGAATGGTGACATGTTTTTCTGGCTCATTTCTACATACTTTAGAAATGATGCCCTATTGTACATACCTGAGGAGTGACGCCCTGTTGCCCTGGCTCATTTCTACATACTTTAGAAATGATGCCCTATTGTACATACCTGAGGAGTGACGCCCTGTTGCCCTGGCTCATTTCGACGTACCTGATGAATGAAGCCCTGTTATATTTCTACAAGTATACCTGATGAATGATGCCCTGTTTTCTTGGCTCATTTTTACATACCTGATGAATGATACTCTCTTGTCCTGATTTATTTCTACATACCTGATGCATGATGCCCTGTTTTATTTCTACAAGTATACCCGATGAATGATGCTCTGTTTAATCTTGGCTTATTTCTACATACCTGATGAATGATGCCCTCTTGTCCTGGCTCATTTCTACATACCTGATGAATGATGCTCTGTTTTCTTGGCTTATTTCTACATACCTGAGGAATGATGCCCTCTTGTCCTGGCTCATTTCTACCCATCATAGTATAACTTTTGCCAGCCCCAGTCTGTCCATAGGCAAATATACACACATTGTAACCTTCAAAGGCATGTTGCAACATTTCTACACCAATATCATTGTAAACCATCTCTTGTGTGGCAAAGTCTGGGTCACTTGGCTGTAAATAGACAGAAACTTCACTGGAACATCCTCACCTTGACAGAAATAGCCACTTAACTTGAGAAAGGATTTGAAACTTGTTACTGTTTGACTTTGTTAGAGTCAAATCAAAAATCAAATGGGACTGCCTTCTTTTCAGTTGACAGTAGTTGAGTTTTCAAAGGGGTTTTTGTATTTATTGATTCTGATAATCAGAAAACCAAACTTGTTCCTCCAAGGTACGCATAATATATCTGCAAGTCATAAACTTTGCAAAATCTTCAATATGACTTCATGAAAAAAATACTTTCTTAATGCGGAGGGTTAAAAAGTGTTTTTGTTGTTGTTGTTTTAAATTCTGTATCAAAAAAGCCTGACAGTAGGAATTTCACATGAAACTGAAAGCATGCCAGACAGCAATGCAAATAGCATCCTCCTATCTCTGAATTTTTACCAATAAGTGTTTTCTTTCTCGGCACACTTTAAAAGGCTTGAAATCATCCAAAAAGTACAAGTGGAATTTTTTGTTATCAATTACAGGGGTGTGAAAACTGTCTACCTGACACTATCACAATGCTGGGTATGGAACATTATCACCTTAAAGACAGAGTTTCTATGCTGTTGGATAATCATGTGACAATGTGGCAGACGTATTTTCTTAGAGGTCAATTACTAGGTCAAATACCGTTTCCAAATTTTTTTTCTGGTTTATACTGTTCAGCAACAGAAGCGCTCCTTTAAATTGGAGTGTTTTTGTTACAGATTTGAGTCATCTAGGCAGGCTTAAATAGTAAAGGTAGAATAACTTATTCCACAAATTTAAGAAACTTTAAAAACAGTATGCTGAGTAATTGCAGTGTTTGAATCTATGGTCAGTCAATCAGTCAAAACAATGCAGAGTGTGAATTTATGGTCCATTGATCAGTCAAAACAATGCAGTTTGAATCTATGGTCAGTCAATCAGTCAAAACAATGCAGAGTGTGAATTTATGGTCCATCGATCAGTCAAAACAATGCAGTTTGAATCTATGGTCAGTCAATCAGTCAAAACAATGCAGAGTGTAAATTTATGGTCCATCGATCAGTCAAAACAATACAGTTTGAATCTATGGTCAGTCAATCAGTCAAAACAATGCAGAGTGTAAATCTATGGTCCATCGATCAGTCAAAACAATGCAGAGTTTGAATCTATAGTCAGTCAATCAGTCAAAACAATGCAGTGTGAATTTATGGTCCATCGATCAGTCAAAACAATGCAGAGTTTGAATCTATGGTCATTCAGTCAAAAAAATGCAGTTTGAATTTATGGTCAATTAAACTGTCGAAACAATGTTTTACAAGTAAGCAATCTTGACTACTTGACCACGCCTCATGTGGATTCTAATTATAAAGGAATACTTTCATTAAAAAAGAAATTAGTACTGATAGATTTTATAAACAATAACAAGAAACATGGCAATGCCACGAAACCAGGTTTTCAAAAATGTTGTTCTGATTCTATACTATAGTATGAATTTTGGAATGAAGATTGCTATGAATATTCAAAAGATTATAACATGACATGAAGGAAAAGATAATATTCATGAGAATACATGATAATGAGTAGGATGTAAATTTCGGCTAACAATACTGTCTGCAAGGAGTATACTTAATAATGAGACAACAATTTCTGCACGTCATCTTGATGTGGTAAACATTTGTCTGAAGTTTCATCAAAATTCTTCAAAGGGTTGAAGAGTTACAGAGCGGACAGGATTTTCAATGTTAATGTCACTGTGACCTTGACCTTGGAGCCATCAAAATTCTTCAAAGGGTTGAAGAGTTACAGAGCGGACAGGATTTTCAATGTTAATGTCACTGTGACCTTGACCTTGGAGCCAGCCATGCGGAACATGCGTTCTGCACGTCATCTTGATGTGGTAAACATTTGTCTGAAGTTTCATCAAAATTCTTCAAAGGGTTGAAGAGTTACAGAGCGGACAGGATTTTCAATGTTAATGTCACTGTGAGCTTGACCTTGGAGCCAGCCATGCGGAACATGCGTTCTGCACGTCATCTTGATGTGGTAAACATTTGTCTGAAGTTTCATCAAAATTCTTCAAAGGGTTGAAGAGTTACAGAGCGGACAGGATTTTCAATGTTAATGTCACTGTGAGCTTGACCTTGGAGCCAGCCATGCGGAACATGCGTTCTGCACGTCATCTTGATGTGGTAAACATTTGTCTGAAGTTTCATCAAAATTCTTCAAAGGGTTGAAGAGTTACAGAGCGGACAGGATTTTCAATGTTAATGTCACTGTGACCTTGACCTTGGAGCCAGCCATGCGGAACATGCGTTCTGCACGTCATCTTGATGTGGTAAACATTTGTCTGAAGTTTCATCAAAATTCTTCAAAGGGTTGAAGAGTTACAGAGCGGACACAATTTCGTTTGACGCCCGCCCATCCGCCCATCCGCCCGCCATACCCCAATCTAATAACCAGGATTTTCAAAATTGAAAACCTGGTTAATGTGTTCTGCACGTCATCTTGATGTGGTAAACATTTGTCTGAAGTTTCATCAAAATTCTTCAAAGGGTTGAAGAGTTACAGAGCGGACAGGATTTTCAATGTTAATGTCACTGTGAGCTTGACCTTGGAGCCAGCCATGCGGAACATGCGTTCTGCACGTCATCTTGATGTGGTAAACATTTGTCTGAAGTTTCATCAAAATTCTTCAAAGGGTTGAAGAGTTACAGAGCGGACAGGATTTTCAATGTTAATGTCACTGTGACCTTGACCTTGGAGCCAGCCATGCGGAACATGCGTTCTGCACGTCATCTTGATGTGGTAAACATTTGTCTGAAGTTTCATCAAAATTCTTCAAAGGGTTGAAGAGTTACAGAGCGGACACAATTTCGTTTGACGCCCGCCCATCCGCCCATCCACCCATCCGCCCATCCGCCCGCCATACCCCAATCTAATAACCAGGATTTTCAAAATTGAAAACCTGGTTAATAAAAGGGCTTCCCTTTTTACAGCTGTCACACTTAAAAAAACAGGTGATTAATGATTTGAGACTGCTCATTTTGCAATACATTGTTTTATTAAAGATACTGGCCACACACCTTCAATTCAAGGTAACAGGCAGTTACATTTATAAACATTACAATGTTTACACAATATAATAACAGTGACTGCAAAAAATATTTTCTTGCCAGCTTCCTTAAGGACAAATAACATTATACCAAATAAATAATCTTCACTAACGCAATGATTAGGTGTGTTTACGTCCTTCAGTGACATTCAAAGGTAAAGTGTTTTCTCTCAGGTTTTAGATAATAATTGTAAGACAGAATAGTTTTGTGTGGGAGATATATTCTTTTTGTCTCCCACATCAGATCCACTGAAAGTTTTCAAACTAAGTTACCTTTAAATTTGCCTGTAGAAAACCAATTTCACAGAAACTGGTATTCTTTTATATTGCTGAGTTCCGCATGCACTTAGATATAATCAGTGACAGAGCAATCAATAACTTGCACTGAGCAACGTTTATTCCAGCGAGCAAGCCGCAAAGCTTAGTCAACATCGCAAGACATCGTTGTTCATAACAAAATGAGCAATGCCAACAGAGCAGAACTCAGACATGAAGCTTAATTAAGACAGCATTCATAGTTACATTTAAGTTACGGGATGCAAAAAAGGGTTTCTAAGGACATCAAGTTAGAGACTATACATGTATTACAAAACCCTTCAAGTATCTGGGGTAGGGAGTAAATTAAGCCAACATTTAAGTTAACATAGCCCAAAATAGGATTCCTGTGAACAGTACTGTAAAAGAAACAGAATAATTAGTACTACAAATCATAACTTTTACAAGGCCTTTGATATCATTTAAATAAATGAGTACAGTTAACGTGTACAGTTTCTTCAAAGCTATAACAACACAATTAAGACCTTGTAGTTATGGTTAACTGAACTTGAAATCTCTCTTTAGAATTGTTCTAGGCCATAATTTTTAAACTGAGATCTGCATAAATGGGCATGAAAAATATGTGTTGAAAAATCATTTCAACTAACAAACTGGGAGATAACTCTGATATAATACCTTTCAAAGGAACAATGGTAAGTAACTCTAATCAAATTTACTCTAAAACTACCACACAATTTTAGAAAAGCCTTGCATGCTTGTCTCTGTTATTCTTTTGAAATTTATTTATTAGAAGGAACAGAACCACTGTAACAATTAGTAACATTTCCTTGAAGAAGAAAAAAAGCATATTCCCCCCTGCAGATTTCATGAAAATAATACTTCAAAGTGGAAGTTAACAGAACTACTCATGTACTGATGAGACACCTTTGGAATTGTATTGATTTTGTTCATCAATTATTTGCACTGCTTAAACAAACAATACGTGACTCATCTAAGGTGAAGTGTCAATAAAATACACCATGTAGTAGATAACCTAAAATATTAATTATTATTGATGTGCCTGAAAACTGTAAACCAAACAGTCATTGCCATAGCCTTCAGATATAGGGAAATCATATAAAGTTATTACAATCTTTAACACTCTATACTGAAAAGAGTCATTTCCACTTTATCCCTTCTACGTGAGTCATCATTACTTTATTATTTGACTAGCTATATACAGTCTTGATCAATTTTCAACTCAAGCAGATCTTAAATGGCTTCTTCAGAATAATCTGGTAATGCCAGACTGGAAAAAGTCCGACTGAATCATGTATACATTTTGGTGCCAAGCCCTTGTATTGTCGGTGGGTTCTACCCATGTATGTGACTGAAAAACTATAAGATTTGCCGAATAGTAAACATTTGCTCGAGGACTGTGGAACCATGAATCAGTGCAAAAGAAAGGGCATGAAAAAGAACCAGCTGTGTCTCTGGAACTGGGAATGCTTTTGATATTTCGTAACATCCCCAGAAATGTAACATAACTCAACTAATGCATAAAGGGCTTTGAACATGTTGAGCAAAATGGCAGCAACAATTAAATAAACTGAAACAAAATTAACTCACACAGGTCAAATGGAAAGCAATGGGGAGTCAGCCAATATACGAAACCAGCTGGGTAAAACTGTGAAAAAACAATAAACAAGCCAAGCAAAATGTTGAAAAAACAAGGAACCAGCCAAGCAAAATGTTGAAAAAACAAGGAACCAGCTAAACAAAATAGCAGCTGACTTAAAAAAAAACCTTCAACAAACTGAACTTAAGTTATTCTAATGATTCATGATGTGTGACCAGGCCATGACACTATTTGCCAAGTGCAAGAATTGATGAAAGAGGAAACAGCCACTTATCTGATGAGTCTAATTTTATAATGGTAGAAAATAACTTGAAATGGCAGCTGGTGTCCCAAATAACTATGATAACTGACATTACTGCATCAATTTTGGTCATCATCTTTCAATAACGTTATTTCTTGTTATTGCAAATATAAAACTGAAATCAAATTGCTACAAGAAATAAAAAATGATGAACAAAAAAAAAATTAAAATAGATCTCAGACTATCAAAAAAGCAACATAATGAATTTGAGTTTTTCCTCCTATTTTTGCTTAAGCCTTTAGCCTTAAAAAAGAATGCCTGAACAACAGAACAAAATATCTATCTACATGTTCAAAGACAGAAAACATAATTATCGCCTATCCTTCACAACACACTGAAACCTTCAACCTCAAGATGATTTAATGTGCAGTTTATGGAAATATCAACGTTTAAAGATGTTTTAATCTAGATTAATCGAAAAACCAATTCTTAAAGATGTTGATATCTAGATAAATTGGCACCCTGTCTTGCCTTTAAGGAAAAATCAATATGGCCGCTCCCTGGTTATTTTTGATCCTGTCTAGAAAACTAAGGTATTGATTTACATGCAATAAAACTGGACCAGATGGAGCCAGGGTGAAAATTAACAACAACATTATATGCAAGGTCCATCTAAAACAGAGCTCTTTGAATGGATTCATCTGTCTTTTATGTTGTGGCTTTTTTTTATGTTTTAAAGAGGAAAATGTTCCCTGTTCAAATCAGGGAAAATCTTTTTAAAGCCCATTAAATAAAGACAGCATTAAAGGAGCAGCTACAAATATAGACAACTATAGAATATATAATCTATCTTGGAGCCAGATGATACATTGCACATATAGATTTCACTTTTTGTTTTAAAACGTAGATAGTTATTTTCAAAACCTTTCTCCCATTTTAAGTGTAAAGGTTCTTCTTTCTATCCACAATGAAGCAGAAAGAACATTTTGGCTTTCTCCCCTTGATTTTCCAAAAGTAGCTCAAGTCATTTCATGACTAGGTAAACCAAAGGCAACCACAGGCTAAGATAATAATAAAAGACCATGAAAAATACATGTAGAAATGATGTGACTTCAAGCAATGACCAGTTTAAGGAAGTGTTAAAGATTTAATGAGTGACAGATTCCCTGTCATTTTAGTTCATGCAGTTATATTCTCTAATGGTTTCTTTGAATATTTAACCAGAAATTCAATGCAAAATAAATATAAATATATATATATCTAGAAAACTAACATATATCCCTTTTGTTATAATCATAGTTCCACATGAAGGCCTTGACCTATCTGATCTGAAAGGCCATCTGTTGCATTCCTGAACCGCCAGACAACTACAGGTTCAACGGCTTTCCAAGTTATTATATATTTTGCACAACTTTTGCACAGATACTTTCAAAGGTTACTTACAGTGGTGTGGGACCAGTATGAGTAGTCAAATGTGAAGCTTTTGTACTGTTCTTTGGTCTCCTTTGGGCCAACATCTTTGGTGTTCTCTATAGCTGTAAAAGACAAATGATTGTAAAATAATGATAATGCTTATGTATGCTGTTTATTTGTCCCTTAGGATTCATGGTGCTGATGATACGCTGACCTAAATATGTTTTGGTAACGCAAAATTCTAAACTAGCACTAAACACTGGTACTTAAACATAGCTGGAACCCTTTACGTGCTAGAAGTTTAAAAACATCAACTTACAGGAAACACTCATACTCTGTGAAAGGGCACTTTAAACTCCTGTTTGTCGATTTTGACCTACATATGTAACAAATGGAATAGTTAGATACAAAATCTTCAACTGAAGAAGGAAGTTTGCCATTGGTTAAAACTGTTGCTGTCATGAAATTTTAGGGCAGAATTCTTAATTGTTAGTTTAACTGCATCAGAAAATAATGCAATAATAATTACATTTATACAGCCATAAATATGATATCAGAATGTTTTAACCATGAACAATTATACTAACTTGAATAAATATGTAATGAATATGACTAAATACTTAATTTATTTCACTGAAAATGACAGTGACTCTTTCAGCATTAAACTCAACATGTTTTGTTTAAAGTGTAAACTGTTATAGAAATAGGACATTTGATTACTAGGGTATATGAGTTAAATATCTGCCAATGTCTTAAAACTATACACATAATGGAGCACTAATTTGGTACGACATCTACGCCGGTCATCTTTTTTGAAGATATTTCTTTTTATTTCAATAACATGGGTCTCTGTTAAGTTCCTAGTACCCAATTAAAATCTGTAAGTCCCCCTTAATTGTATGTGCAACCTGACATATTCTCATATAAATCTGAGGCTATCTTCAGTTGCAGTAAATAAAAAATCTTAATTATTCTGAATGATTTTAAGAATACAAAATGTAGTGTATGCAGGGGAGGAAAAGCTCCTTGCAGACAGCAAACACATGTTTAAAGAACAAAACAGTACAAATTCTCAGACTGCTTCACTAAATTCCTTCTTCACAACATTAAACTACATATCAAAAGTATACAGCTTTCAACATCAATTTCAAAATTTATTAGACTTTAAGTCTGCAATCTTATTCTCTAAAATACTTTCTGAAAATTTCTGTCTCAAACTTTCTGAGAAAATGCAAGAAAATCTTTATCTTATTATGGAAACCACTTCTACAAGGGTTTAAAATAACTCACTGCTGAGTTATGCAATTTCATCCTATATACGGGGATTGACTTATCAGCAGTTTATTATGGTAGAGACTTTCCCTTGTATCAACGACTTCCACAGTTTTCATATTTTAGAGAAAGTCATTCTGTTTCAGGAAGCCTCAATTTATTCAATGAGGAACTGCCGTAAAAGTGGGTAATAGTTAAAATGCATTTGTATAGCCTTCTAGAATAAAAAAAGAAATTCCATTTATCCAATTTCTGGGGAACATAGATGGGGGAACATTCCCTCATCACAACTTGTAGATAGGCCAACATTCCTCCATCTCAAGTCCAAGATAGGGGAACGTTCCGCCTATCCTAACTATCACATAGTGGACATTCTCCTATCTCAGGTCAAAATAGTGTCCTTGAACTTGAAATCTAATTCTTCACCAGATCATTTCACTTTATTTCCTGACATCTTTTTATGCATCAAGGTACAGGTACACTGCTTAATATACTATGTCTTTCATATTTTTATTTTATTTAAATTAAATTCTGAAACTTTACTATATCTCCTTTTTTGTATAAAAGCACTCTGACTTGGGTAAAGATATTAAGAACTATTTGTTTGATTTTACAACAATTTTACCTGACGAAGATACTTACTTGTTGACTTTCCAGACATACTAATAACACATTTTGAATCGCGCCCAATCTCGCGATTGTTGAAGGGCCGAACCCTTACTGCTACCTTCACTGACGACATGTTTACTGCCTGAAAAAAAAAAGTCTATTTTAAAAAATAATTCAAAAAAAGACATGAAATTTGTAAATACAACCATACTGGTACCATACATGTAATTTTTTTCCTAATTTAGATCGATCTGAAATTAAATTCTTTAAAATCAACAACTTTCAAAATGAATCAAAATTTATAAGAAACCCCTGAAAATGTCTGTGCTCCATCTTTCTCACTGAAATGATCAACCTTATACTGATTAACCTCAAAGTACATTTCAATCTGACCATTCTTATGACACCTAAAAATTACTTAGTACTTGACCTTTCACATTATAATCTCTAAATCCCTTTGTACTCGACTATTTTCCTCAATAACCTCTTTAAAAAGCATCAAGATTTTCAAGGGGGTGAATTTTAACTAATTTCTATGTTTTATAAACACCTTAACCTTAAAATCCAAAAATTAAGTTACTAAAATTTCATAAAAGAAAACCCTGATGATGCATAAATGCATCATTTACTGTAATTATTGATTCAGAATATTGTCTGAGGCTGAACCTTATATTTAAGATTAAATATTACAATATCTACTGAAAAGTAAGGCAGAGTTGCCTAAAAAATCTGTCTTTAGGGTGAACACATAAGACGCACCCTAATTTCAAAAGTTGAAATTTAAGGCAAAAACGTGTGTCTAATGAGCAAGCATATAATGGTAATAACATTATCATAATAATTACATTAAAATCCTTCTGTACTTGACCCTTTGTTTATTAACCTAAATTTCTTCTGAACTTGACCTTTTACTTAATAACATCAACATTTCTTTGTTCCTGATTCACTGAATAATCTTCAATTCAAACAGTTATCAAATGTCTGGCCACTGTGTCATAAACCCAAGAAGATGAAGCAGTCAGAATAGTCAATATGGCTGCTGATATCATGAAAATGTATTCTAAAACATCCTGATTTGTTTGGTAAGTGTATATGATGACTCAGAGTTAACAGACAGGAACATGATAACTTGACTTGATGTTTCCTATCATAAATTTGTCTCATGTTGTACAGAGTCATTGGTGTCTTCTTAACAAATACAAATATGTCTTTCAAGTAATAAAATGGACAAAATATTTGCAGGTGACATGATAGCTAAATTATTCTGTCTGTGACAGAATCATAAAAAAATATTTTACATTTGACAAAATGTCTACAAATATAGATGCATGAACTTTTACACAACCAGTACCTTTCATTTTATTAGCTTGGCAAAAGCCCTTTATTCAACAGAGTAACACAGGTTTACCCCTAAACCATAATACTTAAAACTATCTCCTATATAATCATTAATAAATATAAATAAATTGCATGTTAAGCTATGACTAATGGTGCTAACAGGAAGTTCAGTTCTATCACTCTATCTTCAAAATCTAGACTTCAGTAGTTGCAAATTAATTTCCTATATTTAATGTCTGCTTATGGTATACAATCTTGAACAAGAAACCAGAGGACCAGTCCTGTTCAACATCATAGTTTAATAGAGAGAGACAGATATGGGATGTCTCTCTTCAGAAAATGCTTACCCCTGTACCACTGGGTCTTAATCACAAAAAGCAGATGCAAATTAATGTTAGAAAAAGTGAAAAATAAGGCTTTCCATCACCTCTTATATCAGAACTTTACACTATGGATGTAAGTTTTTAAATTCTGATACTTTCTTTAGACTTGCCAACCTCTGCCAAATAATCTCTTCAGAGTGTTGCTTGCAATACGGGTAATGCACTGTCACCATAAATACATTGATTCTAGGTGGAAATATGTAAGCTGTTCTGTAAATGTAAAAATTCTGTATATATCAAATTAATACACAGAAAAGACTGAATAATGAACAACAAAATAACTGACCTTATGCAAGCTTCCCCGCTAAGTAAATGTCCAAATACTATCTCAAAAATTATTTTCTCACAACAGGTTAGTCATTCTTGTCTCGGCCATATTTTATGCTTAAAATATCCAGAAGGTGAATACAGAGTTTTTTTCACATCATTTTCCTGAAACAAGAAACAAACTAAAATAAAATCCAATTTCTGCTGTTCAAGAAATTAAACAATCCGTCCTATGAATTTATATCTAAGTAAGACTTGATTTCCTGAATGATCAAGAATTTTAAAATCAACAGGTTGGATTTGCCTTTTGGCGTCACTATGAATAACTTATGAATATTGAATTTGTATGCTAAGTAGCATCTTACGTCATTTGAGGATTCTGCTTGCAATTAAGAAAAGGAACTCGTGAGTTGAATTTCCACAATGAAATAAACCATTATATTGAGACTTTTTACTCCATTTCAATTATAAAAGATACACATACTGGTCATTTATCCATATTTCTCTGAAAACAAGTCTTTACCGAAGATCGTTTCAAGAAAAACAACAGTTCATTTAACCATCTATTTTAAGCTTATTACCTTATTCACATAAATAAATCGAAGGCGACTTAAATTCTTGATCAAAATAAGATCGAGAGACGAACAGGCACTAAGTAAATGATATCCCTTTGTCTATCCAGATCGTAGGTTTTATTTCAAAATATCCAACAAAACAATAATCTGTAGATGATAATTTTGGAACTATTTTCTCTTTTGGTTTAACCTCAGTTGACACTTTGCGAGTCAATGATAATGTATTGGAATGGAAGTGAATAACCAATGAATATTGGTTCCTCAGTGAATCAATATTTAGGCTTCCATGCTCAGCATAATTCTTGCAGGAATACGTCTAGCTAAGGTCTATTGGATTTTTCCGTCACTTGTGATGAGTCATATGGCAATTGTTAGTTAGACGATATTCAACGGTATTCAACGTAGGTAGAATACTTGCCTAACCAAAAACTGACTACAAGGGATATTATGAAATGTTTTTATTCCTTATATAAATAATCAGGATACTAAAATTATTGTAAAAATAGCTATTTCTGCTGACCAAAAGCTGCATCTCAAAACTACTAGTGTTACTTAAAAATATTCTTCTAAGTTTTGAACTCTGCATCTTTGCAGCAAAATCCTCCAATCTTCATCAAGCAAGTACATGTGTGTATTTGACACATAAACCTGTGCTCTAGAACAGAAAACTTGAGCAAGGACAAAACAGAATCATGCTATGGTTTTTTAAGATGATGCTAATATCATATTACACAATGGTTTGTCTGACAAGCAGTAAACTTGCCAATTTCCCAACCCAAAGGCTAATTGTTCAAATCCCACCAGGGGTGAAAATTTCAAATAACTTTCCACACTTAAAATTTTCAGTGCAAGTACTGGTTTGACCCAGTTCAAAGACAGATTAATATTAAGCTGCAAGAACTTGTTTCCCATTGCAGTAAAATAAGCAAGTTTAACCATTACCATGCAAAATATCCTAAAATGGACTTGTCCATCTTTCAATCTGGACAGATCCATTAACTGTTTATGAGGTGTTTTCTGAAAATTTACTGACTGAATGGCGTATAGTGCAGTTCATGATCAGACTGCAAGGATGTGCAGGTTGATCTTGGTCTGCACTGCTCACAAAGGCAGAGCTTAATTGCCTCTGGCAGACAGTATTAGATAAAGGCAGCTAGTTAACTGTCACAGAAAGCAAAACAATGAGTAGTTTATAATGACCATACAATCTTTTGTTAAAAATGATAGCTTTCTAACAATTAGGAAACTTCTGTAAATAATCTTCTTAACAAGTTTTAAAGTACAATTTATTTTGTAGTTTGAAGATTTATGATTGTAAGTGTCAGTTCTTGTCCTGACATAATTCTTAAAACCCTTCTAAAACAATTCAGACTTTTTCTTCAAGGTAAAACCAAATACTCTTATTTTCAATATCAGGGCTTTTTTCTCCTAAATTGTGAAGTGGACCAGGACCTTTCTGAATTGTGAAAGACAAGTGCAATTTTTCTTAAATTGTGAAGTTTTAACGATATTTTTCTTTAAATTATAAAAGAGGAAGCGTGACATAATTTGTGAATAACAATATACAACATTACAACTGAGATTTTCCTTTATTTGATAAAAAGAAAACATAAAGGCTCGAGATATTTCAACAGGAAATGTTTAAATAACTCTGGTTTCATCAACTTGTAAATAACTTCGAATATTTTAGGGTAAGAGGTGAAACTTCTTATAGCTTTGAAATTTTCTATTTTTTATAGACAACATTTTAATAGTATCGCTAAGCAATCCAAAAGTTTCCTGTTCTAATAACAAAAAGACAAATTGAAACGATAAGTAAATCAAGGTAAAAACAGGGAATTGTTCCTTCTTGCATTTGCCGAAATATTTTTTGTGAAAATAAACAATCAGAATTCGTAAACTTGTTTTCAGTTCAGGATTACGGGTTTTCCAAAGACGGACCTGTGTTTTATCATTTACGGATCAAAAGTGCTTCAATAAAAATTGTATTCTTTATTCAAGGGGTGATTGCCAAAAAGTTCTAAATACTATTAAAAAAGAAGCAGATCTAGCATTTTTTTGCTCTCACCTCTTAATTATTGCCCTTTACAAAAACAAGCACAGAATTGTAAACATCTGAAGTGTATAGGACCCACCAGCGTGATGAAGCAAAAACATGTTTTTCAACAATGCCATTATAGAAAACCAATACTTCTCAAGGAATATGCTTGGACATTTTGAATCAATAGGTTTCAGTTCTCAGGGGAGGTAACAACTATAGCAGGATAACAATCTCCATAATTCTGTAATAGATGATATCAGATTTCTCAATCAATACTAAGCAAACAGAAATAATATCAACTAACTGAGCATGAACAATAGTGCAGTTATAGCAATGGTTTTAACATGACTATTGATCCATAATTTACAAAGTTAGAGGCCTATTAAGACATTCTGCTGTACAATCTTTATTTCATTAAACTGACACTGACCCAAAACACAACCATAAAAGACCATATCTATGCAAAGTGGTACATGATCTATTTAAACAAGGTCTTTAAAATTTGTTTCTAAAATGGCAATGCTGCTTTCCAGTTGCAAAAAAACTCTCTCTCTGCAGTATTTATTCAAATCTCAATTACATGTAGAAATGAAATTCTTGTAAATTAAGAGAAATTCTAGCTTTTACAATTCATATTTTCAGAGAGCTTGCACTCAAAATGATGGTTAGTTATGAAATTATCTATACCAAGTAATCCAGTGGATGTGATAATTCCATTGTGCCAAGCTGATAAGTGTCAAATATGAAATCAACATTAACAGTTTAACATTACATGAAAACAAACAGAGCAAAAGTGCGCAAGATGATGACAAAACAAATTTGCAACATTTGCAATGGCATATTTAAGACAAGAAGTGCTTTGTAGATTGCACAAAAATTGAACAAGGTGAACAAGAACAAGATTAAACAAGGGCAAATCTAAATACTCCCCCCTCCCCCCGGTGGGGGCATAAAAATGGTAACAATATAAGCTTGCAAGATGGCAATACAAGGTACAAGGTGTGAAATACAGTCTGAACAAAAGTGTGTATGACAAAAGTGAACAAGAAGTCTGTCACAGACACCAATGCCCCTCAGTGAAACATGACAACAGTTACAGATATGGTAGCTTATAACTTGATCATTCGTGCCAAAAAATTTTCAGCAGTCTATGAACTGAACGAAGTACCCATATGTCCAGGGGTAAGACTATTTTATGTCCATTTATCTATCTGCATGGCTGGTAAAATTAATAAATTTCTAAAACTAATGTGTTTCAAAAGATACTGATCTGACATTTTATACCCATAGGTCACCAAATGTCTTTTAAAGAAAAAGTGTCTCAAAATTTAACTTTTGGACTTTTATGCTCAAGTTGAACACCAGAGACCAAAATATAGTTACAATTACAAAATTGTAGGAGTTGCACACAGAAGCAATCTTAAGTAAAATTATACAAAGGGCAATAACTATGCCAAAAATAACTGAATCACAAAAGCCAGGTGACAATATGCACTGTGGCACTTGCCAAAAACTAACTATGCCAAAAATAAACTGCAAAGCCTTGAGTACATGTGCTGCGGCACTTGATAATGATCAATCTGTGGAAGTTCAGTGAAGGTTGCAAGGGAAATGCTGGAGGAGTTGCATATGGAAGAAATATTCAGTAAGTAACATTAAACAATGGGCAATAAGTCTGCCAAAAATATTCTAATCGCAAAAGCCGAAGTATACGCACTTGCGGCACTTGATAATGATCTTTTGGTGAAAGTTTGGTGAAAATCAAATGAGAATTGTAGGACAAGTTGTGCACAGAAGATGGCACAGACAGACAGACGGATGAAATAATGGACCGACAGTGAGAATACTATGTGCCATGTATTGGAGCATAAAAATTGCATCAATACATGTGTGTAACATGGCTACAAGACGAAATGTGCAATGCAGTTTGAACAAAACTGTGCAACAAGACATCAATATATCACAACAAGAGTGAACAAGAGGGCCATGATGGCCCTGGATCGCTCACCTGATTACTTTGGCTGTAGGTTTGCTGTTAAGCAGTATTTCATTTTTTAATTGAAAATATACAAGTGCCTACAAACCAAATATGTAAAATATCAGTCAATAAATAAAGGCTCTATGAAAGAAAGTAAAAATATCTATTATAAGCTATGACCTTGACCCAGTGGGTAGAGGTCCATGCAAGGAACCTATATACTGAATATCAAAGATATTGGTCTATAAATGAAGGCTCTATGAGGTACAGTAATAAAATCTATTTTTAGCCTCCATGACCTTTAACCTACATGTAATCTAATTATTTGCTTCATGCCAAATTTTAAAATTCTAGGCCTTGTGGTTTCAGACAAGAAGATTTTTAAAGATTTCCTTTTTTACTTATTAAGGGCCCCCGGGGCGGGGCAAATTTTGACCCCAGGGCCAACGTTGAAACAATATTGGTAAAGGTTCATAACACAATACTCAACACCAAATATCTAAGGTCTAGACCTATTTGTTTTGGAGAAAAATTAATTTTCATGTTTTTCCTATATAAATCTATGTTAACCAAGGGAACCCTGGGACGTGGCCAATTTTGACCCAGGGACCATAATTTGAACAAACTTGGTAGACATACACTAGACAATGCTACATACCAAATATCTAAGCTGTAGGCATTGAGGTTTCCAGTAAGAAGATTTTTAAAAATTGCCTTTTTTACATATTAAGGGCCCCCGGAGAGTGGCTAATTTTGACCCCGGAGCCAACATATAAACAATACTGGTAAAGGTTCTCTACACAATACTCCACACCAAATATCTAAGCTCTAGGCCTTGTGGTTTCAGACAAGAAGATTTTTAAAGTTTTTCCTTTAGGTTGCTATGGCAATCAGAGTTCTGCATGGAATTGATTTCTTTGAACAACTTTGGAAGAGCTTCATGCAAGGAACATCCATGGCAAGTTTCATCAACTTTGGCCTGGTGGTTTCAGAGGAGATGTCGTTTGAATGAAAAGTTTTCGGACGGACGGAAGGACGGACAGACAGACGAATTGCAATCACAAAAGCTCACCTTGTCACTCTGTGATGTACATTTGACATACAAATGTAGAACATGGCATCAATACTAGGTGTGCAAGATGGCATCAATACTAGGTGTGCAATCCAGTTTATACAAAAGTGTTCAAGATGACATCTGAATATAAAACAGAAAAATTGCATCATCACGAGTGTATAGAGATGACATCATTTCATGCACACATCAGCTGCAACAGAAATTCACAAAAAAGCAAATGTTCAGTGCAAATGAGTAAGATGCCATAGATACAAATATTTAAATTAAATAATATCATACTATATTAATAACAGCTTGCAAGATGACACAGATTAAGATGCACAATAAGGCATATCAGAAGTATGCAAATGAGCCAATGAGTGAGTGCAAGATGAAGTTAACGCAACATTTCAAATTGTATCAATAATAATACAAGGTGACATCGCAACAACCACAGGCAAAGTCATATGCAGCAGGAATGTCAAAATTACGAGTACAGCTACCCTAGTTAGTCTGAAATACAACAAGAACAATTGGTAATCAATATGGTCTCTCAGCTATTACAGATAATAAAACTTAATTAACAATTTGCATCACAAATTAGCACTCATAATTCTACCAGTGAGGTAACAAGCAGATAAATCAATTTTCAACCAGGATTATCTGAATCACACAGAAATAATGCACTTAATGCTATGCTCTGTCATGTTGGCAAATAGGTGACTAGGCTTAACATGGCTGAAAGAATTCTTGGTTCATCTTTGCTGAATAAAGTTTTAGGGTTTGAAATAATTCCTTAGCACATGTCTGGTTACTGATGACTACAAGATACTGAAGTCTTGCAAACATTTTTTTTTTTTTTTTTTTTTTTTTTTTTTGCAAACCTTTCTTTGTCCAAGTGCAGGGGAGTAGGCATAAAGAGATCTGTAGATTGCAAGAGATTTGAAATGGGTAGGATTTTGAAAGGCTTGGTAATATTTTCTTTGTTGTTTTTTTTGTTTCCAGAGCAACTTCCTGACCCAGGATTCAGACACAACTCTATGCTTTAGGGGTAGGATGTGCAGTCAATCTAACTCCTGTCAAAAACAATGGCAGGTCGTCTTTCCAATTACTGAATCTGGATAAGCAATTAAGGTCCTGCTTTTCTCCTTCTGATAGGATGGTCATAATTTTGATGTTAAAGAGGGTCAAACTGACAAACTTGACTGGGAGATTATTCCTGTAAACACTCACATGTCAATTAACACTGTCACTAACTTAATTGAGATTCTCTCATGATCTTCACATTCCTCCAGTCTGCGCGAATACTAGTATGGAACCCAGGAAGCAGTCATCGAGCGTGATGAATCTAAGTTGTAATCAGTCTAAACTAAACTAAACTTAATCATTATAATCAGATCAAAACTTTCTAAGTCACTGTCTGCACAGTCCTGATGCCACCACTGATACCATCACCAACACATGTAATACCTGTATGTTGCCTTACATGTATAGGTGACATAAAACATAACTGTTTGAATTTTAAACATAACCAAATCTAGAAACCTTTGAATAAAGGTGAAAAAGACAAAAATGTTCGAACGAAAGATTTTAATACTCAGCGATATGCATCAGCAATATGCATGTATATTTCCTATTTATAGAGAAATTGCTATACATAAAGTCACCTTCAAGAAGGCTAACCTGACCTTGACCTTAAATCTAGACAATTTACAAGATGAGACTTTTTTTTATTAGAGACTGATGCTAAGACTTCACTTACATCAATGTTAAATCTGCAATAAATAATCACAATGTTCTCATTTTCAAAGAACACAAAGAAAAGTGTCACAGAAATCTTTGCTCAACCATCTTGTCTTTTGAAATCATAAACTGGAAACTTACAGAAAATGAAATAGAAGCAATACAACACTCACTGTTTCAGTAATTTGCAAGGACTTTAGAAAACGTTATTAATTTCTGACATCAATAAAAACTCTGATCATATTATAGAAATATTAATACTTACAGAGGTTACATGTATTATTTGGAGGGTTTGGATTTTCACAAAGGAAGTCCTTTAATGTTTAACGATTTATTTTCACAATGGATATCCAACAACAAGACACTGTATGGAATGTCCACAATAAAGTATCTACTTTAACACTGAAAGTCCATGAGATCATGTCTATCAGAATGTGTGTCTAGAACTATTTTTATAAAACAAAAAATTAGTTCTTTTAAAAGTAATACAGCATAAAATATATTAATCAATCAAAATAGAGTTATATAACGATAAACAAAGAACATGCCGGAAGGATTTAAAAGAGACCAAATTGAGTAGGGAGAGAAGATGCCAAAGGAAATTTGCCTATCATATTATTATACTTTTGAGAAGTGTTATTACAGTTTTTGATAACTTATCATTCTTATGGCTTTGCTTATTAACAACAAAATGATGATAGCTGAACAAAAGCATAATACAATAAGGGTTTGGCACTTTACAATGCATTTTAGTAATTTATGTCAAATGAAGCTATTAAACTGCTCCTTCTCAACCAAAATGAGTAGTAATGCCAGTACCTTCTAATCCTTAATATGTAAGATTAAAACTAAAGGTTTGCTTACCCTTTACCATACTAAATATCTAATCTTTCTATCTATTTGAGTTTATTTATCGTCAGTACTGGTTGCCCATATGTCTGACGCCCCCGCAGAAATTAGTTATTTTATGTTGTGGGGGAGAGTGCAAGATACAGAAAGCATTCCCATTCCAGAGACACCCCTGGTTCTTTTGAATGCTCAGTGTAAGCATTGATACAAGGGACCTCGGTTTAACGTCTCATCTGAAAGACGATTAGTTATGTTAGTGGAGGAGCAGGGGATCGATCTTGGGACACCTGGGCTACCAGTCCAGCGCGTTACTACTGATTCGCTCCCTAAATCTGGACAGATCTATCCATTATCTGTTTATGGGGGTGCTTATTGAAAATTCACTGACTGAATGTGGCAAGTAGTGGAGACTGTGATCAGACTGCACAGAGGATGTGCAGACTGATCTTGGTCTGCACTGGTCATAAAGGCAGTCAATACTGCCTCGAGCAAGGTAAAGGTTGATACAAAGGAAACATAATGCAAACAATGCTAGGTTTTGAAGGTCAAAAATGTTGTGAAATCGGTGCTGTTTTAAGATGAAATATCTGAACTAATTAGCAGATATAAAATATTTTTGTGAAAACTTCTAGAAAAAGTAAGTGTGAATTTTGCAACATAACTTATGTATCACTCACTCTCATGAAGAATATAGAATCTGTAGATTTTACTTTCTTTTATTTTTACTTTAGTTCATAAAAATGTTTGGTTTCCACATGCTTATGTAACATAAAGAGACAGAAGGTATGTTCAAAGCAAATACATATAAAATACAGAATTCAAGACATTGTTTACATCCCCCGAAATGACATTGATTTCATCTATTACGTAATACACCCATGAGGACACAGTCATCTAAATGATACAGACTGGATTTGCATATTTGGCTGTCGTGAAAATTGGGAAAGTTTCCACAGTAATCAGTCTATCAATAACATAGCAGCAGCCATAACACTGGCAGAAGGGAAAGCTCTCATTGATTTCTTGTGGGCTGAGTAGATTTAATAACATTGGAAACTGACGTCTCTCTCATGCCGTGCATATTAAAGTAATGTTTTAATGGCATACAAATGTTCATTAAATAAATCAGTTCTAAACTGATTACAAATCTAGCCTGTAGTGAACGAGCATGCTTTTATTTTGCTGAAAAGGTTAGGATACTGGGTTGAAGTAAGTATAATAAAATTCCAATAAACAGAGTGTTTGGGTGTCATTCTTATATTATTTATGTACCAATATTCTTTTTGTCAGAATTAAATTGACAGCTTATTATGATCCAAACTATATATATAAACATACAGGCAGATATTTCTTCCATTTCTTTTGCGAGTCCTAGAAAAAGGTCAATAAATTTGTCCTACACCTGCCTATTTTTGGACTATTTTCGAAGACTGAAATGCATCATGATATGATATTTTTCAGGAAGAGTTACAATATGATTTACTACATCTCTGGAAGATATATCCAAAATTTCACATAAACTGGTAGCATAGACACATACTTCAACAATTTCCAACTGATATTTTGTTGCTCTCAGAATTCTTTGTGACTCACAAGTTTGGTTAGCAAATCTGTTTCACAACTAATCAAAGTTGATATTATGGATGGTCTTTTGAATGACATCTTAAACAAAGGTTACAAAAGTATTATGCTAAGATACTGAGCATATAACAGAACTAGGATGTCTCTTTAACTCAGACATTATTTGTTGGATATTTGTAGTACACATATTAAGCTTTTCAAACCCTTATTACCCAAAATTTTAAAAAATCAGCTAGTTTATCTATCAATCTGGACAGATCTATTCACCATTTCCAGGGGTGTTTAAAAAAACAAGTTAAGCAACTGTGTAACAAAAAGTGTAGACCATGATCAGATTGTACAGATCATGGTATGCACTGTTTTTAAAGACTGATGTATTGCCTTCTGGATGGTGAAGGTTTCATTATCTTCTTCACTTGTAATGTTTAACTAAAAAAAACTAAAAAACATTTGGCTTCAGTGAATTAACCCATGGAAAAGCCTCTAACCAACACTAATGGATTTGAGTACTCTTCCCAGGAGAAGATACTGCATTACACCCCATACTACAATCATGTACCTTAAGCAGAACTGGCATTTTATATGAAATCAAAGCTTTTTGTATACCGCATTTACTGTATCATTCCCAACTTCATGAATAAATAAACTCTTCGAAGGACATTGATCATAATAATATACAAAATTTAATGAAGAAACAAACAGCTTCATTTACATCTGGTGTTCATTTTTGTAAGATTTTAGATAGCACTGATGGATTTGCCTTCAAAGAAAACCTGCGTTCATTTCTGTAAGATTTTAGATAGCACTGATGGTTTTGCCTTCAAAGAAAACCTGTCTTAATTTCTGTGAAATTTTAGATAGCACTGATGGATTTGCCTTCAAAGAAAACCTGTGTTTATTTCTGTAAGATTTTAGATAGCACTGACGGATTTGCCTTCAAAGAAAACCTGTGTTCATTTCTATAAGATTTTTGATAGCACTGATGGACTTGCCATTAAAGAAAACCTGCGTTCATTTCTGTAAGATTTTAGATAGCACTGATGGTTTTGCCTTCAAAGAAAACCTGCGTTCATTTCTGTAAGATTTTAGATAGCACTGATGGTTTTGCCTTCAAAGAAAACCTGTGTTCATTTCTGTAAGATTTTAGATAGCACTGATGGTTTTGCCTTCAAAGAAAACCTGTGTTCATTTCTGTAAGATTTTAGATAGCACTGATGGATTTGCCTTCAAAGAAAACCTGTGTTCATTTCTGTAAGATTTTAGATTGCACTGATGGATTTGCCTTCAAAGGAAACCTGCGTTTATTTCTGTAAGATTTTAGACAGCACCGATGGATTTGCCTTCAAAGAAAACATGCGTTCATTCCTGTAAGATTTTAAATAGCACTGATGGATTTGCCTTCAAAGAAAACCCGGTGTTCATTTCTGTAAGATTTTAGAAAGCACTGATGCTTTTGCCTTCAAAGAAAACCTGTGTTCATTTCTGTAAGATTTTAGATAGCACAGACGGATTTGCTTTCAAAGAAAATCTGTCTTAACTCTTAAACAACCACTTGACTTATGCTGTCTTATATCACAAATACACTGGAAAATTGATGACGCCAGTTCAACAATATATGTAGATCTTTTGCTCCTGTACAGTTTCCTATTTAGTACGATAGTGTCAAGAGAGGGACATATGAATACATTCTAGCAATGGCAACAAACACAAAATGCAAAAATGTTTCAGATGCTAACCCTGGCTAGACTCTAGTTTCAATGCAGCAATCAATATTAATCTGAAAATGTGCCAGGCTCTCCATGTTTGATGTTTATTTTTTTAATTGTACTAAAGCAGCCTGGGAAATAAGCTATGGGTCTGAAGCAAGCAGTTTGTAAATTTCTATTTTGTATATTACAAAATTTGCCCATCGTCGGAGACCCACGGTTGTTGATCTTCATGTTGTATGGAGATCAACAACCGTGGGTCTCCGACGATGAATTTGCCAGACTGTATTGTAACATAAACTGGGCCTCTGGATTTTCTGGAACCTTAGTGCTGAATGGTCTGTATTACTATCCTTAAAAGATTTGCTGTGCAGACACCTATAGATTTGCTGAAATACAAATTTTTAAATGTCACCAATGACCATAATAATTTTCAGTATAAGAGAATGCAATAGTTATAACACTACAAAGCTGTCAATGTTTTTTCCACAGATTGAAAACCCTGTATTTACTTAAAGTTTCAAGTAAAAACTTAAACAAGAGGGTCATGATGGCTCTTAATTGCTTACCTGAGTATAACTACAGCAATGCATTGGTTTTACATGTATTATCAATTAAAAGTCCGAACCCGATGCCGAACATTTGAATGTATTTTCTGGCATTCAAATGCACAGAAAAAAACTCTATTTTGTTTTCATAAAAAATGAAATCATAACATGCTGAAGAACTAAGAAAGGCATTGTTAGAGGGTGAATTCACACCTATTGTTGCTTTAACACCTGTGTTAAAACCTCTGGTCAGACGACCATAACATACATGTGAACTTTTCCCAGTGCCAAGTAGGGAGATTTGGTTCTGAAAGTAAGGAGATTAGGTCTGTCAAGTGGGAGATTTCCCGACACGACATTATTTCAGGCATGGTCCAAGTATAGATGCTAAGGATGTATTGGTAACGGTAAAAGAACTGTTATCAGTTTAATGTATATCGAAAATGAACAGTGAATGCTCATTATTTACACTGAATAGTCACTCTACCTTTATCAGTTAACAGTCATATTTGTATTATTTAAACTCAAACATTATTACCTTTTCTCTTTACTCTCCCTTTAAGTGACGCATGCCTTTTCCACAACACCACACAGTTCCTTGGTCACATGGAAGTCAAAACAGTTGGCAACAGAATTTCATGCACAACTATACATTCAGAGTCCTATTTGATAGACTACAGTGTGTTTGATTTTTAATATTAACCATAGAGTAAGAATTCTCGATGTCTGCATTGCTGTGTGGCAGTGAAAGTACAGTAATTACCAATTTCTAGTCTCCCTTGTGTCTTTGATGTATGGCTTATCTTCATGACAATTTAAAACTTCATAACCACTTAGTTGTCAAACTGACAAACTTTCCAATAGACCATTCCAGAAATTAGTACCTCCCTGATTACATCCCTAGCGTCCGCCATCAAGGGACTGCGCAGACTGAAGCAGTTATATTATGCGGAGCTTAGAAAAAGACCCATTTTTATAGCTGTAATGTGAAAGTGACGTTATATGTTGGACAAACAGATTCATATAAACCACACGTAGCATTTATTATCAGAAAAGATCTATCCCATCGTCTTCTACCAAAGTATATTTGTCAACGATTTTTTTTTGCTGACATCTCAATCTTTTGAACTGTTAAATAAAAGACTTGTGATATTCTCCATTAGATGAATGCTTTCTTTTTTATCAAAATTCCACAAAAACTACCTTAAAAAGTACATGTATATATCTTTAAAAAGTCTGATTATTACTAATAATTTTGTTTTCCGTATTACAACATCAACAATGTTAAGAATAAGAAGGAAAGCAAACGTATTATTGTAAAACCAATGTCTTACAAACGTGTTGCTTCCAGCTTTTATTTTCTTTCTGCATACAGAAACTCACATGTTGTACATATTAATACTTTGTACAAACTGATTTCAAAATGCAAGAAATAAAAAATAGAAAAAAAGTCCATATGGCAACAGTCTTGAAAATCTTGCTTGTAAAGAAAAATGTATATTCTTAAATTTCATAAAGTGTTCAAATAAAGACCATGTTTTGTAGCCTTCAGGCATTTTCTCAAAAGGAAATTTCATTATTAAAGTGTTTTACTGTGACTGTTCAAGCAAGACTGACAATAATAATTAACGGTGACTTATCAAAACAAAGATGCTATGTCACCCCCATATTACGTAACCACATTCCTTCACCACAGGACACCGCCAATGACAAAAGACAGCTTGATAATTAAAGAAGTGCTTAATAATGCATATTTATTGTCAAGTAATTTCTGAAACTGTATCAAAGAATAAAATAAGATTTTGTTAAAATATAACATGCGGTTGATGAGCAAGATGTTTAATTTTGTCCACTTTGTGAGCTTTAAAAGTTGTTCAAACAATTGAAATCATAGTTTTTACTTTCGAGAAGGAAAACTGCTTTCAGTATTATTTGTGTTTTACACATATTATATGTGGTTTATACAACTCAAGCTTCCACTGTGAACAGTCCATGGTCTTTTTTCACAGTCTTTCATGTGTTAAATAATTCATGTTAATAATATGATCAAGTCAGGAATAAAACACACAAAATAGTAATAATAATACAATAAAATGATGTTTATTCTGCAACAAGATTCACGCAATATAAAGCAGTATGTCACCTTGAAATGTGCTAAAGTTATACAGATTTATACGCTTCTTAAGCAACATAGCAAGGTTTAGCAGTCCTTTAACGGCGGATGGTCACATGACCCTCATAATGGCGGCGGTCAAATTATCAATTATGGAACGGTCTATACTAAGGTAAATTAGACTGGGTCTCATTTTCCAGTACAGCAGTATGGTACATGTGTAGCATTATCAGTAAACCAGTCAAAATATTGTTTACACTCATCAATGTCACTTAGTTATTTGTAAAAAACTTTTTATGTTATGAATAGACTCGGTAGAATGTAAGCCCCTAGGGGCCAAAATCGGTAGTCTACCGCTAGAATCAGGAGAGTAATCACATGTATGCCATAAACATGCATCGTCTAATGTTGGTGGTCTGTGCATTTAGCAAGTGTCATCTACAATGGGTAGGACAAAAGTTACTGGTATGTTCATGTCAAAGTGGCGTGTTAGGGGGGTCAAACTTGGAGATAGAATGACTTTGTCACAGGAAGAAACTAAATACACGAATGTGTCAGTCAGTTATAGGCTCTACTCCTGATTTTACTTTATCTGGCCCGATTTTTTTTTGGGGGGTTGTTTTATTCTCTCACTAATTCTCTAACAGTTCACATCTGTATCACTAATTATTAGTCAAAATGTCGTGACTGTGTCTTCTTTAGATTCTAATAATCTCTGAACATTTCAGTGACAAATTGTGTGAAATGTGATATAATGAGATGAGATTCTCTATGTACAGTACGCTCAGCGCGGATTCTGCCTTTTCCGCGATACCACCACGGACAATTTTTTTCTTATCGCAGACAAACGCGGCGGACGTCCGCGATGAGAGGGCTAATTTCCGCCGCGATCCGCGGTGTCCAGTTGTTTCCACCGCCGACAAAATACCGAAGATTATATTTAAATTATCGATAAAATCGGTTACCTGTTTCTCGCGGCAGAACGCGGCGGCCATTATAACTATAGCTCAAAAATAAATGTTTATTTTATAAAATTTTCACTGTGTTTTTATTTTACAACATGACTTCAAATCAACCAAAATATTTAAATGGTAATAACATTAGTTAAAATTTTAGATGTAAAAATACTGAAACGGCATTTAAAATGAAAAACGTTACCTTTGTTTTGATAGTAAAATTTGGAGTGACCGCGTCGATAGACACAAACTACATACTACAGAGTTTACTACAGCATCCTTGTTCCCTTGAACTATCCAAAACCGTCGCAAATTAGAACATTCCTAACAACAATTACTTGTAACACAATCATGCTAATTATCGGGGTTATTTTAAGTGAACTGCTTTATCTGTCAAAGAAATCACGTCACTCAATAGCGGCTTTCAACTTTTTACAAAGGGCGCCATGTCTTCAGATTAACTCAAAATCACAGCTGACACCTGTGTGAATAACATACCTAAATACAAACTAAATCACCATTTTTCAAACTAGTTTATAAACCAATCTGAGCTCTGGTTTGAAAGTGAAATCTACAGATCTTGTATAAATATATTTTTTCGATACTTTCAATTCTCATTTTTGGAAAATCTATAAATAGTAACACCTAGTTTTGTAAGGAGATATTGACAAGGATTAAGTTTTCATGGTGTAAGTAACAAAAGTTGACGTTTTCATTGTTGTCTCTTGTTACTTTTTCGTACATGCCGTACACCAAGGTTATTCAGTATTTGACTTAAAAGTGGTTTACACAACCATGAACTTGCAAATCTACTCTATTTTCGAATTTAATACGACTATGATTATGCCGCGATTTAGAGTTTTTTTTGTTCATGGTAATTCAATAACAAGAGAACAACATGATGCACAAACAACAAATACATTGTATCTACATAATTTTTTTATTACAAAATCAAATTTTACATATTTTAAGTAGTAAAGTTTTAATAATTAATCGTAAAAAGCTACAGTTTTCACCGCGATCCGCGGTGATTGACCATCGCGTTCCGCCGCGATTTACCGCGGCGTTCCGCGGGGGAAACGCTTACGGCCACAGATTCATGTCCGCGGTGGTGAATATTTTCAGTCCGCAGGGTCTCGTGGACAAATTTTGTGCAAAATTTTGTCCGCGATGAGTCTCATCCGTGGGGTCTCGCGGGTTCTGCAAAATCCGCGCTGAGCGTACTGTATATCATGTCCTTGTTTATGTTTTAGAGTTTGTTCATCTCCTGAATATAGCTATATAAACATTCTTAAAAAACCAAGATAATAACATGATCAATCATCATGAAGCACAGCTTCCATCTGATTTGATCTTCATTTACAATCATCTAAAGAATGTTTTCCTTATAGCAAGAGAAATCTCACACTTAATACATTACATAAGAACATAAACATCATTATTAATGAAATCAAATAAATACAGGACCACTCAATGAAACAGGCCACTAAGGTCTACTCAATCATTATTCAGGGTCAGCTGATTATCCGAAATGTCCGAAAACTGAAACAGTTCTTTGAGATTTGTCTGCGTCTGTAAGCACTTTCCGGGATATCTTACACAGTGACATAGCATTTCTTTAAAATATTGATAAAAACACAAATTTCTTTAAAAAAATATTTACCTGTCTTCTTAAACGCACTTAATGCTTGACAAATTCTCTTCTGACGACTTTTTTTTTTTTTGGTCAAGATTAAAGTCTGTTTCAGATGCGTTCTATTCCGTCTCAGTCATGTTACTCCCGATCAGTCAGTACTGGGAGGCGCTTAGTTTATACCAAATTGATTTTAGTTCGATTGTGTAGGAAGATTTTAGCTTATAGACACACTCTCGAATCCGTTCCGGGAACTAACCAGTATTAAGCAACGAGTGTAAAGTTTCTTGCTCAAGGAAACAACGGCTTGCCCTTGACTGTTTTTGAACCCGTGCGGCTAGCAATCCTTTGACTACTAGTCCGACGGGTTAACCACTCGGCCACGCCGCCAGTTGGAGGCGCTTGTCTGGAAAACTGTGTTAAAAGTGTTAAGTGCTTAGTTAAAGGATAAAAGTTTGAAGATAAAAGAATGCAAGGTTAAAAATATACTGGTTTAGGGGTGGGCAGGGGACTAAAAGGGAGCTGTCACCAGCCTATCCTTGAGGATATTTAGACTGTCATTGGATTTGACCAGCTATGGGAGACTAATCCAATACCTTATTGTTGTAAGGAAGTACGAGTTAAGGTGGTACTGATTACGGGACTGGAGGACCAGGAAGTTCCAGTTTCCAGTTGGGATGAGATGGTTGTGATCAACGTGTACAAGATTGTGCTGGTTTTTATAAAGAATTAATATTAGTGAAGAATATGGAGTCTGCGGCTTTCTAGGGAGGGCCAACCAAGATTGTATAACATGCAATTTATTAAAATAATTGACACTGTTGTCATAATTAATACGAACTTCATAAAAACCAAGATGGTCAATAATAGAATTAATTCGAGAAGTCCAATAATTTGTGAATATATTATTAAACAAGTCAGCATACATGAAATACAATTTAAAATCTGGATTTTTCATGATTTTCAGCCAGAACTTCAAAGACCTTTCTTTGCAAAGTATAGACAAGGGGATCTTGTAAGCTCTTCTAAAACAGCACAATTTGGAGTTTGTTCTTTAACCCCTAAGATATATTTGCAAAAACTGTTACATGTAATTTGTCAACATCTTTAAGATTATAGACACCCCAAACTTCGGAGCCATATAATAGAATAGGTACATTCATTGAATCAAATGAAAACAATTAAGTTTTGATATCTAGTCTAATTCTTTCAAACAGACCTAATAAATAACCATAGGCTCTTAATGCCTGTTCTTGTAATGCCTTGATAGCACTTGCGAAATTACCAGTATGACTAAATTTAACACCAAGGTAAGTAAAAGTATCAACATATTCATTTTTTTGTCATTTATATAAAATTCTTGGTTTTTATTAGTTTTTTTTTCAAATACACATATTTTGGTCTTTTTTTACATTTATTTTTAGACCCCATTTAACAGAGTACCAGTAGATACTATCTATCTGTGATTGTAGGCTTATTGGATCGGTAGTAAACATAACTATATCATCGGCAAATAAAATCAAATACATAGATAATAATTCTAGATCCTTTTCACTAAAAGCCTGAAAATTCATATTTGCGGATATGTCAATTACGAATAAAACGAATTAAATGAGAGATAATGGCTCTCCTTTTTTCAGACCAATCGTACCATCAAACAAGAGGGCCATGCTGGCCCTAAAACGCTCACCTGAGTCTCATTGCTCATGTTACAAATATCGCTATAGGTTTTTATAGGTGCAAGTTTGAAAAGCTTTGCAATAAGTTTGAAGACTCTGGGTGTAATGGTACTCAATTCTTTTAGCAGAAATAGTTTTACTCTACAGGTCCCAGTGACTCTGACGTTTGACCTACAGACCCCAAAAACAATAGGGTTCTTCTAATATAATTACCCTATATAGTTTGAAGGTTCTGGGTGTAATGATACTCCAGTTACTGAGAAGAAATAGTTTTCACTCTACAGGTCCCTGTGACCTTGACTTTTGACCTACTGATCCCAAAAATAATTGGGTTCTTTTACTGAGTAAAGACAATCATCCTATGAAGTTTGAAGGCTCTAGGTAAAATGGTACTCCAGTTACTGAGCAGAAACAGTTGTTTTCACTACTACAGGTCCCTGTGAACATAACCTTTGACCTATGGACCCTTAAAACAATAGGGTTCTTCTAATACAATTATCCTGTAAAGCTTGAAGGCTCTGGGTGTAATGGTACTTAAGTTATTCTGAAGAAATAGTTTTCACTCCACAGGTCCCTGTTACCCTGACCTTTGACATACTAGCCCCAAAAACAACATGGTTCTTCTATTTAGTAAAAGCAATCATCCTATGAAATCTGGAGGCTCTGAGCGAAATGGTAATCCTGTTATTGAGTGGAAATGGTTTTCACTCTAGAGGTCCCTCTGACCTTGACCTTTGACCTACTGACCCAAAACCCAAAAGGGATTTTTTGTACTTAATAAGGGCAATTACCCTGTGAAGTTTGAAGGCTTTGGGTCAACTGGTTTTCAAGTTATTGAAAGGAAAAGAAGTGTGAAAGACAGACAGACAAACAGACACCCACGGACAAGGCAAAAACAATATGTCTCCATCAGAAGGGTGGGGTTAGAGGGAGACATAACAATGAACAATTGAAGGTATAGCCCTTGGTGTTTCAGAGCAGCAGATATAAATCCTTGTGTAAAATCAAATGACACCCCCCCCCCCCCCCCCCGAGTGGGATCAGTTTTGACTCCAGGGTCATGATTTAAAAAACTTGGTAGATGTCTACTAGACAATGCTGCACACCAAATATCTAAACTATAGGCCTTGCAGTTTATGACAAGAAGAATTTTTAAAGTTTTTCATATATAACTCTACGTAAAACATGTGACCCCCGGGGCTGGGCCATTTTTGACCCAGGAGCCATGATTTGAACAAACTTAGTAAAGGTCCACTGGAGAATGCTGCACACCAAATATCTAAACTCTAGGCCTAGTGGTTTTTGACAAGAAGATTTTTGAGTTTTCCCTATATAAATCTATGTAAAATCAACTGACCCTTGGGGTTTTTGTTCAGTTTTGACCCCACGGTCATAATTTGAGCAAACTTGGTAGAGGTCCACTAGATGATGCTTCATACCAAATATCTTAGCTCCAGGCCTTGAGGTTTCGGAGAAGAAGATTTTTAAATATCCAACTTTTAAAATCTAATTGAAGCTCCAGTGAACCAGGAATGCAATGGACCAAAACCATTTGAACAATCTTGGTAGAGCTTCATGCAAGGAACATCCCAGGGAAGTTTCATTTAATTTGGCCCTTTGGTTTCAGAGGAGATGTCATTTGAATAAAAAGTTGACGACGGACGGATGACGGACAAAAACTGATCAGAAAAGCTCACCCGGAGTGCTGAGATGAGCTAAAAAGCTAAAAAGTTCTGTTTCACTTGATTATCTTACGCAAGACTGTACATTTATATATATATATATATACACATTATCAAGTTGGTCATTTTACAGCTTATACCATATGAAAGTGTTACTCAGAAATCATTTCACACTTTCCTAACCCTCTTGTTATGCAAAGATAGTGTCCATTGAAATATTTAACATCGTTACAACCTTTAGAAAAGCAAACAAGCTGTGAAATACAAACCCATAAGATGTAGATAGATTAAGATCAAGAAAGTTTGCTAGCTTTTCTGAAATGTTTGCTTTATTAAGCCGTGGTTCATTTAGATATATTTTATTGACCAGAAATGGAAAATGGTTATGTTGTCGCGCATGCTCGAAAATGGTGGACGGCTTTTTAAAAAATCTCTCAATAAGTAGAAAAAGGTGATTTACTTTGAAAAAAGGGATATTTTAATGTCTTTAAATGGATTAAATTCATTATGTTGATTTACTTAATATATACTACGGACTTATAATGGTTTCTGATGACAAGAAAACGTAGAAAGGACATCATTTCTCCGACGAACGACAACAAAGATCCGAATAGAAAGATGGCGGCAAAAGCAAACACACAGCAAAACGTTCAGTCTCCAGGTCTTCAGCAGGCGGCTTCTCCGGCACAAGTTGGTCAATATGGTATTGGTCAGTCTTTCATGCTACCGCCTCTGTATCATCCGTCGTCCCATATTGTGACAAACCAAACATCACCTATATTACCCCAGCAAAACGTAAACAATTTAAATACAGACATCCTACAGGGGATTATACCACGTTTGGAAAGTATTGACGCCAAACTAGGTCAGCTGAGTAAAATTCAATCAACAATCGAGTAAATAACGGAACGCTTGAGCAGTTTAGATCAAAAGTTCAACGAAATAGAACGTAGTCACGCTTTCATAAGTGAACAGTTTGATAGTGTAACGACACGTTCCATCGAAAATAAAAGCGATATTTCCAGGCTGCGTAGTGCTGTTAAATTACTGACTGTTGAGAACGGCAAATTGAAATCGGCTAACGAATCTTGTACTGAAAACATCATAGATTTGAAATATCGCTCTTCTGTTCTTCGGAGTCACTGAGGGTGCTAGTATACGTCCAATCCCGCTCCACTAGGGGTGATCAATCAACCGTCATGGATTCATCCGGTGACACGGCCATCATTTCTAGCAACCAAACATCGGCAATTCCGACTTCTGATGATCACAATGAACTTGTTGAGCCCGGTAGTGTAAGTGCAAGAGCATCAGCTTCGTTTTCTACTACTGTAAAATATGATCTAGAAAATTGTGTAGACAAGGTGTTCACTTCCTGTGTTTTGTTAGTTTCTTCTTTTTGTTTTCTTTTGTTTGTATCGATCGTAAACTAACGTATAAATCGCTTATTGAATTGCATCCGTGAAATTTCTATGTGTGTCATACATGTATATTGCATATTATCTCCGATTTAATTAATATAGACAGTGATCACATATATATCACCTATATATTTTTCTATAGCGACAGAACCGTTATTAAATGTAATGTGATAATAAAATCAATGTTAAATATAAATGATAATATTATCGCGAATATTTTAACGTTCAGAGAGACTTGCTATGGATATTGATTATAGTATACATGTTTTGAGCGCATGATACCGACCTACTAAGTACCTCTAAGTACTTTTAAATACTAAGTACTTGTAAGTTCTTCTGAATACTCGTCGTATTCGCCTTGATAACGAAAAATACGAAAAACCATCAAGGCTTATAAGAAATCACATAATCGTGTAACACTATGTAGTATTTTTGCCATTTTTTTCAACTTTACTATATTCAAGACTCCGAAAATGGGCTGAGCATTAGAGTTAGTTAAGTGATTTTCAGTTTGGATTTCGTAAAGATAAAAGTACTACATAGATTTAACCATATATTGACCATTATTCTGATCAAATCATTAGTTATCAAAGTAAGGACAAATAAAACAAATAAGTTATGCTCAGTGACACTACAATTGACGCAAAGCACACACTGGGTCGATAAATCTACCATACACCTTCATGTCATCATCTGAACTCAATTTTAGGACCAACTCAATATTAAGACCACTTATTGCTGGTCCCAGAGGTGGTCTCATTATTGAGGTTTTACTGTATTGACTGCATCTTTGTTTTAACTTCAATTATTGATAAAGTTATTTCGCATGAAAATAAGAAGCTCTAGTTAGTTTATACCAAATTTATTTTAGTTCGATTGTTTAGGAAGCTTTTAGCTTATAGACACACTCTCGAATCCGTTCCTGGAACTAACCAGTACTAGGCAATGAGTGTAAAGTTTCTTGCTCAAGGAAACATCGGCTTGTCCCTGACTGGGTTTGAACCCGTGCGGCTAGCAATCCTTTGACTACTAGTCCAACGCGTTAACCCACACATAAGCTCTAGGTAAAGGCAAATCTTGAAGCTCTAGTTAGCATTTGTCGATTTCAGGAAAGCTTTCGATGTCGTTTACAGAAATGGAATTCGGTATAAATTATTAGATTATTGCGCTTCCACGAAGTTTGTCAAAATGTAACAGAAAATATATGAAAGTGTTAAGTCATGTGTACGAGCTAATGGACAACTTAGTGATGATTTTGAGAGCTTTAAGTGTGTTAAACAAGGCGAATCATTATCCCTTCTGTTATTTTAATTCTTTGTAAATGACATGTATCAATCTCTATATAACAACAACAACAACAACATTTTATTCGGCATTAAATCATTCAATACAT
Organism: Cyclina sinensis; assembly: GCA_012932295.1. Classification (NCBI taxonomy): domain Eukaryota; kingdom Metazoa; phylum Mollusca; class Bivalvia; order Venerida; family Veneridae; genus Cyclina; species Cyclina sinensis. The sequence goes on from JAAONU010000005.1 coordinate 30,398,299, forward strand.
TTATAGCCGATTTATAAAGAAATAAATCTACGTGAAGTGTAGGACAAAGAGGTAAAGTATAACGTATTTGCCAATTAGTTTTACAGAGATAGACATGTAGTATGAATTAACAATATAAGCCATAAAGGCAGAACAAAAAGGGCATTGGGTATTTTGATTATACATTCGAACAGATAATCCTATAGAAAAAAATCATAGTGTGAAATTTATATTATAAATCTCGTTCTTTAAAGGCAAAGTACAAATACTTTGCTAGATTAGAGAGAGTTCTTGGATTTTTTGAACTCATCAGGTTTTCAAATTTCTGCAGTGTTGGCCATCTATTGTAGTACGGCTTTAAGAATTGTTTTCGTAGATTATAATATTCGGACAAGGAAATGGAATTCGTTTTCGATTACGTTCATGCGGCAGTTTACACATTTTCTGTCATTTGTAGGAATATTCATATGTATACCACTTTCAATTGCTAAACTGTGGGCAGAAAGTCTGAATATTGTAAGTGATATTCTATACTAAGTTACTGCTACATGCTTTAAAGAGGCTGAACTCCAGATCTGATATAAAAATTTTTTTACTTAAATTAAATATCTAGATGGCATGAGATTATAACAACATGATATTTTACTTCAAAACTGATTATAAAAGTCAAAATAGAACAAAAAAAATATATTCGCTTCAGCCGGATTTGAACTCTGGACCCTCATGTTATCAAAATATTAACAACGCTCTAACTGTCACCACTATCGCCGTATGTGAAATAACTATTGTTTACTTTAAAACTTATACAATATAGTTATACCGTCGCGTTACGGTATAGCACTATGAAAGGAAAAAAATCAATTTATAATGTGATTACCTGACTTATTTTTTGTCAGTTAGTCAGTTTTTAAGCATTAATCATAAATATCACAAAAAATTTATAATACAAGAAAACTTTCTTTTTTGTGTAATCTGGAGCACAGCCCAGTTAAGTAAAATTCTATTTCGAAGTCATATTTATATAAGTATTAAATTGAACTGAATATTCATATTTTTTTATCATCCAGATATCTGACATACCAATTTCGTCAAGGATTTTTTAAACCTGAAATGCCCAATTATTCTGTTATTGGATAAAATGTTTTCAGCATCTCGTGCTAGTGTGTTATACATACGTTTGAGTAAACAATTATCATCAAGCTTTAATATCTTTAACCAATATTTTATAATAATTATTTTTCGTTGTATTTTCATGGGATGTCTCCCCAGTTCTCCATAAAGACCATCAAGATTTGTAGATTTTCTGACACCAAGTATTTTTCTCAAAAACTTACAATGAACTGATTCTAATTTTTTCCCTTCGTTATAGCCAAATACTTCCGCACTGTAATTAAGTATAGAGCCAACTAAGCTGTCAAATTATTTACATTTGTCAGGAATGGTAAGTTCAATTTGGTTAAATACGGTAAATAAATTATGAGTTGCATATAATGCATAATCCGCAAGTTTTTTTGTGTTCGAAACCAGTGGCCGTTTTTATATAAATTGACTCCTATAAATATTTAAATGATTTAACATTTTCTAAAATTGTATTATTAAACGTAAAATTGTGAGAGGTGTGACGTCCTAGTTCAAAAATCATGATGTTAGTCTTTTTTGTGTTCACTGATAAATCCCAGGAAGTACAATAGTTATGGAGATCGTCAAGCATAGACTGGAGAGCTTCGGGCGTATGAGTAAACAAGACCATATCGTCTGTAAAAAGTATCAAATATATTTTGATATCATCAGTGGTGAACAGACCGTCTATATTATCGTTGATGTTATCAATGATATCATTTATGAAATATAAAAAAGGAGACTAGAACTGGGGTCTCCCTGTTTCGCGCCAATATTGGATGTAAAAAAGGGAGATAATGTATTGTTACATCTGACGGCAGCTTAAACAGAATTATACATGTTTTTTTATTGCTGTAACAAATCTAGTGCTAACGTGTTCTGGAAATAGTTTTTGAAAGATAAAAGACCTGTTTAATTTGTCAAAAAATTTTCAAAGTCAATAAAAGCGCAATATAACTTTTTGTGGTTATTAATTGTTTTAATAATTATTGAATGTAATAGGAATATGCTATCGATAGTGGATTTCCCTTTCTGGAAGCCAAACTGAAACCGGTTATCTATATTTTTTTCATTTTTATTTGATCACTTTGTTAGTCTGTTTAGTAAAACTTGTGAATAAATTTTTGATATGATGTTTATTAATGTTATACCTCTATAATTCTTCACATCATCTGAGTCTCCCCCTTTAAAAATTGGAACAATGATACCTGAACCCCAGGAGGAAGGATACTCTCCTTTTTCAAAGATTTTATTGAATAACGATAACAAAAAAGGGGCTATTACATGAAAAGAGTGTTTATATACTTCTGAAATTAACAGATCTAATCCGCTACTTTTGTTGTTGTTTTTTTGTGAGAGAAAACGGCATTCTGAATTTCCACCAAGTCTATCCGTTTCTCAAGAGCATCATCTAAAATAAGTGGAAATCTTTCATTCACGTTATCATCTTGTAATTCTGTACTATACAAATTTTTAAAATGGTTGTAAAGGTCAGTGATTTCGAGGTTTTCTGACAGTACAGGTGCTTTTGCATTTTTTTTTTTATCTCTTTCCAGAAATTCCTTGGTTGGGATTTACTAAGATTTTTTAAGTGATTACTTTCTGTGATTTTATATATATATATATTTTTTTTTGTTTACGCTTTACTCGATTATAATCCGATTTAGATTTAATAAAAGCTTGTTTCAACACAACATTATCTCTATCCTTTAAAAACGCATTTCTATCTTTTTTAAACTTGATCATTATAGAATCTATTGCCACATTTAGTATTGAACTATGGTTTCTTTTTTTTTTTTAGGTGTTTCTCTATATAAGCTATTATTTTTTAATATACGTGTATGTCCAAATACATTTTGTGTGAAGTCATTTAAAATATTAACAATGTTTCAAGTTTTTTGGCAAAATCAGCATAATAATGCCTTTGGCCATTTACAATAAGAAAAATAGAATATGGCAAAGACTTACAAAAGTATAAATGTATAAGTATATCAACAAGAACTCACAGAATGTACGTGTATAAAGAAAAACTCACAAAGTATTGAAAACAAAAACAAAAATACATATTCTACAATCAAATGTAGATAGAAATATCAAGAAACAGTTACATCAGTTAGTGCATTTTTTCTTTCTTCCATTGCTTTTGTTAGAAAAACAGCAAATTTGGTGAATATTTTTTTAAATTTGGAGGAGATTAGAGAACAGAATTTGTTTAAAGTTGGAAATGATATTCTACCTAAATATTCTTATCTTAAACTCTGGTATCTAGGACAACATAAGAGCATATGGTACTCAGATTCTACACAGCGGATGTTACACAACTTACAAAGTCTTTCAGCCTTATTTATACCTGCATATCTACCAAGTTCAATGTCAAGGCAGTGTGAAGTTAGTCGGAAACGAGTCAGTTGTGTACGGTGCCTACTATTACAAATTTTGTCTAAATAATCTTCAAAACAAAATTCAGTTTTATATTTACAGTAGTAATATAATTTAGAAGATTATCTCATAAGAGTATTCCATTCATGAATATATTGATCCATTAACCTTGTTTTGAAAAGAGGTACATAATTAAATTCACGATTAAAGTTGTCAAATATATCATTAAAACCTAGGTTGTAAATAATATTTTTGATTTTAGAAACCCACATACTGTCATCAATATTAACATTATCATTATACTTATTGTACAGAACAGAGTTTGTATCTTTCATTATTTTTGTCCAAAATTTTAATGATCTTTCTTTACAGATAAGTAAAAGCGGAAAACGGCCAAATTCTCCATAAACTTTACAAAATTTTAAATGCAATTTATCAACATCTTTATAATTATATGCTCCCCATATTTCCGATCCATATAATAATATAGGAACAACCATTCTATCGAAGAGCATCAGTTTGGTTCTAATATCTAATTGGATTCGTTGAAATAATGACAAAAGACAGTTATTTTCCCTCAGGGCCTGATTCTGCAAAGATTTTACTGCATGTAACATATTACCAGTGTAGGTGAAATTAACACCTAGGTATGTAAATGAATCTACTATTTCTATCTTTTCACCATCTATAAAAAGTCGTTCATATGTCTACTTTTTCTTTTTTCAAAAACACATATTTTAGTCTTCGCTACATTTATTTGTAAACCCTATTTAACTGAATAGTGAAAAATATTATCAATTTGAGATTGTAAAGTATTAGGATCTGTCGTGAATTAAACAATATCATCTGCAAATAAAATCATATATCTTGACAACAAGTCTAAATCACTATCATTTAAAGAGGTAAAATTAATATTAGATACTATATCATTTATAAAAAGTATAAAAAGCAGGGGAGATAACGGCTCACCCTGTTTTAAACCCAGGGTAACATAAAAAAAAATCAGAAATATTCATATCTGTAGACAGTCTAACACTAGCTTTAACTGTTTGATATATTGATTTAATCATATTAAGCATTTTACTACTGACACCAGAATCTATCAGTTTTTTCCATAAAGCATCTCTATTTATACTATCAAATGCTCTCTTATAATCAATAAAAATGCACCAAAGTTTGCGATTGTGTGATAAGTTTTTTTGAATAATATTATGTAAAAGAAAAATAGCATCATTTGTACTTTGATTGTCACGGAAACCAAACTGACAGTCATTGAAAACATTTTCTTGTTCACACCATGCGTTTAATATATTCCTAAGAGTTAATGAAAAAAGCTTAGCAAATATATTTATTAAAGTTATTCCTCGATAATTTGAGGGATTTGATGTGTCACCTTTCGTGTGAATAGGAATTATTAAGCCGTTACACCGTGACGAGGGATATATTCCAGTTTCAAAAATCTTATTAAAAATAGTACAAAGATAAGGACTAATAAACTGCTTAGCGTCTATGAAAAAATCAGCTCCATTACCATCAAGATCGGCGCTTTTATATCTTTTTAATGAAGATATTGTTTTTATTATTTCCTCACAGGAAAACCCTTTATCTAACTCATATATATTTTAGTTATAATTCTCATACTGCTCAAACTCTAAAGTTTCACCATCATGCGTTGTCGGATTTGAAACATCTTTAAAATATTCATACAGTTCTTTTGCATCTATATCATTTTCTTTTTTATTTTTCATATCAAATTTTTTAATATATTTCCAAAATTTTCGTGGATTAACAAAGGATTCTGCAATATTATCGTTGTTTGTTATTTTTATAATTTTAATTGTTATATGACAAATCTATTGACTCGTTTAGTGTGGTCTGTTCTTCTCTTTGCTGATGATACGGTGTTAATATCTTATTCTAAAGAAGGGTTAAAAATATATAATTTACATTCTTATTGTTGCAGTTGGCGTATTAGTGTAAATAAAACTGTTGTGATGGTTTGTAACAAAGGTAATAGACCGTTTAATTTTGATATATTTTATGTTAATCATAGACTTAATACTGTTTCTAAATTTACATATTTAGGTGTTACTTAGTCTGCCAATGGAAGTTATTATCAAGCACAAAAGTCATTGTCTAGACAAGCTATGAAAGTTCATTTTTTTCACTTACCTCACTATTTGAAACTGTTTCACTGGAAATTAAAGATAAAATCAAGTTATTCGATTCTATGATCTCTTCGATTTTGAATTACGGATGTAAAATTTGGGGTTTTCATAAGGTACCCGATATAGAAAAAATACATTTGAAATTTTTATAAAACGTTTTGAATGTTCGCCAGCAGACTGCTAGTGCTCTAATTTACGATGAATTTGGTTGTGTTCCGATGCTTAAAATTCTTAAAATCAGACTGATTAAATATTGGTTCAGAATTATGAAGACCCCGAATTCTTTAGTTTATAAATTATTCAGTATATGATATATGATATGTGATGATCATGGAGTATTTGTGAGTAAGTGTCAAACAATTATTAGATACTATAGTAACCGAGAATCTCTCATTTATGGAATAATACGGAAATCACTAACACACAAATCCAAACACACAGTGCATATCCATATCGGTACCCTCTTTGCGAAATTTACTAAAACGGTACCCTCTTCGCTCATGCACGGGTCATTCTTTGCTGAAAATATAGCGGCGATGGGCCAGTTATTTTATTTCATTATTATTTCGATTTCGACTGCTGCATTAAGTGTTATTTCAGATATATCGCAATCACGGTGTTAAAAGGGAACGCGTGCCTGAAAGAAAAAAATGAGAGAGGTTACCTGTGACATAAAATATCAACAGCAAAGAGCTAACCCGTGTCGCTGCAAAACCGAAAGTAGGGCGTTTTTATGAATTTTACGTACATTTCACACTATTTATTGCCACTTGTTTGAAAATAATATATAAATGAATACATGTAATATGTATGGTGTGTACATAATCAAACCACTGGTTCATATAAGCCAACAGAACATGTCGAGGCGCGGGTCGAGACAAGACATCTCGATTTGTGTCGTTTATTTTGGAGTTGCAGTAATTGAAAACAAGACACATAACAAACAGAGACGCAGCTAAAACATTCTAGTGTTCCGTGGTAAACTTCGTTTGCAGATGACATACCTTCTTTCGTCAGCAGAGTGTATATATTGCTGACTCTGGTCCATCGCCGCTATATTTTCAGCAAAGAATGACCCGTGCATGAGCGAAGAGGGTACCGTTTTAGTAAATTTCGCAAAGAGGGTACCGATATGGATATGCACCGTGTAACCTCTTGCGAGGATAATTTCAAGTGTGTATTTTGTTATATTAATTTAATTCATACTTAAATTATACAGTTATAGTAACTTATTGTTTTTTAATGTAAACATTGTTCAATTATATATTACATATAATGGTAAAGAAATGGCATAAATATATGGCCGGAATCACATAAGCCGATATTTATACTTAGTTTTTATGTCGACAAGTGTAGGACCACGGGGAGATTAATATGTACGGCAAGCTTGCCTACTCCATGCAGCGGTTACTTCCCATTCATTGGGAGGAGACGATAACTTACATTCGGAACACCTCGGGCGACGAAGTTGTCGGAAAAGGCCGAGTTGTTACGATTGGATAACTTATTATAATTAACATGAAGGGACCGAATGTTAAGAAAATATGTTGAGAATAATCAAACATGATATGTTCAAATTCATAACTATGAAATATTTCATAACCTTTTCAGGTTAAAACGTTGGTTAAATTGCAATTATTTTTACTTAATACTAAAGAGAAATTAATCCAGGATATTTAGACTGAAAAAGAAGCCTCTACAGTGTTAACAAGGTTTTTCGATATTTAGGCTCTGTGACCTAGTTTTTGACCCCATATAACCCATATCCAAACTTGAGCCACAAATCATCAAAGCAACCTTTCTGACAAATTTCCAGGACATTTGGACTGAAAATGTAGCCTCTAGAGTGTTTCCAAAGTTTTTCGATATTTGGGCTCTGTGACCTAGATGTTTCGACTCCAGATGACCCATATTCAAACTTGACCTAAAAACCATAGAATAAGCTTTCTGACAAATTTCCAGGTTATTTGGACTGAAAAAGCTATCTTTAGAATGTTAACAAGGTTTTTCCATATTTGGACTCTGTGACCTAGTTTGTGACTCCAGATGACCCATATTCAAACTTGATCTAGAAATTTTCAAGGCAACCTTTCTGACAAATTTCCAGAATATTTGGGCTGAAAATGTAACCTCTAGAGTGTTAACAAGATGTGCTTAAGTTATTACTTCTTATTTAACATTATTGCTGTGGATATTTCTTCTGATACGGAAAACAAAATTATTATGACACGTATATAACTGTACACTTTTAGTCAGATATTTTAAAGATAGATACATGTACTTTTTAAAAGCAGTTTTTCGTGAATTTTTGATAAAATAAAAAGAATCTACCGTAGAATATCACAAGACCTTTTTTTAACAGTTCAATAGATCGAGATTTCAGCAAAAAATCGATTACAAATAAACTTTTTTTTCAGTTAGAAGACCATGGGATAGACCTTTTGGATAATAAATGCTTCGTGTAGTTTATATGAATCTGTTTTTCTAACATACAGCGTCACAGTCAGTTTACAGCTTTAAAATGGGACCTATTTTATGCTCCGCATTATAAAACTGCTTCAATCTGCGCAGTCCCTTAATGGCGGACGCAAGGGAGGTACTAATTTCTGGAAAACTGATTGAAGTTGCCCGAGTTGTTCCGAGTGATCACAATCTCCTCGCAATGATCTCCCCTTCATTCTTTGGAGAAGATTACTCTAGGTTTCATAGCATGACCGCTAAACTTTCCCGGTATATCGCCTTGAAGGAGATCACTTCGGTCACTTTGGTATTTTTATTACAATCTGCCGCAATTTCCTGTTTATTTTAAAACGACAAAATATAGTCAAGAGTTGTCCGCCACACTTATGCATAATTTTAATTTGAGAATGTTTAAAAATGTTGAAATTCTGGTTATTGTCGTGAAGAACATATCTGTCTCATTTTTTGTTCAAGAAACTCATTATAATATAAGTTTTACACAATATACTCAATCAGGGGGTAGATACTTTTCGTTTTATTTTCAAATTTAACGTTCGTTGTGGCTCAAAGTTGATCGCCGCTTTCAACTTAACTGGCCGAAAGGAGCATGGGTTCAAATCCTTGTAATTTCTTTTTTCAGTATTTTTTCAGGAGAAGCATAATATTACGTTTTATCCATAGTGTATAAACTTCTACTTGATTTTAAAGAAAAAAAGCTAAATTCTGTGTCAGTCGCTTTAAAAATGGTTTCAACGAATATAAATTATATATCTGGAATTATTTTTTAAAAAAATTCTCCCTGCAAAAAACCTTTTTAACTTGTTATAACTGGGGCACTTATTTACTGATGCATTCGAAGAAATATAGGTTTTTCATATCAGAGCAAAACTATTCTGTCTACTTATAATATGCTGGGTAAGGTGCAAATAAAATAGTTTTGCATTGACTCATCGATAGACGTCTGAGGTTGTTAGGTAAGAAGTTTTCTTTTTCTCTTTCAGTACCAACAAAGTTCATAGAATACTGCTTGAGTGCTGACCATATTGCTGAAGAAGGTGAAACTGATCTAAAATCGTTTGGGGGATGTTTTGATACTTGAGTGATATAGGAACGTACTGATGTATGGGTTTTACCCGTTAGTCGCAAATCTGTGCTCACTGTTAACTGTAAGTAAATTTCTAAATTTCCAAAAAACATAAATAAAACTATTTTCGATGAATGTTTTTCAAACTTTTCAATTTTCTCTTTGAAGGCAAACGATTTATCATTTAAATGTAAGTTATTACAAAATCGTTCTTTATTTTTTATTAAATGATACCTCTTGATTTTTTTTCACAAATGCTATTGTTCGTTTTAAAGGATGTTATTTACAGGTCTTGTGGTTATGTTCTAGTTGCATAATTAAGCTGTGCTATGGTTTTTTCACAAATGCTATTGGTCGTTTTAAAGGATTTTATTTACAGGTCTTGTAGTTATGTTCTAGTTGCATAATTAAGCTGTGCTATGGTTTTTTCACAAATGCTATTGTTCGTTTTAAAGGATGTTATTTACAGGTCTTGTGGTTATGTTCTAGTTGCATAATTAAGCTGTGCTATGGTTTTTTCACAAATGCTATTGGTCGTTTTAAAGGATTTTATTTACAGGTCTTGTAGTTATGTTCTAGTTGCATAATTAAGCTGTGCTATGGTTTTTTCACAAATGCTATTGGTCGTTTTAAAGGATTTTATTTACAGGTCTTGTAGTTATGTTCTAGTTGCATAATTAAGCTGTGCTATGGTTTTTTCACAAATGCTATTGGTCGTTTTAAAGGATGTTATTTACAGGTCTTGTAGTTATGTTCTAGTTGCATAATTAAGCTGTGCTATGGTTTTTTCACAAATGCTATTGGTCGTTTTAAAGGATTTTATTTACAGGTCTTGTAGTTATGTTCTAGTTGCATAATTAAGCTGTGCTATGGTTCAGACATTTTTACTCGTTATTTAGGACGAATATAAACTAAATGAATTGTCTTTAAGGTGTTAGACTACTAATAAACTTTTGTCAGCCTTCATTGAATTGGGCTTTTTTAAGAAATATACTGTCTTAGGACAAAATATAGATTATATAAGACACTTTTACCATGGGAGTTTCAGAAAATGGCTAAAGTATTCACCTCAAACCTAACACTACTTAATGGGTTTATAAGGTATAGAAAAACACAATGCTTTTTGTTAAAACAACTGTCACTTGGTATGTAATCATTCACATTATGAAGACCTACTGACTGCTGTTAAAAAGCAAACCAAAAGAAAAGCATAAAGTGAGATTTAACGAAATATAATTATAAACACGGCACCAATTTAGCACACTCACTTCATGATGAGGGGATGTTATCAACGTAAACTTCAACATAAATCTTAGGGGCTTCAAATTAGCTACAGTTTATTCATGTACTTTTCTGAACAAATAGGCACACTATTACTATCTAGTTTAAAACAACAGTAATTGTATATAGCCGATCTGCATCATTTTGAAGAGATAACTGTTATAATAAGAAACATGCTCAAGGTCTCCCTGTATTAAATGGTAAATGGTAAATGACTGCTATGTAATAATTCTTTTGTTAAAGCTGCTGAACCTCGGATGATCAAAATGTGATTAAATTTTAGTTTGTTTCAGTTACACTTTAAAAATGAAATAAGGCAAAAAGGCAGTTTTCTGGGTGTAACCCCTGAACTACCAGATCAGTTACTAGTATGAGTTGCATTCGATTAAAGTGTAAGAAAATTTTGCGTTATGACACAAACAAAGTTTTCGGAGCTTTGTGTCTATTTTTAGCTTTTCGATCATTTTGTTGATTTTTTTCCCAGTTTTTGGCATATATCAAAGGACTTTATTCTAAAATAAATGCCAACTTGATATGCCCATACGTAGGTGCTTCAGTGACAAACAGCAAAATAATTAAAACTACATGCATTTACCCTATAAATCGGCAAATTCATGTTTTAATAGTATAGATAATCTGCAAGTAAAGTTGTGCACCAGGGGTTTTTCATTTCCATCCTTCTAGGTGGAGCAGAGTTATGGCTCTTGATCTAGCGACAATCACTACCAAAAACTTTGTGTTACACACTCAGCCAAAACTATTTCACCGAGGGTCACAAAACTTTACAGGAATATATACAAGCAAGTAAGGTGGTACAAATACATGTACATTAACCCATTGCCTTGGGAACTTATCCCTCTGAGGGCACAAGTGTCATCTGGACATATTTCTAATTTTCTAATATTTCAGTTCTTCTTTTTGGAATGTAAAGTGTGCTAATTTGGTCTGAATGGCTGGATTTTCGGTATGTTAAAAAATAATTCTCTCGAAACAAATATGAACCTAGCCATTTTTTTATATCTTGACGAAACACTATTTTCTTTGAACAGTGCAAAAGTAGTACAGAATATAAGGACATCTGTTATGTCCAACTTTTGGATGTTGTTATTTTTGTTTCAAGAGATACATTGTGCATGGTGAAAGACATTTTCATATAAAACATAACGGCAAACTTACTGCTATCGCTTAAACATTTAAATTTACGGTAGTAGAAAAAAGAAAACAGCGATTTTTAGTCAGATAATATTGTATATTATTTTATACTACTTTCGAAAGGGTAAACTCTTATTTATTTAGTCGTTTAAATGTCTTATTTATATTCTTTTCTTTTTATAGAATATTTTAAAATTAAATTCAGTAAAACATGCTTTGACTGAAGTAGCATACTTTTTTTTCTTGACTGTTACGTTATTTTTCGTGATTATGTTACGTTATTTTTCTTGATTATGTTACGTTATTTTTCTGGACTATGTTAAATTATTTCATTTTAACACACAGCATATGCCTTCATGTCGCACGAAGCACTAAACCAAGTTCCCTCCCCTGAGTCCACACCAAATATGCTACCACAAACACCAGAAGACCTTACAGAAGGCTCGTTACTGTTCCAGTTCGGTTCTTTGATTTCTTTCAAGGATGTAGTCCAACGAAAAACATCTTCATCGGCGTCATATTTAACACCAATCCAGTACATTTCCTCTGTAATGGAACAAACTAATTAAAGTTTAATTGGTTGGATAACTAGTGAACAATATCTTTTTCGAAAAACTGGTACCAATACGTTATTTTTAATCTCTCATAAAAAAAATCATTAAGCGTGTATAAACATTAATTCATGTCAAGTTTAGTAGGAGATGGCGTTGTTTGAATAGTATACCTAAGACTTATAAGAACGGTTATGCTTCCCGCGAGACCGTTATTCACGCAAACTCTTTGCAACGGTTACTTCCCTTTTTGTATTTACAAATGTGAAGGCATTTAGAAACTGTCCCGAATATATCATCGTGCCTTCCTTTTAATTTTGATGTTAGACTTAACTTTTAAGTTAATTCAATTTCCTTCATTACCCGAAGGAAAATGGATTGACTTTCAAGAATCGTTTGAAATAATATTTGCGCTGTCTTGCTTTTCAGATTCCGATATTATGTAGATAATTTTACCTATCTTATAACAGTTTTTATATTATTATTTGGAGCATAACCAGTAAATTACTGTATTCGACCAATGTTTGAAGAAATTGGTCAATCTCAGGCTTGTCTGGTATCGCCAAAAACTGTAGAAATCTGAACACTTTTCCTGAAGAATCAGACAAGAATACTAGTTCCAGTAAAACCGACAGTAGCTTACACGTCTTAAACATAGTTTTTCTATGCATTTAGTGATTTAATGACGCATTATATATCTCTTCTGTAATATTACAATAGTAGGATACTACGTCATCGCGCACCTGTTTAATGCTCGCTCCCGAACCTTGTTTTTTGGCAAGAATCCGTAGTATGCACAATAATTGTTAACTTTATAGACTATTTATATCAATAGTAGGATAATACGTCATCGCGCACCTGTTTTATGCTCCGTCGCTTGAAAGGTAAAATGGCCTTTTTCAATAAGAAATCTGTAGAATTACAAAAAAAAAAAAAAAAAAAAATCGTAAAGATGGTGCGCTTTGTATTTACGTTAAGAATTTTTATAATGTAAAATTCTAGTTAAGGCCTGAAAACGGGTGAAAGTTGTTAACTTTAACAAGATTTGAACAGTTTTGCCTGTACACCGCCTGCCTTTAGCCAATCAAAGCAAAGCATTTCATATCACATGATAACAAAATGGACGTCAAAATTCTTCTGCAAGGGATGCGTAAATGGACTCGCCCAACGGCCATGTTTGTCGGTTTACTTATTCTTACAACTGAAAAATACCATCATGAATGCACGATCTCAGGACCAGTCTTCAGGCTGGTGTAGGATAAACACAGGATAATCGCAATATTTTTTTGCTACATGTCATTTTTAACTAGAGAATGTAGTCTAAATAAGAGTATGGTTTGTTTGTTTTTTTCCAAAACTTCCACTTAAAGAAAAAAATAAATGCTTGCTTCCGGGCGGTTGTAATCAGGATACAAACTCCCCACAGGGGTTACTTCCCCTGATTAGTACAGTATTAAGAAGCCAAATCGTCTGCTTTCAAAAATAGCCCAGCTACAATAAAAATTACAATGTATATTTAATCTACTTTATAATTTCTGTGTGAAAATTATCAAATATAATTTCGCTTTTCAGTGCAAAGCATGTTGTAAGACTATCAAATTAATGAATGAAGAACATGAAATACATTCATCTATGGATAAGACGAAATGCATGTCTGAAATGGAAATGCTAATACTTGTAGACTATTTATATCAATAGTAGGATAATACGTCATCGCGCATCTGTTTTATGCTCCGTTGCTTGAAAGGTAAAATGGCCTTTTTCAATAAGAAATGAGACACAAATAAAACAGAAACACAAATGCACTTTCAGAATAATTCTAGCATCATTTCATACCTGTAATATATGCCCTTTCCAATGATATATGTCACTACCAATAACTCCACTTTGTTACGGAGAAAATCACATTTGTTTCCATCAAATATCTGATTTTTTTCGACCCGTCATCTTGCGAAGCTGCTGTAAGCGAATGGTTCCCAGTATCTCATACGGTATCGATACGTTGCTTTTGAGCCGGGCGCAAATTACCACGTGCACTGTATTCTTTATATTCAAATGTTTTTGGTGCGTGATTTTTAAACCCGGCTCAAAGATTTTGCAACGGTTCCGTTTACAACACTGGGAACCAAAGCAATTTGAAATCAATTGATAGCCTGAATTTAATTCCGAAATAAAGTATTAAAAATAACTTGACTGTTCAAAATAAAGCAACAAAATCGAAGATAAAACACCGAAGAAACAATTCAGACACAAGTAAACTTCATACCTGAATATTACGCTGCGATGTTGCAGATTTTCCAACGACTTCCACATACTAAGAATATGCCTTCCAAAAGAACCGGAAACTAACTGAACAGCGGTATGAAACCAATATATATATAATATATATATATATACCCACAAACCAAAGGTGAAAGACAACTAAAATTGAATCCAACCGCTGACCAGCCTAAACTAAATTCTGCACCGCTACACATATATCTTATCTGACTAATCGTGCCTGTTTTGTTTCAATTCCAGATTTGAAAGGAATCAAATATAACAACAGGTAAATATTTTACCAGGAACAACAACAGTAACATTCAAACAATTACACATTGACATCTCTATCTGACATGTCAAAGAATTAATTATGTGACTAATCTATCGATAAAGACTTGATTTATCAAAGTTAATACATTCAGGTTACTAATTCTAAGCTGAATATTATTGACTCTCCATACATTTACACATTGTAAATAAAATACATAAACGTATCTATCCTCAAATCTGGGTATGCCTTTAGGATTAATCTTATTGCCAGTATAATTGTATGGTACAGTATCATATTTGTCAGGTACTTCCTCTTACAACTTACTTCTAGAATTATAGTACAATGCCTTCTTTTTAGTTTAATATCTCAATTTCTGTAAAAAGTGCTAGGCCTACATATCTAATTTAAAAAATTGGAAAGATCTTTCTGTCAGTTCCGACAGTCAGAAGTCTTTCAACTAAACTAATCATGAGAATGCCGCTTATTGTATGGACAGAGACATGACTTTTAATGAGGTAACATAATCATCAAGTGGCACAACTAAAAGTATAAACTATATATATATATACACACAGGGAGACTAAGGGCTTGCACAAGACCATTCGGCGCCATAACAAATACCTGTCTGGATCCAAGTTTAGTGACTACCCAAGAAGACATGACGTTTTAACCGCCAGCCCACAGGTTTATGTCAAATCATCCACACGCAAAGGTGTGGGTATCAGCACATGTAAATTGTGTGACTTCCACATACTAAGAATATGCCTTCCAAAAGAACCGGAAACTAACTGAACAGCGGTATGAAACCACTATATATATATATATATATATATATATATATATATATATATATATACACACACAAACCAAAGGTGAAAGACAACTAAAATTGAATCCAACCGTTGACCTGCCTAACTAAATTCTGCACCGCTACATTCTCCCCCCTAAAGAATTCAGTCACCAGACTGAAAACTACTACACTAATAAATACTTATGCTACAATACTCCTAGACTTCATAAGGAAATCTTATCTACATTATATACATAGTGAATATTATGTTGTAATAGCTGTCTGTGACCTTGTATTTTGCTACGAGCACGTGGGGAAATCGATATCTCGCGAGACCGAAGGTCGAGCGAGATATCGATTTTCCCACGCTGCGAGTAGCAAAATACAAGGTTTCAGACAGCTACTACAATATAATTTTCCTTTTATTATATACCTATAAATTTTAGACAACAAAAAAGACAAAATGATTCAATTTACTGAAATTTTATGCTACAAACAAAAATATCATTGAAAAATAAAATGATGAATGGCGGATGAATACATCAGCTTTTATGACCTACTGTATATACATGTAGACGGTTGCAGACGACGTAGTTAAAATCACGAGGATTGTCTATTAAGTAGGACGTTATTTGTGTGTATTCATAAGATTTGGATAGAAGGGTACAATTTATGGATTTCTATGTTAAAGAATTGTAATAGTTTTCAATAAAACTCTTTCAATTATGTTTGTTTATATTTTTTGACGGGGGATTTCGTTACTAAAAATAGAAACGGATTCCCCGCAAGGTGCCTGTAGTCTCGGTTCCCGCTTCCAAATTCTACGTCACGCACAACAAGGCTGGGAGCCAACTAAGAAAAATAGTCCGGCACTTCCATATATGGTACCGTATTCGACACTAAAATAATACGGATTTTTCTATCCGTCGAAGCGTATTCGCGCTTCTAGATTTGTGTGTATTTTAGAAAGAAAATTTATAGGTATATAATAAATACAATTATTTCCAACATTCTCCACAGGTTTTCAAAATAATTACTGCATTTTTTCCTCATTTATATCTTAAATTTAACTAATTTGTACTTGACAGTATCTGGAAATAAAAACAGTTATTGCATTGTTAAAAGAACATGTCAAACTACTCATTTATCTATGTATACCTGCAAATACAACATAGAACATAGTTAATTGAAAGTAATCAGTAAAACATGTTTCATTTATCAAATACATGTATTGAAACTATCTTGGCAAACACCTTCTCCCTACCAAGAAATATTTCCTCCTGAAAAAAAAATTAAATACGAAACAACACAGTAGAAAAATATAATACAATTAAAATAGTAAGTTTAAAACGTCTAGTCATCATCAGGCTTATTATTGACTGATTTCAACATTTCTGTTATTAATTTGTTGTTCTGAATATTTAAAGGGGCTGTGCTCCAGATGACAAAAAAAAAGGAAAGTTTTCTTGTATTATAAATTTCTTGTAATATTTATGACTAATGCTTAAAAAATAACTCACTGACAAAACATAAGTCAAAGAATTACATTATAAATTGATTTTTTTCCCTTTCAAAGT
Organism: Cyclina sinensis; assembly: GCA_012932295.1. Classification (NCBI taxonomy): domain Eukaryota; kingdom Metazoa; phylum Mollusca; class Bivalvia; order Venerida; family Veneridae; genus Cyclina; species Cyclina sinensis. Next base: position 30,415,372 of record JAAONU010000005.1, read on the forward strand.
GCTATACCGTAACGCGACGGTATAACTATATCGTATAAAATTTAAAGTAAATAACAGTAATATCACATGCGGCGATGGTGGTGACAGTAAAAGCGTTGGAAATATTTTGTTAACACGAGGGTCCAGAGTTCAAATCAGGCTGGAGCGAAAATATTTTTTTTATTCCATTTTGACTTTTATATTCAGTTTTGAAGTAAAATATTATCTTGTTAAAATCTCACGGCATCTATATATATAATTTATGAAAAAAATTTTCATGTCAAATCTGGAGTACAGCCTCTTTAATTCCAAGAACTTATTTACTGTTTGCTGTCCAACATAGTAACTGTCATACCAGACTGGACTTTTTTCTGTCTAACAGACCTTCTGGGTACTATTTTCGGTTTTGTGTCAGACTGTGATGCTACTCCAGCATCATCATTGACCCGTTTATCATCATCATCGTCATCATCATCATCTACACCTACATTTTTAACACCTCCTTCATCATCATCACATATGACAGTATCAGGGTCCCCTGTATGTGGAATCTCTATTCTGCCATTGTCACTTACCTCTGTACCTGTCTCGTCCTTTCTTCGACCGGTCGGTCTGATTTTCACTGTTTTGGTGTGAATTACTACATCGTCTTCTGAATCACTTGATTCGTCCCTATGCAATGATTCATTACAACTATCTCTCACATCTTTAACAGTATCTGAACTTGGTACACAGGACTTTCTCTGTTTACGTCTAGGTTTAGGTACTGGCTTAATCAACTGTACCCCTGAGTCTTTATCTGGTTCTACCTCTGCTATAGGCAATAAATGCTTTCTGTGTAATTTCTTTGTCTTACCTTCCGCATTTCTTACTACGTAAACTGGAATGTCAATATTGGGCTGTTGCACAACTTCACAGACTAACTTCTCATACTTATCTGACAGCTTGTGTGGTCCAGAATAGGCCAGAATTTTAATTTTTACTAGTACCTTGTCCCCTATCTGTAACCTTGCTGCCTTGGATCTTTTATCATAACCTGTCTTCTGTTTCATTCTGGCTTGCTCTAAATTTCTACTAGCAATGTTCTGGGCTGTTTCCATCCTGTGTTCAAGTTCTCGAACATAATCTGTTGAAATCATACTGTCATTTTCAAGATGGAACACATTATCTATAGGTAGTCATGGTTTGCGACCAAACATTAACTCAAAGGGTGAGTAACCACTAGAATCATGTTTCATGGCATTGTATGAAAATACCAGATATGGTAAATATTTTTTCCAATTTTGTTTTTGTTCAGGTTGTAAAGTTCCAAGCATATTAACAGTGTTCTATTAAATCTTTCTGAAATACCGTTGCATTGTGGATGATACGGTGTGGTTCTCACTTTTCAATACCTAAAAGTTTACAAAGTTCTTGTATCAACTCACCTTCAAAATTGGAACCTTGGTCAGATAAGAGTTTGGCTGGAACACCATAATGTACAATGGAATTATTGATCAAAGCTTCTGCTGTCGTCTTAGCAGTTTGGTTTTTTGTGGGCACAGCTTCTGCATACTTAGTAAAATGGTCTGTGATGACCAAAATATTTCTAATACCACCTGCGCAAGAGTCCACCTTTAAAAAAATCAGTACATACTAATTCTAAAGGGTAACTAGTTTTAATGCTTACTAATGGGGCTCTAGTGTCTATCTTACCTTTTCTGCGTTGACATCGACCACAGTTTTCTACCCAGTTTTAAATAACAGACGTATATGCTGGCCAATAAAACCTTTCCTTTACTAAGGCAATTGTTTTCTTTCTACCAGGATGTCCAACCTGATCATGTAGATTTTGTAAAATCTGTTTTCTGTTACAGGAAGGTACAACTAATTGCTGAATAACTTCTGATTTATCAACAATTTCTCTATACAACAAACCTCTTCTGATTAAATATTTGTCAAAATGCCTAGACATTGTTAGGTGATCGTTATTACCTGGGATAATACGCTTAGCTGGAAAACACTTGTCAATAACAGCTCTTAGCCAAACACCAATAATTGGGTCATCACGCTGACTTTTCCTCAACTGCCTAAGCTCAATCTGTGCCATCACTAGACTTGGGTTATCAGTACAGTCTAAAATGTCTACTGAACAAGACGGTAGTGTCTCAACAATTGGAAAACTGAACATAGAACTATTACAAATAGCAGTGACCGTCTCCCGGTCAATACTTATCTGCTCTGTGCCTTCTTCTTTATGATGATAACGGGACATAAAGTCAGCATCTACGTTTTTAGAGCCTGGTTTGCATACAATCGAAAAGTCAAAATCGCCTAAATGTGATACCCATCTTTGACCTGTTGCTTCTAGCTTTGCCGTTGAAAGGACATACGTAAGGGGATTATTGTCGGTATACACTACAAAGCGACTGGTCAAGAAATAGTCTCTAAATTTCTCAGTTATAGCCCATGTCATGGCTAAGAATTCCAACTTAAAAGTTGAATATTTCTTTTCTGAGTTAGACAAACTTCTGCTGGCATATGCAATAACTTTGCTCTTACCTTCTTGCTCTTGATACAAAACTGCGCCAAGTCCAGAACCGCATGCATCTATGTGAAGAATAAAAGGCTGACCAAAAATGGGATATGCTAGAATTGGCTTAGAACATAGTAACTGTTTCAAGTGGTCAAAAATCTTTTGATGTGTATCATTCCAACTCCACTTCTGATTATTTTGTTTCTTACCTTTTCTAACGTTGGTTGGAGGAAGTAAATCATTTAATGGTTTGGATATTTTGCTGAAATTTTTTATGGACTTACGGTAATACCCTGCCATTGCCAAAAAAGATCTAAGTTCGTCAGCATTTTTTGGTGAAGGATGATTTTTTATTTTTTCACATTTGTCTGGATCCGGTTCAACACCATCTGGCCCTACTACATGTCTAAGAAACTTGGTTTTTGTTTGAAGAAAGTAACACTTCTCCGTAGACAACCTAATACCAGCTTGTTCCAGTCGCGTCATGACTAAATCCAATCTTGTCATGTGTTCCTAAATATTATCAAATCATCAAGGTATATGATACAAATTTTCATATTGTAATCCCCAAGTATTTCTTCTACAATTCTTTGAAATGTTGCTGGACTATTGGTACAACCGAAAGGGAGTTTATTGTATTCCCAAAATCCTAATGGACCTAATGTAAAAGCTGTTCTTTCTTTATGAGATTCTTCTATTTCAATCTGGTGATAACCAGCTTTCATATCTAAAGTTGTAAATAAACGTGAACCATGTAGACAATCTAAAATATCTTCAATCCTGGGTAAGGCATAACTATCACGTACAGTTTTCGAATTTAGTTTACGATAGTCACAACACATTCTGATTTTTCCATTTTTCTTTCTACATAGTACTACTGGTGATGCCCAAGGAGAACATGACTTTCGTATGATACCTGCAGCTACTAAATCTTCTAAATGTTTACGCACCTCATCTATCATGCTTGGTGGTATTCGTCTATATCTTTCTTTGAAATGAACCTCATCTGTCAAATCTATCCTATGTTTACCTACTTTACATTTACCTATATCAGTGTCGCTTGAAGAAAAAATGTCTTTGTGGCGAACGAGTAATTCTATCAGTTTCTGATGTTCTTTCTCTGAAATTTCTGAACTAATATTGATATTTCTAAGAATTTCTGGTAAAGGTTTAGTGTTCTCTAATTTGTCTAGTACACTGTCATCTATACTTACAGGCTGAAGTTCAGAAACAATAGCTCTAGGCTGAATGCATATTGTTTTGTCTGATGTGTTCATGACCGTGACAACATACTCCCGTTTAGTCAATGGTGAAAAATTTACCACGGCTGGGGTAATCTCTACTTCCTTTGGTAATTGAGATTCCTCTGTTTTTTCAATAATTGCACACGTATGGTGGTACTGAATCTCTCTGTCTGTTTTACATCTAATATTTACAGAATGGTTAGATGGAATTGAAATTTTACCTATTTCTGCACTTCTCAAAATGGCCAACTTGCTTTGATTTCTTCTCAGTTGTTTCTCCTTGAGGTGGATACATCTAAACGCTAAAAACCAAGGAACATGTAAATTTCCTTTCTGTAAAAACTGACTACCACACTTTTCCTTACAGTCCTGTAGAAAAATTTCAATTACATTAGTACCAAGTAAAATTGGAGTTTTTTTTATTGTACTTTGTGTCAGGAACTACCAGCAGCAAGCACTGGTGTCCAACTGTATCTGGTATACCTGGAGATTCAATATTAGCCTCAATGAATCCCGTGTAAAGTAAATCATTTCCATCAGCACATCCTATTTTCAAAATGTCTGATACTGGTTGTAGAACAACATCTGTTAAATTTTCTTTATAATATTGTTCTGAACATGTGGAAATGCATGACCCCGTATCACATAAAGCTGTAGTTTCTTTGCCATTAACTAAAACTTTTACCTCAGAAGGTTCACCTACCAGTTGTGGGCCTAGTTTATTGTCTGTGTCAGTATGCTGACCCGCCATACTGGCACTTACTGGTTTAATGGACACTGTACTTGGTAGTGTCCTTTCTGTCCACAATTAAAACAGGTTATGTTTGCTATGTTGGGTCTGAACTGTCCTCGACCTCTATTGTGTGAACTTAACCTACCTCTCATGAGAGGACCTTTAAAATGTCTGACCTCTGTGACCCCTGAAATTAAACTGTTGATCAAAACTTACCGGATTATTTCTTAGTGCATTATCATTCCCACTTGATGACTCTTCATTTTTCTGTTTCTCTAATTTGTCCGTCCTTTCATTCAGTTGTTTAAGTAATGATTTTATCTCGCCTATTTCAGATTTATCTTCTTTTGTCATAGGATGGCAAGGTTTATGTGTTTTGGCATCAGTAGTAGGACTACTCTTAGTTTTACTTAGTATTGTACTAACTTTCTTATTTCAGATTTAAGGGTATTGTAATCTTTAATTGTTTCATACTTGAACACTGCTGCAATTCTTAAATCTACATCAAGACCCTCATAAAATACACTTTTTAATATTATCTCTTGCCTTCTGTCCAATGCACCAAGTTCCACAGCTTGAGAAAATAATTCAACCACCCGGCTTGCATACTTAGCAACAGACTCCCCTTCTTTCTGTGTACAACCATGAAATTTTTTTAATATTGATTCAGCAGTTTCAGTATTTCCAAATGTGGTTTGGAATGCAGCAAGTATATCTGGCAGTTTGGCAGACTCCCCTAGCCGCATGGCCATATCTGCTGCTTCACCACGTAATGACCTGCGAATCCCAAGCATTAAGCTCTCTTCTGAGTATTCTTTGTTTCTAATAAAACAATTAACTTCGTACTGCCATGTTCTGTACGACACTTCACCTTTCCCTGTTTCACCATAAAAAAGAGAAATTCTTGGAAACTTACCAGTTACAGTGGTTTTCTCTACCACTTCTTTTACTACTTCTTTCTTACAGCCCTCTCCAACTCTTCTGGAGTACTCACTCCTAACTTCTCCAAAGTTGACAGTAACTATGTCTGTCTGTCATCTCTTCTCCTGCAACACTCATGATTACTCAAACTCACAAACTTAATATTTCTATAAGCTGTTTCCTTATCTGTCAGGCCACTCCACTCAATGACTGAAATAAACTGTTTAGCACAATACAATTCCCTGAAAATAAATCTTTTATGGTTATTTGTAAAGTGACTAGGCTAAATAAAAGACAAGTAAAATAGAAATAAAGAATTGGTTTAGTTTCCTGTAAAACAAACTTACTTTTTACTCTACTTAGCCTAAAATAGTAATAACTACAATTACCATACTGCTACTGTTCCCCTGATATTAATATATACTACTGCTTATACTAATATACTATCTCCTGAAAAAAAAACTAACTTAAACTACTGTCCCAACAACACTAAAGTGTCTGAAATTCAACAGAAATCCAATAGAAGAACCAGCTATTACAACCATAACAGAGCCACCAAATACGTTTTTAGAGAACTTCAGGCTATCAATGTTTCTATGTGAACATATTCCTCATTTAGTTATTAGTAAATGAAAAGCTGCAAGAATGAGTATATTAGTTACCTAGTAACCCATGCAATCCCTTCACCAAATTAATGTAAAGTAGTGAATTTAATGCAGTTGTGACTAACTTACACACTACAATATTTTTCTTTCTGACAATTTTTCACTTAATATGAAAAGAGAAAAAAACTATATTTATATAAAATAAGATATAAGTTATCAACTGAAAGTCCTAAGATTAAAACTTTGGTTCCAAATGTCACTGACGTCCAACAGGTGAAGGGAGAAAGTTCCTTGTAGAATATATATCACCACGTGGTACGTTCACTAGAATGGATAAATTACCACTTGCTCAATCACATGCATGTAAATGCTAGAAAAACAAAATAGGCTAGCCAACGTGACAGGTGAAAACTGTTTTGATGTTATCTTCTCCAGCATCTAATAGCTCTGTCCAGTTCAGTGTTTAAGAGAACTATTCAGTACACTCCTCCATTTTGAACAAATTCATCTATCACATTAGTGTTGTTGTAGACTACTACCACACTTTTTGTAGGGGTGACTTCTTTACTTCAGATGACTTTTCACAGTTCCTCACTGGGGGCTCCAAATGTAAACCAAGGGGGTATTTTGGAAAGAATACCAAACAAATGGTTACTTCATTTTCTTTTACTTCTAGATGATCGCATGTAATGTATAAGGTTATTACTAATGTTACAGACTGTGGATATGCTGCGGTTGTGTTTACGTCCTGTAAATACACAAAAAGAACACACACACAAGTTACAATAAATTTCTAACTAATACATGTGCAACAGACTGAAATAGGTGAATATACATTTATCTTAAATATATAATGCTTTCATCTCTTAGAACTTTTATATGATATTTACAAATAAAAGAAATATGAACCTAAGAGCACAACCTTACATGAAAACATGACGAACTGTTTTCAACTGAATGTCCAAATTATGATTAAGGAAAATACAATACAAAACATAAAATACTCACAAAGGATAAGCTCCTAATGACTTCTCTCACACAACAAGCACAAGGTAATCTCTGCTCTATCCGCACGTCCACACACTGTGACTGCATGCACAACTGTTATAAAATTGTAACGTGAAAGTAGGAAGTGTCATTCCAAAGCAATTTGAAATCAATTGATAGCCTGAATTTAATTCCGAAATAAAGTACATGTATTAAATATAACTTGACTGTTCAAAATAGAGCAACAAAATCAAAGATAAAACACCGAAGAAACAATTCAGACACAAGTAAACTTCAAACCTGATGCAGATTTTCCAACGACTTCCACATACTAAGAATATGCCTTCCAAAAGAACCGGAAACTAACTGAACAGCGGTATGAAACCACTATATATATATATATATATATATATATATATATATATATATATATATATACCCACAAACCAAAGGTGAAAGACAACTAAAATTGAATCCAACCGCTGACCAGCCTAAACTAAATTCTGCACCGCTACACATATATCTTATCTGACTAATCGTGCCTGTTTTGTTTCAATTCCAGATTTGAAAACTGTATTCTAAGTGAACAGTTCAAGGAATCAAATATAACAACAGGTAAATATTTTACCAGGAACAACAACAGTAACATTCAAACAATTACACATTGACATCTCTATCTGAATGTCAAAGAATTAATTATGTGACTAATCTATCGATAAAGACTTGATTTATCAAAGTTAATACATTCAGGTTACTAATTCTAAGCTGAATATTATTGACTCTCCATACATATACACATTGTAAATAAAATACATAAACGTATCTATCCTCAAATCTGGGTATGCCTTTAGGATTAATCTTATTGCTAGTATAATTGTATGGTACAGTATCATATTTGTCAGGTACTTCCTCTTACAACTTACTTCCAGAATTATAGTACAATGCCTTCTTTTTTGTTTAATATCTCAATTTCTGTAAAAAGTGCCAGGCCTACATATCTAATTTAAAAAATTGGAAAGATCTTTCTGTCAGTTCCGACAGTCAGAAGTCTTTCAACTAAACTAATCATGAGAATGCCGCTTATTGTATGGACAGAGACATGACTTTTAATGAGGTAACATAATCATCAAGTGGCACAACTAAAAGTATAAACTATATATATATATATATATATATATATATATATATATATATATATATATATATATATATATATATATATACACACAGGGAGACTAAGGGCTTGCACAAGACCCTTCGGCGCCATAACAAATACCTGTCTGGATCCAAGTTTAGTGACTACCCAAGAAGACATGACGTTTTAACCGCCAGCCCACAGGTTTATGTCAAATCATCCACATGTAAAGGTGTGGGTATCAGCACATGTAAATTGTGTGCATAGCACATGTAAAGTGTGTGCCCGCAGGGCCTCCAATCAGTCATTCTTAATCAACGTACACTCCGAGAACCCTGCTGAATGCTCGAGCATAAATATAGGACAGGATTTACAGTAAGTCAGCAATATAAGTATAGGACTAAATTGTAACATCTTATGTTACCATAAAAGTCTCCCATTTTAATAGTCAAAGTAGTATCAATAATAATGGGGTGCTCACAATGATGAACATGCATACAAAAATTGTGCAATAGTTACTTAACTGTACAGAATACCATTACCTCAGGTTTAACATCATTTTTTTTTACACAACTCTAATTTTTTTTTGCTGAGAGTACCTGTTACATTTATTTACTTATCATTTGTTTCATCAGTCATATGTTTATATAACAAGAGGTATACTACTTTGTAATCTTTGCTTATTTCAGGGAACAATCCTACAAAATGTTCAGTCAAATCCGAGAGAAAGTGTCATAACCAGGTAAAGTGTACATTTCTGTAGTTATTACTGAAATTTTTAAGCATCAATCAATTTTCCTCTGAGATATACAACATAATATTTGTACAAAGTAATTTTTCCTTAAGTTAATAACCTTACTCCTCACCATAATTATAACCAAAATTTTCATGTTATGATGTCTTTTTCTCCCCCCTCCCCTATAAATGGCATTAAGGTTGGTTTAATGAATGGATTAGTAATTTTTAACAAGGCAGGTAATAAAGATTTGGTTTTCATGTGTAACAATAAAAATGATATTTACTTTTCTTACTAGAGAACCAAGGTTTTTTTAAAAATCCTTTTAAATGATTTCAATATTCGTCTTTTTTTTCGAATTCCTACAAGCACATGTTTCTTCATTGCAGTTGTCGAAGATGCCTCTCTAGTTGGGTTGTTAGTTCATGAAGTTATAGAACTTGGATTCCAATAGGATTTCTTCTGTGACAGTAACACTCGATGGAAGTAGACTTTTGGGGATCTGACAGCCATTTCTCAGAAATTTCAAGATGTACACGAAGTATTTTCCACTACGGTCAATGAAAATGGTATTATTTGTGATTGTTATATTACTGTCTTTAATTTTTGCTAATACTGATTCTTGAGAATTTGATAATGTTTTGAAACTAGTGTTAAAAATGACTCCACCAACATTTAACTTAATGAAAGATTTTTGTGTTTCTTCAATATATGTTATTATTTGTTGGACGAATTATTTCATCCACAGGTTCAAAGTCAGCATCGGAGTCATACAATGTGGATACTTCTGGTTCCATGCTGTCATCATATGAAGTGATCTTACGGGTGCTGCTGATGTTTATTTGGTTGACATCTGAGATCTCGGGATATAGTTTCTCTTCTTGTAAGCATGTATTTGTATGTTCTGTGTTGTTCTTATTGTTTTTTACCTTGGGTAACAAACAAATCTTTCAGGGGTATAATGTAATTGTTCCATAGTACTATTACTTGATTTTGTAGTATTAAGACTTACTTTTCTTTCATCCTGCTGGAGTATGTTAGGAGACAAATCTTTTGGTTTTGTTGTTTCATTTCTTTTGATTACCTTTTCCCTTTGTCAATGATTTTTACTTTCATTCCTGCCTTTCTTTTCTTTACTTTCCTTTTCCCCATCTTTTCTGTGTTTCGCTTTATCTCTATCTATCCGTCTACTTTCCTCCTTATGTTTTATATTATTATCTTTATTCCTGTACTCGTCTTTTTCCTGTCTACCTTACTCCTCTCAGTTCTATTCTTCTTTTTCTTACATTTAATTTCTTTTTCATCTTTTCCATGAGAAGTATATTGATTCTTTTAACTTTTCTTAACTCTTCCTGTTCATATAATTCTTTTTCTCCTGTTTTTTCGATTCTACTGGCTTAGAACTGTTTTCACATGCACTTCCTTTGTCCTTTTGTTCAACTGAACTTCCTTTTTCTTCTGGTTTACTTAATATTTTATTACTTGTTATCTCCTTGCCATTTTGAGTCTCTCTGCTGTGAGGTTTGTCTGTTACATCACTTACATTACCACTGTGATTTACATTTTCCTTGTTATTGTTTCTTTCTTTTGATTCATTTTCCTTCTTCTGAATTTCCTGGAATACTTCTTTTTGATTAGGGATTTCTGTATCATTTTGCAGTTGTTCAAAGTTCTCTAAATTGGGAGTGCTGGTTTCTTCTAATAGTGAAATATCTGGAAAATCGTTCGGTATGTCAAGGCAGTCTTCGTCTGAAGATAAATCTAAACCCAGTTCTTCAAGTGTATTTTCTAGATGTATATTCTGTGTTGATGTAAGGAGTTGTTCTTTGGTTTTGCAGGTATTTGGTATTTTAACTACACTTTTCATGGATGATTTTGACACTTTAGATATTGGAATGTCTTGGCAATTTGTTGAGTTGGATGAAGGTATTTGTACAGCAGTAAATTTTGGGATTATTGTTCTTTCTAAACATGTGTCGATGGTTTCCCTAGGTATTTTGTTTTCTGCCTGTAGACCTTTTTCCTTTGTAATGGTGTTATAAAGTTCTAATTTAGCATTATGGAAATGTAGGCATCTGTGTCTGTTGTCTTGTCTGCTGAATAAAGCTTTGCAGTATGTACATATATTTGTGGTTCATGTGGATCTCGATAACGTGTCTTGCTGCATTCCCCCTCTTGGTAAACGCCTTGTCTATATGAGGGCACATCTTGCATTTCCATGCAACGGCCTGTAAGGAGAAGAACAATACATTACTTCTTCTGTTAAATAAACTCCCCATTATTAAAATTTCTTACAAGCATTCAGGTAATACAGATACAATTGTAATTTTCTAATTTGAAAATTATTGGTTTTTGTTTTGTCATGGTACCAAATCTTCTCTGATCTCAATATTTAAGGAAGTCTCGTTTGGAAATTAAACTACTATGTAGTTTCCTTCTATTTACAGCAATCAATAACATTGATGGAGAGCGTAGATATGGTATTTCTGGCTATAGGCATGCTCCAGGGTACAAGGTTTGTTTGAGCAGAGGCATCATTGTTGATTAACATATTTATTTGGGAAAATATTGTACAATATACAAAAATAACTAGACAAACACAGTGAACAATAATCTTTGGGTACATAAAGCTGTAATCTGGAATTTATTCAAAAGTGAACCAGTTTGGAGGGTTGTCTCCTTTGTATTCCTTTAACTTGTCATGATGTACCACTTGCAGTCTTGAGTTAGGTTTCTCCTTAATTCCGTAAAGTATGTCACCCCATTTCTGTACTATGGTGTAAGGGCCAGTCCAATTGTTTTGTAACTTAGGACTTAGACCTTTTTGTCTTCTGGCATTGTAGAAACACACTGCATCACCAGGTTTATAGTCACTGTGAAACTTTCCTTTGTCGTAATGATTTCTCATGTTAACTGCTGTCTGACCCAAGTTTTCACGAGCGATTTCATGAATATTTGTAAGTGTTTCCTCTAGGTCAATAATATAATTTGTTACAAACTTTGATTTTTCATCTATAGGCTTACCCAGGGCTAGGTCTATTGGAAGATTCAACTCCCTGCCAAACATCATCATGGATGGACTGAAACCAGTGGAACTGTGGACATTGCTGTTGTATGCAAGGACTAGTAAAGGTTATTTTTTCACACCAGTCACGTTGGTTCTTATTCACAAAAACAGCCATCATGTTTTGTATAACTCGGTTGGCTCATTCAATCATTCCGTCTGAGCTAGGTCGACCTACTTTTGTTCTGGTCTGATGTATACAAAGAAGGTCACACATTTCTTTGAAAATGGTGGATTCAAAGTTTGAGCCTCTGTCCGAGAAAAGTTCAAGGGGTGTACCCAACAAAGAGATGAATTTATTTACTAATTTTGTAGCTACATATTTGGTCTACACATTCTTCAAGGGTATGGCTTGAAGAAATTTGGTGGAGTAATCTCCAACAACAAGAATATATTTCATGCCTTTGTTTGAAACTGGATATGGACCTTGAATGTCTAGTGCACACCTTTCCATTGGTTGTCCAACTTGATATATTTGTAAGGAACCTTTAGCAGTACTGTAAGGTTGTTTTCTTTGAGCACATGTGTCACAAGTTTTACACCATTTCTCAATGTCCCTACTCATTCCCCACCAGTGGAATCTAAGTGTAGCTCTTGCATAGGTGTTCTTGTAACCTAGGTGTCCTGTTGCTACCTGGCTGTGAAGTTGTTGGAAAATAGTTCTTCGTAGGCTTCTAGGAACAATTATAACTCTTCTTAGTGTTTTCGTATCTGTGGGTACTCTTTGATACAAAACATTGTTATCTATTTCTAGTAGGGGGAAATTATGCCAGTAGTGTTTAATTTCTATGTCAAGCTTTACAATCTGTTGCCAGTTTGGTTTTGTATTATTAATGAGCCATTGTTTTACTTGTTTAAGTACGTCATCACTGTCTTGAGCCTCTTGGATGTCTGACAGGTCTGTAATTTCTGGGGATGTGTTGGTTTTGTTCTGGGTATTATCAGTTGTATTGCAAGTTGTAACAGTTGCAACAGTGAGTTTTGTTGTATCCTGTTGGAATTTTTGTTCCATTCTGTAACAGTATGAACAAGATTTCTCTATACAAGGGTGCCTGCTAAGAGCATCACAGTTGTTGTGTATTCTGCCAGGTCGATGTTCTATCTTGAATCTATAATTGCTTAGTACCTCAAGCCATCTGGCTAGCTGTCCTTCACTGTTTTTAAAGTTCAGTTACAACTGTAGAGAGCAATGATCAGTGCGAATAGTAAAGGGCTTGCCATACGAAAAGTGATGGTAATGTTGGACTGCTAAGACAATTGCAAACAATTCTTTTCTGGTAGTGCAGTAATTGCGCTCACTTTTTGAGAAACATTTGGAAAAATAACCAATGACTATATCGTTGTTATCTTGTATTTTGCTGATAACAGCTCCAGCCGCTACACTTGATGCATCTGTGTCAAGAATGAAAAGAAGCGACTAATTGGGAAAGGCTAGTATTGGTGCACTACAAAGCTTAGCTTTAAGTTCTTGGAAAGATTTTTCTGTTGAATCATCCCACACAAATGGTTTATTAGCCTCTGTGAGTCTGTGTAAGGGTTTTGCAATGGTAGCAAAGTGGGGTATCATTTTTTGGTAGTACCCACAGAGCCCTAACCAAGAACGCAGTTGTCTTACATTTTGGGGCCTTGGCAATTCTCGAATAGCCTCAGTTTTCTTAGGGCAAGGTTCTATTCCCTTCTCACTTATTTGATGACCGAGAAAATTTAGTACCTTTTGAAAGAAGTAACATTTAGATGGACTTAGTTTAAGGTTTGCAGCCCTGATTCTTTCAAACATTGTTCTTAAGTGTAGCAAGTGGTCATTGAATGTTTTTGAATGGCACAATAAGTCATCAAGATATATTCGACATATTTTGTAGGTCAGTCCACACAAAACTTTCTCCATTAACCTCTCAAACACTGCGGGAGAAGTGGCCATACCGAAAGGCATTACCTTGTATTGAGAAGTCTCCCCTCCTACACTGAATGCTGTTTTTGGTCTATCCTTTTCATTTATGGAAATTTGATGATAAGCAGATCTGCAGTCCATTGAGGAAAAGTACTTATTGCCACCCAAAGATTCAATAGACTGATCAATTTTTGGTAAGGGGTGTGCATCAAATTTTACTCTGGCGTTAACTTTTCTAAAATCTATGCAAAATCTGACTGATTTACCATCTGGTTTAGGAACTAGTACTACAGGACTGAGCCAAGCAGATCTTGTTGGTTCTATAAGATCCTTTTCTAACATTTTCTTTATTTCTTCCTCAGCCATTTCCTGTTTTGCTAATGGTAACCGGTATGGTGGGGTTCTAACCGGAGGGTTATCACCAGTGTCTATAGTATATTCTACTAAGTTAGTGTGCCCTATGTCATCCTCGGATTTTGAAAAGATATCTTGGAATTCAGTTAGCAAAGCTTTAAAACTGGTTTACTGATCTTTTGTCATTACAGTAGAACACCTGTCAAAGCAGTCTTTTAAATGATCTGGCAGTTCACAGAATATTATATAGGACCAGGTGGTACTGAGTAAGAGGGAGTCTCAGCAGAATTTACAGGTATTATCTCTGGTACATCAGTACTTTTTAAGGTGGCAACAATTGTATGTTTATGGAGACGAACTAGGATATTTTCAAAGTTTACTACTTGAATAGGAATAAATCCCTGATGTGGTTCTACTAAGGCTCTAGCTAATAAAATATCATGGTTCTTGATAAAGGTTGGGCTCATTTCCACAATACCTGTTTTGTTTTTAGGAAACGGGTCAACAGTTCAGCCAGTTAAAATCATTTCAGAGTCCGGTGGTACCTCAGCGTCATCTGTCAAAGCTATGCGACACATGTGGACCTCTCTTTCAGTTGAAAAACAGTATAATTTTTCACCATTTAGGTTTATCATGTGTTTGCTAAGTAGTAAGTCACAGTTTTGGGATAATATGAAATCACGCCCTAGTATAAAAGAGTTTCGTATTTCTGCTAGCAAGACCCATATCTCAAATTCCTTTTTTCCAATTTCTTGTCTTATTTTGGCTTTACCTTGGAATGGAGTACTCTCACCTGTTACACCCAATAAATGGGCATTAATTGGTATTAGTTCGGGATTACAAGACTCAGGGCATGTTTCTAGTAAGCTACTTTTCAAAATGGTGGCATTGGACCCAGTGTCAATTAACATTGTTATGTCATGACCTTGAACTTTTGCAGGCATAAAAAATCCTTCATTCTCAAGATGTTCATTTCCGTTTAAAATCTCTGGCCCCTTGGGTAATACTTGGGTCGTCCTGTGGACCTCCAGGAGGACCTGGCCTCGTTTCCCAAACCTATAGTTTTGGACTGAGTGTTAGTTTGCATTTTATATTGGTTATGTAATGGAGTCTGACTGGCGTATTTTGGTATCTATGATTTCTTAAGTTTCCGTCAGATAGGTTACCATGGTTACTTTTATTTTGTGCCATAGGATACCTCGGATTTTGCGATGAGGGGCCTCTTATGTCTGGGGTGTATCTGTTGCTTCTTTGGGGGCCTTGGCTTTGATTTTGCTTTGACTCTCTCTTGAAATTTTGAAATTCTTGAATCAATGTATTCAAAGACTCTTTCAAGGATTCTAATTCCTGGTTTCTATGCTTGTTCTCCACTTCTTGTTTGGTTGTGGACACAGAAATATTCATGTTTCTTTGCTTCTCTGCTATCCTGTATGCCTCCCAGCGTGTTGCAGTCTGTTCTACTTCTGAGAGTGTCTTTAGGTTTGCTTCTCTTAATCTGAGTCTTAAGTCTGGATCAGATAATGCATCTACAAAATGGTCCATTGAAATTGACTCTATGACATCAGATGGGACATTTGGGTAAGCCAACTGACTTATTTTCTTGATATTTTGGGCTAACTCAGAAATAGATTCATGAGGTTCCTGCCGTCTATTCCTCAGTTTAACTTTAATTACCTCTTTTTGGTTTAATGACCCATATCTTTCTGTGAGTTTCTTAACTAATGTGTTATAACTGGTTTTCTCATTTTCACCCAATTCAGCTAACAGGGAGCGGGCATTACCCACAAGGCCACTTGCTAAATATAATCCTTTAGCAGAGAGATCCCATTTGTTGATTTCACTACATATTTTGAAAGACTCTAAGAATTCATTTATATCTTCTTTCCCATCATATTTAGGTTTTTAATGTTGCAATAAGTATCTCTGGTAGAGTTATCATCCCTGTTTAGATATGGAAAATCAATTTCTGGGTCATCTCGGGATGGTGTCTGTTTCTGGAATTATTATGGATAGTTATGGGTGAGTGGTTATCCTCAGGAGATCTTAGGGTTCCATTGTTATTTAAGGACTCATGTCTTAGTTTCCTTACTTCCTGTTCAAGAGATTTCATTTTTTCATTGATTTCTTGTTTCTCACAGGATATTTCATGGAAGTTTTGAGTTATAATAGTAGCTATTTCTTCTAATGTCTTCTGTGTCAACTTCAGGATTAGGGTTAGTACACTCTAGTTCAGGTTGAGTGACATTCTCTAAATTTCTCATTATAGCCTGTATTTCTAGGTCTTCACCTTCCATGTTTAAATGTTTTCAGTATTGTATCTGTTGTAATAGAGTAAAACCTGATTATCACTTCATGCATACATATTTAACAAAACAAAATGTTTATACAAAATTTCTAATTTCTATTTGCAGGAATGGGCAGATTTGTTTGTGACCATTAAAGACATTCTACAGTCTATGTTAAATTTTAGAAGGTCCTTGGGTCCAGTCGAGCCAGCCGTTGGAGCCTGTGGAGCTGTAATTGAGTATCCGATAATGGCGCTAACCATCGGTTACAAGATGATCAATCGTCGTCCTCCACTTACATAGACTGTAGTATTTTGTATTGTTGTGTCTCCCAATTTATTCCCAGAATGCTATGACTATTTAAGTACAGTTGTGGAGAACTGTGGAGCAGTTATGAGGAGCAATAATTTTTTTCGAGCAGTTTTCGGAGCTGGAGCAGTCAGCAGAGTTGTAAAAAATTCCATTTTTCATATACAAATATTTACAAATAAATCTGGAAACAGTTTTGTCCTTTGTACTTTTCATCATTTTTTCTTTTTTTTAGCTCACCTGAGCACAAAGTGCTCAAGGTTGTCTTTTGTGATCGCCTGATGTCCGTCGTCCGTCCGTGCGTCGTCAACTTTTTCTTCAAACAACTTCTTCTCCTGAACTGCTGGGCCAATCTTGCTGAAACTTGGCAAGAATGTTATTTGCATGAAGCTTTACCAAAATTGTTCAAATGGTTCAGGTCCATTGCATTTCTAGGCCATAGGAGCTAAAAATAAATTTTCAAAGTTGGAACTTTAAAAATCTTCTTCTCCAGAACTACAAGGCCTGGAGCTTAGATATTTGGTATAAAGCATCATCAGGTGGACCTTTATCAAGTTTGTTCAAATCATGACACCTGGGTCAAAAATGGCCCTGCCCCAGGGGTCACTAGTTTTACATAGAATTATATAGGAAAAACTTTAAAAATCTTATTGTCTGAAACCACAAGGCCTAGAGTTTAGATATTTGGTGTGCAGCATTGTCCAGTGGACCTCTACCAAGTTTGTTCAAATCATGGCTCCTGGGTCAAAAATGCCCCCCCCCCCCGGGGTCAAATGTTTTATATAGAGTTATATAGGAAAAACTTTAAAAAATCTTATTGTCAGAAACCGCAAGGCGTAGAGTTAAGATATTTGGTGTACAGCATTGTCTAGTGGACCTCTTTCAAGTTTGTTCAAATTATGTCCCCTGGGTCAAAATTGGGGGCCCTTAATATGTAAAAAAGGCAATCTTTAAAAATCTTCTTACTGGAAACCTCAATGCCTACAGCTTAGATATTTGGTATGCAGCATTGTCTAGTGGATGTCTATCAAGTTTGTTCAAATTATGTCCCCTGGGTCAAAATTGGGGGCCTTAATATGTAAAAATGGCAATCTTTAAAAATCTTCTTACTGGAAACCTCAATGCCTACAGCTTAGATATTTGGTATGCAGCATTGTCTAGTGGATGTCTATCAAGTTTGTTCAAATTATGTCCCCTGGGTCAAAATTGGCCACGCCCCAGGGTTCTCTTGGTTTACATATAGTTATATAGGAAAAACATGAAAAATCATTTTTCTCCGAAACTAATAGGACTAGACCTTAGATATTTGGTGTGGAGTATTGTGTTGAGAACCTTTACCAGTATTGTTTATATGTTGGCCCCGGGGTTAAAATTGGCCCTGCCCCGGGGGCCCTTAATATGTAAAAAAGGCAATCTTTAAAAAACTTTTTGCTGGAAACCTCAATGCCTACAGCTTAGATATTTGGTATGCAGCATTGTCTAGCGGACCTCTACCTAGTTTGTTTGAAAAATGTCACTGGGGTCACTATTGGCCCCGCCCAAGGGGTCATAAGTTTTAAATAGCAGTATAGAAGAAAATCTTTAAAAATCTTCTTGTCTGAAACCTAAAAGGCCTAGAATTTTAAAATCTGGCATGAAGCAAGCTTTATCAAGCTTTCTGAAATTATTAGATAAGGTTAAAGGTCATGGAGGCTAAAAATAGATTTATCTACTGTACCTCATAGAACCTTCATTTATAGACCAATATCTTTGATATTCATTATATAGGTTCCTTGCAAGAACGTCTACTAATGGGTAGGGTTTGAGGTCACTGGGTCAAGGTCAAGGTCACCATAGCTTATAAAAGATATTTCTACTTTCTGTCATAGAGCCTTTATTTATTGATGTCACTGGGGTCACTATTGGCCCCGCCCAAGGGGTCATAAGTTTTAAATAGCAGTATAGAAGAAAATCTTTAACAATCATCTTGTCTGAAACCACAAGGCCTAGAATTTTAAAATTTGGCATGAAGCAAGCTTTATCAGGCTTTTTAAAATTATTAGATTAGGTTAAAGGTCATGGAGGCTAAAAATAGATTTATCTACTGTACCTCATAAAGCCTTCATTTATAGACCAATATTTTTGATATTCATTATATTAGGTTCCTTGCATGGACGTCTACCGATGGGTAGGGTTTGAGGTCACTGGGTCAAGGTCAAGGTCACCATAGCTTATAAAAGATATTTCTACTTTCTGTCATAGAGCCTTTATTTATTGATGTCACTGGGGTCACTATTGGCCCCGCCCAAGGGGTCATAAGTTTTAAATAGCAGTATAGAAGAAAATCTTTAACAATCTTCTTGTCTGAAACCACAAGGCCTAGAATTTTAAAATTTGGCATGAAGCAAGCTTTATCAGGCTTTTTAAAATTATTAGATTAGGTTAAAGGTCATGGAGGCTAAAAATAGATTTATCTACTGTACCTCATAGAGCCTTCATTTATAGACCAATAGCTTTGATATTCAGTATATAGGTTCCTTGCATGGACGTCTACCCATGGGTAGGCTTTGATGTCACTGGGTCAAGGTCAAGGTCACCATAGCTTATAATAGATATTTCTACTTTCTGTCATAGAGCCTTTATTTATTGACTGATATTTTACATATTTGGTTTGTAGGCACTTACATATTTTCAATTAAAAAATGAAAAACTGCTTTACAGCAAACCCACAGCCAAAGTACTCAGGTGAGCGATCCATTGCCATCATGGCCCTCTTGTTTTGTATTGTGGTTTTCAGTGGTCACAAAATCAATACTCAATCCCACTTCTGACACCAGTTGTTCTGCAGCACCCCTGCCCAGGTGCTGGAACAGTTCTTATATGTTTGGGGTTCAAACATATGATGAGCTCACTGTAGGCTCTATCTGTTATTTAACAATAACACAACACTGTTCCAGTTCATGCCTTTTAATATATGGATTCAGTTCCTTTATTTTCCCACAAAGAACAAATACAGGTTTTACATTTAAACACACATACTATAGGCTTATGTGAATATGAAAATATAACAGTGTTAGTCTTATTTTGGAGCCAAGGATATTCAATATTCTCTTCTAAGATCTCATGATGGTCGACCAACTTTGTTGACGACCTTCATCTGATCATATGATGATAACCTACACACGACTATAATTATTATAAGTACTTTTAAAATATGATATAATTATTTTGCTTCGTACATATCGGCTGTATCAAGGGGACCTGTATACATACAATCGGCCTGTATTAGGAGGAGCTGTATACATAGTATTGGCTGTATCAGGAGGAGCTGTATACATAGTAGTGTTATATCCAGAAACTTACAATGTCAAGGCTGAAGGTTTCATCTACATGTTGATGATCTTTTTAACTGAGTATTTTCATCTAATGTTTGTTTATCTGTTATGGTTAAAAGCTGCAAGTAACGAGTCATAAAATTGCATAGATATGTGTTGATCAAGGTAAATAGACAGATCAACAACATACCACACTACTCCATGCTCGTTTTTTTTAAAGTAATTTTCTTGTTGACATTTTACAACTGTCATTGGTTTCCGCTACTTATAGTATAAATTGTATTCCTTCACTTTTTGAACTTGTATGACAATTATTCCACTTTAAATCGATTCACTAGTTGTTTACATTATAGTCTGATAACATGTTAACACTTAGACTTTCCTTAATTTTCTAGTTTTCATGATAATTTTCATTTCACATTGTTGCTTCCTGTTTGGGAATTTCCATAATCGCAGTGCATATTGGGATTGTTTACAGCCGTTGTTAAGGCAGACGAATTTATCGTTGTAATCTACATAATGTATAAAGTCAAAGAATCTTACAGATTCAATCCTATGGTACATATGTCTTTGTATTTTCCCATTTTTATTTGTTTCTTATATTTTAAGATTCAATTCTAGATTGTTTAAGTCTAATTTTCGGTTATTTGTGACCATTTCGGTTGCAACCCGTTTTGGGTCACTGGTCACAGTTTTGGGTCACAAACCATTTGGTTACGGGTTACGTGACCGAAATTAACCCTGATTGACCATAATTTTGGTTATTTTCTTATTTTTGGTATAAAAGGGCGGATTTCTAAACAATCTTGGTCAGTTCAGCTAGAAATTTCCAAGGCACAATCTCTGTCAAATTTTATCAGCATTTTAACTTAAGATATAATTTACGGGGGCACATCTAAAATTATAATGCACCATTTTACAGTAAGATTTTAGAGATATTTTTGATAAGCTTTTAGTTATGTACAGGAACATCTTAGTGAACTTTTAAAGTAAATAACATAGATCAATTAATAGTGAGCTTGTACTGTATTTATTTTGCTCTCTGTGATACAGTCGTCTTATTCGTGAAGATAGCTGCGTTTTCTTATCTTCTGTGTTTAACTTTGAAGTGAAATATAATTATCAGATATATTGAAATTAAAGTGAGTTGCAGCAATAAATTACAGAAAACTGACCATGCTTTACTTGTCACTGAGGTACAGCTGAAGATATTATAGCCCTGACCAGTCCATAACAAATTATCTCTTGAAACCAGAAACAGAAACCTTGAAGCCCATTCTCCGGGGCACAACAGTATTGGCTGTATCAGGAGGAGCTGTATACATAGCATCGGCTGTATCAGGAGGAGCTGTATACATAGTATTGGCTCTATCAGGAGGAGCTATATACATAGTATCGGCTGTATCAGGAGGAGCTGTATACATAGTATTGGCTGTATCAGGAGGAGCTGTATACATAGTATCGGCTGTATCAGGAGGAGCTGTATACATAGTATTGGCTCTATCAGGAGGAGCTGTATACATAGTATCGGCTGTATCAGGAGGAGCTGTATACATAGTATCGGCTGTATCAGGAGGAGCTGTATACATACTACTTGGCGGCGTTTGTGAAGGGCAGCGTGGGCATTCGCAGAAGCGTCCAGTCAGATGACTTCCAGAACAATTGCATATAACTTCATACGCATCATTTACTTCGCATTGTGACTTTTTTGCACACAAACCTAAAATCGGGAACTTGATAGTACATTCAAACCTCAACCACACATGTAAAAGAAAGATTTGTTAGGTAGAAGGATAACACAAATAACAACTTATAGTAAAACAATTCAAATGGAAAAAAAACTCAGTATGAACACTTTACTTCATTCTTGCCTATACATTATATTCAGATTCTTATTGCTACTTGTTATGTGAAAGGACGTGCCGCCGATACTTGCGACTGAATTAAACGCACAACGAGTGGTTAGAGTTGACAGATGTACTCATCTAACAACTAGAAAGGTTACTACAAGCACACGAAACAACATCAATAGAGTGACACTGATTTCTTCAACTGACATTTTTTCCCTTGCACAGACCTGAGAACGGTAAGGAACGCAGGGTAGCAATCTTTAGAAAGTGTTTCAGAATATATCAAAAAGTACACTTTTCTGCTTGGGGTAAATACCTCTCCTCTTATCTACTACAGGAAATGACGTCACTTCCCCCGGCCCACCCCGACTTAATTATATTTTAACCCCCTGTTACATGTGAAAAATAATGGACTTAGATATTGTATCAATATGTTTCCAAACAAGGACATTAATTTCAAACATCACACCTTTAACAAAGGCGCTGCATTTAAAGAAAATTTCTGAAAACAAGACCACATCAAGACTTGCAAACGACCCCGAGCTTTTAGGTCAACAGCTTCTTTTTGAATTTTGAAAATGTTTTGCAGGAATCTTCGTACATCAAGAAAAGACTTGTCCCAATACTGACAGCTAACGTCAAAGATAAAAAGTCCAGATAGAAAATGTACCAATTTTATTCATTTGTTGATTCATTCCTTTATTCATGCTTCCCACAGGTATATGATGAAGCAAATAAGTACTTACATAGCCGGCAATATGAGTGGGCACCACTTTTCCTAGGCAGACACGCACTGTTTTCTGGACACTGAAAAAACACATTTTAAATTAATAAGAACATTATTTGAATTCAAACATCATTAGGTATTTTTGTCCGAAATATGATTAACGCTGAGCATAGCAGTTCATCATACAAGTGACACCAACAGTTTGTGTAAACAGTCTCGCTTTCTCTCGCGATGTATTTTTGCAACAATGGCGCCGTCGATAAACCGAGAGACAACCTCAATTTTCGACTTTAAAGTGAAAATTCATGTATTTGGAAATTTCAGATTTTCGTAATATCCTGGATTATGGAACAAAACGAGGAGTTGATTTAAAATATACATTCGAAAGTTTTGACTTTCGGTACCCTTTTAGTGCCCACAAATAATGACAGGTTGATTTTAAATTCAACTTTTTTACAGCACACAAAACCAAAGGTGCATATTTCACCTTCTAATGGAAAGGGATATTTTTTTCAAATGAAAGGCGCTACCAACACCCATATGTCTCAATCTACACATCAATTTTTTTAAGATAAACTTTTTAAGTATTTAATATGTAAACATGCAGTCGTAATTTGAGCAAGGAATCGCGATACGTATGGTGTCGTTACACACTTATGTTAACCAGTTCAGTTTTTATTGTACTGTTTTATAGATTGTAATTTTTTTCTAATGATCTTGAGATTAAATAACGTAATTACTTGGTCATGTCCACTGCACTTTAAACGTCCATCGTGTCCATGGCATCCGGCATCTGTAATTTCCCACAAACTTGCTAGAAACACAACCTAAATTTAATAATGTAAAGTATTCAATACAGTTATAACAAAAACGCTGATAGTGAATTAGTAAAATCTGTAAAACGCTGAAAGTGAATTAGTAAAATCTGTAAAACGCTGATAGTGAATTAGTAAAATCTGTAAAACGCTGAAAGTAAATTAGTAAAATCTGTAAAACGCTGATAGTGAATTAGTAAAATCTGTAAAACGCTGATAGTGAATTAGTAAAATCTGTAAAACGCTGATAGTGAATTAGTAAAATCTGTAAAACGCTGAAAGTGAATTAGTAAAATCGGTAAAACGCTGAAAGTGAATTAGTAAAATCTGTAAAACGCTGATAGTGAATTAGTAAAATCTGTAAAACGCTGATAGTGAATTAGTAAAATCTGTAAAACGCTGATAGTGAATTAGTAAAGTCTGTAAAACGCTGATAGTGAATTAGTAAAATCCTTAAAACGCTGATAGTGAATTAGTAAAATCCTTAAAACGCTGATAGTGAATTAGTAAAATCTGTAAAACGCTGAAAGTGAATTAGTAAAATCGGTACAAAATGTTGTATAGTTCTTTTAATAAACATATCACAAAATCTGGAAACAATAGTTTTTTTCATACATAACACTGATGCGGAATTATTTAGTGGAGAAAAGAAAAAGCAACAAACAATAGCTAATGTACACATTCAGGTAAATATAAATTATTGAATGGGTAAAAGAAACTTGATACCTTGTTTAGGATATGTTTGTGCTAGTGTTATATACTCATGAAATAAACGTTAAAATGACGAGTGTCAGAAGAAATACACTTTTAAACACACAAAAAACGAAACAAAATGTACCCGTTCTGTATTATTCCAAACACTGATATTTAGCCTAATTTATCCTCGCGCTCTGAAAAATATTCTCGTCTGTATGTTATAATGTTTGAGAGAAAAAAAAACAAAAACAAAACCGAGATTGTTTTTTTTTTTAATTTATGTTTATCCAAATTTATATTACGCTGTATAAAACAAGCAATTTCAAACTGTTTTCGAAACGTTATTTTTAGGGATGACAACGAGTACCGATATCAATACTCGAGTACTCGGTCATTTTGTCCGATCGAGTTTTTTCGAAAGATTTCTTATGATCTTTAAAGTTTTTATCACCGTCTGCAGACTACCTTCGTTTTCTTTTTTAACTCAGAGAACTGGCTACTTTAAAAAAGAAATGCAAGGTTGGTAACTTAGAAAAAATTCAACAACTTTATATTTTACAATGTTTTAGTCAATATTATTTCAAGTTAACACCTGTATAACACTTCATATATCTTCATGTCTTTCGGATGAGACGTTAAACCGAGGTCCCATGAATCAGTGCTGAACACTGAGCATGCTAAAGAACAGGGGTGTCTCTGAAATGGGATGCCTTCTGTATCTTGCACACTCTCTCACAACATAAAATAAGTAATCTCTGCAGAGGTGTGGGTCATGTTGGCAACCGGTATATAGACGATAAATAAACTCAAACTGATAGATTCATATCGAGGCTCAGACCTTCATAGTAAAGTCCGCTTTAGGCAGTCCTGACTTTTCAATTCTACTTGTTTATTCAACATTATACTACAGCTGGTGAGACTTAATTTGTTAACTTAAGTATTCATTAAACCATAAGAAACATTAAAAAAAACTTTCATTGGCAAGAATTTATTCAAAATAAAGTTTTAAAAATAGTTCCCTTTTGAAACTTGCCAGCATTGCTTAAGCTGCCGCGACTTTTTCATAGACGTTGGAATATATATCGGTCATGAGTTTATTTCATGATTGATCATATTCAACGACACTTTGTTTCTTGTCCTTTTATCCTGACAGAAACTAGTGAGCCAAGTGGTTTACATTATTAAAATATATGTAAATATTCAATCAAATCGGGACTATATGACGTATTAATCAAAGACCTTTAAAGAGCGTTTAAAGATACTGATTTTTATTTTTTTACCTGTTTCAGACGTAATGGTTTGTTCAATCTAGGATATGGCATTTTAGGCACGTGTATACACATACAGATATATAGTGAACGGTAACTTATAAATTATATAAAGATATATAACAAGATAGATAAAACAGGTAAAGAATAATAACAAAATTAAGCTGGACAAAAATTAATCTTGCAGAATTTAGATAATTTTTAGTAAACTGTCCTTACTATTAGGTCATTCCGAAGTTGTTCTAACAACAACAACAAAGCGTAAAACTCAATCCATTGCTTGAATTTCTAGGTAAATATCGCACAGTTTTAAATATTCTTCAAATTAGAATTTAATATTTAAGAATGACACTCGACATCGATTTGATGTCAAAATGTATTTCATAATAATAATAGATCTAATAATAATAATAATAAATAAATATAGAGAATAATAGGTAAGTGTCTTAATATGAGAAAGTTTATCTGGCAAGGCGTAGGAATTTATCGGGTGAGCCGAAGGCGAACCCGATAAATACCGCAGCCGAGCCGGATAAACTTTCTCATTTAAGACACTTACCTATTATTCTATTTATCCTGTCACATTTGGCATTTGTCAATAAATTACTAGGATATTGAAAACCTATCTTTAAAGTGTTTCAAATGTCAAGGTTATCCATCAGGTGAACATTTTCACAAAAATAGTTCCAAAATTTCGATATATTTTTTCCTTAAATGATCGTGCTATATCATAAGATCTAGATATTGAAATATTTAATTTTTATTCAAGTAGTCTCTGTTTGTAATAACAACCATTTAATCACTTCCTTCTGATTATTTATAATATTGTTTATAAACACAAAACTAGTCCATGACGTCACCGGTGATGACGTAGCATGTGCCGTATAAAGCAAAATTTATACGACCCCCCTTTATCGGGTCGGATATGAAATAATTGACAGGATAAAATAGATTATAACAATAACAATAATGAAAATAAAAATAAGAGAAAGATATGAACAACCGAAATGCACTTCATATTTCCAAATACCGTATCTTTACAATTACTATTTTATATCTTTATATATTTTTTATTATCTAAAATAATCTTACCAGTATAACGCTATGTAATGTATCTGTCCTCATTTTCCAATGGTTTGATGAGTTTCTTTGAAGAAATAATCAAAACTGAGCAACTTCTCCAAAACAAATTGAAGCTCGGTATGCATCTACGAGTATTTATAGAAGAACAAGCGTATCATATGCCAATACTTAAGACGGTTCAACCAGACTCCTTTGTACATGTACTTAACAGCTTGCACAGATAGCTGAAAATGTGTGACTAGTATAGGAACGTTGAATGCTTTTGATGCAAGTATTAGACAGATTTCATGACGCTGTTTTGTTGCTATTATCAAACACATTTCAAACAGTAGTTCCCTTGGAGACAAGGTTTTGAACAAGCCTTTGGAAAATCCAACTTATAGCAATAAAGCTTTCATAATCATCTTTTAACAGCCCCTGATATAGTCTGGTTCCCAGCTTCTATTGTAAACAAATAGAAGTCTGGCATTGACGAAACAATGGTCGACGCGATGATAGCTGTAAGTTAACCAAATATTTTTAAAAAGTGGTTCATCGGGATATTGTTGAATTTTTAATCGATATGTATATATAAAATTCTTAAAAATAACGTTTATTTTCGTGGAGCATTTTCACATGTTATTTTTTTTAAACTTCAATAAGTTGAGTACTTTTCGGACAAATACGAAGATTGTGATATTTCGGATATGAAATCATAAGTTTTCTTGTAAAATGATTTTGTTTTGTATTGTGATCAATACGAATGTGTGTTGGCAATATCCCGGCAAACGTCCCACCACCAACATTAAGTCTGATAAGGTTTGTGTCAAACTTACAGAAAATACGGAATAAATGCTTATTCAGTTTTGATACATTGATAATATTGTAATGTTAACATTCATTCTGTAGAACAGTTTTACAAAAATTAGAATCCTCTGGTTTAGATGGTGGTGGGACGTTGCCAGGACTATGCCAATTATTAACTTGATTTGTTTGAGCCATTCCTACCCACCTCACTAGCGGATCCAGGGTGGGGGGGGGGGCACACCCGGCGCACGCCCCCCCCCCCCCCCCCCCTATGGCCGCAGACTTATGATTTTTTATGCCCAAAAACGCTAATTTTTCTCAATTTTTCCTCTCTCGCGCATCATTTTAAGCTTTATTATAATAGAAATGTGGCCCAAACGGCACCAAAACACGCTTAAAATAACTTACTGCAATACTGTCAACTTTTAACACTTTCAATGATTTACCTAAGGCCAAATCCTGGATCCGCCACTGCACCTCACACACATTTAAGAACATAGAAATGGATATTAATTTTAATTCAATAGAAGCTGATTGTTAGTATTTATACATGTATAGAATGTGGTACCCCCACCAATCTAATTAAAAATGACCTGGCTTTTTTATGTTTATAATAAAAGTGTCATGTCTTTTTTCTGTTTTCAGGATATAAGTAGCCAGTCAATCACAGATGCTTTGCAGAACTACTCTACAGAGTTCAATTGCAAAATAACAGAAATTAAACCGCTACAGCTGCAAGCAATACAAACATTATTATCTAAAAAAGACTGCATCTGTGCACTTCCAACTGGTTATGGAAAATCGTTTATATATGAAATTCTGCCGTTTTTTGTTCCAAAGTGTCTTGTTATTGTTATTGTGCCTTTAAACGCTATAATTGAACAGCAAACGGTGAAACTCAGTGGACAATCATTTTCCTTGTCAATGAATATAGACACTATTGACTTATCAAATACCAAATATTTTTTCTTTCACCCAGAAACTGTTTTAAACTCTCCTGAAATAAACAAACTTTTTCGCTCATCTCAATTTCAAGAGTATGACAAGTTTCTTGTAATAGATGAGGCTCATTGTGTCATTGAATGGGGCAAAGAATTCAGGAAGGACTTTAAAAGAATATACCAATTGAAGTCTCTTGTAAGTTGCCCAATTCTTGCATTGTCAGCAACAATAACTAGAGCCGGGCAAAAAGAAATAGCTAAATGTCTTCATATGACAAACTTTGAAGTTGTATGTGCTAGCCCTGCAAAAGACAATATTAAAATGATTGTCAAGAATCGTCCGAGTCCAAACTCGAAGGGAAATACATCCTTGACGCCATACGATTATATATTTGTACCAGTTTTACAACAACTTAAGAGTGAACTTGATAACTTTGGGATAACCATAATATATTGCAAGACTATGAACTGGATAGGTTATGGATATGAATTAGCAAAGGAAGTACTTGGTGATGAATTCTACTCAGGAGCGCCATCAGAGAAAACAACTAGAGTTGTTATGTATCATTCATCTATGGAGGGCCCAGATGGAAAGGTATTATTTATTTTCAACTTTACAGTGAATTTATTTTGAAATAGTCAAATGTTATTGCCATTATGTTTTTTTCTGTTAATGGTATTTTTATAATAATGTAATTTCAGTGAAGTATGGTAACAATTCACTTGGCAGTTATGCCTACTAATTAAGCTGCTAATAAGGAGGTTTTTTTTGTAGTTAAGTATATGTATGACCTTTCCTAAAGCAGTTTTATAAGAAAATGCATTATTATATGGCTACTTTCATAGATTTTCATAGATTTTATAGAGAAACAGTGTAATGATCATGTATGCTTTAGGTGGGCTTAAAAGATTTTACACTGTTTCTATGAAAAATTAATGTGTAACAAGCAACATACTTAAACAAATGTAAACATACCATTTATCTAAAATTATTGTATTTTTTTAAAGATATAAATGATAAATAGTTGCAACTTCCAGTCAGAAGGATTCAAAACTTTTGTATTTTTTTAAAATGAATTTCAGCTGAAGAAACATATTGTCCAGACCCTACAGGAGGAAGAGGCAGCCATAAGGCTGATTTTTGCATCTGTGGCTCTAGGCATGGGCGCAGATTTGAGACATGTGAAACGTGTGATTCATGCTGGTCCTCCTACATCTTTAGAAAGTAAGTTACGGCATTGTAAAGACTTCTATTTTAAAGAAGCAAGTTGTACTGATACCATTCTGGTCAAACACTGGATTTATAGGCCTCCGTAACACAGAAAGTTCTAGAAACTCCCAGATATATGAGAATGTACAGGTACTAAAGGCATTTTACTCATGTATTGAGAATTAAAAGCTATTGTTCGTTTTACTTCTTACTTGTCTTTGGCTAATACAAATTAACCGCAGTACTAGAACCGTATTCTTGAAGCACCTTATGAATGAAATTAAAAAACCTTAACTTTAAAATTGCAATAAAAGTAACAGTTTCATTTTGACTTTATTTTGCACAAAGCATATATATTTATGGTAAACTTTACGTAGAAGTTAAATTTATAAATAAAATGTTCTCAAGAAATAACTGGAACCAAAAATTCTTTCCGTGAATCAAATTTTAGCTTGAGATGTTTTGTGCTTCTAGGTTCTCATCTAAAAATGGACTCGAGTGCTGTTCAGTAAGCTCCAAGTTTCCCTCACAATTAAGTTTACCCATAAACTTAGTCTCATTTATATTTGCAGCTTACGTTCAGGAGATCGGAAGAGCTGGAAGGAGTGACATCGATGCTCAGGCCATTTTATTTTTTAACAAGTCAGACATCGCATCAGCACATATGACCAGAGAAATGAAGGAATATTGTGTGAATACAAATACTTGCAGAAGAAGTTTGATAAACCAGTACTTTGGCTTTGAATATGAACCAGAGAAAACATTCTTAGTTTGCTGTGATTTGTGCAATGGTGAACTTGGAATAGAATATGACTTTAGTAATCTATCAACTTAGCCTAAATCAGGTTCATTTTATCCATGGTCTATATGGTGGCCAAAATCATCATCAAAGTGTCATAAGGCTGCCATTTTAAGTGGATTTTCAAGCATTGTTGAAACACAAAGTTGTGCAACTTACTCAAATTTGTATTGTTATGTTGAACTGTGTAGATGCATAATTATGTAATTTGTATTTCATTTCTTTATTGCTAAGTTACATAATAATGTAATAACAAGATCTCCTTACCAAATCTAACATGCCACTCCAATGGGTCATATTCACAAAGCATCTTAAGTCAAAACTTAATATTATAAAAAATTCTTAACACCATTACATTTAAACTTTTGTTTTAAAATGACCTACTTTTGCATAAAAGAAATGTTTTATGAATGTATTTCACACAGATGTAATGATTTTCCATATAAATGACCTAATGAAGGAAATAAGGGGAATTGAAATTTTCACTTAAGTTATTTTTTAACTTAATGTGCTTTGTGAATACGACCCTGTGGACTTTACATGGTTTATATTGACTTTTTTTGTCCAATGAGTGAAATTAAACAAAACATAATGTACATGTATATATGGTAAATTTGTTTCAACCCTTTAAAAGTGACAATCCTGTCAATTTGTTCACCTTCCAATTTCATAATAAAATTTTGTTTGGTTTTGAACAATCCATTTTTGAAGTTCTTCTAAGCTAATCCTTTTTACAGGAATTTTGGGACAGCGCTTCATAGAAGCAACTCTTCTTCCACACACATGATAAAAAGGCCTTATCTTCCTCAAGTCCTGAATGATTGCCATTTCATCGTCAACTGCTGAGACAACTTTGTGCCTTTGAGCACGATGAACAATATTTGTTTCAGTATCAAAATTATCACAGATCTTTTGCATTCCAAAGAATGCACTACTGCGTTTCCGCATCGAAGACTCGGACTTGTTTGAACACATGGCTTTGAGATGACCTTTAGTCAACCTAACAAGATGCTCCATCTCCAAATCTGCTGGACTGTTAGTATCGGGTTTACCCCCTGTATTTACAAACAAGCCGTACAGACTGGAAAATGCCTGACTCTCGCTTAACAATGCAAATTGCTGACAAAGCAAACGGAGAATCTCTAAAGCATACTTCGATCTTGTGTTGTGTCCTTTAAAGATGACCATCAGTATCTTTAGTACAGCCAGTAGCCTGTCTCTGTCTGGGTGTTTGACAACATCATTCAATTCCATGAACAGGACACCTACTTGAAGCACAAGGTTTGCATAGTCAGCTGCTGTGTCACAGTCATGATGTTCCATGTGGATGTCTGGGTTGTCAGGGTTACACGCATTAAGAATGGTGTCTGTTATTGGCTCTACTACTCTCTCTAACCAGTCTGAGATTGAGTCACCATCACTTGGTAGGTCAATATTTGGCACTGTCTTGCAGTCATCAACGCCAAACTGTTCACATGCTGCTTCGACGATGTGTGCTTTCAAAAATGAAATAGCAAGTTCCTTGCAATGGTTAAAGTGGTTTTTGACGTCATTGCCGTTGGCATCTGTTCGCAGCAGGCGAATTTTCTGTGCATGTAAAGTACATGGCTCTGTATTTGCTGTATTATACAACAGTTGGTAAAAGACTGTTAAAACAGCCATCTGCAAATGAAAGAGCTCAAATGTGATT
Organism: Cyclina sinensis; assembly: GCA_012932295.1. Taxonomy (NCBI): domain Eukaryota; kingdom Metazoa; phylum Mollusca; class Bivalvia; order Venerida; family Veneridae; genus Cyclina; species Cyclina sinensis. Next base: position 30,447,306 of record JAAONU010000005.1, read on the forward strand.
GGTGTTAAATGGGAAAACCGCTCCATTTCAGTCAATGCCGCTGCTCTCAATCGTTTTGCCCCAGAAAATCGCTCTCTAGTAAGCTGATCACCACCAACATGTACCTGGGTTGGTTCAACGTTGGCCTTGTTGCAAACCGAGACAACTAGATTTTCATAGCTTTCAAGTATGTCTACAACATCTGAGTATTTTTGTTCATTTTTTGACATTACTGGGAGTGGAATCAGTTTATTTTTTCTGCTGAACTCGGGCAATTCAGCAAACACACTTAGGATTGGTTTGTTTGCAGTTTCTTTGGCGAATTTCATCCATGGGAAAAACTCTGCCATTACTCTTGCAATATGGTGTGAGACATTCTTTTTTAGTATTTGAATATCCTTTTCTTCTAACAAGAATGCTGAGACGGGCAGTGCTCGCAGGTCACATTGTGGTGTCTGGTGAGATAAGTGACTAAAGCTCAAGTTTTGTACAATTGCCATTGAACCAAACCAATGCTCCATATGAGCTGCATTCCCTCTGGATTTTCGCTCATGGGTTAAACCAACATTAAAATTGATGTTGTCCCCAACAATTCTAAATTTCTTTCCATTTACAATGGAATCAATTAATTCACAATTAAAATGTCCTGCTATCTGATCCATTGTGTATAACATGCCTGAATGGCTCAGTGTCACGCCCAAAGGTTGAAGTCTGTCATACACCTACAAATATATATGAGAAATATTGCATTTCCATTTGTGATTGCGTTAAAAAATTCCACTTAAATGTGTTTGGAAATCTAAAAACAAACAAAAGAAAATCTAAAAATATTTTTTTCTTTATTTACTTTTCCCATTAATTTCATACTAGACATTATATTTATATTATATAAATATGTATATACAAACACTTAAAAGCTATCTAAATGAACATTTTGACTAAGGGCTGTTCCAGGGAAAACGGCATCCCCAGGGGGGGGGGGGGGGGGTGGAACGGAAATCAATTAAAATTCGGTGGGTGGGGGTGTTTCCTGGAATTTCCATATGGACTGTACCAAAAAAAGATAAAATTGTATTGTGGTAACCCCATTTTTAAGTTCCGTTCCACCCCCAACACTTTTTCCTGGAACAGCCCTAAGTAATATTTGCAATTGGTGACAATGTCAATCTCATTAAAATCATTTCCTAATTTCGCTCCTCTACTTTACGCGATTAGGATCTGACAACATCACATTTGAGGTCGCGTCAGATTGACCTTTGTAGTAATTAATATGCATAAACAGGTGTCCGTATTTTAGCCAATGAAATCGCTCGTTACAAAAACTACCTTGGTAGCTTGTTCAAAATGGCGGCATCCATTACATCAATTCAATCCGTTTTGAAGAAATTTAAAATAGACGACTTTAAGCCGGAACAAAAGAAAATATTTGATGCTATTTGGACAGGCAGGGACTGTGTGGCAGTTTTACCAACAGGCTACGGAAAATCACTTCCATATCAAGTTTTAACGCCAGTAAAAAGGGTGGAAAACGTTCCGTTTTGCACCGACAAAATCATCGTTTGTTGCCCACTTGTGTCTTTAATGGAAGACCAGGTTCATCGACTGAGAACATTTAGTGATCTAACAGCAGTTTTCAAAGGTTAGTAATTTTAAAGCAAATTAATGTTAAATATGTGTGATTCTGAATACTTGTTACGAACTGGATGTTTGTACTGTGTCATGCACACTGGAAAAGCTGTCCTGCACCATGGATTTAAAAGAAAAAAGTGTTCAGGTGGATAATAAATGTGATATTATTGCAGTAGTACCCAGAGGAATTGTGTACGAGGGTTCGATTCCCTCCCCAGGTTTAGACTTGTTGTCATAAATAATTTGCTGGTGCAAAGTGGGCAGATTGCCTGGTGGCCCCGCACGTTTTCTCTGAGTGTTTCTGCAACATTTTAACAGTAGATCTAATTGCTTATTCAATAAAATTATCCCCATGACAACATTTTGTTATTTTCTAAATGATAAATTTATGTCACAGTTGAAACAAGGGGTTGTATGAATAATTCAGGAAGAGATGAGTGTGTAACTCGCGAGAGATGCTGGCAGTACTGATCGATAGATAGATTGATAGATAGATAACATCAACCAGGACTCAAACCTCTGAACTCCAGTTTACAATGCCATCACTCGGTACAAGTACTAAAACAAAATTACTTGAAACATGATGTTATGCCAATGCCTTTTCTCCAACTGTAGCAGGGGCCATAAATGTGTATCTTTCACTCAGAAAAAAACCTAACCCTGCAGTTTTTCCATGTATTACACTTCTCTTTGGTCATAATATTATGATACAGTAAGCTATCATTTTTTTATCTACAAATAAAGGGCATTCCCCTGCTGTCGAACTTGTGTTAGTGGTCACCTCCATTAAGCAGCCACCTGTTTTTTAAGGTCACTTTGCTGTTACCCTAAATGTGCATTTTACAAGTAAACACTTTTCAAGGTTGGCTGATGAAAACAGGTTAGACTGTATTGGTAAAAACAATATAACAAGAACACATGTGTTTTTCCTACATGCTATTGACCACAACAGTTTACGCTTGGAATTTGTATTTCTAATTGCAGGTGAAAGCCCAGAGAGTGATTCATACATCAAACAGGGCGCATTTGACATACTCTTTGCTTCTCCAGAAACCTTAGTTGGAGACAAAACCTGGCGTTCCATCATCCAGGAATATGATGTTTCACTGTTAGTGGTGGATGAATTTCACACAATAACAGAATGGTTTGTAATCATTAGGCTCTCTTTTTTGCAGGCATGAGAAAATTCCTCTTTTCTGCTTGTGTCCTCTCTTTATACTGAGAAAGCTGTTCAACTTTGTCTGATCTGTTAAAGACTGCAAAGGGTTAAAGGGATGTAAAGGGATTTCACCTTTTTTTTTGACAAAACTTGCATTCTTGAGAATGCTTTTAAAAACCCCATCTGCTTTTCATAGTTACATGTACCTTGACAATGACTCACTTCATCAGAATTAATGACTATAGAAGTGTTTTTCACACAATGTAAGAAGTGAATGTTAAAGAATTTATTCCTGTAGTTAGTACTGAGAAAGTCAGAATTTTACAGGTAAATTGTACAAGAAAAGAATTAAGTTGAACAATAATGCAGGATATGTGTAAAGAGTACTCAGTATGAAGAACAAAGTCATTTTATAAGACAATACTTGCATTCAAGTAAATAAGATCCCTGTGCACAAAAAGGATGTATATATATGTACAATCTAATTAAAAGCAGGTCCTGTATCTTGCAAGTCTTAAGTGGTTCAATGATATCAAGTACAAAAAGTATCTACAGTATAACCTGTCTTAACCAGCCAAGGGAGACAACAGAAGTGACCATTTATAGCAGGTGTCTGCTAATAACAAGGTGTCTTTACTATAAAACCAGTCATTTTGGGAAATGACAATAATGGCTGCATAAGGCAGATGGCTGCTTAATAGAGGTGACCGTTAGAGCAGGTTTAACTGTACATAAACTGGTACTTAACAAAACTAGGCAAATGCATTTTTGATGCCAGTTTTGAATGCTTGACAAGGCAAAAATCTATTTTTTTCAGGGGTGAAGATGACACAGGCAAGGCTGCATTCAGGAAGTGGTTTTCATACTTGGGAGAACTGAGGGCACTGTTTCCAAGAGCATCTCTACTTGCATTAAGTGCAACATGCACTAGAAAGGATTATAAAAGGGTAGTGAAAATTCTGCAAGTGAAAGAAGATGCACTTTTCATTAGAGTTTCACCAAATAAAAGCAATATCAAACTGTCAGTAAAAAAAGTAAAATCAATGGAAGATGCCTTTTACCCAGTAATTGAATCACTACATACAATGACAGTAAGCAGGCTATTAATATACTGTTCATCCATTAAAGAGGTTTCCGATGTTTACAATTTCATAACTAATGATTATGCTGAAGGTGATATTATAACCGAGATGTATCATTCTGAGACAACTGAAAGCAAAAAGAGCAAGGTACGAGATATTCTTCGGGATCCAGCTCGACACTGTTTAATTGTTGCTACCAGTGCCCTTGGAATGGGATTAGATGTAGTGAATTGCACATCTGTTATACTGTTTGGTATCCCAAAAAGCATTGTTGATTTAATTCAACAAGTGGGCCGTGTTGGAAGAGATGGTTCAAATGCCATAGCAATGTTGCTTTACAAATCAGCACATCTGAGAACGGCACCAGAATGTGTGAAATCAGTATATACTGTACAGTCTTGTAGGAGACAACAAGCTATGTGTTCACTTTTGACTAAGAGTGAGCTAGAACAGTTGTCAGAAACATGTAGTGTCCACACTTGCTGTGACATATGTCAGTTATCATGTCAGTGTGGCAATTGTTATAGTTTACCACTGGAGACAATTTTTGAAGAATGTGACAAAAATACTGGAGACTCCAGTGACAATGACTCTGATCAAACAATATCATATGAACTCTCCGGACAAGGGACAGATGATGAATTAGTTGAAGACTTTTCTAACTGAATACATTATATGATACAACAGTCTTGTGGTTTTTTGTTTATCGCTCAAGTACACTGTACAGGTGGTCAGTTAACCTATCCAGTTTTCCTGAATTTCTTAACCAGTACTAACATTTATCATTGCAAGTATCAGAGAACTTCTCCATATGAAACAGATGTGGATCATGAGGCCACAATTAAAAAAATCCTTGTTTGCCGTCTACCGACCTTGATTTGTAAGTTAGGGTTGGTAGGTAGGCAGAATATTCTTTTTTATTACATGACTGTTCATAATTATCTTTATATTTTTCAGAAGAAAGCAAAATATGCTGTAAACAGTATTCAAAACTTAAATTTATGTTCCTGTGATCTGTTTTCCACATTAAAGAACTGTATTTTGTTTACAATTGTATTTTGTTTATGAAAGGAGTTTGAATTAAATGATAAATAAAATATTTTAGCTCAGGAGGCAATTAAAACTTTTAGGTAAGGCTGATTTTTTAAGGTATGCAGGGAGACAGCAAACAACTATATTTTTAATTCTGGCCTGGATTATCATTTGACACTATGTCCAAGAGAGGATTCAAATCTAGGACCTCACTATTGTAAAGCCAGTGTTGTAACCAATGCACTGTTAATGATACTGCTGAACTCTTAATTTCATTCTTTTGTCATTATAGTCTTAGTAGCTACTACTGCTTATCAACATTAATATAAATTACTTCAGTCATTTTTATAACATTATGACATTATGAAATGATAATGAATTTTACAGTTACAAGATTATGTAAATCCATATTTAAAAAAAAAAAAGAGTGAAATTTCTAACAAAAGAGTTTAATATTTTACATGCATGACAGCAAGTATTTCAAATAACATGTACAAATGAAGCAAGTAACACCTTTGAATGCTTCAAAACCTTGAAGCTATCAGAATAGGCAACAAAATATGGTCATCAAACTTCTTCTACAAGAAACATATTTTGTAGAACTATCTATCTACACATTGCGATCCCTTAGTCTTCTGTATGGAACAGATGGCCGATGCCTATGGATCAGTGTCACTAGCCCTGAAGCACTTTTATCAAAAGGATTTCTCTCAAGAACTTTCATTGAACATTTTCTCACATGGTAATTGAGCACATTCACTTCAAACAAGTTTTTCACTATTTTCAACACATCATTTTTGTACTCGGGTAAATGATGAAAACCTTTACTTTTCCTAACATTACTGATTTGATCAACATGTTTAACTGCCTTTGTTAACAGTGGATATTCTCCGGAATGATTAATTATACTCTTTTTCGTTTTATATCCTGAACAAGATAGTTTTGAATCTCTATTTAACATTTCTAAGTATTCATCCAGTGCAATGTTATTGTTTTTCCCACCCTGCACATTAACAAATCTATTGGCTTTTAAACGCTCTTGTTGTTCTGTAGGAAGTACCTCTTCTGCAAGGGCTGTTAACTGAATAGAGCCAATTGCATACTTTACTTTCTTTGTCTTATAGTATATTGGTAACTCGTATTTTGCCGATCTAACGCTACGTTCTCCATCGCCCATATCAACTGCTGTGTCTAAATTCTTATGTAACAAGACCAATTTGAATAACATTAACATATAATCTTGCAGCTCATCCCGATCTGAGGTGTCATCTTTTTTGCTCGTTTCTTTGGTTTCTGTAATACCATGGATCTTCATTTCATGTGCTTTTAATGTGGTGACTTGAGCATATGTTTTTTCACAAAAATGACACTGGTATCTTCCATTAACTTTGTTTGACACCCAGTAATTTTCAGTGTTCTCACTGTCCTCAAAAACTTCTCTTAAAGATGAGCATATGTCTGAACTATATTCAAAAAACCACTTTCTTAGAAGTTGTTCACATATGTCATTTAGCCACTTGATTTTTTCTTCATCAGATTGTGTGCTAAAGTCTCCTGGTAAAGGAATGTTGATAATTTCCTCAAGTTCAGTCAAATCAAAAAAGTTTAGGAACATGTACACAATTAAGCCGTCTAAAATGGCATAATATAACATTTTGTAAGCCCTGTAAGCATTTTTGACATCACCCTTAACATTCCTGTAGTTTAAGAAGTTTCTATAGTAGGATGCAGTGCCTCTGTCAGTACAATTCTGTGCACTGTACGTTAGTTTGAAGATTGCCTGTAAAAGTAAAGGGTACATTTACTTGAAATACATCTGAAACATACCCAGTATACATTACTGTCATAAATACCAAAACATTAGTAATAACCATCAATGTTATATCACCAGCATTTCTTAAAAAAATCTTTTTTTAATCTACACTGCTCCAACAGTCACCTCTATTAAGCAGCCATCATTTTTGTTTCTTAAATAACTGGTTTTATAGTAAAGACACCTCGTCACACCTGTATTAAGCAGCCACCTGCTGTAAATGGTCACTTTTGTTGTCTCCCTTGGCTGGCCCCTTAAGACAAGTTTTACTGTATAAAAAAAGGTTACTCAATGTTGCCTCAATCGATGCCATAATTACGATAAATTAGCATTATCAACTGCAATAGAAGTGTTCCTCAGTTCAATCCACCATATTAATTAATCACTAAATGCAAAGTACTTTAACCCATGAAAAACCTCAGTTGTTAAAGTGTGAATGCGGACGCCGACAAAAGAGTGACCAGAATAGCTTGCACAATTCTTCTTATAGTCGCGCTAAAAATGAAACAAACATAAAGGTTGCGGCTTATAACACAGAAATTTTGCTTTAGTTTGATTTATAACAAATTGTTGTAAAATGCATTAAATTCACCTCTAAGAAATTCATGAGCCTGTGGAAGTCTTCAATTTTGGAAATGAATCCTTCTAGACGTTCTTTTGGACTTCCTGCATTCTTCATAGCCATTTGGGCACACTGTACCCTCTCGTCAGTCAGTCTGTCACCTGTTTGGGCGACAGAGTATCAAATCATATCAAATTTGTGGACCTTTCCTGTCAAATTCTGGGAAAAATGTTAGTTAAATCAAATCCCAGTTTTAACCAGAATGATAACAAGAATGTGCAAGGTTATTCTGTTATTCCAGAATTTATTTGAAACGCAAATCAATAGAGTATACAGTCATATATGTGTTAGTGGTTTTTCCCAATAAACAGCCACCAATGTATAAACAGGCACCAACATTTAAAGGTCACTTTGCTGTGGCCTCAAATGTGGATTTTACTAGTTAACTGACCTGTATTAATCAGTAACCTGCCTTTAGAGGTCACTTCTAATGAATGATGCCTTAATGACAGTATAATTGACTTCAATTTTGTCCAATCCAAAACTTACATGAACATTAATATATTACCACATTCTGAAACATGTACCCTAAATAAATGACATCATTACATTCATGCATTACATGAAGATGTTGCTTTCTAGAAGCATAAAAAAGTCACTTTCTTTCTTTTATCCTGGTTAAGTTAATAACATTACATTCCATTTACCTCCAAAGAAAACAGGCTCTACAATTTCTCCATCTTCGATCGGTACGTAAATGTCTGTGAGCTGTTTTAGTAACTGTATGATGTCTTGTGTACGATTCTCATTGCAGTCAAAGAGACCAAGGGGATACTGCAAACAAAACAATATAAAATAATAAAGTAGTTATTGGATGGGCAATCCTATCCAAGTACTGATTGCTCCTTAGATGTTGGCTGCAATAAAATCAGGTTGCTATGAAATATCAATAGTATCAGACTGAAGAGCAAGTGGATCCATTTGTTTAAGAATGAAGAATGGCTACCTCCAAGCAATATTACAGAAAAGGAAGCATGTACGGCAGGTATTGTAGTTGTCAAATACATGAAAAATGAAAAAATCAAAATTTATTGTAACTGTGGGGTACAGAATCTGTAGTGTACAGTGGGCAATTATACATCAAGAACTACAATCCTATAAGTTTGAAGCATGCATCTAGTAATCATAAAGTAACAGTAAAGGTTATTTTACGTTCAAGGTCACTGTAGCCTTGACCCCTGACCTGTAGTGTCCACAGACCATCATTTGTCAAGCAATTCTACAAAGTTTGAATCATACAGCTCAACTAGTTGTAGAAGTAATGACACAGACAATCTTGTTGGAAGGACGCAATAAACATACACTGAACTGAGGTGCTCAATGTGATGACTGTCAAGCTAAATGCAAGTAGGCTCGACAAGTCATAATACCATAATTTCCCAACACTTATGCAATGAACATGTTGTGATAAGCACTTAAAAAATACTTTACCTGTTCTGTTTTATCACCACATGTTTCAGAGTATCTGTGTTTAAGATGAGTAGGGTAGATCTTGCTAAAGGCTGTGTGCATTTGAGGTATGTGTTCTATCACTGTTGTTGCAAACAAGAAAACAAGTTCTTTCATCAGAAGTTCCTGTTCTACCACAGATGGAATATAATGCAAAGTATCGAATGTGGTTTGATTAGCAAGCTCACAGGTTGGTATGACCCTATCCACTATGGCATACACATTAAACAGATGTAAGGACTCGGTTTTCCTGTCAACTGTTCGGTAAGAAGGCAGAATATCTTTATCCCAATTGTCTCCTACGAGCTGGTACTTTTTTTTACCCCCTTCCACCCAACTATTCTTAATTGCAATAATCTCATTGTCCAGCATTCCATTCCAGGATAGTAACTTTCTATGAATTGTCTCCGGTCTCACACTCAGCCCCAGTTTAGCGAGTCTCTCTATTGTCTGTAAAAAGAGCAAGATATCATTAGAAACGATGGATGCAAGCATATGAGGTAAATGACAGTGCCCTTTTTGTAATCTACACTGTATCTCTGTATTTGCCTTCAGCAAAGTCTCTCTTATAGTTATTTATAGATGGACAGATCGGCGGACATATAGATGGAATGATGGATGGATGGATGGACAAAGAGCAACTACAGTATATGCTCCCCCAAGCGAGCATAATAATAACCAACAAGATTACTGAAAGAATACTCATCCTCAGAAATATGCAGCAGTGAGCACATCCAAAAATATAAAAAAAAGATCAAGAGATTAAAATTTCTTAAAACAAACTGAAATATCTACAGTCTTGTTATTCTGTTTCAGCAACATCCAACCACGTTTACTTGTCTTCTGATAATTCAAGTTTGAAAGTATAAAACAATACATTTCTGTGAGTAGGTACATGTAGGTACCTTTCAAATGTTATAGCCTCGATCATTATTCCATAGTCCCAAAATGAACACTTTAAATGCAAAGCAGATTTTATTAATTACTGTATTTTCAACAGCAGACATACTTTTATAGCTGCATTGTCTAAGATAAGCAAAATGACAAAAAAACATTTGTCATCACTCATGGATAACAGAAAAAAATGTAAGGAGCAACCTTAACTCAAAATTAATGCCCCTTCTGATGTAAATGTTGCTCAGTATATTCAGAATTTAAATCACTAAACATTATTCCTACCTTTTGCGTGCAACCACCATTTGCTAACACAAAGCCAATCAAATAGTGTGCTGCTGACATCTCCTGACTTCTGCTGTGGAGTACCATTGATGCTGTTACCATCATATTTGTGTATGTTTTGCTGGTAACACTTCTTGGAATAGGAATGTCACTGATTGCCAACTCTAAAACTCTTAACAGGCCACTGCATTTTCTTTCAAGCTCAGAGCTAAACATATCCCATGAGAAGGAAAACAATCCTGCATAGTCTGTGTTCCTCAAAGATGATTCAGAATCCCTTCTACACAGAGATTTACATTCATTTCTGATGATATCAGCTGCACTCTCAATTATCTCTATTGAGTGTTCTTTTGCGAGCCAGTCGAGTATGATTTTCTCACAGTTTTTACCTTTCAGGAGCACTTTACATATGTTTTTATGCAGTTCTGGCCATATTACTGCTGATTTCTTTCCACTTGGGTAGTTTACTGTAACCTGTAATGAAATCAAAACGAACATCAAATCAAGACAACTATCAAGCAATTAAATAAATAAATATACAGTGAAACCTGTCTTAAGCAGCCAGCCAAGGGAGACAACAAAAGTGACCATTTAAAGCAGGCGGCTGCTTAATACAGGTATCTTAACCATGAAACCATACATTTGGGTTGTAAAAAGGGTGGCTGCTTAAGGCAAGTGGCTGCTTAATAGAGGTGACCCCTATAGCAGGTTATACTGTATTCAGAAATAAAAGATCATTCTAAAGCATAGTGTACATCCAAAGAAATTAAAAAATGAAAATTACAGCAGTTTCAGTTCGGTTGAGACTGTTCACTAGCAGTCATGGACAATTTACAACTGCCAACACTCCTTAGCACTTGCTTTAGTGAAAATCTATTTTGAAAAATAATCACTGGTTGTAATTATTAAATAATCCAAAAAGACATGAAATTGAATGGAGATGTTTTACAGCCTCCACACAGCATGTATGCCAGTTGTATTGACAGATAAATAAATTCAGAAATAAAGGATCCTTACAGTCCTTGACAATTGAAAACTGCCAACACCAGCTGGCACCAGCTTATGCAGATCTCTATTTCCAAAAGTTATCACTAGTTAATGTTATACAAAATGATTCGGTAGGACATGAATGTAGAAAAATGTCGAAAAAGGATGGGGTGACGTTTTATGTTAAAACCATTAACATGACCTTATCGTGCCCAGGAATTCATCAGTAATTCCAGTATATGCTAGTAAAAAGTCTTTGAATGGCAAAGATGTCATAAATCATAAATGAGTGAAAAATGGAAAACAAAGAGATGATCTTCACTGATTTATTGTCCATTTAAGACAGAATACAGATATGTAAATCTATGATAGTACCACTTAAAAACAATTTATGAGTAAAATTTCAGTTGTCAAAGAAATTGAAAAAAGAGAAAATTAATTTACATGAAATAAGATATGGTATCTTGGATACCTACTACAAATAATAAATTGTGTGATCTTAATCGATTTTAAAATCTGTACCAAAATATATACTGTAACATTTACATGTACCATCATACTAGACATGACACAAATAATATTTTCCAGAAGAACTGAACAAAATAGTTTTAACACAAAATAACCAAACAAACTAACTACAAAAGAACAGTCAAACTCACAAGCAAAGACCATGCAAGGATAAAATACAATTACATCTAAGCAGGTGCTCAAAACAAAGGGACACCTATACAGTATTTATATATTTCTTGTATGACCCTCTGAACAATGATTCCCCCCCCCCCATATTAGAAGTATGAGCTAAGGAGTCCTAAATGTTCAGACGGTTCTATATTTTACTTATCTTGAGCAACTCCCTCTGCACAACAAACAGATATGTTAAGTCCCAAAGCATGTCACTGTAGAGAGGAAATACTAGTTGTACTTTCTTTCTATGCATAGGTAAAAATATGTAAAGTCTGACTCATGAAAAAGGCCACATTTTCAGTCATATGCTGCTATCTGAAGGTTATTTTTCTTTAAATTAAAGTTATTAGACATGATAGAAATCTGATCCTATGTTTTCAAATTGACCATTGAGAATTTAGCATGCAGTAAAGCCAGTGCAATAACTTCTCAAGTATTAAAAACTTGACAAGCTTTTGATTAACAACAAATGAACAAGAATGATAACAGTAATAATAAACTGTGTAACATGTTACTTCAACTTCTCCACGTCCAGGCTGCTTTTCATCAAAAGCCAGAGTCTTTCTAGCTGTCTTGTACTTAGAAGAGCTCTGCTCTGATCTATTCTCTTTCAAAATTAAATAGCAAGTTAAGCCTTCTCCTTACAAGTACACCAGATTCTCACATTTTTGCAGTTTTCATCATAAAAAGAACTTTAATAAGTAGGAAATCATTTGTTCATGTGTCTGTTTGTGATATACAACATACTATATAAAGTTATAATGGTTTGGGGTATAAATAAAGAGAGTAAAGTATTCACAAAAACATGGAAAAAATATGTTAACAACCTTGAAAATTATTGGCAGCAGTGAACAATACATCATGCAGAGTTTTTTTACTGCTGTTTCTGCAACCAAAATGACACTGCTTCCCATCAGGGTTGGCAAGTTTTTGCCGAGGGTGGAAAAAACCATGGAAAAAACCGGAAAAAACCGGCAAGGAAAAAACTAAGTGGCAAAAACTGGCAAAAACTAAAAAAAAAATAAATGTTTAAACACTTGAACAACACATTTGAAAAGGTGTGAATATACATGGTCAGAGCCTTAAAGGTGCTAATCTCTTTCACTGGTCCACACTTAAGGCATGGCAGTGGACATTGGCTGTATATTGTAGACCTGTCAATTAGTGTCAATTAAGTCTTTAATGGTCCCAAAATAGTGACTAGGTGTTGTGTACTGTAAACTTGTCAATTAGTGTCAATTAAGACCTTGTTTTATATATACTCCAAAATCTATTGATATCATTCAGTTGAAAAACATATTCCAAACAACTTAATTTCCAATAGTAAAGCAAAGATATTGCAACAGAAAAAAAATGTCATCCAGGGGTGGTAGAAACAAGGATCCAGTCTGGGATTTTTTCAACAAGGTTGAAAAAGATGGAAAAATTATTGCCCGCTGCAAAAAATGTGGTCATGAACAAAGCAACAAAGCAGAGCGCATGAGAAACCATCAGAAATCGTGTTCGGTTGAAGTATCTGTAGGTTTAAAGAGACCTGCTGAAGAAAATCTCAAAGAAACAAGTGAGGCATCCAGTGTTCCATCTCCTAAGAGGGCATGTCTTCAAACAGACCTAGACGATAAAGTTTTCATCACTTCAGAGGGAACCAAACGAAAACTGGACTTACTGGTCGCAAAGTTCTTTTTTGCCTGCAACATACCTTTCTCTGTGACCGAGCATGACTCATTTAAGACCCTGTTATCTACCCTACGACCAGGATACAAACCACCATCAAGAAAGAATTTGTCTGGTCCACTACTTGATTCTGTTACAGAAGAGATTCAGTTACAAGTAAAGTCAGAGATCAATGGCAAAGAGTGCACATTGATAGAAGATGGCTGGAGCAACTGCCACAATGACCCTGTTACAGCTACATGTGTCAATGTTGACCAGAAAACATATTTCATTGATGCTAAATCTACAGGCTCAACCAGCAAAACAGGAGAAAATCTACGTGACTTGTGCAAAGAAAGCATCAAGAAGGCTTTGACTTAGGTGAAATATAAGCTATCATGGTTTTTGCCATTTTTGCCGGTTTTTACCAGTTTTTGCCGTTTTTTTCCAGTTTTTGCCACTGGCAAGGAAAAAACTAGTTTTTGCCGGAAAAAACCCAACCCTGCTTCCCATAAACCCAATGTTTTCTCCCTTAATTAATGATAGTATCAGGGGTTTCATAAAGTTTTTGAGTTGGAGGGTATTTCTGTAAAGTGGGCAAGGGATATGATGCCTTTTGTTATAAAATAAGCTTATTAGATAAAAAGTAGCTGGGGAAAGTACTTCGAGTAGCAGGTGGAAATTTCCCCGCCTCTTAATGAAACCCCTTCTCACATTGGCGCAATAACTCAGTAAATGCATACGTTTTATATATACACTTACTGAGTTATTGCACGGTGACGTCCTGCTAATAGTCTGAAATACATGTAGCATAATCTTAAATATACTGGTACAGCAAAGCAATAAAATATTACCTTTTCCCAATGGCTGACTTGAACTTGAGGACTTATTAAGTAATGTGACAGGTACTGGCGCAAGCTGCGGCACTGATGAAGTCGTCAGATTTAGAAAGCTGGTCAACTGAACTGGGTGTTTGACAGAAACAGTGGTTGGGAACCTATTGATTTTGTATGGCTGTGGCTGTAGTGGTGATCTTAAAAGCCTCTTCTGTCTGACGGTTGTTGAAATATCCTAGAGACAAGAGGAAATATATCAAGCACAAAACAAACATTTTTGCAACATACAAATAATAAGTAATATACTAAGATATATCCAAAAAGCTTTGACTGCTTCCTCACTTGAATCAGAGCCGAGGTACAAATGACCCTCAGATGCAATGTCTGACTTAAATTGTCATGGAGAATTGTTTTCTGCTTTGGCTAGGGATCGAACTTAAACCTGCTGAAATCAGAATTGTCAATTGACAGTCTGATGCTCTATGATCTATCCACTGAGCAAAACTGCCTAACAAGTAGATCTAAAAAAAAAAACAACAAAAAAAAAAACATACCTGCTGAACTCTGTTTCTGCTTTCTTGCAGCTCAAATTTAATTTCCTGAATCTGCTTTTCCATTCGTTTAACGGAATCAACCTTCCGGTAACATTTCTGACAAACAGCTTTCTCAAAGTCACTTAGCTGAATGCTAATAACTTCTTGAATGCTACCAAGACGTTCTTCGTTCAACCTAAGTTTTAATTTATACTGTTTCTGGGTTACTTTCGTTCCGCTCCCAGACACAATTGTTTCTAAGAAAGAAAATCCACACAAACAACACCTATCAATTAAAGAATACTCTCGTTTGGGCGTAGATTTTATAGACAGCGTCGTGTCCATGGGCGCTGCCATCTTAGATTCGACGAATACGCCATTCGGAACACCTTGTCGATCAACGTTGAAATAAAATTTCCGTAGCTAATCGGAGAACGTCGAATATTCATAACATTATACCAAAGTATTTTGTTGCCGACAATTTCATTGGCTGAAGAAAAGGTCATTAGAACGTGACCCGTTATGGGGAGTCATCAGATCCAGTTAGCGTATAGAATAGGAGCTTAAGACTGGAGCTGATTTTAATGAGATTGTGACAATGTAAACGGACAGTTTTGATAAAGTGTTGTGTCCTTTAAAGATGACCACAGTACTTTCAGTACAGTTATTCTTTTTTTGGTCATTGACAACATCATTTATGAACATAAATAGGGGCCTTGTTCATATTACAGAATCATCAATAGAAAAAAACTGTAATAAAAAGATAAAAAATATAGATATTTTAACATGCAACCAAATAATACTACTTTAGTTCAGAACAAGAGCCGGTTGAACCGGGTAATGCTCCCCGAGTAGGTATCAGACACAGAAGTAGTTTGTCAAAAATAGTTGTTAAATCTGACTGCAAACAACCAAGTTATGGGCCAGACATGATTTTGCTGCAAGGTCATGCTGTGACAATCTCATTCAATTCCATGAATAGAACGCCTACTTGAAGCACAAGGTTTGCGTAGTCAGATGCAGTGTCACAATTATGATGTTCCATGTGGATGCTGTGACCTTGACCTTCAAGGTAGCGACCCAAATATTGCGTGCATCACGTCGTCTTAATATGGTGATCATTTCTGTGAAATATTTTCGAAATCCAACTTTAAATAACAAAGTTATGGGCTGGACACGATTTTGATGTAAGGTCATGCTGTGACCTTGACCTTTAATGTAGCAGCCCAAATGTTGCGCGCGACACGTCGTCTTAATATGGTGATCATTTCTGTGAAATAATTTTAAAATCCAACTTTAAATAACAAAGTTATGGGCCGGACACGATTTTGCTGCAAGGTCATGCTGTGACCTTGAACGTCAAGGTAGCGATCCAAACGTTGCTTGCTACACGTCGTCTTAATATGGTGATCATTTCTGTGAAATAGTTTTAAAATCCGACTTCAAATAAAGTTATGGGCCGGACACGAATTCGGGACGTACGGACGAACTGACTGACTGACGGACGGACTGACTGACGGACGGACAACCCGGCAACTATATGCTCCCCCGAAATTTTTTGGGGAGCATAAAAATCATGAACATTTCTGTAATACAACCCTAAACACCAACTTGAAAACAAATTAAAAACAACATTTGCATAGTCAAATGCATAATAAAAAAAATATACAATGCATAAACTTAAAAACAATAATAATAAAGTTTCCATAGATAAAACATGTGCAATGAACAAGAACAGAATTCTTAACATTTGAATGCCCAAATTCACAAACTTTAATTATTTTGGTACTATGCCACTTAACTTTTTCTGATATGTTGGAGTTTTAAAAATAAAAACAAATCCAATGTTTTAAGACGTATCTTATTAAATACTTCACTGATTTATACCAGATAAAGGGGAATGTCCATTTAAGAGACATTTTTTTCTAGTTTATTCAATCCAATTTTTTGATTAGTCAATAGTTTGTGGCATTGGGCTCTTAACACAATGTCTGAAGGCAACAAAACATAGTTGTGACACAATTTACTTTTTGGCTTGTCTGTTCATTAGCCAAAGTCATTGCAATGATCTTCTGAACTAAAGACAGCTCTTGGTATCTGGTTTTCATCAGCATTCCAAACACAGTTGATAAAACTGGTATAAGTTTATGAACACTGTTGGTATTCCCTATTTTTGATGTTGGTAGTGACACTGCCAAGAGAACATCAGCTAGCAATGGTTGTTGTTCAAGAAGTTCACCAATGAGTTCATGCCAGTTAAAATCAGTCAAGTCACAGAATTCCTTTTGGGCCAAAACACTTTCCTTGTTGCAGCATTCTTTTGCTGCAAATTCAATTTCATTCAGAAGTTCCACAATAATACTTCCTCGCAAGGGTGACGACAACAGGTGGGCTGCAACTTCATGTGAAGAGCTGGAACCTGGAAAATGTTGTTTAATACAGCAATGAAATGCACATCTGACACCTTAACTTAATAAATATTTTACTTCAGTAATAACTCGAGTTTACAGATCAGCTGAGTATTTGCGTAAATATCCAATTAAAATAGCTAAAAAAGCTCTTTTTTAAATCGACTCGACATGTTTCTTTGAAACAGATGTGTCCCCTGACATTGCATAGAAGTTGACAAAGTTATGCTCAAAGAAGAAGAATTTAAAACAGAACAAAGTAGAGTTACAGTTCTTGTGCACTGCAAATGTCAATGAAAGCTAGAGATTTCTAACATTTTCTAATCAATAATGTCAATTTATTATCCCATTTTTTACTCCTTATCTTTAAAATAATTATGCTGTGATACCAAAAAAGAATTGACTTCAGTCGATATAAATTATAACAAGAACTATCACTAAAGATGATTAATACCCCCACAACGCACATTTGTCACAGTATACACAGCCAAGATGGAAGTTATAAGCAGTTTCACAAAATTTGGCTAAGTTCAAGAGCACATAACTATGCCAACCTGGATTGATTGCATATCTGCACATCAGTGTGATAACATTCCAAGTTTCAAATGAATCACTCAAGAAATGTGGAAGTAGTTTGCGCCACAAGAATGTTCGTATATATGCGGACGGACCAATAGCCCGCCCGACTAACCAACCGACTGACGTGATGTCTCCAATATACCCCCCCTCAAACTTTTGTTTGTGGGGGTATAAATATATCATTGCATAATTTGTATTCGGCTTAGTATTATATTTTAATATTATTATTTGTTAATTAAATTAAAATAATACTCACATAATTTTTTTATGATCTCATGTATGTCCTCTTCCTTTAGCTCTGAATAGGTCCTTAGACGTCTAAGTGCAGCAGTATTTAATGTCTCAGCACACTTGCTCTTTGTCTGAAATGACCATTATCAATATCAAATGGTAGTTTAAAGCAACATGAAATTTTTGTTTTGTTTTTTTACAAAAAGCAATAAGAGTGGTCCTCAAAGTACCATGCTCATTCTGTTTTTCTCAGTTTGTCTCGAAAGCTTATAACATTCAAGGTTGCAAAACTTCTCAACATACATGTAGGTAATAATCGTTAATAAAATAAACTTTATATAGAACAAGATGTGTTTGTGAAACACAATGCCCCAAGCAGTTACAAGCCAAAGTCGATTTTGCTCATATTTTTCGATCAAGGTCAAGGTTCTTTGAAAGTCAAGGACAAAAACAATGTCTTCGACTAGAGGCATAAAAAACATCATTATTGATGTACTGAACTTTGTCAAGTTAAAGTTCAATTAATTTATACTGCACAAGATTATTTGTGTGATGGCTAAGTGCTAGACTTTTAATAACTTTTTCTAACTAGCATTACTGAATGGGGGTTTAAAGCGCTTCTGTACATCAAACTTACCCCCTGCAGATATTTTCGTGGCTCAAAGAATATCCAATCTTGCTTGCTTGTCCTGGAAAAAAACGTTATTTAACTTTTAAGGAGCTTGTACATTTTTACACAATATCATCCGGGCAGTTATGTTCTTTAACAATACCAAGACATTGCATCGACACATTTTAAATTCTATGACAAGTATTTTTAAAAGTACAATTCATTTTCACAAATATCCAAAGAAGCTCTTTTAAACTATATGCCTCTGTCAAACACAGAAAGTATAAATACAAATATTCAGGATTTAAGTTATTACACATAACCAAATATGTTATCAACAATTTGTAAAACAAGGCAATAGAAGATCACATACTGATGATCAGTTATTAGATAATGTATGTCAAATTTTAATGATGTATTTTGTTATGAACAGAATAATGAATTTTGAGATAAGAATATTCTTGCCTATTCTTTCTATTGAAAGACCACTCAGTCTGTGTTCCCACATCACAACCGTTTGTCTCCGGCAGCTGTGTAAAATCTCCAAAATCTTCAGCAGCTGAAGAGGTACATGCTGTGTTGCTAGATGTACTGGTAAGGCTCAACCGCCAAGCTGCCATCTTACAAGATTTTCCTTTGAAGCAAATAACACAAGTACACAATCGGGAAACACTTGCAATTTAGGAGTCTGGGAAAACCTTTAAAAAATCTGATTCTTGTGCATGAGAGGGGGCTATACATGTATATCACAAATAACTTGCAAAGCATAAAAAGCAACACCTAGTAAAATACAACAGATTATATTATGGCCTTTAAAATACTTGAGTATTAGCTGTACTGTATATGTTGACAATAGTCATGCCAAGCAAGTTTATGAGCATGGTCCATAATGTATTTATAATATAGCTGAAGAAAAATAGAGCCTAGAAAAATCAGACTTAATAGGACCAGACTAATGTTAGCAAAGCTTCAAAACATTGTTTACCTGTTCTGTTTTTTCCACCAAACTTCTTGTTCATGGCTGTCGCACAATTGTTCCAGAACCTATTTTCAGATTCTCCTCTTGTTGACGCCTGGCTGTATTCCCTCAAGAAAGACTTCTCATCAGCCGACCATCTATTATGCTTGATTCGTTCATCCTAGGTTTATATAAAATACGACATGTACATTTAACAAGTATTCAATGTAAATATTGAAATTTTATGGTTTATATTAAAGATTCTGTAAAACATAAAGGAGCATGGTCTTGTCTTGAATAAAAGAATAACTCAAAGTTATAAAAACTATTTGAGTTAAACTAATTAACCAAATCCATATCCATATCAATATAATATATATGTATCTGTATCAAGTATATATATTAATTAATAAAATAGAAGGTAGTAGTAAAAGAAAAATAATTTACCAGTTCAATCCGTTTATTTTCATGTTTAGGTGTCTTTCCTGTTGGAGTCGATAAGTTTCGTTTACTTCCCCGTTTCTGAGGGGTAGAGTCTTTGTGTCTGACATAGGAGTGGTCCGGTCCAGATCGCATTTCTATTACCTGGAAACCAGGCAGCCTATTTTGGGCTCTAATGTAGTTGTGATCCATCTGAAATTGAATAAAATTATGTTTAATTATTCAATATTGATGGGTGTTGAAATTCTCAGATTTCAGCTTGATACCTAGGTTTTCAGAATATTTTTTTTAAGAAGTTCAATGTATATTGGATATTTGTTAGAATTTACCTAAAATGTATTTTATTCTTAAAGAAACATGATCACTGATAATGCATAAAAATTTATTATATGCAAGGACATAATTTACGCACAATGTACAGTAATTATCTACTTCAGTACAGTAAGATGCTGTCACAAGCCACGATAAGGATATATGAAGATAAAAGTTATCAATTAAATATATATTGTCCGAAATTACACTATGTGTAAATTTGTCCGAAAAATATTCAACTTGTCAGGAATGTAAAATCTGATCATAAGTAATAGCTCCATAAGAACACTTTACACGAATGAAAACTACACCATTGATATTGACCAGAAAGTCAATACTATCACAATGAACCACCTTTTGCTATTTGCTCGTAAACTTACCGTTTCCATCGCCGCCGCCATTATTTGGTTTGTGCCTGACTCTTTGTTTAGACAAAGGGCAGGTAATCCAGACTACCCCTGATATGGGTCAACCTTCAGAATAGAACGGGCGTAATGCTTTTAAAACGCATGTATAGGCAAGAATAGTGTTTGAAATCATCGTTCTAGCATAAAATCGCTTGCTTTTGCCCGTTTTGCCTATGTTTTAACGAAAGCAAAAAGTTGTGTTAACAAGGAAGTTCTCGCGCTCACGCGCTGTTATTACCCTTTTTCAGTTATGCGCGTTACAGGGCCTTTGTAAATAATGGACGCTGATCCGTCTTTTTGCCCCAAATCGGCAGTTTATGTAACTTTGCAGGTCGGAACGTAGACGAAACATTCATGATTATTGATAAAATCAATGGCTGGCATTGTTCATTCGTTAATCCACAAGAAATCCTTCCAAATATTTTTAATCGACACTTTTAAAGTATCAAGATGGCCGCTCGAAAGGTTAAAAACACGTGTCGCCATGGAACGCATATTTAAAACACGTATCTATAACAACCTATAGGCGACTGTAATATTATTTATTTATTTTTTTTTTTTCGTAAACATGTCTTTTCTAGATCATTTTATGCTAGAATAGCGTTAAAGCACGTTTTTTCGTGTCATAACATCTGCAGAATCCCGAGGGATGGTTGGTGCCCGAGCCCGTAGGGCGAGTGCACCAACATATCCCGAGGGATTACTGCAGATGTTATGGCACGAAAAACGTGCGTTAACCTTATAAAATTGTGCTTTTGCTGCGCTTTATCTTGACGTTTTGACGAAAACATCGTTGAATTTCAGTTTGAACATTGTGACAAACAAAAAGCGACCTGTCCAGAAAAATCAGTGATTCTATTTTTTCTTTGTACAGATTTTATTACACAATTCTGTAAAAATGTGATTCATCTGATATAATAAAATTAACAGTGTAATTTTACAATAGCTAAGGTTGAAAATAACAAAGAAACAGAACTGTTGTCGTTTGCTTTTATTTTGTTCTTTGTTAACAAAATTTAAGCATATTAAGTGTGGAGTTTCGAAAGAAATTCAAAAATTAGGTTCGATTAAAGATTTCATTCCTTGAAAAGGAGTTCGCAAGGTAAGTTCAGCCATATAATTCGAGTTAGGGTCAACGTGATATTAAACTAGCCATAACAGTCATTTTCTTTATTCAAACAAACAATAAATGGATATTTAACACGAAGTGAAATAAATATTTTGTTTCAGGTTCTTGAATAACTGAGGCCCGAATGTAGGCTTAATGTAATGTCCAGTACAGTTTCCGCTACCTCCGCTTTGATTTAATCAAAGAAACTGGAATCCACTATAATGATATATTCTGTATGCAGCAGATGTGCCATAAATAGAAACTCATATACTTTAATTGTAATCGTTTGTAAGTTAGCGGTTTTCACTTAGAGAAAGCTGTTTCAGGAATGACGTGGATATCCACCCAAGAGCATCCTGTCTGTGCGGTACAGGAATTTAGATGGCTAGGAAAACTAGCCATGCTTATGAATTTTTTAAAGTAAAATAACGTTTCGTTCTACATAGCTTATGACTTTACCAAATCATAATCACCAAAATCAAAAGACATATTTTACAAGGAGTGTTAAAGACTTTCCGAGGCAGAAAATAGTCGTTGTGCTACCCCATCCTCCATATTCGCCTGACCTTGCCCCTTGTTACTTCTTTCTAAAAAAATACCTTTCAGGTCAAAAATTTGTTCAGCGAAAACACCTCGGTTCTGCAATATTCCAGTGTCTTCATAGTATACCTAAACAGACTATGAAAATGCCTTCAAAGATTGGATCAAGAGACTGAAACTTTGTATATCTGTTGCATGTGAATACTTTGGGGGAACAAAATAAAAAAATCAGTGAAACCTATGAAGAATCAAATTTTACATGCTTAGATACATTCATATTTGAACAGTCCTCGTATACACAGCTGATTACGTAAGAGTCGTAAAGGTAAGGAAACGGTTGCTATCAAAAGGAGTCTTATGGTTAAGGATAATATACCAGATATGTAGCGTATGTACGACCGTAGTTTATGTCAGCCTACCAGAACGTCACATGTCCGGAAAAAAAGTAGTTCTAAAACTAAGGTTTAAGACTGTTTACTTCCTCGACGTGTTACTATCTAAGTTCTTTTAACTGTGTGTACATACTTTGTTTACAGTCGCATGCTTCAGTATGCCTGAATGTTGTTGCTGCATTGTTATGCGTTTTTACGTTGTCTTCTTCTTTCAATAAACTTTCAAAGTTTTTTTTTTGTTGATACAACAACAAGTATTACAGATGGTTATGTGTAAGCTTATAATAAGATAACTTTATTTTTCCGTTTATTTTCATGCTTCATTTTGAAATAAGAAAGCTAGACTACGCCTTGCACTGCATGAAATCAAATTTCATAAATTGTTGACGTCTCCTGTTTCTTGATTTAAATAATGATTTGATGTATTGACATCCTGTAAAGATTTCCTTATTCAGAAAATAAAGTCCCCCCTAAAAAAACAACAACAACAAAAAAACAACATAAAAATCTAAAGATCGATGCAAATTGTCTGAAGGGCTGAAATCGTGTGACGACATTTACTATTTCATTCCCTTTCCAAAAAGGGGCTTTCAAGCTTTCTAAGTTCTAAGGAAATGTAATATCTGTATGGCAGATAACAAATGACCATTGAGTATTCCACAAGGACCGTAGTACTCGAGTGAACGATACAGGACCATTATGACCATCTACTTAATGTTTTTGACTTCGTAAAATATATTCTTTTATAGGAATTGTACAAGCAAAATTAACAAAATCCCTTGTTAATAACACGTTGCGTCATTAAGTGCAATTTCAATTGGATACCAAAAATCTAATATGTCTCCGACGACTTGATCAATATGATACTTTAATTGTCTATACAGATGCTGAATCTTTGAACAGTAAACGTTTAATGTACCATATTCATGAGACAATCGGGCAACATATTGTCCAGACACACAGTTTTATCGTACAAGTTTGTTATTTTCATCGAAAGTAGTTTAAATCATAAAATACTAATCTGGTATTTGAATGGATGCAAATATATTTCTTTGATTACCAAATGTAAAATCGGGCATACAAACCCTGTTTTGTTTTAGAAAAGTGCCCCTACCGCCAATAAGTTTGACTGAAAATTTATTTGCGTTCCATTCTAGCAAATACTGTAATAATTTAACCTTTTTTGTTAGTTCCCGAGACAATGAATTATATAATTTACGAATACTTTCATAGACGATCGGATGATAGCTCTTAAAGCGACTGGTTGTGTGCTTGCAATTACTGGGGAAACCTGAGTGGTATTCATAACGATTTAAATATACATGTACTTTAAAGATGATCTGGAACACATCTATTCCTATACATTATTAGGTTATTCAGATAACTATGATTCAGAGTGCCTTACAATACCGTCTTGTACAGTCCGTCTTTCAAGAACGTAAGGGAATGATTAGTTATTCAAAAGTAAAAACCCAGTTATTCCCTTGTTCTTCTATTTCTGACCACACTTTATATATCAGTCTCCAAGAAAAAATATAAGAGAAAAATGGCTGTCTAATCAATTGTGACTTGCTTAACATGAGAATATGCCTTTGCAATATGAACGCTTCATTAAAGTTTTCAAAGCATATCTCCATGGTGAACCCACTATAAACGCAAGACAACTATGATTCAGATCGAACAAACTTTATTTGATGTTTTGAAAATGACAGACCCAAAGCCAAAGAACTATATGTTCGAACAGGTACATGGTATCAGAGAACGGCGTCAACAATTCGTCGTGTTTTTGTGAGACCTTATCGACAAAGCAAGAATGCTTAAGACTTTGTCCAGTAGTAACAATAGCTGTGTAACAGTCTTTGTAATCGTTTTCTCTCTAAATACAATGATTATAACCAAAAACAATAACATTTATACAACTGCTCTGGCTATGTATCACCAAAGTGTAGTTAAACCCAGGGAGAAGAATCAAATAAGACTGTATTGTCTTCCATTCTTATCCTTTTCCTCATTGTACAGTTATATTCTTGCTATTTTGGTATGTGTAATTGTATATATTTAGTAAATAACCTATGTTTAAACCAAAGTGTAGTTTGAGATAAGGTTTTCAGATATTTACCATTCGGAATTAAGTTTTCGTAAACAATTACCGCTTTTTAAGTTCGAGCTTTTCATACAAACTACAATCAGGTTGAAAATCCCAAGCATGTGACAACCACCCCTTGCCTTTGTTCCAGCAGTATAGTGCAATGATCAGCCAGTTATTAACTTTCAAGCTACTACAAGACATATCCTAAACAAATGTACTACCAGCGACAGAACATGTCAGTTGTTTCCTGTTCAAAACCTAGATTCAGGAAGTGTGAACAGTGTAAGCTAGATGGCTGCTCTGCATTAACCGACACAATAGTGCAAAACCAAAACTTCTCTTACATATATACTGAACAGACGAATATTGTTTCTTACTGAGTCACAAACCACCGTTTGTCAAATAAAACAGTTTGTCAGTATTGCGCGATATTTGAAACACTGTCAAAAGTTACAAGTTTCTTGAACAAAGTCAGCTACGTGGCTGCTGTGATTTTGCCAATATAAAGCTAAATACCATTCGAGCTGGTGCACGTGGTTTGCCCCTATATTTTTGTTATTGATTCATTTCTCAACACCAAGCTGTCAATGAGCGAGGCATAGTAATGAAACTAGAAAAGATGTTAACGTAAGTGGTTAGAGGAAGATGTGACAGATTGAAAGTCTAACTACAAAGGTTCTCCCACATATAAAATTACTTTACGAGAGCTTCAGATGTTCACTACCAATAGCGTGTGTGCGGCTTGTTTTATAATTTAGTTTGTTCTCGTTTGTTATAGATACAACAAACCCACTAGAAACAATTTTTAATTACAATATAATTACCCCTGATTTAAATATTGTCGAAAATACACCAAAATCTGAGATAGTTCAAACTCAAAATTTAGCTGTAAGCCTGCCGGCCATATCGTTACCGGGGATCTTCATGTTTTCAGAGACTGTTGAATCCGTAATTAATTTTCTAAAGGTCCCAAATATAAAATTCCATCGGAAATTGATTTTAATGCCTCTCATGTAGAAATTGCAGAGACATTCGACGTATTTTGTAATAAATTGTGTAAAAGAGAGAACATGCTGAACCGAATGCTCTTTCTATCTGGAAAAGACAAATCTTCAAAATAATTGACATACGCATTTCTTTTTATAAAAGAAACATAGCTTTATTACCACCTCGACTTATTTTTTACTTTAGTCATTTGAGAAAAGGAATTCAAGCCTTTCATAACAGATTTGTATTGGCACCTGCTGATAAGGCTTCAGATTATGTAATATAGTATGACGATTACACTATATCATTACTCAAAATATCATTATTCTAAAGAGCTGAAGAGTACTGATATTCAAAGGTTGCATAAAAAGTGACTATATTCTTTTATGTAATTATTATCTTCAAGTATAACTCAAATGTCTAAAAGAAAGAAGAGAAAAAGAACATTACACCTGAAATTACCAGTGAGCAAATATCATGGCACATATACAGAGGGTCTTACAATAAGTTAAAAACCTTCTCTACTTTTAGTCATAGCTGGGTCTTAATATACCTTAAAATAGGAGTATGTTAATACCCAGATAATAGTTGCATATTGGTGCACTTCTTAAATGAATATACACTACTCTGGTGGGGCTGAAGGACAAATTTAACATTTTTTTTTACTGATTTTGCATTAGTTATGTACCAGAGAAGAGGAAGACCCCCTAAATACAAGCTTTTTGGACATGCAACTTTTTTTTCAAATTTTCACAACCCCATTTATGTTTACAAGTTTAGACTCAGTTGCGTGTGCGACCCATTGCTAACGACAACCGCTTAGCAACGCCTTCTCATGCTCCCTATGAGGTTTCTGACAGTCCTAGCGGGGATGGCGGCCCATTCGTGCACCAACGTGGCCTCAAACTCCTGGATACTTCTAGGTTGCACCTGGGGAGCTGATATTCATACCTGCAGCTCATTCTACAGGTGCTCAGTTGGATTTAGGTCGGGTGATCGAGCTGGCCAGTCAAGGCGCTCAATACCCCTCCCTCTGCAGGTAGTGCTGGACAACTCCAGTGGGGACGCACATTATCATCTATTAAAATGATCTGATCGCCCACTGCCCCGGCATACAGCCTAAACTGTGTGTCTAACATCTCATCGATGTACCGCTGACCAGTCAGTGTACCTCTATTTCGCACAACGAGGTCAGTCCGTCCGTCCCAGCTGATGCCTCCTAACACCATAACTGACGTAGCCCCGTATCGGTCGTGCTCAGTAATATTTCCGGCTTGAAACCTTTATCCAGGTCTTCTCCAGGCTCCCGCATGTCTGTCAGTAAAGTCTAGGCAAAACCTAGACTCATCAGTGAAGAGAACATGTCTCCAGTTTGGTCTGTTCCACCTAACATGCTCCCTCGCCTATTCCAAACGGGCCTGGCGGTGACGACGAATCAATGGAATTCTTATACAGTGTCTTCTTGATCGCAGATTACCCTCATGCAACCTTCTACACACCGTCTGGGTACAGACATTGATCCCAGAAGCATTACGAAGGTGGATTGCTTTTGCAAACCATCCTCGACGGGCCTGGATAATCAAGAATCTGTCTTAAACTGCTGTCGTCTCCCTTTGTCTGCCTCCGCCATGCCTCCTGACGGATGTACCATACTGCTGGTACCTTGCCCAGGCTCTGGTGATGATGGTGTGGTGTACACCAAACGCAACACCAACCTCACGGTATGTGGCACCCTGCTCAACCATCCCTACAGCCCTTCACATTTCTGCTTCAGTCAAATGCCGTCTTATCATAGCGTTTGCCATGCCAAAATCACCAATGTAAAAAGTCTTACCTTTGATTGACCATAAATTTCTAATGGTAGTGTATAAGGATAATAATGTGACTCTGCTCGCACTAAACCAAAACAAGAGGGCCAAAATGGCCCTATATCGCTCACCTGAGAATCGTTGCACAGAAACATAAAAAATCAGGATGTAAGTAAGTAGGTCAAGGTCAAGATCATCCACGGTCAAAGATTTAATCTGCATACAAAATTATCTAATGTTTCATTGTTGTAGCTGAACAGAATGTCTTATAAGAATAGGCCCTTTGACCTATTTTCTTGACCCTTGATGACCCATATACAATCCCATTCTAGATTTTATCAAGACAAACGTTTTGACCAAATATTAGGAAAATCGGAAAAAAAATACAGCTTCTATCGCATACACAAGCTTTTTCTAAGATTTGACACGTCACCTAGTTTTTGACCCCAGATTATTCATATACAACCTCAACCTAGATTTCATCAAGACAAACATTCTTAAAGATCCAATGAAATATACAGCCTCTATCCCATACACAAGGTTTAAGATTTGACAATTTGACCTAGTTTTTGATCCCAGATTACCCATATTCAATCTCAACCTAGAACTCATCAAGACAAACATTCTGACAAAATATTAGGAAAATCAAATGGAAAATACAGCTTCTATTTTATACACAAGCTTTTTCTAAGATTTGACCACGTGACCTAGTTTTAACCCCAGACGACCCATATACAATCCCAACCTAGATACCGTAGAGGCAAACACTCTGACCAAATATTAGGAAAATCAGATGAAAAATACAGCTTCTATCGCATACACAAGGTTTTTCATTGATTGGACCCCGTGACCTAGTTTTTGACCCTAGATGACCCATATAAAATCCCAACCTAGATTTCATCAAGACACTTATTCTTACTAAATATAAGGAAAGTCGGATGAAAAATACACCTTCGATCGCATACACAAGGTTTTTCATTGATTGGACCCCGTGACCTAGTTTTTGATCCCAGATGACCCATATGCAATCCCAACCTAGATTTCATCAAGACACTCATTCTTACTAAATATTAGGAAAGTCGGATGAAAAATACACCTTCTATCGCATACACAAGGTTTTTCTTAGATTGGACCCCGTGACCTAGTTTTTGACTCCAGATGACCCATATGCAATCCCAACCTAGATTTCATTAAGACACTCATTCTTACTAAATATTAGGAAAGTCGAAAGAAAAATACACCTTCTATCGCATACACAAGGTTTTTCTTAGATTGGACCCCGTGACCTAGTTTTTGACCCCAGATGACCCATATATAATCCCAACCTATATTTCACCAAGACAAACATTCTGACCAAGTTTCATAAAGATCCAATGAAAAATACAGCCTCTATCGCATGTAAATGTGAACAGACAGATGACAGACGACAGACAGACGACGGACATCCAGCGATCACAATAGCTCACCCTGAGCATTTGCTCAGGTGAGCTAAAAACAAAACAAAAAACACGAGGGGTTCATGTTTTCCGAGACCACGTGGCGAGACCTACCTCATAAAACAGCTTGCATTTAGGTTGCGGCCATCTCAAAACATTGCGGAATCAAATTATGCAAAATAAATAATTGAATTCTTTTTATACTTTTCAAAATATAGTAAGAAACTTTTGCTGCTTTGCAAAAGTTGAGTAATATATGCTGGTCAACAGTGTTATCTGTTGTACTATACTAACTTATTCTGAATTATGTAGCCTGGCCCCAGAATACACCGAGATGTATTTAGGTAGTTGTATAGGTTGTTCAGCCACGATAATATTCATGTCCTGCATACCTTTTAACGTCAGTTCCTCACATTCCGTTCAGAATCATATAATTATTGTGTCCTTTTAAATTTTTGAGTACAATACAGACAGGGAAATATTTTCGAAGAACAGTCCAGAATGCTGTCGAATATTATCAAATCCGAGAAGATATTAAAGTGGCTGCTCCTATCAACACATATTTATCTCTGTAGATCAAGAACAAATGAGTTTGAAAGTGTTTTCTGATACAGACTTATTGATTTTTAGCTCACCTGAGCACTTTGTGCTCATGGTAAGATTTTAAGGATCGACTTGTGTCCGTCGTGCGTCGGATTTGCTTTAAACAACATATCCTCCTAAACCACTAAGCCAAAGTTGATGAAACTTGCCATGGATGTTCCTTGCATGAAGCTCTTCCGAAGTTGTTCAAAGAAATCAATGCCATGCAGAACTCTGGTTGCCATTGCAACCTTAAGGAAAAACTTTAAAAATCTTCTTGTCTGAAACCACAAGGCCTAGAGCTTAGATATTTGGCATTTAGCATTCTCTAACAGAACTCTACAAAATTGTTCAAATTATTTTGCTGGGGTCAAAAATGGCCCGGCCCCAGGGGTCACTTCATTTTACATAGACTTATATAGGAAATCTTTAAAAATCTTCTTTTCAGAAACCACAATGCCTACAACTTAGATATTTAGTATGTAGCATTGTCTAGTAGATGCCTACCAAGTTTGTTCAAATTATGTCCCCTGGGTCAAAATTGGCCCCGCCCCGGGGGCCCTTAAGAAAAGGCAATCTTTAAAAATCTTCTTACTGGAAACCTCAATGCCTACAGCTTAGATATTTGGTATGTAGTATTGTCTAGTGGAATTCTACCATGTTTGTTCAAATTATCTTCCCTGGGTCAAAATTGGCCACGTCCCAGTGTTCTTGTTGTGAATGTAACGTTATTTGCCGCGCCGCGCTTTTCTATGTAACGTCTTTGACGTCACGTCGTATAATTATATTGTTTTGTTGTCGTTGCTATTATATGTAAACAGTTGGTAATTTGAACCGAGAGTAAAAGGAAGAACCTAGAACACAACGCATTTGTTTAATATTCAACCCACGCTATACGATATTGGTGCCGTGACCAGCAGAAAGGATATGAATTTACAGAAGTTACAAATACAGAGAGAGGGTCACCGACGTTTCATTGAGAAATATTTGGAGAAAATCGAACAATCTAAAGAAAATGATTCACTGACAGATTTCGATTCAATCCTCAGCGCTATTGAAGCCAAAGTCGGAATTTTAGAGACATTGAATGAGAAAATATTGTCGCAAACGGAAATAGACGGATTGGAAGAGGAGATATTTCAAACTGACGAGTATACAGTGGAGTTAGATATCAAGCTGTGTCGCTTACGAGCTTTCCGAGGTCAACATGAGAAGAGAACCGAGTCTAATATTTCACAAGATGACCAACGAAATTCAAGGGACCAGCAGTACAACAACAATGGTTTGAATCCCGACGCTCCAACTTTCCTTCCCGACAGAACCGTAAGTTATCCTTCTAATACCTCAGTAAATTCGGCACAATTTTACAGACTACCTAAGATATCATTACCAAGTTTTAGCGGAGATATGTTAAGATGGCAATCTTTTTGGGATTCCTATGAGTCAACCATTCACATGAACGCTAATCTCACGGATGTACAGAAGTTCACGTACCTCAAATCTCAACTTGAAGGAAACGCTGCACGAGTAATTGAAGGTTTTGCTATGACGAACGCAAATTATACCCGAGCCATAGATCTACTGAAAGAAAGATATGGCCAGCAACATAAAATTATTCACGCATCAATGCAAGCGCTATTACAATTACCTGCCCCGTCCAACAAAGTATCCAGTTTAAGACATTTTCATGATAAGATGGAGACGTACATTCGAAGTTTAGAAGCTATGGGACAGTGCCAAGACACTTACGGAAATCTATTAGTGCCAATAATTTTAGATAAGATACCAAGTGAAATTAGAAGGCAGTTAGCACGTGAAAATGGAGATAACAATTGGTCGCTAGAAAATTTGCGTCGTGCAATCAACAGAGAGATTGGTATTCTTGAGGCCGGAAGTGTTCGTAGCGAACCGGAAGTGGACGATTTCAATGCAACAGCATCATTTCTGACAAGTGCAAAATACAGGAAAACCGTGCCAAAACATCCAAAATCCGGAACCGGAAGTGCATCACAAAAACCGGAAATCAAATGCGCATTTTGTGACAATCAACATAAATCAATTGACTGTGAAAAATACGCAAACATTGAATCAAGACTGAAAATAGTGAGAGAAAAACGCTTGTGTTTTAACTGTCTAGGCAATCATCCTGTAGTGAAGTGTAATTCTAGTAAGAGATGCCAAAAATGCAAGAGAAAACATCATACAGCGATTTGCAAATCGCGAGAAAATAACCAGACGATGTTGACAACCGTTGATTCCGCGTCACCGGAAGCAGCCGTCTTACATTCAAACACGATCCTACCAAATAAGAATGTTCTGTTAAAAACCGCCATAGCAACCGTATCGTCACGTGATGTTCAGACTGAAACAAATATTCTTTTCGACGAGGGAGCCCAGAAATCTTTCATTACAGAACAATTAGCCCAAGAACTTGAACTTACCCGAGACAGTACAGAGACAATTTACTTATCGTCAGTTTGGAAGTACCAATAACAAAGTCCAACACACAGACGTAGCTACAGTAAATGTTGTTACAGACAGAGGCCAGAAGATCCCGATTAGAGTTTTAATAGTGCCTACAATTTCAACGCCGCTTAACCAGAAATTTCAAACCACAGTGTCAAACTTACCGTACTTACGTGGACTTAAACTCGCTCATCCGGTTACAGGAGATTCTGTATTTAACATTTCTATGCTGATTGGTGCTGACTATTACTGGGATATTGTAGAAGACCATATAGTACGAGGAAATGGACCTACTGCTGTAAAGTCAAAAATCGGTTATCTGTTATCCGGACCTTGCCAAGCACAGAGTTCTCGAGTATCAGATCACGTGTTCAACGTTATGGCGTCGCTTATGGCAACGGATGTTTTAGAACGGTTTTGGAGCCTTGAAAGTATTGGAGTTACACAGACCGCCGATGATATAGACAAGATACGTTATTTCAAGGACTATCAAGATTCGTCCATAGAATACGATAATGGACGCTACACCGCCAAATTACCTTGGAAATTAGACCATTCACCCCTACCCAGCAATTATGAGATAGTGAAGGCAAGAACCGAAAGTACAATTAGAAGATTGAGAAAAGAGCCCCATTTACTGAGAAAATATGATGACATTATCGCTGAACAAGAACGCCGTGGTTTTATTGAGAGAATAGATAACGATACCCCACCCACAGGACAAGTCCATTATATTCCACACCACCCAGTAAAAAAAGATTCAGCGACCACACCCATCCGGATAGTTTATGACTGCAGTTGCCGCACATCTCCCCACCTCCCAAGCTTGAATGACTGTTTAGAATCAACCCCACCCATACTGAATGATCTTACCGCCATATTAGTGAGATTCCGTCTCCATGGTTACGCCATCACTACAGACATTGAAAAAGCCTTTCTACATGTCGGTTTATATGAAGGAGACAGAGATGCTACCAGATTCTTGTGGACAATTGACATTGAAAACAAAGACAGTCCATTACGCACTTACCGCTTTAAATCCGTATTGTTTGGAGCTACCTGTTCGCCGTTCATGCTTAGCGCCACCATCCTGAAACACCTAGAACTTAACAAGCACGTACACGCAGCCGAGATCATTGAAAGAGATATATACGTTGACAATGTACTTTCAAGCTTCGAAAAAGTATCAGATCTACTTACCTACTTTACAGAGTCGCGAGAGTTGATGTCCAGCGCAGGTATGAATCTACGTTCATGGACCTCTAACAGTAAAGCCCTTAGAGACCTTGCAAAAACAGAGAATGTACGAGATAGTGATGAAGTTGTCAAGATACTTGGAATGAGATGGGATCCCCTCAGTGACGAAATGACATTTACACGAAGAAATATTCCAATACAAGACGTAGTTACGAAGAGAACCATTCTAAAGTACTCATCACAAATCTATGATCCCCTTGGTCTACTTAGTCCCGTTACCGTCAGTGCAAAAATCTTACTACAAGAACTATGGAAGTCCAACTACGACTGGGATACACCTTTGCCAGATGATATATGCGAAACTTGGAACCAGTTAGCAGAATCCCTCAACAAAGCTACTGACGTGAAATTTTCCAGACAATTCCTACCCGCAGCAAGCATAAACAGTGAAACAAGACTTCACGTGTTTGTAGATGCAAGCGTCAAATCGTACGGAGCAGCAGCTTACATTTGCGATCTTTCACACGCTAGACTGGTTATGGCGAAGAACAGAGTGGCACCGGTAAAGACATTAACCCTACCTCGGCTTGAACTAATGGCAGCATTAATTGGCGCAAGACTTGCATCCCATCTTCAAGAGAGCTTGCCCATACAGAACGTAACATTTTGGTCAGATAGCCAAATCGTACTCCACTGGCTGACTACATCAAAATCCTTAAAACGCTTTGTCCGAAATCGAGTAGACGAAATACATCAGCTGACAGATCAATCACCATGGAGATATTGCCCCACAAATGACAATCCAGCAGACTTACTGACACGTGGTATATCAGCCGATACTTACCTTGACAACGAACTATGGAACGCCGGTCCAACATGGTTATCTAACAAAGAAATATGGCCTACCTGGAAATACGACCAGTCAGTCTTGCAGACACCCGCTGATGAAGATACGAGTTCGAAGCAGACGACAAATGTAGTAACGTTGAAGTGTACGGAGATCACGGGCGTTCATAGACTTATTAACCTAGATAGATACAGTACATACCTGAAACTACGTCATGTAACCGCCTATGTACTAAGATTCATCAACAACTGCAGACGACCAAAAGAAGACAGATTAACGAACAGCTTATCAGCAACCGAACTCAACGAAGCAGAAGTTACATGGCTTAAATCGTGTCAAATAACAAACTTTCAAGAAGAAATAGAAAATTTTACATCGAACAGTACCCGTTTACCGTTGGTTCGACAACTTAGACTGTTTCTAGACCCACATGGACTATTACGTTGCGGTGGAAGAATTCACAACGCCCCCGTACAGTATGACACTAAATTCCCTTACCTTCTACCAAAGAAGCACAGACTTACCGAATTGATTGTGTTAGATGTCCACAAAAGTCAACTACACTCCGGAGTAAATAGTACCATTACGCAGATCAGACAAAGGTACTGGATACCGTCCATCCGCCAATGTGTTAGATCGGTTTTAAAGACGTGCGTGAATTGTACCAGAGTAACCGGCAAACCATACCTAGCACCAGACCCACCACCCCTTCCTAAAGTCAGAGTGAATGAGTCTCCGCCCTTCAGCGTCACAGGTGTAGATTTTACGGGTGCACTATTTGTTAAGAACGCTACCGGAAGTGAAAGAAAATGCTACATCTGCCTATTCACATGCGCTACAACAAGAGCCGTTCATTTAGAAGTAGTTCCAGACTTATCTACAGACTCATTTCTTCAAGCGTTCCGGAGATTTGCTAGCCGGAAGTCGTTACCGATGGCGATGATATCAGACAACGCAACGACGTATATTGCTGCTGCTAATCACCTGAAGAAACTCTTCAACTCAGAAGTCGTGCGAGAAGAGCTTAGCAGAAAGGGTACAGAATGGCGTTTTATCCCCAAACGAGCACCATGGTACGGAGGGTTTTGGGAACGTTTGATTGGGCTGACTAAGACGTCATTAAAGAAGATCCTCGGGAGACGCTATGTATCCATGGAAACATTACAGACTATAGTGACAGAGATTGAAGCAGTGATAAATGATCGACCGCTAACTCATGTATCATCGAACATTGACGATTTGGAACCGTTAACACCGTCACATTTACTTTACGGTCGTAAGGTGACGTCACTTCCGCATCATGAACATTTATCAGACGACGATTTAGCGCTAATTCAAAGTGACCAGACGACACTCACCAACCGAGCTAAGAAACAGTCTGAAATCATTGAGCAGTTCCGAAGACGCTGGAAGTTCGAGTACTTAACCGCTTTGAGAGAATACCACACAATTACGGGTTCAGACGAAAAACGTATCAAAGTCGGAGATGTCGTGCAGGTATACGATGAGGGACCACGGATCCGCTGGAAACTTGCTGTAATCCTAGAGCTGATGACCGGAAATGATGGTTGTGTCCGTGCCGCGAAGATAAAAACGATAAACGGAATTACAAACAGACCGATAGTGAAACTCTATCCTTTAGAGACTGTTAGTGAAGTTAATGATTAATGCCTTAAACGAGAAACTGTTGGTGTATAGTAAACAGAGACTATTTAATAGCAATAAAGATTTATTTACCTTACTATGTGCGCGAAGTTTACGTTGAAATATGTTTGAAGCACCAGAGACAATAATTCGGAAATTATGAGATTCAATATTCATTTTATTGAAACGATAAATTACATTTAACACATGTTAATTTAAGTATTTGCAAATTTACGTTTCTCATAATTAGATTGCTTATTCTTAAAGTAAGAATTTCATGATTAAGTATTTCATTCACTTTTAAAAGTACACGCTTTCAATTTTCAATTATGAGTCACTTTTCGCGGCCCCCAGAATGTTGTGAATGTAACGTTATTTGCCGCGCCGCGCTTTTCTATGTAACGTCTTTGACGTCACGTCGTATAATTATATTGTTTTGTTGTCGTTGCTATTATATGTAAACAGTTGGTAATTTGAACCGAGAGTAAAAGGAAGAACCTAGAACACAACGCATTTGTTTAATATTCAACCCACGCTATACGATAGTTCTCTTGGTTTACATAGATTTATATGGGAAAAACATGAAAAATATTTTTTCTCCAAAACAAATAGATCTAGACCTTAGATATTTGGTGTTGAGTATTGTTAAAGAATCTTTACCAATATTGTTTAAATGTTGGCCCTGGGGTCAAAATTTGCCTCGCACCGGGGACCCTTAATATGTAAAAAAGGAAATCTTTAAAAATCTTCTTGTCTAAAACAACAAGGCCTAGGATTTTAAAATTTGGCATGAAGCAAGCTTTATCAAGCTTTTTCAAATTATTAGATTAGGTTAAAGGTCACGGAGGCTAAAAATAGATTTATCTACTGTACCTCATAGAGTCTTCATTAATTTATAGACCACTATCTTTGATATTCAATATATAGGTTCCTTGCATAGACCTCTACCCATGGGTAGGGTTTGAGGTCACTGGGTCAAGGTCAAGGTCACCATAGCTTATAATAGATATTTCTATTTTCTCTCATAGAGCCTTTATTTTTATTGACTGATATTTTACATATTTGGTTTGTAGGCACTTACATATTTTCAATTAAAAAATGAAATACTGCTTAACAGTAAACCTACAGCCAAAGTACTCAGGTGAGCGATCATGGCTCTCTTGTTTATAAGGCTCCGTCTGCGGGGTCGGGCACTGTTGGCTGTTAGATGAGTATCTCTGTGCCCTACAAAAATCAACAGCTTTTGAAAACTTTGATTTAGAGCAGTTAAGGAAACAAGAGGGCCAAAGGCCCTAAAGCGCTCATCTGGGTTCAAAGATGAAAGAAATTTTTATGAATGTAATGGTGCAAAATACAGAAATGGACCAATGTAATTTCATTGCCATAGCTAAAAAAGAAGTAGGTCAGTAGGTCAAAATATAGGTGATGAGACGACATTTTTGAAATCAGAACGAAAAGCTGTACACACAGTCCAAATTTCATTGCAGTAGCTTTAAAACCAGAAAGTAGGTCAGTAGGTCAAAAATTTAGGTCAAGGAATAATGGTTTTGAAATCATCTTGAAAAACTGTACAAAAAATCCAAATTTTATTGCCATAGCAAATAACTTAAAAACATAAGACATTTTTTTTTTTTTGGGGGGGGGGGAGGGGCGGGGAGTGAGTGACCCCAGGGGAGGGGGGATGAACTCACTGTGGTCAAAGTCCATATCCAGGCCTTGCAATTTGTGACAAGAAGATTTTTAAAGTTTTTTGCTGGGCCAGTTTTACCCAGGGCCATGATTTGAACAATCTTGGTAGAGGTCTACTAGACAATGCCCTTTTAATTTAAGTTGCCATAGCAACCAGAGTTCTGCATGGAATTGAATTCTTTGAACAACTTTGGAGGAGCTTCATGCATGGAACATCCCATGCAAGTCTGATTGAATTTTGCCCAGTGGTTTCAGAGGAGATGTCGTTTGAATGAAATTGTTGACGCCTTGGGGTATGACAAAAGCCCGCTCTGGCACTTTGTGCCAGGTGAGCTAGAAATGTAAGGTATATTACTTGTATATATAAATAACTGTGGAAGAGAAACGTGTGGTCCCTTTGTCCCGTTTTTACAAAGCGTTTTTAATTTAAACTGATTTTATACTAAAAAGTTTTTAGCACACACACACACACACACACACATATATATATATATATATATATATATATATATATATATACATTATTTAATCAGTTACACACTCAACTATATCATAAAACAATGTCAAATTACTATTTTAAGCTGATGTTTAACCTTAATTTCAGTTTACATCAGAGATTTTTTAAAAAATAATTAATAGTTTTATTATCAAACTCAACTGAGATTGAAAACACTTTCTAAGCAGAAGGCTTTATCACTTGTCCATGAACATTTTTACATATTTGAAATTGTCAGCTGCTCATATCAATAAAGCCACACAACTAGTCAGCTTAAGAGGGATGAATGTAATGGCAACAAAAATTTCAATTTTTCATTAGACATGCTTGTATTTGTTTTGTAAATGATTACTTATCTTTAGCAACAGACATTAACAGAACTACATGCAGTTGTTGTTTTGAATCTCTACTAAACTTTGAGCAGTTTTTAAAATTTTATCCTGTCAGTTATTTCATATCCGATCCGATAAAGGGGTGCCGTATAAATTTTGCTTTATATTGCGCATGATACGCCACGGACTACTTTTGTGTTTACAATAAGAAGGAAGTGTAAAATTGATGTTATTACAAACAGAGACTACTTGCATAAAAATTAAATATTTCAATATTTAGGTCTCTCAATATAGTGATCAGTCAAGGAAATAAAATTACTGAAACTTTGGAAAAAAATTGTGTATAAGTACCACTGGCGGATAACCTTGACATTAGCCTAATTTGAAACATTTTAAGGATAGATTTTCAACATCTTTAGTAAATTATTTCCAAATGCCAGATGTGACAGGGTAAATAGAATAATAGGTTAGTGTCTTAATTGAGAAAGTTTATCTGGCAAGGCGTAGGAATTTAAATTTCTATGCCTTGCCAGATAAAATTTCTCATATTAAGACACTAGCCTATTATTCTCTATGTATTTCATTACTTTTGATAACAAGTGGATGGCTATGTTGGCCCCTTTTTGTGACTTCTTTATATATGTTCGTTACATGTTGATAAAGTTTGTCATTATTATGGTCTATAAATGTTGTGGAACAGATTTCAGAGAAAGCTACACATTACATGTTCCTTTATCAAACACTAAATATGTTTTTATGGTAACATAAAGCATTGTCCATGCAGTCCATAATAGATAGTCATGTTGCCTCATTTTCATTACTCATGTGTATTGTTTGTTTTGTGTTCATAAAGCATGTTCAAAGGGTGCTATAAGTTTTTTTTTGCACTACATTTCAACTTCGTGTATCTCTAGAAGTAGTCTGTAGAAGACCGACTGCGTTTTGATTTTTTTTACATACAGCATTATCTTCCATCCATTAAACCAAATTGGACAACCATGTTAGCCCATTTTCATTCAGCATGGTTGTGCATATCTTCCATTATTTGGGATTGTAGTTTTGGTCACTGCTTTTAAGGCCAAGATTACTAGTTCTAAATGACCTGTCATTCCAAACTTGGTGTGTAGGTACCTGATGTAGGTCAAGGTCATGGGATGAGAATAAAAAAGTTCCTGCACTCCATAATTTCATTATTAAATAGCCTATCTTTGGTGTGTAGGTAGCTAAGAAGTGCTTATGGATAGAGGTCAGTTTAAGTTAAAACCTTTTTGGACACAGGAGAGGCCGAACTTCCATCTGTACGTTGGTCCTTTCAGTTGGAATTCTTTATCCTTGATTCTTATTACGATGGTCTTGACTTTTAGTTGTGAAAACTGTCACTTATATATTAAATAAAAAGTTAGGATTATCAAAAAAACAAAACAAAGATAATTGTGTTAACAAAACATGTTGCTAAACTTAATGTGTAATCTGACCACCATTGTTGCAAATAATTAGGCTTATTTATCACCATACCAAAAGAGAAAATGGCGATAAAAGCAGAGGAATCCAAATGGAAGGATCAATGTAATATCAGAGAGTATTCAGGGCAGATAATCCACTAATGTCCCCATTAAACACAACAGTTGTATGATGTCCCAAGTCTCAGTGCTGACAGCGCTTTGATTTTTCTAACTCGAATTATCCCGGGGTTGTTTAACCCATTTTTTCTGTTCATGGGAAACAGTTTATTTTGTCGTATAAACTTCCTCTTCGTGAGGATGAGGGGATGGGTTTTCTGTGGTCTGGGATTTGAAGGAGTCTTTATAGTCTTGCTACTTTAGCTCCAACCGATTGCCAGTAGTCGAAAACTGTATTTCTCCGCTGTAAGTTACAAAGCCTAAGTTCTAATAGTGTTTGCTGATTGAACGAGACAAACTTTCTGACAGATGGACAGATGTAAAGTAAAGACAAAATTAAAGTGTCCCTCCCCTTTAGGAGGAACGAAAAAGGTTAACCAAATTACATGGTACTAAAAATGAAGCAAAACTGCTTGAGTCAAATACTGTGGACCTTCTACATGAAAAACCCGCAAGATAAAATGACTGACAGAAGTAAATGAATGTAACAGTTAAAACACTAATATGTAACACAAATATATTCTATGAAGCCACATTTTCATGGTAAACAGTAAGAAATGAATGGATGCATTATTCAATTAATACAACCTAACATTTGGTTGTTTGACTGAAAATAAACAATATTTCCTTTTCACCCTAAAAAATGCTCATTAAATTTCTTAATGATGAATTATGCACAACAAACAAATAAATGAATGAACAAGCAAACCAATGGATGAATGAATAATTGTCTTTGATAATATTCAGTAAAGCCTTGGAAACAAAAGAATGTGTTCATATTAGACAAGACTTTACTGTTAATAGTTTTAAAATGTCATTGATTCAAGACTTAACTAAAACTATTTAACCAATTTAGAAAATAAAATATCATTAACCTCTAATTAAATCGGTACGTATAATATCGAGGTTATAATATCAACCCTGTATCAGTATGATTTTATTTAATCTTATGCTTTCCTAAATAATATGTATGTCACTTATTTGCGTTTAGATTTTATTTATGTACACAATATATTTCGCACAATAACACTTTTATGTTGGACATCAGCATTACCACGTATTTGTGTATATCCGAAAACAAATCTAATATTTACATGTTTTAAACTTGAACTGTGTCCACATTTTCCTCCAGCACCTCAAACTGTTGTGACGATTTAATCTCTTTTTTCACACTTTCAAATTCATCCTTCGGTTCTATTGTACAGCGCCACACGAGTACATGGACAGTTTGTTGTAGATTTTTCAATATCATCACATCAACTAGGTCACGGAATGTTGTTGAAGACATATTCATGTCCTTCAACTCAACATTTGTATGAGTTATTTTACTGTCTGCCACTGGTGCAATATTACCAAACTTTAACACAAGTTCTTGGTTAGATAAATTCTGTAGATAACACTTCTGTAGCGATGAAACGTTGATGCGTATTTCTTTTACTGGTATCTCCCGCAGTGATAACTTTCTTAGTTCTGAATGTCCACTTAAGTCCAGTTCTATCCCAGGACAGTCATCTTTGTGATCAGTACAAGAAAAGAACCCCAGCTCAATTTGCTTCATACAATGTTTCTGTGAAATATTATAACTGAATTCTGACAACTCACTGTGACTCATTGCAAACCAGAAGATACCTATTGCTTGAATTTTCTCCAAACTTTTCACTTTCTCCATCAGTGAACGAGACCAATGACAAGAACGAGGTCCAGTATAACACGATAAACATAAACATTTAATTTTCGCATTCAACAGTGGTAAAATATCTCTATCATTATAATCACCCCTGTAGTAAATTGTCTCGACGTTCTCCAATTGCCTGAGTGAGAAATATTTAATAACATCTCTGATCCTGCGGTAATGTGTCTCAGACATGCCAGAGATGTTAATATAAACTGATCTTATATTGTGTTTATTTGTTAAAGTCAAGTGCTGCAGAATTTCACGGTACTGATCATGTTTGCAGCTGTAGCCTATAAATACATCTTGTAGACACAAACTGACTTTATTTTCAGCTGGCATTTCTTTAAAACATGAAACGAACATATCCTGATATTGTTTAAGTGGTGTAGATGAAAGAATAGTGTCTACAGAGCTTCTATATTCTGTTGTATTTTCATCTGTATTCACAATTTTTGTTAGTTCGAGTAATATCAAAGATGATACTTCTGCATTGAAACCGCTAATAAACACAAGAAATTTTGACATTTCAAGGATATCCCTGAGACTTTTAAATTTTGAAAGCAATGAGTTTGGTACTAAAGTTTTATCAGGAGCAGAGTAAAGATACAGAGATGCAAAAAATTCATGCACTGTTTTGTGTACAAAGGAGACTTTGTTTTTCTGTTCCGATAATTTCCTCCGGTCTTTATTTTGTGTTACTATTCCAGCTTTTAAACAAAAATCTAGCATTCCTTCTGTAAGATAATGTTTTACTACAGAGCGATCAAAAGCTAGCATGCACTCTGTCTTAGTTTCCTGGAATAACGTTTTATATGCCAATTCTCCTAAAGCTGTGAGAAGACAGTAATATTTTTTACATCTTTTATTTTCTCTGAAGCATTGCGGGATGTCGCCCTGGGAATATTCAGGTATCTGAGGTAGTTCCTTACCTTTCTTCTTGTATTTTTGTACAGTTCTTTTAAGCAACATTTCAACAATGTTACAGTATAATCTACACAGAGATTTTCCTAGACTTATTTTGTCACAAAACAAACATAACATATACATAAGCAGTATTGGAATAACTGCTAAATCTATCACTTTATTTGCATTAATTTCAGAATCAAACTGCTCAACTCTCTGCTGTATTCGACTTTCATCTTTCTCGCCAGAAACATGCCATATCACCGCCGTTTTCAATTTGTTTGCTGACTCCTTTCCAAAACCAGTTATTTCTAGTTTTTGATCGATCTGGCTACCCTT
The DNA here is from genome assembly GCA_012932295.1 of Cyclina sinensis. Lineage (NCBI taxonomy): Eukaryota > Metazoa > Mollusca > Bivalvia > Venerida > Veneridae > Cyclina > Cyclina sinensis. The sequence continues at coordinate 30,490,041 of JAAONU010000005.1, forward strand.
TAAGCCACTTACGCTTAATTTCCAAGGTCTTGTTGTAGTCAGAACTGTAGTGTTTTCCCACAATCTTCTATGTGGGATAGAGCTCTCTCCTTGATGACACATTTGTTTCGGATGTGTCCATTCATCCAGGCCATCTAAGATGATAAGACATCTTTCTTCATTGAGGACATTTTCTAGATCTTTTTTATCATAATCACGGGCGTGTCCTAATCTTTGGAAGAGCTGATTCCATATCTGTTTATCGATAAAACAATCGTTAAAACTATCTCGTAATAAAACCAGAAAAACGAAATCGAACCCCCTTAAAGTTTTCACCTCATCAGGTGAGAATTGCTTCTCATCCTCTTGGCATGGACTATTAGCGTGACACCATAATAATACTAACCGTTTACTAAGGGACGTTTTCCCCATCCCCGCGTCTGCTTCAATATATATTTCACTATAAGGTTCCTTGTTTTTCTCGTCTTTATAGAATACACGGTCTAATGTTTCAACCACTATCCTAACCTCTTCTCCTCCCCCAAGGGCTCTTTCTAATTTTACTGAGTTTATATTTGGTTTTACATAAAACTCTAGCAAGCACGCATCTTCCTCTTGCATCAGTGGTGATAGCTGAATTGTAGAATGCTGTTTTCTGTATAATTGTATCAAATCATGTTTCAGGTCTGAAATGTAAAACAAGAGGTCCATGATGGCCCTAAATTGCTCACCTGAGTCTCACTGCTTATGTTACAAGTATCATTATTGGTTGTTATGGGTGTTCGTTGTCCGCAAGTTTGAATAAGTTTGCAATAAGTTTGAAGACTCTGGGTGTAATGGTACTCAAATGTTTTAGCAGAAATAATTTTACTCTACAGGGCCCAGTGAACTTGGAATTTGACCTACAGACCCCAAAAATGATAGGGTCCTTTTACTGAGTAAAGACAAACATCCTATGAAGTTTAAAGGCTCTGGGTAAAATGGTATTCCAGTTACTGAGCAGAAACATTTTTCAATCTGCAGGTCACTGTGATCTTAACCTCTGACCTATGGACCCAAAAACAATAGGGTTCTTCTAATACAATTATCCTATAAAGTTTGAAGGCTCTGGGTGCAATGGTACTACAGTTACTCTGCAGAAATACTTTTCACTCTACTGAAACTGACCTTTTACATACTAGCCCCAAAAACAATATGGTTCTTCTATTTAGTAAAAGCAATTATCCTATGAAGTTTGAAGGCTCTGGGTGAAATAGTAATCCTGTTATTGAGTGGAAACGGTTTTCACTCTAGAGGTCCCACCGACCTTGACCTACTGACCCAAAAAACAATTTTTTTTAATCAATCAGGGCAATAACACTGTGAAGTTTGAAGGCTTTGGGTCAACTGGTACTCAAGTTATTGAAATGAAACAAATTGTGACAGACAGACAGACAGACATCCATGGACAGGGCAAAAACAATATGTCTCCATCAGAAGGGTGGGGTTGGGGGAAAAATAACAACGAACAGTTGAAGGTCTAGCCCTTGGTGTTTCAGAGCAGCAGATTTTTTATGTTTTCTCTATATAAGTCCTTGTGTAAAATCAAATGACCCCCCGGGTGGGTCTAGTTTGACCCCAGGGTCATGATTTGAACAACTGCCACTAGACAATGCTGCACACCAAATATCTAAACTCTAGGCCTTGTGGTTTCTGACAAGAAGATTTTTAAATTTTTTCCTATATAACTCTATGTAAAACATGTGACCTCTGGGACGGGGCCTTTCCTGACCCAGGGTCTATGATTTGAACAAACTTTGTAGAGGTCCAATAGACAATGCTGTACACCAAATATCTTAATTCTAGGCATTGTGGTATCTGAAAAGAAGATTTTTAAAGTTTTTCCTATATAACTCTATGTAAAACAGGTGACCACTGGGGCGCGGCCATTTTTAACCCAGGGGTCACGATTTAAACAAACTTGGTAGAGGTCCTCTACACAATGCTAAATACAAAATATCTAAGCTCTACACCTTTTGGTTTCTGATGTGAAGATATTTAAAACTTTTTCCTATATAACTCTATGTAAACCAGTGACCCCTGAGGCAGGGCCTTTTTTTACCCCGGTGAGTGGTTATGATTTGAACAAACTTGGTAGAGGTCCACTAGACAATGCTACACACCAGATATCTAAACTCTAGGCCTTGCGGTTTCTGACAAGAAGATTTTTAAATGTTTTTCCTATATAACTCTATGTAAAACATGTGACCCCAGTGGCGGGCCATGTTTGACCCAGGGGCCAGGATTTCAACAAGCTTGGTAGAGGTCCACTGGACAATGCTGCACACCAAATATCTAAACTCTAGGCCTTGTGGTTTCTTAAGTTTTCACTATATAAATCTATGTAAAATAAACTGACCCCTGGGGTGGGGTCAGTTTTGATCCCAGGGTCATAATTTGAAAAAACTTGGTAGAGGTCCACTAGATGATGCTTTATACCAAATATCTAAGCTCCAGGCCTTGAGGTTTCGGAGAAGAATATTTTTAAAGATCCAACTTTTAAAATCTATTTTTAGCACCAGTGAACCAGAAATGCAATGGACCAGAACCATTTAAACAATCTAGAGCTTCATGCAAGAAATATCCCAGGCAAGTTTCATTAAATTTGGCCGTTTGGTTTCAGAGGAGATGTCATTTAAATAAAAAAGTTGACAACGGACGGACGATGGACAAAGACCGATCAGTGAGCTAAAAATGGTAAGGGCTAAACAAGTTAAGATTGAGATTAATTCAAAATGTACAACGGATTAAAAAATAATGCATGACACAATAGGAGAAAATATACAATGTACCTTCGAATATACAGATTCCAACATTTGAAGAGAAGTGCACTAATGCTTTGAACTTAAAGGTCATGCACCTAAGCAGAAGGAATGCTTGACAGCTCTCAATATATATAATGCATTTATAAATAACACTTAATCAGTCCAGTAAACCGTAGGGACATGAATCGTATTTACTTTGACATCAAACTGAAATTGAGTAAGACAGCTGCACTTTACTGATACCTATTTACTGGGCAGTTTCTATAAAAGACATGATTAACTTCATCAACATCATTTACTTCTAACTTTTCATAACCATTTGGTGATATTTGTAAAGGTCTGTTGGTATGGAAGCAACGTAGGTTGTTATACAAGAAGGTTTATTTACTAAAGACTTATTGTATCAGATAGCACAGGGCAATACTTGTAAAATAATGATAAAGTCATGTAGTGTGAAGTGAAACATTCAGGTTACCATTACATTAAAATTATTCGATATAACGTGCAAACGTACATCAGACTTAATGCTCTCATTAGATCCCTGTGGTGAATGCAATATACTATTGTATGAGCTGTCAGTCTCGACGATATTACTTCAGTGATGCTTCTTTACTAAGAGTTTATTGATACTGAAGATCTTTTATAACTATCATGGTGCCCTATGTTTTTGTTAAAACAAAAGCCAAGAACTACTTAATTACTACAAATAATTGGTCGTGAGCTGAGAATGATGATCGAAAAACCATCATGTTTGTCGATATTATTTTTTTTAAATTTCATTGTACAGAATAAACAATGAAATGACACTAAATCTCCACTTAACTAAAAGGTTATGGAGTATTATATAAAGGTCTTTGATATATTTATCTCTTAAATCACGGTAAGTATGCACAACTTCTCTTTACAGCCTGCTTCCAAAGCGCTATTCTTTATCATTTTTTCTCCGTTTGAGAGTGGTAAAAAGTAACACCACTTATTTTCGCCCCCACCTCCCCCAGCCTCGGAAAATAATAGGCATAAGGTCGCGACTACCTGAATTCATTGTGCTTATATCAAAATATACTTAATATAACAACAAACTTATAAGATGATACTGTAATGTTAACAATTAAGTGTTTTCATAATAAGATATGACTGTCTGAAGCCCAATGACAAGGCCATTACGAACACTTTATTATTGAAAATTTTATTAATTAACTATACAATATTTACCAAAGAACATAAGATAATTAACAAATAACAAATTGAAAATTTCAAATTTTTAATAATAGTAATTCAATGTTTTCATTTACATCAACAAACAAAAATCCCATGTGTTAGAAGCAGTTTCATAATGGCCGAGCTGGTCAGCCAATGAGAAGGCTTGAATCGCATAATAGCCAAGTTTTTTTCATAAAGGCTGAGTTTCTTCATAATGGCCAAGTTTTGTGTTAATAATGTTTTGGAGAAGTTCATACTGGCCCTGCATTTGTCGTGACAATGTGCCTAATATTGTTTAGTTAATAAATAAAATGATCTTATAGCGGTACTTTGTTATAAGGAAAAGGAAACCAAAGAAAGTCCCTAGAATAAAAATTAAGTAAGAAAAGAAAGTTAAAATATTTAATAAGTGAAATGCATGAAAAATATAATAGTATTAAAGAGATATTTTTGGTAGTACAGATAATTTTTTTCCAAACAGTCATTTTTCATCAAACATACAGTTTACGCAATTATAAGATTTTAATCTTATATTATTGTTCGTCAGTTTAAACGTACGGTCAGACAACTGACATAGTTATCGTTGACCCAACCTACAGCTATTAGAAATGGACAATTCGTTCAGATGACTACAGTCTTTGTGATTAAATTCTATGAGTCTGAACTGGAAATTGTGAGATATTCGACGGTAGATCATTCAAACTTAACTTTCTTCACTTCCTAAGTGAAGAACTACATTTCTAGATAGTGTTGTTGCTGTCAGACACCTCGTAGGAATTAATACCATACCTTAGCCATGGAGGAAGCCTCAAAGTTTGAGCGAAATGCATGCATAACACACCTTAAGGCCATTGTGAAACTGTGTCATGTCCTTTCAAAATCTTTGCAAACTAGAAGTTTTTTTGTGAAAAAGACATGTCTCCCCCCTGCACCCGATTGAAGGAAGGCCAAGGAAAAAATATAACCTTTCTGAAACAGATGCCTCTGTCATTTATTATGGTATAAGTAAGAACATTATAATTTATATATAGATACCATTATATCATTATATATATACTATGAAGTTTGAAGGCTCTGGGTGAAATAGAACGAACAGCTTCCAATTGTGTTTGATCATTTCCACGTGTTCAAGTTGTAAGTTTCTACAACTATTTCAGATTTTTCTTTATTTCAACAAAGTTTCAAGAAATAGTTTTTTAACAAGTATTTGTTAAAGCTTGTACTATATAACTGCATACACTATGTCTAGACAAACAAGTTTCATAAAAATCCTTCAAGGGCTTTTGAAGATACAGAGCGGACACAATTTTGTGGCATTTGACATTTAACCTCCAAGTGTGACCTTGACCTTGAGAAACCACACCCGCAAAGTGGGTTCTGCACGTCGCCTTGATGAGGTGAACATCTGACCCAAGTTTCATAAAAATCCTTCAAGGGCTTTGGAAGATCAAGAGCGGACACGATTTTGTGACGGACAGACCGACGGACAGACAGACGGACAGGACGTACAGACAGACAACCGGGGGAAAAAGGATATGTCTCCCCCGATGAGGTGAACATCTTACCCAAGTTTCATAAAAATCCTTCAAGGCCTTTGGAAAATACAGAGCGGACACGATTTTGTGGCATTTGACATTTAACCTCCAAGTGTGACCTTGACCTTGAGACACCACACCCGCAAAGTGGGTTCTGCACGTCGCCTTGATGAGGTGAACATCTGACCCAAGTTTCATAAAAATCCTTCAAGGGCTTTTGAAGATACAGAGCGGACACGATTTTGTGACGGATAGACGGACGGACGGACAGACAGAAAACCGGGGGAAAAACAATATGTCTCCCCGATTTTTTGGGGGAGACATAAAAGGGCTTATAGTGAGGGCAAAAATGTCTTGTCTAAGTACGGATAAGCTTGTCATAGGGAATGAACAGCCAGCTGAGGCTGAAGCAAATAATGCAAATAAGGAGCAAACCGGGAGTGTTTTAACGGTCCATCTGTGGAGTTTTTTCACAGACTATATTGTTACAAGGGCAAACTAATATTTCGAAAAAAAAATAATGATAATAAAAAACATCTGTTTGCCAAAAAAGGCAAGAGAAAAAATCTTCAGAAATGAAAAAGTTGTTAAATGAAACTTGTATAGAAAAACTGGAAATATAAAAAAAAGAAACAGCAGTGACCGTTACTTCCGACAGAAACGAGGAAAATTTTTATTATATGAAATGTTGTAGAAAAGCTTATAGATAGAATGTGCAAAAAGAAAAGAAGAAATTTAATAACGATCCCGCGGGAAAACCTAATGAAATGCCACGGAGAAACAAAGGGAATTCTGGAACATTTTTCCAGCTAAACAGCAAAATACACAAGATGATATTTCAATAAATGACCTTTCAGAGCCTTGCTGCTAGAAATGAGGACACCGATCCAGACATTAAAGACTTCATGGGTCATCTTGATGGAAGAAATTGTGTATATTCCAGAGAGCATTAGTCTACCTAGAACTAAAGAAGAAATACCCAAAGGATGCTCTAACTTGGAACGTAATAAAAGTAATGCTACTGATTCTATTGTCAACGAGTTATTTTTTATTGAAATAATAGATTTCCTAATTAATTCTGTTGAAATATTGTTAGTAATATTCTGGATAAAAGAAAACTCCAAAACGATAGACACACGGAGTAATACATGTAGTGCCCTTACTTAAGAAACCTCCAGCATCCGATTTTAATAATTATAGACGCATAATACTAAAAAAGTTGTTTAGGAAAGATATTCACTATGGTGTCAAACTAACGGCTTAAAATAGGGTGACGGGTAATAATTTACAGACACTCAATTCGGCTTCTGATCAGGACAGCACAGCTGTTGCGATATTCATATTACAATCTTTAGTAATATGTGTAGTGATAAAAATAAATGACTCTATGCATGTTTTATTGACTATCAAAAGGCGGAAGGGATAGTACTGATGGGAAAGTGTTAAAACTGTTGAGAGCTATGTGTAGTGACCTTAAATCATCTGAAAATCATACGAGACTTTGTCTAATTTCTTCCATTGTGCTATTTGCTTTTTTCCAGAGAGATATAACGTCGCCTATATTTTTCTCACTTTTTTTTTCAAATGATCTTGAAATCCATTTGCAGGCAAATATATTTTCAGGATATATTTAGACCAAATACGTATTTATCTAATTTCATTTTCGGATGATTGTACTTGTTAAGTGATTCACTGCCATTACAAGGTTTACAGTTGCATTTGGACTTACTATATAAGTATTGTTTGAAGCGGAAGTTAATAGATAACATTGATAAAACGAAAGTTGTTGTATTTAAAAAAACGAGGTGCGATAATTCTAAATGAAAGACGGACCTATGCAGGTGAAGAAATAAAATCACTCAAAAGTTCAATTATCTCGTATTTGTTGTGAGCTGTAACGGGTCATTCTGTTGTGGCGTAGAGACTCTGGCTGGTAAAACCCTAAAAGCAAGGAACTATAAATATGTTAACTAAAGGTATGGAAATACCTGTAAACATAAGGCTGATTTTTTTTGTACATATATATTTCATCTATCATATGGAATACATTCGTAGTAGATATGGGATTTTTAAAGCCAAAAAGCTGGAATAATATAGAAAATACATTCAATTAATGGCTCACTAGTAACCGTGCTGTTGATAATGAAATATTAATTGACAATATCATGTATGCTATCTATCTCTACTGCCATATTCATGTTCTTGATCTATTGTTACTGCCAACTTCATGTTTTACCTATGTCTGCTTCTGTCTACTGCTACTGCTAATTTCACATTTAATTTATTTTCAACTGCCTACTGCTACTGATTTCCGCTATCGCCAGCTTAATGCTGGTCATTAGAAGTTAAGTAATATCTGATGAAACTGAACAGTTCCACCTCTAAACTTGAAATGGAATAGTGTAGCTGGATAAATAATAGTCATTTTAATGAGTTATTCATTAAGCTAATTCCTATTTTCCCAGAACAGTAAAATCTGTATAATTGCCAATCTGCTATGTTGTATATAATTGTCAGTGAATAATTCAGAGGTAGTGAAATAATTTTGGCAAATTATCCTGTTTCTCATTTTGGTATCTAGCTAATTAGTATGACACTGGTTTAGATGTGCTTTTTTATAACTGCATGTTAAATTAGAGACTTCATATAAAATTCACTATTTAAAACCTCTTATCGTGGACAAATTTATCAAAGGAGCATGCTATTTATTAAGAGAAAGACTTACTGTTTTTCATCTGATTGTAAGTTTTTTCTACGGTTGTTTCTACTGTCTTGTCTTTTTGAATGTGTGGACCTGAAGGAAAAGTAAAACACTATATTACTGAATCTTATGGATGCCCCTGAATCTCCAAGTTCAACTCTGTCCTTGAATTTTGAGACCTTCGAATTATATAGTGCTCCAACCAAATGACTTTACTTCAAAAAAAGGAATAGTTTTTATATTTACATGTATTTTGATAATGTTTTACCTTCCCCTAATAATCGTTTTTACACACAAACCTAAACTTTATACGTTAATGTATTTCAGTAAATGATAGACATAATTAACAACCAATATGACGCTAGTTTTCTATCTACACAAATTTACAAATATCTTTTTGTACTAATTTTTTCTCGATTAAATGATAGATACCGTTGCAATAGACTGTCAATATAAATATATACAAAACAACATAAAGGAATTCCTTGAGACTGTTGAATATAGGGAATATAATTATAACATGCAACAAAGTCATTTACTAGAAAGCTTTCTAACAAGGGTTGTTTCATAATATATAGTTTAGTTCTTAGTCTAAGACATTCATGTTTAGACTAGTTCTTTTTCTGTGTTAAATGTTAAATCTATCTCAATATGTTGACTTTGAAGCAGTTTAATTAACTCACAAAAATGCCTGTGCTACTTAGAAAGAAAATTAATTATACAAACTATAAATTGAGTAGAACGCTCTTCTATCACCGCTTTCTGCCTGCTGACTAGATGCTTTCTATAAATACAAATGATAACTCAAATAATTAAGTAAGTGCAGGATATTTCAATGAGTCATACCTGAGTAAGCCATAGAAACATTGTCTGACAAACCAGGTAGCTGCAACAGACTTTTAAGCAGGTTGTTCTCTTCTATTTCGCTGACAAAGGTCATAAAAATAAAGAATCTTTTCCATTAAAATATTTAAGAAATAACTTCAAACTATTGAGGCAAAACATGTAAATTAATTGAAGCCTAACTGAAACATGTTAGGGAAAAAAAGTCTATTGTATATTTTTGATGTATAACTTAGGATAAGATTATAGTGACCAAAGGTTGGAAATACTTACCTTTTTCAGCTGTTGAACCTCAGCAGTGAGTTGTTCTATGGCATTTTGAGTACTTTGTAATTTTTTGTGAATGTCATCTGCATTTATTGTCTCTAAAGTTTCTGACTTTGCTGTCTCTATTTTTGCAAGTATCTGTGACCCAGCTCCTTCTATTTCTGTAAGAATTTCACGATGTTTGTCTTGCATATCTGACCTTGCCCTACCTATTTCCCCATGAATCTCCTGTTTTTTGTCTTGCAAACCTGACTTTGCTGCGTTTATTTCTTTCAGCACCACCTGTCTGTTTTCTTCAATATGTTTAATAGCTTCCATTTCTTCTTTTGCAAGTTGGTCTAAAGCAGAGAGTGCATCCTTTCTGACTTGCATAAGTTTGATTTCTTCGCTAAGGCTGATTGTTATCTGGTTATTCCTTAACTGAAAGGAAAGAAGAAGAATGTTCTTACACAATGGAGGCCTTGCCTAAATTACTGACCGCTAACGAATGACAGCATTTATATTAATACAAGACATGCCCATGGGCAGAATGTTGAGTCCGCTTGTCTTAATTCAAACCTGAACCTATTAGCTTCAGATCAAGGAGAAAGATGTATACATAGGTGAGATGTGCACAGCACATCCTCTTTATACCCAAGGCAAAATCTTGACATTTGCATCATCTTAGGTGACCTTGACCTCTGACCTGGTTCATGTGCACGAAGTCTCATGATTAACATTTGTGTCTAAAAAACTCAATTCATGTTATTTGAACATTTTGATATTTTATTTGATCTTTGACCTCTTGTGACCTTGACCTTCATTTGCACAAGACAACTCAGCTCACTATGGAGAATATTTGTTATAACTTAATTAAAAATCCATCCGTGTATAAAGAAATATACTCACAAATGAATGTTTTAATTTGTTATTTGACCTTTGACCCTGAAGTAAGACCTTAACCTTTACCACAGACACTGAATTTTTCGCACGACACTCCGCCTCACTATGGAGAACATTTGTCCCAAGTTATATTAAAATCCCACCATGCATGTAAAAGTTATGCTCCGGACATGGATACTGAACTGACCCTCCAAAGGTGACCTTGACCTTTGAGGGGCAGACCTGAGTTTTGCATGTGACACACCATCCCATCATGGTGAACATTTGTATCAAACTTTTTTGTATCCTTCAAAGAAAGAGCAAGATATAGACCGGACAAATCTAGACAGACACACGGACTGATGGACGCACGTACCCCAAACCATAAAGAGTGAAATGCAGCGACTAAGTCGACCTCACCTCAAGGGGGTTCAACAATTTCAAAATCCTCTGACCACTAAGCATAATATCTTAAAGCATATGCAAGATACAGCCGACAAACAAATTTTAATATTCTTATTTGACCTTTGACCTCTTGTGACCTTGACCTTGACCTTCATTTTGCACGAGACAACTCAACAACTCAACATGGAGAACATTTGTGCTAAGATATATTAAAATCCATCCATGTATATAGAAGTTATACTTTCAAATGAATGTTTTATTTTTTTATTTGTCCTTTGACCCCTAAATGTGACCTTGACCTTTGCCACAGACACTTCAATGTTTCAAATCCTCTGACAACTAAGCAAAATTCTTCAAAGCATATGCAAGATACAGCGCCAACAAACAAATTTTAATACTTTTATTTGACCTTTGACCTCTTGTGACCTTGACCTTCATTTTGCGCGAGACAACTCAACTCAACATGGAGAACACCTGTGCTAAGTATTATTAAAATCCATCCATGTATATAGAAGTTAAACTCACAAATGAATGTTTTATTTTGTTATTTGAATTTTGACCCTTAGTGTGACCTTGACCTTTGCCACAGACATCTGAATTTTTCGTGAGACACTGCGCCTCACTATGGAGAATATTTGTCCCAAGTTATATTGAAATCCCTCCATGCATGTTGAAGTAACGCTCCGGAAACGGGTTTTGCGCTAACCCCCAAGTGTGACCTTGACCTTTGAGCGGCGGACCTAGGTTTTGTGTGGGACACACAACCCGATCATGATGAACATTTGTACCAAAATATTTTGTAATCCTTCAAAGAATGAGCAAGATATGGAGCGGACAAATCCGGACGGATGCACATACACAGACTATACGCCAAAAGTGGCGACTAAGTCGAGCTCACAGCAAGCGGGCTCGACAATAAAAGGAAGAATAGGATGCAAATGTATAGAGATCTACCATCAAGTAAGTAACTTTCATAACAGAAAACCTTCTGCAACATCTCACTCCAAACAAGAATTTAAATAATGTCAAAGATATGAGACGTCATTTTAAGATAAATAATTTTGCGTGTCATTCTTGTCTGGTCCCCTGCCTTGTATATCTGGGTCTTGCATGCGACACACCATCTCATCAAGGTGAACAAATATGCCAAGGTATTTTAAAATCCTTCCATGCAGGTAGAAGTTATGGCCCAGACAAGTTCTATCATCAAAATTTTGGACCTTTGACCTGTCACAGTGACCCTGACCTTTGAGCTGGGAACTTGGGTCTTGCACGCGACACACCATCTCATCAAGGTGAACAAATGTGCCAAGCTATTTCAAAATCCTTCCATGCACAGAGACGTTATGGCCCGGAAAAGGCAATCTCGATGGAATGACGGATGCACGCACACACATACACCCAACTGCGGTGCCAAATGTGACGACTTTGTCAAGAGGACTCGACAAAAATATGAAAATGAGACATTATCTAGCATTACAAATCTTAAACATTGAAACTGTAATTGTTTTATTAAACAATGTTTTCATGTTCCAGTGTTCCATGTACAATATATATTCTTGGGGGGTAATGTCCAAGGTGATATTTCTTTCGGGGCCCAAATGTCCAAAGTTATATTTCATCTGGGGGCAAATGTCCAAAAATACATTTAAAGACTGGGGGCCAAATGTCCCAGATTCATGATAAAGATGACATTCTCAAAACAGGATGTGTCTAGTGCATACCTTCATATAATTGTATAAATACAACCTCTGACAACTGCGTCAGGGAATCGATTCTTTGGCTCAGTAGTTAGAGTGTTGGCCTTTGATCTGCTCAGATCGGAGTTTGAACCCCACTCTGGGTTGTGTACTCTAAGAGTAAGAGGCATCGCATCATTCCGTTACAGACTTTCATGTTCATAAGAAAATTGAACAAATGAGCATGCTGCATGAAATGACAAAATTATATCACTCACCTGAGTACTCTTCACCTTATGGTTTACTTTATAAAAAAGCAAAGTTTGAGCAAATTCCCTTTTCTCTTGAATGGTGACTTACTTTTCTGACACCATGTGAGCCAATTTTGAACATCACCTATATACATTTTAGGAAAATCAGGTAAAACATATGGTCTCTAGACAGGTGATCTACTTTTTTTCCAATGTGAACCATTTTTGAATATGACTTAGACCTCATCAACACAAAGAATATATAATTGTTTATAAAAATCAGATAGAAAATATGACTCCTAGCCTTGGGACCCACTTTTTAGACCACACATTAACTCACTTTATAACATGACCCTAGTATCATCAAGACAAACATTCTGACAATTTATTTTAATTGGATGGTCGGGTAGAAATATATGTCCTCTTGCTAGGTGACCTACCTTAGGTCTCAAATGAAATCCCTTTCAATATGAATTAAATAGTAGGAAGACAATCATTTTGACAAATTTTAATAAAGATCTGCTTGATACTGTTTTGACTTAACGTGACCCAATTTAGTACACATCCTAGATACTAACAAGATAAACATTTTCAACAAAATTACAATAAAAATCGATAAGAAAATACGGCCTTAAGCCAGGTGACCTACTTTTTGACCCAAGTTACCGAATTTTAATATCACCTAGATATCATCAACATAACGAGTTTGACAAGTAACCATGATGATCAGCTCGAAAATATTTGCATTTGCATGATTGTCTACTTTTTATCCTGCATGACCCACTTTCAAACATGACCCAGATACATGTATTATCATGACATTTGTGACAAATTAGATGATGATAATGTAGAAAATCTTGTTTTTTGCCTTTCGATCTATATTTTTGACCCCACTTCTAAACAAGACCTAGATATCATGAAGACAAAATTTCTGACAAATGCTTGCCATCTTTTGGTAGAACACATGGCCTCTGGCATGCTGACCAGCTTTTTGACCCAATGCAACTTTCTTTTGAGCATGACCTAAATATTTCGAGATAAATATTCTGATTAGAATTCAGAATGACTGTTGAAAGATATTGTCTCTGGAGTGCCAACAAAAAGGTTTTGTATGATTTGACCTAGTGACCTTATTCTAAACATAATTTTACCCACATCTAAACTTAGCCTAGACACCATCAAGACAAATATTCTGACAAATGTTCATGATGAAAGAGAAGAAAACATTAATTCTAAAGAAAGTGTGGACAATATTTTTTTTATTATTTAACCAGATGATCTAGTTTTTAACGCCATGAGGCCCAGCTTTTAAGTCTTCTTAAAGATCTCAAGAAAAACATTTTGTTAACTTTTTGATATTTGTATAGAAAAATGTGGCCAGTAGAGTGTAAACATCCTCTAATATAGTCTGGTGACCTAAATTTTAGGTGACCTAGAGATCCTGAACAATTTTAAAAATGATGGGATGTGACCTGTAGAGTGTAAACAACATACATATCTGGTTTTACTCAATGTTCAAAGTTTAAAAAAGGGGAACAATTCCAGAAATAACAAGAGATGTTTGTGAAACACTTATGCCCCCACTTTTTTTCAAAGGGGGGCATACAGTGGAACTTCCGAAAACCGGACCTTCTAAAAACCGGAAACTTCTGAAAACTGAACGATTTTCTCAGCCCCGAAATTTCTCCTTCTGTTTTCTATGTAAATCATACTTCTAAAATCCGGAACTTCCGAATTCTGAATTCCGGACGATTTTTTCGTAAAATTTAGTTTAAATCAATGCAATTTTACTTCTAAATACCGGAAAAATAAAAAAAGTGCAAAGACACAGACCTAAGATCGCAAACCCTGCGGCAAAAATTTCACGTCTCTATCTATTGTTTACCAATTTGCGGTGATCGTTTATTTTGACATGCGTTAGAATAACAAGTTGTCAATTTGAAATTGACATGCAGCCGAATATATCGATAATTAGACAGCGGTAAATAATCAGAGCGATGATTAGTGGATTAATAACAGGTGTTTGCCACAAGCAACTTTAAGGATTAAATTGTAATTGGGTGTCGTAAAAAGCGTTATTAGTTAGCCAACTTTGGCCAATATGTTGGTTATTCTAATTGGCGATTTTTTTCAAACTGATTTAAACTTATGCAAAATGTAGCATTGTTCTGAGATATAGAAACGTGTTTGCACATCATTTAGTATACAAGTATATGTATTTGAAAACATGTGACATTTTTCTCTAATAAAATATACATGTGTTGAATGTTTTCATTAATTTTAGTTTTGCATTATGTTTCCCATGTTACAAACGCTGTTACGCTAAAAATACTGACTGCATTCACTATCATAAAAAAACACTGGTGTTTGGCACCTGTACTTGTCCAGGTCATTCATACTTCTGAATTCCGGAAACTTCCAAAATCCGAACTTTTTGTCCGGTCCCATGGGTGTTCGGTTTTCGGAAGTTCCACTGTAATAATGATGGAGTTATGTAATGTGTCCTACAACAATCTGTTGTCACAATAAAGAAGTAGTGGAAGGCTGAAAAAATATGTTCAGTATTAACAAAGAAACTTCAAATTATAAAGGATTGTAAGGAATTTTCTAAGTTGAAATCAGAGTATAATTCTGAAAATGAAGAAGGTAGAGTCATGTAACTTGTGGTATTTATGTGGAGTATCATTATAAAGTTGAAGTGTGCGTTAGAACAGAATATGAGAAGTAATGGCGAAGATTTCATTTGTTATTAGGCCATACCAAATTGGACTAAAAACTGCCACAAAGCCAGAGCGTTTCAAATAAACCGCAGTCTAACCTATATCATTCGATCAACTTGCTTATCAAACGGACTGCAATTTGTGCTCAAAATATATAATCAGTCTTGAATTAAAAAGGAAATTCAAGGTCGGTGGTAATATAAGGATAAACTGGATTACTAGTTCAACAGTTACACATATTTCCATTTTTGGCAGAAATGAATAAAAATAGTGTGCCAAATCACTATTACCATAAACAAGAAATTTCGTGAGAAAGCAGAATGCTGGTTACCGAGCGCTCGGATTTTATAAAACATATTAACATACGCGATGGACACTACTTATTGTAATATATTGACGACCTTTCTCGTTGATATATGGCATTTACGTCGACTTTCTATCCATCGTTGGTTCCATTGTCTGTTGTTGTTGTAGCGGTATACGGAGTGGATAATTTTTATTTTCACTTTTAGATTTATGAACAGTAAGTATGAGTTTATATTTCATATTTAATAATAAAATTCTAATAAACCATATAAAACATATACTGATTTTTATCACATTTTAATAAGAATATATGTTAACATTTTTGAATTGGGGAAAACCCCAGGGGAAGTCACTCTGCCATCATACTGTAACTTGTAAACAGCAGGATTTTCAAAATTGAAAAATTGGCAGTTTGATATTATTATCATGTGTCATTTTCATGTAAACACAGCGCATTTATGTTCTACATAGACCGGTGACGTGTAGGGTGTTAACGCAGTTTAACAGCACCGATATTCACTCCGTATACCGCTACAACAACAACAGACAATGGAACCGACGATGGATAGAAACTCGACGTAAATGCCGTATATCAAAGAAAAAAATTATCAATATATTACAGTAAGCAGTGTTCATTGCGTATTTTAATATGTTTTATAAAATCCGAGCGCTCGGACAGCAGCATTCTGCTTTCTCACGAAATTTCTCGTTTATGGACGAATGGGTGGGGGATGATTTTTTGTTGCCTTCCTTGTGTTTTTTATTTATATATAGATGACATATAGTGTTTTTTTCGCTTTATTTTTTAAGTTTATTATTGATAGAATTTCAGGCTCCTGTGGTTGTAGCAAATTTATCTGCAGAAGCATGGACCAAGGACCAGTTGCTCTTATCATATTTCACAGTTGTTAAATGAACTGACAGACATGAAACAAAGAAAGCATACATGGCGTGATCATCGTTTACCGATGTGTACGAAAAGATTTGGTTTGTTCATACCATAAGAAAAAAAAAAAAGACTGGTCACATGACCAGTCAGCACCTTTCTGCATGACCACTTCAACTTCAACTTAGTACTGCCAAAAGTCAATACTGACTATTCCAGGCAGGCACGTGTCAGGAACATTTAAAATTATAAAAGTTAACAACAAAGAAAACAAGATTTAACTGAAGATCTTACTTAAACATTTATTTTAAGTACTTTAAAATCTATAAAACTTGTTTAGGCCTAAAAAAAAAATAGTTCTGTTTAGGGTTACGGCCTGAAAAAAATATGGGTCGGTAGGTAGGGATTTTTTTTTTTTTTAATATTTTTTTTTCTGTATAATATTGAAAGATGAACATGTTTTATCAGAAAAATGTGTTAAGCATTCATCGTAAGTATTCATAACTACTATTAAAGTGATTGAAAGTCAGTCTTTTGTTTGTTATTTGTATTCCTGTGAAAGGTCCCATGTTTTACCGGAATCGACCGTTTTTACCGGAATCTACCGGAATCGACTTTGCATTACCGGAATCGACCTATATTTCTTACATAAACCTTTTTTTTCAAGATAAACAACATTGTTTATTAATATGTAATTTAATTAACATCTGAAATAAAATATCAACCAAAGAAATTTGAAGTTTCTTCGAGTGGAAAGATGTTGCAAGAGAAAAAAAATCGGCGAGTTGCGGAAAATTTGCGCGTACAGATATACGCCAGAATCGGCCTGTATTTCATAAATAATTTGAATTCAAGTCATACAAAGTTATTTTTCATTTTTTTTACACCAGATATAAAATATTTACGAAAGGAATTTAAAGTTTCTTCGAGTGGAAAGATGTTGCAATGGGAAAAAAATCGTCGAGTTGCGGAAATTTGCGCATACGGATATACGCCGGAATCGGCCTGTATTTCATAAATAAATTGAATTTAATTCATACAAAAGTTACTTTTCATTACTTTACATCAGAAATAACATATTAACCAAAGGAATTTGAAGTATCTTCGAATGGAAAGATGTTATGTTGTATGGATGATAACAAGATTCAAACAATTCTATTATTTTATTTGTGAGTATCTAACACATGTTGTTAAGACCAGAGCTCAAGTGAGAATGCTTGGTATCAGAGAGGCACATGTATAATATAAACTACATAGCAATTCAGATATAATGAGTAAAGGGAAGTAACACAATTAATAGTATAATAGTACTTAAAGAGTTATCTTTGGTTGATATCATAACAAAAGATTTGACAAGAGAAAGGAAATCGGCGAGTTGCGGAAAATTTGCGCGTACAGATATACGCCAGAATCGGCCTGTATTTCATAAATAATTTGAATTCAAGTCATACAAAGTTATTTTTCATTTCTTTACATCAGATATAAAATATTTACGAAAGGAATTTGAAGTTTCTTCGAGTGGAAAGATGTTGCAATGGGAAAAAAATCGTCGAGTTGCGGAAATTTGCGCATACGGATATACGCCGGAATCGGCCTGTATTTCATAAATAAATTGAATTTAATTAATAAAAAAGTTACTTTTCATTACTTTACATCAGAAATAACATATTAACCAAAGGAATTTGAAGTATCTTCGAGTGGAAAGATTTGACAAGAGAAAGGAAATCGGCGAGTTGCGGAAAATTTGCGCATAAGAATATACACCGGAATCTACATGTATTTCATATATAACTTGTATTTTAGTAACATAATATGGTATTCATCATTTAATACCTCAGCTTGGTGTATGTTGTTTGTAACGGCACTGTTCCGACAAAAAGGTGTGGAATTAACAAATTAAAATACCGATAAGCGGCTGCTAATTGTTCCTTATAATCAACGTGATATGACATCTCTATCTCACAAGACTGTCTTTGAAATACCGACGAATGTTTGTTCCAGGTTGACGCTTAACTGTAGAACACGCCAATATTTTTTCTCTTTCAACATTTTTCCACTCAAAGAAACTTCAAATACCTTTAGTAAATATTTTATTTCAAATTTAAAGTAAAGAAAAATAACTTTGTATGACTTACATTCAATTTATTTATGAAATACAGGCCGCTTCCGACGTATATCCCTAGGCGCAATTTTTCCGCAACTCGCCAACATTTTTTTTCTCTTGCAATATCTTTCCACTCGAAGATACTTCAAATTCCTTTAGTAAATATTTTATTTCAGATGTAGAGTAATGAAAAAAAACTTTGTATGACTTAATTTCAATTTATTTATAAAATACAAGCTGATTCCGGCGTATATCCGTACGCGCAAATTTTCCGCAACTCGCCGATTTTCTTTCTCTTGCAACATCTTTCCACTTGAAGATACTTCAAATTCCTTTGTTTAATATTTTATTTCAGATGAAGAGTAATGAAAAATAACTTTGTATGAATTAAATTCAATTTATTTATGAATTACAGGCCGATTCCGGCGTATATCCGTACGCGCAAATTTTCCGCAATTCGCCGATTTTCTTTCACTTGCAACATCTTTCCACTTGAAGACACGAGAATAGTCTGCCATTTGATCGAGTTACCATTAGCAACGTATTATTCACGAACGAATAATAACATCGGCACCAGAACGTCTATTGAAAAATATCGTTGTCGGATCATCAATCCATAAAAAAAAATCGCGGTCGGGGGTGAAAAAAAAACGGTCGGTCGGGTAACCCGAAACAGAAGTATTTTTTTTTTAGGCCTTAGTCCACTGATAAAAGCTGGCACAGTTGGGGTAGCCTTAATCTCGGTCGGTAATTCGTTCCAGAGTCGTATAGTCCTTGGGAAGAATGAGTTCATGTGATGTTGTGTTTTTGATTGTGGAATGAGGAATTTGCTGTTTCTTGTGTTTGTAAGGTGATTGTGATCAACGTTGACCTGATTGTTTTTTATTTTGTGTAGCATGACCAGGCTGGCATGGTTTCGCCTTTGTTCTAAAGTTGACCATTTTAGTTCTTTGATCATGTTTGTTACACTGCTTGTATAGTGGTAATCATTATGAACGTACCTTGCAGCTGACCTCTGGACCATTTCTATTCTGTGTGTGAGATATTTTTGCCATGGATGCCATATGGTTGAGCAGTATTCAACCTGTGGTCTTACATATGTTTTGTATGCTGCTTCTTTGAGTTGTTTGTTTTGTGTTTTGACGTTTCTTCTGATGAAAGCAGATGACCAAAGCAGAATGCAAGTGCCTCGTTACTCCCCGGAGTTTAATACGCGTTAGCAATGTTGCATCATTTGCACTGACGGAAAAATCATTATAATGTCGATTCAAAACACGATTGTTGACAACTTACGGTTATTCTGAACTAAAAACCTTTAAGAGCTTTCTGCTTCGCCATTGTATGTCGTTTACGTGACGAAGAATAGGTCTAGATCGTGAAGATGTTTGCCGCAGGGCGCTTATTGATTTTCAGTTCAAAAGCAAGCGTTTCCCACGTTTAAGGTTAACGACCACCAATTTTTGCGCCGATTTCGTTTATTCGCCGGCCGAGAAAAATGTGCGTACCTGCACGCACGGACATTGAAAAATTTGCGCGCACATCTTATTTTCTGCGTGAAAAACGCAGGATTCTGTGTGACTGGGCATGCTGAAGATTCATTGTTCTTAAAGATTTGTTCCATTTGTCATGACAGCCAGAGTACTGAAGGAAATTAAATTTGATTCATAAATGAAGAACAGATTTAGCCAAGTTTCATCATCTTCCAGTGATTCCAAAAAATAGCCGTCTGTTTGATAACACACCTGCAAATTTTATCTCAGGACATGTTTGAAAAAAAAACGATGTATTTGGAATGAAATCTCTAGAAAAAATATTTATAGAAATGTCTACAGCAATAACATACAAACATACCTTCTCAAGCTTTTCTATTGACTGACTGGCTTCCTGGTCATTAGGCAAGCATCTGATATTTTTTAGAACAGCAATAAAAATATCTATGTAGCTTTGCAGTTGCACCTCTTCTAGTTCCATTTTTGGACTATGTAACAGGTCGTTTCTCACGTTTCTTGCCTGAAACAAGTAAAACGGTATTGCCAGAAATATTTCTCTTTGGCTACCTTTCACCGTCTCTAAATACAAAATTTCAAGTGGTTGTTTTAATTTCTCCTATCTCCAACAAAATTAAAATAAACAGATCTGAACACTTCCCTCTGTCATACCCAAAGGTCTTAACTGACATGTCAACTGCCTTACTGCTATATTTTATATGTTCGATTCTTTAATTCTTCAAAGCGCAATATTATGGCCATTGTGGGTACTTGACTTTTAATACGAGGTTTTCGACTTCAAACATTGACAGGATATCATCATATCTAAATTGATACATGAAAAGTAGTATAAGGTACATCACACGCACATACAATCAGCAAAAAGCCTCCATTAAGTTTTGATCAAGCTTGGGTAACAAGTGATCAGCTGTTCAGTTTTCATATCAATATGATTCTCATAAAAGACATAATGTTCGGTTTATTTGAGACGTCTCTCATGTTCATTATGTGCAAGGAAATCCGTACTAAACACAAAATACATACTTAAATTAGTGTATCTCGTTAAGTACTGAATAATGAAATATACAAAACAATCTTGAACAATCTAAAATATCTTGGCGCATAAAATTTAGGATCAGATTAATATCATCGGCTTTTAATGCATTGAGATAAATGAATTACTTGTTCTTTGTCATTCAGGATTGAGTGAACAAATTGCAAAGGTTGGGTTCCCTTAGATAACAAGACTATGATAATCTCCCCTGCCGCTTGTTGGTAAGGAAAAGCTCTGATACCTTGTGAGTACTGGACTTTCAATTTGCGGTTTTCAACTTCAAACGTTGACAGGATATTATCATTATCATATTGGGCTCACTTAACCGCGTTAGAACAGCAACGAATAGCAAAGTTTGCATAAATTAACAGATGCTGTCATTATATGACAGTTTACATAAAATTACTTGAATGTTTGCATAATATTTTAAAGGAAATTATCACAAAGAACATTCCAATCACGAAAGAAGATAATGGGGTATGTCCGTTGTGTTTGTCGGCGATCTTTTATTTTATTATTTCAGATTGGATATCATGAAGGTTGATGCCGTCATTTCAGAGTAGGTCAAAAGTAAATACATCTATATACGTCAACTGCAAGTATTAGCTACAAACAGGGAAAGTACACTCTAAGGAATACCTCACAGAAACTGAAAAATGCTATAGCTTGAGGCTTTCAATTTTTTAAATTAAAAGACAAAGCTATGAGAACTTCGACACCTTGTTAAAATATCAGCTATTCAAGGAAATACCTTCCCCCACTATTATAGCATTGTTCTTAAGGGCTACTGCTGCGCAATAATGAAACATTGACTAGGGTTCCTGCTCATCTCATTTCAGGGCTTCACGAATTATTGAGAAGATATTACTGCATTGTCATTTATCAAATACAAAGACAGTGTTTTCGGCGATATATGTCAAGATCAACTCCAATATTTCATTGAATCTTATACTCAATGTTAAACATTTTCCCTCAAACTTCCGTTCAATTTTGATGCGTCTTATAGTCAATGTTAACTATTTTTCTTCAAATTCAGTTTCTATTTTGATGTGTCTTAAAGAACATTGCAGCCTAGAGGCAACGGCGCATACTTAAGTGATGAATTATCATTTCTTCAGATATTTCTGAAGACAACCACAATTGAACTTGACTTGAATGGATATACTGACAGGTTTTTTTAAGACATTGGGAAGAGGCCTTAAGCCTTTCATTTTGGGAAATTCAAGTACAATATTTTGTCAAATTGGGAAAAAGTGGAATGATGTTTAAACAACAAACAAAAAGTACATATGTAGAACTATATTAATTTCATTCAGTACTACAGTGTCACTTTTATTATGTACAAAGGCTTCTGCCTATCTTGAAAGATTTAGGACTTAAAAGAGGTCAACAATATTTACATAAAGTGTAGGCGTTGACCTTCATTAGAACATGCAATTGTTGGGTGGTCAGTGAAATTCTGAAACATGTACACAAGACATTTTTTTAAGTTAGCTGATAAAATTGTGAAAAAAAAATGAGTCTTTTTCTTCAATTGGGAAGCCACCCATAATTGGCCTCAATTATATAAGGAAAATAAAGCTCTGATACAATGAAAAAATACAATGAAAATAAGTGAGACATATGGCATGACAAATACTCACAGTATTAGATCATCAGTTTCGGTGAGGAAGTGAATGCAACATTCGTACAGTGCAGGAATTTATATGAAGATTTAATACTTTCACTTTGATTGACACATCATTGTTTTAAAGTGTAATACTTCAGGTTTTGATGACTTGTCACAATCTTGTTCAAAAGTGACTGCTGACTACGGCCTTCGTGATTAAATTAATACGCATCTGAACTCGACACCGTGCTATATTTGACGGTAGAACACTCAAACTTAAAATCTATTTCCTAAACAAAGTGTAGAAGTCCTTGAAACTTTGTCTTGTGACACTGAAACAGGAAAGCTTCACTTGATACTGGGTTATGATACTCATCCTGTCACATGGTACATGTATTCCATATCAGGCACGAGACATATGGAAGACTCAAACATTTTTATAACGCACAAGACATTGAAAAACTTTTAAAAAAATTTCGACAAATTCTTCCTTCATAGACAATATGCTATCATTATTTAATAATTCATACCAGCAGTTTAAGAGATGATCTGAGCAGAAGAATCTTTATATACAAACAACATGGGAGAAACTCAAAGTCCCATAACATTGTCAACATTTATAGGCAACCACTGGGAAATAATAAAAATGACTATACAAAACTAGGCTCCGAACTAAACAGATATCTGTAGTTTTAATGATTTCGGGTCGTTTCGAGGTAAAACATACAGAATAGTTTTCTCTATACATGTGTGTATATTGTTTATGAGAAAAATTAAAAACGCGAAAATATGTCAAAAAATTATTTGCACTGAAAACAGAGATGAGTATGCATAACAAGGCTTAAAATTGAGTACTCCTGTGAAATCCAAAGTATTCCGATCAGAGATTTGTCCATATATAGTCTATATAAATAATCAAAGTTATATAACTGTGTCAAAATTTTAAAAAATGGAAAAAAAAAATTATGCTCAACAAGGCCTGATATGTCAAAGAACCCTGTGAAGTTCACTGAATTCGAGCCATTGTTTTAGATGAAGCGTATACAATATTATTTTCCTTCATATTCCATACAAAAAAAATCAAAGTCCCGTAATTCTGTCAAAACTATCAGGACTGGAAACAGAACAATGCTTAATTTAACTCTGGAAGTGCCTTAGAAATTTCTTGGAATTTCAGACATTGGTTTTGAGATGAAGCGCACACAAGAATGTTCTATATATACTGTGTATGTGAAAAGCTCTTTTTTTAAAATTTAGATCATTTGAAACAAAAATGGGTGTGCACAATTAGCTTTTGTGCTAAAAATTCCTGTGAAGTTTTTATGAATTTAATCATAAGGTCTTTCAGAAGAAAAGTACACAAGATTATTTCCCTATTATATTATTATGTTGAAAAAATCTAAGTCCCATAACTCTGTCAATATGTAAAGCACTTCAAAGCAAACCGTGTATGCAAAGCTCGACTAAACACTGAACATTCCTGTAAAGTGTTGGAGAATTCCGGTCAGTGTTTCTTTTTTTAAGATTAAACGCTCACAATATTCCGTGTACAACATACATATAGACGGACAAGCTTATTTCAGTATACCTTTTGCCAACAATTTTGTTGCAGGAGTATAAATACAACGTGTGAATGGAAAAATAGTTAACACTACTTACCAAGATGAATGCATTTGAATTAGAAGTCAGGATACAATCAACGTCACTCTGGAAACATTTGTCGTTAAGAATAATGTTTATAAGTCCACTCGCATCGGTTTCAGATGAACAAGTTCCTGGATTTAGTGTTGTTTGAAAACACTTAGCATAGCTCCAACCTGCTGGATCAGAACACCACGTACCTGGATCTGTGTTTTTCCACAATGGATCTCTAAATGTGTGAGCATTAACAATTTCGTCATAAAGTTTACCACAAATTCCATTAGGACATGCTCGGCGGTCTCTTGGATTGCTCCCTAAGCAGTTTTTACTATTCTGTTGGATACATGTTTGTCTCGTACATGAGCAGCTGTAAACTGCATGTTCAGGCAACAAATTTTCAAGTGTACATGAGCTGCATGTAACTGCTGATCCCGGCGTTAAAAAAGCTACTATGGTTTGCAAAGCTTGATCGCGGTTGCTTGTGACTTTATTACCAACAAATGTTTTTAAACCTTCTTGCAAGTATTCCAGCCCTTTAGCTCCACGGACCCAGTTTTTGTACTTAGGACTTTTCCATTCTTGATTATCCTCCATTCTTAAGATGTTGCTGAAGAAAAAATATATTAAAAGGGTCTGACGATGTAAATCTTATATCTGATCATTCAGGAAGTCGGAATTCATAAAAGACTTTGTTATTAGATTTAATTTTAAAAATGCGTTCGTCTTTGGCAAACATACCGTTACTTCATTATTTTTACAGATACATTCTATTTCAGTTAATTTGATTAAGTTTGAAATTTAACAAGAACTGTTTTGTAATAGCCTCTTTGCAGTTTAGTTAAAAGGAAAGAAGGTGTTTTAATTCCAATTTCATGGCTGTTTGAGATGGCAAGTGGTAAAATTTTTTGACTCTTGTTGGTATTCCATATGAAAGAGCTTTGCTTTAACCCAGATTTCTTGAACTCTGTCAATAAAAGTTTTTATTATACCTAAAAATATCCTTCACTGTAAAACTCCGGTAGACTTTTAATGTGTTCTGATCGAATATCACCCTCATAGAGAATATACCCCAGGAGATACTTGTTATATCACCCTGGGGCACATAACTCCTACATAACTCAGTACTCAGAATTGTACTAGTCAACTCCCCTGCACTGATTATTCCATTTTTAGTAGATTTATTTCGGTATATTAAAATAAATATCACATGGCTGTCAAGGTGACAGTGGATATTGCCAACCCTTGAACCCTGCGCCTCGGGGCAATATACCAGTTCTCAGGTTGGCAATATCCACTATAATCCCGACAGCCACGTGTTATTTATATAATATAAAATTATAACTCGAACTAAATTCTATACAATCAGAAACCAAACAAAAATCAATGTTATTCTTACTATTTAAATGTATCATGTACAGCAAGAAAATATTGCAGTCTGTTAAGGTTCAATATCTTTTAACTGTCATCTGCAAATGATTAACCATGAGAGAAACTTTCGAAATTCCATGTGTAAATAAGATGGTGATATAAAACTGGACAACTGCATTCAAAATGCTAGAGCAATAGGATGAGAACAAAATACATAATATTAATATTCTCCATAGATTTATGAGAAATTTCATGTTTTAGGTTAGCCATTTGATTCCTTGTTAGGGCAAAAATAACCAAAGGGTATAATTTGATCAGTTGTGGTGAAGCTATGCAAAACTGTAGAACCCTTGGGTGGGGCGAAAAAAAATCAAATATCATCTCATTTTTAAAAGGTCATTAAAATACAAAGACAACTGCTCCTATTTCTCGATTTAGTGTCTTAAAGTTTTGCTGTAATGGGTATTTGTCCAACCCTTGTTTATGTGATGTAAACAAACTATCTAATGACAAAATGCAGACATTATAAAATACATTTACCAAAAATGTTTAAACCAATGACAAATATTAACTTCAAATCTAACTGAACTTAATAGGTATATATATATAGCAAAGAAGCAGACATTTCATATTATTGTTTTTCTGAGTTTTAAAATAAAAACTACAGTAATTTGTTTGTAATCATTTACAGTTATAAAACATTATGACTGTTGAGAATAAAACAGAAAAAAAGTTCATTAAATAGTGAAAATTACAGAATTGTCATTACAAGCGTATACCAGTTTACCCCACTTACGTTATGACGAAGGAAAGATATCAAGGAAAATTTTAAAATATATAAATTTGGCTTCAAACTAGCTTAAATAAAATCTTTTCCTACACTGTTCTGTAAAAGTCAATTATTAAAATCATTGATACTAAATTTTGATATATTTGCTTTGATTTAAAGCGGTTTTATATTCGAAATTTGTTAAAAGCAGAATAAATACTCTCTCATTCCAATAAAAGGTAAAGTTCTAAAACCAAAGCTAAAACAAAAAGTAAAGACTAAAGAAAAAAATGACTAAAGTGAGGATCGAACCTCAGCCATCAGTAACACAGTGTCATTTCAACACAAATTAATGGAACTGAATACTCTTCAATATGGAGGTACAGCATGACACTCCCACTACTCTAAAAATTATTAAAATTAAGTACAGGATAAAAAACCAGTCCACTGAATTATTTCAAAGCACAGTCAGTATGGGAAGTTCTCTTCTTCATTATATGGCAACCTATTTCAATTCAAGCACCTATTGTGTTTCAGATTCTACATATTTATTTTGTTTCGTTCGTGGTTTAAACTTCAGATTTATTGAGGTTTTAGTACTTTTACAGAAAAAAAAGAAGTTGTCATACCAACTTTGTCGACCATGAAAGTAGATCTCAACGCGCTTGGTGATTCTAAATTAAGTCCGTTTCGAAGATTTGTCCATTTCTCATCCGTTTAAATGAACGAATCGATGAGACTTTTTTGAGTACCACAATAGTTCAAACGAACGGTTTTCATTATCAAGAAGAAAGAAAATGCATTATCTATCTTCTAAACTTAGTATCAGCAATTTATAAATGGACTGAAATCTATCTAACATGCGCGTGCGCTTCATTGCGTCACGATAATGGTAACCTATGGACGTGATTGAGGGATACATTTTACTTGCGGGTTTACGACTTACGATATTTTTTTAAAAAACTTAACATAAAAGAATAAATACTTAAGATTTATGAATTATCATTTATGACTTAACAATTACGATCACTTTGTATGGCATTTATTTTATAAGTTTTTTTCGGATTATTTCTGCAGCGAAATATGGAAAGTAACCTAGGTGGCTGGCACTGTGGATATGTAGGTAAATATTTTAAAGTCCTGGAGCTGCTGCAGGCAATTTGGCTGCTACTTTTTTTCGAGATTGTTATTATATCATGATAATGAAAAGTGGTCTTTTCAACTCCTACTCTAAAGGCAGTAATGAAAATAGGACAAAGTATAAATGCACAAGTTCAAAACAGAAAATGAAAATGGATGGATGTGAGGACCCGATGGCTCAGGACACTGTTCACTTATAACAATCTTGTAAACTTGTGATAAACAATGAAAAAGGTCTAGCTAAAAGGTACAAGTTAAAACTACTATCCCTTGTTTGGTGTTGTGAACAACAATCACTATTGCAGCCTACTTGACAAGTATCGCTGATGTAAATCTTGCTCCCTCGTTTCTTCTTATCAAAACGGGGAACGTCATGTAAGCATCTTAAATGCCTAATAATATGCAATGACCCGTAAGTAAATAATGTCCCTCATTTGCTTCTGTATATACCACCTTAGTTGTTTCCTTGAAGTTTTTATCTGTACTGTAAAAACACTTTAAATATTTCCGTACTTAATTCTCCTTCTTCATGCAGCGATATTGTGACAAGGTTACTTCCTGTTCTCCAAGATTCTTCTGTTAAGTTATGAATTATCTTTAAATAGAAAAAACAAAAAAACAGGTATAGAGTTTAATATGGTTTTATTGTTGTATTTCTTATTTCTAAATACCTTACATTATATTAGTTAATAGAAAGTTTACACATCAAACTACAATAAACAAGGGAGGACCACGCCACATGAAGGGACCAGACAGGCTGTTGGTTTGTTTGCCAGAAAGGCTATTGCTCCGAAATGAACGGTTGATGTTCACTCTCCTCCCCAGTTATGTCTAATATGCCTGTCATTCTGAAGAAGATAAGAAATAATTAGGAAACCTTCATTATTCATTATATGTGTGTGAGCGACGTGCATTCTTTTAATCTTGAAAATATCACCAAAAAAACTGGTTTTCGGATAACCCTTTTGTAGACTTTCAAACAATTTTAAAGGTCCCACAATAAATACAGGAAAATAAATTGCGTTTTATGTTGACAGGAAATATTTAGTTTTTATTTCCTTACTAAACAATACACATTTAAAAAATAGTAAAGGTCCCACAATAAATACAAGGAAATTAATTGCGTTTTATGTTGGCAGTAAAAATTTAGTTAAACCTCTTTAGCAAATAATATTTTGTCAAATGTGCAGTTCACTGTGAAAATAAAACCAGGAAAATAACAGTACATCTTGGTTTGGAAAATAATAGCTTCTACCTATAACCTAAGCTGTATTTAAGTAAGTTTGACATTAATGGGAACAAAAGATTTTACCTTTCATGACACATCATTTCTTTTAACATTGGCATGAAACAAACAATTTAAGGCAATATTTTAAAAGAAATTATATATTATGCTTTACAAACAATTTCAGTCCAAATAAACTACATATCCTGGCCCGGAAAAATAAAATTTCTAGGATGCATTCCGTCGTAAAGAACTATTTTCTGGGAACTGCATGGTAAGCGAATGTGCTGAATTTCACGAAGAGCTCAATTCCTATCAGGTTACAACTTAATGGCTACCACAGTCATATTGTCCATACACAATCCATTATTCAGAAAGTATTCTCAAGCAATATAATCTCTTGCCAATAGCAAAATACTTATTTAGAGACAATTTCTGATTGTTTCAAGAACCACCACAAAAACAGACATGGTAAAATACTTTACTAAATGGAACTACATATGTTAACAATAAAAATACCTGTCATTGTTGCCCGCACTCAGGCATGGTATTTAATTAAAATTCTTGTTTTAAGGTAAATGTTGTGTTTGAAATACAATTAAACACAAACAAATTATACATCCTGCACAGGGACAACATATATATTCCAGGATAAATTGCACTACCAAAAAAAATTTAAAAAACAAAACAAAACATTCTTTTCTAGGAACTGTAAAGTGGAAAAAATTAATATAGTAAACATTAGGAAATTCATTTCCTTTTTTCTAACACAATTAAGTCCTAACAAGTATATTGTCCATATAAAATCTGTTTGTTATAAAGAAGTTTTTCAATTCAATAATAAGATATAATTCAGTAAAGGTATAGGTATAAGACCTAATATTAATATATTTATAATAATATATGTAAGTCTAGCAACGTCTAGAACCCAAAGGGATCTGTTTTGCTGTAAAATGTACTGAAAGAAGGGAATGAACCCAATTTCAATCATCTCAAATTAGAAACAGAGGAAATAAAACACTTTTATTATAAACAGTATTAGCTTATTACTTTAAGATATTGGTTATATATTCAGTAGACAAATATTTTTATATTTTTTATCATAATATGAATTTGTTTGTACAAATGGTGAACACAATGTATGCCATTGTAGGCAATAATATTACCTATAGAAACGTATCTATATAATAAGTTAATGAATAGACTCTATAAAGAAATAGATTTTAAACTATAAAAAACTATTATCGGCTTAATTGTTCATTCTATAAGACATTAAACATTTAAGGTCATATGTTGACCTGTTACACAGTTGTACATAAGCTCAAAATGTGTTGTATTTTAAGACTTTTGCGATATCTGTGTATCAAATATCTTTCATAATATATATGTTAAATAACATAATTTCATAAAGAGGAAATGATTGTATATATAACGTTATGGTTGTGCAAACCATTTTAGTTTATTGATTTACCATTTTCCTTCCTTATACATCAGTTATAAAGAAAATATTTTTTTTTCTCAAAAAAAATATACTTACAATAATAACTGGACAATTTGATAATTTCAGTTGTATATGAAATATCATTATATAAAAACGTTTGTGTCAAAGTTTGTTATTTCACAGTTGCATCTTTTTTATTAGCTTGGTGAAAAATATGAGCTTGGCTTCACTGTACGCCCAGCTCTAGTTTGATAATGGTTTTTTAATCATGGACTTTCCTGAAATTTCACAACCCTCAACTATTTCCTCAGAACGGACAAGCATCATAAAAACAGCCTTTTGTTCTACGAAAATTATAAGCCAATTCTGTACAGAGTCTGTACAGATTCTGGTCAGAATTTTAGTTTTCTGTACAGAGTCTGTACAGACACAGAATCTGTCTATGAAAATCTGTGCAGAAAAAAAACATATCTGTGCAGAAAATAACAATGAAGCAGATTTTTTTCTGGTTAGGATTCATTAATAGCCAGATTTTCTCACTTAGAAATTTCAAAAGACAGAATTTTCAACTTAGAACTTTCACAATACAGAATAATTCTGGATACTTTACAAAATATGAGAGAATATATGGACTTAGAAAACTAAAGAGGCCAAAATTTTAGACAGAAAATTCAAGATAGTAACAATTTGAGCTAATGAGCAAAAGAGTATGCAGAGCAATCATATTCTATTAATTCCCAACAAATAAAAATAGTAAGAGACATTTTTTTAATAAGAAATGATGAGGCAATGACAATGACAAAATATATCATGTTAAAGGCCTTCAGTCCATACAATGTCATTATATATATTTTAATATGAAGCTACTACATCATTGTCAACTTGTGTTTATGTACGGGCACATATATATTACAATTTTTGATAAAGAGTATTGCGGAGCTCATACAATACATTCAATAATCACTATTCTAGCAGAACGAAAGAACTGAACTTTTTGTTCACTTGCAATGATTAACCACAATTTGTAAATAATATGCAGTCAAAATAAGTGGATGTTCTCTTAGGAAGCCAAACAACAATGATATAAAGAGTATAAGGATCTGCAATGGACAGAAAATCTAGGTCTGTGAAAGCTTGGCTAAATTCATGAGGGTCATTCAAATCCACATCCTGCAAAATGCTGATAAGCCTTCCAAGTTGTAGAGGCCCTCTGCAGGTCATATCTGATTTTGAGGCTTATCAGAAACAAGTGGGCATTTGTAATTTTCAATAGTTGATCCCAATGCGGCCCCTAACCTCTGCTACTCAAGGAGATAAGATCATACCAGTAAAACTGCCCAGTTGTAACCGCCATTTTCTAGTTTAAAATGAAAACTTTTGTTAGTCATTTCTACAATTATGTTTAGAATTATTAAGAATGTGTATGAATGTGTACCAGACAGTATGATATATCTGCATGAAAAAGGAGTTAACTGGATTTTAAAAGTTGAATTTAGTGTTGCAACAGACAGATTGTTCAAATGGAGACTTTGCAAAGAAAACTATTCATGTTGTTTGGAGTCATCATCAATGATTGAGGTAAATATTTACTGTTTTAAATGTTCTAAAAGTATTTAGATTGTTCTTAGAGAATTGTCAGTAATCTTCATCTTGACAGTTGAAAAGTAATTTTTTTTTTAATTAATCTTGTGATATTGTCACTGGCCAGGGAGTACAGTGCTTCTTTACTGCATTACAATAACTTGTACTATATTTATATGCAGAGGGGTTTCTTTGTAATCAAATGATAGTTAAACTGATACTTTTTTTCAGAATATGTGACAGATGTAGGAAGAACAATCATCAGGATGACATTTCAAGGGAGCACTTTAATTATGCTGTGAATGAAAAAATTGTTAACACAAAGAATATATTATAGAACTATATGCATGATTTTGACAATGAACATGAAAGCAAACATAACTAAAATTGGTTTAAACTGTAGGTAGTTATTTTTTAAAGTGATTTACATTAATTGCTTCACTTGGAAGTTTAATGAAAAAGTAAGTAAGTAAATTATATATTTAAAAACTAGGTTTCAAATCTTCTATTTTGTCATACATGTCAGAACTGCATTTGCTAATTACATGATAATTAAATTACATTGCTAATTACATGATAATTAAATTACATGTCCTATTCTTTGTATATGATTTTAAAATTTAAAAAAAGATGTACTATCTAAGCATGTAAAAATTTACATTATATTAAACAGAAATAAAAGTGTTTAAAAAAATACCAGTCCATGTATTTGATTTTTATGCATACCATATTCCTTTACTGTATGCAGATTTTTCTCTGTGTCAGATTTTTTTCTGTGTCAGATTTTTCTCTGTACGGATTTTTTTCTGTGTCAGATTTTTCTCTGTACAGATTTTTCTCTGTGCAGATATTTTTCTGCCAATATAAAATTGTGTACCAATTTTTTTCCAGAATTTTTTTTGGCCCAGAAATTTTTCTGGCCCAGACTTTTTTCTGCCTAATTTAAATATTTCAGAATTTTCTGTACAGATTTTGTTCTTTATCTATATACCAAATATCTAAAAATAGAATTCTGGTTCAGTAGTGTTTAACTACCCCAGAATATTTTCTGCACATAATTTGTACAGAATTTTGAATTTTTTTCTGTACATATTATGGCTCTATTCTGGCCAGACATTTTCATACAGGATTAGTTAATGAATAGACTCTATAAAGAAATAGATTTTAAACTATAAAAACTATTATCGGCTTAATTGTTCATTCTATAAGACATTAAACATTTAAGGTCATATGTTGACCTGTTACACAGTTGTACATAAGCTCAAAATGTGTTGTATTTTAAGACTTTTGCGATATCTGTGTATCAAATATCTTTCATAATATACATGTATATGTTAAATAACATAATTTCATAAAGAGGAAATGATTGTATATATAACGTTATGGTTGTGCAAACCATTTTAGTTTATTGATTTACCATTTTCCTTCCTTATACATCAGTTATAAAGAAAAGAATTTTTTTTTCTCAAAAAAAAAAAATATACTTACAATAATAACTGGACAATTTGATAATTTCAGTTGTATATGAAATATCATTATATAAAAACGTTTGTGTCAAAGTTTGTTATTTCACAGTTGCATCTTTTTTATTAGCTTGGTGAAAAATATGAGCTTGGCTTCACTGTACGCCCAGCTCTAGTTTGATAATGGTGTTTTAATCATGGACTTTCCTGAAATTTCACAACCCTCAACTATTTCCTCAGAACGGACAAGCATCATAAAAACAGCCTTTTGTTCTATATTATGCTGACTGCCTTCAGCCTCAGTTTGTGCTGGATGACATTTCTTTAAATGGTCAACATGTACCACGTGTTTCTTAAGTAAAATTTCATACTGAATCTGCTAGGTCACATTGGTAACCTTTTTCGGTACTTTGTAACACTGTCTTACGAACATGAAAGTCCGTAACAGAAAGATGCAATGCATCTTAGAATACACAACCCAGAGCGGGATTCGATCTCCCGCGTGACAAGCCAACACTTTAACCACTGAGCCAAAGAATCGATTCCCTTACGCAGATGTCCGAGGTTGTACTTATACAATTATTGGAAGGTGTGCACTGGACTGCAACAATTGGCTGTCGGGGGATACCATTGCCACACTAAATCATTCTGTAGAAATTTTGTGGTTTTAAACCTTTTAGATAGGCCTTCTTTTGTCTGTAGGCTGCAATATTTAATTAGGTTACGACCTTTTCATGAGTTAGTCAATGAATGTCTAAGCCATTCAACATAAATAGACGTACAAGATATTGCACAGGTCTACCGAACGTGTACTTTCTCTTCCAAACTTACCTAAATTTGGAGTGTATTTTGTACTTTCAGGAATGGTAGATCTATATGCCATAAAAAGGAATGGTAGGTGGTAATCCTAGTTATATTTACTGTCATTTACAAACTTGGCTGACATCATTTGAATGGTTCTGATATTTCGTTCTGATAAACCATCTGAAAGAGGAATTATATGGAACTGTTCTAGCTAGTTTTCTGTATGCCTAACAGTTTACACATTTCTTTAATTAAGATGGATTCAACCTCAGGATTTTAATCACTGTATAATATTGAAGATATGACATAATTATCCACATATAAATTCATTAACTAGTTTATCAGCAATAGTGCTAACGCTGTGTTCTTAAAGAGCATATGTCTACTAGAATGTATTGGTTTCCATTTTGTGTTATATTTAGTGGACCTAAGATATCTAAAGCTATACGATCCAGAGGCTGATATGAAATGTCTTGCTGTAGTTGAGACTTGGTTCGTCCTGTACCAGCTTTTCTTCGTCCACACATGTTGCATTCTTGAAGCCATCGCCTTATACCATTTGTAAAGTTAGGCCAATAAAATCATTTCAGACAAACATTGTGACTGAAAATCATTGTGACTGCCTTCAAAATGTGGCCTCTAAAGCGTTAACAAGATTGTCCTTCAAGCCTGTACCCTAGTATTTGACCCAAGATTACCCATATTCTGTCTCGACCTAGAAATCGACCTAGACCTCACAAAGACAAACATTTTGACCAAAATAATGATATCTTAATTCAAAATATCGCTTGTCGAGTGTCAACAATGTTTTCATCTGATTTGGTTCACGTGACCTAGTTTCTGATCCTACATGACCAAGTTTCGAATGCGTCTGGGATATCATCAAGGCAAACATTCTGAGCACACTTGCATAAAGACTTTGTCAAAATGTGGTCTCTAGAGCGTTAACAAGTTTTTCCTTTAATTTGGCCTGGTGACCTAAATTTTGACCCCGCATGACCCAGTTTCGAAGTTGACCTAGATAAAATCAAGATAAAGATCCTGACCAATTTTCAGAATGATTGGGAGTTAAATGTGATTTGACCTGTAGAGTGTTAAAAGAACAACAGACCGACGACGGACATCGCGATCGCGATAGCTCCCCAGTGAGCATACACTCAGGTGAGCTTAAAATCCGATACACAGCATACAGTTGTGTAGATAATCAAACAGGTATAATGTTGAAAGAAAGAAGACATACAAAGAATCGGAAGTTGATAATAAATGGGTTACTAGAGTAGTAACTTTTCATTGACAGTGAGTATATAATGTACAGAGTTGGGATGGGAACGAATATTCGAATATTCAGAAAATCTGAAAATCAAATTCGAATATTCGTAAAGTAGTGAATAGTTTTTTTTTTTTTCAAATTAAGTATCGTTGATTTTAATCATCTTTGTATGCTAAATATGCAGAATAAAACCGTCTATTTATCGCGTGTCAAAAATTGTACGATTAACAAGTAATTGGCAGGGGCCATCGTAACAGATTGCAACAGGCGTAAATGTGATACATTTATATTTTTGTTCACTTTAATAGGCGCCCGTTTTATGTAACAAATTTTAAAAGTTGTTTTTCACAGTTTTCCAGGATTAACGTCATGTTTTCGAAAACGAACACGAACAACCAAACGCTGTAAATTGACTCTGTAGATAATACTCTTCTGTCGTCCAATCAATCAGAAAAACTCAAATATTTTCCTTTGATAAAAATGTTTGAAATTATCTTTATCATCCCTGCTTAAGAAATGCATTTTTAAATAAGATTATCAAAGTTTATTTATTTATTTTTCCCGCATCTTGCCCGAATAATTCACCTTTTAAATAACGGGATATATTGTGCATATGTCAATCACAAACACGTATTTAAAGCTTACAATGAACAAACCATTTCTAGGCCATTTCTTTATGACACATAGCCGTTTCCCTGACATCGTACGCCTGAATAAAAACGGTACCACTATTCGGATACCGAAATTTGTATAATTAAATCAAATATCCGAATATATTCGAATATTGTAAACCGAATATTCGAATATTTATTTCGGTATTCGTACCTCAGTACAGAGTATTTAAAAACAAGTGTCGTCAGTACCTTTCTAATATATTTCTTGGATAAAACAGATACCACAATTTAACTTGCTTTGAGGACAATATTTACTTTCGTTCTTTTGTACCTTATATGCACATAATTAAAATAATAATTATAATTTTCTCTATTTTCGCAGGGCTCCGGATACGGAGGTCGCGGGTTCGAATCCCGTTAGAGTCGAGATTCTCTCATGATCTTCACATTCCTCCACGCTGCGTGAATACTGGTATGGAACCCAGGAAGCAGTCATCGAGCGTGATGAATCTAAGTTGTAAGAACTTGTATCGCAATCGAAATAAATGAGTCTAAACTAAACTATTTTCTCTATTTATATTGAGTAATGGTCTGGTCCATGCATACATCCAGGTCGCACTTATTTAACCTTTATTAGCGCTTACTGAAAGGGTACGAATAAATACAGGAAAAACCGTGCAACCTATTTAGTTTGACTATTTTCATACGTTAGAGGGATTCAATTTCCTATCCGCCACCATGCCTCCTTCAAAAGTTTTCTTATATTTCTGATCTGTGTCTTCTTATTCTTCTACGTTGGCACTTAAGGCAATAAGTTTATTTTCTATTTCATATCCTTAATATGTAATCAAATATTAAGTTGTACAGTAATGGCATACAGCTATGGTTTATGCTTCATGTTCCTGTGCCCCGGTGCCAGACTTGCTTTCTTAAGTATATTTTGTAGGACTACTGATAACAGTCTGTAAAATGCACCATGCTGGTCCTTGTACTGTACTACATCTCATCTCACTGGATACGAGTGTCAATGTACGAGGGTACAGGAACGCCTTCTTGTAGAACACCAGCCATTGCTTACTGACAGAACAATGTATCGTGATAATAATCTTGTATTTGGTACTTTCAGGATCTCAGGGTCCTTCATTCAGTTCAAACAAGACTTTGGTCTATCCATATTATTTTGTCTCTTTGTTTGGATTTATTCGTCTGTAGTGTTCGTAATGTTTGTCAAGTTGTTGGGGGCGAACAGGCGTGGCAATTTCATAAACAAGTCTAAAATGTTTTCTTAGTAAGTGGTTTCTATTCGGAACTGTTTTGAAAAATAGTCTTCTATTTTACTAACAGTTGACTGCTTTTATCTTAGTCACCTGCTTGTCATGTGTGTCGTCTGCAATTGTTGTTGTCCTAGTTATAAGTAGAATGTTCCACGTTTTATACCGGTGGCTAAACAATTGCAGTCAACTTGGTCTGGTTCATTTCACACGGTCTGGCCCTTTGTGTTTTTGGTAAGACCTAATCCTATGTTAGCTGTCATCATTTATCCGTGCTGAAGGCTGGTTGTTTGGTTGTAAATCTCTTCTTTCACAGCGAGTCTCTTGGTCGGAGAGCCTTAAAGCTCATCCTTCAAGATTCATTCTATTGGGAGTGCGGATCTGCAATCGTGGGATCAGTTTGTTCGATGTTGTTAGTTACAGTATCATACATTTGCAACGAAGTATTTTGTAACGGCGCCTGCCTACCTGCAGCACCTGGTCGCTTTATAGTTCACATTTAGTTTATTTAAATCTTGGTTGGAATCCCGCTTAAGTGGGCACCCTTCCAAGACTCTATTTTTGTCCCTATGCGGAGCTATTTCATATAATATGACATATAACAGTTTTACTAATGACAACACAGCTTTTGTAAGAACTGCCCACCTCTGACCTTTTCCAGAACTTGACTTTTTATGACCGTCACATATGATGTGTAAAGATATGTGTAACTGACAGTTGTGAGACCAGTTAACACTTTAAGTATAGATCACTTTATTTTTATGCCCCGAAGGGAGGCATATAATAATCGAATTATCCGTCTGTCCCCATTTTGTCCGGAGCGTAACTCCAAAAGTATACAAGGCATTGACTTCATACTTGGAATATAGTTTGTTACTTGTTAGTGATGAGCCGGAGTACACTGCACAAGAACCATAACTCCAGCTCACTCACATTTTGAATAATCCCCCCTTTTCAGTTTTCCTTGTCCGTCCATGTTCTCACAAAGTATACATGGAATTGGCTTCAAACTTGGAATATAGGTTGTTAGTGATGAGGCCTAGTGCATTGCACAAGAATCATAAATCCAGCTCACTTACATTTTTAATAATCTCCCGTTGTGATTTTTGCTTGCCCGGGGCATAACTTTAAAAGTATTGGAGATATCAACTTGAAACTTCATAGATACATAGATCTCATTGAGGGGAAGTGCAGTGCCCAAGAACCATAATCTTTTTTGCATAGTTTGAGATGATTCCCTTTGAAAACATTTTATACTTAATTTTTGTTTTAGGGCATAACTCAAAAAGTGGTGGAGATATCAATTTGAAACTTCATAAATAAATAGATCTCATTGAGGAGAAGTGCAATGTCCAGGAACTTTAACTCTCATTGCATAATTTTGGAATTATTGCCCTTTGAACTTTTTATGCCCCCACAAAGTGGGAGCGTATAGCGTTGCACTTGTCCGTCAGTCCGTACGACCGTACGATAATACGACCGTACGTCTGTACGTACGTACGTCCCGAAATTTTGTGAACGCAACTCCTCTTAAACCGGATGGCAGATTTTGCTTAAACTTTCAGGAATGAACAACCTTAATGTGTAGATGATAGTAAAGGAAGGACATTTTGCTGCGACCAAATTTAACGGAATTATGGTCCTTTGTTGATTTTTTCACTATATACCATAAAGTGAAATACATTTGTGAACGCAACTCCTCATAAACCGGATGGCAGATTTTGCTTAAACTTTCAGGAATGAACAACTTTAATGTGTAGATGATAGTAAAGGAAGGAATTATTGCTGCGACCAAATTTAACGATATTATGGTCCTTTGTTGATTTTTTCACTATATACCATAAAGTGAAATAAATTTGTGAACGCAACTCCTCATAAACCGGATGGCAGATTTTGCTTAAACTTTCAGGGATGAACAACCATAATGTGTAGATGATAGTAAAGGAAGGGTACTGTTTTTTACGGGACCTGACACACCTGGGGTTTCTATACTTTAATCTGTAGTTAACTTTCATGTGTAACATTTTTTAAATTTTACCTGCTTACTTTAATATCAGCAACATGTTATTACTTGTGTGTCTCTTTCTTCGTCTTCGCTAATGTGATTCCTCATAGTACATAAATATTTACAACATTTTTATGTCGACTATTCAAAGTATAAGGAAGTCTATTGTACCTGCGGCGTAGCTATCGGGTTTAAGTTTTAGGGCAAGCTTCTCATTTTCACTATTTCTTCCCTTTCTACTGCAGATATTTGGATCAAACTTGGCTGTATACTGTGTCATTCCATCAAGGCCCATAACTCTGTTAAGCATTTTTATTAGTTATTCCCCTTTTAAGACTTTGAAAAATCTTTAATTTTAGGCATTTATTATACCTTCAAGCACTAAGAATAGTCAAACGTGCTGTCCATCCGACAGCCCTTGTTTCAGTATAAAATATCTAATTTTGAAATAAAAGGACAGCATTAATAATACACAAAACACCTCAATTCATTTGCAACTACAGAAAAAAATTGTTCCCCACCTAAATCTTACATACAGAATATACATGCTCTTGTTTATGAGCACTTATACATAGTGGGGGCATCTGTGTCCTATGGACACAGTTCTAGTTCATACTTGATTGTTGTCAGGGGCATAACTCAAAAACTATTGGAAGTATCAACTTGAAACTTCATAGATAGATGTGCAGTGCCCAAGAACCATAACTCCCTTTTGCATGATTTTAGAATATATAAGCTGCCATGACTGTGACCACTGCTATGTTTCAGGGGCATTTGTGTCTGACACATTTCTTGTTTTTCATATACATTGTATATAGCTAGAAACATCAGGTAACGAATAATGACTCACTTCTTCTTAGTGGGTTATTTTCAGGTTACAAAAAACAAAAGTCTTCTTCTATAAAAAGATATCAGTATTTGGCAGACTTCTAGATCCTTTTAGTGGTTCTTATGGATCATTGTTATCTTTACCTCCAGCAAAACTGGATGATCTTGCTCGACTTTTTCATGCCCTTTCAAAGAGGTAGTGGGTATATTGTTTCCTGACGAGGATTTTTAAGTAAATGTTTTACATTAATACCTGATGAACAAACAGGCCAAGACACTGGGCAGACAGGTTAAGCATGGTGTGTATATGACCTTTGTTGACTCACTGCATCAAAGGTCAACATGCCAGTGACCTTTACCTCTAAAATGGTTTCTGATCCATAAATCGAAGACAATTTGCCATAGGACTCTCAAACTTAACAGGATGTCATGATGAGAAGATCACACAATAGTTTGTGGTCACTATATGAAGGTCACAGTGACCTTCATTTCTAAAGTGGTAAATAGGCATGAAATAAATAACACTGGATCTAAGATCTAGAAAGGTTGCTAAAAGCAATTCATTAAATGATTTTTTATCCAGAAAAGATAACAATTGGTTGTAATGCATTAAAAGGTTGTATTTCAATGCCTGTCTCGAATCACAAACACAAGAACCAACAGAACCAAACAGCTATATTGTCAGTTTGTTCACTTTTTCACAAGTCTCATCTAGTACATTAACATCCCTTTTACTCTGAACATTTCCACTGGCTCCATCATCTAATCTAATGTCAATGTCTTTGTCTTGAACACCACCTACTGCATGTTTTTCAGTGTCATGAGGTGCATTTCTATTTTTAGCAATCTGATTGACATTTCTATTTTTAGAATCAACTTCCTGTGATCTGCTAGGCTTAGCTAGTTGATCAGTTCGCCTCAAGTGACAGGCTTCTTGATATGGAGGATTTATAGGAGACTGGGTTGGTTTGTGGTACTCATAATCTCTACCAGGCAGCTGAAAAAATAATTGTTGTTCAGAAAAATGATTTACAATCAAAACACAAAAAGAGTTAATGGAGACATGAAATTTAAGTGTATTACGTCAACAGCTGCTTCAATTCTTTTCTGCTAGAAACAGAAGATACAATGAACAAGGGGGCCACTGGCCCCAAAGCGCTCACCTGAGGACAGACTGTTATTTGTGTGAGAACGGAGAAAGCTAGTGTTTATTACAAGAATTCAAAATAAACAATTATTTGAACAATGTTGGTCACTAGACCATACTTCATGCAAAATATATTTTAAATTTTTACTATATACATGGCCCAAATTTCAAAGCTGTACATCAAACAACAAAAAACTAGGTAACTAGGTCAAAATTAATGTCATCTAATATCACAGTTCAATTCCACACCTGAAACTGTGCATATGGTCCAAATTTCATAGCCATACGTGAAAAAGCAAGAGAGTACGTCACTAGGTCAGAATCTATGTCAGCTCATATCAAAGTTCATATCTACATCTGAAACTGTGCACATGGTCCAAATTTCATAGCAGAATATCAAATAACCAAAAAGTAGGTCACTAGGCCAAAATTTAGGTCATCTTACATCAAAGTTCAATTCTACATCTGGAACTGTGCAAATGGTACAAATTTCATACCTGTACGTC
This sequence comes from Cyclina sinensis, assembly GCA_012932295.1. Lineage (NCBI taxonomy): Eukaryota > Metazoa > Mollusca > Bivalvia > Venerida > Veneridae > Cyclina > Cyclina sinensis. Next base: position 30,531,805 of record JAAONU010000005.1, read on the forward strand.
AAAAAAACAAGAAAGTAGGTCACTAGGTCAAAATCTAGGCCAGCTCATATTAAAGTTCAATTCTACATCTGAAACTGTGCACATGGTCCAAATTTCATAACTGTATATTAAATAACAAAAAAGTAGGTCACTGAGTCCCCTGGGGCAGGGCCAACTTTGAACCCAAGGCTTTAATTTAAACAATCTTGATATAGGTCCACCAGACAATTTTTCATGTCAAATATCTAAGCTCTAGCTTTCTCGATTTCAGAGATCACTTTTTTTATATAGGGCAGGGCCAATTTTGACCCTAGGGCCATAGATTTGAACAATCTTTGTAGAGGTCCAAATTGTTTCAGGCCAAATATCTAAGCTCTAGCCTTTGAAGCTTCAGACGATAATTTTCTTTTAAGTTTTTACTATATGTGTATAATGAAAATCTATGACCCCCAGGCAGGCCAAATTTTTATCCCAGGGATATAATTTGAAGGAACATGGTAGGGGTTCACTAGACAATGTTTCATGCCAAATATCTAAGCTCTAGCCTTTGTATTTTTAGAGGAGAAGTTTTTACTATATGTATATAAGGACAACTATGACCCCCACCCCCACCTGGGCTGGGCCATTTTCAACCCTTGGGCTATAATTTGAACAATAATTGTTGGGGTCCTTTACACAATGTTTCATGTGAAAGATCAAAGCTCCAGCCTTGGCAGTTTTAAAGCTGAAGATACTATATGTATATGAGGAAAACCCATGATCTCCCTGGGGCGGGACCAGTTTTGATCCTAGGGCTATTATTTGAACAATCTTTGTAGAGGTCCACTAAACAATTTTTCATGCCAAATATCTAAGCTCTAGCCTTTGAAATTTCAAAGAAGAAGATTTTTTAAAGTTTTTACTAGATGTATTTAAGGAAAATCTATGACCCCCCAGGCAGGGCCAATTTTGACCCCAGGACTATAATTTGAACAAACTTGGTTGAGGTCCACTACACAATGTTTCAAGGTAAATATCTAAGCTCTAGCCTTTGTCATTTCAGAGAATTTTTAAGTTTTTACTTTATAATTATAAGGAAAACTATGACCACTAGAGGCATAATTTGAACAACATTGATAGAGGTTCACTAGACAATGTTTCATGCTAAATATCTGAGCTCTAGCCTTTGTCATTCAGAGGAGAAGATTTTTAAAGTTTTTACTATATACATATAAGGAAACCCTATGACCCCCTGGGGCAAGGCCAATTTTGATACTAGGGGCCTAATTTGAACAAATTTGATAGAGGACCTATAGATGATGTCATATACCAAATATCAAAGCATTGGGCCTTGTGCTTTCTGACAAGAAGATTTGCATTTTTGAAACTTCTTTTTTGGCCCTGTGACCTACTTATGCAACAGACCGGAACCATTTGAACACCTTTGAAAGGCAACCACCCAAGGATCATTTCTGTAAAGTTTAGTTAATGTGCAATCGGTGGTTTCAGAGGAGATGTTGTTTTTAAGAAATTGTTGATGACGGACGGTGGGGGGATTACAAACATATATTGACCTCAATCAAGGATTTGTCTCCAAACACGGGAAACACAATATGAAAGACATTATTCAGAGTATTTGACAGTTACCACTTCACTTAAATCTCTTTTTATATTACTGACTTCCCTTCTGGAAGGTTTTGAGCAATTGTCTTTTTACAGTTAAACTTCTCTATTTAAGGACAGCTATGGTTCTGGAACAAACTGCCCTTAATTGTGGGGAGATCATAATTGTGGATTAATTTATCATTCAGGTATACTCGTCCGTTCTTTTTATGAATGTCCTAAATAGTGGGGTGCCCTTAGAAGTGGAGTGCCTGTAAGGTGGAGTTTCACTGTACCAGTATATAGTTTGCAAAAAAATTAAATTAATAAAAACACAATACTATACCTTTAAAGGGTAGTTTTTATCAGAGTCAAACCCACTGAGGTCACCACAGGCAAGGAAAGGAACAATAACTCTGTTTGGACCAGTCAAGTTGTTGTAATCCAAATCTGGAATATTACAGTATTCAAAAAAGATAAAAACTACAGATTATTATAAAAACATCAATACAAAATGGTGCTGATTTACCTATTAAAGGTCTTGCTGACCTCAAGAACAGACAGAAAAATGGATGGAAAACTTTTCAGGATAAAATTTCGCAACAGTAGGAAATATCTGTCTAGCAGAGATAAGGTTAAAAGCAGTCAATTTTCCAATCACAATCATTTCTACTTTGACAAAGTATTTGACCCAGCAATCAGCCTTGTCTGTTACTTACCATAGCGATGATCCAACAGAGGGTTTGCCATGTTAGGTATATATCCATCTGGTGGGGCATAGCCCTGACATACCACAAATGCCTCTGTAATGAAAATGTTTTTGTTACAAAGAAGTTAACAACAGCCCCGCGGAGCAGTGCCAACACTTATCTGTTTTACATGTTGACAAAGGGGGCCATAGTTAAGGTTCTTGTGCACTACTCCTGAAGAAGGTCTATATACCGCAGACATTTCATGTCAAGATGTTGATATTGATACCTTTGATCATTCAACTTAATAAGCTATTTTCACAAAAACAGTAAGTTAACTAGAACTGTGTCCATAGGACACGGATGCCCCCACTATGCATAAGTGCTCATAAACAAGAGCATGTATATCCTGTATGTAAGATTTTTTCTGTACATATACCTAAAATGATCTACAGGTAACCTTATGTACATGTTTAATTAAATTACAAATGTAAAATTTATATGTTCAATTATTTATATGGTATATAGTGAAAAAATCAACAAAGGGCCATAATTCTGTTAAATATGGTCACAGCAAACATTCCTTCCTTTACTACCATCTACACATTAAAGCTGTTCATCCCTGGAAGTTTAAGCAAAATCTGCCATCCGGTTTAAGAGGAGTTGCGTTCACAAAATTTCAATATGGTATATAGTGAAAAAATCAACAAAGGGCCATAATTCTGTTAAATTTGGTCGCAGCAAAAATTCCTTCCTTTACTTCCATCTACACATTAAGGTTGTTCATCCCTTGAAGTTCAAGCAAAATCTGCCATCCGGTTTAAGAGGAGTTGCGTTCACAAAATTTCTATATGGTATATAGTGAAAAAATCAACAAAGGGCCATAATTCTGTTAAATTTGGTCGCAGCAAAAATTCCTTCCTTTACTAACATCTACACTTTAAGGTTGTTCATCCCTGGAAGTTTAAGCAAAATCTGCATTCCAGTTTAAGAGGAGTTGCGTTCACAAAATTTCTAGTGAAAAAATCAACAAAGGGCCATAATTCTGTTAAATTTGGTCGCAGCGAAAATTCCTTCCTTTACTACCATCTACACATTAAGGTTGTTCATCCCTGGAAGTTTAAGCAAAATCTGCCATCCGGTTTAAGAGGAGTTGCGTTCACAAGATTTCGGGACGTACGGACAGATGTACCGACGGACAGACGTACGGACGGACGGACAAGTGCAACGCTATATGCTCCCCACTTTGTGGAAACATAAAAAGGAACATAACTCCAAAAATATAGCTTTCAGAATAATGCCCCTTGTGTAACAACTGCCTCTTGTCATGATAAGCAAGCAGTCCAAGTTTCATATTGATACCTTTGATAGTTTTGACATCATTCAACTTAATAAGCAATTTGACAAGAATTGTAAGTTAAAAAGGGGCATAACTCCAAAAAATATAGCTTTCAGAATAATGCCCCTTGTGTTACAAATACCTCTTGTCATGATAAGCAAACATTCAAAGTTTCATACTGATACCTTTTAAACTATTTGAGTAATGGGTCACATGAAAGTTTTTGCACAATAACGACGACAACGATGACACAGCGATCATAATTATAGCTCAACCTTTTCTTCGAAACAGATGAGCTAAAAATAACTCTGATGTTCAGTAGAAGCACTTACCATTAATTAAAAAAAAAATTCTGAGCCTCCTACATAGAGTAAGAGATTCAAATTTGATAAAATATAAGGGGAAAAGATCTTGACAAAGTTAAAGCAACACTTCAGAGAAGAGGAAGCATCTGTTGATGTCAAATGATAATGAAAATATTAACCTGACACTAAAATTATAAGAAATTAAAAAACACACAGAATAATGTCTTAGTATGTCTCAGTTGGGCAAGTCACACAATATAGACAAGTGTTTTCAGGACCACTGCTGAAATACATTCTCAAGTTTATTATGGTTTCTAATCATATAGAGGCTTTTTCCACAACACATTATCTATATTAAGATAATGTTACACTTTCAAGTAAACAAAAAACCTGATCCTTACATTTCCAATTCTGGTCTATAAATGATTTTTTTAACTATGACTGGCTAATCTCAAAAGATTAACTCATCTCTAGTCAATATTTGTCTAAAGTTTTAGACTTGTTTTATGATAAATTTTAATTGAATTAGAACCCAAAGTCAGATATCAAACAACAAGACTCACCTATACTAGAATTTCTACTGCTTCTTGGTTTGAAAACAGAAACAAAGGGGAAGAAAATCTTCAGCTGGGAGTAAAGCAGGGAAACATCTTTTCCTCTAAATATCTGTTGGAAAATGAAGCCTACATTGTTTTTGTTTTAATGTTTCACATAATCATTCCTAGAAACACAAAGTAGTATTGTAGTATTATATAGTTAACTGTTTTGTTGCAATTTGAAAAGTACATGTACATGTATATTGTAACTTCCAATGTATGTCCCCTCGAGGTAGGCAGTGGGCATACCGGGACATAAGAATGCAAGTGATTCCTTACAGGCTGCTCCATGGTTAACAGTTTGTCTGAATACCTGTGTATGCCTGCCACACCCTTTGTTGGGCAAAACATGGATAAGTGGATAGCATACTGAGAACTCTAGAACAACTCTACAGATAGAACAACTTGAAAAATCATATAGTTTAATAATTATACTTAAAGAAAGAAGTATGTCAGGTGAAAAAAAAGCAGTTGCTCTCATGATTATGGGAGGTTTTATTGTAGACTTTTAAGTAATGAAAAGACAAACATGCTGAAACATCCCGACAAGCTTAAGACAAATGTCATAAATTATCATAATATATACTTGAAATATTTTTCAGATGACTTCACTCTGCTTCAGTAATGTCCTTGGGAAAAGTTTTCTGAAAACTTTTTAGATTTTCAATGAACTACTATCAAAAGTGTACCAGCATGAAGTGATATGCATGTCCAGTGCAAAAAGTGCCTGTTTTAGTTGTAAACAAGAAACATGGCAATGCCACGAAACCAGGTTTTCAAAAATGTTGTTCTGATTCTATACTATAGTATGAATTTTGGAATGAAGATTGCTATGAATATTCAAAAGATTATAACATGACATGAAGGAAAAGATAATATTCATGAGAATACATGATAATGAGTAGGATGTAAATTTCGGCTAACAATACTGTCTGCAAGGAGTATACTTAATAATGAGACAACAATTTCTGCACGTCATCTTGATGTGGTAAACATTTGTCTGAAGTTTCATCAAAATTCTTCAAAGGGTTGAAGAGTTACAGAGCGGACAGGATTTTCAATGTTAATGTCACTGTGACCTTGACCTTGGAGCCATCAAAATTCTTCAAAGGGTTGAAGAGTTACAGAGCGGACAGGATTTTCAATGTTAATGTCACTGTGACCTTGACCTTGGAGCCAGCCATGCGGAACATGCGTTCTGCACGTCATCTTGATGTGGTAAACATTTGTCTGAAGTTTCATCAAAATTCTTCAAAGGGTTGAAGAGTTACAGAGCGGACAGGATTTTCAATGTTAATGTCACTGTGACCTTGACCTTGGAGCCAGCCATGCGGAACATGCGTTCTGCACGTCATCTTGATGTGGTAAACATTTGTCTGAAGTTTCATCAAAATTCTTCAAAGGGTTGAAGAGTTACAGAGCGGACAGGATTTTCAATGTTAATGTCACTGTGACCTTGACCTTGGAGCCAGCCATGCGGAACATGCGTTCTGCACGTCATCTTGATGTGGTAAACATTTGTCTGAAGTTTCATCAAAATTCTTCAAAGGGTTGAAGAGTTACAGAGCGGACACAATTTCGTTTGACGCCCGCCCATCCGCCCATCCGCCCATCCGCCCGCCATACCCCAATCTAATAACCAGGATTTTCAAAATTGAAAACCTGGTTAAAAAGCACAAAGGCAATGCTTTCAACAATTATTATATAAACAGATACAGAAAAACCAACCTTAGCTACAAAAGTTCCTCCATTCTTTAGAACATGAGTGGTTATATTCAGTGCCTGAAAACAGAAGCAAGTACATCTCATTCTGAAAGGAAGGAGAACCTGCTTAAAGGAATACAAGTCTTCCAAAATGAAACATTACTATGGAAATTAAACAATAAAAGTACAAACAGACTCTTCTTTTAGAAAAATCACAAACTATGATGACTTTAATCATATAACTAAGTGATACAGGATGTATTAATACCACAGCGAACAACAATTTTTTTTGTATTTGGTTCTTTGAGTGTGAATATTTCAGCTTTAAATGGTGAACCATTCGATATCTGCAGGATTTGTCAATTATAGCATGACACACACACACACCCGATTAAAGTAAACTGACATCACGACCTTCCACTCAGGTATGAAATATTTACAGCCATTTTCCTTGATATGTGTTTATAGTGCACTCTTTCTACAGCCCTCCTGTGAGTATAAAATTACATATACTAAGAAATAAGTACCGTATATATAATTTTTGCAGCAAATTTGGATTAGAGTGCCTGACTCCCTATCCAGACATCACTGGGTCAAATCCCACCACCTGTGAGGTTTTCCATTACCTTTTACATTCCATACTTGGTGCAATTACTGGTTTGAATACAGAAAGCAGTCATCAAGCCAGACTTAATATATAAGTTGCAAAAACTTACAAACTTACGTTTCTCATTCATGTAAAGTAATTAAAATTAAACAAAACTATATGTATCTTTCTCTAAGGATAATCACATATACAGAGGACCAAAATAGAGTAATTTTTATTAGAAGACTTACTGCAAGAAGCAATTGGGCTTGTATGTACTCATCAATGTCATGTAGGCCTGTCACTGGAAAACAAACAAAAACCATCACATAACTATCAGTATAAACAATGCTTTTGTTTTCCCCAAAATATTTACTTCCGTCAAAAATATATTTCAAGATTTTTTTAAACACACAAGACATGCTCAAGGGCAGAATGTCAAGCCCGCTCATCTTAATTCAAACCTGAACCTTTAAGCTTCAGATCAAGGAGAAGATGTATACATAGGTGAGATGTGCACAGCACATCCTCCTTATACCCAAGCAAAATCTTGACATTGCATCATCTTAGGAGACCTTGACCTCTGACCCGGTGACCTGGTTCATGTGCATGACACCAAGTCTCATGATGAACATTTGTGCCTAAAAAACTCAATTCATGTTATTTGAACATTTTGATATTTTTATTTGATCTTTGACCTCTTGTGACCTTGACCTTCATTTTGTGCAAGACAACTCAACTCACTATGCAGAACATTTGTGCTAAGTTATATTAAAATCCATCCATGTATATAGAAGTTATACTCATAAATGAATGTTTTATTTTGTTATTTGACCTTTGACCCTAAAGTTAGACCTTGACATTTACCACAGACACTGAAATTTTTTTCCCTCGACACTCCGCCTCACTATGGAGAACATTTGTCCCAAGTTATATTAAAATCCCGCCACGCATGTAGAAGTTATGCTCCAGACACGGGTACTGAGCTGACCCTCAAAGTGTGACCTTGACCTTTAAGCGGCAGACCTGGGTTTTGTGTGTGACACATGGTGAACATTTCTATCAAACTATTTTGTAATCCTTCAAAGAAGGTATAGACCGGACAAATCTAGACAGACACAAGGACTGACGGACGCACATACACCAAAACACAAAAAATGAAAAGCAGCGACTAAGTTGACCTCATCACAAAGGGGCTCAACAATTTCAAAATCCTCTGACCACTAAGCATAATACTTTAAAGCATAAGCAAGATACAGCACCAACAAACAAATTTTAATATTTTTATTTGACCTTTGACCTCTTGTGACCTTGACCTTCATTTTGTGTGAGACTACTCAACTCAACATGGAGAACATTTGTGCTAAGTTATATTAAAATCCATCCATGTATATAGAAGTTATACTCTCAAATGAATGTTTTATTTTGTTACTTGACCTTTGACCCCTAAATGTGACCTTGACCTTTGCCACAGACACTTCAATTTTTCAAATCTTCTGACCACTAAGCAAAATTCTTCAAAGCATATGCAAGATACAGTACCAACAAACAAATTTTAATATTTTTATTTGATCTTTGCCCTCTACTGGCCCTGACCTTGACCTTCATTTTGTGCGAGACTACTCAACTCAATATGGAGAACATTTGTGCTAAGTTATATTAAAATCCATTCATGTATATAGAAGTTAAACTCACAAATAAATGTTTTATTTTGTTATTTGACTTTTGACCCCTAAGTGTGACCTTGACCTTTACCACAGACATCTGAATTTTTTGCGCGACACTCCGCCTCACTATGGAGAATATTTGTTCCAAGTTATATTAAAATCCCTCCATGCATGTAGAAGTTACGCTCCGGACAAGGTTTTTGCGCTGACCCCCAAGTGTGACCTTGACCTTTGAGCGGCAGACCTGGGTTTTGTGTGCGACAAACAACCCCATCATGGTGAACATTTGTACCAAATTATTTTGTAATCCTTCAAAGAATGAGCAAGATATAGAGCGGACAAATCCGGACAGAGGCACAGACGCACATACACCGAAGTATACGCCAAAAGTGGCGACTAAGATGAGCTCACCGCAAGCGGGCTTGACAAACATGCATTAGAAATCATAATTTTATCAGATGAAGAAATCAAATGTCATTACTGGCATCCACTCGCAGACATACCTTTGTGACTTTGCTTATGAAAAAATGGGAGAAGAAAACAACCTCCAACCAGAATTTTAATTCAGAAACTACACAGCTTACAACATATGCCCTAAAAAAAGCATATAAGTCTCTCCTATATCTATGCCATACAATGTTTTTTATATTAGGTATTTTGTTACAGACTGGTTACTAGTCTGCCCGAGCAAGGTACAGCATTATTATTTTATTTGGCATTCAAATGAACAGAAAAAAATGCCATCATTATATTTTTGAAGATGTCCCATTCAGAAGAGTTATGGCTAAAATGAAAACAAAGAAAACCTTACCATCAGGGGCCCCATCACAAACCACAAGATCGGCATGCTCTCCTTCAAAATGCCCAATGATCTCTTGTGCTGTACTTGTCTGAAAGGTGAAAGTATGCAGTAATTTATACATTCTAACCTCAATATTTATAACTGTTTTCTCAAAGTAGCAATACTGAATTCAGTCTAAAACTTCTGAGACCAGTCTTAAACTTCTGAAACCAGTATTAAACTTCTGAAACCAGTCTAAAATGTTAAATACCTTTTTTATAATTCCTAATGTAACAGTTTAGGCTGTGACAACATAATATCTCATACACCATGTTATGGAATAATCCACCTCAAATTTTCTTCATTTTCAAAATGAGTGACAGTGTTTGAATCTATTTTGTTTTAAAATTCTGTGCAATTAGTAAGCTATTAAGGGATCAAACTGGCATGGAAATATGGGAATGGTTTCTTTTAACTATTTCATAGTCAAGTGCATAAACAGTACTGGTACATTAAAATTACATCATTTTTACGCCAAAATTAGACATTGTTTATAACAAATGTTTATATAATATCATTCACCTGAAGAAGTGTCAAATAAACCCGTAGTGAAAAATTGGAGTTTGTCTTCCTTTATTCATTTATATTACAGTCAAAGGCACAAAAAATTCAGTTACATATAAATTCAACCACTGACATCTGACTTCAGGCAAAGGATTCTTTGGCTCAGCGATCTAGAGCATTAATTTTTCAAACTACTAATGACTCAGTGGGCTAATGTGGTCTTCTGATGCTATGTATCTTTCTACTATAGATGAAAGTAAGTTAGATCATGTACATGTACATATGCACTTTACTTCTGCAACAAAAAGGCCAAAAAGAAACAAGGCATAATTGGATGATATCAAATTAATAGATAATCAAAGAGTAACAGAGTTATGGGGAATGATTTTCAGCCAAACCTTTGTTATATCACCCTGTATCTGTATAACTCCAGGTATTGGAGCCATTGCCTGCAGATCAACAGCAACTATCTTCACATCATCTTCTTTCTTCTCACCACCCCTGTCAGCATTTAAAATATAATGACACACTTTAGTGATTAAAATGCAGTTTTTTTCTTCAATTTGATGCAATAAAATATTTTGTTTTCTCTGTTCCACTAGTGTTAAAGCTGGTCATATTGAAAGATGACAGCACTGTGGTCCAGGGGTAAAGCTTAGGGCTCCAGATCCGGAGGTCATGGCAAGATTCTCTCACGTTATTCACATTCCTCCACGCTGCACAAATACTGGTATGGAACCCAGGAAACAGTCATCGAGTGTGATGAATCAAAGTTGTAAGAACTTGTCTTGCAATCGATGTAAAATAAATGAGTCTAAACTATACTGAAAGATACTGACAGTGTTCAAACTTGATAAAGCTTGGAAAATAAATCTACATTCTAAGTTTTTATCTGAATTATATGTAAAATCATCTTACCTGACTGAATAGGGTCATTATAGAAACACTATCAATGCAAGAACAAATATCTATTTGCCAGAGAAATCATTTACAAGTTCTTGATTTTGACCATTTACCTTCATTACAATCAGTAAGAGAGGAATTTCAATTATAATTTTTTACTGAACATATATAAAACATACAGGAATATATGATGCTGAATTAACCAGCAAAGAAAAGTACATGAAAAGTATTGCATGTGAAAATAAAATCCTGTACAACATACCTGAGCTTCCTGGCTAGAACTTGACTCCAGCTGCCTGGAGCTGCACACAGATCTACAACCTTCCTCACACCTGCCAACAGGTAAACTGAGATTAATGACATGTTTCTAATAGGGACAAACATAACAAGATATGTTTGTAAAACATGTATGCCCCCTATCGGCAGCCAATTAGTCATGTGTCCAGATTATTGTGACTGACTTTTGACCTAGTGACCAAATATACATGTTATCTAAAATGTAAGTCTCACAGTCCACAAAACCCGATGCCATTTGGTAGCCAAGTTATTGGTCTGAATTGTTTTGACATACATGTGACCTTGACCTCTGACCCCAAAATCAATAGGGGTCATCTACTGGCCAAGACAAATGCAGATATGAAGTTTGAGGGTCAACGGCGCATGGGTTGTCAAGTTATTGATTGGAAACCGTTTTTTACCTACAAGGTCAATGTGACCTTGACCTTTGACCCCAAAATCAATAGGGGTCATCTGCTGGTGACGGACAATCATCCTACCAAGTTTGAAGTTTCTAGGCCTAAGCTTTCTCTAGTTATTGATCGGAAACCGTTTTTAAGATGAAAGTCTCTGTGATCTTGACCTTTGACCTAATGACCTCAAAGTCAATAGGGGTCATCTACTGGTGATGACCAACCAGTATACCAAGTTTGGTGAACCTAGGTCAAAGTGTTCTCTAGTTATTGATCAGAAACCGCTTTTAGGATGGAAGTCCCTGTGAGCTTGACCTTTGACCTTATGACCTCAAAATCAATAGGGGTCATCTACTGGTGATGATCAACCAGCATACCAAGTTTGGTGAACCTAGGTCAAAGCGTTCTCTAGTTATTGATCGGAAACCGTTTTTAGGATGAAAGTCTCTGTGATCTTGACCTTTGACCTAATGACCTCAAAGTCAATAGGGATCATCTACTAGTGATGACCAACCAGCATACGAAGTTTGGTGAACCTAGATCAAAGCATTCTCTAGTTATTGATCGGAAACCGTTTTTAGGATGAAGGTCCCTGTGAGCTTGACCTTTGACTTAATGACCTCAAAATCAATAGGGGTCATCTACTGGTGATGACCAACCAGCATACCAAGTTTGGTGAACCTAGGTCAAAGCGTTCTCTAGTTATTGATCGGAAACCGTTTTTAGGATGAAGGTCCCTGTGAGCTTGACCTTTGACCCCTTGACCCCAAAATCAATAGGGGTCATATTCTAGTGATGGACAATCATCCTACCAAGTTTGAAGTTTCTAGGCCTAAGCGTTCTTTAGTTATTGGTCGGAAATGGTTTCTACCTACAAGGTCAATGTGACCTTGACCTTTGACCCCTTGACCCCAAAATCAATAGGGGTCGTCTACTGGTGATGGACAATCATCCTACCAAGTTTGAAGTTCCTAGGCCTAAGCATTCTTTAGTTATTGGTCGGAAACCATTTGGTCTACGGACCGATGGACTGACCGACAGACAGACAATTGCAAAGCAATATACCCCCTCTTCTTTGAAGTGGGGGCATAATTATCTGAATAAACACTTCAGTCCATGAACAAAACTTTATCTGTTTGCGTACGTGCACGTGTAACTGCCATACAGGGTGTGATTAGTTTATCTTTTCTTAATTTGCAAATTAGATATAACTGTAAACTGACAATGGACAGATATATGAAAAATTCACAGCCAACAAAGATTTAACCTTTTCCGCATTTAATCCATACCGAACATTTGTATTCATTGAATATATAGATAGACCTTCAAATATTTGAATTTATATTTTCCATGCTTCACAGTGTCGTAACTTCATACATCTATAAAGTTTAGCACTTTTCAATAACAAACATTTTTATTTCATGTATTATCAATATCAGGTCAAAATATAAAAGAGATTTATGACTTCTAAGTCATTACTGAAGTAAAGTAAAATTCTTTGTGTTGGAGCTGGTCCTTTCTTTTGTCATTATATTGTATCTTACATATCCAGCAAAAGGCAGATGAATTCCAAATATGTTTTCACTGAACACTGTAATTTCAGTCTATTATGACTTGATTCACAGCATTCTGACTGTATATTGAACCATAATACTATACTATCATTAATATATATTAATATATATTGAGAAGATATGTTTACCAGTAAAGATATCAAAGTCTTCATTTATCTGTATTAACTTGAAAGCACTCCTGGCTCTCCAGCCTTCCTCTTTTGCCAGACGATAATAAACATCACGTTTATCTTTGGATGACTTTCCCATTCCTGCTGTATAGAAACACAACAGAACATGATGCCTCGTGCTACAAGTAAGATCATATCAAGAGTTTTTATCTTAAATATAAATAATAAGTAAATAAGTTTTAACTGTGATGTTAGTAGATAAGTAGATAAGTATGTAGTGTTTTGTTTCCAACTTGTCTACAAGTTACCAGTAAATTTTTATAATAGCTGCCAGTGTAAAACGAGAATTTAAGTAACCAGTGTTCTTACATTTAAGACACTATCATAGTGTCAGTATACAAAATTAAGAACAATACCAGAAAGGATCATAGAAACCATTGGTTTACCAGACCCATTAGGAGCTGGATTGATCTCAACAACTATATCAACTATATCATGATGCAAACAAAATGAACTACAGTCAGGGATGGGTACAATTACAATTATAATTTAATTAATTACAATTAAGTATGAAAAATCATATAATTAAAAATAATTGTTAATTGAGCCAAAACTCAATTACTTTAATTGTAATTAATTAATTACTTTGTGAAATTCTTCATTTAATTGTAAATTAAATTCAATTAATCTGAATTCTGTGCACATTAACCATTGATCTGATTTAGGTAAAATGCATACTTTTTCACCTGTATTGTCTGATATAGATAATCTTCCAAGAAGTGATAATTGATAATCACCTGTCAATGATTTTAATACAGGTAGCTTTTCATGGGTATTGTCATGATTGATATAGCCTAAGGTATATACTGGCAAGTGTTTGTTGGTGACTATTGTTAAGATTAAATGAAGTTAGACTGCCAACAATGTCCAAGTTTGCAATTCAATATCTGGCTCTACCAGCCTCATCTGCACCCGTGGAGAGACTGTTCTCTATTGCAGGCAAAGTTTTTCGTCCTGATCGATGTAATATGAGTGACAAAAACTTTGAAGCTCTCATGTTTGTTAAATGTAACAAGGCATTGTGAACAGCTTGAACAGTGTTTGGTGAGAGTAATGCTTTGTGTTATTCAGAAAACAGACTGATGAGTTTGATTTAATGTTTTCAAAGTGAAAATAATTTTTTTTGTATCTGGTGTGCTTTGTTTACTATGTTATTTTCATATTAAAGCAGTTTAACTAGAAAATAATTAATTGTAATTAATTATTTTTCAAATTTAATTGTAATTAATTAATTACAATGTTAAAATTCATGTTATTGTAATTGTAATGTAATTAGGAAGTTTCCATTTTAATTGTAATTAATTAATTACTTTTAAAAATAATGGTACCCATCCCTGACTACAGTTATCATAGAATGTACATGATGAAAATGTCAATGTGGAGACTGCAGAGCTAATTCAGTGAACATGATCCTCAAACAGGCAAAGTTTAAAACATGCCTTGTGCAATTGCATCCACTGCTTTGGTCCTTACAAATGGTAGTCAGACTTTTCTCCCCCTTACCAATTCCTCCCCTGACATTTACTCCCTGACTGTTCTCCCCCAATTTTGGGGGAGAACTGTCTGCATATGTGCAGACAGTTCCTCCCCATTTTTATTTTTATTAATACATTATTATTTTCTTCATATGTAAATCAAAATTAATAAACAAATTTGAGTTTCCTTTCCATTGATTTTATTAGAAATATATAGATACTTCATAAGTTTGTACTCCAAGCCTTTTCTCAAAGTCATATTTTTTTAGACTGACAAATATCTAAGTTCATAGAAGAAAAAAATCTAACAGAGCTGTTTTTTCTCTTTATTTTAGGATTATATATTGTTTCATGTTAATGACTTTATGTGTAATTTGAATATAAAAGAAAATGTGATTGCATACCAGTTGTGGCTTATTTATTTTCTAGAACGTACCTTTTACCACCTTACTGGATATTTAACAAATGAATGAATATCACTAGACCTTAATGATAATTACAGGTGTTTATCATTCACCACCCCATAATCTTTATCTCTCACAATGAAGGTGCTGATAGGCTTAAAATACCTGAAAAGGTGTTAAATTGTATCAAAAATTTTCAGATAAATATACCAATTTGCACTTAATATCAATCACATTCATTTAAATAATCTTCATTAAGAAATATGTCATCATTAGATCTTGTCAAAACTAAAATAACAACTTATAAAAAAAATTGGGGGAGAACTGTCTGCATATTTCAGATTTGGGGGAGAACTGTCAAGGGAGGGAACGGTTTGGGGGAGAACCATCAGGGGGAGGAACTGGTAAGGGGGAGAATAGTCTGTCATTCCAAATTTTAATGGTAACAGATTTGGCCTAAATATAAACTATCTAAAATTCTGTGTACACAGAATTATTTCAACTATGTGAAGAATGTATACAGGGAAAGATAACTGGTCAATTTAACCTGGGTGAAAAAGTAAATATTGCTTCTCGTGACCGCTTTTTTTCTAGAAATCAGCAACGGTTACATTTTCAAAAGGTTATGAAATTAGAATGGGGCTTGAAATGTCAACACATAACTGCACGATTTGTTTTAAACCTAGATCTGATCATTGAGCTTCATTGAGTTTCTTTTTAGTATAGGATTCAATTCAATTCAGTTGCAAAATAAAATTGAATTGAATCCTGTAGGTAATAAAAACATGAAAAAAGAAACTCAATGTCGCGAATATATATTACTATAAGCTTATCTATTAACAAGTCAATTTATACGTTAATATAGTTGAGATGCAACCTAAGCTGTAATTATTTCATACAGAAAAAGTATCTCTCCTCAGTTCGATTAACTTTTACCTCGTTTAACACGTCTAAACCCTCAACAAAGTGTTTTGTAACTCTCTTTTATCAAAGAGATCTTAACATCGACACCGTTCGATGTTGGTAAACTTCCGGTGGGAGTGCTAAGAAAAAAAACCCTAAAATTTTTGGAAATGCCTCACCTTCAGCAGTAAAAAGGCGTTCTATATTGTGTCAAAAGGTAGTATAATCTTTACTTTTTCTTGAAATTTTAATGAATTCCTTTCAACACGACGGTACGATGCGAAATTATTGAAGTTAATAATGGACCTTTACCAATTTACTATTATTTAGGTCTGTTTTACTTTTTATCCAAATTTTATTTAAATAAATAGCTTGAGCCTGAATGACTAAGGCTTATTGTCCTGGAAGTTTGTGAGTAAAGTTTTTTTTATAATATATTTAAGATGACATACACTTGAGTTATACAGACTGTAGTACACCTTGGGTATAAACAGCCTCAGGGTCTAATTAGTCAGACTTGTTTAACATGATCTAAGAAATTTTGTTTTAGCTTAGTTTACCAATATCTCATCTTGTGTCAGATGTTCAAAAGGAAAAATTAATAGAGGGCTTCTGCGGTAAGACATATATTTCACTGTTTGCAGAACTTAATTGAAACTTGTCAGATATTAGCAGAGACATAGGTAACAGAGATAAGCAGCTCCCTATGCAACTTATTACCTGTGTAATTTATCACACATGTCAGTAGAAATTACCAAAAATGGCTTGTTTTGTAGCAGATAAAACTTAACAACTATTTATTCCACATTTATAAACTTTACATTTTCAAAAAGTCTAAAATGTCCTAATGTTATAAATAAAAAAACAGGAAGAATCAACTGACTATTATCCTAAAGTGAAACAGGCATGTTTTAAATTATGAGTGTTATATACTCGAATATTGTTTAAAATATGAACATATTTTTATTTCTTGTTGTAGTTTAATGTTTTAACTTTTTGAAAATGCATTATTTAACTTGGTATGACTTGTGGTCTTATAGTTAATATACCGTAGAATACTTAACTTCTTGTCATGTATGATCTCTGTTATCTGTCTCAGCTGTTAAACAAGAGACAATTTGTTACACATCTAGGAATTTCCCTAATACAGTCTTTGTGGCAATTTTGTAGTAAAAGTAAATAAATTGTATTATTCCTATTTCCTTCCTTTCTGTTCCAGAAATTAAGACCATTACTTAAAGCAAGAATAGTACTAAGCAAGAATTATTTATGATCACTTCTGAGAACTATAACACATTAGTGCAGAGTTGTATTGTGGCAATTAGGGTATCCACTGATGATTCTAATTTCCTTATTCCTAGAAGCAGGTGGATTCTTTGTTTTCAGATGAAGCATATTGATGGGAATAATGATTATTGGGTACAGGAGGGGAAAGTAATTGTTATCGTAATTTAAACCCAGAGTATACAGATGGCTGTCTAAACTTTAAAAAATTCTTTCTGAAAAGACAGCATGATTGCTTAAGAAAATTCAAGAGATTTGCACATTGGACAGATTGAGTAATTTAATGTTTGGGTGATAGGTCAACCTTTGTCAGATATTGGTAAGGCCAAAATAATTAGTGGAGGGTTGGTCTGACGAAAGTTATGCTTTCAGAGTTTTTCTCTTCTGAAACATAAGTTGATAACTGGTCTGAATACAACACAAGGTAAAAGAAAAGCCATCAGTCGTCTGTACATGTTTAAATGAAATAAATAAAAAATGTTAAAAAGTACCCTTTATTTATGACATAAATCTTTAAAAGTCTGTTTTAAACAGCACATAGAAACAATCCACTTATATCTTCCCACTACTGTTTGGGAATCTGTAAAAAATGTATGCCACATGTTTGATTGGTTTCAGTACTTGACTATTCTCTATTTGAGATTATACATTGTATATCATCAGTACCAGTTGCCCATATGATAGACACCCCCTGATTAGAGATTAGTTATTTTAAGTTGTGGGGGATTGTGCAAAATACAGAAAGCATCCCATCCCAGAGACTACTGGTTCTTTTGCATGCTCAATGTGTAGCACTGATACATGGGACCTCGGTTTAATGTCTCATCAAAATGATAGTTGGTAATGTTAGTGGAGGAGTGGGGGATCAGTCTCATGACCTCTCGGTTAATAGTCCACTGGACCACTGATCTACTCCCCACTTGACTATTGTGACTTGCTTTACTATAAAATTGGCATGTAAGCACAACTGTGGGAGCATGATTAATTGATTTTTTCCTCCCACAGTGTGAAGTCATGGAGAGTGGAGAGAACAGTGAATGGCTTTATGAATTGTTGACTGAGGTGCAACTTGACCAGTTCTTTACAAAATTGAGAGATGATCTTCAGGTTACAAGGTGAGAATCAGGGAAGTGTACTGTTTTAATGCAAAGAAATGAGATCTAGAAATAAAGTTTGATTAAAGACAGCTAGATTATGAAAGTAATCTCTGCTTTTGGGCTTTAGTTTAAGAAGAGATGATGAGTAAATGTTAAACAAACAGTTTTTAAACCTCGAACATAAGATATTTCTTTGAAAGTTTTATGTTACTAGTGCATGCTTACAAAAGAGTATTGCTATGGTGCAACACATTGACAGAAGCAAGTCTGTAAATCAATTCAGTATACAAGACCAAAACTTAATGCATGCTTTTGTATTGCGCTAAATGGTTTTCAAATTATTTTACAGTTGGTCAAAATGAAAGAAACATTACTTTTTAATTACATTATTTGAAAACAACTTTATGTACAAATTCTTTATTTTCTAAGTGAATTTCTTTTCTGTAAAGAAGTTACATTGCTTTAAGCACTGCTATCACACAAAGTCTTGACCATTATGAACTTCACTGGATTGAAATTTTATCATCATTAATGTCTTCTGTTATAGATTTCAGTGGTTTATAAACATGCACCTTAACATGTCCTGGTAAAAATTTGGATTCCGTATTCATGAAGAAATAAACTTAACCATCTATGTTATTGTAGGATTGCTCACTTTGACTATGTCAAGGTTGAAGATCTGGAAAAGATCGGAATGGGTAAACCAGCTATACGACGACTCATGGATGCTATTAAAAGAAAGAAAACGTCTCTACGTAAAAAGACAATTCTAGACAAGGTAGGTGTAGCCTTTTGAAAGACACAAGTCCAAGGCCAATGATTTTATGGTTCCTGTTTAGTCTGCAGGTAGACAGAAGTGCACATGTTAGCCCAGTGGACCTAGAAGACCTTGGTGTTTATTGCTTGAGCCTGTGGAATTTGATTTAGGCCTTCTGATTTTCTTTTGCAGTAAGTCTAAATGGTATATATCTGAAAAAATGCATACTAGAATTACATGTGCAGACATTGTTTTAAAGTTTTATGCTTATCACCAAGTAAGATTCTAAAAGGCATTTAGTAAGAAGATATGTGAACCTTAAAGACTGCCAAATGAATTGTTACTTGTGAAGCTCAGTGAGTGTGTCAGTTACTGACAACCTAGATCAAGGCCAACAAGCTGATGTCATTGTCATGGACTTCAATAAAGCATTCGACAGAGTCGACCACCACAAACTCCTACACAAGCTGAAACTCATGGGAGTTCACCCACACATAACCTCAAGGATAAAAGACTTTCTTAAAAACAGATCACAACAGGTTTTAGTTGAAACAAAGTCTCTGACAGGCTCCTTGTGCTTTCTGGCATCCCTCAGGGATCAGTCCTTAATCCAAGTCTCTTTCTTGCATACATTAATGACCTACCAGGAAGTGTCAGGAGTCGGATGTGTCTATTTGCAGATGACACCATAGTCTACTGAACAATAAAATCACAAGCATTCACACAAAGCTTACCAAATGATTGGCACAACCTTGAAATATAGAAAATGGAATGGTCAAATGAGTTCAACCTCGACAAGTGTGAAGTACTCAGAATACACAGGAAAAAGAAACTGGTCATCTTCCCTTACACCTTACATAGCACTGTACTGAAAACCACAGAAAATGCAAAATACCTAGGGGTTACTATATGTACAGCTGGTCATCCCACATAAACCACATCACAAACAAAGCAAAAAACAGTCTTAGATTCATCTGACTGAATGTCCAAACACACAACAAACAGCTTGTAGAAACAGCATACAATACATATGTATGACACCAGGTCGAAATACTATTCAGCTATATTGCACCCATGGCAGAAATACTTCAATCACAGAATAGAAATGGTCCAGAGGTCAGCCACAAGATACTGTTTAAAATGACCACCACTACACAAGCAGCATAGCAAACATCATAAAGTAATAAATTGACAACACTCCAGCAAAGGCAAAACAAAGCCAGCCTGGTCATGCTATACAAAATAGAAAATAATTAGGTCAGTGTCAATCACGATCACCGCTCACACAAGAAACAACAAGTTCCTCATCCCGCAGTCAAAAACACAACATCACATAAACACATTCTTCCCCTTGGCTATATGACTCTGGAACAAATTACTGACTGAGCTCAAGGCTACCCAACTTGTACCAGCTTTCATCATTGGATTAGATAAGTTTTATGGATTTTAATTTTCACAATAACTGTAAAAGTAAGATCTTTAGTAAAAATTTCATTTACTCTTTTTTATCATTCATTATTTTTAATGTTCTGTTCATGACCAGTACCTGCGTAATATAGTCAGTATTGACTTTTGGCAGTATTAAGTTGAAGTTGAAGGGTTTGTAGAATATATTTTCAAAAAGCCTTGGAAAAGCAAATCAGAGAAACAAGTTTTAAATACTTGTTCGAAAATAACTTCATGGTTAAATTCTATCAAAATTTTGAATTGTTATTGAAAAAAAAGAATAACTTTTCTGTACTCATTATTTAACAAGAAGGAAACTATAACATTGATTTTTTTCATCAGATTTTACCAAAAGTACCTGAGAAATCAGCAGGCAAGAAATCTGGCAGTAGTTCCCCTCGTTTATCTGGGTACATGGATCAAGCATTGACGTGCCTTATTGCAGAAAACTCTCTCTTCTTGTATGGGAAACTGGGAAATGGGAGCTTTGGTGTGGTGAAGAAAGGTGATTGGACAACACCTTCATGGTCAAAAGGTCAGATTGAAATTTTCAGACAGACAAACATAATTATACAAGATACAGTTTTGATCAACTATTTGATGGTATTTGTAATACATGTAGTTTATAGGCAGTGGATTAAATTCAGTGTTTTTTGCAAGTGATATTTTGCAAGTAATTTTCAGAGGCAAGCTATGGTAGATGTTATGCTATCAAACTGTCTCAGGCTAACATTATAGAAGTGAGAAACTGTGATAGAAGCCTCACTTTTCTTTTTTGTCATGCATTTCTTTTAAAGAAGAAAAATCTATTAAATAAATTGTATGTTTGCACAGTTTTTTCTTTGTATATGTCTTTAATCAAATACAAAATATCCACAAATAATGACAATAAATGGTTAAAAAAAGTAGCAATTTTGAGGAGTGTTTGCCAAAAATTGCTATCTGTTTCTTTATTTTTATGCCCCCTGGTGATGGCATATTGTTTTTGGTCTGTCTGGTTGTTTGTCAAAACTTTAACTTTTTTAGGCCCCGTCGGGGGCATGGCGTTTATTTGAACGTAGCACTTGTTGAAATGTAAAGAATATTTAACAACTAATTCATATCATTAAGTGTAATCTTTCAATACTGTTTACACATACAGTTATATAAAAGCCTCGGTAAAATAATTATAATAAATAGATAAGTAATATAATATTTAAATTCTACATTCAGAAACTTGTTGCCGTGAAGATACTCCGGAATGATGCTCTGGCACTGCCAGGAGCATTTGAAGATTTTGTAAAAGAAGTGAATGTTATGCACCATTTAGACCATCCTAACCTGATAAGGTTATATGGCATTGTCTTGTCTACCCCCCTGATGATGGTAGGTATATAGATGTACTTGACAATTGAAACTATAGATACAGTTGGAACACGAATATACAAATCATGCTAGAATGAAATATGGAGAGCTACAAAAAGATTCTTTGTCCCTTCAGTACATTTTAGTACGAATAAAAGATCCAATACAAAGAAAAATGCTATAAGATGAAAGAAAAGATTACATGTAAATCAGTTGAGTACATTAACAACCATATTTCCACTGGTATTTTGTTTTACTTAATTTTTTATTGTTCAAGAACTGTATGATATTGAAATATTGTCACACTTCCCCTTTGCCATGCCAGGAGAAATTTCAGTCTTTTAATTGGCCAGTATGATATCAGATTTAACCCTTATAATGCTTATTTAGTGTTAGTACCAGTCACAAGCAGTTATTATAAAAAAGGGTTTGCAAACCTTTCACCAATAAGAAAGGTAAAGCACGGGCTATTTGTTCCTTTTTATTTCACTCAAGCATTGTGATAAGAGGGTTGTTAGGACTGAACTTCAGTATAAAAGATTGTTTCTGTTAAAGGAATTACTTATCTTTTACAGGTAAGTTGGGTAAAGAAATGAAGAAAATACAGGTATTATTGAATACGACAGTTTCTGTTATCTTCTTGAACTATTTTGTATCTACACAGGTGACTGAGTTAGCTCCCTTGGGTGCCCTCATTGATTACTTGAGGAAAGAGCAGGAGAGAATACTTGTCTCAGAGTTATGTGACTTTGCCATACAGGTAGCACAGGGAATGAACTATCTGGAATCAAAGAGATTCATTCACAGGGATCTGGCTTGTAGAAATGTTTTACTGATGTCTCGAGAAAAGGTTAGAAAACATACACTGTGACATGGTTTGTATCATTACCTAATGCGTCTTCTTTCTAAAGATTGGTTCTCATCAAAGTAGTCTGTTGAACTTACGTTACGGATCAGTTCTTATTTGAATTCATCAAAATACAGCATCCGTTGCTTTCAGTTATTATAACTTTTTTCAAGCAAAAGTTTATTTATGAATATAATTACATGTATACTTAACATGTACTATAAACCAAAAACCTTTTGCAGAGTCTTTATTTAATATATTCATACTATTGATGATTTTTAGGAAATTAGCAATTGATAATTATGTGAAACTTATGTCCTTACAGCAATATTACAAACCTGTATGTGTTATTACAAGACTGATCTTTGAGATTCCCATTTTATATAAGAAAAAAAACTTTTTTGAATACTTGGTACATCTATAATTATCTTGAACATTTGGTATAATGGATGTAGTTTTTTAAGTAGTATAATTTTGGCATTATCATTACTAAAGTTTGTGGAAACTGAATTTTCTTGAAAAAAAGTGAGTATTATATTCGAGCATTTACGGTAAATGCATGCAAAATGAAGGCCATATATGAATATCTCAGTTATTCAGAACAAGTGAAAAAAGTATTGTTTTCTTGTGCCTGTTGAATTAAAATGTCTCTGCTTATATGAGTTATTTTCTACTGAAGCTAGGCTACTTAAATTGGCAGAAAATTGCCATCCAATAAAGCTAAAAATAGATTTGACATTTCATTTATTTGATTTTATTCATTTAGTCTGCCTGACATTGAGATTAATATTCTTTCTGTTCGAATTTTTTTATAGTTGGCTTGTGTCTTGCACAAGAGGTTGCAAATATTTCAGAGAACATCTGTATCTAGAAAGTAGTATTTTTGTCCCAGTTTAGTAGCCAAACATTGAATTTTGTTTGAAAAGGTCTATTTTCTTGGCAAAGACACTACCATTTGAATTTTTCTGAAATATTGACTAAACTTAAAATTGTACGCCTGTATTTTCCCTTTCAGGTGAAAATAGGAGATTTTGGTTTGATGCGGGCATTACCTAGTCAAGAAGATCATTATGTGATGCAAGAAAATAAAAAAGTGCCGTTTGCCTGGTGAGTTAACAGGAATACTTGTATGTTCAGAATCACAACTTTTATGTTGTGTAAGCAGAAGCCTTGTTATAGGTGTCCGTACGTTACATTTGTGTTGTAGAGATTTCTTATGGACTAGGAGGTGTTTGTGGGAAATATTGAATGTGGTGGATAGGCAGACAAATGCAGCTGATGTTTTATTATATGCCACAGTGATTATTGAAAAGATATAAAAACTTGAAAAAAGTTAGGTAAATTATATTGCAAATTTAGTTTTCAGTTGAGTTTGAGAAAAGGCTTAAAGAGAAGAAATGAAGATGCTTATCTTGGACAGGGAAAGTAGACAATTACATATTGTCTTGATTTGTTAAGCTTGTTGAAAAATACTGAGATATAATTAACCCTGAAAATGTTTATAGGTGTGCACCAGAGAGTTTGAAATCTCGGCAGTTCTCGCATGCGAGTGATGTTTGGATGTATGGTGTTACACTGTGGGAAATGTTCACATTTGGACAAGAACCTTGGTTAGGATATAATGGCTCTCAGGTGATTTATTTCTGATCATTTTTAACTTGATCTAAGTATATATAAGAAAATAAGAAGAAGAGCATCCTTTTGACTAGAGGTCTATGCTTTGGTAGTTTTCATGGAATTACCCGGTATCTGAAAATGAGAAAAAAGTCTGTTAAAAATTGAAACATAAGAATTAAGAAAAAATCAGAATTCGAAAATTCGTGTCAAATAATAGAAGTGATCTTATTGCTGAAATAAAGCAGTAAATATCAGGAACAAGAGGTAGCATTAAAAATTCATTTAAACATTTCTCATATGACACCATCAGGAAGATAAAAACCACTGTAAGAAATGAGTACAGAAAATATCTGTGAGTTAATGTTTCTTCTTAGCTGACAGAATAATGATTATTCATCCTCAATACTGTATTATGTATTTTACATTCCATAAATAACTAAGTTGAAAAGGATGATAACTGGTACCAGCATTGCCAAGATGAGGCAACAAAATGATGCAAATTTAAAACACTGATTGATGTTTTCACAAGTTCATGATGAAACTGTTTATAGGTATTACAAGTAAAAATTTAAACACAGGATTGTCTTAAAGGTGTTAAATATTGATAAGGCACAGAATTTTGCAGTGAAATAGCTGAAGTTCAAATATATAAAATCTACCATATTTATTAACTGCCAATGAGAACTTAGATAGAATCTGATGTCATATTTGGGTATGTGCTGTCACTTTGAAGGTTATCATTTTGTTGCATCATGTTCTTCTTTAGCATGATGGAATATTGTATCTGCTCTACACAGGAAGTTGAAATTTTCAGACAATAATCCTTGGATATCGTTTATAAATTTATGTCCACGTACCTTTTTCCTCATGTTATTGGTCATATGTCAACTGATGGAAATTCAGCAATTAATCAGAGGCATCTTTGTCAATAGTTTAATTGACAAACTGATTAATCAACCTAACATAAACTCAAGCTGTTGTGCAAAGCTGGTACTTATTTTTAATGAGCAAGATATCAAAATTAAATCTGTAGTAAAATAAGCACTGCATGGTGTCAGTAATGTCTATTGGAGAGGTTGTGCACTGTTTAGTTTTGACTAAGTGGTATGAAATATTCAAGTATATGAGTTATGAGTTCTTGACTTCAGATTTTGCACAAGATAGATGTGGAAGGAGAGAGACTTCCAAAACCTGACCTGTGTCCGTCAGAGATATTTCAACTGATGTCTCAGTGCTGGGCTCACAAACCAGCAGACAGACCATCATTTTCTGTTCTAAAGGAGTTTCTCTGTGAGGTATGTTGACACTTGTCTCTTCAATTGGTAAATGTGAAATACCGAAGGTTTTTTTTTTACTGTATTTAGATAATTATTGATATCTTGATTGTCATAATGAAGAAATGAACTGTAATGATGATAAGTAAATAATAAGGAGTAGTGTTATCTTGTCATATTTATTATGCTTACAGTTCTTCAAAAGTACCCTAGAGCTGTAAGCTACATGTAACTGTTTCTCTGTATGCAATAATTGATCCCTGTGAGTAACAAGAACTAAAACCTTGCCCTTACTAAAAGAAGCTGACAGCTTTCATACATTAAGGTCAAGTAGCTGGACTCAAACCCATGACTCATATTTACTTGCTGTCGTTAAGTACATGGTATATTTTTGTGTTGATGAAATGTGTAACTGGGCCAAATGATGAAAGTAAGGTAAATATTTAATTCTGTGTACTTGTATTCTTCTGGAGACAGTTAAGTTAAGAAATACACTATGTTGGAGATACAAAAAAATATCATAAACTGTTACCCTGCTAGAGGACTTCTGCCTTTGCGACCAGTGCAGACCAAGATCAGCCTGATGGTCTGCACTATTTGCCATTCAGTCAGTAAACTTTCAATAAGCACCCTATCAACAATTAATGGATCTGTTTTTATTGAAAGATGGACAAGTCCATTTTAGATATTTAGCATGGTAAACGGTTAAAGTAAAATTTACAACAAAGAACCTTTTCCATAACATTCTAACATATCCTTTTCATCTGTCAGACTGATGGAAAAGTTAAGGTAAAATCTATTCTTTGAACTGTCTGCCCTTGCAATTCAGTAGGCTGATTCATGCAAATCATTGATGCATGAGTGTTTCATGTGCATGTTGATACATATATAATTATAACCACTGCTGTAGTTGTAGTTTTCATTTCTGAGTAACAGTCCATGTACAGGGTATTGTAGTATGGAGTTTTTGTATCTGGAGAATTATGAATGACTTATTAATGGGGAGTGCACTGGAGAAGATAAACAATTTCAAGAATTCTTTTCAACAAAAGCAAAGAACACAGTTGTGCAAAATTTATACCTTTTGCGATGATAAATACGTTACGAATTTTTTTCACACATGTGAATAAATAACTGTGAGAAAATAAATAGATGATGTGTTTATCAACTTACAAGCCAGTGAATGAAAGTTGATGTAACTGTTGTATTTCTGGGTTTTTTTTATGTATTAAAATACGTATAGCTATTTTCGTACATTATCATTCAAATGAATAAACATGAAATAGTATCTGTTTATTTTTGTTCAATTCAATTCCCACTCCTTATTGCATTGATTGTAGCATTTCATCCATCGTAGTAAAACATCCTTTGTGATATAATAAAGCATGTATCCATAATAAAGGATGAAGACCTCAAATTTCCTACCAGACTTGTCTCTCAAACCTTTCCCCTGTATGAGTATCATGTAACAAGGTAGACAACAGGATCTGTGTAGGTTTTGTATATACATCAGGAAACTTATAGTATCCTGTTCAAGGTGCTGTTTAATGTTGTGTGTAAATATTCAGAGTTTCAAGGAAGTAGTATAGTAGTTTATTTGCATCCTTTTGCAAAAATTTATTGCTTTTTGCATACACTGACTTTTTTTTATGAAAGTGATGTAGTGTTGATTACATTACAGATTGCATAAGAACATACTTTAATACCAGGAGGTAATTTTTGCATCCTTTGTTAGATCTTGTACTTACATGGGGTAACTTTAACACGTCATAATAGTTTTAATTATCATGAATGCATCACAGGATAAAATTCGTTGGAATAGTCTCTTATTGTGATTGTGACCATGGTGTTTTAAGGTTTGTCTCATCACATGATTTTCTCTTTATCATTCAGGTTCGACCGATGAGTGTTAAGGCACTACAGAATTTCAGTGAAGAAGGGAAACTTTACGTTGAAGAAGGGGATCACATAACTGTGATTGAGGGGAGGTAACTCATTTTAAAATATTACTTAATTGATTAGCTCACCTGAGCATAGCATGCTAAAGGTGACTTTTTGTGATTGGCCTGTTTCCGTCATGTGTGGTCAAATTTTAACTGTAAACAGCATCTCCTTAACCACATGATCAGCTTAATGGGGATGTTACCTGCAAGAAGTGCTACTTAATTTGTTCAAAGAATTGCATTCCATTCAGAACTCTGGTCGCTGTGGCAAAAATATTGAACAACTTCAAAAATTTTCATGTCCGAAACCACCAGGCCCAGAGCTCTGAAATTTGATGTGAAGTATTGTCTGATGAGCCTCAACTAAATTTTTCGAAATTGTGTCTCTGAGGTCACTGTTGACTCAATTTGCAGGGTCAAATCTTTAATATAGAAATATATAGGAAAATCAAACAAAATCTTGTATGAAAGCAATAAGCACAAAAGATTTCAAAATTTGTGTGGTGAGCCTTTACCAAGATTGTTCAAACTAAAATTTAGAGAGAAGTGACTGGCATTAGATTGTGTAAAAAGGTTGTGGCCAAAATCAAATAAATCTACATGTATTGTCTTTGTCATTGTGTAATTGTAATTTCTCCTCCAAAAAATCATTAACTCGTAAGATTTTAATTTGTTGTCCAAACAAAAGCAACCAAAGTGATATTTGCACCTTCTGTTTTCATTGTTACTCAGCATGTTGATCATGTCGTCATGTTCATTCACAACAGTGGAGTGACGGCATTGGCTGATTGGTAAAATTTCAAGAAGGTCACTGCAGGTCAATTGTGGTTATAAAGTTATTTATAAGTCACTGAAGTGATAGCAGTGTTTAGTAGCAGAATATCATTGGATGATTTGCAGCATCGCTTATGTGAGACAGTCTGTATGATGATCACAATGTGTTACCTGTCTTCTGAAAATGGCTTCAACATTGGTATGTAATGTGCCAATGGTGTATAGTTTAGGAGCACATAGCAAAGGAAGTCACCTGAATTGCCCCCTTGGCTGATCCCTTTCATGTCAGATGTTCTACATATTATGTAAACAAATTCTTTAGTAATCTTCTTATCCAAAACCATAATGCTGCAACTTCTGAAATATGGTGTGTAGCATTATCTAGTGGAGCTTTAACAAGTTTCTTTATACCATGTCTCTGGTGGTCACTATTAGCCCCGCCTTAGCAGGTCACATGTTTTACATAAAAAATACTTGTATGAAGCCATAAGGCTCAGCGTTCTAAAATTGGACACAAAGCATTGTCTAGTGGACCTCTACCAAGATTGTTCAGACTTTACCCCAATGAGGTTACATGTTTAACCTAAAAAATATAATGGAAGTTACAAAAACAAACGATATGAATATCTTCTACAGTCTTTTATCATAAATCAAATAGCCTAAATCTTTGATATTTGGCATTCAGTATGTTTAAGGTGTTTCTTTTTTTGTTTTGATACCAAAGCTGTCTTCCTTACCTGTTATACTCAGGTGAGTGCATTAGAGCCATATTTTTTAAACAAAAAACAACAACAACAACATGAAATAAGGACCTGTTTTTTTTCAGGAGCGGGGTGGGGGGGGGGGGGGCAATTTTCCTTTTAAATAATTACAGTAATGTTCCCTATCTTAGGTCATACAGTGCACATTGCTGCCAGAAGGAAAATCAGCCCTTGCTGAAAAACATCAGAAAAACACATGTACAGCTGGTAATTCTCAAACGTCTTGCCTTTATAGAGATAGACAGTGAATTGGAGTGTTAATTTATTTAATCATTAAACTCTTTCACTTTGATTTAAAATCAGTTATTTTAGAGATAAATTGGCATTTTGTAATGGTTAAGTAGATTGGAATTTGGGTGTCATAAACTGTTTTTGTCTTTACAGGCCAGATTGTTACTGGTGGAAAGGTCAGAACAAGAGAACCCACATGGTGGGAAAGTTTCCTCGAAATCTTGTGGACACACAGCGTCGTCGGTGTGGCACTGATATCAGTAAACCTTTAAAGAACAGCTTTATACATACAGGGCATGGGGACCCTGGAGGGAAGTCTTGGGGAAATCCAGAAAACATTGATGAGTAAGTCAGTTTTGAAATTTTGAAAGAATTAAAACTGCCAGTTGTGGTTGGTGCATCCAGCAATATACCTGGAGATCACCAGTTAGTCATGCTCTTGCAGCTTCTATTGTCTACTGACTTTCACACATACTTTATTATGTTATTCTCAAGATGTACATTTTCATAGCTTCAAACTTTTTACATACACAGGCAAAACTTAAAATACTATGGTGAAAAAAGTAAGTGTGTTACTGAAATAGCTGGTAACTTACCTTTGTAAATAATACAGCAAGTTTAGTAAAATGCAGTTAGTAATTTGCCATGTTAAATGCAGTTGCCCATTTAATATTATTTATTTTCTTTAATTCACCTTGTTATTTGCAGTTTGCAATTTGCCAGTTTAAACGCTGTTTTTGCATATAAATTTGCCATGTTGAATTCAGTTTTGTATAAGAAGTTATTCTATAAATTCACCGTGATAAATTCATGATATTGTTATTAAAATTTGCCATGTTGAATGCGGTTTTGTATGAGAAGTTATTCTATAAATTGGCCATGTTAAATTCATGATATTGTTATTAAAATTTGTCATGTTAAATGCAGTTTCTTACATGATAAATATTCGCCTTGTAGAATGCAGTTTCTAACTCACCTTGTAAAATGCAGTTACATACAGGATACTGTCCTATGAATATGCCAAGATAAATGCAGTTTTATACGTGTAAATACAAAAGACAAACGTAAGCTATGGTATAATTTGAAAAACAAAATTTGAAATTACAGTATTATTGTTCCATACATGAATAACATTTCCACAATTGGCAGAACACATGCAGTGCATTCAACTTCTCTTTTTTGAAGCTAGACATGACTTGAACAGTTCTATGCAACTGTTAAAAAGTAAATAATAGTTTCAACAAGATTTTGTTTGTTTTTATATCACTATCAGTTAAGGTGACAAGTAGGGGATAATATGTTAAAAGTCAAATTCTAACTGGTTGTAAAATTTGTGAAAAAATGCCATCTTGGGAAGTTTCTGACCTTAAGGGGGTAAAACAAAATGATCTAGGTATACACTACTCTCATTACTCTTGCCATAGGAGGAATCATTGTAGGTGCAAAACTATCATAAGTACAAATAGAATAAAGATTTATGATATTTTTCCTCAGACCCCTTGGAATATGAAAGTCTAGTGAAGGTCTGTTGACTTAGCCTGCATAATTATGTGATGTGTATGTCTGATTTTGAGGAGCAACTTATATGGTCATTTTGTATGGTCCTTGTCAATTGCTTTTGTATCCAAAGTCTGTTTGAAATTCCATTGGAAAGTCAAAATACCCTGAAACGCAAGGATTTCTACCAATATTGGCTGTTTTCATTTCTCCATAGAATATCGCATACACTTAAGTTTCAAACTGAATAGCAAAAATCACCAAATATATTATTATAACCCTGAAACAGTTTGGGGTTGCTCGGTTGGTCTGTTGCAATTTCCTTGTCCGGAGCATAACTTGAAAACTAACAGTTGGAATTCAATGCAACTTCATACAATAATCAAGCACAATGACAGAAAGTGCATTGTATAAGAGCTATAACTCCATCTTCAGTATTTACAGAGTTATTGCCCTTTGTTGGTTTTCTTTGTCCAGAGCATAACTTGAAAACTAATTGTTGGAATTCAGTGCAACCTCATGCAATGGTCAAGCACAATGACAGGAAATGCAATATACAAGAACCACAATAAGGGGTATTAATCACATTAAGTGATAGCTTTAATTTTATTTTGCTTTTATTCATGTATATAAATTGCATTGTTATATTTGCAGAGTATATTTGCGTAATCCTATGGAGCCACCAGACTTACATGGTACTGCTCCACCCCTGGATTCACAAGAGGATATACATCTAGAAAAACTGAAAAGTAAGCTAAATCTCTTCTCTTTAGTCAGTCAAAATGGTAACAGCAAATTATGATAGAACTAAAAGGTAAAAACAGCTTATTACAAAACTGTCTATAGGTCCCTTCAGCACTGTTTGTGAATAAAACAGGAAGTAGTACAAGAAAAAAAACCCAACCTGTTTTGTCACAAATTTGATGAGCCATGTTTTGAATTTATTGACTTGATACAGACCTTAATAAGTGCTAGTATTAAACTAAACCTGAAAAAGTCATTTGCAGGTAAATTGCTTATAGAAGACTGAGCTATTGGAAACTGTATATTTTTCCTAATTCCAAAAAAAGGAATATGTTTTCCACAACTTCATCTGTAATTAGTTGTTGTTGTTGTGTTGTAAGAGTATAATTTGAAAACTGTTTTCAGAGTAAGTTTGAATGGTGACATATTTGATGAGTGTTAATCTTTGTGAATGAGACAAACATTTAATTGTTATTAAACGGGTTATTATGTTTTTAATGTAAATTTGTAAATTGTTCGAATTGAAAATTTTTAAAATGCCTTAATTTCACATATGCAATATTTATGAAATATATTCAGTTTTTTAAAAAATTCCTAAGTTAATCATCACCAGTTTACAAGCTAAGGTGACAACAGAGTTATTTCTTCTTTTGTTAACTAAAAAGAGGTCATTCATTTAATGTAAATGGAGATGTAATTTCATTTGAAAGAGATTTAAGAATTGCTACCTGTAGCTCAAAGCAATAGAACATTTTTAAATTTCAGGACCTTTTGGGTATGCATCAAGCAGACAGTTTAACTATGCCAAGTTTCAAAATGAGTCTGGCAGTGAGGAACAGACTATTCAAAGGCCACAAAAGCTTATAAACACAAGTCAGGACATTCGTGACCTTGAAAGGTCATGGCCTATGACCTCAGGTCATACTAAAGTTTATCGTAAAGAAAGCAATGAGAAACCTTTAATAGACCTGAGTGATGAGATGGATGGTGGAACAGGGGCAAGTAACTCTAATAAACCTTCATCTTCTAGTGAAATTTCCTCCCTTTTTGACAGTTTATTGACTGGCACAAACTCCCAGTATGGAAACTTGGTACTTCCTCAGCCACTTATTAAGGACTCAAATTCTCAGCAAGATCCTTTTGAAATAAATACTGTTAGTTTGTATGGAAGACCTACAAAGTCAGTTGATATAGACAGCAAATCTAAACAGACTCAACCTCAAAGGCAAACTCCGCCTTCCAGGTCAAAACCAATAGTGTATCGGAGAACAACATCAGTAGATAGTCAGCATAGTCAGGATAGCTGGCAAAGTTTTTCTCCACCAAAATGTACAGGGATCAAACTCCCACCAGAATATAAAAAACGTGAAAATACAGGTTCTTCAGAAACGGCCAGTGTTCATTCTGCATACACACCGGCCCCGGCAAAAGTCGAAAATAGAGACAGAAAAGTTCATTCTGCTGGCACTAGTCCTCAAATGCCATCAACACCAACAAAGACTCAGTCAACCAAAGCTGTATTGGAAGAACTTTTTTCGAAAGGAAAATCAGCCATTCCAAGTAAAAATTTACTAAAAAATCAAAATGTTCCGAGTCAGAATGCATTAGACCCTCCAGCTCATGAGACAAAAAATGTTGATAAAGCTTTTGACTGGTTAAACGATGCTTTGAATAACTTCTCTCTCAAGAAAACAGAAAAGGCAGGTTCGGACCCAGCATTACATGGGGTAGCTGGAAAACCATTCTATGATCAAGTGCCAGATGAAAGTCACGTGTATAGTCCACCAGTTCAACCAAAGGCATTTTTACAAGTGTCATCTGCTAAAGGACAGTATCCAGTTCAGTACTGTGAGGTTCCTAGGGAAGATAGTGTTATGCTGAACAATGGTGGAGCTAATTTTATTCCAAGATATGATGAAGTTCCTAAGTATGAAGATCCGAATGATGTGAAATTACCTATACCAAAAGACATTTATTCTCCTCAAAGTACAACATCAACATACTCAGACTGGGATGATTTTGATTCCGACTTTGATGATGATGAGCAGACGACAAAAGGTGCAGTGGCGGGAAATGGATCGAGGACTTCACCACCACCTCTCCCGCCTAGAGATTACAGTAGCTCAGGACAAAGTGTGCACTCAGATTATGGAAGTGAAAGGGGAAAAAAAGTGTCAAAACCAAACATTTATCCTATTGTCCAAGATGGACATCAGTTAAGTCATACTCATTACTTCCTTATTCCAGCAAAGGGTGAAGAAGATCATGGTAGATCTGGCCGAACTACGGCTGAAGTCCGCCCGTTTTCCATTGATGGGAACCAGTTAAGACCTGATTCGCTAAAAAGCTCCTCATTGCATGACTACCAGAATTTTGAAACTTTGAAAGTATTACCTAGAGAAATGTGTCGAGACTCTAAATCTAAAACGTCACGATCTTCAGAAGATCTTTATCACAGCAGGTCAAAACAGAGTCCTCGACATGAACATTCTTGGTCTAAACAAGATGTAAATATTTCAGAGTCGTACCCACATGCCAGTAGACACAGTCATTACAAAAGATCAAACTCTCATAATCCTGATGTATTGGCATCAGACATGAACTGGCGCCGGGAAAAAATCGAAGCATTACAAAATGCTGTGATTGGTTTGACAGATGAGGAATGTCATGCAGCGCTCTGTCATTGCAATGGAAATGTTGAAAAAGCAATAAAACATCTAAAAATAGAACAATTATTTAGACTCGGGCTGGCTCCCAGAGACTACTGTCACAGACTGTTAGTTGACACTCGGTGGAATCTTGAAGATGCAAGCTCCGTCATGATGGATAGCTATAGATCTGGTAAAAAAGTGTCCATGGAAAGTGCTGTGTAAAGATTTATTACTACTTCGTAAAATTTAAAGCATGTATTATGATGTCTTTCTATCTTTATTCACTACATTGGCTGCATAAAATGATGAGTGTGACAAATTTCTATATATGCATAATGTTCACATGATAACATCAAAGTTAGTTTTAACATCCACACCAAAATCATCATTTTAGAAAGCATTGTTTTGTAAAGTTTACACGATCTGGGTTTGAAACTCTTTTGCTGATTTTCAAGTGTCAAGTGTTTAAGAATGTATTTTATGCCTTTATCATATTTTTTTAATACTTATTGCTCCATTTGGATAAAAATTCTAGCAGAATGTCTTAAATGCCATTACAATACACTGTTTTTCTAAAACATTACAAGGACAGTTTAAAGTCTTGTTAAGGCTATTCCAATATAACGTATAATCAACCCCAGGAAGGCACTCTCAAAATAAACCAACCCCCTTTAGAAGTTTGACAAAATGAGACACCCGGACAGAATTTCTTTATTTTGCCAACCTCAGATGGGATATATGTTTCACTTGAATTTTCCCTGTTATGATACTTCAAATTTATAGAATCCAAAAAAATCATAAGAATTTATGAATGTGTTCACTGTGTTTTTCATGTGTGAATGAATGTTTATAACAGATAACATCACAGATTACATGTATATCATGTGTGTATGTCTTGAGTTGGGATATTGCCTGAGCAGATTGTAGAAAAAATTCACCAAGAATATTTCATTCACATTGAGCTCAGTTTGTATTGCTATGTTGCAGAAATTCAAGTCATTTTAAAATCATTGAAGGCAGCAGATGAAGATTGGATTCAAATCTAGAATTAAGTCAGTTAAGTCGTACTATTATGACAATTTTAATTATTTCAAAATCAACACAAATATAAGCAGTTTCAAAGAAATAAGTCCAAAATTTAGAACAAAAAAGGTCCCCATTTGCGAGGATTTGTTATTAAAACCACTTTTTAGCTCACCTGAGCACAAAGTGCTCATGATGAGATATTGTGACTGAACTTTGTCCTTTGGTCAGTTTGTGTTAGCTCATCTTCAACTTTCCAGTTAAACAAAATTTCCTCCTTAACCACTGGATAATGTTGAAACTGTATGGATGTTCCTGCAAAGGTGTTCTACCAAAGTTGTTCAAAGAAATATATTCCATGCAGACTTCCAGTTGCTATGGCAACAAAAGTGGAAAACTTTTAAACGATCATGTCCAGAACTGTAAATCACAGATCTCAGATATTTAATGCTTAGATGTTTTGTATGTCTCATTGTCTAGTGGACATCTACCCAGTGTATTCAAATTATGTTCTTTGGGAATCAGAATTGGCCCTGCCCCAGTGTTCCTATTTGTGTAAAATAGTTAATCTTTAAAAATCTTCTTGTCAGAAACCGTAAGGTCTAGACCTTAGATTTTTGAGATGTAGCATTTTATAGTTGACCCCCACAAAGGTTTTTCAAATTATTTTCCAAGGGTCAAAATTGACCCCTGCCTGGGGGTTACTTGTTTTACATTGAGTAGGGTAGGGAAAACTTTGAAAATCTTGTCTGGAACTGTATCCCTTAGAGGTTAGATATTTTGTCTGTTGCATTGTCAAGTAAACCTCTACCAAGTTTGTTCAAATTATGTCTCTCCCGTCAAAATTGGCCCTGCCCAGGATGTTGTATTTGATGATTACTTGACAGCAGACCCATGCCAAATTATCAGGTGAGAGATACAGGTCCATCATGACCCTCTTGTTTACTGGTATTATTTTTGGGACTTAACATTTAGACAGTGAAAAGCGTGGTGCCCCAAGGGCAGAGCAAGATAAATGCACCATGGCAGTTTAGTGTAAAACGGCATGTTTGTTTTTTGTAATGTTTAGATCTGGATGTTTTTTTTTTCCTTGTGATATTATTGTACATGAGTTAAACAGTATTTTGTAAACTGACTTTTGAAACATCATTTGATGATGCTTTGTGATATGTTATTAAGGATGTATTTGTTTAAGCCAGTACACAATTTGTGACAATATTGTTATATATTAAGCACTTTTTCAGGCATTGTTTGTTTTTGAAATTTTTAAGTTTTTTTTAGAAGTCATTGTTAAGCATAATTGATTTTGATTTCAACATAAAAGATTTTGAAGCACCCTATTCTGTTCATATTTTGTGTGTTTACACTTCAATTTTTTTTTGGAGATGATTTTGGAAGTGATGCAAATGGCCAAGAATGAACCTTCTACGATGAATGTTGTGTTAACACATGTAATTTCTTTCTTGTACAGGGGTTACAAACCTCTCTGTTCATGTGATGCACTTGAAGAATTCCTTCATGCTCATCATTTTCTTTTCCTGCTGATTAAAGATGAGCCAAACAATAATGCTTGTATAGCACTGATTAATGAGACCTTGGTTTCATGTTTTATCTGAAAGACAGTTAGTAGTGTTAGTGGAGAAGGGGATTGAACTCACAACCCCTGGATTCCCAGTTCATTGGTTACCACTGTACCACTGATCTGCCCCAATAGATGTCAGCCAGGCTAAGCTTTCTGTCACTGAGATAAAAAAGTGATGTTTATTATTGCTATCAGGAAATTTAATGTAATCAATGTTTATAACTTAGTTGGAAATCAGAAAACAGTATAATTCAATTAATCCTTGAAAATTGCAGAAAACGGTAATAAATGTTTGTTGGAAATCAGAGAACAGTCATGTAATCAATGTTTGATTGCATCCGTGTCTGCTGAAGGTCGGTCAGAAATCAGAATAAATGATGTTTCTTTGAAATCCGTTACAGAGTATCCATAAACAATGCTAGCCAGTGGTCAGTCAGAAAACTGAGTAATACTATTAAGATGCAGCTTGCCTGAAGTCAGTATGAAAAGAGTAATGTTAACCAGTACTTAAAATAACAGACAGAATGTAAATTAGAGCTAGCAATTAGAAAGGGTTACTCTAAACAATTCTAATCAGAAGTCAGTCAGAAAAAGAGAATATTATAACCAGAAGCTACAAACTTCTTTTAGTAAGTTAAACCTAAGCATTGTGGAGATAAAAAAGTCCCTGTTCTGGTCATAAATGAAAACATACGTTTATGAAATAGTATGAAAAATATCTAAAATTCTTTAAAATTTCATTTGCTTTACCAGTCCCTATATTCTGATTATTAAACTGCTATGATAGAACATGACTGTGTTTAACAAAGTATACTCTTTGCAAAATTTACCATGTTTATACCTTTGAAATATTTGTCTGTCAAATATGCATGAAAATCTTTTGAAAATCAACACACTTAACTGGTTTAAAACTATTTGAATTTGAATCTGTTTTCAGCTGCACTCTTCAAATATCTTTTATGCTGTACATATAAGGTTTTACCAAGTTGACTCTTTGTTAAGTGATAGATTTTTAAGTCATTCAGTATCAGTAAACTGCACTGTAACTGGCAGGTTGTGAAAACTGATATGTGATTAGTCTGTTTTAAAAGTAAACTGCTTTCTGATTAACATGTTTTAAAAGTAAACTGATTTGTGATTAGTTAGATTTAAAAGTAAACTGATTTGTGATTAGTCTGTTATAAAAATAAAGTAATTTGTGGTAAGTCTGTGATTTGTGATTAGTCTGTTTTAAAAGTAAACTGATTTGTGATTAGTCTGCTTTAAAAGTAAACTGATTTGTGATTAGTCTGTTTTAAAAGTAAACTGATTTGTGATTAGTCAGCTTTAAAAGTAAAATGTTTTGTGATAAGTCAGCTTTAAAAGTAAAATGATTTGTGATTGGTACATGTATTTTAGAGACTTACTTATTTCTAATTGGTATAATCAGTAACAAACCACTCAAACCGTAAAACAATTTTGAGAGTAAATGTTCAATATCAGATTATTCAGATTCAAGAAATTGTTGTTTTTTTTTTTTTTTCATGAATTTTTATGCTGTAACTTTTGTGCAAATACTGTATCCTTGACATCCTTCTCCATAGATAGCAATAAAAACAAGTGCTGAGCATGTTTTAAATTTGATAATTAATTTGGAAGAATTTACTTTTTTTTCAAGTGCTTGAACTGTGCTTGTGCCATTTTGTATTAAATGTAAAGAATAGATCTGTGAAAACTGTACACAGAATTATTCTTGTTTTTTGTTATGACTTGAAATTTGACTTTATTGCTGTTAATTTTACACCCATTTTTGTAACAGTGAATAAAAAACAGGAAATATGTATAAAGTATTAGTTCTTTTTTAGTTAAAAAAATCAGACTCATATATTTATAAAATGACTTAGTCCAGCAATCAACTTTAACATACCGTTTTCTCATTACAGGGAGATTTATAGGGGGAAAAGTGTCTGTCAAATTCATATCCCCCTGCATAAAATGCTCATTAATTTGGGACAAATAAAATAAACTTTAATTCATACAAATGGTTAAAAAATACTCCAAGCTATATAGATGATAGAAGTGCATGAGAATTGAAGCTGGGTCATGAAATGATAATTTATTTTAAATATTTCATCAATTTATATTCATAATGTTAGCTCAACTTGTTCAATTTTGTTATTTGACGATTTTCAGTCCACATTTTCACTTTCCATCATATTTTTAAAGTTTTGTTAAGGTCCAGGTAGCTGTGTCTAGTGGCAAGGGATAAATGTGCATCACTTCCTGTTTTGCGTGTGATAGGTGGGTGCGACCAAGTGCCTAAAACATGGATTTTAATTTGTTAATAAAACATCTTTAAGAAGAAAATTACCTGCGGAATTTTGTAAAGCTGTCTTAGTTAGATAGGTATATATTTTTCTCTCATATGAATATTTCGAGGTCAAAGAATTGTGTCCAGTGAACTTTAAGTTAACTTTCCACATGGTCTCAACAATTGTCAGATGTGAAAACTGTTGTTTAATCATGGTGCAGTCTCAAAGTCCTAGATATTGTAACATAGTGAAGAATCTATATGACACATGACACGGGAAAAAGGGCACTCAGACACTTGTTTTACTATTGAAATAAACTGAATTGAAAATCAGCAAAAAACAACAAATTACTCGTCCTCTTCTAAAACAAAGTTGAAATAAAAAATTGATAGTCTGAATATTGTCCTTCATAAAAATGCTTATCTTGTTTAAAATTTCTTGATTGCCATTACTATGGCAACAGTTTTTGGAGACAGTTTTACTTAAGTAAAAATGATATTACCTGAATAATATGCAATATTGAATGATAACGTTTATAGTTTTGTAAAAAGATGGGATAAATTGGAAAGGCACACAATTTTACAATACAATAGCTAAAATCAAAATGCATAAAATCTACCATATTGATTTACTGCCAGCCGGAACTTGAATAGAATCTGACGTCAAATTTGGGTATGTGACATTATTTTAAGGAATGTCAATTTTGCACAACATGTCTCTCTTAAACATAATAGAGTATGTATGTGTTCTATGCAGGAAGCTGAAATTTTCAGACAATAATCCTGGGATATTGTTTTTTAAATTTTTTTTTCTTTTTTTTTTTGAGGCCCCAGATCCGGGTAACCCCGTTTATTTTCCCCATCAAAGGGTTAAGAAGAGGTCGGAGAACCATCCTCAACCTTACAAGAACAATAATATAACATATTTATCCGAAGTTATAAATTTGTCAATAGCATAAAAAAGACATTCTTACAATATATATAATGGGGAAAATGAACTAACGAAAAAACCCTTTTGCCTCAGGGGCCAAATATATGCATAATGCAGCCAATAAGGTATATATCTGTAAGTGTAAAAAAAAATTAAAAAGTTGTAGGAAATTTTTAGGAAGAACATAAAAGATCTACAAGTGACCAATGTTTTTGGTATTTGTCAACTTTGTCTTTCTAAAAATTGTTTGTTAAAAATTAGTAAAAAGGTCAATTTCAAAAAAATATGTCCGAGTGCCCTTTTTCTCGTGTCGTCGGTCATATCTATCTGCTGAACACTCCTGTGGAGGTTGAATGCTCCAGTCTTAGTCATTTTAGAGAAGATTCTGTATTTTTTCCCCCAATATTGTTCAATATGCCTTTGTTTCCTTCAGTTATAGTGTTGCTGGTCTGATAGTTACATTGTGTCTGTTGCATCCCAGAATGATAATTACAAGTGATTAGTTTCATGAGATATCATCCATTGGTTACTAAGTTATGAGAGTGGATGGACAGACACATAGACAGTGCAAGATCTTAATCCCTCCACCTGTAATGGGGGATCACCAGAAAACATCTAAGCCTTAGTCCTTGTGATTTGAAAAAAAATCTTTTTTTTTTTACATACAACTCTATATAAAACTTGGGACAATCAGAGCATGCTCAAATATGATCCCACGGACATAATTTGAATAATCTTTTTAAAGGACCACTACACTGAGTCACGTCTTATATCTAAGTCATAGGCCTTGTGGTTTTGAAAACTAAGTATTTTTCCTGTTTGCCTATAAAACTATATTAACTTACCGGTAATAAAACTTTAGATCACCAGGGTGTGGCAATGCATTTTCAACAGCTTGGTACATGACCACAAGGTGATGCAACATCAAAATAAAATTATCATTGCTGTAAGCCATTTGTTATGCCCTAACGGTGACGGCTATGTTGAGCTCACCACAAGCAGGCTCTTTTTTTAGTTAGTGCCCACGAGCTTGAACTTTGACCAGTGGGACCTAAACCTTTAGAGTTCATCTTTTCATCATGCCCAACAAACCTATGGAGTTGGAAGATCCCGGTTGCCATTGTTTTTGATATACTGATCAAAAATCATTTTCCCACTGCAAGCCCCTGTGAGATATCGGCAAAATAAACAAAAACAATACATCTACCAAAGATGCCCAATCTACATACATTATCTCCAGTTTCTATGCTTAAGCATTCTTATTCAATTACTGAAAAACAAAGTGGTCTACCTACTGATCAACATCTGCAAAACAATATGCTCCCT
Source organism: Cyclina sinensis (assembly GCA_012932295.1). Classification (NCBI taxonomy): domain Eukaryota; kingdom Metazoa; phylum Mollusca; class Bivalvia; order Venerida; family Veneridae; genus Cyclina; species Cyclina sinensis. The sequence continues at coordinate 30,573,133 of JAAONU010000005.1, forward strand.
CCTCTTGAAAGGAAGCCTGGGGGAGGGGGATGGGGGCAGGATAAGAAGAGAGACTAACATATATTTAAGTAGATGTTATAAACATTGAGAAGTTTGCAAGGTTTCTGGACAGTTAATAAAGAATAGATAACTATAAGTCATTATTTAGAAGTGCATTTATTGTGATTTTATCAGTTTAAGAAAAAAATATACATTTACATGACACCAGTCACACATTAATTTGTACAATTTATGGTACAAATTTTAGTATAAATCATTTCAACATTCAAAACAATTCACACTCGTCTGTCTCTTAACATTTTGAAAAATTACGAAGTTTGAGCAGTGTTACAGCACTAACACATCCACACTGCTAGGCTTTCATGTATGTATCATATATTATCCAAGCTCTCTATAGGAACGTTGAATGTTATTGTTTTGAAATCTATTAATAGTAACAAGTAACTGATAAGAGATACAGGTAACTTTTTGAAGGTTGGCAAAAGCATGGCCGTTGATAAAAATGCAAAACATAGTAATTTTGTAATTACAGTTACAAAGTCATTTTTCATCAAATAATTCAATATTTTATATCATTTAAAAGGCATGTAAACTCATATTTTACATATTTAAAAAATAATTGTCAAAACTGTTTACTTTTTTATTTGTAAATGCTTAAACATAGTGCATCTGAGCTGCTAGGAAAATGCTGAAATGACAGGTATAAATTAGTTTAGTTTTCTTCTTTGAAAGCAAAAATTCAAAATCTGCTTATATTTTCAAAATGGAATTAAGCTTTCAAATATGAATCAAATTCGGGACAAAGAAAAAAGTTATCTAACTTAAAATTATGCTGCTATCAAATGTATATAAATATGCCTGAACAGTGTAGGCTATTTTGGTACAGGTGTTGCTGATCTCAATGTGCCTATACATAAAATATTTTCAGACCTGAAGTTTCTGTAAAACTCTGCACTTACAAAATGACAGAGGAAGTAACTCTGTATGGATTTAAGCCTGAAACTAGTTTTTTTCTGACTATTAACATCTGGAGAAATGCAGGATCCTGAAATAGACATCTGAACTAAGATAAAAAGTTTTATTTCTTTACACTGTAGCAAAAAGTACTTGTAAGGACAACAATGTAAAAGCCACACTTCTAAGTGAAATATATTCTCTCTTAAACTTTGAAATCTTTCACAAGTTGATGAAAACAATTATTATGGAAGTGGAAACAGGTCAGTACTCCAACCATTATGCAATTTTATTTTACACTTGGCTGCAAAATGATATGTGATACTTGAAAATTGAAAATAAAAATTACTTTGATAATGGATTAACACATTAATAATCTTTTAACAAGTTTTTCTCACTGTAAACGTTTTTCTTCAGTTAAACTTAATAAAAAAAATGAAGAACATGCAAAAAGTATAAAGTAGTTAAAAATATGAGAGAAAAAAAAAGATGAACAAATAAATGGCTGTGAATAGAATGTATGCTGCATCTCTAGATGACCTTGCAATGACTAGGTAAACTTGATATGGATGATTTATGATATAGGATATCACCTTACTACTGAAACAGTATGGCATGACAAAATTCTTTAGGAGTGCCAGAAAGGTCACTTGAAACTGAAAACATGCTCAAAATATCTAGCATATCTAAATAAGGGTAAATTTTAAGGTTTTTTTAAGAATCACAAAATAGGACAAACTATTTTCTTTCCTAAATACAGAGGACTATTTGATTAGGGAAAGTGGCAATTTATATCCATATAAAATGGGCTATTTATCCAGGTAAAATAGGCAATCTATCCAGGTTAAATAAACCATCTAACTAGGTATAAAGGGCCATTTATGTAGGTTAAATGGATCATCTATCCAGATAAAAGGAACCATTTCTCCAGGTAAAATGGACCATCTGTCTAGGTATAATAGTCCATCTATCCAGGTTAAATGAACCACCTATCCAGGTAAAATGGACCATCTATCCAGGTAAAATGGACCATCTATCCAGGTTAAATGAACCACCTATCCAGGTAAAATGGACCATCTATCTAGGTAAAATGGACCACCTATCCAGGTAAAATGGACCATCTATCTAGGTTAAATGAACCACCTATCCAGGTAAAATGGACCATCTATCCAGATAAAATGGACCATCTATCTAGGTAAAATGGACCATCTATCCAGGTAAAATGGACCATCTATCCAGGTAAAATGGACCATCTATCTAGGTAAAATGGACCATCTATCTAGGTAAAATGGACCATCTATCCAGATAAAATGGACCACCTATCCAGGTAAAATGGACCATCTATCTAGGTAAAATGGATTATATTGACAATGAACAGGCTAGATCTGTTTATCTTTTCTTAATTAGGTGTATCATTTTTTATTTACCTTTTTCCTTGATAGTGCACCAAGATGAAAAACTCCATTAAGGAACATTATGAGCAAACAACAGCAGGGTAATGAACTCTTACGGTACAAATATACTGTGGTAGGCCGATAAATTTCTACACTGTGACTTGTAACAGATATTGCAAACAAAATGAAATGTGAACTGCAGAAATTCTGACTTAAAATGATAAAATGGTTCTGTCTGATTGAAAAAAGGACTGTAAATGGTTCATGAAATATGAAGATGAAGGCAGTATAAAATAGCATTTTCTGAGGAACCTCTAACTAAAATAGACCAATTTACATCTGTTGTCAAAATCTGTGTTTGGTTAACTTAATCAAGTACCTGTTCTGTTCAGTGTTTGTGATAGCCATTAGTCAATTATTCAGCAAGAAAAACCACATAAGCTAACAATACTGAGAACTAAGTGAAATTAAGTCCTTTTCATTTTGTATTTACTACTTGTGAAATACAAAGAATGTTATCATTATCAGAAAATGCTGAGAGCATTAAATATTGTCTTGTAATATAGCCAGTATTTTTGCATTGTCAGTTACAAAATGTCTGTGAGTGATCATGTAGAACATACATATCTTTTTGTAATCATATAAAAATACTAACCTAGTTGATGGAAAAAACAGAAACAAAGAAAAAATGCAGAATGTCTAAAATCACATATACCTTTAACAGAAACACTGAAGAGCATCACACTTTTAATGGCCTTGACCTCAGAAATAGTTACATGACCTTGAACCAAGAAATTAAATCTATTTTTTTCCAACATTCAACAATCAAGAAAAGAACATGAATACTGCCATTTTTAAGAACCTCTTAACTGAAACAAAATTACATAAATCAGAGCTCTGCTATGATATACTTGCTATCCATTTACCTAAGATAATCTTGAAAGTTTTGAAATCTCAAGCATGTTCAAGTGTCTAATTCAGCTCAAAACAAAAGTACTAATATTCAGACATTTCCTAAACCGTTAATGTAGGTCTAGCACTTTACTTCAATTTCTTTCCGTTTTCTTGATTTTTCTCATGCACTGTTAGTTCTGGTTTGAATATCACTTGATCATTATAATCTCAGAAATCAATGCAGCAGTGCTTTTCTTAGAAATGCCACTTGCAACTTTCTGATCTGCAATGACAACTTATTCACTACCAATTAATCAGATGATACCATTAATGCTCAATCAAATGAATATTTGCTCCCTAATTGCCCCCACGCCCACCTCGTCCTCGCCCTCTTCCTCCTCTACCTCCACCCCCACTACGGTTATCACCGCCTCTGTAATTACCCCTTTGTCCACCTCTTCCTCCTCTCCTGTCACCACCTCTGCTGTCGCCCCCTCTGTAAGAGTCACTACCTCTGAATTTGCCCCTTCCACCTCTTTGATTACCTCCTTTGAATCCATTATCATAACTTCCTTGTGAATCATTAAAACTGTCATTTCCTTCACTAAAACTACTATCCCCTTGGGAGCCTTCTTCATTCCAGTTACTCCTTCCTCCCCTGTCCTCAAATCTCTTATTTCCACCTCTGCCCCTGTTTCTGTACCCATCCTGATTACCCCTGCCCCCTCTGTCCCCAAGACCACCACGCCCTCTACCTTTCTGACCAGGACTTGGACTAGGACTGTGATCTCTTCTCTGAAACTTTGTTGGTTCGTTTGGATTTACAGCAATGTCCATTAAACTTGGTAAATTTTTCTGTCCATATTGCATTCCTCCATCTGAATGTCTATTTGGAGGTTCAGAACTGTAATTCTGTTCATAATCATCGAGATCCATATCTTCAAAACCACCATCATTCCCAAAATTTCTGTCACCATGAAAGCCCCTTCTTGGGCCTCCACCACCACCCCTTCCCTGTGAGCCCACTGCTCCACCACCAAAGTTCTTAGGCCCACCACTGAAATTTCCTTGCTGCTGAGACCCAAAATGTCCTTGAAACTGAGGGTCACCCATTCCTTGCTCAGGCTGTCCCCCATCACCTGCACGGAAATCCATATCATCACGGAAATCCTGGTCACCTCTCATATCTTGATCCTGCCGGAAATCCTGGTCACCACGGAAGTCCTGGTCCCCTTCTTGGAAGCGATCATCAATATCATCCAGGTAGGGGTTATGATCATCAGGCAGTGGATTGAAACCTAAAATGTATAAAGGCCATTCCAGTGGAACATATATCCTACGCAAGGATGGCACAAAAACATTTTGTTGTTTTGTGAAAGGTCTTTTCTAGTGAGGATGTTGTGGATATATGTTTAATTGAAAGCCAACACTGTATTGCATTTACATTTCTGTTGTATTAGAGAAAAGGATGTGCTGATTTCTTTTTCTAATCTTCTATTTCTTTTTTTAAGAAAAACGTAATTCCAAGCTCTGAGTCCATGTATTTTTTGTAACAAAAGCACAAACAAACTTAATATGAAACATACCTTTGTTTGGATGTTCTATCATGTTACCACCCCTCTCATCAATGTCATCTGTAATATGAATGTAGCTTACCAGTGTGAAAAAAAACATTCATTTTTTAAAAACTGTCTTCAATAGTTATTATTGGTCAATAATTCTTAGTACATTATAAACCTTTAACACAACATATCTAATGATTTCCTACTGATATTGTATACAGCAGAATATACTAAATGACTGATTGTTTGAGTTCTGTCCAGTACTTGTGCCAAAGAAATGAAAAGAACTCAAAAGACTATGTGGTTAAATTCTGTTGACCAACTTCCTCCCTTAAAAGATGTACCTTTCACATCCTAACAAATTTTAGATTTAGCAGCAACCAGGTTCTTCAAAATTACCAACAGACATGTCCACAATTTTCATCAACAAAAAAAACTTTTTTCTAACAAATCTAACAAACCTCTCAACTGTGGTGGTACACTAGGTAAGTCTAGTTCCAATAATGACTTGATTTTACCCTTCTTCACTTTACCCTCAACTGCAAAGCAAAACAAATTCATGAACAATGTCAGAAATAATGTATGAATTGTGCATTCATTCAAATTAATTGGCAGAAACATGTGTACTCAAGTCAGTCATAAACAAATGTATGAAACACTCTATCTACATGTAGTACAAATAATATTGTGACATCACTGGTGCACTTAGTGTGTCTGTACTTAACCCTGAATATGCTGAAATTTTGTAATGGATTTGCCCAGCTTTGAATTTGGAAAGTTTAAAGGATTTCAATATCAAAATACAAAAATGGAGCTGCCAACAGTATAGAGCCTGGTCAGACTGCAAGGATTTGCAGGCTGGCCTGGCTCTATACTGGTGGCAAAGGCTAATCACTTTCGGTTCCAGCAGGTTAAGGGTTAAACAGCACTTTACATGTATTTCAGCCTGGTCCTAAAACTCAGCAAAGTCCTTAAATAAGAATATGCTTTGTCCATATTTGATTTATTTTGGTAAGGTATCAAACATTGCTCCCTTTGTCATAACATCCAAAAAATATGCATATCTCTGGCTAGTAAAGCTTTGAAAGAATTCAAGCAATATCTCAGAAAGGAATCTGCTCTCTTTAACAATGAAAAAGCCCTAAATGTGAGAAAATTCTACCACCAGAACACCCTGACAACATGCACACTGGGTTAACCTCAGTTTTTTTCATAACATCTAAAGTGAAATATTAATCACAATTAAACAGTTTACCATCTTTTACTAGGGTTCCAGGTTGTTGATTTGTAATCCAAGCCTGTTCAAAACTTTTTGGTATAGGTCTGGAGTAAGGTGCCTTTTTACGTTGATGCCTTTCCTCAACTTTTGCTTGCTGTTCCTTGAAATACTGGGCATCAGATGACCAGTCAAGGCCAGGAATCGATGGTAATTCCTCTTCCACTGGTTCCACTGTAAAAATGTAAAAGGAACCAAAGGCTATGATTCAACTAAGGAACGGGATTTCATTTTTAAAATACTTTCAGTTTTAACAAAACATTTGTTATTCTAAAAGATCTTCCATACGTATCACTGTTCTTAATGCATGCAGTTAACCATGGTTTCTAACAAGAACCTGTGTTCAGTCAATCTTTAAAATACTTAAGTACCAACTTCCTACCCATACCTTACAATATCTAGCATTAGTTCTTACCTTTTTTCTCAGGTTCAGGTGGCAATCCAAACTCTAGACCCATACCTGGCAGTAAACTTTTGTTTTCACCCAGTGGTACATCAGTATCTACAAAAGGTTAGGGAATTAAAGTAAGGATTTTTTACAAATTAAAAATATCAAGGTATTTGATAAATAATACTTCGTTGGACCTGTCAACTATCTGACAACTTGCAAAGTTTCAACTGTTTTTTTGCTTGGTTCTTTTAAAGCATTTATGCATGCAGCATGTTCCAGTATTGTTGGGGACATACTGATACTTTTCCCCTGCCTCACATTTACAAGATAGTTACTTATAAATAACTTTATTACATTATGTAAACAAGTTTCATGGGAGCAGATCAGTGGTCAAGTGGTTAGACACAGGACTTGTATTCCAGGTGTCACAAGTTCAATCTTTTTCTCTTTCACTAATACTACTAACAGTCTTTCAGACAAGACCTCATACAGAGGTTCAATGCATATATGAGCATATAAGTAAACAAGGAGTGTCTCTGGAATTGGATGATTCTGTATCCTGCATATTCTCCCACAACCTAAAATAACTAATCTCTTCAGCAGACATTGGTCATAATAATGGTACTGATGACAAATAAATTTGAATAGGTAGACAAAAGTAAGTTTCAGAAAGACCCTTTTATATACATACCGATATCTAACATTTCCCCGTCAGGTCCCACAGCCATTATGTTCAAGTTGTATTTATCTCTCATTGCATCACCAGGGCGATTACGTGTCCAGAACTTTCTGTTAAAAATACATGAAAAACACGATTTTAACTGTTACTTCACATAACGCAAAATCATTGACTCATAAGTACTGGCTCTCCCTCTCAAGTTTGATTACAAAATCAGGGGTGTCTTAAATATAAACTTATCCTGCTAGACTTTGCCTCTCTTGCCTCTTTTAGCCATTTATTCCAAATTAAAGCTTTATGTGTGTCTTAATGCCTGAAGAAGCATTTTTTGAATATGTGTTCTTCCATAGTTTATCAATTACTTTTCATTTTAAACCAAATCAGCCAATGAAATAGATATGCAATATCATTTAATACTGTAGGGTCTGTCCCTTTAACACATGATTTTAATTATACTAAACATTTTCAGAGCTGGCGTAAACTGTATATTCTTAATTAAACAGAAGTAAAAATAGATTGCAACATGCCCTCAACTGGCTTACTTACGTGGAATGGTCATTAGAGGCAGAGGTGAGAACATGACCTAGAGGATGCCAGGCCAGGTCCCAAATAATGGCTTCATGAGCTTCTTCAATTGCCCCAACCTCTTTCTCAGTGCTATAAATAGGAAATTTTTCATATTAAGTCCTATGTTAGATTTCACACACACTTGTACTACCCTAGCAAAACTGTACTGTTTAATGAAAACTGTTTATGAGGAGTGACTATGGAGAACAGCACTGAATTTGGTCATTGCAAAATCTTTATGGTAAATTCTTTATGGCAAATTCTTTATGTTCTTTAAGGCAAATTCTTTATGTTCTTTATGGCAAATTCTTTATGTTCTTTATGGCAAATTCTTTATGTTCTTTATGGCAAATTCTTTATGTTCTTTATGGCAAATTCTTTGTTCTTTAAGGCAAATTCTTTATGTTCTTTATGGCAAATTCTTTATGTTCTTTATGGCAAATTCTTTATGTTCTTTATGGCAAATTCTTTATGTTCTTTAAGGCAAATTCTGTTGGTTTACGCAAACTGTTTCTCCTTTGCATTCTTTTTTTATAGTAATAAATTTTCAATATAAATTTCTATAGTACAATGTCTACTCTATGCATATTTCTAATAGTCTGCAGAAATTAAAAAAAACAAAAAAAACAACTTCTGACATTAGTCAAAACTTGTTCTTTTCTAGATCATATTATTCTGTCACTGGAATTACATAATCTGACAATTATCAGAATATTTTTTAACAAAATCTATAAACAGTGTCACACGAAAATAAATCATTACCCAGCATTCCAGAACATTATAGCACCATCTGAACCTCCACTTGCAAACATCTGTTCATTGATAGGATGCCATGCTACAGCTGTAACAAATTAAATACAGATGATGTTAAAGAGTAAAATATGTCCTTAGGTCAAATAATTTTCTGTTGCCTTAATCACAGTAATTCATTCATCAGATCAATGTATACTTGTATTTCTAATGAATTTCGGCAGAATCAAAAAAATCCATATTGGCACAGTGACATCAACAGACCATGGTAAGCCAGAAGACCTATGTATTTGACCTACTAGCTGCACTGTCGGATGACCATTCAGTAAGTGTACAATTTAAACATCCCCATTAATGATAAATGGGTCTATCCAAACTGAATAATAGACTAGTCCATTTTAGAAATTCTGCAGCGTAAGATTTGAAACCAAACAATCCTACCTGTTGCCTCTTTCTTATGACCTTTGAACACCTGGAGTTCTTCTTTTAGGTTTCTGATGTCAAACAGTTTCATGAGATGGTCCCTGGCTGCAGTGAGCAGCCAGTTACCATTCCGGTTCCATTTTATATCCATCACAGTAAACTTATGTGCATGTCTGTAAAAGGATGATACTAGTAAATCAATAAGTAGAGTGGATTTAACTTTTTATTTTCAAAATCTTTAGTTCCTTATTTCTAAAGCAGTGTTATTTCTTTTCATACTAAACTGCTGACTCAGCTTATAATTATATAGTCAAAGTGACATTCACACTTACTAATCCATCAAAATTTTATGACTTTATGGTTACCTTGTATTTTACATACAACATATTCCTATTAAACTGTTCTCAACCTTTCCTGCGATAAATTAATACCTGGGAATTTTTGTTTTGTTTCAAAATAGATATCACAAACCTTGACACAGTGTTTTAAAAAGCAACTAGAGCTATCACTAAATGTGATTAATACCCCCGCAAAACTGCTTCAGAATTGAGGAAGTTATTAGTAACAGAATACTTTGTAAAAGAATTGAAATAGTGTTATGGTAGTGGGCAATTAAAGATAGTTGTGGTTCTTGTACACTGAATTTGTTGACCATTGTATGAAGTTGCATTGAATTCCAACCATTACTTTTCAAGTTATGCCCGGACAAGGAAAACCAACAAAGAAAAAAACCTCTGCAAATACTGAAGACAGAGTTATAGCTCTTGTACACTGCACTTTTTGTCATTGTGCTTGACCATTGTATGAAGTTGCATTGAATTCCAACCATTACTTTTCAAGTTATGCTCAGACAAGGAAAACCAACAAAGGGCAATAACTGTCCAAATAGTGAAGATGGAGTTATAGCTCTTTTACACTGCACTTTCTGTTATTGTGCTTGATCATTTTATGAAGTTGCACTGAATTCCACCCATTAGTTTTCAAGTTATGCTATGGACAAGGAAAACCAACAAAGAGCAATAACTGTGCAAATACTGAAGATAGAGTTATGATTCTTGACCACTGCACTTCTTCTCATTGTGCTTGACCATTGTATGAAATTGCATTGAATTCAAACCGAGAGTTATAAGTTATACTCCGGACAAGGACATTGCAACAGACCGCCCGACTGACTGCCCAACCAACCACCGGGTGACTCCTATATACCCCCCAAACTTCGTTCAGAGGGTATAAATAAAAGTATGTTTTAATTTAGCTGGGACAGGCTTTTATTAACATAAATCCTTTTACAAACTAGGTGCTCTTAACTTGATCTGGTTGATTTTTTTGCAATACTTAAGGATAAGTTGTACGAGTCAGTAAATATTCAACCCTTTATAACTCTGTCTACCCTCTGGGATTACAGACTGTTTTGTAACCAAATTATATGCTCTGAATCTACAAATGTACTTACAATGTAGCCAGGCTCTGCCCTGACTTTGGGTCCCAGAGTTTGATTGGTACCTGGTTATCTTTGCTCCCTGATGCTATCAATGACTTCTGTGGGTGCCAGTCTACACATTTCACATCTGCTCCATGTCCTAAACGGCATAATATATTTATGAACATAGTTTCAGCAAAGCCCAATTTTAACCCTCAGGTAGTTGTAAACAACTGCTTTTATATTTTGCTCAGACAGCTCTGCACAGATCTGCTGACTCCATGGAATTTTTTTATAAATATAATACTGCAGATTAAGAATTTCTGCTTGGGCCTCAATGATTGAGGTACCCTTTGGTTCAGTTTGAATTCTGATCCATCTCAATTATCAAATGTTCAATTTGAATATCTATATCAATATATTACACAAAATAATAAAAAAGGTTTCTCAAAATTGACTCCAAACAAGTCATTTTAACTGTTATCAAAGTGACTTATATAAATTACTTTTGCTTTGAATAATAACTAATTGAACATCAAAACATTTAAATGAAACTGACTAGACCTAAAGTAATTATCTCAAAGAAGAGTATTGTCACACTGAAACATTTCTAAAGTCCACAAACTTGAACACATATAAGATATGAGAATCAAATCATACCAAAATGCAATTTAATACAATTTAAAGTTCTGACACTACTTCACACTTCTTACAAGTTGAAATTTTTCTTTAAGAAGATTAAGCAGTCAACTTGGTCTGGTACACCAAACATCCAAATGTCAGAGACAATGTAGTTACATAGTAATGTCACATAAGGTTTTTGCTATAGACTCTGCAAAAAACTTATCTTTTGTCCATGACACCAGTTTTTTCTAAAACGCTAAATGTCGCCATACATTCGACACCAGTGGACCTATCAGCCTTTTTTCGTCTGCCATTTTTGTTTTTATTTAAATGAAAGAAATGATATGCGCTGACTGGATAATTTTACTGTGCGCGTACAGTGCCTTGACGTACCAAACCAAAAACTCGGAACTCAAATCGTATAATCCATCTGAAAGCTTGGACTTGGATATATTCAAATTTTAGTGAACCGTTGCACTCCTAATTCCAGCATTTTCTTTATCAACACTGGCTAATCACTGATAATATGTAAAAACCACCAAAGATGAATGATATCTATTTCACTGTCAAAATATATCTTGCCATTTTTATACCCTCTTGCATTTCAAGGCATTAATAGAACTTATTGAAAAGCAAGAGAAGCTTTCCTCAAAGTACAGGAACAATGATTAAAATTTTAATATTTTTTTTTTTTTTAGTCTTAGTATTTTTTCCCACCAAGGATGCACTGCTGTTAATCAAAATTTGTGGAAGAAAATGTTTACATATCTTAATGTTTAGTTCTTAACAGAGCACTTTGATTACATGTTTTTTCTTTCTGCAACTCTCAAAAATAATGTGACAGACCAAGGTGTTTATACACACTGAGTCAGTTCAAGCTTGGAATGAACACGTTTTCACATCCAATTTATCTGTAATTGTTACTTCATGTATATAAAGGCAGCTGTAAAAGTATAACCACAAATTAAAACAGTGAATCACCATAATCTCCATAATCATCATGATCAAAAGCCTTTATGAAAGCTTAACAGTCAAAGTTTAATAAGTTTGGCTGTAAAAGACGGTGAACTGTTACTCAAGAGTTAAGTGAAGGTAACTTTTGCATTATTATTGCTGTAAAATGGAAGTCCTGTTTTCATTCAAGAGAAGTAAATATATGATCATGAACCTATGAAAAATTACAAGTTCTGGCTCGTATCACAGACACTTGGGGTATAGAAAATGTACTTGTTTCACAAATGCGAAGCCATAAGGAACTCGTATACCAAGTTTGGTGCCTCTCTCAGAACGTTTCAATAATTGCTAAAATTCACTGATATGCCTTAAAAATACATATATTTATGGCAATCATTGAAACGTTCTCAGAGACGCACAAAACTTGGTATACGAGTTCCTTATGGCTTCGCATTTGTGAAACAAGTACAATTTCTATACCCCATGTGTCCGAGGCTCATATGCATATTTTTGCATTTCTGAGGAACTGAAATCATATCAAACAAAATAAACTGCCATCCTAACATCTGCCTCAGCAAGTACAACACAGTTTGATGCAAATGACCTTGTCATACAACCTTGAACTTGTCATGTCACAGCTCTCAAATCATGTCACAGCTCTTGAAAATGCTTGCCAAATGTCTTTATGTAACATGACAAATTGATCATTGTGGTAATGTACAGCTGAACTGAGCAGGCAGACAATTCTGCAGCAGTTAAGGAAAATTATCAATACTGATGACTTAGCTTTTGATTTTAAGTGTGTATCACACAATTATATGACCATGAAAAAAGAACAGCCGACGCTTCGAGGCTCAGTGTTTCATTTGTGCATTATAACTACGATTAGATGACATGACAAATTGATCATTGTGGTAATGTACAGCTGAACTGAGCAGGCAGACAATTCTGCAGCAGTTAAGGAAAATTATCAATACTGATGACTTAGCTTTTGATTTTAAGTGTGTATCACACAATTATATGACCATGAAAAAAGAACAGCTGACGCTTCGAGGCTCAGTGTTTCATTTGTGCATTATAACTACGATTAGATGACATGAGACAACACCGATTTTTTACTTTACTGTAGTTATTAAGACACTGACCATATTTTTTTCGCTGACATGAATCAGCGAGTGCTCTTGGCTTAAGCTATTGACTATTTCACAGACACTGACTCAAAAAAGAGCCATGTTGACATGGTCATCCACCACCAAATGTGTTTGCTTAGTTAATCATTCTTCCTCATCTTAGCATTCATCCTCCTACAAAATGGTTGGTAACTTTTCCATTTAAGGTAAAAAAAACCTTGATCTCTTTAAACTTTACCCTGCTGGAGGCAATTGAATCAGCCATTGTGACCAGTGCAGACCATGATAAGCCTACACATCCTGCAGTCTGATCATGGTCTGCACTATTTGCCATTCAGTCAGTAAATTTTCAATAAACACCCCCATAAACCATAAATGGATATGTCCACACTGACAGACGGACAAGTCCATTTTACATATTTAACATGGTATGGGTTAAACTTCTTTATGACGAATACAAAGACAATACCAACAAGCAAATTTATTTGAATTTATACCCTGTGCAATACTTTTTAAATATAAATGCATGGTTTTAGAAAGCAACTCCAAGTTATATAGATGAGTATTGTTTATAGTCACGAAATGTTATAAATTAGATATTTTTATCCCTCCACCTACAGCAGATGACTACTATACTGTATTACGTGCTTAGTATCTCAACCATTATCTTGGCCTTGTGTTAAAACAATATTTTTTACTGTCTTCTGTAACACTTGCCACCTCAGGACATGGTCAATTCAGATTCCAAGGGGCATAATTAAATAATCTTTCTAAAAGACCACAAATCGTCACATGCAAAATATCTAGTAAGTCCTGGGCCATGTGGTTTATGAGAGGAAGTATTCCTCCTATTCTCCTATTAAACTATGTAAATCTTTCGACCTTTTCTGGTCCAAGGACCATAAATTTCAATACTCTGTACATGACTACAAGGAGATGCCACATACCAAGTATTTTAGGGTAGACTTAACAGTTTTGTCCAGGATGGTTTTTTAAAGATTTCATAATTTTTACAGTTTAGTTACCATAGCAACAACAGTTCTAAATGAAATGGAAATGTTTGGATGAACTTGGTAGAAGTTCATGCAAGGAATATTCCTGGTAAGTTCTAAATAAGTGCTTTATGAAAAGCAAACAGATTTACTTTTATTTTCCCCTATACGAGTCTTTTGTATAGAAAATTTATCTAAGGGCCATAGCTCTAGTGTTACTGATCTGATCAAACTTTGTGCCTGCAGCATTTTATACTGATGATTCATATTTGTATTGATTGACAAGATTAAATTTTCCCTATGCAAGTGTATAAATTTTGCTTTTATATTTATTGTATGAAAAATTAATCTAAAGGCAATAATGCTGGTATAACTGATTTGAACAAACTTTGTGCTGGCAACGTACCATACAGATGATACATATTTGTATTAAGCCACATGATTAAGTTTTCCCTATATAATACAGTATACAAATTAAAGAGCTGCAGCTCTGGTTTTACTGATCTGAGCCGGTTGCATCCCATAATACGCGTTCATGTAGTTTCATTCAATTCCCTCCATTTGTTACTTAGTTACAATACTGGATGGTCAGACACACAGACAGATGAACGTGAAAACAATATCCCTCCACCTATGACAAGGGATAAGAAACAGTAGTCCAAAAAATATCAACTTTCATTTCAAATGGCTGTCCAGACTCTATTATTATGCAGGGAATGCCACCTTCACGATTTGAAGAATGCATCAATTAAACATTTTCTATCTGAATATGAAAGTCATACCTCTTAATATTTTCTCTTCATAACAGCGTAAAAAGTCCCACACTCTCACTGTACCATCGTCAGAACATGTGGCAAACTTTGAATCAGTTGGACAAAAACTGTTAGGGTGAAAAAACAAACACAAAGCAATCAGCAATTGTATCATCCTTGATTTATTTCTGAAAAATGAAGTTGATTAAACACACATTATAGACGTATTTTGATATAAAAATGTAAATCTTCTCGAAATCTGGTTATTCTGGTCTGCTCAAGGAATGGTAACATCTTCTTGAAGACAACAAATTGTATGCTGAGAAAAAAATATCAAATTACCTGAAAATGACGACACATATATAAGCATAATACAGATAACAGAAAAATGGGCTAATGCCTTTATTTCAATTGCAAAATAAACAAGGTTTTTATTTTTGGGCAAAATGCCTTTATTTTTCAAGGTATATAATGCCTTTTTGGGAGGAAAATGTCGGGCAAAATGCCTTTATTATTGGATGGAAAATTCAAGGGTTCAGTTGCAAACTTTTAGGGGCTAAATGCCTTTCTTTCCTTACGAAAATACCGACAGCAAAATGCCTCTAAACATCTGAGGCAAAATGCTTTTACTTTTGGAAGCAAAATCCAAAGGGCAAACAGATGTCTTTCCTCAAAATGGATTTCAAAACTACCATTGTTTAATACCCCTATCTTTATTTGAAAGGAACATTTCATGTGCTAAATGTTTCATTTTTTTAAATAATCACAGGGATACTTTTAGATTTCAAAAAGACTGCTGGCCATAAATTGAGTGCTATAGTCCTCAACATATGCAGTGAAAAATTCAAAGGGCAAACTGTTTATTTCTATGGTGAAATCTAGTGAGCAATGTGAACTTATTCTTGCAGAGATAATTCCATGGGCAAAAGCCTATATTTCTTCAGCAAAGGGCCTGATAACATCAGATGTTTTATTTTTGCAATGAATATTTGATAGGCACAGTGCCTTTATTTCTGTAAAGAAATTTAAGTGTACCAAATTTCTGCAATGGAATTAAAGTGTACCAAATGCCTTTACTTTAGCAATGCAGTCTCTTGGCTGCTTTTATATTTACTGCGCCTAAACTTTTGAAATGAAAATACATATGAGCATTTTCCTTTATTGTAATTGCATGGCCATACCTTAATTAGTGATGAATATTTTTAGATGACAGCGTCCTTATTTACAGCCCAGGATTCAATTTCAAAGGGCAATTACTTTATTGCCAAAAATTCACTTATGTGAAGTAGGCACACTTCTTTGCTTTTGTACTTTTTTCAGAAATACAAAATGTGTGAACAGTACATCATAAATCCCTTTATTCAAACAATTATTAGAAGGTAAGTTTTGATGCTTGACTGACTAAACAAGATTGTTGTGTAAATGGGCAAATTCAACAGGTTCAGTGAAAACTGTATGCTATTGAGCAATGTTACTTATGGCTTCACTGTTCAGTGACAAACCAATGTCATCAAGAGAAATGTTCGACTGTTTTAGCACAATCGCAGACATTTGCTTTTGTTAAATCCCCCCCGAGACTCCTGAACAATGGCAGTAAGCGTTCACAGAACACTGCCTTTATAGGTACAGATTAGGGATTGTCCCTGTTACAAGAGGTTTGAGCTTCCTTACTTCAATCAGTATGCAGCGCTAATTTCTTTTTTCCATATTTAAGATTTTTTTGTTGTATTTTAATTTTCACATTTTACGCCCAAAGCTGTATGTAAATAGAAGTCCTTAAGTCTTTATACTAAAACTGATGCTTAAAACTACCAGACAAGTATGGAAGGGAATGGGTTTACCCTTACTAAATTCAGACTACCACCTTTTGTTCTCAATTCTCTCCTATCAGAAACACTGTCAGTTGCCATTTTCTTTGCTGGAAATTTATGTCAAGAATATATTTCTAATAGAACAAGCTGACAATCAACCAGAGTAGCCCCAAGTTTTCTCCCATTTCTTTCTCTTTTTGAGGTAATGATTTTTTATATATACTTGTAATTTCAGAATTTATAGAAAAGGGAATTCATGAAAAGCTGTAATTCTTCCCCTCACTACTGATGCATACAGTTTAAACATTTCTTTCATACTGTTTGAGAAATTCTTGCAGTCTTTATTAATCCCACTTGATGGTGGCTCCCTGGATTCAAACCAGTACTTGTGCTAGCATGGAATATGGGAAGTCTCCAAGACTCTCATTCCATGTGGGATTCAAACCAATGACCTTGTGTTTGTAACAGAGACCACTGCATCCAAACAAAACATTTGTTAGGTATATGTTCATCAGGTACTAAGTAGTTTTCTAAAACGTCTGTGTGCTGGTGTTTTCTTATATTACACAGGACCTTTTTTTTAATTTCAAAATCTGACAATGGAATATGTCATCTAATCACTATCTGAATTTCCGACTCAGAAAATGCCTTTTATCATTCTTCAAGAACAGCATAACTTTATTATTGGACAAATATTTTTGAAATCTTGCAGAATTTATGCCTAATAAAAAATAACAAAGCAATATGTATTGCTTTCATTTATTTTATTTAAAATCTTGGCTCTGGCTAAAGCCCTGTAGAATGGTTATCTTTATTACTTTTATTATCAAATTTATTTTGCAATCAAGTCATATCAACAAACTTATAATAATAATAATCTATATAAGCAACTGACATGGCCTTTATAGCATAACTGTTGAAAGCATCAGCCTTTATGGCTGGATCCGAGCCTTTATGGCTGGAACAGTTTGCTATACGGCTTAATCAAACATTTAGCCTCTATGGCTTAATTCAACAGTTAGCCTTTATGGCAAGAACAGTTTAGCCTTTATGGCTTTAAAATGAATCATTACAGAAATAGCATTACAGAACTTAATTTAGCCTTTATGGCTTTAAAGACATCACATATACCCACAATTTAGCCTTTATGGCCAAGTAACACAACCTTTAAGAAATAAAGCACTTCTAGAAACTGGTGCCACTAAAAGACAAGTACAACACAGTTTTAGCTCATGAAGTAATGTGCAAAGTCTTTGTCAAATAGAAGTAATTTTTCAAAGTTCTCACTCAAAAGGTAACTGGAAGTTTGTAATAAAGCAAGTTTTATGTCATGTGACAACATCTCAAAATCAAGTAACTTATGAAAATAACATAAAATAAATTAAGTACTATCCCAATTCCATCCACCAAACTTTCTAACCCTTTCTTTCTGAAAGTATGTACTGTTTGTGTCAAATAGAAGAAATTTTCCAAAACTATCCAGTCTGATATGATAACAACTAACATTATTATAGGACATTTTAAGAGCCAAACTATGCTGTTATGAACTTTTGCTGACATGCGTTTCACACAAGTCACTTGTAAAGTTACATAAACCTTACTGCGATGTTGATACTCCCCACTAAGGGGCACTATTTCCCACCTGATCGATCGTATTGGCTCTTTGTGTCCCTGGTACATTTTCACATTGTTCATATTTGACTGCCAGTACTTGATGAAACCTGCGTGATCTGCTGTCACCATCCACTGGTCATTGTGACTCCATACCATAGCTCTAACAGAGGACTCATGTGCCTAGTAGATACGTAATAGAAAATACAAGGCAAAATCTATTAGTACATGTGCGCATGAATGTTCACCTTTTTCATACTCAATTCTTTGGTTACATCATGTCCACCTGAAAATGAAATGTGAGCTTTAACTTGTTAAACCTCCTGAATTCCCTTGCTCATCTAAAATCTGATAGCAACTGATGACTGTTGACTAATTTCAAAATTCTGTTAAACATAAACAACATGCAAAGATCTGAATGTAGAGAAAACAAAGAAAGTTTACACAGCCTTTTAATCATAAAATACCAACACGGCATATTTGTTTCTAGCCTTGTTGGCAAAAGCTTACTCAATAACTCAATAACTTAGCAATGGAAGTCCAAAACCTGATATTCAATTACCCTTTTCAAAGGAAGTCTAAATAGTGATAATCAAATATACTTAAGTAAAGCAAACACCTACCTGTAAAATAGTTTCAAAGCTGAAAGTAAGGCCATTCCACAATGTAAATTCCCCACTGGAAGCCCCAGTTACCAATCTTCTACCTTCAGGTGTCCACTACACAGTGTATATATATGTAATCATTTAATACATATGAAAACAACATCTTGAAGTTCAGTTAAATATTTGTAACTGTATTGAATGAAATAATTTGGCTTCATCAATATCACTATCTCCATTGTGATTATTTGATTTTTCTACTTAGGCATCGCTTTCACTGGGCTGGAAAAATTTACCTATACTGTGTTTAAGTTATTTAGCAATAATGTTTGCAGGATCATAAAATATTTTTCAAACCATTTTTTTGAACATTAAAAACATACAGAACAGAATGGACAAGTTTTAATTCCTACATGCAATCACCATATATTTATCTTTAAAGTATTAAGTTTGTAACTGGGCATTCTGAATAATTAGAAGAACAATTCTAAACAGTCAAAGCTAGTTACAGAGATGCAGAATATTGGGCATCTAAACTTGTTTGTAGATTGTCGCATAAACTTTGAAGTGAGACAGTTCATAGGTTTCTGCTGCATGTCACACGGTGGTGTCACCTAAAATGAAGAAACATTAATCAATGAAACATACAGCATTACCCTATATGTTTCGGGAAAGAAATTACTAAGTATGCTGAATTAAGTATTGTTGCAGTGCAACATAATTTTCCTGAAATAACATGCATATGGACCTGTATAATCTTCTTTTGAACTTTAAGCTTATTATCCTAAGCAAATGCAATTTTTATAGTAAGTAACATTTAACTAGCTAATTCACTTCAATTAAGTAGCTCATTCACTTCAATATTACACTCCAATACAGCTCCCTTCTCATTGCATGTTATTTCATTTGTGAAGTATACATTTTATGTTTTAGTGAACAGGCATTATTCTATAGGAACCCTACTGGACCTATATACCCTGTAATTCTTTTTATTACAGCCAACTTATATAGTAGTTGACTAGTCAGCTACCTCAAGAATTAGAGAATAGGAAAGATATCCAGGGTAAAAAGTTAACTAAACATACCTGTAACTGGTACAATGCATCAGGCTGTATAGCTCTGGCATCTCTCCAATCACGTTGCCATATTCGATTCTGAAGTTAGGCAAAAAAGTAGTAAACTGTATTCTTAAAAACCTTTTAATCACTCTTTAGTTGAAATTTTATTACTGTATTAAACATACTTGCATTCAAAACATTTTAAAATAAAAAATTAAAACTGAAAATATGGAGTAAAAGATTTATGAATAAGGACCACTTAACAACTGGTGGAATGCTAATTTGAATCTGTATTCAACCCTTACTGACAGAAGTTTTACATCCAAATATAATAAAATTAAGTACTCATCAAAACCCTTTAAACATACATTGCTATGAATCTGCTTTTTAAATCTTCATTTTTGGTATTGATTCTAACAATGATTACACGTTTAAAGAGGCTGTACTCCAGATTTGACATAAAAAAATTTTTTTTTCATAAATTATATAATTAGATGCCGTGGGATTATAACAACAAAATATTTTACTTCAAAACTGATTATAAAAGTCAAAATAGAATAAAAAAATATTTTCGCTCCAGCCTGATTTGAACTCTGGACCCTCATGTTAACAAAATATTTACAACGCTTTTACTGTCACCACCATTGCCGCATGTGATATTACAGATATTTACTTTAAATCTTATACGATATAGTTATACCGTCGCTTTACAGTATAGCACTTTGAAAGGGAAAAAAATCAATTTATAATGTATTTATTTGACTTATTTTTTGTCAGTAAGTTATTTTTTAAGCATTAGTCATAAATATTACAAGAAATTTATAATACAAGAAAACTTTCCTTTTTTTGTCATCTGGAGCACAGCCCCTTTAAGGACAATATATCGAGTATATGAATTTTAGAGTTGTTTTTACCTCCAAATATTTAATTACTGAAGTATTATAATCCACAGTCTTTCGGATCATGGTTTTTCTAATTCTTTTCCCATCAAACATAACATCTGTAGCACCAGAATATTGGGTGGCATTTGGAAGAACTGGCCCTGCTGGCTGTTGGACTGGCTGATCTCCTGCACCACTGGTCCCATCTCCTTGTTGAGGTCGCTGAATCATACCATATGGCACAAAGACTCGTGGTTTCTGGTAGTTTGGAACCTGGAAGCAGGACAAGTTTATTTTGATGCTTCAATCTTACAAAGCACAGAAAAAATTCTCAAAGAACATTCCACAAACAAGTTTTCAATCAAATTAAAAGCCAGTGTGTATGCCCACAAAGATTAGTGGTAAAAAGTGCCAATTAACAAAAGATTTTTTCCCCCGCATCTCAAAGTATTTTAACACATAAGAAGTATTTAAAGTACAGATATCTTTTCATGGGGTGAACGCAAACAGTTCTTAAGGTAATTAAATACAGGAGCACACAGCACTTATTCATCCCTTGTTTTTAGTTCCATCACATCTTAAGTATAGATGAAAACAAGCTGAGTTTGACTGTTGTGTTTATTTTACCTGAAGCTTAGGCATGTGGAAAAAGCCTTGGTCATTACTCTGGTTAGGAACCACTACACCCCCACCTCCTTCCATTTTTGCAGCAGAGTCTTGGCTTATAGTAATACCTAGATGTAACAAAACACTGCATTTTAGTATTATTGTGGAACAAATGCCTTTAAAGTCTTGACAAAGTTTTTGTCTTTCAGACAAATTTCTAATAAATTTAAATAACTGATTCATTATTTTCAAACATTTCTTCTTTTTCTTTTAACATAATCATGCAAACAAGATCCACACATTCCATATCTTTCAATAAATTTAAAACTTCTTACATATTTGTTTCCCTGAATAAATAGTATTAAGTCGAAAATAAGACAAAAGACTGTAAACAGTATCTTAAAAGGTTCATGCTTTACTTTGGCTGTGGTCAAAAGACGGAAATATAAAATAGCTTCATATGAACAATAACATGTATTATCTCTTTCACTTTTTTCACGAATATGAAGGACATCATCCTTACTATCTTTAAATTTTGCTTTCCTTAACGTCGCGTCACCTATTTTTGTCAATTACGCTCATTTTCATTCTTTCCATTCCCGAGCGCTAACAAGATGGCGGACCGGAAAAATGTGTTATGCTGAACGAAACATTTTTATTACGAATAAAATTTATTATTTTTATTTTTAAAATTTCATAAATATCAAGATAGATAATAACTCATATAAAAGTGTATATTTTCTTGTTACTACAATACAAGAATAACTTTTAACAATAAAAAATGTGTTCCTGAAAATAGAATAAAAAAATCCGTCTGAAATAAATCTGAAGGTTAAATTCTAATGTCAAAACGAAGAGTAAGAAACCGTAGACTAAATAAAAAACAAATCTTAGTCCATCGATTTTCCCCTGAAGAAGAAATAGCCAATACTTAGTTATTCAGTAACTAGTCTGTTTTTACTTTTATTTGGTAAATTCCAGTACAGACAGAGATAATGGCAGACTTGAATATAGCTGTTGTTTGTTCCAGTAATCAAAACAGAAGTATGGAGGCTCATAGCTGTCTTGGGTAATAAAAATATCTTGTTACTATGATCAAATAAAGAATAAAAAAAGTTCCTTGTTTGTTGTTATCTATATCACATATTTTGGCTTGAAGGCCAGCAATGTTGCGGGTTTATTATTGACAATAAAAGCAAATAAGAAGCCAACTGTGCCTGAAAATAAAACCAAACGCTTACTTTTAGGATTCTATCATCTTGTCCTTCAAAACTCGGTATCAGCAAACTTATCATGATGTTTTTTGGAGTTCAGACTTTGACTTAGAAGGACTTGGCCTTGAAAAGTTTTTTAGGTTTTGAAGCAGGCAATTCATTGCATTCAATCTTGTTTCGACACAAGACTTCCTTCCAAAACATTACAATCATCTATCTTTCCAGATGTGTAATACCAGTTAAAGTTCAAATTAACTCATTACTGCCAACCGTCGATACTGACTATACAAGACGGGCAGGTTCTTGCAACTTACATGATGACTCTTCCTGGGTTCATATTGGTACTTATGTCAAAGTGAGGACTGTGGAATGTCACTGGAGACTCGCCTCTGGTGGGATTCGAACCAGCAACCTCCAAATGGGAGTCCGGCACTGTCCTGCTCCTATCAGATTTAAACCTTACTGGCTTATTTGCTGGGAACAACATAATTATATAGGTCCCAGGTATTTGGTTCACCATGCTTTGGTTATTTCTGAATGTCCACATTGAGCTCTCTTTCATCTACTTGGCAACTTTGTCTCCAGGTAATGGATAAGTTATCCCTAAGTGAAGCAGATAGCCAGTTGTGTTTTCTGTATGTCCAGCTTTGAAGCTGAGGACATCTATTGTCTGCTGTACTATCTTCAATAATACAGGATGTGGTTAATTACATATGCTAAAATCATTACACTTAATGACTGGTTAGCTTTTTTTATGTCTGCTGTAATAGTAATTAGATCCACAGATTTTAAAGAAAAAAAAAACGTTAATGATAATATTAATCTTTGTTCTTCTTTCAGTAAAAAGGGGTTCAAAGTGCGATCCTTTGGTACTGGAAATCAAGTGAAGTTACCTGGACCAGCTCCTAATATGCCAAATATCTACGACTTCAACACAACATATGATGAAATGTACAAAGACCTGTTACGGAAAGATCCAGAACTGTATCCATTCTGCACTGCATAATCTTCTGGTGTTGGCAGAAGAGATCCTATTAATTTTAAGAGCAGAGGAAATAGAATTAGATACTGCAGTTGTAACTGGCACTGTCTTGACCAGTGCAGTTTATATGAGATTGTCATGGTTTTATTATCATTTTCATAGTTAATTTATCATTTGCTTTTGCATTTGAGATTTCAGGTTATGATGTAGACAGGTGTGTTTTGTTTTTTCTTCTATTTGCATTTATGTAAGAGGTCTATTACAATGGGGACTATTTGTTTCTGAAGATAAGTAATTTGAAATATAACTGCATTTCAGGAATCATTTCTACCATTAAGTATCCACAGTAAAGCCCTGCTAACAAGACAACTTTGATTATTTCAAAATCTCATGAAAATCAGCAACTTGAAAGAATGAAAGTCAAAAATGTAGAATAAATAAGATCTGTTGGAAAGACTTACTTTGTTTAAAACCACTTCTTATCTGGACTTATGTTTAGCAGTACTTTACTGTAATAACAGATATGTTTTTGATATACTGGAAAGAACTGTTTGTACAAACTTCAGAATCTTGATGGCATGTTGGAGCTAAAGCATACTATAGTAGAATTTTAATTTTACCTATAGCATTCCGTCCTTCGGTTAAATCAGTTTGGATGATGTATTTATTCTTTGTAAGGAGCACTTTAAGTCTACTAGAATATTGAAACTTCATCAGATGGCATATGGAAGTTTTAGTTTAGCTGTCAGCCTCTAACATACTTTTTAATATGAGGGCAAATAGGGAAGAGTTGGTCTTTACCTGATGCATTGTTCTCTGGTTTGCCTTGTATACTTTTTTTTGTCAATATATCTTTTGATTTTCAGGTACGGTTTGCAGTGGTTTGGTTTGTAACCAGTGTGAAGGTACATGTATGAGGAACGTCGATAGGCTGATTAGTAGCTTTGTGGCATACAGTTTGTATGACAGGATGGCATGTAGTCCTGTTTTTCAGTCTTCATTTTTGAGAAAAGCTGACATAGCATAATACATTTAGAAAATTAAATCAAATATTGTATGTTTTTAAAAAAATCAAAGATTATATCTTATAAAAGAAAAGTTAAAACTTAAACCCTATCCAAAATTTGCTGCTGATATAATTATCTGCTTTGGTAGTCAGTAAAAAAAAAAAAAGGTTTTTGTCCCCAGATACTTTGTTAAAGGGTCTTCATGGACCCATTCTGTTTAAAGTGCTTCTGCTGCTGTTTTTACAGGACAGATTTCAGAGTTGATTGAAGTTGAGAAGTGATAAATGTAACTACCAAGGGGGACCAGCAGTTACGGTTTGTAAAAAAGGTGTTAGCCAGCCAGAAGAAAACATCTTTTGTATTTTATGTTGAAATATTTATTCAAATCCATTATGAGCTGACTTGGGTACAGAAGTGTACACACTTCAGCACAGGTGGTTTCTCTTTGTCTGTTCAAGTATTTTTAACTTCCATTCATAAGTCAAGTTGATATAATCATAAAACAATAGAAGAAACATAATTAGAGATATCCCTATTCAGTTATATGCAATGAAATAAATCCTATGAAATTGGGAATTATAACATTTACGAAAGGGATTAAGTTTTAAATAAATGTAGGAAGTAACTTTAAAGACAATGTGATATTTTCATATAAAAATTCACCTAAAACCTGATTTAGTGAAAAAAAGTTTACTAATTAGAAAGAAGTACAAATACAAAATTAATAGGCAAGGCTAAGTTAAACAAGTAATACAAGATGAAAAAACACATGTTCATTGTAATTTTTCTATGAATGTTTAGTACTAATGATTGCTTAAATTTCAAACTAAAACCAAGCATTATATATCTGTGCTTTTAAATCGATGCAATCATTTGGTTACTGTTACTAAAATGAGGAGTGAAACACTGGAAGAAATTATCATACAGCAAGAAGACATTGTGCTATAATGGAAGTAAAAGAGATAATTTTTTTTTCTAAGTGCAGATGTCGAAGATAGCAGATTTATCATTTATTGATTGAAAAGCTGACAAGATTGTGCTACACTACTGAAATTCAGAAACTGGCTATTTACGAAATTAAATAATGAAAGATAAAACTTTTTAGTAAAAGTATAGTAATTTCGTATTGCATCCCATGTTAACATTAAAGGTGCTCGTGAAATATTTTGGGAGTCTGTACTTCGGTTTAGATGCATGAACTAACAGTATTTTCATTGTCTACAAATTGGGGGAAAAAACAAAATTGTGTTCTAATTTTTAGCTTGAAATGCTCGACATTACTAAACAGAGACCTGAGGAATGTTAAGGAAATACAAGGGCCCATAAGTAATTTCATGAACTGATTCCACCATTGTTAGACTATCTGGAATATAAAAATATAGACCAAATAAACATCTGTTGACATTACAACTGATAACGTAGATTTTTTTTTTGAGTGTCAGTAAGAATTAAATGAGAAAAGAATAAGCAGCAAACAGATAAAGCGGGCCATGATCGCAGAAAGTCTTCTGAAGAATTTGCTTACTGGAAGTTGATTAGAACTTGGAGCCATCTCAAGATAGAAAATTTGATTCAAAGTTGGTCATGAGATGTTGAGCTTGCTGAAAGCAACATTGAAAACTGTCTTAAATTGTGTAAATGGTGGTGCAAAGTTTAAGAATTTCAACTTGAATTGGAATAAATTTTGTTGATAATGCTGAACATTTCAGTTCAAGTGACTTGGAATGTGTTGGGTTTTGACATGATAGGATTTGTGTTAAAAGATGCCGTCATCACATCAGGATGAGAGAGATGCTTTCCTTTACCAAGTTAAATGGTTCTTTGATCCAGAGAGAAAACAATGGAGCTGTTCGCAAGCAACCTTCTTCAACAAAGGCTCATATTTTCAAGTCCGCCAGTGAAGTTGTGGCCATTACATTTCATGATGTTAAGTATAGTTTTGTATAAAATTTTGTTGCTCTGAAAACAACAAAAGCTTGAACAGTTGCTTAATGTTGCATAGATAAGTGTTGCGGCAAGCTGATAATAGAAAAGACCATCTGATGCACCATGACACTGCCGGTAACCATAGCAGCCATGTTGCTTTTGATGCCATGATGTAACTAAAAGTAGATGTGGTACCAAACACAACATGCGGTAGAGTTTAAACAACTTGGAACTTCCAGAATTTCTGTGATGATCATATACTACAAGGTCATTGATATAAGCCATTTATAGAAATGAGGACAGACTTGTAACAACCATTTTCAGATATCATTGGGAAATGGATCAAATGGTGAAGAAGTGAAAATAAGGCAAATTTCATCGCTTTGAAATTTTAAAGTGGTTATTGGTTTGAGGATTTTTCTGTATTGATGGATATGGAGTAATATCCAGTTTATTGATCCCATGGGCCCCGGACTTTTCAAGTTTTCTTATCGAATGATCGCACTGGAGATTGGAGCCTTGAGAGTGGTCAAAAAAAATATACACCTTACAAGGATTGCCAGCCAGAAGATCTCTGAAAATTAACATACAGTAACAGTATATCTTGTATTGCATACCTTTTAAATCCTTTACATGCATGCACCAGTAGAGGTATACATTATGTTGTAAGTCTTTTTTGATGCAGAACTTTGTATATGCAGTATGCATCTATTTTTGGCTTCCTTTACATAATGGAAATGTGAAATACACACAGTTTTATATGATACTGAACTCATCCTCACGAGGAATATAGACAGATGTAGATTTTCAGAAATATTTCAGTCTAAAAATTTGCTTTTGTATAACAAAATAACCATTAGTTCATGAAATTTTTGATGGGCCTTTGTATACGTGACAAGTACACTTGCTCATGAAGTTTTGAAGTTGGTTGATAATTGTTCAACGTCACTTAGTTGAATTCATGACAACTTTGTGAACAGTTGAGAAATTTGAGAGACGTGTAAGCTGAAAATGTATTTCAAAATATTGCAAGGTGTATTATTAAAATTTGGACATTTTACATGAGCCTTTTACAGTTGAAGTAATAATAGACCCAAGTTAGAAGAGATCATTATTTTGTTCAAGGGAGATAAAAAATATTGATCTTTATAGTGTAACAGATAACCATTGGCACCAGAAGGACATGTGCTTGAAATTTAATAAGTCATACACCTATTAACTCCATAGCCTCTGATACATGTACATTGGTAAACTAGGCAAAATTACCAACCACATTTAAACATGTTTATCAGGTAGAGAACCAAAAATTTGATGTTTTGACACATTCGACAGGTGGTATGATCTTGATAATTATAATTAGGGATGGTAGCGGTTACTGATTTTGCTAACCTGTTTACTGTTTATTCTTACGAATGGTTAAGAGTTTAATTGTAAAAAGAAGGGACTAGCATAATTATGATGACTGCTACTGATTATCATCATGGAAATGACAGTAACAGACTGATTACTTAATATTTGAGCACTATTATGTTGACCCGTAAGCTCAACTATACAAGAACACAGAAATAGACATTTAATAAGGCTATCCATTACCACAAATCAGTGCATTTCTTTGATGTTCAAAGATGGTGCTTCTAATGACTTCAGAAGTTCTACCACTGCAACCAAAATTACTGGCACGACACAACATGCAATTAATGCATGTTCAGAATTGTCAACAGAAATGTCAAGCGATATGTCACACCTGCATTGTTCACACAATTGCCAGATACTCTTTTGCAGCATCTGTGCTGAAAGGACTAATGCCAAACGCAGAGGTTTTCATTTTTTAGTTATTTTTTTAATAACAGGTTAGTGAAATTTGTAACCAATAATCTAACATGCGAATGGTTAATAGGTTAACCATTGCCATCTGTAATTATAATAAAAAAAATGATCCTTGAATGTATTTTGGAAGAGAGAAACTGGGTTTATTTCACGATAAATACTGTTACTCAAAACCTGTCATGTAAAACAGTAAAAGCGTCTTGGATAAAAAAAGTTATTAGACTGGCAGAATATGAGATTTACAAGGTTGAATTTTCAGCAATATGCAAAATATACTAAATGATTCATTACTTTATTCAGCAGGTCTTTTTTTTTGGGGGGGGGGGGGGTATGGGGGTCACCAAAAGTTTGCACATGTTATGGTTGATTCTATAAATTATGATACACAGGTCTTTTTTAGGTATGAAAGACTTAACATCTGCATAATAGATACAAGCTACATGTAGTTAAGGTATTAAGTTAAATTTGTTGGTTGTCAAGGCGTATTACAAAGTTAAACAAGACTTGAGAAATCTTGATTTGAGTGCATTCCTCTATTATCAGTCAAGATAGGATTGAAATCCTTTTAGAGAATGTTTAATTTAAGATGTCAATTTAAATCTGCTTTTAAAGCATATTTTTAGCCAAAATTCCAAATTAAAAAAATGATTTAAGCATTTTTCTTAAGTCATTCTGCTTGTACATATCAATTTATATCCTTGCAAGAATTTTTACAAAGCCATTCAAGATCTCAATTCAAATCTTTTTCGGGAGCATTTTCATTTAAGTTATAGCTTTGGAGTCTTGATAGCTATAGACTGATATAAAGCTGTTTTGGTAGTTTGTTCAGAGCTGTTGAAGGTTTTAAACATGTGTATATTTACTATATATCTCCATTTCTAGTCAAAATGGGAGTTTAACTCTTTCAGTAAAGATACTGATTCATTTTTGTTTTGTTTTGAGCATATTCCATAGCCAGTAAATGTTGCAACATAACAGAGTTTTGGATTTCACTGGATCTACTGAAGATACCAAATCAGAACTTTTTTTTGAGAATTTCTTCATAGAGATTCAAGATACAGTTGCAGGATTTTGTTGGGCATTTGTCATAATCTAGTTATGGAGAATTTCTCCATAGTCCTTAGAGAATTTTGGTATCAATTCTTCATACCATCAAGATATCATATTATTGGAGGAGACTACTGTATTAAGCAGACATTTAATGTTACAGTAAATGGGTTAAATCTGTTTTAAGAACATTTCTGCATAGCCAAACAAGAGACAGTTTCATCGTTTTTGTTGAGGGTAGGATGGGGGTTATTGGAGGGGACTGTACTGTATTGGCATTTCTGCATAGCTAATCAAGAGACAGTTTCATTGTTTTTGTTGAGGGTAGGATGGGGGTTATTGGAGAGGACTGTACTGTATTGGCATTTCTGCATAATCAAGAGACAGTTTCATTGTTTTTGTTGAGGGTAGGGTGGGGGTTATTGGAGGGGACTGTACTGTATTGGCATTTCTGCATAATCAAGAGACAGTTTCATTGTTTTTGTTGAGGGTAGGGTGGGGGTTATTGGAGAGAACTGTACTGTATAGACGTTTCTGCATAGCTAATCAAGAGACAGTTTCATTGTTTTTGTTGAGGGTAGGGTGGGGGTTATTGGAGAGAACTGTACTGTATAGACATTTCTGCATAGCTAATCAAGAGACAGTTTCATTGTTTTTGTTGAGGGTAGGGTGGGGATTATTGGAGGGGACTGTACTGTATAGACATTTCTGCATAGCTAGTCAAGAGACTGTTTCATTGTTTTTGTTGAGGGTAGGGTGGGGGTTATTGGAGAGAACTGTACTGTATAGACGTTTCTGCATAGCTAATCAAGAGACAGTTTCATTGTTTTTGTTGAGGGTAGGATGGGGATTATTGGAGAGAACTGTACTGTATAGACATTTCTGCATAGCTAATCAAGAGACAGTTTCATTGTTTTTGTTGAGGGTAGGGTGGGGATTATTGGAGGGGACTGTACTGTATAGACATTTCTGCATAGCTAGTCAAGAGACTGTTTCATTGTTTTTGTTGAGGGTAGGGTGGGGGTTATTGGAGAGAACTGTACTGTATAGACATTTCTGCATAGCTAATCAAGAGACAGTTTCATTGTTTTTGTTGGGGGGTAGGATGGGGGTTATTGGCGAGGACTGTACTGTATAGACATTTCTGCATAGCTAATCAAGGAACAGTTTCATAGTTTTTGTTGAGGGTAGGGTGGGGGTTATTGGAGAGAACTGTACTGTATAGACGTTTCTGCATAGCTAATCAAGAGACAGTTTCATTGTTTTTGTTGAGGGTAGGATGGGGGTTATTGGAGAGAACTGTACTGTATAGACATTTCTGCATAGCTAATCAAGAGACAGTTTCATTGTTTTTGTTGAGGGTAGGGTGGGGATTATTGGAGGGGACTGTACTGTATAGACATTTCTGCATAGCTAGTCAAGAGACTGTTTCATTGTTTTTGTTGAGGGTAGGGTGGGGGTTATTGGAGAGAACTGCACTGTATAGACGTTTCTGCATAGCTAATCAAGAGACAGTTTCATTGTTTTTGTTGAGGGTAGGATGGGGATTATTGGAGAGAACTGTACTGTATAGACATTTCTGCATAGCTAATCAAGAGACAGTTTCATTGTTTTTGTTGAGGGTAGGGTGGGGATTATTGGAGGGGACTGTACTGTATAGACATTTCTGCATAGCTAGTCAAGAGACTGTTTCATTGTTTTTGTTGAGGGTAGGGTGGGGGTTATTGGAGAGAACTGTACTGTATAGACATTTCTGCATAGCTAATCAAGAGACAGTTTCATTGTTTTTGTTGGGGGGTAGGATGGGGGTTATTGGCGAGGACTGTACTGTATAGACATTTCTGCATAGCTAATCAAGGAACAGTTTCATAGTTTTTGTTGAGGGTAGGGTGGGGGTTATTGGAGAGGACTGTACTGTATAGACGTTTCTGCATAGCTAATCAGGAGACAGTTTCATTGTTTTTGTTGGGGGTAGGGTGGGGGTTATTGGAGAGAACTGTACTGTATAGACATTTCTGCATAGCTAATCAAGAGACAGTTTCATTGTTTTTGTTGGGGGTAGGGTGGGGGTTATTGGAGAGAACTGTACTGTATAGACATTTCTGCATAGCTAATCAAGAGACAGTTTCATTGTTTTTGTTGAGGGTAGGGTGGGGATTATTGGAGGGGACTGTACTGTATAGACATTTCTGCATAGCTAATCAAGAGACAGTTTCATTGTTTTGTTGGGGGTAGGATGGGGGTTATTGGAGAGAACTGTACTGTTTAGACATTTCTGCATAGCTAATCAAGAGACAGTTTCATTGTTTTTGTTGAGGGTAGGGTGGGGATTATTGGAGGGGACTGTACTGTATAGACATTTCTGCATAGCTAATCAAGAGACTGTTTCATTGTTTTTGTTGGGGGTAGGATGGTGGTTATTGGAGGGGACTGTACTATATAGACATAAAAGATAACAATTTCAGTCTGTTAAAAGCAATTTTTCCTAGCAAGTCAAAACACAAATTAGATTTTAACATCTATATCTTTGTTTACAGCATCCCTTGGTTGCCAATCAAGGTGTCAGTTTAAATTCTTTTTTTTCTTGGAGGGGGGGGGGGGGGGGGTGTATTTCCTAACAGCCACTCAAAACATGAATTTAAATCTTTGTTAGCATTTACAGATATATCTATTGCTCCTTGCAAGGAGTATTTCTTCATAGCTTGTCAAAATATCAAGTTGCTAGTTCCAGTAACAATTTAAATTTGTTTTGAGCACTTCTCCATAATAAGTTCAGATATAAGTTTATAATAAATCTTTTTTGAAATCATTTCTCCTCATGCTGTTCAGATATTGGTTTAAATACTAATTAATCAATTAAGTCTAGATTAGTTTTTTCAAGCATTTATCAAAATCAACTGAAGATACTAATTTTAAACTATTGACCATTCCTTCATAGCTAGTCAAGTTATTAATTTAAATATGTGGTTAAAGCATTTCTTAACTGCCAGTCAACGTTTTAATATATATGATGAGCATTCCTTCGTATCCGCTGAATTCATTGTCTGGGGTGGGTAGGGGGGGATTTCATCAAGACATCAATTTAAGTCTGCTAGAGAATGTACTCAGCTGTCAAAGACCAGTTAAAAACTTGTGAGGACTTTATCAGTTTAATTTTTTTCATATTATAAAACAATATATTGATTTAGTCTACGATATATTTGGAGCATTTCTCCGTAGCCATTTAAGATAACAATTCAGATCAGTCGAGAAATATGTTTTTAGGGAGAGCTTCTTCAAAATATCATTTAAGTCCGTTTGAAGTATTTATTAATGGTCAAGATATAAAGTGAAATCTTTGCTTGTAACATTCCTCCATATCCAGTGCAGATATACATGTAAATCTTTTTGAAAGCTTTCTCCATAGTCAGGACATCAGATTAAATGTACATGTATGTATATCAATTAAATCTGCTTTGGAGCATTCCTACATAGCCTGTCAAGGTGTCAATTAAATTGATTGTGGTATGCATTCATCCATAACCAATTCAGATATCAGTTTAAATCTGAAAGCCAGAAAAGATAACCATTTAAATCTTATCAGTTCAAATGTTTGTTTGAAGCATTCTATAGCATTAAAAGGGATCAGTTTAAAAATTTATGGGGAGCATTTTTCAATAAGGTATCAACTCTGACCCTTGTAAACATTTCTTTGTTACCATGCAGGTAACAGTGCAAGTCTATTTTCAAGAGCATTTCTTCACCACCGTCAAGATGAGGTTCTTTGCTTCGAGCATTATTTGTCTAGCCTGCTTGCAGTGAGCTGAACAAAGCTGTCACAATGGTGGTTCGATGTTAACCATTGCCTCTAAGTATGGAATAATTTTTAAATTCAACGCTTTTGTTCACCTTGATGACTGTATATCACATGTAAGACCCAGGTTCTTAGCTCAAAGGTCAAGGTCATTGTAACAGCTTAAAGATTTAAAATGTGGACTAATTTGCTTGTAAAGCCAAAACCTCTCCATGCATGAAAGGCCTTTTTAATGCTTTGGGACTTTTACCTTGAAACGACATGTCACATGCAAATCCTTGGTTCTTAGCTCAAATGTCAAGGTCACAGTGATAGCTCAAAGCCCAAAAATGTTAATTGATACAAATAACTTCTCCATTTATGTAGGTTTTTAAAATACCTTTGTATATTTGTAGATCTTGATGAGACAGTGTTAGCTTGAAGGTCAAGGTCACTGTGGCACGATTACATATAAATTTTGTCTGCATGAATACTAAAGTGTTAAAGCCACAAATTTGAAACTGTCAGTTAATAGATCTTGGTGAGGTGGAGTACACTGTGCAAGAACCATAACTCTGCCATACTTTTAAGTATTGATATTTTTTGTCTGGAGCAAAACTCAATACTGTAAGAGGGACTTCATTGAAACTTGGCACACGGATTGAGGGCAGTCAGAGAAAATGCAGAATACAAGACCCATAACTGCCTAACTTAGATTTTTAATTATTTCCCTTTGTCATTTTTTTTCATTTTCTAGTGAATAACGCAAACAATTTTAATGGGATCTTGTTTGAACTTCATAGTGCTAAGGGACATTAAGCAGATATGCACTGTACAAGGTAACTCTTCAAAACTTTCTTTTTAAATTATTTCCCAGTAGTGATTTTTTTCATGTAGTTGGAACTTACTCCATCTTAGAAATGTCATTTGTTGGTGAATCTAGGGGACCGTTCCAACTTTCCCATCAAATCTGAACTGCACTTAAACAAAGATCACAACTTTTGATCCTTTTTACACTTGCCTGGCTGGATATGTTGCCCTTGAGCATGTAGTATCCACATCCAGTCGATCAGTTCATGTCATTCAGAATTCTGCTTTTTGGGGAGTTATTTTTCATAGATATTAAGATAACAATTCAAGTCCCTGGAGCATATCTCTATAGCCAGTCAATATATCAATTAAATTTTTTATGATGAAATCGATTTGGAGAATTCCCTATAGCCTGTCGAGGATTTTGTTTGTCTTGTTTACCCCCTTGTGGGGAGCATTTTTTCATAGGCAGTGAAGGTATCAAAAATTTAGATCCTTCTGGTGGGCATTTCACTGTAGCTAGGCAAGATAAAAATTTAAACCTTTTTTAGCATTTTTTAATAACAAAATGAGTATTTACTTCAAATTCTTGCGAAAGGCATTTCTTAATGGGGTGTCAAAACGAGTACTTTTTTGGAAGCAATGCTTATTCAAGTTCAACTGACCTAAAGTTTCTCATGCATGTACAAAAAGCTTGATAAATCCAAGTGATTATCCTGTCAGTAGGTCCAATATTGCTGTTATAGTGACCTTATCAGCTACAAATGTGTTCTATTTAACGACAAAAAATGACATCATTAAGTACCCATGCATATTCAGGAAATGTTGTTCAGCTGTATTGATTTTAAGGTCACAAGGGTCAGAGGGCAAGGTCAAAAAGACCTCCATCTGTAAAATCTTAAACCATTATTTACTGTTGAGAAGCTTTGCAAAGTATCCTTGAACTTTGATAGAAATTTTTTTATGGAAACTGACCCTTATCAGTTTCAATGTCAGTAGATCAAAGGCGAAAGACATGAGGACATTCACATAAAATTAAGTTGCACTGCACTGGACATAGGGCAATGAAAAAAAGTCCAATCTGATGCATGGTGGGTAGCTTCTGTGTCTTGATGTCCAGGAAGTTAGTTGAATAGAGGTGATTTTTAAGAATGAAACAGTGAACTACTTAATGCCCTTTTTTGTGTAGAGTTTTATCGTAATTCGTATCATATATTTTGAAAGTATTTCTCTAGACAATGCATTTAGCCTGAGAGATGAAGAAAGCAGGATAATATTAATTGTTGATAAATCTCTAAGTGTAGAATTTAAACTGTAAATTTGTATGGTCTATTTCTTGATATGTTTGAACCTCACTGATTGCTGTATGATGATTTCCTCTTAAGAGCTGCTATTGTCTTTTCCACGTAACTACCAAAGAAACTGCAAAACTTAACAAATGTATCTGTTCAAACCGTTAATAAAATTACATATTTTATAAAGTGATCATTACTGTAAATACAATGTACTTCAAAATACTGAAAAAGTCAATGTCTTAAGATGAGCATGTAAAGTAAGCTAAGGACATAAAATTTAAGTTGATTTATTCTTTCATAAAGATACAACACTTATGATAGTAAGCTTTACGAGAATTTCTCAAGTGCTTTAAAATTTATGTTGAGGCTTATTGCAGTAGTATAAATCCTTCAGAATAAGACAAGTATAAAGATACATCTAATCCTCATTTATAAAAAGACCACTGGGCAAATTACAACTGATTTTTTTTTCAGAGAAGAAAACTTAAATTTTTTTTTATTAAGTTTATAAGACAAATGGAAGGTAACAAAATGATGTAAACCAGTGTATCAATACATGTATGTCATGTTTGATGAAATGAGTAATGAAAAATTTATGAAAATGCATTGGTAATCACACATTTAATTATAATATAAAAGTTAAGTAAATTATTACCACTGTAGAATAACAGTTCTGATTGAGCAACATCTTGGTCGTTCGAATAGTGTGATATTTGTAGTTGCAGATATTCAAGGATGTTTTCTTGCAATAAAAACAGCTTTTTCGTTCAATACAACTGAGATATAAGATGATAAAACACAAGAAAATGACCATGAAACAGAATTAAAACATTTTTGTTCCACACTTCTAATCTAGTCTGCTTGTGTGATAGAAAGACAGCTTTGTAACTGTACCATTTTTATTATTCCTGCACTGAAAAAGTGGGGGAAGCTATTTTTAACAGGTTTCTGTCAATTACGCTATAGTCGGTCTGTAGGAGAATAGATTTTCGATCAGTAACTTGAAACCGTATAAGCCTATATGCTTTACATTGAATGGTTTGCTTTCAGTGTTAATTTGATTGCTAATGAACATTTTTAAGCAAGGGTGGCATGGGTATTCTTGCACCCAGGAGTTGTGCAGTAAATTGGAAGATAACGAGTACGTACCCATTTCAGTTGTGAAGCCAAGGTCAAAATGTTGTTGAAATTGAAATGGCTTGACAAGTAATTCAAATTTGAAATATTGGTCACTACGTCTATGCTGATATTTAGATCAGTAAATCAAGACAAAGGTTGTATACACGTTGAGAAAATTGGAAGAGCGGCACACATTGTGCACTTTTAAGGTCAAAGGTTATATACACTGAGGAAAATTGTGGAAGAGCGGCACACGTGCAATTTCAAGGTCAAAGGTTTTATAGACGTTGAGGAAAATGGCAAGAGCGGCACACATTGTGCAATTTCAAGGTCAAAGGTTGTATACACTTGGAGGAAAATTGGAAGAGTGGTGCACAACGTGCAATTTCAAGGTCAAAGGTTGTATACACGTTGAGGGAAATTGGAAGAGGGGTACACAACGTGCAATTTCAAGGCCAAAGGTTGTATACACGTTTAGGAAAATTCAAGGTCAAAGGTTGTGTACCCGTTGAGGAAAATTGAAAGAGCGGCACATATTGTGCAATTTCAAGGTCAAAGGTTGTATACACTTGGAGGAAAATTGGAAGAGAGCATACATTGTGCAATTTCAAGGACAAAGGTTGTATACACGTTGAGGAAAATTGGAAGAGTGGCATACATTGTGCAGTTTCAAGGTCAAAGGTTTGTGTAGTATATTCTTGCACGATAGTGTTAAAATGCCCTCTAACATGGGGCATTGTTACTGCATTCAACGTGTGCACATTGTTGACACGATAGACAAGTGGTAACTGTGTTACATTTCATGCATGGTTATCATAAACAGTTCGTTTTTTTTGCTGTTTCTATACAAGTTTAAATTTGTAGTGAAATAATTTCTGATGTAGTATGGTTTTTTTTTTCATTAGAAGGTTTAAGAACGTGTACAAAGACGAGGGACTTGTGACTTGTTGACTTGGGTTCTACTCGGACCACCTCTAAAGGTTTCATCTGCGACATGTAAGCTTTATTGACACTCAGATTTATTGGAATGGCGAAGGTTTTTTCCCTTCAAATGTCTTCAACTTTGTGAAATCATGAACGTCACTTACAAACCATCATTGATTTACATGTACATCACACTTATTTTGTCGCATTTTAGTTGCCCTTGGCAGATATCTTCAGAACGAACTAAAATCGTAATGAATTACGTCTTGAAGAATTAAAGCGCGGTACCTGCGCTTAAAAAAATCTGCGACACATAAGGCAAGACTACTCGACGCTTGTCGCGGGGCTACCTGTCTATCAAATTTAGGACGCGCCCAGTAGCTACACCATAATGTTTGTGATATCAACGTAAAACGTAAGCTGTCACCGAGGAGAAATATTTTCCCATGATTGCATCATATAATTTTGAGTAAATGTGAATACCAATTGATTTCATTATTATTGACAGGTAATCATTAACTCTTAGGAAACCTACAAAAACATCGGTATGAGTGTTGTTATGTGATCGCTTTCTTGACGTGTGTTGACCTAACTAGACGAGGCTGTCTCGGTTATTGTTATTACTAATATCTGCAAGGCATAAATAGTTAGCGGTATGTTTGATATTCTTATTTTGACAAAAATGTTCTGATATTGCCAAGAAACAACGCCGGCCCAGTTATTCCGTTTGCAAATAATAATAAGTGAACGCAAACCAGTCTGTGTAATTTACTCAAAGAATAAAGTTTTAAAAGATGAACTTTAATCGAAAGATTTTTGCCGTTATTGAAGAATTCGCTTTAGTAGTTAGAACTTGGATGAATTTCATTGTTCCGAATTTAGCAAATGATACTTTTAATACATGTACGTAATTCTTACGTATACGTTGTCGGTTTACCCATTAGTGCCTATCCCTCTCGGTTGGACGAGTCCATTTTCTGTTTAAAAGGGATTTGGTATAAATTTTCAATTTAATTCTATTTAGGAAAGAAAATCATATTTGCAAACAGTGTAGAGCCAGATCAGACGCCGCATATCGCCTATTCTATTTTTATAGACTATGCATTAATGGGTTAAAGGGAGATGACCGTGATGAAGCAAAACGATTAAAAGGTATGAGTTGTCCTGAAACTGTTCGTACGTGCGGAAAAAAGACATTCTTTATTTTAAACGGAAACCCATATGAAATCTGCTTTTTGAGCAAACCCCTCCTTCCGAAAATGATGAATGAACTTTTTGGTAAGGGTTTGCACATGCATTCATTGCTCATTTTAACTATACCAAATATAAACGCGTTTAGTGATTAAATAAAGCGATTATTGCTGGTTAAAACTATTATCTTTAGTTACTTCAAAACTGTGTTCTCTCTAAAACGAGGTAATCGCGCTTATGTAACAAAAACACGTACCATCGCGTAACATGTTAGAATGTCGGAATGTACGTTGCTCGTGGGCGCTTTTCCCCACTACAAAAATTCTTGTAATGGTCAACCTTTGCAGTCGTTAGCAATTGTGGTGACGAAAAAAAAAATGAAACTGAAAAAAAAAATCTTGAGTACAAAAAAAAGTAAGAATTTTAAGAAAATATCTGCAGCTACAACGCACATTTAAATTTAAACGAGTCTGAAAGTGGACGCAGAAGTGGCTCATTTATTTAAGTATAAATTTAGGTGTTGGTTATCATTTGAATAGGAATATAGAAAAACGAATTAGAGAAGACATACATGTATATTAAGAAAAAATGATAAATGTTAAAAAGTAAATATTTGCATCTATTAAAAGTTTACCTTTCTTGTAGATAGTGATGTAAAGCGATATGTCAACATAATTTGATGAAATAACAACCCTTTGAATGTATCCAAAACGTGTAAATAAACAAGAGATTTGATGTTAAGTAGGATGGAATATTTGCGATAAAACTCTGTAGTAGCGGTTATTCTTTAGATAAATATTAACAGACTATAAATCACTACATGTCATGTAATAACTTATAAATACACATATAATTAAAATATTAAACCGCAAAGACAAGAAAACACGTTAAGGATCGTGTGTTAGTCTCGGCTTAATGCTCGAGGTTTATTTATAGTGTCAAGTAGACGCCTACGAAAAAACCGGATTGAACAAGACTAGACTAGTGCAACAGTTACTCACTATTTATATGATTATAAATAAAAAGAGCGCCGTGTCAACTGTGGCTTAATGATAATTATTCCATATACAAATGAATACCCCCGCTAAATAAAAAAAAAAAGTAACAAAAAAACGTAGTCACAACATTAAATTTGTAGAAAATTTATTTGGATTGACCCGCATTCACGCTTACTCGGGTTGTCAAAAGGATTTATCCAAGAGGCATGAAACAATATCAACCGTTTAAAGCCAATAAATTTTATTCGCACGCAAAAATAATATGAAATTTATTTTATGTAAGTACAACAGTACAACCAAACACTTACCTATACTATCTGGAATAAATTAAGTAGTTGCATATAAAATGGGCACAGAATGACGTTTACAGTAAAGAATAGGATCTTTAATGAACCATGGGTTTGTTTTACTCAACAGGCAATAAGTCGTATTAGAAATCAACTGTGTAAATTTTAAGAGAGCGAATGAAGTACAACATTATAGTTCAATAACATATAAAGATCATCTTAACCCTTTACCTGCTGGAACCGAAAATGATTAGCCTTTGCCACCAATATAGAGCTAGGCCAGCCTGCACATCCGTGCAGTCTGACCAGGCTCTATACTGTTGGTATCTCTGATATTGAAATCCCTTAAACTTTGAATGGACTGTTCCAAATTCAAAGCTTGGCAAGTCTATTACAAAAATTCAGCAGGTTCAGGGTTAAGATATAATTGTGTTGAAAACTGCTAACGACGCTTCAAGTCGTCCATTATATGCAGAGATAGCATAGGATTTGCATGTACTTTTGACCGAAAGTTCTTTACATGCTCTGGTTGTTTTCTAAGTATTTATTGACGAAAAACATTTCTTTGAAGCCGCTGAGACATCCACGGATTTGTGTACATACTACAAGACGAACTGAGTTTTTGTACCGTGATTTAAGTTCTCTTCAAATAACAATTAGCCATGTAAGCGGTTGGGTTAGAGGGAACACATGGCTCTGCCATAAGCCCATGTGTCCATTGCCTAGTCCTGGTACATATTCGTCCACTCGTAAAGTAGAACGTTTGTGTACATGATTAAAATGAGGAGTGATTGTGGCCAGAGACTTAGAAAAACTAATTGGGTTAAATGCCACTTTGACTGTTCAACACGTTTAAAAATAACCTGCAAGGCACCCAACCTCGGCGTAGTTCGTCCTGGTTAATTAAATTTCTGCTACTTTATTAACGAGAGGTAAGTACGGTAAATGGTAAGTTGCTATGTTGAAACCATGACAATCTTGCAAGTTACTTTCATGGTTCCATGCGTAGTCAATAGGGCGAAACTGTGGTAACTGCGGTGCAAACAAGAAAAGTCCATAGCTTTTCCACTGATTTTCGAAAAACTGCTGACCACTGACAAATTGCACCATCATCATTTTAATGATAGAAAAATTGTGACTATTGCGTATTAATTTCGTAGCACGATCCTTAACCATACTTTAGATATAAACAGAATGGTATTTTACACATGCTGGACAGGAACCGCAGGATTAAACCCAAACCAGAGAGATTTCAGGCGTGCAAAGATAAGTTCGACCTGATTATCGCCTGCGAGGAACGGGTATATGACCAGATCATAGAAGGTATATGTAAAACCATAAGGAGACTGATTTAACATTTCTGTAAAAACAAAAGAAATTTAAAAACCGGTTATTCTCTCTGTTCCATTTCAAGTCCTTTCACTGTTCGTACGTTTATTTTAGACAGAGACGGTCGCCGTAATTCCAAACTGCCGTATGAAGCATTTTGTTAGATTCGAGGAAATAAGCATTTTAAATCTGGAAGAACTAGCTACTGATCAGGACTTACGTCTTCGCGGGACTGCATTTTCCTCTACTTAGAATAGTTCCACAGGAATTGACTTACAATCGTGTAGCGCTCGACAAGACCAACACAATAGTACCAAACACTCAATATAGCCAATTACAGAATTTCGTTACTCGGGAATTACGACGACGAATTAATTTATTATCTAGTCTGAGGTTTAAAAGTCGATCAATTCACATAGTACATACATATAAGAATTCTTTAAATACTTGCCTGGCTCGGTAAGAATGTGGCGAAATCCATTTATTCTGACATCTTCATAGTTTTCGATTTTGTTAAGGCATTAATGCCAATCAGAAAAAAATGTTTAGATTTTACTGCTGGGACAATTTTTTAGTAGGAAAATAAGTTCGGTTACGGAGATAATTGAGAAAAATGTTTCTGACTTCGTGGGTGTATAAGTTTGTGAATTATGTCTCGCTACGCGAAATAACACTATATTAAATACACCATAATTTTAAAATAAGATTATTCATATTTGTGGATGTAGGCGATCGGTACTAAATGAAGCTCAAGAAAAAATCTTTGGTTATTACGAAAAATACTTTTTCAATCTAGATTTCTTGCTATTTCTTTAATTTTGTTTTACTTAATAAATGGGGTAGTCACCAGTAACAAAGAGCATTAAGAGAAGTGACCTGTTAATAGAAAATCAGATATTCCTTTCCCGCCAGCTTTAAGTTCTTTCTCTTATCATTTCAGAACTCGAGTCAAGAGAGCGAACGGAAACTCACCCAGTACATATAATCAACATAGATATTCAAGATAATCATGAAGAGGCAACAATTGGTGCTTTTATCATTAGAGACTTAGTGTCCACGGTAATTTCCGGTTTATTTATCTGTAATGGTATAGTTAAGCGTCCAGGATATTGTTTACAATGCATATAGACGTGGAACAACCTGAACCACCCCATGACTGAGTGTTAATTTGTATATCCTTAAAACTGTTCTCATAATTTTATAATTCAGGAACAGCACTTTTTTGGGCCGTACTTTTAAATAATTAGAAATCTACGCCTTTTAAATGTTTGCAGAACTCTGAAAATGAAAGAAATAACATCACTACTCTAAGACTTTTTATAGCAATGCTTAACATAGCAATGAACCACAAGACGAGGCAATGAGAAAAAACCTCAAGAGTCAGTAACATGCTGAAAACAAATCACTTCATTTTCATGACCTAACATACTGCAACAGACCTCTTTATTTTCTATTGACAACAGCTAGAAACAAAATATGTACATAAATTATACTGGAGGACTATTTTGTTTATAATTTCAATCTAAAAGCGATTTGATGTGTACACGTTTCTTTAAATAAAAGACAAAGATATAAACGCTTTTATGTTAAAGTAAATAAAGAAGGGCGCCAACTCTGTTAAATATACACATGTCAAGCTGGATTGTTCATATTTGTAAATTGTTTTGATATTGTTAAAGGGATTATTTCTTGTCTGTTTTCAGCTGTGCGAGTGTGAGGATCTTGACAATGAAATAGACGAGATTATTCAGGAATTTGAACATTCTGTCAACAGATCTATTCTACACAGCACATGGTTTATGTGATACAATATGTCTTTGTTTCACATATTTGACAGTTTTTGTACTAAATGTCTTTCGTGAAGGGACAGAGAAGTGGGGGAAGAGGGGTGGGGGAGGGGGATATTGAAAAAAGGGGTTTGCAGAAATGCATGAGAAGAAAGTCACTAGTAAATTATTCTTGATAGTAATTCTGTTAATCCCATAAAGTCATTCACATCATGGGAAAAATGGTGTT
This sequence comes from Cyclina sinensis, assembly GCA_012932295.1. Taxonomy (NCBI): domain Eukaryota; kingdom Metazoa; phylum Mollusca; class Bivalvia; order Venerida; family Veneridae; genus Cyclina; species Cyclina sinensis. The sequence continues at coordinate 30,616,208 of JAAONU010000005.1, forward strand.
TTTGTTTTACCTCGTTGAATAAAAGCTAAGCAATTTTTTTGAAGTATTTACGGTTCTAAAATTTTGCAAGTTGCAATTTAGGCGTTTCCAATAGTTAAAATAGCCAATGGCTACTAGAATTTCTGAAAATATTTGAAAAAAAAAATACACATTTATTTCAGATGACAATGTTAAAATTTAAAGTTTTTTTTCCAACCCAGCAGTTAGGCATATTGAATATTTTTCAATATTTTGTTTTTTTGGTAAAAATGTTTCAACGATCTAACCATTACAAATGATCTGTTATGTTGGAACTATGTTTTTGATGAAATGGGGCTGCCTACTGGGTGTTTTACTGAAACGACTTTTGTTCTATTATTTTGTCATTAATCAAACACTGTGATTATCATCTTGATAGTAAGGAAAGAATAGAAGTGCTCATCATCCGTTTATTCATTCATCATCATTATAATCATCACCATTTCCATCAAAAATACAGTCATCACGTTTTTAAACAAAACAAGACAAAACAACTAAACCATAAAATCACCATTTTGGATTTGACGTTCACCATTGAGTATAGATATTCATTTCTTTGCATTCCTTATTTATGTTGCTTTCTCAGTGCATTAAAGTTATTGGTTAATGATTTACTTGTCTCCTATCATAGTCGATTTAGAGGTGTATTCTTAGATACAGACTGTCTGATTGGAAAAGAGATCTTTGTTTAAAAGTGTGAATTCCTTGTTGCAGTTTATATACAAGATGACCCATGTCAAGTTCACTCATTGTATTGTATGTGGAATATTTTGATAATCTTCAATCATTGATGTAAATATGCCAGGTTTTCTGTTATGTTTTTGATCTTATAAATAAATGAAGTGGACATAAAAAATAGAAATTGGTCTGTTTTCATTTAAAGCATGACTATTGCAAGTACATGTACGTCCAACTGTTCTATGCCTTCTGGCGTTAGCATCAACCTTAGTTAAGGCTAAACATGGAATACTATCTTGTATATATGTATCTTAGAAACCAGCACTGCTTATTGACCAATGTCTTAAGGGGCATTAAACAAACATGTTAAAAAAAACTCTTGACCAAATTTAAGCAAATTATGGTCCTTGCCTTAGAAATTGCATGCAACATACTGTCATGTTTATTTCTCAGCAAACATTAATGTGATCAACTTGAAACTTCAAAAGAGTGTTAAGGGACATCAGAGCTTTAAGTAAGATAACTCTTTACAGACTTCGTTATAAATTATTACCCCTTTGAACTAAAAAGTTTTGGTGATGGTTTTGCATTGCAAAAAAAAATGTTAACAGTTTTGCATGTAATTTAATACGATGAATATATTTTCATAAGCACCTATGATTATACATATGCAGTTGTTTAATTACTTCATAAAGGTCTTGAGTGGAAATAATTAAGGTAGATAACTCTTGACCAAATTTAATGCAAATTATCACCCTTCCTTAACTTGGAAATTTTAATCTATTTTTTGTATGCAACATACTGTTGTGCATATATCTTCGAAATCAGCCAAGATTATTCTACCCCCCCCCCCTCCCCCCCGTGCAACAAAGTTTTGGGGGAATACTGAAATAAGATTGCTCATCTATAGACGATTTTTTCTAGACCATAAATTGCTCTCCATATCTTCTACCTGCATGAAAACTTAATGACTTAAATCGCATCAAGGATGATCATTTTTTATTTTGGGGTCAAACTGTCAAAGGGCAAGGTCACAGTGGATGACATAAGAAAACAGCTTCCAGATCGTAACTTGCTTTCTTACCATCCACCTGCATGAAAACTTACACAGGGACTTGGGGTCAAAGGTCAAGGTCACAGTTCTAAGACAACGGTTTGCAGACCATAACTTGTTTTCCATATCTTATCTACCTACATGAAAATTTACACATGGACTTCCACCCATTCAGGGAGGTTTCCTGTTTTTTTTCAGAGGCAAAATACATTTAGTTGAAAGTGTTAAGATAAACAAGAGGGTCCATGGGACCCTGGGTCGCTCACCTGCCAACAACTGCTCAATGATTGCAAGAGTCAGTGGATGCAAATACAATTGCCAATTGACTAAAAGGGTGCAGGCAATTATGACCATGGGGTCATCTTTGGTAGAGTTTCACTAGATGTTGTGCGTCATCAGGATTGTTAAAGCACAACGTGGACTATAATGGACTGAGCCTCATAAAAAATATATCAGGCACATATACACATGATACCTAACATGTTTAAAGTTTCAAAGCAGTATCTTGAAAAATGTAGAAGTTTGTGCCACAATATTTTTTTAAAAATCCTGCCGTTATACAAAAAACTAGGTTGCTGTGAACTGAATGTTGGAACACTGTTCCAAACAGGGATTATGTACATGACACATGTTCACTCTATTGCCAATTCTACTAATTATTTTAAAATCCTACCATAGATGCAAAAAATATATGGGCAAGACACAAACTATCAGCAGTAAGGCCTATATAGCAGAACTTACTAAGTTCAGAGGGTTCCTGTGACATGGATCTTGGAGGGAGGAACATGGGTTTCGAGTGTAACACATACTTATTTTAATTTTTGGTTGTAAGGGTTGCAGAGACTTTCAGTCTTTAAGTAATGTTATTTATAATACTAGAACTTTTATTAAAATACAATGTACACAATTATAAAGAAAAAGATTCATAACGGAAAAAAATGTGTAAATGCAATCTTTAATAAAATAGAACAATATTAGCCCTTCAAAATTATTTTTCCCTGACTTTTCACTAACTTTTCTGGATTTTTATTTTTCACTGACCAATTTTCAAATTTCCCTGACAATTCCCTGACCTTGAAAAAAAATCAAATTTCCCTGACTTTTCAAGTCCCCTGGCAACCCTGCAAGATCTTATATTAACTCAAGTATTGTAAGTCTGATTAAATTCAAATCAAAAATGAAGCTGCTATTGTGCAGACAAGGTCTAAATAGTTAATTTTGGCACTTTCAGGGGCCATAACCCTGGAACCAATAATGCAATATGGCAATTAAAAGAAAGAAACCAAGATCTTATGGTAATGAAAGTGAAGATCAGACCAAAATTAAGACCACTAGAGTGCAGAAAAGCTTTTATCATAACTTGACCTAGTGACCTAAATTTCTAAGTCACATGACCCAGTTTCAAACTTGACCTAGATATCATCGAGATTAACATTCTGACAAAGCTTGAAGAAGATCGGAGCAAAATTAAGACTACTACAGTGTGGACAAGCTTTTTCTATAATTTGACCTAGTGACCTAGTTTTCAAGGTCACATAACCCAGTTTCGAACCTGACCTAGATATCGAGATACACATTCTGACCAAGCTTGAAGAAGATGGGACCAAAATTAAGACCGCTTGAGTGCGGACAAGCTTTTTCTAAAATTCGAACTAGTTACCTTGTTTTCAAGGTCACATGACCCAGTTACGAACTTGACCTAGATATCATTGAGATAAACAATCTGACCAAGTTTGAAGAAGTCGGACCAAAATTAAGACTGCTAGAGTGTGGACAAGCTTTTTCTATTATTTGACCTTGTGACCTAGTTTTGAAGGTCACATGACCCAGTTTCGTAGTTAATCTAGATATCATTGGGATTAACATTTTGACCAAGTTTGAAGAAGATCAGACCAAAATTAAGACTGCTATAGTGCAGAGAAGCTTTTTCTATAATTTGACCTAGTGACCTAGTTTTAAGGGTGAGATGACCCAGTTATAAACTTGACCTAGATATCATTGAGATAAACATTCTGACCAAGTTTGAAGAAGCTCTGAACAAAATTAAGACTGCTAGAGTTTGGACAAGCTTTTTCTATAATTTGACCTTGTGACCTAGTTTTGAAGGTCACATGACCCAGTTTCGAACTTGATCTAGATATCATTGTGATACACATTCTGACCAAGTTTGAAGAAGATCGGAACAAAATTAAGACCGCTAGAGTGCAGAGAAGCTTTTTCTATAATTTGGCCTAGTGACCTAGTTTTAAGGGTGAGATGACCCAGTTATAAACTTAACCTAGATATCATTGAGTTAAATATTCTGACCAAGTTTGAAGAAGCTCGGACCAAAAATAAGACTGCTAGAGTGCGGACAAGCTTTTTCTATAATTAGACCTTGTGACCTAGTTTTGAAAGTCACACTACCCAGTTTCGAACTTGATCTAGATATCATTGAGATTAACATTTTGACCAAGTTTGAAGAAGATCAGACCAAAATTAAGACCGCTAGAGTGCGGACAAGCTTTTTCTATAATTTGACCAAGTGACCTAGTTTTAAGGGTGAGATGACCCAGTTATGAACTTGACCTAGATATCATTGAGTTAAATATTCTGACCAAGTTTGAAGAAGATCGCACCAAAATTAAGACTGTAAGAGCGCGGACAAGCTTTTTCTATAATTTGACCTTGTGACCTAGTTTTAAGGGTGAGATGACCCAGTTATGAACTTGATCTAGATATCATTGAGATAAACATTCTGACCAAGTTTGAAGAAGATCGGACCAAAATTAAGACCGCTAGAGTGCGGACAAGCTTTTTCTATAATTTGACCAAGTGACCTAGTTTTAAGGGTGAGATGACCCAGTTATGAACTTGACCTAGATATCATTGAGATAAACATTCTGACCATGTTTAAAGAAGATCGCACCAAAATTAGGACTGCTAGAGTGCGGACAACAATTGTGAACGGACGACGGACGGACGAAAGGCGATCACAAAAGCTCAGCCTGTCACTATGTGACAGGTGAGCTAACAAGAAATGATAGTGGACAGTGCACTCCACTTTTCTCAGAGCTGGATAGTAACAAAAGGCCCAAGTGGCCCTATATTGCTCACCTGAGTAAAGGGAAAAATATATAAAAAGGTCTCACCAATTTGTTGATGAGAAGAAATTACACCAACAAGAACAAGTTGCAAGTTTAGAGGGATCATGGACCTTAACAAAAAACTTAACCAGGAAAATCTAAGTTGAAAAAGGGGCATAAGTGTGGAAAGATAAATTTCAGGTACTAGTAATCAGCCTTTATGAAATGCACTCCAATTTTGATAGTGATTAAGTATTTCAAGTTTGAAAAGAATATCTGTGACAGTTTTTGAGAAATGGACCATAACAAAAAGGTTAACCAAGAAATTCCAAGTCAAAAAAGGGGCATAACAGTGCAAAAATGTATTATAGGGTTACCTTGCCCATTTGAAATGCATTTCAATTTTGAAGGTGGTCAAGTTTTCCACACTTTGAGAAATGGACCATAACAAAGAGGCTAACCAAAATATTCAAAGTTGAAAAAGGGGCATAACTTTGCAAAAGAAATTTGAGGGTTATCTGTCCTTTAGAAATGGTGTCACATTTTGACAGTAAACAAGTATTCCATATTGGAAGTGAATAGCTTTGTTTCTGGGAAATGGACCTTAACAAAAAGGTTAACCAATGCCCACGAGAGGGTCAAGACAATAGCTCCACCTTTTTTTTCTTTGAAAAGTGGTTTTTAAACAATAATTTCCTTTATATTTGCATACCATTCCTGAAAACTTATTGACTCCTGCTCTATCAAGATCAAGCCCCATCAATTTTGGTGTCAGGTTAAAGGTCAAGGTCACAAAGCCTCCAGATAAGAAAAAGGTTTACAGACCAATACCAATACCTGTTTTTCTTTCTAGCATCTAGCTGTCACACTGACATCACAAGATATTTGCTAGAAAAGATATCTGCATTTAATATTGAAAAAGAAAGCAAACTGTAGTTTGGATCAGGTCCTTGGACAACTTAACAGATGTGAACTGGACAGCCCCCTGTTCCTGTGAAAAAGTCTGAAAGACGATTAAAAGAGATAAAAAACTAACATATTAAAGTCCTGATAAATTTTACTTCAAAATATTTACAACGTCATCAAGTTTACGTACCTTAAAGCTGATAAAAATAGTGTTAATATAAATGTAGATGAAAATCGCAATGGATTTTGCCAGGAAAGAAAAAGATAATAAATATGTCAGTTCTATTCAGCTGCCTTCTCAGAGATTAAGCAAATCATCCAACGTATGCTGGAACATAAAATCTGAATTCCTCTTTAACCCTTACCATATGGACTTGATGTATTAATCCTTACTCTGCTGGAACCAACTGACTCTGCCTTTGCGAATAGTGCAGACCAAGATCATGGTCTGCACTTTTCGCCGTTCAGCCAGTAAATTTTCAGTCAGCACCCCCATAAACAGTTAATGGATCTGTCCAAACTGAAAGATGGACAAGTCCACTTTAGATACTTAGCATGGTAAGGGTTAATTGTCTAAGAGTGTCTTCAGTGCTGCTTATGAAACTTTACTGACTGAATGACAAAAAGGCAGACCATTATCAGACTGCATGGAGTTAGTTGCCTCCAGTAGGGTAAGGATCAAAGACACTCATATAATACATGTAACTTCTGTTTTCTTTCTGATATATGAACATATCTCAGTGCTTTTCTATTTCAGGCTGGTTCACACAAAATAAATATAATCTGTATAAATTTACTGTTAAATTACTTTAACATTTTAAATTCTAACTTCCAACATCAGACAATAAGTTTTTTGTTTTAATGGTACAGAGAGCATATGAAATGCAAATACAGATTAAAAATATTTTCATTAACATCTAAGATATTAATATAACAGCACTTTTATTTTAATTTTACTTATATCAATAACATTTATGATTTGGTTTTAAACAAAAATAAAACTAAAGCAAATCATATGTGAAGAGCTACTGACAATATACATTAACATTTTCCTCAGCACTGTTTTGTCTTTTACAAAGGTATTCTATATTTTTGCTATTAATTATTTTTTTGTATGTGGTGTTCAAGATGTCTTACAGATTACATACAAATGAAAAAAAACAAACTTTTCTACATGTACAATGTATGTATAACCTAGAAATTTTGATCAATGTGTTAATATGAATTCAACTATTTAAAGGTAACTGTACTATAAAAACCTTGTTGCAAATAGAAACAAACAAAAAAATAACTCAAAGTTCAGTAAAACATTACAACTTTCCCACACAAAGCAAATAACTGAAATGAATGGAATATTATTTCTAACAGTGATATGTAATCAAACCCAATATTCTTTCCAATTTATTTAAAAAGAAATATTCACATGAAAATAAAAATGACAGAGCATTTAACTTAAAAATATATTTTATATTTTGTCCTGTCAAAGAATTCATCAAATAAGTACAAAAAACTGATTTTATCAAATATAGTTGTGTCAGTAGCAAGGCTTGAGTTCTTAACCCTAAGACATGAGTAGTAATTGTATCATGCTTGTATATTAGCCACCTTATCTGTTTACATCAACAATCCCAACCTTTTATCCTCCCAAGTAACACTCTCTTCCAGCAGCAAGATTATATTTTTTGGTCCTTTTCCCCTTTCAACTTTACAAAATCCTCTGCTGTCTAAAGGCAGTTCCAACTAAAAAACATGACAAATCTGAGATGCATCTTAAAGTTTTAAATCCATGTTAAGTTGTATGAAGTGAAAATTTATTTCTCATAAACCTGTCTTTTCTCATCAATAATTTGGAATAACTGTAGACCACTGTAAATGCACATTTAACCATGTTAGTTTATGAAATACTGTTGCCTTTCCTTCTTTCACATAAAACTTCCCTAATTAACACTAATTGTCTTAAAACAATCTCAAGAATCTATAAATATCTATTTAACATCAGTCAAAATTTACTGTTTCTAAAAATAGAAACAACACAAAATGTTCCACAGTGTATAATCAGCCAACCATACTCTGCGCCATTGTTGCGTCGATCTGCTTTATCCATGGTAGTGTCAATTTGATTTTCCTTCTGTAGCTAGGATCCGCTTTCAGCTGACTACTGGGATCATAGTATATAGGGTTTCTCTCCAGGTAAACAGTCTCCAGTTTTTTCAGAGGTACCAAAGATTCTATTTCCTTCCATGAGTCAACTTTGTTGTCATTGAACTGAAACATTTCAAAGGTCAATAAGACAACATTAAAAAGGTGTCTGTTTAATCCTTTCAACAGCCAATTAATTTATGAAGGAAAGATGTGCCTGCTTTAACACAGGCTGACTTTTTTCTGAATGTACAGGTATCACAGAAATCTCTAATCTCAACGTTTATAAACAAATGTGCCATATATTCTTACAATATGTAATAAAACGTACCAATCACAGAAGCAGTCATTTTGAAATAGTATGGGGTAAAACATTTAATTAGGGAAAAATGAAATTCTTTCAACATAGATCCTTTAAGTCTGCACTTGAGAAATGACACGTGATTTATTATAAAATGTTTATTCTAGACAACGATGATATTTTACCCAGAATTCCTGTAACTCCGCCAAATGCTCCAAGTTTTCTATCTTGGATATTCTATTGCTGGCTAGATCAAGGGTAGTTAGCTTCGTCTGAAAGTAATTCAGTTTGTTTGCAAAATATGATAATGTATTACCACACAGAAAACAGTCTGTAAATGTTAGAAGCAGAGACTAACTGGTTTATTTTCTTTAACTATAGTGTTCTATATTTGAAGATTTACTGAGAATATTCAATTTCAAAGCAGCTAATGAAGGAAAGTTGTAACTGAAAAAAACAATACAGTTTTAACAGAACAGTTTTTCAAAGAAAATCCAAATGTAAATTCACTGCACAGCACATTGCTTTTAATGTGAAGGGTACTACTTCTAATATGTACATGCAGGGAGCACAGGACTGCAGAAGTTTATACGTAGGTTCTTTTCCTTTAAATGTCCAGCAAACTTCATAAGGATTTGTTCCATTTCTCTATATACCATTAAAACACCCATAACAGTCAAGCCACAGTCATGAGAGATCACTAAGTTTTACAAAGCGTTTCCTTAGTACTAAATTAGTGAAGGTCAAAGTATTCATTGGTATGCCTTAATTGAATTTAACATAAACTATACATACAAATTCAAAGTCATAATGGCATTAATGGGCAGGCATTACCTTACCATCGTTCCTAGGAAAAGATCAGAATGAGACACTCTGTGTGAGAATCTGCCAATTCTCTAGTGGGCTTGAACCTTTGACCACCCATCAGTGAGAGGTTAAGTGATTTTATAGTCTGCAACTTAAACCACTATACTGCTAAATTCTATGAAAAAAGCTATATACAACATAGTAATGCCATTTCTTACATTGTTCTCCAGGCCTTCAATCTTCTCAATACCATTGTCAGAGAGGTAAATGTCTTCAAGGTTCACCAATGTATCCAGTCCCTCCATCCTCACAATTCTGTTGGACTGTAACATTTAAGACACAAAATCTTTAACACTTCACACTGCCAGTAGCGCACTAAATCATTCAACAAAACTGAATAAAGTTGTTATGATTCAGCCACTGGTGTGAAAAACAGATAACCAAACTAATTCCTTGTAAAAAAGGGGACATTTTTTAACAATTAAGAAGAAAACAATAGTACATAAAAGACTAGATTCTATTTTTAACAAGCAAAATGCTAAATTATTGGAAAAACTGAATAAAGTTTATCATTTTAAGTGTTTAAAATTAATACTGAATATATTCTTCGCACAATAGTCTTGATTGAATATTTAGTAACAAGTTACAAGGTACAGATACCTGTAGGCTAAGTGTGCGCAGATTAACCAATGTTTCTAGTCCCTGTAACTTGGTGATTTTGTTTTTGCCTATAAACAAACTTGTCAAGTTGGTCAGAGCCGATATATTCTCTATCACCTGCAAAAGAATATTCCTATCATGTATAGACCTCAAAGACAGAAAATTCTTGAATAAACTGAATAAAATTTCTTGTAGGACAATCTTATGGCGATTCCAGTAAAACACATATACAACCTAAGGAAGGCACTTTCAAACTGACCATCCCACTTCAGAAGTTTGTCAAGAAAGTCTCCTATAAAAGAAAGAAAATAAAGACGATTCTGACAGACTTTTTTCTATTTTACCTTCATGGGGTGTTATACATTTTTTTTACTGGAATCACCCTAAGAAATATGGAAACAGTTTATATATTTTTGTACTTTTTACCTCTATCCTAATAACTTATAAAACCACAGAAAAGAATCAAGTGGGGATGATCACAAAAATGAACAATGAGAAAAATATATTTTACAAATGAAAATGGAGGAGGTAAAACATCTGTCTCTCAATCCAGAGGTTGCTGGCTTTATCAGTTTAAGCACAGCCAGGGCTTCCTGACCTTCGCACAAGGTGAGCTCATGTCACTACTTTCAACTATGGTAGAAAATATAGACAACAGTTTTGCTCAAATATTTGACTATTCTGCAAACTCTGGCCATCTACTCTTGTGCATGTATAAATCCCATTTACATGTACTTAAAAACTCATGTGGTAACGACAAAAATATAGTAACAAAATTATCAAGTTGAAAACTTTTTTTTCTTTTTGTTAACTTCTTCATTAGAGTTTTAATTTTATAACCAACATAAGAAACATCACTATTCACTTACCCTTATCTTGTTGGAACCAAGTTCTAGCATTTCTAGGTTAACAAGGTGATCTATATTTTCTATCTTGGTAATCTTGTTATGGATAAGGAAGAGCTTCCTAAGGTTTACAAGGCTGCTCAGGTTCTCTATTCTTGTTAATCGGTTGAAGGACAGGTCTAAACTCCTACAATAAACAAAAAAATATTACTTAACAGAAATCAGAAAGTTATATCACACCTATAACATTCTGTGAGAGATCTTTCTTTAATCAGTTATGATGTATATTTCAGATATATCTGGTATGGTAAATATCTGAATGTAGCATAACTGAATGTTCCACATTTACAGCTTTCTGACCTTTATGTGAAAAAAACATCATCATATTTTAATTTTCCGTATAATTCATATGATTATTATATATCAGACAGTTGAGCACATTTATGCCTTCTACATTAATTTTATTGTTCATATTGAAAAGAATGAATCCTATGCAGTCTAAAGGTCCTGCTGTGACTATAAATAGAAATTTCCACTGTTAAAGCATTGAACTGATAAGCCAACAACAACAGCAACATTGTGAACTGGTACGTACACTTTTCTGTATTTTGGCTCTAAACAGGTTTTAGCCATTGTAAATATGGTCACAAAAATCTCATATTACTGGGCTTTATGCACAACAGGTAACAGACACATGGCTAATCTTTTTAAAGGAATAAATAAATAAATAAGATAAAGGTTTGTTTGAGAATTATATCTAAAGTCAAATACTTACTGTAGGTTGACCAGTGCATCAAGATTTTCAATTCTTGTTAACTGGTTATCATACAAATCTAAGTCAACAAGGGTGGTCAATGTTGACAAACCTTCTATTTTTGTGATCAAGTTTTGTCTTAAACACAAATTCTGAAAGAAAAAGAAAATACACCTGCATGATTGATATGGCCCTTTTAAATTATGAGAGCAAATAATCATCAAGTTAACTTTAAGGCAACAATTGCAATTACACATCTACAAAATTAAGGTCAGTGCTGTGTCATTACCATGCCACTTCAATTATAATTAATTATTTTTGTAGAAAAATGTTTTTTTTTTCTTTCATCAACAACTTTACTCCAAGATTCAAGCACCTGTTATTCAAGCACCTATTATGGCTTCCTACATGGTGAGCGAACATGATAATGACAGAGCCTCAGCATATATACCTAAAGGGTTTTGAGTATTCTGCCTGCTGCTAAGTGATCTTTGTCACAGAAATATAATAGAATATTAATAAGGTTATGTCGATTGCTACAAAAAGGTCAACTACCAGCGTATTAACTCAAAACCACTGCTTTATTGAAGATCTTAACAAGGCAGCTATAAATATATCAAAATATTTCATTTTCTCCTTATTGTATGATTATTATTCTTTTAGAAGGCAAGTACCAACAAATCTTGCTGGCAGAACATTTTCAGGAAACAACTTGTTCTGTTACATGACATCATATTTAACAGTGAATATAGAATAACACTTTCAACATTATTGACAGTTTTTTTTTGCATCAATACAACACTCCAAAATCTACAAACATACAATTACCTCAACCTGAGTAAGGCCCTCAAGATTTTCTATCTTTGCAATACGACCATGATTGAAATCTACATCCTGCAAATATCAAAGATTTAAATCAACATGTTGAAGAGACTGGTAGGCAAAGCATAAGTCATAACAGAGAAATTCTGCTTTGAAATACTAACAGCAAGTGAAAACTCAATTTGTATTCATATTCCTCACTAAAATTTCATATTTTCATCAAAATGACAGCCAGTACATTTCCTTTTCAGTTTGTTTTCCTGTTTTCATTTTACAGTTCTATTTAGATATCGAGCAACGTTTTAAAATTTCTGAACCCTGTTGGAATTCACTGCTGACTGCAAAACCTACAAAAGCATCAGGATCAATGATGACAAGTTCCACTGTGTCTTGCGCTGTTTCCATCGGCTGTTCAGGTTCTAGCTCATCTCCGCTCGATACAAAACCATCCTGACCCCATCGCTTTTTCTCATGCTCATTCTTCTTGGCACCCTCTTCATCCATCTTTGAATTTTACCTTCTTCTTTCTCTAATTCTGAAATAAATCATGTTATAAAATATTATTAAAAAAGGTTACCCAATGGTAAAGGTTCATGTTTCCCCCCTCCCCTTTGATTTCAAAATAAACTTCCAAATATATTAGCAAAATAGCATAATACCTCTGAGATGATATTGTAGTAATAAATGATTTTAATATAATACATGTAGAACAAAATATTCTACAAAATATGAATAATTTCGTATGATGAGGAAAAAATCTTTCCAGGTAGTGGGGTGTAATGCAGTGACTTCTAACTGAGAAGTAGGTACTGGTAATTCTATTAATTTGTGTTGATCTGAGACCTGTCAATTGAAAGGCATGGGTTTGATCCCACTCATGCCAAATGTTTCTAACATGTTTTTTTTGTTCTCGTTTTCTTATTTTACCTTGTATTGGAATCAGACAGTCTATCATTTTGAACATTCTTCAACAGTTATGATTCCTTTAAACCTGGTAGATAAATGAAAATTGAGAATCTACCATTATAGTAATTGATTTTTTAAAACAAATCCTTTTATATTTCCTAAACCATTCAGAAAAGTACAGAAATGGAATTCATTTAATTAAGTCTGACTTAGTATTGACTGTCAATTTAAAGTCCCATTAATATATTTTGAAATTTTCTTTGATATCTTTCCCTCATCATTAAGTGGGTGGGATGATTTACAATGTAGTACCATGTTTGTGATCACATTTCAGTAATTCTTACTATTGGTTTACTATGTACTTCTTGTGTTTTATTCTCAGCAGTCATCATCAAGTTTATATTAAGAAAAAAAAGAAAACAAGAATTTTGAAGGTGGCGTTGGATGTGTGGTGGTGTCCCATGCAGAGAGTTGGAAGTACCTACTTATGCAATAAATAGTTTTGTTCTGGTTTGGTTTGATTTGATTGAGGATTAACACCAGTTTTAACTACTTTTGTTCTGGGCTTTGTGTTTTTCCCATAAGGTTTTCCTGTATAAGTCTATCCTGGACTGGGGCTAATTTTGACGTAAGGGACACAATAAAGATGTCTACTAGAGGATGCCTTACATCAAATTACAAAGCTTTGGGTCAAGCAGTTTTAGATAAAAAGATTTTTTAAAAAGTTTTTCCAAAACAAGTATGTGTAAAATCAAGTGATCCCCAGAGCAAGGGCCAATACTGATCCTGTGGTCATGATTTGAACCAACTTGGTAGAGGTCCACTAGATTTCTTAACAAGAGGGTCCATGGGACCCTGGGTCGCTCACCTGCCAACAACTGCTCAATGGTTGCAAGAGTCAGTGGATGCAAATACAATTGCCAATTGACTCAAAGGGTGCAGGCAATTATGACCATGGGGCAATCTTTGGTAGAGTTTCACTAGATGTTGTGCGTCATCAGGATTGTTAAAGCACAATGTGGACTATAATGGACTGAGCCTCATAAAAAATATATCAGGCACGTATACACATGATACCTAACATGTTTAAAGTTTCAAAGCAGTATCTTGAAAAATGTAGAAGTTTGTGCCGCAATATTTTTAAAAAAATCCTGCTGTTGCTGTGAACTGAATGTTGGAACACCATTCCAAACAGGGATTATGTACATGACACATGTTCACTCTATTGCCAATTCTGCTAATTATTTTAAAATCCAACCATAGATGCAAAAGATATATGGTCAAGACACAAACTATCAGCAGTAAGGCCTATATAGCAGAACTTACTATGTTCAGAGGGTTTACTTTCAGTCTTTAAGTAATAATATTTATAATACTAGAACTTTTATTAAAATACTATGTACACAATTATAAAGAAAAAGATTCATAACAGAAAAAATGTGTAAATGCAATCTTTAATAAAATAGAACAATATTAGCCCTTCAAAATTATTTTTCTCTGACTTTTCACTAACTTTTCTGGATTTTTATTTTTCACTGACCAATTTTCAAAATTCCCTAACAATTCCCTGACCTTGAAAAAAATCAAATTTCCCTGACTTTTCAAGTCCCCTGGCAACCCTGCAAGATCTTATATTAACTCAAGTATTGTACAAGTCTGATTAAATTCAAATCAAAAATGAAGCTGCTATTGTGCAGACAAGGTCTAAATAGTTAATTTTGGCACTTTCAGGGGCCATAACTCTGGAACCAATAATGCAATATGGCAATTTGAAGAAAGGAACCAAGATCTTATGGTAATGAAAGTAAAGATCAGACTAAAATTAAGACCACTAGAGAGAAGAAAAGCTTTTATCATAACTCGACCTAGTGACCTAAATTTCGAAGTCACATGACCCAGTTTCAAACTTGACCTAGATATCATCGAGATAAACATTCTGACAAAGCTTGAAGATTGGAGCAAAATTAAGACTACTACAGTGTGGACAAGCTTTTTCTATAATTTGACCTAGTGACCTAGTTTTCAAGGTCACATAACCCAGTTCTGAACCTGACCTAGATATCACTGAGATACACATTCTGACCAAGCTTGAAAAAGATGGGACCAAAATTAAGACTGCTTGAGTGCGGACAAGCTTTTTCTATAATTTGACCTTGTGACCTAGTTTTGAAGGTCACATGACCCAGTTACGAAGTTGACCTAGATATCACTGAGATAAATAATCTGACCAAGTTTGAAGAAGATGGGACCAAAATTAAGACTGCTAGAGTGCGGACAAGCTTTTTCTATAATTTGACCTTGTGACCTAGTTTTGAAGGTCACATGACCCAGTTTCGAACTTGATCTAGATATCATTGAGATTAACATTTTGACCAAGTTTGAAGAAGATTGGACCAAAACTAGAGTGCAGACAGGCTTTTTCTATAATTTGACCTAGTGACCTAGTTTTAAGGGTGAGATGACCCAGTTATGAACTTGACCTAGATATCATTGAGATAAACCAACTGACCAAGTTTAAAGAAGATCGCACCAAAATTAAGACTGCTAGAGCACGGACAACAACTGTGAACGGATGACGAACGAACGGACGGACGACGGACAAAAGGCAATCACAAAAGCTAACCCTGTCACTTTGTGACAGATGAGCTAAAAAATATATAAATAGTTAATCCACACTTCTTGAAAGACCATCAATATAATAATTATATATATTATTATTAACATAAAAAATAAACCAGAATATATAATGGTAAAAAATGTCAGGAATTTTTTAGAAATGTATATAATATTGATTGAAGCAATAAAGTTTTTTGAAGTTACACTAACTCAATAGATCTAATGGGATCAGAGTACATAATTCATCACTGCAGCATATAAATATGGCGAATCATTTAAACAAGTGCACATTTAATAATTTAAATTATTTTGATTTGTAGGTTTTTTTTATTCCAATTCATTGCCTTTACACATTTTAACCTAAATATATGTTCAAAATATATGTTCCACCTCAGAAATTTATTTTACTGTTTCTGGTTTTGAAATTATAGAGAAATTTAAACCCAAAAAAAAGTGTCTCAGAATATGCTCAACAAGTCAATCATTCAGACTAGTCTTTCTTCCATTAATAACTTCAGTCAGGATTGATCACAGGGTTGTCATTAACAAATTTCTGAGACAGCTAGTTTTGTATTTGAAGTGGTCATTTTTGGTTTTATCACGTACAACAAGGAGTGTTTTCTAAGTTTTGAGGCATCCCAGAATGCTTTCGAGACAGTCATTTTGGCCTACCGCCGCCTCCTAATGACAACCCTGGATAATTATGTCATGTGGTTGGCAACTTAACAAGCAGACAGAATAGAATAGAAACTTCTATGTATACATAATACAATTCAGATTTCTGAAACTCCAAAATCCGATGACATAATTACATGATAAAAAGGAGTGTCAAAATATAAGTCTCACTATTTCGCCTTCAAAGGTAAATCGAATTAATAGGTTGACATTTTATAGTTGTTCACCTTCTACGTCTTACTTTGGTCTGCTGATCAAGCTGATCAGAAAATACATGCTTAAATAGCAATATTTCACACTGGTTAATGACCAGTTCTACCAGTCAAGCTCATCACTACCTCTAAGGAAGCGGTAACACACAACAAGTTTGCTGCTCTCTGAGTTCCTAGTCTATTCCTAAGTTTTGTTTGTACAGTTCCAAACTTCTGTTGTTTATTGAACCAGGGAACATGTCAATTAAGATGCTAATATGTTTATTTAACTTAAGGATTATCCAATAACCATAAAGTAGGTGTTATACACTTATCAATTAACACTTGTGTATGACAAAGGATGGTCAGGACACTGAGGGGTCATGACTTGCACTTCTATTGTTTATCGAACATGGGAACATACCAATTAAAATATTATGTTTACTTAAGGATTATACCATAAATGAAGTAACATCTAGGCCCTACCAATGTCTATTGTAAGGGCCTAAAGGATTTAACTGTTTTAACATGATTCTAAGAACATTATGGACAGTTTTGTAGTGAATAAAATTGAATTGACCAGTATTGACCAGAAATGACCACTATTGACCAATAATGACCAGTATTGACCACCGGCCCAGTCAATACTCAATCGACCGGTCAATAAGCCAACCCTGACCTGAAAAGTTCCTTCCATAAGATTTTATAACAAAAAAGATAATGTTAAGATAAAATATGATAACTTTAATCATACCAGTCTCTTACATCTATGAAAAACACAAAGATCATATAAGTATAAACTGAAACATTTGATTTGTATCTGTTTATCCGCTATTTTATTTAAATTTTGGCAATCAAAATTCCTTGGTGATAAAGGCAATGATATTATTGTTGCAGAGGAAATTACCTGAAGAGTTTCTTGCATAAGATTTAAGCTCAGTTATATGCAGTTTAAAATTAGGCTTAA
The DNA here is from genome assembly GCA_012932295.1 of Cyclina sinensis. Taxonomy (NCBI): domain Eukaryota; kingdom Metazoa; phylum Mollusca; class Bivalvia; order Venerida; family Veneridae; genus Cyclina; species Cyclina sinensis. Next base: position 30,633,612 of record JAAONU010000005.1, read on the forward strand.
AGGTTGAACAACTAAAAAATATTAGATTTATAAAAGCAGTTGAACATTTAAGAATAATAAATTAGGCGGGTGCTGGAGGTTTCGTCACACTACCGGTTCGTCACACTTATTTTTCTGTACAAAACAGGTTGAGGTTTCGTCACAATTAATTTATATAGTAGATACGGTAATAGAAAACTGCCAGCGGCGACAAGGTGTTAATAACAAGCAATTATTTATATGATCTGAATGTCTTATTGATCTAGTTCAGTTTTAGAAACATTAATAATATAATTTTAATTTGCAATAATTGCACAAATTTTAGTCATTTTTTGCTCTTTAATGATCTTTTATGCATCAAAATAAAAGATGTTTTCGAAGATATTTAGAATTTAAATACTAAAGTTGTTATTTCTGGATCATATTTCTTAAAAAGGCAAACTTTTAGCCGTTTTCTATTAAATCAAAAAATATTCAATTTCTATTTGGTACTGTTTCCAGCATCATTTTAACCCCTGTTTCTATTAAATTAAAAATTATTCAGTATATATTTTTGTTACTGTTTCCAGCATGATTTTAACTTTAATCAACACAGTTTGATTCATCATAATTCAATAACACCCGTGCATTAATAGCATCGCTTTAATAATCAATATTTTATGATTGCATTCAATATACAATAGGTGTGAATTACTCTTTAATATCATTGTGACGAAACCTCTTTTCTGTCACTCTATAAAATAAGTGTGACGAACCGGTAGTGTGACGAAACCTCCGTAATTCAATTAGGCTAGTGTATCAGATATGTATTGCCTTGAATCAAACCTTAAAGGTATCTTTCGACATATTCTAATGCAATTTATTGAAATATGTTAGTATCAACCTTTAACGACTACAGGAACGAAAAAATTGTTCTGTAAACTGAGCGTGTCATGAATATTCAATTACAATGGCACCCCACCCACATGTTAATCGTGTGAACCAGTATATAAATTTATCAGACAAAAAAAAGCATCCCTCCTCTAATACAAAATATGTTGACAATTAACAGTATGAGTTCGTTAAGAAAATGACTAATTGCATTTAAGGTCAGTTCATTACTTGTATTATCCTAGACTTTCGTAGAAAACAACTGTACGTGCTTCTCCACAGCGGTGATCTGGTAAACAAGGACATGGATACTTCATCCAGTCCTAGATAAATTCTGATACCACCCGTTACTTCATGTGTACCGTAACTTACTACTTACTAAAGGTTAAGGGAAGGGTTTCTTATTTAACTGCTGCATGAACTGTTTTCAAGATTTTTTTTTTTTTTGAAAAAGAAAAAAAGAAGAAAATTATGAAAGCTGAATCCTTTGCATATGTACAGAGTTAAAAAGACTTCCATTTAGCTTTGTAAGCGAAATTCCGATAAAGCTGACAGATTGTGATGTACGTATTTCAGGATCGGATCCAGAAATTTCTGATTGGGGGGGGGGGGGGACTTGGGCGAAGGTACGGAATGGGGTAACCCCCTTCAGTAGGGGGTTGGGGGGTTGGGGCCTCCCCCCCCAAAAAAAAAAATCTTAAATGGTGGAGTAAATGGCTCATTTTGGTGCATTTTAGGCTTAAAAATATAATGAAATTTGTGTGAGAATTTAAAAGAAATATACTGGTATTCTTTGAAATGTTCAACTAAAGCAAAAAAACAAAATACGTTGTGAAAAGTTTTAACGTTCTTTATTTTATATTTATAAAGTCCTCTGAAACAAATAATATATCAATAAATTAATTCGCTCAACAAGTAACAATGTCATCACATTATCATCTGTCAACTGATCATGGTCAGCAGACGCTCATTTAACAATTTTATCAAATACGTCAAGGTTAATAGACCCTTGAAAACTATACATCATGGTCAGTCTCGCGAACTCTCGGATAATCCGTGCCACCGAATATACGGTACATTGTATAATATACACGGCTATAAAGTTGCGAACTCGTTATCAGTTGTTACGCAATTTTGCATGACCGTTGCAAATTGAAAGGTTGATTGTGTTTCTGTAACGAGGTGAAAAGAGCTGAAAAAAATGTTTTAGAATCTGTAAAACTGAGCCCTTTTATTTTTGCTTGGGCCCAATAAGCCCCCCGGTAAATCCGCGCCTGTGTTTCTACTCAACCTGGTGGACATGCACATTTCCTGCAATTCAATTCATTGATCGTACATCACATTATGCATTAGAAATGCTAAATTCTTGATAAAGAACAAGGTCAAAATTCTGCAAAACAATATTCGTAACCTTCGTAGTCAGTCACTTGTGGAGAAATTGGTTAGTAAACTGGGTGACACACAGGGAGACTGGTTAGGTGGTCTGACCGTCGGGATATGACCTTCGCTGTTAAAACTGGCGCTAAGCCCCAATAAACCAAACCAAACCAAAAACAGGTAAGAAATGATACATATAGTAGTCTATACAAAAATGTGATCTATAGTTGTACTACCTGTCGACGAGTTTTCGTAGGTAAAACAATGAAACAATGTCAAGAAGGTTCAGAATTGTGAGAAAAGCTTGCTCGATAGGCGACTATTTCTGTACAGGATCATAATTTTCAAAATAGAGGGATTACCATTTGCCAGATATTTTGTTTGTCATAAAACCTTGATGGACAAATATCTGAAAATTTAATGAAAGTTATCCAAGGTGAGATTGAACTGTTGCAGCTGACTTTTCAGAAATAATCATGTAAAACCTTAGACAGGAGATATTGTATAAATCATTTAAACAAACTTTTATAATATAAGAATTTCAACTCATTCTTGGGTATATATAAAATATTGTCTGATCAGGGCCTCAATTAAGGCCCTGTTCACAATAGGAAGGCCAAATAATTCAATTTCTTCATCATGATTTTTTTAGCCATTTCACAAAAATAAAAACAAGCAAACTAACGAATTACTGTTTGAACAGGCCTTATAGAAGATACCATTAATATGGTTGTTATCTGAAATACCCCTTAAAGGTGGTCAGTCTGATTTGAAGCAAATTTTATAACATTTTTACAGTAATATTCCACAAGGGATTTGTTTAACAAATTTAAAGGCCCATCACATTTGGTTAGATTCTTATTAGAAAAATTAACCTAAATGTTTTATAAGAATTTTTAATTATCTCCCTTTTGAACAAAATATGCATTTAAGCTAGGTAATAATTTTGGTTTCTATATAAAGTTCATTTTCACACTTGCAAACGATATGTATTGACACGTGTTTACAAACAAAACTAATGTCAAGTTCTAAATTAGTATATTGCTCCAAAATTTAATTTTTGCTGATCTATCCTAGTTGCACAACCAAGATAGACAAAGGGAAGTAAAAATGATTTTACAAACTTAGGTTTCTTACGAAATTCTTCTAGATATGTTACCGTAATGTCAAATTTATAATAAATATGGTAAAAAAATTTGGATATTGCTTTAAATCACATTGATAATTATGTTCATAAAATCAATATTGATGCTCAAATAATTTAAACTTTATTTTGAACACAGGATAGAAAACAAAGTTTTAAAAATACCTCTGGAGAAAAATATAACATGCAATATGTCATCAATGACCTTATATTAGTATACATTGTCACATACGCACTTGCCAAAAAGATCGCCTTCATGAAAAAATTCAGATTGAGCACCCTTAACTTTCATGACGATCAATACTTACGTTACAACGACAATCTATAAAATCATTATTCTGTCTGGTTTAAGTATTGCAATGTTGATAAACGCGTTTGATAAGTTTTAATAAAATTTAATAAAATTCTGTTATAAATTGCGTTTTAAAATAGTCTCGTTCAAAAACAAGTATTGGAGTTCTGAAGTTAAAATCGGTAAAATGTTTCTGACAGGTAAAAAGTGAATCTAAGAAAGGTTTTATCTAAAACAAGCTGAGAAAATGGCATCGAGTCATATCATTCCAGATGGCAAGTGTGTATTTCTAGGAGATACTGATGGGATAGATATAACTGCTGCCTTTATGATTTTCGGTGCCATTCTTAAGAATTTATAAATGATATATTCAAACTATTCGCTTATTTACATTCATGACCAGCTTACAAAAGAAGGAAAAGTGTATCTTGCATCGTTTATGATGTTACTTTATCTTGGCAAAATTCGTGAAAGCATTGGAAGACGCCAAAGAGATTTTGGAGCTATTGGAAAAATATGGCTGTCTTATAAAAAACTTGTCGACACAAGGAAAGACAAATCGTTTGGTCCATGCTATGATTTTATGTAAAAAAAAATCCAAAAGAAAATGCTGGAGAACAAAGATCAAGATGCAGCGGACAGATTCGCCATTAATACATGGTTCCAGGTCCAGCAGTATGAAGAAAATCGAACTTCAGAACCAAAACGTATTCTTCATCACATGATTAATTCTATACCAAAAGAACTTGACAAAACTGTAGCAGAAATAGTCTTCTATAGTAAAATGGCAACGACGGCTGAATTTGAGAATGACATAGAGGGAGCTAAAGACTTTGCTAGCAGAGCAAAATTTCTAAGCGAAGCATGTGACGAAAAAACTGCGAAAATTCTTGCACATTATGCTTATTTCTTTCTCCATCGAAGATTGTACTTACGAGAAAAAAAGTGAAGATAATCGTAAAAGGGCACTTAAACAATGTGACATTGGGTGTGACATGTTTCCAGTACCCGACGCAGACGGCGAGTTTGAAATGTACTGTTCGCTGTTGTTTTTGCTCTACAAGGCTGGAGAATACTTACAGATCACCTACCAGTTAGAAGTCATTGAGTTTAGTAATATAACAAAAGCAAGTATTTCTGCAGCTAAAGAGGTACTAAAAGCTGCGCATAAATATATTGGTATGGCTACTCCAAGGAAAAGGCTAACCTATTTGTTCTGCATGGGGAGACTGCACCACCTGACGAAAAGATTTGAGACTGCAAGTGAATACCTGCAAGAAACAGAGAAACATCTGAGCCTTGGAATTTTAAGCAAGGAAGAAAACTCAAATGTTTCTCAATATTGTAAAAAAATTTGAAGAGGAATTCAGGTTCTTATAAGTATTTAACAATTTCGTATACTAGTATCACGTTATCAGTTTAGCTGTTCTAATACACGGAATGAATGTTATTATTTTTAAGTCATCGGCAAAATTATGCTTGTTTGAATATCGTCCATTCCAATCTTTTTAACTTGTTAATATGTAAATATTGTACATATTGATTCAACGAAAAGTTAGTGTACTAAAGACTTCATTGTTATGCTACTAAAGGTTGCAAAGCATTAGGTATTTGATGCATAATGTTTGATAAATGTGTGGTTTGATACTTTTCGCATACAAAAATCATGGTCGGGGTGTCATGACTGTTCATCGGTATAAGGATGATACCCTAGATGGTTATGTACGGTCCTTATGGCCTTGCACTTGTGCAGTCGGCGTCAGCTTCATCCTCATTGACGAAACGCGTGTTCTCACATTGTCAGGGTTGTCCGAGAGTACATAGACAGGGAGAGGATCGAGATTATTGAGTTTCCAGCCTGCGCTTTTGATTTGAACTCAATCGAGCACAATTATAATTACCCACAACTAGCAATTTCAGCTCGGCATGTTCAGCCAAGAACTATACAGGATCTTGGTGTCAAGTTTGTCTAAGAAGGAAACATGTTGATTCAAGAGACAATCGAAAATATGCCAGCATGGGAAGACAATGCCGAGCTGTAGTTGATAGTCGTGGCCTACATACCAGATTAAGTATAAACCGTCATAAAGCTATCGTCTTTTGATACAATTAAAAAATGATCTTTAAGTCAATAAAATCCCTGTTTTTCTATTGTCATCTTGTTCATTATGTTAAAAAATCCTAAAAACAACAACAACAACAACAAATTGATTAATGAACTAGTAAAATCTGCAAAACGAACCAAAGAACTGAAGTATAGCCCTTCAACCCAAACATTATCCTTAAAATCTTTTATTTTATACAGCTATTATCTTGGTGCTCACAAAACTTTGAGTAGAGCTCTAGTATATTTAAGGAAATAAGAAGTTATGGTTTGTCTCAGTTTTGTTTATTTCCCAATTTTCAAAGATAGTGTTTATTTTCTTATCTTAAACTCTTAAACTTTTGTAGGTTATGGAAGACAAGTGTTTCAAGCACCAACGTTGTCGAGTACAGTGAACGGGAAGATACTGTACGTACAGGGCATTTAACCCCATCAGAAAGAATAAATACAGACAAGCCCAACAGAGTTCTAGGTTATTAACTGAACTTTTATAATATTTCCCAAATAATTTATTGTAAGATTTCTTTAAGTATCGTTACACGTTCTACATGTTCGTTAAAGTAAATATTGACTATCTTTTCTATTCCATAATAACAGTCGTTCTTTTGTTTCAACTCAATAGACTATTTATTATAACGAAGACAAACCAATGGTTTTTATCAATAGCTGCAGTCAGCGGCTTACGCATTTACGCATTAAATAATTAAGTCGATATTACAAGGTAACATTTTGAATGCTGTCACCTAGATATAGAGAATAATTGGTTAGTGTCTTAATATGAGAAAGTTTATCTGGCAAGGCGTAGGAATTTATCGGGTGAGCCGAAGGCGAACCCGATAAATTCCGCAGCCGAGCCGGATAAACTTTCTCATTTAAGACACTAACCTATTATTCTATTTATCCTGTCACATCTGGCATTTGTCAATAAATTACTATGATATTGAAAACCTATCTTTAAAGTGTTTCAAATGTCAAGGTTATCCGCCAGGTGAACATATACACAAAAAATAGTTCCAAAATTTCGATATATTTTTCCTTAAATGATCAAGCTATATTATAAGATCTAGATACTGAAATATTTATTTTTCATTCAAGTAGTCTCTGTTTGTAATAACAACCATTTAATAACTTTCTTCTGATTATAAACACAAAAGTTGTCCATGACGTCACCGGTGATGACGTAGCATGTGCCGTATAAAGCAAAATTTATACGACCCCCCTTTATCGGGTCGGATATGAAATAATTGACAGGATAAAATGATTTATATATTTTCAATAATTGTAATCTTTTATTCACAGCGGATATTTTCCCTGACAGAAGTTCTAAACTTATGCCGGACATTCCATATTCTTTACTACGTCACGACAAGTTCTTGCGCATTTGTTTTTATTCAGAAGTGTACATTGTAACAGAGATATTACTTCTTTACGTCATTGTTTTGCCCACAACACATATAAACGAACCGTATGAAAATTGTTTTAAGTTTTCAAGCCATTTTATCGAATAAGTTACCACAGTTCACGCATTTCTAAAAAAAAAATCCCAGATTAGTGTCCTCACCATTAAAATGTGTTATTGATGATACTGGCAAAACACGTCTTTAACCATTTGTTTTTTCAGAATTCCAGAAACGCCTTATACAATACTACCGACAACTTCCCGAGGTGCAATCACTAGATGTGCCATTAAATCTTACGAGAAAACTAAGCATACAGTTGCTTCCTAAATTTGAAACAAGGGATAAAGAAAAAGAGTCGGACGAATCTGAATCAAAGGAAGGACAAACACTAAGTTCATGGGCAGAATCTCTCTGTTTTGACGCTGATGAAAACAATAGAATAGTACTTGTTAAAGGCTCACCTGATGCGATAAGTAACACGTTTGTATGTATAATTACGACTTGGATAGATTCAGTAGACGATGACTATGCTCTACACCAGTCTTTTGATGCAGTTGTTCACTTAAAGGGAGTACACAGCCCAGTCAAAGGAGACATAAATTCAACTATGTCTTGTCATTTGGCTCAGAAATTAGGGATATCCTCCGAAGAATGCAGACGTTGTCTTTCGTGCGCAGGAAGATGTCTAATTTTACTGGAAGATGAACGTATATTACCATCTGTTCAATCAACAGCAGAAGGAGGGGATCACTATACTTTCATATGCTCATTCAGACAGAAGACAGATTCATGCGAGAAAGTAACAGTAGGCCAGTGTTTGAAATACTTCAACATTAGTGGGTCCATACAAGTTAACATCTCTTTAAGAGACGGCTGTAGTTTGACATGCGATAGTGCAACCGAACTAGAAAAATGGTTGAATAACCTTTAAAAAGCTGAAAATTCCGACACAGCCAGGCATTATGTATGCTTTGAAAATATAACAATTCAAAATGGAATCGACTCTTTTACTTTGGCTCCAGACGCAAATATTGAGTCATTACAGCTTTCCAACTGCAGCTGTTCTTTTGTCGTGACATCTCACGCTAGCACTCTTATGTTGAGTGGCAAATCAATACTATCCATTGAGAAAAGTATGTTACGTTGCTCCATGCTAAACACATTATGTTTAGGTTTCGAGTGTGACCTCAAAAGAGAAGGAAATAGCCTCATGCTCAAAGAATTTTTAACTGAAACAATTCTATCGTCTGTCGATAGTTGCAAGCATCTTCAAACCGTAGAGCTTAGAAATATGTCGATAGGTAGATATAAAAAAAATAACCACTGTCTACAGCGTGCAACAATCGAAAAGGTTAAAAGTGATACAAGTATTCGGACAACGAGAACGGCATGTTCCTCTCTTCTTGGGTCATGTTTCGAACGCTTCGATTTTGAAAACGTTGACGTAGATCTTGAATCGTCAAAGTTCACGAAAGCTATAATTCTTGATTCCATTTGCCACAGAATCGTTAAAATGAACGAAGGAATCATTGAGGCATTTGTATGTGAGGATGGGCGAAATAAAAAGGCAAGGCTGTCAATTGCTTGCTTTACCCGCTTGGAAGCCTATCCATGCAACGATCTACCTGAAGAGTATGCAGGTTTTCCTGTTTCATACAAACTGCATACATCTGTTTCTACGGAATCAGTCAAGGCAGAATCTGTCAGCACCGATGTACAGTTCGACTACAAAAAATGCGAGACAGAACTAAGCCGAACAATCAGCTTCAACGTAGACAAGTTGTTTAAAAAACACAGCAATTTAGAAGCTATATGTGGTAGTCTGGTGAGATCAAGAAAAACGGGCATTGATAAGTCAGCCCCATGTATAGTTTTGTACTGTCGCTGGAAAGGGAAGATTCCGTACGATGAGGGAGAATTTCCGAAGGAACTGCAAGACTCAAGCGGAAATGTGAACTTTTCGACAGATATACGAGAAGGATTCTTTTCGCTTGGACCACATGGGACAACTTTGACAGCAGGATCAACAGTCTGGAGCAAGGAATTGGCTATGGGTTGCAGTATTGGTCCAAAGGAAGGAGAATTCAGCGCAACACTTGGCCCTTTCCTGAATATTTGTGGAAAAGATGAAACGTGTTTCTTGACTGTGCGGCATATTTTTCTGCCGCTAAGTTTAGATGATATCCGGATTCGAGAAGTAAAGATCGTGCAACCAGCGGACGGCGATGAAATGTTTAATGTAAATGACCCTAACAGTAAATCAGTAGAAGAACGGCTTTGTGGTGAAGTTGTTGTGTCACACTTTAGTGAAGAAGTCGATGCTGCTGTCGTCAAGATATATCAAAATCGCATGCCAACCAGAGGAAATTTTGTTAGCGTCAGCAAAGATGCACTTGTTTTTGCAGGTGACACATTGTGTATAGTTTTATTTTGATATTTAAAAAAAATTCCATTTAAGCGTTGACAAGACAGGGTCGAGCATTTTCTTTTTCAAAAACCTCTTGCCATTAAAACTACTGACAAGTGGGTGTAAACATTCGGTTGCAATAACTATTTCTTTAAAAGAAAGGCATGTTGCCCTGCAATCTACTTTGCATGTGATTGTTATTCTGTAAGTGGCGAACCATTTTGATTTATATTCCATATTGCACTCTCAAAACTGCTGTAAGTTTCTCATTTGTGTCAGTTATGGCGTACAGTCATACATGCCACATAAGGCTATAATGCTTGAATTAATCAAGCGACTTCACTGCCTTGTCAGAAAGTGGGTCAACACTTTTCTACGAAGACCCGATTGTGAAAAGACAATACCAAAATATTTTCTCTATTTTCATTTCTTTACTACTGTATTCAAATAATATCAAAGGGTTGTACATGATAAAATTCACGTTCACTTAAATTAAATATTCAGTTATTAACATACGCATTGTATTGTCTGTATTTACTTTCTAACATTTGTGTTTTTTGGTCAAACTTAAACAGTAAAATTATACACAGATTTTTTTTCTTTTTCTGCAGGATTTAGTAATTCAAAATGGCCTACTTTTGACGATGGGTGTATTAAGGATGCTACCAAGTTCAGTTTATCAGATTTTGCTACAGAGCGAATCATTAAATTTGGCAAGGCGTCAGGTCTTACAAAAGGAACTCTTCTTTTAAAAGAAATAGGTGTGAAAATCGTAGATGAAGAGAAGCTTAGCATTCACTATAACGGACGTTTGCATGATAAAGTAATGAAACAGCAGTTAAAAGTGAGTTCTTATGCATGCAATCCCTTTTTCTTGCCCGGCGACTCCGGCTCTGCAGTATTTCTGGTTGATAAGAATAATACACTGTACTGTATTGGGATGGCTATTGGGGTGATGACTGACCAGTCTTGTGTTGTTACACCTATACAAAAATACTTGAAACTCTGAACAGAAGTTCACCACAAGGAGTGAAGTTTGAGCTCAAGACGTTTGACTTCGACAAGATGGATTCATGAATATTATAATCTTTAGGACAAGCTTACAGTAAAATGAACATCAACGCCATAGTATCCAACATTAAAAAATCTTCTTTTTTTTGTGCATCTAGTTAGATTTCTCTAAAATTTGTGCTGATGTTGAATGCTAACGTTAGTAAATATCTGCATTTCTAAATCTTATATTAAGAGGATAATCTTCATGATAAGTTATACTATAGCGAACGTATATGATTCTGACCTACTTTGTTAAAGTACACTTAAAATATTTACAGCATTTTCATACATGTCTATCCGACTTTACTGCCCCATCGGGCTAACAACCTTTATCTTAGAAGAAATCGCATAAAAAGCAAGCTTATTATCCTTGCATCATTATCTGTTATATTTTTTCTGCTTTTTGTATTGTGTCAGTACTGTTTCATTTTAGTACATGCGATACATCATATTTCTAATTTAGGACTTATACTGAGTTTCTAGGGTGCAGTGTAAATTGTATGCACGAGAAAATTGCCGTAAAACGTTTTTTAACACGACACTATATGTGACGCTCATACGCAGAGCTGCTAGGAGAAATCGCATTTACTTCTAAAGCAAGCTTATCTTTGCATCATTATCTGTTTTTAATAAGTCTTTTTCCTGCTTTCTGTATTGTGCTTTGTATAGTAATACCTGATTTTGTCGAGAGTAGGTCTTATACTGACTCACTAGGTTGCAAAGTAAATTGTATACACGAGTAAAACTTACTGTAAATGTTTTGTACCATGACCTTTTTGCCAGTGCTTAGAGCTGACCTTGGTGGCGCTTACCTGAAATGATCTATATTTACCAATTAGAATCAAATATCCCCACGGTTTTGTTTTCACAGATGTGTAACTTCCATATTTGTTGTATGTAAATACAGATTTCTATTTTTGTTTTTACGACATTTCCGTATATCATTAGACGTCAAATTTGGATTTCACATATTCATTTTGAAATTCAAAATTATTGATTATGTATGCAGACTGTTTTCCCGTTCATCCGCATGGTCTCAGGCAGATAATGCGTCTGACAGCGAATTCTATTCATTCAAGAATTGCTTATAATGTTAAATATTTTATCTAGTAAATAAGAGGGAATGTTTTCAGTTAGTATCTGACTTATAATGTTGTATCTGTACCTATATATTCTAGTTAAACAACATAAAGATCAGATATGTCTTGTTATATGTATACAAAGACATCCTGATTTTAAATGTAAGAAAATCCTCTTTCCAAAACAGCAGTCATTTTTGCCTTAGTATATTAATATTTATGTTAGAGTACACTTATTAAATCGAGTTTTATAATTTATTCCAGTGTGCATTTTGAAAATGTCCAAAAATCTATCAACTTGTTTTTCTTTAAATCTGTAAAAATATCATATATCAACTGTTTTCTTCTCAGCATGTTCTTTTGAATCTGTCAATAAAATTCTTTGTTGATAAATAATTTAAAGAGACTAATTAATTTTTGAAATATTTCGTAGGACAATAACTTGTCGTTGAAACGTCGGTTTATTTTTTATGTTTAAAGTTCAGATTTTGAAGATATATATTTAAGATTTATTTTATTCCAATAGACCATAGATTTCCCATCGAAACTGGACGTTGGCGGTCTAGGTATGAGGCGTATGTTAGTCGCACGTGCAGTTTATGCGCATTTAACACAGTGGGTGATGAATATCATTATCTCCTAGAGTGTCCTTATTTTAGTAACATTATTTACTATCCTACATAATTATTAAGTCGATGCACGACTTGCAGGGACCGATTTATCTATTTATACTGTATTTTTACCTACTGCAAAGTACTATATAGACTTTGTACATGCTTAGATGATTTCTTCTTCAAATAGTTCTATATTTAACTTCTAACTTTTCTAATTTGCACTGAAAACGAAAATTTGTTTACTGACGCCGCAGCAATGTTGAATTGTCTTTACAGACATATGTATGTGTTTTTTTATGTGTCTCTCCTTTTTTCTGTAATAGTTCGATAATCAGATGTTAAAAAGGATTTATAATTATTGACCATGTTGTTACCAACATTGTAACCTGGTTTCAATAAAATATTATTGTTGTTGTTGTCGTTTATTTTTCCACAAAAAACCAGTTATTTTATAATTTTCAATAGCCTAGTCAACTACCTTTAATTAACAGCAAATCTAAATAGAAATTTACTGTTTTTATTGTGAAGTTAGAAAGCTATCAAGTAAAAATACGAATTTTACCTCTTTTAATTAAATATGCATTAATAAATATACATTTTTTTAAAATCTGTAAGCCATTATTTGCTTAAAACAGCAAAACACTCGAACAGTTCAAACATTTTCTCGAGAAGTATACCAAGATAAATAAGTGTATTATAATGTAGTTTCATCTGGGTATGAATCATGAACACGAAATCTGATGATTAACTCTAACCAAATGCACCATTCATCACTACTTAAATTTGTACATTAAGTGTAGGTGCTCATGGCAAACTTTTGGGATTGGTGGTCCTGTTAAAAAGATACCAAATTGTAATTAAAAACTGATAGGTAGGTAAGTGTATATTGCGCACATATATTTATTTGCAGTTTACAGTTTCTTTTCCAAAATGCCATTGTAATATTAACCAATGCAGTTAAGATTAGCAGAGCCATAACGCATTGTGTTGTTATGATATATTACGTCTCAGAATACTAATCAACTGTTCGTTTTACTGCAAAGTTAATGATCATTTGAATAAACCAGTACATTAAAATCACTTAATATCAACACAGACACAATATGTGTAAAGTTTCAGCTCAACACACGTTTATTTGTATACAGTAATACTCTTCATATAAAATTGTACAATTAAGGACAAATATTTTTACAAGTTATGTACCATGAGAAGACATAATTGTCTGAACAACACAAGTCTTCAGTCAACTCAAAAGTACTTCTGTGTATTTCAGCATGCATTCAGAAAAAAACTTTCACCCGTTTTCAGGCCTAAACTAGAATTTTACATTATAAAAATTCTTAACATAAATACAAAGCACACCAGCCAATCTTCGGTGCATAACATGATTTTTTGAAACTCTATAGATTTCTTATTGAAAAAGACCATTTTACCTTTCAAGCTACGAATTGTTGATCCGCGAGTGAGCATAAAACAGGTGCGCGATGACGTAGTATCCTACCATTGCTACTGCTTTGTTGTCCTGATCTTCTATTCACCCTGTTTCGTAAGTACATCGTAAATATAAATAAATATATAACAGATTCAGGCTAAACATTTACATTAATATTTAGAGAACTAGGTAGAAATCTTTTGGGTGTTAAACGATCAGTTAAAAATATAGTATACTGGCTTTAAAAGAATCAGATCTCAAGATATAAAGTATATTAATTTAGAGTACAATATGACGTTAAATGATATTTAGCAGTACCCAGAAAAAATTCTTGGGCAAAATCTGTAAAAAGCATTACTCGAAGGCTTAGGGTTTTATTATGAATCATGGAACCAAAGAGTTGAAAATGTTGAAATGTTTTTGTCTGTTTTTGAACAAAGATAATTTTTAAGATAATTATCAACAGTTTTGTTTTTATAAGTTTGATATTTCCTAGAGCAAGAATATATAAGTGCTTTTCAACCATACTTACAATGTATTAAAGTTGAGAAATTCTGAACAGCATCAAGTCGCTTTCGCCTTTCGACATATAGGTTAGGTATTGAATCTGGAAGATGGCATAAACCCAACAAAATTCCTTTTACTGAAAAAATGTCAACTCTAACTTTTTGTTGAAATACTCCTTATATTTTGAAATAATGAAAATACTTGTCAAACCCTATTACAGGAAACGATCGAATATGATAAAGTTTATTGAACTAATGAAGTCAGAAAATGAGAGAATATTAAGAAATTTAGCTCAGTTGATTTACAAAAGTTTTGATTAAAGGAATAAAACTTATTTTTTTACTCAAATATCCCTCTCTCACAATGGACATACATGTATGTATGTGTATTTATCTATTATATTTAACTGTACCTAATTTATAGCATTGAATCCGTGCTAATACATATTTTGACACGTTTACGATAAATTACAATAATTGTAAAAGAATAGTTATTTCATTTAAATTTGATACAGTTAAAGGGAAGTTGCCCATTGAATGTTTGCAATGTGCAGTGAATGAATTGTTTCCCTTGTTTTATATAATCTACTGCCGCACAGCTGACCTGTAAATAAATATTATTTTATTGTTGTTATACACGTAGAATGATAGGCATATCGCCTTATTTCTTGAATAAAATATATCTATCTATTTACATTAAACTGATAAAACCGGTGTCATTTTGTTTATAGCTTCTAAAAGCTGAAAAGGACACATTTTACCGCTTATGAATATATATATATATATACATTAGTTATAACTCAGATTTTTATTGACATTACTTTAAATTCACCAGAGCATAAAATGCATATAATGCTTAATTCTGATTGTTTCATGTGAACTATTCATAATTATTCATTGGTATAATTTTACATGATTTGTAGCTTTTTTACGCTATAAGAACAGTTCTGTGGCCATCCATTATACTAGACTTTCTGCCCGTCGGTCAGTACAAAGAACAAAATATCATAGTATTTTAAGTATTTGGTCAGTAATATGATCCATCTTGTCTGTGTAATCACTAGCAGGCTAAAATTTTCCATTTCTACCGCTAGATCAAAAATTATTTCCACTCAAGGCATTAGGATATGCAAATTAAAATAATGTTAAGTCATATAAAGTTCATATAAAGTTCCGGTAGAAATCTGCAAAAAAGAGCATATTATTTGAAATGCACACGCTCGAAGATTATACAAAGAGTACACAAAAAAGGCTTATAGTAAGTAAACATAGCAGGGTCAAATTGACCTGTCATTCTAAATTTAGACATTGAGATAGTTCACCTGTCATGATTCAAAAGTTTTGATTTTGAAAACGCAGGTATACTTAACACGAATAAAGTTAATAAAAAAAACAACAGAGGTATATCAAAACCGTATCTAGTTTATAGCCTATGTTTATATCCACTGGTTATTGATATTGTAGATTGAATAGGACTCGCACACATGTGTATTCTGATACATGTAACTATATTCTTTCGCAGATTGTTCATGATTTGGCGTAGTTCGGTCTATTTTCATATGCACGCAAAATTTGGAAAAATGAGTTTTCATTTCTATATTTAGGCAACATAGTAAAAGTAGTGTGGCTTTTATTGCCTGTGTCAATAAAGATGAAGATTATCATGCTAGGGTAGGAAATAGTGCTTAAGTATTTTGCGATCGGGCGGATTATCTGTTGAAAATTTACAGAGTATAACTCTTATTAATTTGCAAAGATTTGTTAATTAAATTCATCTTTTTGTCTGCATTAAGTTGACGAAAGAATATTCACTGTCACTGAAATTGTTATTTCCTAGATAAATATTTCTTTTTCTACTGAAATTCTCGCAATTTAAAAGATAATGTTGTCTTTACCGATAGACCCAATATTGCATAACCGGCACGTGCGATCTTCATCTGGTATTCAGTCGTAACGTCCAGTTTTGACTGGAAACATATGGTTGCTTGTTCGAAATTACAAAGAAACGTTTGATCATCCGTTCTAGGAAGAATGTTATTGTATATTAATTTTCATATTCTACATCGTGTTTAAAGCTGTTGTAAGATAGACCCTTGTTTGAAAGCTGCATTTGGTTGTGCCAGGTTTGCTTGAACTGGTCGCCTAACGTTTGTTTGATTACTTTATGAGTATTTTTATTCTCTTCAATTTGTTTTGTAAGCCATATATTTGGTATTCCTACCTTGTTAAGAATTTCTTTGAGATCCATTTAAAATTATTATTGTTTAAACTCAATATATATTTGTATTGTAATAAAGAAATTTTATACACTTTTCCCAGTAATAATGTAGTCCAAAACGATATCATATTAGTTTTTACAATTATGGAATAGATTTCTGTGTATAATAGAAACGAATGTGTTATGTAACAGCTGATATTTAAAAATGATATCAAAATATTGTTTTTATATGACACTTTAATGTATAACTGTTTTATACAGTTGTATAATTTGTACAAATCAACATTTTTAGCAGGAACAGTAAAGAAGAAATGTACATCTAGATTTCTAAATTTCTTGATTGTTGGGTATTTCAAATTTAGGAACTGAATCAGGTATGTTGTGGGATATATTTAATAAGCTTAAAATATGTGCATGCGTCATGAGAAAGAAATTCAATATCGGAGAAACATTGGAGATCATTGTTTAATAATTTAAGAACAACTTGAGAACATGAAGACATAGTGAACGAAGTTGAGAGATGAAGTAAAACGCTTATGACTACAGATGAGATAGGTTACATTAGTGTCACATAGTTGTTACAGGCATTAGGGATAACATGTAACTGTTTTAATTTCCTAATGTTTCAAAACATTACTTATTTTACATTGAAAACTCTTTCAGTGGCATAAATAACGCAAATTTATGTTTGTATTTCACTGAAAATTGAGTTACACAGAGGTTACATTAATAAACGATATCAGCAAAAAGGAACCACGAAAATTTTGGAAATATATTAAAAAATTTAATATGAAAAATAAAAATGAAAATGATATAGATGCAAATGAATTGTATGAATATTTTAAAGATGTTTCAAATTCCACAGCGCATGATGGTGAAACTTTAGAGTTTGAGCAGTATGAGAATTATAACCAAAATATATATGTACATTAGTTATAACTCAGATTTTTATTGACATTACTTTAAATTCACCAGAGCATAAAATGCATATAATGCTTAATTCTGATTGTTTCATGTGAACTATTCATAATTATTCATTGGTATAATTTTACATGATTTGTAGCTTTTTTACGCTATAAGAACAGTTCTGTGGCCATCCATTATACTAGACTTTCTGCCCGTCGGTCAGTACAAAGAACAAAATATCATAGTATTTTAAGTATTTGGTCAGTAATATGATCCATCTTGTCTGTGTAATCACTAGCAGGCTAAAATTTTCCATTTCTACCGCTAGATCAAAAATTATTTCCACTCAAGGCATTAGGATATGCAAATTAAAATAATGTTAAGTCATATAAAGTTCATATAAAGTTCCGGTAGAAATCTGCAAAAAAGAGCATATTATTTGAAATGCACACGCTCGAAGATTATACAAAGAATACACAAAAAAGGCTTATAGTAAGTAAACATAGCAGGGTCAAATTGACCTGTCATTCTAAATTTAGACATTGAGATAGTTCACCTGTCATGATTCAAAAGTTTTGATTTTGAAAACGCAGGTATACTTAACACGAATAAAGTTAATAAAAAAAACAACAGAGGTATATCATAACCGTATCTAGTTTATAGCCTATGTTTATATCCACTGGTTATTGATATTGTAGATTGAATAGGACTCGCACACATGTGTATTCTGATACATGTAACTATATTCTTTCGCGGATTGTTCATGATTTGGCGTAGTTCGGTCTATTTTCATATGCACGCAAAATTTGGAAAAATGAGTTTTCATTTCTATATTTAGGCAACATAGTAAAAGTAGTGTGGCTTTTATTGCCTGTGTCAATAAAGATGAAGATTATCATGCTAGGGTAGGAAATAGTGCTTAAGTATTTTGCGATCGGGCGGATTATCTGTTGAAAATTTACAGAGTATAACTCTTATTAATTTGCAAAGATTTGTTAATTAAATTCATCTTTTTGTCTGCATTAAGTTGACGAAAGAATATTCACTGTCACTGAAATTGTTATTTCCTAGATAAATATTTCTTTTTCTACTGAAATTCTCGCAATTTAAAAGATAATGTTGTCTTTACCGATAGACCCAATATTGCATAACCGGCACGTGCGATCTTCATCTGGTATTCAGTCGTAACGTCCAGTTTTGACTGGAAACATATGGTTGCTTGTTCGAAATTACAAAGAAACGTTTGATCATCCGTTCTAGGAAGAATGTTATTGTATATTAATTTTCATATTCTACATCGTGTTTAAAGCTGTTGTAAGATAGACCCTTGTTTGAAAGCTGCATTTGGTTGTGCCAGGTTTGCTTGAACTGGTCGCCTAACGTTTGTTTGATTACTTTATGAGTATTTTTATTCTCTTCAATTTGTTTTGTAAGCCATATATTTGGTATTCCTACCTTGTTAAGAATTTCTTTGAGATCCATTTAAAATTATTATTGTTTAAACTCAATATATATTTGTATTGTAATAAAGAAATTTTATACACTTTTCCCAGTAATAATGTAGTCCAAAACGATATCATATTAGTTTTTACAATTATGGAATAGATTTCTGTGTATAATAGAAACGAATGTGTTATGTAACAGCTGATATTTAAAAATGATATCAAAATATTGTTTTTATATGACACTTTAATGTATAACTGTTTTATACAGTTGTATAATTTGTACAAATCAACATTTTTAGCAGGAACAGTAAAGAAGAAATGTACATCTAGATTTCTAAATTTCTTGATTGTTGGGTATTTCAAATTTAGGAACTGAATCAGGTATGTTGTGGGATATATTTAATAAGCTTAAAATATGTGCATGCGTCATGAGAAAGAAATTCAATATCGGAGAAACATTGGAGATCATTGTTTAATAATTTAAGAACAACTTGAGAACATGAAGACATAGTGAACGAAGTTGAGAGATGAAGTAAAACGCTTATGACTACAGATGAGATAGGTTACATTAGTGTCACATAGTTGTTACAGGCATTAGGGATAACATGTAACTGTTTTAATTTCCTAATGTTTCAAAACATTACTTATTTTACATTGAAAACTCTTTCAGTGGCATAAATAACGCAAATTTATGTTTGTATTTCACTGAAAATTGAGTTACACAGAGGTTACATTAATAAACGATATCAGCAAAAAGGAACCACGAAAATTTTGGAAATATATTAAAAAATTTAATATGAAAAATAAAAATGAAAATGATATAGATGCAAATGAATTGTATGAATATTTTAAAGATGTTTCAAATTCCACAGCGCATGATGGTGAAACTTTAGAGTTTGAGCAGTATGAGAATTATAACCAAAATATATATGAGTTAGATAAAGAGTTTTCCTGTGAGGAAATAATGAAAACAATATCTTCATTAAAAAGACATAAAAGCGCCGATCTTGATGGTAATGTAGCTGATTTTTTCATAGATGCTAAGCATTTTATTAGTCCTTATCTTTGTACTATTTTTAATAAAATCTTTGAAACTGGAATATATCCCTCATCATGGTGTAACGGCTTAATAATTCCTATTCACAAGAAAGGTGACAGGTCAAATCCCTCAAATTATCGAGGAATAACTTTAATAAATATATTTGCTAAGATTTTTTCATTAACTCTTAGGAATAGATTAAACGCATGGTGTGAACAAGAAAATGTTTTCAATGACTGTCAGTTTGGTTTCCGTGACAATCAAAGTACAAATGATGCTATTTTTCTTTTACATAATATTATTCAAAAAATCTTATCACACAATCGCAAACTTTGGTGCATTTTTATTGATTATAAGAGAGCATTTGATAGTATAAATAGAGATGCTTTATGGAATAAACTAATAGATTCTGGTGTCAGTAGTAAAATGCTAAATATGATTAAATCAATATATCAAACAGTTAAAGCTAGTGTTAGACTGTCTACAGATATGAATATTTCTGATTTTTTTTGATGTTACACTGGGTTTAAAACAGGGTGAGCCGTTATCTCCCCTGCTTTTTATACTATTTATAAATGATATAGTATCTAATATTAATTTTACCTCTTTAAATGATAGTGATTTAGACTTGTTGTCAAGATATATGATTTTATTTGCAGATGATATTGTTTTATTTACGACAGATCCTAATACTTTACAATCTCAAATTGATAATATTTTTCATTATTCAGTTAAATGGGGTTTACAAATAAATGTATCGAAGACTGAAATATGTGTGTTTGAAAAAAGAAAAAGTAGACATATGAACGACTTTTTTATAGATGGTGAAAAGATAGAAATAGTAGATTCATTTACATACCTAGGTGTTAATTTCACCTACACTGGTAATATGCTACATGCAGTAAAATCTTTGCAGAATCAGGCCCTGAGGGCATATAACTGTCTTTTATCATTATTTCAACGAATCCAATTAGATATTAGAACCAAACTGATGCTCTTCGATAGAATGGTTGTTCCTATATTATTATATGGATCGGAAATTTGGGGAGCATATAATTATAAAGATGTTGATAAATTGCATTTAAAATTTTGTAAAGTTATATTGGGTGTGAAACCTCAAACTCCGAATTGTGCAGTTTATGGAGAACTTGGTCGTTTTCCGCTTTCACTTATCTGTAAAGAAAGATCTTTAAAATTTTGGACAAATGAAAGATACAAACTCTGTTCTGTACAATGTGTATATTGATAATGTTAATATTGGTAATGACAGTATGTGGGTTTCTAAAATCAAAAATATAGTTTACAACCTAGGTTTTAATGATATATTTGACAACTTTAATCGTGAATTTAATTATGTACCTCTTTTCAAAACAAGGTTAAGGGATCAATATATTCAAGAATGGAATACTCTTATGAGAGAATCTTCTAAATTATATTACTACCGTAAATATAAAACTGAATTTTGTTTTGAGGATTATTTAGACAAAATTAGTAATAGTAAGCACCGTACACAACTGACTCGTTTCCGACTAACTTCACACTGCCTTGACATTGAACTTGGTAGATATGCAGGTATAAATAGGGCTGAAAGACTTTGTAAGTTGTGTAACATCCGCTGTGTAGAATCTGAGTACCATATGCTCTTATGTTGTCCTAGATACCAAAGTTTAAGATTAGAATATTTAGGTAGAATATCATTTCCAACTATAAATAAATTTTGTTCTCTAATGTCCTCCAAATATAAAAAAACATTCACCAAAATTGCTGTTTTTCTAACAAAAGCAATGGAAGAAAGAAAAAATGCATTACCTGATGTAACTGTTTCTTGATATTTCTATCTACATTTGTTTGTAGAATATGTATTTTTGTTTTTGTTTTCAAAACTTTGTGAGTTTTTCTCTATACACGTACATTTTGTGAGTTCTTGTTGATATACATTTATACTTTTGTAAGTCTTTGCCATATTCTATTATTCTTATTGTAAATGGCCAAAGGCATCATTATGCTGATTTTGCCAATAAAACTTGAAACTTGAAACTTGAAATTAATGTTACATAATTGTTACAGGCATTACGTATAACTCTGAACATAGCGGTCTCTTTATTTGTTAATGTTACAAACTGTTACTTTTGTTACGTTGAAAACTCTTCCAGGGTCAAATATATTGCAAATATATACTTGTTTATTGATGAAGATTACAGATTTACATTAGTTTGTAAATCAGGAAAGCGTCCGTGGAATCTAAAGTAAATAATGTAATCGCAGTTCTTTCAGTCGTGGTTTTGGAAAAAAGAATTGTCGTCGTAAGGACGATCCCATTTATATTTGCAGAGTGCAAATTAATTACTAGTTAACTAGTCAAATATTCTTTTTTTCTGGTCTCAAAGTCTTTCACTATATGTGAGGAATATATAATTTTTATGCATATATTTTACCCACATTCGTTAAATCTCGTTAAGATGATTTGAATCGCTGCAATTTCGGTCTTTGTGTTTGAACATCAAAGTCGTCGGTTACCTACAAGACAAATGAATGGAAGATACCTAATGTCGAAATACAAGTAATAGCTATATCTTGATAAACCTAGAATATATGAAAGGATTGATTAATATAATATTACAATGCTACAGTACTATTAATAAACATTCCACAAAACTTTCGTGCATGTAGCCTTCAGGAAGTGAACGCATTCCGCTTTAAATAATGGCATATTCATTCATTTCGTTGTCCATGTAAAATTATGCATTCTGACTAAAAGTAGTTCCTTGCATCTATACGTATTTTGACTATCAGTGACTTAGTCAAGGTGTTTTTGGACGCTTGCAAATGATGCCCATGATTATCGGTACTGAGGCACGTGATACTGTAGTTGATGCTATTACAGCACTTAAGCTCGGATGATGTATATATGTCGGAACTTCTGGTCTTCATTCTTCTAGTACGCCTTAAACATTATATACGAAAATGTGCTTAAGCAAATAATACAAAAACGTATTTGCCATCTTCCCGAAAGCAGAGAAACGGGCGGGGCATACCATATATTATATTTACTTTTGCTCGACTGGTACTTTACAGTTCACAAAGTTTTGAATCATTGTTCCCTAACTGTACATGCCATCGTTTATTTAGATTCACTCAAAGCTGCCAAAATGCTGTCGAGTTCCTGAAGATGAAGTGCAAACTAACATCTGAAAATACGGCAAAAGAGATCGAATTAGATGTCTTTCTTATAAGCCAAACAAAAAAACCTCTTTCGGCCAAACAAGACCAGTAAAAGCCTAAAAAGCACGTTTAGACAGAGCATGGTTCATTTTATTAAAAGACATATCTCTTAACTGGATTTTACATCATGTTAAAATAACAATAGATGACGAAATACTGAAATGGTAGCCGATGTTCTAAAAGACTGCAAACAATAATAAGATGCATTGCTATTTTTGTTGGATCATTAAAAAGCTGAAGTTCAGACAAGCTATGTGGCCATTATAAATGCATTATAACGCTGAAATCAAAAGGGACACCGACGCTATAAGATATCAAAGTAAGCTAATCCTGCTCTTTAGTAAAAACGTTTGTACTTTTGTTTCGTTCTTAGAAATTCAATATTTTTGCGCAATTAAAAGTAAATTGTTTCCCACATTATTTCTAGTATACTGTGTTAGAGATTTGGCTTCTTATTTCATCTGTTTAAACAGGATGTAGATGTTTGATTTTACAATATCGCAGTATATAATAGTGACACTTCATTTTATTACTTATCCTTAGTGTAGATACCACAGAATTCCTACTTTATGATAACAATAAAACGAAGAGGTTCTTTTTTGAAAAAGCCGATTTTTTTGCTGATCCTTCACTGACTATGAAGATAAATTGAAATTGAAAGTTGTAAAATGGATTTGTTGAATAGTTTCAATCAGTTTTTCTTGATTTTTTTTTTCAAAACTAACAGGTAAAGAGCTAATTAGAAGAAAAAATAACGCTTACTTATATTTTCAAAAGTGCTCCGATTTCCTCATTCGTCCTAACATTCTTCTGTCCATAGTTTTAAAAATCTGAGACGAAAAGACGACATTTCAAGTTCATTTTGACTGGTACAAAAACACGTTCTGTATCCCCGTTTGAGCAGAAAAAGGGTATTTTATGATAATATTACAATGCCACAACAAATGAAATAAAAATTCTTAAATAACAAAATAAAGGAAAATTCTATCTGTAGATCAACAATAATCATTGATTTTTCCCTACTTTTTGCAGGAATATTATTTATATATTAGCGCTGGCTTAAGGAATAGCAATACCTGAATACACTTTTGAAACGTTGCAGCAGTCTCAAGCTCAAACAGCTGAAAAAACTACTGGTCAGGCTCCAACAATTGCTGTAACTAGATAATAAAATTGAATTTACGTTTTTGGAGACAGAAGTTTTGGGTTATACTATCATGGTATAGTTGTAGTGTTATATAACACGTCGTGTAAGGAAGCCATAAAACGGTCATAAACGTCATGAAAATAAGATCAGATCTTTGTTACAGACAACCTTAATCTAACTGACATTATTTTCCCAAATGAAGCTTCTTTGTTATTGAATAACATTATTGAAACGGCCTCTACAAGTAGTTAATTTTACTGTTTCTATGAAGCAAAGCAAGGGCGATCAGTGATCACATGTGTCGCCTGATGATAGCCAATTAAACAGTTGTATTGAGAGGTGATTGGATAGTTTGTAGGCTAAAACGCATTTTTTTATTCAAGGGCCATAACTCAGCCAAAAATCATTCGACCGAATAACTTGTAGAACATACTTGAGGTACAGAACAATCCTGTAACATTTCATTTAAATTGCTTTTAAAATTAGTAGTATAAGAGAAGTAGTCCGGACAAACTTTAAAAATAAAAATCATTAAAGGGCTATAACTCTGACAAAAATCATTGAACTGAAAAATGCTGACGCTATGCACAACTAAACTTGGTACTGATCATTCCCGTAAAGTTTGGATGAAATCGCACCAGTAGTTTCTGAGGAGTCGTCCGGACAAGTTTTGTGATGGACAGACAGACAGAGGACGGATGGACAGACATACAGATGATGGGGAAGTGATCCCTATATGTCATGGCTACTTTTAGCATGTCGCAGCTACTGTGAAGCCTGCAGCTCAAAATTCATTATTTGGCAAAAAAGCCTTTTTCATTCAAGGGCCATAACTCAGCCAAAATCATTCAACCTAAAATCCCGTTAGTATGCGCAAGTACTTGAGGTACTGACCAATCTTGTAAAATTTCATTCAGATTGCATTAATAGTATAAGAGTAGTCCGGACAAACTTTAAAAATAAAAATCATAAAAGGGCCATAACTCTCACAAAAATCATTGGACTGGAAAATACCGATGATATGCACAACTAGACTTAGTAGTGATCATTCCTGTAAAGATTGGATGAAATCGCACCAGTAGTTTCTGAGGAGTAGTCCGGACAAGTTTTGTGACGGACGGACGGACGGACGACGAAGAAGTGATCCCTATATGTCGCGGCTACTTCGTAGCAGGCGTAACAAAAACTATGGCTGAATTTTAAGTCACATACATGTTACCTTTTCCGTCAAAGTAATATCTTATCTTACAAAATATATGAAACTTATTTTGAATAATTTGTCAAGGTAGCTTTGATCTGGAAGCAAACATGAAATATAGAAATCGACACCATTAGCAAAATAACGTGACACCATTACTTTTCAATGACTTTTCTCAAGACTAGAAGATATAAAAGTTATCAACGTGTCATAACGTGGCTATCATTGTTTTATGTTTTCTACTGACCAACTTCATTATCATCATTTTGGTCACATTTATTATCGAAGTTTAAACAAATAATATCATATTAATCGTTGTCCTAAACTTTACCATTGTCACTTTTCTTTCGTTATTAGTATCAATATATAGGCTGATGATACTTTGTTCATTTCTGAAGTGAAGTTTATGACAAAAGCATCCATTAGAAGAAATATATATAAAAAAGACTTAAGTCTTATTAAAACTATGTATGTATTATCATGTAACTAAAGCGAATTATAGCAGTCTGACTTGAACATAACCGTATATTAAAAGTTCGAACTAAAAAGGCAAGGTTTGGAAAGTATTAAGTACATATGATCTGAAATTTATCTGGAACATCTTGTTAAACGTGGTTTGATAAAGTTGTGTCTCACTAAGATTTTGGCGGAAAAATGAACATAAAATTATTGGTAAAAGGTTTTTTAGAAAGATTTCTCAAATCACCTTTCACTTTGACTTTTCGGCAATTGTCCTGTAGATGAAGGATATGGAAAATTAAATATTTTTTTTACAGTGTAAACTCACAATAAATCCAAATTTAATAACCATTTGTTCCGTCCGTGTAATTCAACGAGATCGGATGATGATAGATTTTCTGCTACATACTCAGAAATCTTAATTAATTGGACTGATACAAAATTATTTGAGAAGAAACATTTCTCAGATCCAAATCAAAATAAAATCAAATAGTTTCTTCTATCTATGCAGCAATAATAAACAATTGCAGTGTTAAATAACAATTGTTTTCCATCAAGAATGAATATGTTGACAAAAATTCTGCAATCTTGAAAACATAATGTTCTCGAAAAAAAAAACATGGACCAAGATAACTGTCTTGACAAAAGTCTCTGTAAAAATATTGAACTACTTCCTTAAGACATCTGATATTGTCAGGACTTCTGGAAGGGGTGGCCATCTTTGTTTTAGTCTTTCTACAGGGGACTTTGGAAAATTTGGTCTGGAAACGAGTACACACTAAGCTTTACCGAGAATGGAATGCAACCTAATTGGAGCCGACAGATATAGGGATAACATTTTCTCGATGTGTTTAAGAAAGAAATTGGGGACCTTTTTAAATATTCATTGTCTAGACAGTACAAACCGATGCATTTTATGTCATAGACACTCGATTAATGTTGCAATGTTATAATAATATGGAACTGTAGCTACTCTTCGAAGTAGAGCATAATCAATTACACCTTGCAACGTAACCTACATCGATCAGCTTTTTAAAAAAGATATTTCTTAGTTTGAAATCACTTCTCCTTGGTTAAATATTGTAATTACGTAAAGGCGAGATTAACTTACGTATGGATGCATACAAATCCAATTAGCGCAAGAAGGAAAACGTTGATGGTATACAGTAGTTACTTGACTGATATACAAAATCATAGAAATATACTTTCAGACGCTTACGTGATGTCCAACTAATGGAATAAGCCCATCCTTGTCTTCTCAAAAGTCTGTTTTCAGCAGTTACATGTGTTTCTGTGATGACGTGTCATTTCCTCTTCTCTATACCCGTACGGATCTGCTGCTTTTTTATCACACCGATATTGTATACCTATATTGTATATATATCTATGTCATAATGGGAATAAAGAAATGTAAAAGCAAGTGTTCACGTAGTGTACATTTTTCTATCTACTATCATACTAGTTGAAAACGTTCAAGACTAATTCAAACGATAAATAATTATATCTTAAATACCTTACCCAGTTGGCTTCATATCATATACAAGAGGACCATAAGTACCTGGGGCAAAGCAAAAAAACGACTTTAGGATTAAAAAAAAAAAGTTTTGGTAGGGAATCACAAGATAATGCTTCATGTTGAATTTCAGAACTCTAGGCCTTGTGGTTTCATTTAGAAGAATCTTAATTATTATATTAAATACTTGTGACTACTATTGCGGAACATACAGTGGCCAAAGAGATATAACATATTTTGAAGAAGTCTTTCAGACAATGCCTCATGTCAATTGTCAGAATACAGGGCATTGTGGTTTTAGACAAGAGAAAATTTAAAGAATTCGTCTATTTTGTAAAATATGTGACCGCTTGTGCAGGGCAAATAGTGTCTTTTGGACACAATTTGAACAAAGTTGGTGGAGTTCTGCTCGAAAACGTTTTTCATAAGTCTCACACTCACGGTTTCTGACAAGAATATATTTAGAGAGTGTTCCTATATAGCTCAGTATAAAACATCTCCCCTGCCTCTGGAGCAGAACCAAAATTGACCCAAAAGGGTATGTCAGTTTTGCTAGAGGTTCACTAAGTAATGTTTCATGTCAAATTTCAAATTTCAGGCCTTGTGGTTTCATACACGAAGAATTCAAAGATTTCTCTTCATATTTCTAGGTAGAACATGTGACCCCTATGGCGGGGAAATTATTTGAACAAACTTGGTACAGTTCCACTAGATAATGCTTCATGTCAAATTTCAGAAATCTGCCTAGTGGTTTCAGACATGAAGATTTTTATTTTTTCCCCTTTTCACCTGTATCTAAAACGTGTGACCCATCGGGAAGGGCCAATAATAACCCAATGGACATTATTTGAACAAATTTGAATTCACTCATTTCAAGGTATATTATATTTAGTACTATGAAATATATTGCATTTTCCTTTATTGTTGTGTTGAAAAAAGTACCCTTTTTCATTACTTAGTTTTCAAATAAAATCTCTAGCCAGACATATATGTTTTCAGTGGACTCTTATGTGTTTGCTAGATAGCGGATCTAATTATGTAAAACGATTTCGTCGCGACATTATAGTTGAGTTGTTTTTAAGGCTGTTATTGCCATAATAATATTGAGAGATTTTCTTTGATAGCCTGTATACGATTCCTAAAATTAATATTTATTACAAAATAAAAACGTTTAAAATCGAAGTACGATTGTAGGAAAAATGTATAATATCGTGCTCAATCAACTTAGTTAGACATAATAAGTAGTATACAGCCGTTTTTATAAAATTGATATTTTTGTTAATAATTATAGTAATCACAGGTGACAGTATGAGCACATTGAGCATAAAAACCACATAAATGTAAAAAGAGAGAAAAAAAAGAAAAAAAAATCTTCTCTATTAATATTTCAACAAGGAGTACCGTAGCATTTCATACGGAACAACGTTACCAGGAACACCAATGAGGTGACTTTTGTTTTATAAAAAGAATGTCTGTGAGAAACGATTTGTGAATTTGTCGGGCTTCGCGAGTAAAGAAAGAACTTAATAAATTACGATGCTAAATATGTAAGGCCAAAAACGGGGTTTGAAATGACCATACTTTTCTCATTTTAAAAGGTTGAGAACCTTGTATTCTTTTTAAACATAAAATTTTATACAAGTGTAGGAGACGGCAAAATAGTATCATAATAAATAAACGGCATATAGGAAAAAAACCTTAATCAGTGTCTTTGAAGTACTGACCAATGTTTCAAACGGAGTTGGTTTCTTGCCTTTAAGATGCATCCTGAGACATAGAAAACAGCTTCGGTTTACTACATTACAAACGTAGCCATTCCACCAATGTAATATAAGTAACGTATACTAAAAAATATTTGCTGGCATAGTGGTTGAAAGTATATTTTGTTTACTGAATAAAATCACTCCATAAACTGACCTAACGGGTGACACCGACCAACCGGTATTAAAAATCATGAAATTCAAAATATAATAGAACGCATTAGACAGAAATACATTTACAACCACTAAGTATATTTTTTCTTCGGCGTATGGTTTTAATCATGAGAGTAACAGTGACAAGTGTCATTAATCATTTCAAACATCGCCACCGCATTGAAAGCACGATAATTACGCATGAACGATCCCTTTGTTGTTCTATGCTCGGCAAGAAAGGGTAATTTCGGAAATTTTCCCATCTCCCGGGTATTTGTCAACTTTGTCTTGTATTTCGATCCTGTCTGAATTTATTTCCGGCAAAATACTCTCATACGGCTTCTCTTTATTTTTTATGGAGTGTCAGTTCATCATCTGTGGGGAAAATGTAAATTGCTTATGAAAACAACTACAAGACATACAATTCATTTCAAAAGGTAAAACTACATTAAGAATATTCCTGAAAATGAACTTTGTCAAAATATGAAACACGTCTAATTTCGGAAACAGCTTTCTGATTTAAACATTTTAATGAGTATGAAAAGTCACGTAAAAATCATATCTTTATAGAAATATTAATCTGATATGTTTCGTTTACTCGATAAAAGTAATGAATAAAGGACAGTCAAAGTAACAGAAAACTTCCATTTGTCTAGCATATCCATAATTAGAGAGGCAGAAAATATTTTGATTTAAACTAAATTCTAAGTGATAAGATTTTCAAAAACCTCTGTTACAAACAGTTGTATTTAACAACCTTTGTTAAATGCAATTCATTTGACTTGTAGTTTGATGTACGTAATATTGTCCTCGTTTTTCACCGTCACCAGTCCCCCAGTCCAATCAGCGGTGCTTGGTTTATCTTAATTTGAATAATTTCTGTACATTCGATTTGGAAATAGAAAAAGATAATAAAATATTTATATAATATATAGTTTTTGCAGCATCTGTCATGACTGTTTCCAAACATTTGATATTTTTATAAATTGTCTTTTATTGCGTAAAGCGTGGTGACAATGTTGTAAAAAATCGAACAAAGATGATCCAAAAATTTAGTACTATTAAACCGTTCCTAATCGATGTTCTGATCTTTGTACCTATTTATCATATAACAATGAGACACATTGAGATGATATAATGAATTACGGTCAATTTTTTAAAGTAAAAAAATAAGGATTATGCCTTTAACCCTTAACCTGCTGGAACCAAAGTGATTAGCCTTTGCCATCAGTATACAGCCAGGCCAGCCTGCACATCCGTGCAGTCTGACCAGGCTCTATACTGTTGATAGCTCTAGTTTTGAATTTGATTTTGAAATCCCTTAAACTTTGAATGGACTGTTCCAAATTCAAAGCTGGGCAAATCCATTACAAAATTTCAGCATGTTCAGGGTTAAAATGCACAGCTGAGGCGGAACTTCGCAGTTATCGGTCTGAGGTCGTATACTTGGCTAGGGCTTTGTCTGAAAAACGGGTGATAACACAAAAGGGTTCTCGCTAAACAAATTTAAAACGCTTGTAATAGTGAAGTACTTAATTTTCATTACGAAATACACAAACAAATGACAATGGGTGACACTGACATGACCTAATACGAAAATACACGAAAAATGTTTTGTATGTATGCACTTCTAGTCAGATCTACCTTTCATTGTTTAAGGTTAGTTTGACATGCATTTCCAACGCGAAAATACCTTGACCGCTACTGTTTCTATGCACTTCTCTATTATTAGAAATATATGTCTTGCGCATGCAGGAATATTCGTCAAATCTAAACGTTACGCACCAATTAAACCTAGGTTTTACGTTGTTGATAAATTTTAATCACGTACTTTTCTGCGAAAAACTGTTTTTGCGAGGCAGTTACGCGGGTATAAAACTTATTCAAAATAATCGTATTTCCTGGTCGATAGATCGGATAAAGCAAGTTACTCATTATAAAATACAATGCGCATTATTGTAAGTTTCTTATAGCAAGTAGTAAATCTCTTATAAAATTTAAAACACTTTTGATGCCGCTATCATGTTATTCCTCTTAAAATCTTTATGTGTGGTATTTAGAATGTTACTATAACAGCAAGAATAAAAAAGGTATTACAGCAATTATTCTGTACCAATATTTCAGGTGTGTATATATACTACGACAGCGTTCAGTTTAGTTTTTAGTGTGTATGAACATGCATACAACAATCCAATTCGTTTTTACTAAATAAATATAAATAACTGGCCTTGTAAAATAAACCCCTGGCAGAAAACAAACAACACAAAACACACACACAAACAAAAAAAAGCCTTTTGTCACAGCAACATGGGTAATAATAAAAACACATTTGGCCCAAGGTCCGAAAATATGATATTGTTATTGGCCCTTATCAATTTGATCGGCTCATTGAAGAGAGTCGAGCATATCATTTTGAACTGACAGCCAATTCGACTTTGAGTGATTGTACCGTTTTAAAAAATAAGCTGGAATGATCTTGCGTTTGTTATTATATATATATTTAACTTTCTTGGATACCGTTTCACAGGTTATCTCTTAACCGGTGCGTGTAAGAGATTAGAACACTCGTAAACATTAAATTTATGACCACGTGTTTTATAACTTGATTTGAAAACGATAATGTTGCATTCTGTGAACCGGCATAGGACAAATATATGACTTAACATGAAACGGGCCTGGTTAAGGTCTGGTTCTATACGTTGGTTGGTCTGTAAAGCAAGTCAAGGTTGGGACAAATTAAATTAGAATAACATAGCGTTAACACACATAACACTAAAAAAGAATAAATGTACCATTTTAGAAATGACTTATGTGAATAAAGCAATCGTCTTCATAAGCCGATGTTATATGAAACCAGTTATGAATATCAGAAGCTAAAACATGAATTGTCAGCGATGAAAGCTAAAAATAAAAGTTACAAATACAAATGCATGTAAATCCTGACGCATATATATATTATATGTAACGGCTCGGGTGATATAAAATCTTGACAGGTAATATATCCACATATATCACTCAAAAACCCAAATAATAATTTTATTACCCTTCCCCTGCCGAGTAAGAATATTAAAAAAACTAATTGCTGTTTCAAACGTCGAAATAAGATTCCCTTTAGGGTACCCCTTCACCGCAAAATGACGTCACAGCATAATTTGTGCTGGCAAAATGCGGTATTTTCCCAGAAGTGATAATTATGTTTTTTGAATATTGATTTTATATCTTTAATGAAAACCATAAATTTGGGTTACTATATCCGCGCATTCATTACAGATTATTTTCTTTATTTTTTATTTTTATTTCAATAGTTCGTCTGTAGATCTACATAAAGTTTTGTTTTTGTACCTAACGAATGTAAACAAGAGAAAAGGAGTAGTCTGTTGAAGACACTTTTTTGTAATTAATAAAGGTTTGGCGAGGTCATATTTGTTTCAAATACTGATGAGAATATTTATCATTACTCTGTTTTGGTAAATATATTTTTTTTAACAATTAAAAAGTGTTTGTATATCGGAATTTACACTTTACAACATCGAACCGTACGCGCATCGTCACAACGCATGTTGTTTACAACGTTTACAACATGGGGTACCAAAAGAGGAAATTTAACGTATATATTACCTGTCTGGCTCGGTTATATCAATTTCTTTTGGCGGATCAATAGCCAATTAAAAAGGAGAAAAAGAATCTGGAAGGGTAATAAATATATATATAAACAAAAATAAAAAAAATAGAAAAACCCTTCAAATCTGACTTTCGAAGAAAATGATTTTTGTTTTGTTTTAAATATTCAATTAATTATTTTGCCATAACTGTTTGAAACAAGCTCAAATAACATCCAAATAAATCCAAATTAGATATGCAAATTCGGCAAGTTTGGATATACACATCGCAATGTATGTTTGAAACTAAGCTTGGATATACAATATCCTTTATATGGAGTCGTATTGGTGGGCCTCATCTTTATTTGACATAAATAAGAGAAAAAAATACACATATGTCTCATTCGGTAGTTTCTGAACAGAATAAAATGTCGATTAAACAGTAAACAGCTTCAAGTAGGATATCAGTGCTGTAGCGTTATTAAGTTTTATCTTTGTAGTAAAAATCATAAGGGATGTGAAGGAACCCTCCGTTCTAAAATCTAACAGTATGAGAAAATTTTGAACCAGTCCTATTTTAAAATTTTGTTTTCGTTTGTTTTCCTTTTTCACGCCAGAAAATATTTGACAAATACATTTTCCTAGAAAAATGACATCTTTAAAGAAT
Source organism: Cyclina sinensis (assembly GCA_012932295.1). Taxonomy (NCBI): domain Eukaryota; kingdom Metazoa; phylum Mollusca; class Bivalvia; order Venerida; family Veneridae; genus Cyclina; species Cyclina sinensis. The sequence continues at coordinate 30,667,195 of JAAONU010000005.1, forward strand.
TAAAGCCATTCAAAACTTCAGGTTATTTTTCTTCAAAACACTTTAATACGATATACATGTGGGCAATCTTCAATAAAAAAGACGACAACAGGGCAGCTTGACATTGTGCAATCGAAAGTATAAGTTAACTATTTTTAAACGTTCGGGACACCATAAATTATTCTGTATTTCAAATTATTCTGTATTTCAGACATCACAATGTTAGAAAAATCATTTATACAGGGCGGAATCTGCTCGCTGACCTCTGCTTGGAAGTCATGTGCTCTTCTAACTGGACTACCCGAGCTGGTTACAGTTCTTTCGTTACCAAATCACAGATACCGGTCCCGTGACACACTCCTCTATTCTGATAATATTTCTCCTCAAATTCATAGACACAGGGACTTGTAAAAGCATATACATAGCAAAGTGAATTAAACATATATTTCGTCTTTAGGGTGTTTTTATTTTTAACAATGGTTCCGTTTACACAAAATACACCCCTCACAAAAGCTTTTGGTGAAGATGTGGGCATAAAAAGAGGTGTTAGTAGGGAAGCAAGTCTGACTATTCCTAGTTCTGGATAGTGAAACTTACATTTCAAACCAACCTGAAGTTACTGAAATCCCTCAATGTAGAAGATACGCTCCGGAGAAAATATGGATGTTTCATCATTTCTAATGAACTTGACCTTGCAAAAATACTGACATGGATTATGCGTGTAACGCAGGGTCTCATGATAGTAAACTTTTGTGATAGAATCCCTTAATTCATGATGACTAAATGGTCCGTACAAACATTTTCATACTTTTATCTGACCTTTGACCTCTATGTGTGACATTGACCTTGGCTACATGGACCTCAATTTTCGACAGACACTCCGCCACACAATGGTGAACATATGTGCCAAGTTATATAAAAATACCTCAATGTTTGTAAACGTTTTGCTCCGGACAAGCGTTTACCTCTGAGCTCTAAGTGTGACCTTGACTTATGACCTAGAGACCTGCTTCATATGAGCAAAACATTTGTATCAGGTAATACTAAAACCTCAATGTATGTAAAAGATATCCTCCAGACAAAATCTGGACATGTCATCATCTCTAAATTAAATGACCTTGACCTTGCATATAAGGAACTCGATCATGTGTGTTATGCTCAGTCTCATGATGGTCAACATATGTAATAGAATCACTCAATTACTGATAACTAAATTGTCCGTTCAAACATTTTCATATATCTATCTAACCTTTGACCTCTATGTGTGACCTTGACCTTGGCCACAGAATCATGATATTTTATGGACACTCAACTTTACGATGCTGAACATGTGTACCAAGGTATATTAAAATCCCTCAATGCATGAAGAGATTTTGCTCCGGACAAGGGTTTTCATCTGACCTCTAATGTGACCTTGACCTTTCATCAAGAGACCTGGCTTACATGCGCGACACTACGTCTCATGGTGTAAACATTTGTGTCTAGTAATACTAAACTTCCTCCTTGCATTTAGAAGATATGCGCCAGGCAAACTCGAGATATTTCATCATCTCCTATGGCATTTACCTTGTACATATGGAAATGGATTATGCATGTAACTCTCAGACTCATTATGGTCAGCATTTGTGATAGAATCATTCAATTCATGATGACTAAATGGTCCATACACACATTTTTATATTTTTATCTGACCTTCGACCTCTATGTGTGACACTGACCTAGGCCACAGGGACCTTATATTTGTGCGCAACACTTTGCCTCACAAAAGTGAATATTTTTGCCAAGTTTTATTAAAATCCCTCAATGCATGTAGACATTTTTAGTCCGGACAAATATTGTCTAGAAGACCACTACACTACGAATTTATTCAAATTATAACTCTGGAGTCGTCAAAGGCTCACTTGTTTTACCTTGAAATATATGTGGTAAACTTAAAATTTTCTTTTGCACAAGGCCTAGTGTATATTAGTAATAGGAAGTATGTTCCAAAAACAAAGAATAACACGATCCGCTTCTTAAATTTCTCTGTATTTATTATTTTTCTTCTTCACGTTGAATTCGTTTTCAACGTTTAGTAAATTCTATTCAAGACAGAATCTGAAACATCATATTTATTATGTCTTATAAGAACATATATTTTAATTAGTCATAATTAGTCTTACTTCATTTTAAGTTATTTAAAGCATTTGCAGTTGAGATTAAACACACAAACAAACAAAAAGCAACAAAAAAAAAAAAACAAAAAAAAAAACAAAAACAAAAAAAAAACAAAACAAAAAAAAAAAACGCGTAACAAAAATTGCGTGTTCTTTGCTCACACACCGTTTATATAAACGTTTTCCTTTTTTATTGTATTTTTTCAGTTATTCTGAAACAGAAATAACGATTAGTTTTTTTACATATCTAAAAGAAAAATAACTTAATCTAGTGAATATATTTGGTATTACAAAAACACCGCCGAAATATGCTTCGTTATTTTTTCTTCCCTAAATCATTGCATATATTTATATTTACTTAAGTGAATCAGTTGTATGCTTAAATAAAAACTAAAAACAGTTAGTTCTGGTAAAAATAAGCTTTTAGCAGCAATCTTCAATTTACGCTAATTAAATATCTATTATGTTTTATGCAAAATTTGAACGTCATTATATTTCAATACAGTAAGAAAGGTAGTAAAATATTAAAAAAGAATATTTAAGAAAGAAAATTATAAAAAACAGCTTGATCCAAAATTTTTGGGGCACGGTTATTTGTATTTTGTTGATCAACGAATATTATCGGTCTTGTCTGTTGAGTATTAGTTCTTTCTTATCTTTATAGACTGTATGCCTGATATATTTGATTTAACGTTTTACAATATTTCAGAGGTAAAATCCTTATCACAAATTCTGCTCTTTATTCAAAGCAGGTTTTACCATAAACATTGTGGTGAAAATCATAACATTTTGTAAACTTTCAATGAAAAATGATCATAAGATAATGAGATCTATAATATGAAATAATGTCATTTATACTATTTTATCTTTTTTTTAAATTCTGTTTATAAGATAATTGCAATGAGGTATTCCTTAACAAATTTATCCAGCGTATTGTTCACTCAGTTGACATAAGCAGATATCGTTCCATAAATACCAAACACCTTTTAAACTGTAAGTTTTATAAAGTACATTTCTGTATTTTGTGATACGGATGTGGATGAAAGTTAAGGTGCACAGAAGGAGTCATATTTTAGCATTCGAAGCTATATACATTCTGCATAAATAAACACTGACGTATCTAGACAAGTAATACTAAGGATTCATTGTTTGTTTTGTTTATAAACTAGTATGAAATAATAATTCTGAGAATAATGAATTATTTGTTTACTGGCAGTACTTTGGGTGTCATTCTGCAAAGGAACGAAATGGGCAGATAAAAAAGAAATAATTACAACATTTAAGTAATTCATTTTAACATGTCGATTAAAATATATTTCTATTTTTTTAATCACATAAAATGGAATCGAGTTCTCGGGTTAGAAGTATTCAAAAGCATCCATAACTGTTTTATTGCTCTAAATGCAAAAAAAAATGCTGAAATAACATAACAATTTGCCTATCGTTGAGTTGATCGTCAATTTGATATTTTGTTCTAATAAAAATCAAGCGTTTCCTGACTTTTGCGATTGATCAGATGTAAAAAAGTGTTACTAAATTTTGATTTAATTGACGCGAAATCAAATATCAATTACAACTCATCCGTATATACAAATATTGCACATATTTTCGTTGTACACCAATGTCAAGTTTTAGGAAGACACAATGCTTGCATTCATTAATATATGTTCAAAATGTGGTTGTTAAGGTTTGGTAATTTTCAATGGAATATTAAAATATTTAGAGTGTTGCTATATCCCATTTTAGAAATACGGCTGCCTATATTCTGATACTAGGACAATATACTAAATCAAATGTCTTGAAATAACGGGCAAACACCAAAGTTTTTTGTTGTGTTCGAAATAACTTAACCACCGGTCTGTCAAATAAATTTTGTATAGATTGCTATCGATTTTAAATAGCTCATTATTCTCGTTTTGACAATTGTCAAAATGAGTACATTATGTACAAATTGTACTCTCTATATTCCAATTTATTTTGTCACGGAATGTAATTTTGAAGAATAAAGTTTCGCAAACAATTTAAAACTTAGTGTTGGTGAAATGATGAGTATTACAATTTTTTAACAAACTGATTTGGGGTAAAATGCTGGTGACCGATGTGAGCATTGATCGTTTTTCTGGTCAACTTACCTCTTTCTTACGGACCGTTGCATGTGCTGAGACGAAGTGTACTAGAAACATTTCAGCAAAGCGCTTTGGTCACTTGGGGTAGCACTTCATTTGTCTACAGATATCATAAGAGCTTCAGTATAAACTTGGATTGTAATTGATGGAGGAAATAATGTTTATATTTGTAAGAATTATATTGACGATGAGGTATTTCATCCATTTTGTAGACGTTATTTTTGACCTACATTGCAATTTCATTTCTATCTCGCTTCGAGAGTAGAAAATAAATGTTCGTTGTAACAAATGTTAAGTGTAAAACACTGGCCTGGTTTGAGGAAAAGGCAACTCATTAATTTTATTATGTTTTGTTTCATATTTGCTGTAAAAACTTGCCTTAATTCTGAATATTGCTGACTTACAATAACTGTATCGGTACGCATGTCAAGGAGTAATGCAAAAATTTTGTTCAAGCTGAGAAGTTAAAACAAATATTTATTTAAAATGTTGTTACGACAAGATTATGAAAACGTCTAACTATGCATGAACAACAAATATGTGTATTTAACCATTATTATTTGTTCCTACGGTTTACGACAGTATCACCACATCCAGTTTAAAATTTCATGCAAATTCATGCACGACATTATGACCAAAATGAAACGAGGTAACTGATAACATCTTTACAGCTGTCGTGACGCTCTGTTGTTCCCTATAAAAGGTGTCTGGAGATGCTTAAAAGTCAATTGGTATTTGACAGCCGTACTTGTCAAAAAATCTGGGAGTGTTATTTTCCTCAGGATGAACACCGACACACTTTTTGTAGTATTTCTGGTGATGACCATTGTGATGTCCGCCTCGGAAATGGTCAGTGCGCAAGATGATATCAAAGTAGACAGACGCATGTTAAAGAAAGCTAAGAGTGGTAAGAAAATTCAAGTTTCACTTTTTATCTTGATTGGAGATTCTTCTTTTCTTTGGGACTCGTCTTCTTAAAGGCAATTTTGATTCAAATGAAATTGTTTAGATTTATCAAAATTTCAACTAAGTTAGAAAAGGAATTATTACTATATTAAGAAAAAACAACAACAAAATATAGTGACATTTTTGTTTACATAGTATGAAGTCGTTTTCGTATATGCAGTCTGAATAAAACTGAAAATCGGCAGGATAACAAAAACATCAATAAGCAAGGCAATTTAGGAATACATCTTTTATTTTTCAGTAAATTGTTTGTTTTCTAGCAAGCAATTATGATGTTCTACAAAATGATAAGCCAAACTATTTCAGATATAAGAATATTCTGTATCAGACATAGTAAATATCTCTCCGGATAGCAGACGTTCAAGATAAAACAATAAAAACTATATTCGGGCCATTGCAATGCACGCAGAAAGTTAAAATTAAGACGACTTTTTTTTAAACACTCTGTAAGACTGTATTAATTTTGCTTCGCGTCTGACTCATTTGGTTTTAATAAATCGTACTTACAATCACTAACTAGTTCATCATCTTTGAATCAATGACCAGGGAAGAAAATACATTCGTAAGAATTTTATTGATGCAGAAGCAAAGAAGTGACCTTTTTATGAAAAAAGATAAATGAAATAGTAAATCTATTTAATATAACGTATCGAATTTTTTTTCTATTATTTTGTTTTCAGATGACACAAAAGGCAAGTCCAGTAATCAGGGCAAAGGTATGTTAACACACCCAATAAGTTTCTTTTGTATATTTCTGTCTTAATATGCACCGACACGTTTAGACATCGCAATAAATTCTTTCACAAGTTGCTTGGAAGAAACTCTAAAAAATAGTTAGATTCAGACCATTATCTCACCACCTTGTTAAAGTGAACCTTAGTTCATATATGTTAAATTAAGGCAACAAGATTATTGATGTTTGATCTTAATATGATATGTACTTTTCGTTTTCTTTACCTTCGATGCCGGATGTTTAACGTAACAGCAACATAAGAGCAGTTTACTCTTTCTAACTTTTGATTTTGATCAGCACTGCGAACAGAAACTAAATGAAATTTTACATGAACTTTAACAGAATAATATGTCTTATCTATTTTTTTTTATTTTTCTATCTGGCATATAATTGTAGGCTCAATTTAGGGGTCTTTGTCAGTGTATCTATATGCCCATTTATGTAGGTCTTTTCATTGGCAAATGTTAAGCTCACAATTTAGAATTTATATTGAGCTATTGTGATCTCCCTGTGTCCGTCGTGCGTCGTCCACTATTTACTTTGCACAAAATCTCTTCCTAATACACTGGGTCAAAGATGATAGGCTCGGATGTTTGATGTGTGAAGATCAACCAAAGTTGTTGAAAGAATTCAAATTCTTGCGTTATTCTGGTTGCTGTGGTAACATAATGAAATTGCGGCAAAGAAAGAGCTCTGAAGCTCGGTGTGTAGTATTGTCTAGCGAATATTAACCAAGTTTTCTCTGATTATATGTCTAAGGTCATCAGTCTTTGAATGAAAAGAATTTAGAATCGTTATTTCAAACCAGACTTTAAAGTTCAAAGCAGTCAAATAACTTTATTTCAAAACAGACTATCAGCTAGTTATCCTTTTAAATTGAAATATTATGGTAAAAGATATTTATTATTTTACAAGAATAATCTTAATATAATATTGTTAACTTGCAATTGCATTTTTAAAGGTTAATACTATCTAGCACTTTCTTATTTATTAATACTTTATATGATTTATATATAATTATCAGAGTCACGACGGGTTGGTCGATCTTATTTGAGGAAAGAACTGCAATATCCAGAGGTAAGAATTTTTTTCATTTTTCTTATGTTTGGATACCCTTGCAGAGAAAAATGGCTATATAGGAAATCACGCATACAAAGTTAAAAAAAAAAGATCGGAATAAATATTAAATTTTAGAAAGAATAACAAATGCATACCAAAAAACGTTTTTCAAAACTACAAATGTCCTTGTTTTAGATTCGATAATTATCTGAATGTTGACTACTATAGTTAGAATATTCTTGTAGGTATTGTAGAAATATGATTGCCTATGTTTAGAGACTGACATTTTATCGTTAATCACGTCTTGAACTAAAGGGCAAAATTATAACCTTTTTGGTCGTACTTGAAACCCGAGCCTGTCGCATAAAACTAGTAGGAGTTTCATTCGAGCAGATATGATTCGATATTTTTGTTTTGAGAAGCGTTTGAATCACTACACTGTGTATAAACTATACTATATGTTATCCTGCTTATTTTCGCATGTAATTCAATCTTCTCGTCAGATTAAACGTAAGTTTCGCCAACAACTATGAACTTCGTGTAGGTTGAATCTCAAATGTTAGAATTTTTGACATTTTCTTTTACGACAGAGTAAAAATATCTCCCTGTTACTGCGAAATACGTAATCGATAAGGTAGCTCGCTTCCAAAATTTTGTTTGCATGTTACCAAAAGTCTCGATACAAAGAAATTTAATCTAAAAGCAAACATCATTTGACCCTGAAGGAAAAATAGCTTTGTTTGTGCCTAGGTGTTTTAGTTTTGGTTTTCTTTCTCTGTATTAATCAGTCCAAAAGTAAGTATAATGAAAAATAAATGTTGCGAGAAATTTTGACTGGTATTCCTCATGGCTTGCAAACTAATTCCTGTTAGAGGCCAAGAGAGTAGGACTTTTCCATTATAAGCATGCTTTTCAGACCTTTCTTTACACGATAAAATTCTTTCTTCATTAAAGGATATTCAATGATACATGATTCAGTGCGCTCTTTGAATCCTTGCATAACAAAATTGCAGATGTATTACAAGTTAGATGATTACTTAATTAAAACATTTCTCTTTTTCAGATGTCTGGGCAATGAACTATGGCGGAGGAAAAGTGAAACGAACTATATTTTTTGTGTTGAAAGAGCTCTTTCTAAATAAAATATCAGCATACTAGCATCTAAAAATATTGTTTTTGTTATTGTGTGACTCGCCCGGGTATTGTTGGTGCGGTTATTTATATACATCATATTATATTCAGCTACTATTTCTCCTCGACGTTTTACGTTCAGATATGTTAAAATTAAGCCTAATTGGCCTCGAAGCAGTTCAATAAATGGGTTTGATAGAAAAGTAAGCCTATAAGCTTCATGGCCATGGAAAATGTAAGAAGTGTAACCCCGCCGCCAAAGAAATTTAATCTGACATGCATTTAAAATTCAATTACGTCCCATATTTTTGTCGAATAAATCGCTCGTATGCCTACGCACGGATGTGTTAATCAAAAACAATTTTAGTTTTATTGAACTAAAACATCTATAATAAATCTTTGGTTATGCTAAGAGAACTGCAAAACGAAAATACTTAGCTCCAGATATTAGTAATTGAAAATAAAAAGAAGGTACCATATAGTAATGAATCTGCATTGCAAAGACGAAAAGTTACCTTCGCTGTATGCTCTTGATCGCTTGACAATATGCATAACAAGTACTGAAGCACTTTCAGATTCCCTTCAATTTAGTACGTTTAGAAATAAGAAAGCAAACAAAACATTATTTGGATATAAAATTCTGATTAATCTTGTAACCATGACTCCGATTCTCAGTGCCATCATTCGTTTTATTCGTCAAATTGATTTTTTGTTAATTCTAATGAATAAAGTTCACACGCAATGATCATTTGGCTTCTTACTGACTTCTGTGATGTGGTGAGTTCTAAGTTACTTCCAGAAAGTTGTGATACCTAAGAAGATAAACTGCAGTAGATTTTGATGGATATGGACTGATACGTATTTAACTTTTTCCTGACATCTTTACTTTTCTGACATACTGAACTTCTTCCTTGTTATTGCATCATGAACATTGAAATTTTAGATGATATCATTTCTGACTTTGACAACTTTGCCCTACTATGTTTATAAAGTTTGGATCATATGTGAACGTTTTGTATGAAAATTTCAAATTTATTAATTTTAGCTAGACCTACTTCTTTGTTTTCTAGGCTACAGCATTGGAATCCGAACTATGTGTATATGATTGCATGCACATTTCAACTTTTTCCTTGGGTAACCTTGATCTTGACCTACTGATATATTTCTGTTTTTTGAGGTAACATAATGCAGATAAATTTTAAGTGTGACATTGTCTGACCTCATCCTTCCTAGTAAATAATTCTCGTTAAAGTAACAGAAAATAAATTAAAAAATCGACCGAGCCCTCGGGTAATTAGTTACTAAATCTTAATGACAGTTTAAAATATTGTCAATAGATGATAGGTAAAGGTCCAGATAATGAACTTGATTTTGGACGTCTGAGTAGTTTATGCTTTAGCTGAGTGTTCTTCATGGACAAATGGTACTGTGATAATCGATATAGGGCCATCTTAAAAATAGGGTTTCAAAGTCAAAAATACTAAAGGAGACTAGATGGGTGTTCAGTGGAACACTTGTGTCGCCCTTGGGTAAAAAAAACAGCATGCTAGTCCAAGTACAACAAGACCTGTCCACAGACAGCATGCTCCACTTTTCTCAGTGCTAGATAATTAATTATAAGCCAAGTTAAACAAGAGGCCCAAGTGAAAAAAATTTGAGTGGGAGAGGGCAAGTACCTAGTCATACAAGATGAAAAAGAATTTTGGGTCAAGTAATTATGCATTTAAAAAAAATTTCGGGCCCCGGGGGGATGGGAAGTCAAGTACCTATGTATTAAAAAAAATCTGACCGGGGGGGGGGGTTGACGGTGGATCGGGAGTCAAGTGCCTATGTACTATGTATTAAAAAAAATCAGGCCCAGGGGGTGTACAATATTGAGGGGGGGTACTTGGGGGATGGGGAGTCTATAGTACCTATGTACCTATGTATTAAAACAAATGTTCTGGCCCGTGGGGACTGGTTGGGGTGGGGGGAGGGGGTTGAGTGTGGATTGGGACTCAAGTACCTATGTATTTAAAAAAATCGGGCCCGGGGGCTGTTAAAAATTGGGGTGGGGGTTACGTTTGGGGGGGGGGCGTCCCCATGCAGATGGGACGTTTGGGGGTACTTACCCATCTCATGTCAGTAAGTAATTTATTTCTAGGCTTAAGAAGTTTCTTTCCTATATATAAGTATAAGCAAAATCAAGTGACCCCTGGGGTCGGGGCTAACTGTGAGCCCAGGGACATGGGTACCAACAATCTTTGCAGCGGTCTTGCTGATGATCATGTATTCCAAGTTTGAATGGAATATCTTTGACAATTTTTGAAAAATGGACATTAACAAAAACGTTAACCAAGAAATTTAAGTTGAAAAGGGGCATAAAATTACAAAAATAAATTTGACGGTTATCTGCCCTTGAGAAATGGTGTTGTTTTAAGTGTAAGCATTACAATTGGAAAGTTTGATGAGAAATATTAAGAAATGACATAGTCATAGCCATTGTTAAGTTCTCATGACAAAATCCATGTACAAAAAGGGGAATAACTCTGTCAATTTTGACCTTGACCTACAGATTTTGGCATCATCACGACCCTGTTGTCGTAAGCAATATAATTTGAAAGTTTGATGACGGTATGTTAAGTAATGGCATAGTTATTGCCAACGTTAATTTTTTATGACAAAATCCAAGTACATAAAGGTGCATAATTCTGTCAAATGTGACCTAGACCTAAAGATTTTGGCATCATCCCGACCCTGTTGTCATAAGCAATACAATTTGAAAGTTTGATAAGGAAATGTTAAGAAATGGCAAAGTTATAGCCAACGTTAAGTTTTCGTGACGGACCGACGGACCGACGGACAAAGCGATCCCTTTGTATCGCCGTTCCTTTGAAAGGGCGACACAAAAATGAAACAGTTTGAGTGTTACAAAAGAGTTGTTGATATTGTGTACACGTAGACAAGAGATCAGTTTTACTTGATGATGCGTCAGCAAAAGGTGGAAGAATATATCTAATACATTAATATAAATTGCATTAAAGGCAGGAAGAATGAATACCAAAGGGAAAAAGGGATAAGAAAATCAATCAAAGGAAGTAAATAATCATTGAAAATAAGACAGAAAGGAAGAGATAGATGTAATGAGTGAAACAAAGAAGGAGTGCAAAACCTTGAAAAAAATGAATGAATGTATGTATGGATGAATAACACAGAATGATTCAAATTCTGCAAATTTCTTTTTCCAACTTGATTTAGAGCAAAAGAAGAAAGTTAATATAACTATGAAGACCAAGACTGTCTATACCTTAGCTATAGGTTTATGTAGAATCCTCGTCTAAACCTTAGGTATGGGTTTCTGTAGAATCCTCGTTGGTCATACATGATTGTGGATGGGCAATTTAAAACAAGTTAAGTGTTGGACAAGATGAATGTCATAAGTACTAAAATAGTTGAAGAAAATTAATGGTAGCAAATGAATGAATTCTAATTTAAGAAAGACCATTAAGCAAGACAAAACGTGTCCTTTTTATACTGGAGTAAGCTGATAAAACATACGTAATATGTAAACTTATGAAAAATTAAACATAACGATAACATTTCAAACATCTTTAAATCGCAGAATTTGCCAGTAATTAATAAATTTAAGATATTTGCTACGTCAAAATGAATTTTTATATACTACCTCTTGCAAAACTGATTAGAGTTTACACTGTTAGGTAAAGATCGAGACTCGTCGGTACACCTGTCAAAAATCAAATAAAGCGCCGCCCAATGTGTTTCTTTCAAACTCCGCCTGTCAATAGTGTCATTCTGTGTACGAAATGGAAACGCGGTTAGGAAAAAACATATGAGATTTCCGGTAGCAACGCAGCGAGAATTTCGACACAGCAACTTTAGCGTCGCCCAGGCACATTTTTCTGGCTTCGGGTATATTGCAAGACGCAGTTTTATTGACAGGCCTACCTGAGAAAACTGCCTCGCTGTGATTGGATGACCAGTAAAGTGACAAAAAGTAAAGTTACTGAAATAAACATTTAACATAGATGTTGACATGATGAGTTTATTTTTTATTTTTTTTTTGGAGATCAGATTTTTACAACATAGAATTAACGAGACATCTGCGCCATCACAAAATAAAAAAAAAACTTTGATTATACAGGGATTTCTGAGTGACCTGATAGAAACATAGGTCAATAGATTCATTGATCTATGTTAGAATTAAAAATAAAAAAGATAAACACGTCAATTAGGCCCGCATTTTTATCATCACTAGCCAAATACGCCATACACAAAAACAGCGATACTTCATTTTTCATTTAAAGATCTTGATTGATACGATAGACTGTAAAAGCCTTCGCCGTTAAAGAGCGTGATAGGAACACACTTGTTTTGCATTTACAATATTTTTTACAGCTTCTACCTGAAAATGGTTGTATAAATTTATGCATATATATACACACCTTTGAAATATTGCAAGGGATATCATGCTTATTTTGTAAATTTAGAAATTGAGTGAACAAAATTACTTAAGTTTCTCTTAAGTCTCATTTGGTTCAACAACAGTCGGGTTGTTTTTCAGAATTAGAATGTGAAACAGAAAACTGAAAATCAAACAGTTGCACAGCAAAAATGGGCAACGATTGCATCGTCAAAAAATAATATCTTCTGGCTGCCACTTAGATGACATGGTTTACCTTTAGTTTCGTCAACATTTCCTTTTTCTTTTTTGTTAAACGAGATATAACTTCTTAAAAATGAAATACATTTCATGGCGACGAATTTCGTGAAAAAAAAGAGTTGTATTTTGTTACATTTGTGTTTACAAAATCTAATTTTGTTATTCCGAAATATTAATTCGCCTCAACGATTTTTAAGCAAAAGCGAATCATTATTTTACAAAAAAACGACATATTATTTTAAATACGAGTAATATTTTTGCTCCCACGATATATCATTTCATAAAACAAAGCATCTTTGAAAATAACGAAGATAAGTATTGCTTTAACGAAATGATAGTGCATATTAGAGTGTGTGATGTAATTTTAGTGATTACATTCTCTATTAAAATGATTTATTAGAGTTTTTAGTCGATATGTTTTGTTTTGAAAAAAAGTATTTTGTTAATTTAAGCCTCTTTGAAGCAATTCGCGATATTTGTAGGACTCAAGTCTTTCGGGCAGTTGTCTGAAAAATCACAATTAACTTTTCTTTTTATCTGACAGTTATTTCAAAAATAAAATTACAAAACTTCAAAAAGAAAAAGAAATAACACGTCAATAACACATATATAACATTACGAAAAAGAACACCTTTTCGAAAATTGTTACGTATCTTCAAAATTCTGTTTAAACTTATTTTCACCATAGGAGTTTGATCAAGGTTATTTTGACACAATTTTAAATACTAAAAAAAGACTTTTGTGCACTTTAACTTGCATCCACAAACGGTTCACGCGAATGCAGAAACTGCCAAGTGTTCGACCTACTTTCATACAAAAATGCAATTTTGTTAGACAGTTTAAAGGATGTTTGAAATTTTAGGAAAGATACCGTGTTTATGTTTTAAGACCGAACAATAGGCCAGTTAAAGTTTAATAGTTTTGAGTAATTAAAAGTCTTTGTTGCAATTATCTTATAGACAGAAATATAAATTTTATGATAGTGTTAATGCCACTCAAAATATACATTTCACTTTCTTTATGGTTATATCTTATCCAAAGTATATAGAATGCTGTCATTCTCAACACAATGCCTATGGTAAAACCTGGTTTGAATGAAAAGCAGAATTTGTAGTAAAGAGATGCTGCAGGTATGCAGGGGGTTTTATATAAATAATGAAAACGAATAAATTTCGTTAACAAATTAAATGCAGATAACTGCACCCTAAATATTTTGCATCTGCGGTTCTGTAAGTTTATGATTTTCCTCTTATTTGGTTTTAACCCATTTATGCCTAATGGATAATGTCATCCTCCTTAGTTGGACAAGTCCATTTCATTCTATTTAGGGAAGTAAGTCCTTTATGCAAACAGTGTAGACCCTGATCAGATGCCGCGTATTGCACTGTTTGCCTATGTCTAATTTTGGGGACGCTAGGCATTAATGAGTTAACTGGTATTCGTCTAAAATAGGTGAAGTATTGCTACCTATAAGAATAGCAGAAAAAATGGCGGTTCAGTTGCTTCTAGTTTAGTTTAAAGCTATACCAGTTATACATTTATATGGATGTGTATGGCAGTGTGTTGATGAAAAGTTGCATTAGACCATGCGAATGGTAGTCCTTTAATAACATCACTTATTGTAAATTTTGTAAATAGGTTTTGAGGGTACAGGCAGTGTACGTACATTTTGTCATTTAGAGCATATTCCATATATAATTCAGTGGATTTTTGTGTCACACTGAAACATCAATTATGCATATTTTATTTCCGTTTCATTCCTAACCTTACCAGATTTTAAATTCGTTTAGCGGCATTTCAATTGTTTTTGTGATTTTCATATTTTGATTTATATTGTTTCGTTGTTTTTTTTCTTTTAGATACTATAGTTAATCTGCCATCAATATCTGTTAAATTGAGTTTAAATAGCAGCATTAGCTAAACGCTATTGCATTTACGAATTTTTATTTATTCAAAATATCGAATTGTAGTATAGAAAGAGAGAAAACGATCTATTGCTTCAGCCAGTATGCGACACAAATATCATTGATTCTGGTCTCATATCTCCTTTAATATTCTTAACCAAAATGTGTTTTGCATGCTTACACGAAGACAAGGCATAACTACGTCAAGATTTCTTTTATTCAGATTCGTTGCTTATGCTAAAATAAGTAAAGTTGTGACAATTCGAGAATATGTTAAATAAATATTTTCTGTTTTATAGATACTCGAGTGCAATTACATTTTAGCTTTTCTTCAAAGGAAAAGATTTTAAGAACATTTCTAAAAGTTATTAGATGTACGTCGGTTGATTATCAGCCAAGTGATATGACAAGGGAAGTAGCTCGGTTTTTAATTTACTTCAAACCCAATGCAGAGCTGCCTTATTATCTCTTGTCTTATTATTTCAATAGCTTTAGCTTGCAATCAAACATAAACTCCGTAATACAGAAACAGATTCTAGGCTCCCTTTCAGATAAAGAATGTTTTCAGTGTTTTAACCTGTGCATCGAAAATTTACTTATTTGTTTTAGTTGAAACATAATGTTTTTAGCTCATGTACAGTAATAGTCAATTCAAAGACTGCCATTAAATACATTTGAAGACATAGCCAAGCTTCACAATATAAGGCACCGTCCTTATTTTTATATATTATATGTATTTTATATTTGAATATAGTATTTAGTGTAATATTAAATTTAATGTGATTAATTGACCGTCATATATAGGTAAATTCACTTCAATGTTCACCAAAATTAAAGTTGTAGTACATTTGTATTTAATTCGTAAGTCATTTCCAAATATATACCTATTTTATGCAGAAGATTGAGTTACATAGAGATTACATATTTGTTACAATCACTTCATGTTTCTTTGAGCAGGGCACTTATTTATTTCTTAATGTTAAAAATGTTAATCATGTTTGCTTTTCAAATATATACTTAATCTCGTTATGCAGAAAAATCTTTAAACGACTTGAGTTGTGTCTGACATTTCTAGTTTGTTTTTTGTTTGCTAGTCTGTTACTTATGTTACGTCACCTTAAAATATGTACGGGCCACTTTATCAATTTCCAGTTTTGTGCTCTAGATTTTTAAATACGAGAATGAGCTAGTCTTTTCTAAGAAAAATATACATATAACTTAACATTTTGCACATACTGAGATCAATCATACAATGTGCATTCAGAGGAAAAGGTTAACGGAGTTGGTTTGTTGCCTTTAAGATGCATCCTGCAACATAGAAAACAGCTTCGGTTTAATATATTGCAAACGCAGCCATGCCACCAATGTAATACAAGTAACGTAGACTAATCAATATGTGTTGGCATAGTGTTTGAAAGTATGTTTTGTTTACTGACTAAAATTGTTCCATAAACTGAGCTAGCGGGTGACACCGACCAACCGGTATTAAGAATAATGAAATTCAAAATACAATAGAATGCATTAGACAGAAATACAATTACAATCACTAAGTATATTTTATCTTCGGTGTATGGTTTTAATCATGTAAGTAACAGTGACAAGTGTCATTAATCATTGAAAGCACGATCATTGCGAATGAACAATCTCTTTGTTCTATTATGCTCGACAAGAGAGGGTAATTTCGGAAATTTTCCCATCTCCCGGGTATTTGTCAACTTTGTCTTGTATTTCAATCCTGTCTGAATTTATTTCACGTTAAAGTCATAATGAACGTGAACGTAATGATAGTGAACGTTTGTGAATCCCTTAATTCATGATGACTAAATGGTCCGTACAAACATTTTCATACTTTTATCTGACCTTTGACCTCTATGTATGACCTTGACCTTGGCTACATGGATCCATTTTTTGACAGACACTCCGCCACACAATGGTGAACATATGTGCCAAGTTATATAAAAAATATCTCAATGCTTGTAAACGTTTTGCTTCGGACAAGCATTTTCCTCTGAGCTCTAAGTGTGACCTTGACTTATGACCTAAAAACCTGCTTCATATGAGCAAAACTACGTCTCATAAGGCTGAACATTTGTATCAGGTAATACTTAAACCTCAATGTACGTAAAAGATATCCTCCAGACAAAAAGAGACCTGGCTTACATACGACACTACGTCTCATGGTGTAAACATTTGTGTCTAGTAATACTAAAATTCCTCCATGCATTTAGAAGATATGCTCCAGGCAAAATCGAGATATTTCATCATCTCCTATGGCATTTACCCTGTACATATGGAAATGGACTATGCATGTAACTCTCAGACTCATTATGGTCAACATTTGTGATAGAATCATTCAATTCAAAGTGACTAAATGGTCCATACACAAATTTTATATTTTTATCTGACCTTCGACCTCTATGTGTGACACTGACCTATGCCACAGGGACCTTATGTTTGTGCGCAACACTTTGCCTCACAATAGTGAATATTTTTGCCAAGTTTTATTAAAATCCCTCAATGCATCTAGACATTTTTGGTCCGGACAAGTGAAATATTGTTTAGAAGACCACTACACTACGAAATTTATTCAAATTATAACTCTGGCTCGTCAAAGGCTCACTTGTTTTACCTTGAAATATATGTGGTAAACTTAAAATTTTCTTTTGCACAACGCCTAGTGTATATTAGTAATAGGAAGTATGTTCCAAAAACAAAGAAAAACACGATGCGCTTCTTGAATTTCTCTGTATTTATTATTTATTTCTTCTTTATATTGAATTCGTTTTCAACGTTTAGTAAATTCTATTCAAGACAGAATCTGAAACATCTTATTTACTATGTCTTATAAGAACATATATTTTAATTAGTCATAATAAGTCTTACTTCATTTTAAGCTATTTAAAGCATTTGCAGCTGAGATTAAACAAACAAACAAACAAAAAACAAAAAAAAAACGCGTAACGAAAATTGTGTGTTCTTTGCTCACACACCATTTATGTTAACGTTTTACTTTTTTATTATATTTTTTCAGTTATTCTGAAACAGAAATAACGATTATTTTTTTTACATATCTAAAAGAAAAATAACTTAATGTAGTGAATATATTTGGTATTACAAAAACACCGCCGAAATATGCTTCTTTATTTTTTCTTTCCTAAATCATCGCATATATTTATATTTACTTAAGTGAATCAGTTGTATGCTTAAATAAAAACTAAAAACAGTTAAATCTGGTTAAAAAAAATAGCATTTAGCAGCAATCTTCAATTTACGCTAATTAAATATCTATTATGTTTCACGGATGCAAAATTTGAACGTCATTATATTTCGATACAGTAAGAAAGGTAGTAAAATATTAAAAAAGAATATTTAAGAAAGAAAATTATAAAAAACAGCTTGATCCAAACTTTTTGGGGCACGGTTATTTGTATTTTGTTGATCAACGAATATAAACGGTCTTAGTGTTGGAGAAATGATGAGTATTACAATTTTTTAACAAACTGATTTCGGGTAAAACGCTGGTGACCGATATGAGCATTGATCGTTTTTTTGTTCAACTTACCTCTTTCTTACAGATCGTTGCATGTGCTGAGACGAAGTGTACTAGAAACATTTCAGCAAAGCGCTTTGGTCACTTAGGGTAGCACATCATTTGTCTAAAGATATCATAAGAGCTTCAGTCTAAACTTGGATTGTAATTGATGGAGGAAATAATGTTTATATTTGTAAGAATTACATTGACGATGAGTTATTTCATCCTGTATTACCATTTTGGAGACGTTATTTTTGACCTACATTGAAATTTTATTTCTATCTCGCTTCGAGAGTAGAAAATAAATGTTCGTTGTAACAAATGTTAAGTGTAAAACACTGGCCTGGTTTGAGGAAAAGGCAACTCATTAATTTTATTATGTTTTGTTTTATATTTGCTGTAAAAACTTGCCTTAATTCTGAATATTGCTGACTTACAATAACTGTATCGGCACGCATGTCAAGGAGTAATGCAAAAGTTGTGTTCAAATTGAGAAGTTTAAACAAATATTTATTTAAAATGTTGTTACGACAAAATTATGAAAACGTCTATGCATGAACAACAAATTTGTGTATTTAACCATTATTATTTGTTCCTACGGTTTACGACAGTATCACCACATCCAGTTTAAAATTTCATGCAAATTCATGCACGACATTATGACCAAAATGAAACGAGGAAACTGATAACATCTTTACAGCTGTCGTGACGCTCTGTTGTTCCCTATAAAAGGTGTCTGGAGATGCTTAAAAGTCAATTGGTATTTGACAGCCGTACTTGTCAAAAAATCTGGGAGTGTTATTTTCCTCAGGATGAACACCGACACACTTTTTGTAGTATTTCTGGTGATGACCATTGTGATGTCCGCCTCGGAAATGGTCAGTGCGCAAGATGATATCAAACAAGACAGACGCATGTTAAAGAAATCTAAGAGTGGTAAGAAAATTCAAGTTTCACTTTTTATCTTGATTGGAGATTCTTCTTTCCTTTAGGAATCGTCTTCTTAAAGGCAATTTTGATTCAAATGAAATTGTTTAGATTTATCAAAATTTCAACTAATTTAGAAAAGTTATTATTACTATATTAAGAAAAAACAACAAAATATAGTGATTTTTTGTTTACATAGTATGAAGTCGTTTTCGTATATGCAGTCGGAATAAAACTGAAAATCGGCAGGATAACAAAAACATCAATTAGCAAGGCAATTTCGGAATACGTCTTTTATTTTTCAGTAAATTGTTTGTTTTCTAACAATCAATTATGATGTTCTAAGTAATTTGCACACTTACAAAATGATAAGCCAAACTATTTTGGATATAAGAATATTCTGTATCCGTCATAGTAAACATCTCTCCGGATAGCAGACGTTCAAGATAAAACAATAAAAACTATATTCAGGCCATTGCAATGCACGCAGAAAGTTAAAATTAAGACGACTTTTTTTCAATCACTCTGTAAGACTGTATTAATTTTGTTTCGCGTCTGACTCATTTGGTTTTAATAAATCGTACTTACAATCACGAACTAGTTCATCATCTTTGAATCAATGACCAGGGAGGAAAATACATTCGTAAGAATTTCATTGATGCAGAAGCAAAGAAGTGACTTTTTATGAAAAAAGATAAATGAAATAGTAAATCTATTTAATATAAAGTATCGAATATTTTTTATCTATTATTTTGTTTTCAGATGACACAAAAGGCAAGTCCAGTAATCAGGGCAAAGGTATGTTAACACACCCATTAAGTTTTTTGTATATTTCTGTTGTAATATGCACCAACACGTTTAGACATCGTAATAAATTCTTTCACAAGGTGCTAGGAAGAAACTCTAAAAAGTATTCAGATTCAGACAATTACCACCGTGTTAAAGTGAACCTTAGTTCATATATGTTAGATTAAGGCAACAAGATTATTGATGTTTGATCTTAATATGATATGAACTTTTCGTTTTCTTTACCTTCGATGCCGGATGTTTAACGGAACAGCAACATAAGAGCTGTTTACTCTTTCTAACTTTTGATTTTGATCAGCACTGCGAACAGAAACAAAATGAAATTTTACATGAACTTTAACAGAATAATATGTCTTATCTATTTTTTTTCTTGATTTTTCTATCTGGCATATAATTGTAGGCTCAATTAAGGGGTCTTTGTCAGTGTATCTATATGCCCATTTATGTAGGTCTTTTGTTTGGCAAATGTTAAACTCACAATTTAGAATTTATATTGAGCTATTGTGATCTCCCTGTGTCCGTCGTGCGTCGTCAACTATTTACTTTGCACAAAATCTCTTCCTAATACACTGGGTCAAAGATGATAAAGCTAGGCTCGGATGTTTGATGTATGAAGATCAACCAAAGTTGTTGAAAGAATTCAAATTCTTGCGTTATTCTGGTTGCTATGGTAACAATAATGAAATTGCAGCAAAGAAAGAGCTCTGAAGCTCGGTGTGTAGTATTGTCTAGCGAATATTAACCAAGTTTTCTCTGATTATATGTCTATGGTCATCAGTCTTTGAATGTAAGGAATTTAGAATCGTTATTTCAAACCAGCCTTTTAAGTTCAGAGCCCTCAAATAACTTATAAGTTCATTTAAAAACTAACTATCAGCTATCGGCTTTTAAATTGAAATATTATGGTAAAACATATTTTATATATATTTTATATTTTTTTACAAGAATAATCTTAATATAATATTGGTTAACTTGCAATTGCAATTTTAAAGGTTAATACTATCTAGCCCTTTCTTATTTAAATACTTTATATGATTTATATATAATTATCAGAGTCACGACGGGTTGGTCGATCTTATTTGAGGAAAAAACTGCAATATCCAGAGGTAAGAATTGTTTTCAGTTTTCTTATGTCTGGATACCCTTGCATAGAAAAAATGGCTATATAGGAAATCACGCATACAAAGTTAAAAAAAAAGATCGGAATAAATATTAAATTTTAGAAAGAATAATGAATGCATACCAAAAAAAACTTTTTCAAAACTACAAATGTCCATGTTTTAGATTCGACAATTATCTGAATGTTGACTACTATAGTTAGAATATTCTTGTAGGTATTGTAGAAATATGATTGCCTATGTTTAAAGACTGACATTTTATCGTTAATCACGTCTTAAACTAAAGGGCAAAAATATAACCTTTTTGGTCGTACTTGAAACCCGAGCCTGTCACATAAAACTAGTTGGAGTTTGATTCGAGCAGATATGATTCGATATTTTTGTTTCGAGAAGCGTTTGAATCACTACACTGTGTATAAACTATACTATATGTTATCCTGCTTATTTTTGCATGTAATTCAATCTTCTCTTGAGATTAAACGTAAGTTTCGCCAACAACTATGAACTTCGTGTAGGTTGAATCTCAAATTCTAGATTTTTTGACATTTTCGTTTACGACAGAGTAAAAATATCTCCCTGTTACTGCGAAATACGTAATCAATAAGGTAACTGGCTTCCAAAATTTTGTTTGCATGCTACCAAAAGTCTCGATATAAATTTAATCTAAAAGCAAACATCATTTGACTCAGAAGGAAAAATAGCTTTGTTTGTGCCTAGGAGTTTTAGTTTTGGTTTTCTTTCTCTGTATTAATCAGTCCAAAAGTAAGTTTAATGATTAGTAAATGTTGCGAGAAATTTTGACTGGTATCCCTCATGGCTTGCAAACTAATTCCTGTTAGAGGCCAAGAGAGTAGAACCTTTCCATAAGCATGCTTTTCAGACCTTTCTCTACACGATAAAATTCTTTCTTCATTAAAGGATATTCAATGATACATGATTCAGTGTGCACTTTGAATTCTTGCATAACAAAATTGCAGATGTATTACAATTTAGATGATTACTTAATTAAAACATTTTTTTTTTCAGATGTCTGGGCAATGAACTATGGCGGAGGAAAAGTAAAACGAACTATATTTTTTGTGTTGAAAGAGCTCTTTCTAAATAAAATATCAGCATAATAGCATCTAAAAATATTGTTTATGTTATTGTGTGACTCTCCCGGGTATTGCTGGTGCGGTTATTTATATACATCATATTATATTCAGCTACTATTTCCCCTCGACGTTTTACTTTCAGATATGTTAAAATTAAGCCTAATTGGCCTCGAAGCAGTTCGAAGAAAAGTAGAAAAGTAAGCCCATAAGCTTCATGGCCATTGAAAATGTAAGAAGTGTAACCACGTCGCCAAAGAAATTTAATCTGACATTTAAAATTCAATTACGTCCCATATTCTTGTCGAATAAACCGCTCGTATGTCTACGCACGGATGTGTTAATCAAAAACAATTTTAGTTTTATTGAACTAAAACATCTATAATAAATCTTTGGTTATGCTAAGATAACTGCAAACGAAAATACTTTTAGCTCCAGATATTAGTAATTGAAAATAAAAAGAAGGTACCATATAGTAATGAATCAGCATTGCAAAGACGAAAAGTTACGTTCGCTGTATGCTCTTGATCGCTTGACAATATGCATAACAAGTACTGAAGCACTTTCAGATTCCCTTCAATTTAGTACGTTTAGAAATAAGAAAGCAAACAAAACATTATTTGGATATAAAATTCTGATTAATCTTGTAACCATGACTCCGATTCTCAGTGCCATCATTCGTTTTATTCGTCAAATTGATTTTTTGTTAATTCTAATGAATAAAGTTCACACGCAATGATCATTTGGCTTCTTACTGACTTCTGTGATGTGGTGAGTTCTAAGTTACTTCCAGAAAGTTGTGATACCTAAGAAGATAAACTGCAGTAGATTTTGATGGATATGGACTGATACGTATTTAACTTTTTCCTGACATCTTTACTTTTCTGACATACTGAACTTCTTCCTTGTTATTGCATCATGAACATTGAAATTTTAGATGATATCATTTCTGACTTTGACAACTTTGCCCTACTATGTTTATAAAGTTTGGATCATATGTGAACGTTTTGTATGAAAATTTCAAATTTATTAATTTTAGCTAGACCTACTTCTTTGTTTTCTAGGCTACAGCATTGGAATCCGAACTATGTGTATATGATTGCATGCACATTTCAACTTTTTCCTTGGGTAACCTTGATCTTGACCTACTGATATATTTCTGTTTTTTGAGGTAACATAATGCAGATAAATTTTAAGTGTGACATTGTCTGACCTCATCCTTCCTAGTAAATAATTCTCGTTAAAGTAACAGAAAATAAATTAAAAAATCGACCGAGCCCTCGGGTAATTAGTTACTAAATCTTAATGACAGTTTAAAATATTGTCAATAGATGATAGGTAAAGGTCCAGATAATGAACTTGATTTTGGACGTCTGAGTAGTTTATGCTTTAGCTGAGTGTTCTTCATGGACAAATGGTACTGTGATAATCGATATAGGGCCATCTTAAAAATAGGGTTTCAAAGTCAAAAATACTAAAGGAGACTAGATGGGTGTTCAGTGGAACACTTGTGTCGCCCTTGGGTATTCTGTTAGAATAACTAAAAAGGTAAACAAGAGCCTGCTGAAAAAAAACAGCATGCTAGTCCAAGTACAACAAGACCTGTCCACAGACAGCATGCTCCACTTTTCTCAGTGCTAGATAATTAATTATAAGCCAAGTTAAACAAGAGGCCCAAGTGAAAAAAATTTGAGTGGGAGAGGGCAAGTACCTAGTCATACAAGATGAAAAAGAATTTTGGGTCAAGTAATTATGCATTTAAAAAGAATTTCGGGCCCCGGGGGGATGGGAAGTCAAGTACCTATGTATTAAAAAAAAATCTGACCGGGGGGGGGGGGGGAGGGGGTTGACGGTGGATCGGGAGTCAAGTGCCTATGTACTATGTATTAAAAAAAATCAGGCCCAGGGGGTGTACAAATATTGAGGGGGGGTACTTGGGGGATGGGGAGTCTATAGTACCTATGTACCTATGTATTAAAACAAATGTTCTGGCCCGTGGGGACTGGTTGGGGTGGGGGGAGGGGGTTGAGTGTGGATTGGGACTCAAGTACCTATGTATTTAAAAAAATCGGGCCCGGGGGCTGTTAAAAATTGGGGTTGGGGTTACGTTTGGGGGGGGCGTCCCCATGCAGATGGGACGTTTGGGGGTACTTACCCATCTCATGTCAGTAAGTAATTTATTTCTAGGCTTAAGAAGTTTCTTTCCTATATATAAGTATAAGCAAAATCAAGTGACCCCTGGGGTCGGGGCTAACTGTGAGCCCAGGGACATGGGTACCAACAATCTTTGCAGCGGTCTTGCTGATGATCATGTATTCCAAGTTTGAATGGAATATCTTTGACAATTTTTGAAAATGGACATTAACAAAAACGTTAACCAAGAAATTTAAGTTGAAAAGGGGCATAAAATTACAAAAATAAATTTGACGGTTATCTGCCCTTGAGAAATGGTGTTGTTTTAAGTGTAAGCATTACAATTGGAAAGTTTGATGAGAAATATTAAGAAATGACATAGTCATAGCCATTGTTAAGTTCTCATGACAAAATCCATGTACAAAAAGGGGAATAACTCTGTCAATTTTGACCTTGACCTACAGATTTTGGCATCATCACGACCCTGTTGTCGTAAGCAATATAATTTGAAAGTTTGATGACGGTATGTTAAGTAATGGCATAGTTATTGCCAACGTTAATTTTTTATGACAAAATCCAAGTACATAAAGGTGCATAATTCTGTCAAATGTGACCTAGACCTAAAGATTTTGGCATCATCCCGACCCTGTTGTCATAAGCAATACAATTTGAAAGTTTGATAAGGAAATGTTAAGAAATGGCAAAGTTATAGCCAACGTTAAGTTTTCGTGACGGACCGACGGACCGACGGACAAAGCGATCCCTTTGTATCGCCGTTCCTTTGAAAGGGCGACACAAAAATGAAACAGTTTGAGTGTTACAAAAGAGTTGTTGATATTGTGTACACGTAGACAAGAGATCAGTTTTACTTGATGATGCGTCAGCAAAAGGTGGAAGAATATATCTAATACATTAATATAAATTGCATTAAAGGCAGGAAGAATGAATACCAAAGGGAAAAAGGGATAAGAAAATCAATCAAAGGAAGTAAATAATCATTGAAAATAAGACAGAAAGGAAGAGATAGATGTAATGAGTGAAACAAAGAAGGAGTGCAAAACCTTGAAAAAAATGAATGAATGTATGTATGGATGAATAACACAGAATGATTCAAATTCTGCAAATTTCTTTTTCCAACTTGATTTAGAGCAAAAGAAGAAAGTTAATATAACTATGAAGACCAAGACTGTCTATACCTTAGCTATAGGTTTATGTAGAATCCTCGTCTAAACCTTAGGTATGGGTTTCTGTAGAATCCTCGTTGGTCATACATGATTGTGGATGGGCAATTTAAAACAAGTTAAGTGTTGGACAAGATGAATGTCATAAGTACTAAAATAGTTGAAGAAAATTAATGGTAGCAAATGAATGAATTCTAATTTAAGAAAGACCATTAAGCAAGACAAAACGTGTCCTTTTTATACTGGAGTAAGCTGATAAAACATACGTAATATGTAAACTTATGAAAAATTAAACATAACGATAACATTTCAAACATCTTTAAATCGCAGAATTTGCCAGTAATTAATAAATTTAAGATATTTGCTACGTCAAAATGAATTTTTATATACTACCTCTTGCAAAACTGATTAGAGTTTACACTGTTAGGTAAAGATCGAGACTCGTCGGTACACCTGTCAAAAATCAAATAAAGCGCCGCCCAATGTGTTTCTTTCAAACTCCGCCTGTCAATAGTGTCATTCTGTGTACGAAATGGAAACGCGGTTAGGAAAAAACATATGAGATTTCCGGTAGCAACGCAGCGAGAATTTCGACACAGCAACTTTAGCGTCGCCCAGGCACATTTTTCTGGCTTCGGGTATATTGCAAGACGCAGTTTTATTGACAGGCCTACCTGAGAAAACTGCCTCGCTGTGATTGGATGACCAGTAAAGTGACAAAAAGTAAAGCTACTGAAATAAACATTAACATAGATGTTGACATGATGAGTTTATTTGTCTTTCCTTTTTTTGGAGATCAGATTTTTACAACATAGAATTAACGAGACATCTGCGCCATCACAAAATAAAAAAAAAACTTTGATTATACAGGGATTTCTGAGTGACCTGATAGAAACATAGGTCAATAGATTCATTGATCTATGTTAGAATTTAAAAAAAAAAGATAAACACGTCAATTAGGCCCGCATTTTTATCATCACTAGCCAAATACGCCATACACAAAAACAGCGATACTTCATTTTTCATTTAAAGATCTTGATTGATACGATAGACTGTAAAAGCCTTCGCCGTTAAAGAGCGTGATAGGAACACACTTGTTTTGCATTTACAATATTTTTTACAGCTTCTACCTGAAAATGGTTGTATAAATTTATGCATATATATACACACCTTTGAAATATTGCAAGGGATATCATGCTTATTTTGTAAATTTAGAAATTGAGTGAACAAAATTACTTAAGTTTCTCTTAAGTCTCATTTGGTTCAACAACAGTCGGGTTGTTTTTCAGAATTAGAATGTG
Source organism: Cyclina sinensis (assembly GCA_012932295.1). Taxonomy (NCBI): domain Eukaryota; kingdom Metazoa; phylum Mollusca; class Bivalvia; order Venerida; family Veneridae; genus Cyclina; species Cyclina sinensis. The sequence continues at coordinate 30,693,999 of JAAONU010000005.1, forward strand.
AAACAGAAAACTGAAAATCAAACAGTTGCACAGCAAAAATGGGCAACGATTGCATCGTCAAAAAATAATATCTTCTGGCTGCCACTTAGATGACATGGTTTACCTTTAGTTTCGTCAACATTTCCTTTTTCTTTTTTGTTAAACGAGATATAACTTCTTAAAAATGAAATACATTTCATGGCGACGAATTTCGTGAAAAAAAAGAGTTGTATTTTGTTACATTTGTGTTTACAAAATCTAATTTTGTTATTCCGAAATATTAATTCGCCTCAACGATTTTTAAGCAAAAGCGAATCATTATTTTACAAAAAAACGACATATTATTTTAAATACGAGTAATATTTTTGCTCCCACGATATATCATTTCATAAAACAAAGCATCTTTGAAAATAACGAAGATAAGTATTGCTTTAACGAAATGATAGTGCATATTAGAGTGTGTGATGTAATTTTAGTGATTACATTCTCTATTAAAATGATTTATTAAAGTTTTTAGTCGATATGTTTTGTTTTGAAAAAAAGTATTTTGTTAATTTAAGCCTCTTTGAAGCAATTCGCGATATTTGTAGGACTCAAGTCTTTCGGGCAGTTGTCTGAAAATCACAATTAAATTTTCTTTTTATCTGACAGTTATTTCAAAAATAAAATTACAAAACTTCAAAAAGAAAAAGAAATAACACGTCAATAACACATATATAACATTACGAAAAAGAACACCTTTTCGAAAATTGTTACGTATCTTCAAAATTCTGTTTAAACTTATTTTCACCATAGGAGTTTGATCAAGGTTATTTTGACACAATTTTAAATACTAAAAAAAGACTTTTGTGCACTTTAACTTGCATCCACAAACGGTTCACGCGAATGCAGAAACTGCCAAGTGTTCGACCTACTTTCATACAAAAATGCAATTTTGTTAGACAGTTTAAAGGATGTTTGAAATTTTAGGAAAGATACCGTGTTTATGTTTTAAGACCGAACAATAGGCCAGTTAAAGTTTAATAGTTTTGAGTAATTAAAAGTCTTTGTTGCAATTATCTTATAGACAGAAATATAAATTTTATGATAGTGTTAATGCCACTCAAAATATACATTTCACTTTCTTTATGGTTATATCTTATCCAAAGTATATAGAATGCTGTCATTCTCAACACAATGCCTATGGTAAAACCTGGTTTGAATGAAAAGCAGAATTTGTAGTAAAGAGATGCTGCAGGTATGCAGGGGGTTTTATATAAATAATGAAAACGAATAAATTTCGTTAACAAATTAAATGCAGATAACTGCACCCTAAATATTTTGCATCTGCGGTTCTGTAAGTTTATGATTTTCCTCTTATTTGGTTTTAACCCATTTATGCCTAATGGATAATGTCATCCTCCTTAGTTGGACAAGTCCATTTCATTCTATTTAGGGAAGTAAGTCCTTTATGCAAACAGTGTAGACCCTGATCAGATGCCGCGTATTGCACTGTTTGCCTATGTCTAATTTTGGGGACGCTAGGCATTAATGAGTTAACTGGTATTCGTCTAAAATAGGTGAAGTATTGCTACCTATAAGAATAGCAGAAAAAATGGCGGTTCAGTTGCTTCTAGTTTAGTTTAAAGCTATACCAGTTATACATTTATATGGATGTGTATGGCAGTGTGTTGATGAAAAGTTGCATTAGACCATGCGAATGGTAGTCCTTTAATAACATCACTTATTGTAAATTTTGTAAATAGGTTTTGAGGGTACAGGCAGTGTACGTACATTTTGTCATTTAGAGCATATTCCATATATAATTCAGTGGATTTTTGTGTCACACTGAAACATCAATTATGCATATTTTATTTCCGTTTCATTCCTAACCTTACCAGATTTTAAATTCGTTTAGCGGCATTTCAATTGTTTTTGTGATTTTCATATTTTGATTTATATTGTTTCGTTGTTTTTTTTCTTTTAGATACTATAGTTAATCTGCCATCAATATCTGTTAAATTGAGTTTAAATAGCAGCATTAGCTAAACGCTATTGCATTTACGAATTTTTATTTATTCAAAATATCGAATTGTAGTATAGAAAGAGAGAAAACGATCTATTGCTTCAGCCAGTATGCGACACAAATATCATTGATTCTGGTCTCATATCTCCTTTAATATTCTTAACCAAAATGTGTTTTGCATGCTTACACGAAGACAAGGCATAACTACGTCAAGATTTCTTTTATTCAGATTCGTTGCTTATGCTAAAATAAGTAAAGTTGTGACAATTCGAGAATATGTTAAATAAATATTTTCTGTTTTATAGATACTCGAGTGCAATTACATTTTAGCTTTCTTCAAAGGAAAAGATTTTAAGAACATTTCTAAAAGTTATTAGATGTACGTCGGTTGATTATCAGCCAAGTGATATGACAAGGGAAGTAGCTCGGTTTTTAATTTACTTCAAACCCAATGCAGAGCTGCCTTATTATCTCTTGTCTTATTATTTCAATAGCTTTAGCTTGCAATCAAACATAAACTCCGTAATACAGAAACAGATTCCAGGCTCCCTTTCAGATAAAGAATGTTTTCAGTGTTTTAACCTGGCATCGAAAATTTACTTATTTGTTTTAGTTGAAACATAATGTTTTTAGCTCATGTACAGTAATAGTCAATTCAAAGACTGCCATTAAATACATTTGAAGACATAGCCAAGCTTCACAATATAAGGCACCGTCCTTATTTTTATATATTATATGTATTTTATATTTGAATATAGTATTTAGTGTAATATTAAATTTAATGTGATTAATTGACCGTCATATATAGGTAAATTTACTTCAATGTTCACCAAAATTAAAGTTGTAGTACATTTGTATTTAATTCGTAAGTCATTTCCAAATATATACCTATTTTATGCAGAAGATTGAGTTACATAGAGATTACATATTTGTTACAATCACTTCATGTTTCTTTGAGCAGGGCACTTATTTATTTCTTAATGTTAAAAATGTTAATCATGTTTGCTTTTCAAATATATACTTAATCTCGTTATGCAGAAAAATCTTTAAACGACTTGAGTTGTGTCTGACATTTCTAGTTTGTTTTTTGTTTGCTAGTCTGTTACTTATGTTACGTCACCTTAAAATATGTACGGGCCACTTTATCAATTTCCAGTTTTGTGCTCTAGATTTTTAAATACGAGAATGAGCTAGTCTTTTCTAAGAAAAATATACATATAACTTAACATTTGCACATACTGAGATCAATCATACAATGTGCATTCAGAGGAAAAGGTTAACGGAGTTGGTTTGTTGCCTTTAAGATGCATCCTGCAACATAGAAAACAGCTTCGGTTTAATATATTGCAAACGCAGCCATGCCACCAATGTAATACAAGTAACATAGACTAATCAATATGTGTTGGCATAGTGTTTGAAAGTATGTTTTGTTTACTGACTAAAATTGTTCCATAAACTGAGCTAGCGGGTGACACCGACCAACCGGTATTAAGAATAATGAAATTCAAAATACAATAGAATGCATTAGACAGAAATACAATTACAATCACTAAGTATATTTTATCTTCGGTGTATGGTTTTAATCATGTAAGTAACAGTGACAAGTGTCATTAATCATTGAAAGCACGATCATTGCGAATGAACAATCTCTTTGTTCTATTATGCTCGACAAGAGAGGGTAATTTCGGAAATTTCCCATCTCCCGGGTATTTGTCAACTTTGTCTTGTATTTCAATCCTGTCTGAATTTATTTCACGTTAAAGTCATATCTTTATAGAAATATTAATCTGATATGTTTTGTTTACTCGATAAAAGTAATGAATAAAGGACAGCCAAAGTAACAGAAAACTTCCATTGTCTAGCATATCCATAATTAGAGAGGCAGAAAAGATTTTGATTTAAACTAAATTCTAAGTGATAAGATTTTCAAAAACCTCTGTTACAAACAGTTGTAGTTAACAACCTTTGTTAAATGTAATTCATTTGACTTGTGGTTTGATGTATGTAATATTGTCCAAAGAAGCAACTAACTGCTTTAAATTGCGACTCGTTTTTTCACTGTCTCCAGTCCCCCAGTCCAATCAGCGGTTAAGATTTATCTTAATTTGAATTATTTCTGTACATTTGATTTAAAAATATAAATAGATAATATAACATTCTGAGATTTTACAGCATCTGTCATGACTGTTTCCAAACATTTGATATTTTCATGAATTGTCTTTATTTACGTGAAGCGTGTGGACAGTGTTGTAAAAAATAAAGATGATACGAAAATTTAGTACTATTAAACCTTTTTAAATCGATGTTCTGATGTACCTATTTATCGTATAACAATGAGACAAATTGTGTTGATATTATAAATGACGGTCAATTTTTAAAGTAAAATATAAGGATTATGCCATTAACCCTTTACCTGCTGGAACCAAAGTGATTAGCCTTTGCCATCAGTATACAACCAGGCCAGCCTGAACATCCGTACAGTCTGACTAGACTCTATACTGTTGGTAGCTCCAGTTTTGACTTTGATTTTGAAATCCCTTAAACATTGAAAGGACTGTTCCAAATTCAAAGCTGGGTAAATCCATTACAAAATTTCAGCATGTTCAGGATTAAAATGCACAGCTGAAGCGGAACTTCGCAGTTATCGGTCGTATACTTGTCTCAAGCTTTGTCTGAAAATCTGGTAATAACAGCACACGTGGGTTTTCGTAAAACAAATTTAAAACACTTGTAATAGTGAAGTGCTTAATTCTACGAAATGCACAAACAAATGACAATGGGTGACACAGACATGATCTAATATGAAAATGCACGAACAATGTTTCCTATGTATGCACTTTTAGTCAGATCTACCTTTCATTGTTAAAGGTTAGTTTGACATGCATTTCCAATGCGAAAATACCTTGACCGCTAACCTTTCTGTGTCTTTCTCTATTTTTAGAAATATATGTCTTGCGCATGCAGGAATATTCGTCCAATCTAAACGTTACGCAACAATTATACTTAGTTTTTACCTTGTTGATAAATTTCAATCACGTACTTTTCTACGAAAAACTGTTTTTGCTGGGCATTTACGAGGATGTAAAACTTATTCAAAATTATCACAATTCCTGGTCGATAGACTGGATAAAGTAATTTTATGATAACAAAATACAATGCACATTATTGTAAGTCTCTAATAGCAAGTAGTAAATCTCTCATAAAATTTAAAACACAATTAAAGCTGCTATCATGTTATTCCTCTTAAAATCTGCATGCGTGGTATTTATATGTTAATATAACAGCAAGAATAAAAAAGGTATTACAGCAGTTATTTTGTACCAATATTTCAGCTGTATATACAGCACGACAGCGTACAATTTATTTCTCAGTGTGTATGCACATGCATACAACAATCCAATTTGTTTTCTACTAAAGAAATATAAATAATTGGCCTTGTAAAATAAACGCCTGGCAGAGAACAAAACAACACAAAAACACACACAAACAAAAAAAGCCTATTGTCACAGCAACATGGGTAATAATAAAAACACCTTTGACTCAAGGTCCGAAAATATAATATTGTTATTAGCCCTTATTTATATATATATATATATATATATATATATATATATATATATATATATATATATATATATATATATATATATATATATATATATATATATATATATATATATATATATATATGTGTGTGTGTGTGTGTGTGTGTGTGTGTGTGTGTGTCTACGGCGTCAGGATTTACATCCATTTGTTTATGTATCTTCCATTTTTAGCTTTTATTGCTGACAATTAATGTTTTAGCTTTTGATATTCATACCTGGTTTCATATAACATCGGCTTATGAAGACGATTGCTTTATTCACATAAGTCATTTCTAAAATGGTACATTTATCTTTTTTTTAAGTTTATGTGTGTTAACCTATGTTCTTCTAATTTAATTTGTCCCAACCTTGTCTTGCTTTACAGACCAACCAACGTATAGAACCAGACCTTAACCAGGCCCGTTTTATGTTAAGACATCTATTTGTCCTTTGCCGGTTCACAGAATGCGACATTATCGTTTTCAAATCAAGTTATAAAACACGTCGTCATAAATTAAATGAGACGGTATCCACGAGAGTTAAATATATATAATAACAAACGCAAAATCATTCCAGCTTATTTTTTAAAACGGTGCAATCACTCGAAGTCGAATTGACTGTCAGTTCAAAATTACATGCTTGGCTGTCTTCAATGAGCCGATCAAAGTTCTAAATATAGAAATATATATATATATATGTATAAACAATAATAAAAAAAATAAAAAAAAAACCTTCAAAAATAGTTTTTGTTTTGTTTTAAATATTCAATGAATTATTTTGCCATAACTGTTTGAAACAAGCTCAAATAACATCCAAATAAATCCAAATTAGATATGCAAATTCGGCGAGTTTGGATATACACATCGCAATGTATGTTTGAAACTTAGCTTGGATATGCAATATCCTTTATATAGAGTCGTATTTGTGGGCCTCATCTTTATTTGACATAAATAAGAGAAAAAATACACATATGTCTCTTTCGGTAGTTTCTGAACAGAATAAAATGTCGATTAAACAGTTAACAGCTTCATGTAGGATCTCAGTGCTGTAGCGTTATTAAGTTTTACCTTTGTAGTAAAAATCACAAGGGATGTGAAGGAATCCTCCGTTCTAAAATCTAACAGTATGACAAAATTTTGAACCAGTCCTATTTTAAAATTTTGTATTCGTTTGTTTTCCTTTTTCACCCCAGAAAATATTTGACGAATACATTTTCTTACAAAAAATTACATCTTTAAAGAATCAAAACCATTTAAAACTTCTGGTTGTTTTTTTTTTTCAAAACACTTTAAAACGATATACATGTGGGCAATCTTCAACAAAAAGACCACAACAGGGCAGCTTGACATTGTGCAATCGAAAGTATAAGTTAACTATTTTTAAACGTTCGGGACACCATAAATTATTCTGTATTTCAAATTATTCTGTATTTCAGACATCACAATGTTAGAAAACTCATTTATACAGGACGGAATCTGCTCGCTGACCTCTGCTTGGAAGTCATGTGCTCTTCTAACTGGACTACCCGAGCTGGTTACAGTTCTTTCGTTACCAAATCACAGATACCGGTCCCGTGACACATACTCCTCTGTTCTGATAGTATTCAATCTCAATTCATAGACACAGGGACTTGTAAAAGCATATGCGCAGCAATGTGAATCAAAAATATGTTTCGTCTTTAGGGTGTTTTTTTTTTTAACAATGGTGCCATTTACACAAAATACACCCCTCACAAAAGCTTTTGGTGAAGATGTGGGCATAAAAAAAGGGGTAAGTAAGTCTGACTATTCCTAGTTCTGGATAGTGAAACTTACATTTTAAATAAACCTGAAATAACTGAAATCCCTCAATGTACAAGATACGCTCCGGAGAAAATATGGATGTTTCATCATTTCTAATGAACTTGACCTTGCAAAAATATTGACCTGGATTATGCGTGTAACGCAGAGTCTCATGATAGTGAACGTTTGTGAATCCCTTAATTCATGATGACTAAATGGTCCGTACAAACATTTTCATACTTTTATCTGACCTTTGACCTCTATGTATGACCTTGACCTTGGCTACATGGATCCATTTTTTGACAGACACTCCGCCACACAATGGTGAACATATGTGCCAAGTTATATAAAAAATATCTCAATGCTTGTAAACGTTTTGCTTCGGACAAGCATTTTCCTCTGAGCTCTAAGTGTGACCTTGACTTATGACCTAAAAACCTGCTTCATATGAGCAAAACTACGTCTCATAAGGCTGAACATTTGTATCAGGTAATACTTAAACCTCAATGTACGTAAAAGATATCCTCCAGACAAAAAGAGACCTGGCTTACATACGACACTACGTCTCATGGTGTAAACATTTGTGTCTAGTAATACTAAAATTCCTCCATGCATTTAGAAGATATGCTCCAGGCAAAATCGAGATATTTCATCATCTCCTATGGCATTTACCCTGTACATATGGAAATGGACTATGCATGTAACTCTCAGACTCATTATGGTCAACATTTGTGATAGAATCATTCAATTCAAAGTGACTAAATGGTCCATACACAAATTTTATATTTTTATCTGACCTTCGACCTCTATGTGTGACACTGACCTATGCCACAGGGACCTTATGTTTGTGCGCAACACTTTGCCTCACAATAGTGAATATTTTTGCCAAGTTTTATTAAAATCCCTCAATGCATCTAGACATTTTTGGTCCGGACAAGTGAAATATTGTTTAGAAGACCACTACACTACGAAATTTATTCAAATTATAACTCTGGCTCGTCAAAGGCTCACTTGTTTTACCTTGAAATATATGTGGTAAACTTAAAATTTTCTTTTGCACAACGCCTAGTGTATATTAGTAATAGGAAGTATGTTCCAAAAACAAAGAAAAACACGATGCGCTTCTTGAATTTCTCTGTATTTATTATTTATTTCTTCTTTATATTGAATTCGTTTTCAACGTTTAGTAAATTCTATTCAAGACAGAATCTGAAACATCTTATTTACTATAATAAGAACATATATTTTAATTAGTCATAATTAGTCTTACTTCATTTTAAGCTATTTAAAGCATTTGCAGCTGAGATTAAACAAACAAACAAACAAAAAACAAAAAAAACGCGTAACGAAAATTGTGTGTTCTTTGCTCACACACCATTTATGTTAACGTTTTACTTTTTTATTATATTTTTTCAGTTATTCTGAAACAGAAATAACGATTATTTTTTTTACATATCTAAAAGAAAAATTACTTAATGTAGTGAATATATTTGGTATTACAAAAACACCGCCGAAATATGCTTCTTTATTTTTTCTTTCCTAAATCATCGCATATATTTATATTTACTTAAGTGAATCAGTTGTATGCTTAAATAAAACTAGAAACAGTTAAATCTGGTTAAAAAAATAGCATTTAGCAGCAATCTTCAATTTACGCTAATTAAATATCTATTATGTTTCACGGATGCAAAATTTGAACGTCATTATATTTCGATACAGTAAGAAAGGTAGTAAAATATTAAAAAAGAATATTTAAGAAAGAAAATTATAAAAAACAGCTTGATCCAAACTTTTTGGGGCACGGTTATTTGTATTTTGTTGATCAACGAATATAAACGGTCTTAGTGTTGGAGAAATGATGAGTATTACAATTTTTTAACAAACTGATTTCGGGTAAAACGCTGGTGACCGATATGAGCATTGATCGTTTTTTTGTTCAACTTACCTCTTTCTTACAGATCGTTGCATGTGCTGAGACGAAGTGTACTAGAAACATTTCAGCAAAGCGCTTTGGTCACTTAGGGTAGCACATCATTTGTCTAAAGATATCATAAGAGCTTCAGTCTAAACTTGGATTGTAATTGATGGAGGAAATAATGTTTATATTTGTAAGAATTACATTGACGATGAGTTATTTCATCCTGTATTACCATTTTGGAGACGTTATTTTTGACCTACATTGAAATTTTATTTCTATCTCGCTTCGAGAGTAGAAAATAAATGTTCGTTGTAACAAATGTTAAGTGTAAAACACTGGCCTGGTTTGAGGAAAAGGCAACTCATTAATTTTATTATGTTTTGTTTTATATTTGCTGTAAAAACTTGCCTTAATTCTGAATATTGCTGACTTACAATAACTGTATCGGCACGCATGTCAAGGAGTAATGCAAAAGTTGTGTTCAAATTGAGAAGTTTAAACAAATATTTATTTAAAATGTTGTTACGACAAAATTATGAAAACGTCTATGCATGAACAACAAATTTGTGTATTTAACCATTATTATTTGTTCCTACGGTTTACGACAGTATCACCACATCCAGTTTAAAATTTCATGCAAATTCATGCACGACATTATGACCAAAATGAAACGAGGAAACTGATAACATCTTTACAGCTGTCGTGACGCTCTGTTGTTCCCTATAAAAGGTGTCTGGAGATGCTTAAAAGTCAATTGGTATTTGACAGCCGTACTTGTCAAAAATCTGGGAGTGTTATTTTCCTCAGGATGAACACCGACACACTTTTTGTAGTATTTCTGGTGATGACCATTGTGATGTCCGCCTCGGAAATGGTCAGTGCGCAAGATGATATCAAACAAGACAGACGCATGTTAAAGAAATCTAAGAGTGGTAAGAAAATTCAAGTTTCACTTTTTATCTTGATTGGAGATTCTTCTTTCCTTTAGGAATCGTCTTCTTAAAGGCAATTTTGATTCAAATGAAATTGTTTAGATTTATCAAAATTTCAACTAATTTAGAAAAGTTATTATTACTATATTAAGAAAAAACAACAAAATATAGTGATTTTTTGTTTACATAGTATGAAGTCGTTTTCGTATATGCAGTCGGAATAAAACTGAAAATCGGCAGGATAACAAAAACATCAATTAGCAAGGCAATTTCGGAATACGTCTTTTATTTTTCAGTAAATTGTTTGTTTTCTAACAATCAATTATGATGTTCTAAGTAATTTGCACACTTACAAAATGATAAGCCAAACTATTTTGGATATAAGAATATTCTGTATCCGTCATAGTAAACATCTCTCCGGATAGCAGACGTTCAAGATAAAACAATAAAAACTATATTCAGGCCATTGCAATGCACGCAGAAAGTTAAAATTAAGACGACTTTTTTTCAATCACTCTGTAAGACTGTATTAATTTTGTTTCGCGTCTGACTCATTTGGTTTTAATAAATCGTACTTACAATCACGAACTAGTTCATCATCTTTGAATCAATGACCAGGGAGGAAAATACATTCGTAAGAATTTCATTGATGCAGAAGCAAAGAAGTGACTTTTTATGAAAAAAGATAAATGAAATAGTAAATCTATTTAATATAAAGTATCGAATATTTTTTATCTATTATTTTGTTTTCAGATGACACAAAAGGCAAGTCCAGTAATCAGGGCAAAGGTATGTTAACACACCCATTAAGTTTTTTGTATATTTCTGTTGTAATATGCACCAACACGTTTAGACATCGTAATAAATTCTTTCACAAGGTGCTAGGAAGAAACTCTAAAAAGTATTCAGATTCAGACAATTACCACCGTGTTAAAGTGAACCTTAGTTCATATATGTTAGATTAAGGCAACAAGATTATTGATGTTTGATCTTAATATGATATGAACTTTTCGTTTTCTTTACCTTCGATGCCGGATGTTTAACGGAACAGCAACATAAGAGCTGTTTACTCTTTCTAACTTTTGATTTTGATCAGCACTGCGAACAGAAACAAAATGAAATTTTACATGAACTTTAACAGAATAATATGTCTTATTTATTTTTTTTCTTGATTTTTCTATCTGGCATATAATTGTAGGCTCAATTAAGGGGTCTTTGTCAGTGTATCTATTTGCCCATTTATGTAGGTCTTTTCATTGGCAAATGTTAAACTCACAATTTAGAATTTATATTGAGCTATTGTGATCTCCCTGTGTCCGTCGTGCGTCGTCAACTATTTACTTTGCACAAAATCTCTTCCTAATACACTGGGTCAAAGATGATAAAGCTAGGCTCGGATGTTTGATGTATGAAGATCAACCAAAGTTGTTGAAAGAATTCAAATTCTTGCGTTATTCTGGTTGCTATGGTAACAATAATGAAATTGCAGCAAAGAAAGAGCTCTGAAGCTCGGTGTGTAGTATTGTCTAGCGAATATTAACCAAGTTTTCTCTGATTATATGTCTAGGGTCATCAGTCTTTGAATGTAAGGAATTTAGAATCGTTATTTCAAACCAGCCTTTTAAGTTCAGAGCCCTCAAATAACTTATAAGTTCATTTAAAAACTAACTATCAGCTATCGGCTTTTAAATTGAAATATTATGGTAAAACATATTTTATATATATTTTATATATTTTTTACAAGAATAATCTTAATATAATATTGGTTAACTTGCAATTGCAATTTTAAAGGTTAATACTATCTAGCCCTTTCTTATTTAAATACTTTATATGATTTATATATAATTATCAGAGTCACGACGGGTTGGTCGATCTTATTTGAGGAAAAAACTGCAATATCCAGAGGTAAGAATTGTTTTCAGTTTTCTTATGTCTGGATACCCTTGCATAGAAAAAATGGCTATATAGGAAATCACGCATACAAAGTTAAAAAAAAAGATCGGAATAAATATTAAATTTTAGAAAGAATAATGAATGCATACCAAAAAACCTTTTTTAAAACTACAAATGTCCATGTTTTAGATTCGACAATTATCTGAATGTTGACTACTATAGTTAGAATATTCTTGTAGGTATTGTAGAAATATGATTGCCTATGTTTAAAGACTGACATTTTATCGTTAATCACGTCTTAAACTAAAGGGCAAAAATATAACCTTTTTGGTCGTACTTGAAACCCGAGCCTGTCACATAAAACTAGTTGGAGTTTGATTCGAGCAGATATGATTCGATATTTTTGTTTCGAGAAGCGTTTGAATCACTACACTGTGTATAAACTATACTATATGTTATCCTGCTTATTTTTGCATGTAATTCAATCTTCTCTTGAGATTAAACGTAAGTTTCGCCAACAACTATGAACTTCGTGTAGGTTGAATCTCAAATTCTAGATTTTTTGACATTTTCGTTTACGACAGAGTAAAAATATCTCCCTGTTACTGCGAAATACGTAATCAATAAGGTAACTGGCTTCCAAAATTTTGTTTGCATGCTACCAAAAGTCTATATAAATTTAATCTAAAAGCAAACATCATTTGACTCAGAAGGAAAAATAGCTTTGTTTGTGCCTAGGAGTTTTAGTTTTGGTTTTCTTTCTCTGTATTAATCAGTCCAAAAGTAAGTTTAATGATTAGTAAATGTTGCGAGAAATTTTGACTGGTATCCCTCATGGCTTGCAAACTAATTCCTGTTAGAGGCCAAGAGAGTAGAACCTTTCCATAAGCATGCTTTTCAGACCTTTCTCTACACGATAAAATTCTTTCTTCATTAAAGGATATTCAATGATACATGATTCAGTGTGCACTTTGAATTCTTGCATAACAAAATTGCAGATGTATTACAATTTAGATGATTACTTAATTAAAACATTTTTTTTTTTTCAGATGTCTGGGCAATGAACTATGGCGGAGGAAAAGTAAAACGAACTATATTTTTTGTGTTGAAAGAGCTCTTTCTAAATAAAATATCAGCATAATAGCATCTAAAAATATTGTTTATGTTATTGTGTGACTCTCCCGGGTATTGCTGGTGCGGTTATTTATATACATCATATTATATTCAGCTACTATTTCCCCTCGACGTTTTACTTTCAGATATGTTAAAATTAAGCCTAATTGGCCTCGAAGCAGTTCGAAGAAAAGTAGAAAAGTAAGCCCATAAGCTTCATGGCCATTGAAAATGTAAGAAGTGTAACCACGTCGCCAAAGAAATTTAATCTGACATTTAAAATTCAATTACGTCCCATATTCTTGTCGAAATAAACCGCTCGTATGTCTACGCACGGATGTGTTAATCAAAAACAATTTTAGTTTTATTGAACTAAAACATCTATAATAAATCTTTGGTTATGCTAAGATAACTGCAAAACGAAAATACTTTTAGCTCCAGATATTAGTAATTGAAAATAAAAAGAAGGTACCATATAGTAATGAATCAGCATTGCAAAGACGAAAAGTTACGTTCGCTGTATGCTCTTGATCGCTTGACAATATGCATAACAAGTACTGAAGCACTTTCAGATTCCCTTCAATTTAGTACGTTTAGAAATAAGAAAGCAAACAAAACATTATTTGGATATAAAATTCTGATTAATCTTGTAACCATGACTCCGATTCTCAGTGCCATCATTCGTTTTATTCGTCAAATTGATTTTTGTTAATTCTAATGAATAAAGTTCACACGCAATGATCATTTGGCTTCTTACTGACTTCTGTGATGTGGTGAGTTCTAAGTTACTTCCAGAAAGTTGTGATACCTAAGAAGATAAACTGCAGTAGATTTTGATGGATATGGACTGATACGTATTTAACTTTTTCCTGACATCTTTACTTTTCTGACATACTGAACTTCTTCCTTGTTATTGCATCATGAACATTGAAATTTTAGATGATATCATTTCTGACTTTGACAACTTTGCCCTACTATGTTTATAAAGTTTGGATCATATGTGAACGTTTTGTATGAAAATTTCAAATTTATTAATTTTAGCTAGACCTACTTCTTTGTTTTCTAGGCTACAGCATTGGAATCCGAACTATGTGTATATGATTGCATGCACATTTCAACTTTTCCTTGGGTAACCTTGATCTTGACCTACTGATATATTTCTGTTTTTTGAGGTAACATAATGCAGATAAATTTTAAGTGTGACATTGTCTGACCTCATCCTTCCTAGTAAATAATTCTCGTTAAAGTAACAGAAAATAAATTAAAAAATCGACCGAGCCCTCGGTAATTAGTTACTAAATCTTAATGACAGTTTAAAATATTGTCAATAGATGATAGGTAAAGGTCCAGATAATGAACTTGATTTTGGACGTCTGAGTAGTTTATGCTTTAGCTGAGTGTTCTTCATGGACAAATGGTACTGTGATAATCGATATAGGGCCATCTTAAAAATAGGGTTTCAAAGTCAAAAATACTAAAGGAGACTAGATGGGTGTTCAGTGGAACACTTGTGTCGCCCTTGGGTATTCTGTTAGAATAACTAAAAAGGTAAACAAGAGCCTGCTGAAAAAAACAGCATGCTAGTCCAAGTACAACAAGACCTGTCCACAGACAGCATGCTCCACTTTTCTCAGTGCTAGATAATTAATTATAAGCCAAGTTAAACAAGAGGCCCAAGTGAAAAAAATTTGAGTGGGAGAGGGCAAGTACCTAGTCATACAAGATGAAAAAGAATTTTGGGTCAAGTAATTATGCATTTAAAAAGAATTTCGGGCCCCGGGGGGATGGGAAGTCAAGTACCTATGTATTAAAAAAAAATCTGACCGGGGGGGGGGGGGGGAGGGGGTTGACGGTGGATCGGGAGTCAAGTGCCTATGTACTATGTATTAAAAAAAATCAGGCCCAGGGGGTGTACAAATATTGAGGGGGGGTACTTGGGGGATGGGGAGTCTATAGTACCTATGTACCTATGTATTAAAACAAATGTTCTGGCCCGTGGGGACTGGTTGGGGTGGGGGGAGGGGGTTGAGTGTGGATTGGGACTCAAGTACCTATGTATTTAAAAAAATCGGGCCCGGGGGCTGTTAAAAAATTGGGGTTGGGGTTACGTTTGGGGGGGGCGTCCCCATGCAGATGGGACGTTTGGGGGTACTTACCCATCTCATGTCAGTAAGTAATTTATTTCTAGGCTTAAGAAGTTTCTTTCCTATATATAAGTATAAGCAAAATCAAGTGACCCCTGGGGTCGGGGCTAACTGTGAGCCCAGGGACATGGGTACCAACAATCTTTGCAGCGGTCTTGCTGATGATCATGTATTCCAAGTTTGAATGGAATATCTTTGACAATTTTTGAAAAATGGACATTAACAAAAACGTTAACCAAGAAATTTAAGTTGAAAAGGGGCATAAAATTACAAAAATAAATTTGACGGTTATCTGCCCTTGAGAAATGGTGTTGTTTTAAGTGTAAGCATTACAATTGGAAAGTTTGATGAGAAATATTAAGAAATGACATAGTCATAGCCATTGTTAAGTTCTCATGACAAAATCCATGTACAAAAAGGGGAATAACTCTGTCAATTTTGACCTTGACCTACAGATTTTGGCATCATCACGACCCTGTTGTCGTAAGCAATATAATTTGAAAGTTTGATGACGGTATGTTAAGTAATGGCATAGTTATTGCCAACGTTAATTTTTTATGACAAAATCCAAGTACATAAAGGTGCATAATTCTGTCAAATGTGACCTAGACCTAAAGATTTTGGCATCATCCCGACCCTGTTGTCATAAGCAATACAATTTGAAAGTTTGATAAGGAAATGTTAAGAAATGGCAAAGTTATAGCCAACGTTAAGTTTTCGTGACGGACCGACGGACCGACGGACAAAGCGATCCCTTTGTATCGCCGTTCCTTTGAAAGGGCGACACAAAAATGAAACAGTTTGAGTGTTACAAAAGAGTTGTTGATATTGTGTACACGTAGACAAGAGATCAGTTTTACTTGATGATGCGTCAGCAAAAGGTGGAAGAATATATCTAATACATTAATATAAATTGCATTAAAGGCAGGAAGAATGAATACCAAAGGGAAAAAGGGATAAGAAAATCAATCAAAGGAAGTAAATAATCATTGAAAATAAGACAGAAAGGAAGAGATAGATGTAATGAGTGAAACAAAGAAGGAGTGCAAAACCTTGAAAAAAATGAATGAATGTATGTATGGATGAATAACACAGAATGATTCAAATTCTGCAAATTTCTTTTTCCAACTTGATTTAGAGCAAAAGAAGAAAGTTAATATAACTATGAAGACCAAGACTGTCTATACCTTAGCTATAGGTTTATGTAGAATCCTCGTCTAAACCTTAGGTATGGGTTTCTGTAGAATCCTCGTTGGTCATACATGATTGTGGATGGGCAATTTAAAACAAGTTAAGTGTTGGACAAGATGAATGTCATAAGTACTAAAATAGTTGAAGAAAATTAATGGTAGCAAATGAATGAATTCTAATTTAAGAAAGACCATTAAGCAAGACAAAACGTGTCCTTTTTATACTGGAGTAAGCTGATAAAACATACGTAATATGTAAACTTATGAAAAATTAAACATAACGATAACATTTCAAACATCTTTAAATCGCAGAATTTGCCAGTAATTAATAAATTTAAGATATTTGCTACGTCAAAATGAATTTTTATATACTACCTCTTGCAAAACTGATTAGAGTTTACACTGTTAGGTAAAGATCGAGACTCGTCGGTACACCTGTCAAAAATCAAATAAAGCGCCGCCCAATGTGTTTCTTTCAAACTCCGCCTGTCAATAGTGTCATTCTGTGTACGAAATGGAAACGCGGTTAGGAAAAAACATATGAGATTTCCGGTAGCAACGCAGCGAGAATTTCGACACAGCAACTTTAGCGTCGCCCAGGCACATTTTTCTGGCTTCGGGTATATTGCAAGACGCAGTTTTATTGACAGGCCTACCTGAGAAAACTGCCTCGCTGTGATTGGATGACCAGTAAAGTGACAAAAAGTAAAGCTACTGAAATAAACATTTAACATAGATGTTGACATGATGAGTTTATTTTTTATTTTTTTTTGGAGATCAGATTTTTACAACATAGAATTAACGAGACATCTGCGCCATCACAAAATAAAAAAAAAACTTTGATTATACAGGGATTTCTGAGTGACCTGATAGAAACATAGGTCAATAGATTCATTGATCTATGTTAGAATTTAAAAAAAAAAGATAAACACGTCAATTAGGCCCGCATTTTTATCATCACTAGCCAAATACGCCATACACAAAAACAGCGATACTTCATTTTTCATTTAAAGATCTTGATTGATACGATAGACTGTAAAAGTTTTCGCCGTTAAAGAGCGTGATAGGAACACACTTGTTTTGCATTTACAATATTTTTTACAGCTTCTACCTGAAAATGGTTGTATAAATTTATGCATATATATACACACCTTTGAAATATTGCAAGGGATATCATGCTTATTTTGTAAATTTAGAAATTGAGTGAACAAAATTACTTAAGTTTCTCTTAAGTCTCATTTGGTTCAACAACAGTCGGGTTGTTTTTCAGAATTAGAATGTGAAACAGAAAACTGAAAATCAAACAGTTGCACAGCAAAAATGGGCAACGATTGCATCGTCAAAAAATAATATCTTCTGGCTGCCACTTAGATGACATGGTTTACCTTTAGTTTCGTCAACATTTCCTTTTTCTTTTTTGTTAAACGAGATATAACTTCTTAAAAATGAAATACATTTCATGGCGACGAATTTCGTGAAAAAAAAGAGTTGTATTTTGTTACATTTGTGTTTACAAAATCTAATTTTGTTATTCCGAAATATTAATTCGCCTCAACGATTTTTAAGCAAAAGCGAATCATTATTTTACAAAAAAACGACATATTATTTTAAATACGAGTAATATTTTTGCTCCCACGATATATCATTTCATAAAACAAAGCATCTTTGAAAATAACGAAGATAAGTATTGCTTTAACGAAATGATAGTGCATATTAGAGTGTGTGATGTAATTTTAGTGATTACATTCTCTATTAAAATGATTTATTAAAGTTTTTAGTCGATATGTTTTGTTTTGAAAAAAAGTATTTTGTTAATTTAAGCCTCTTTGAAGCAATTCGCGATATTTGTAGGACTCAAGTCTTTCGGGCAGTTGTCTGAAAAATCACAATTAAATTTTCTTTTTATCTGACAGTTATTTCAAAAATAAAATTACAAAACTTCAAAAAGAAAAAGAAATAACACGTCAATAACACATATATAACATTACGAAAAAGAACACCTTTTCGAAAATTGTTACGTATCTTCAAAATTCTGTTTAAACTTATTTTCACCATAGGAGTTTGATCAAGGTTATTTTGACACAATTTTAAATACTAAAAAAAGACTTTTGTGCACTTTAACTTGCATCCACAAACGGTTCACGCGAATGCAGAAACTGCCAAGTGTTCGACCTACTTTCATACAAAAATGCAATTTTGTTAGACAGTTTAAAGGATGTTTGAAATTTTAGGAAAGATACCGTGTTTATGTTTTAAGACCGAACAATAGGCCAGTTAAAGTTTAATAGTTTTGAGTAATTAAAAGTCTTTGTTGCAATTATCTTATAGACAGAAATATAAATTTTATGATAGTGTTAATGCCACTCAAAATATACATTTCACTTTCTTTATGGTTATATCTTATCCAAAGTATATAGAATGCTGTCATTCTCAACACAATGCCTATGGTAAAACCTGGTTTGAATGAAAAGCAGAATTTGTAGTAAAGAGATGCTGCAGGTATGCAGGGGGTTTTATATAAATAATGAAAACGAATAAATTTCGTTAACAAATTAAATGCAGATAACTGCACCCTAAATATTTTGCATCTGCGGTTCTGTAAGTTTATGATTTTCCTCTTATTTGGTTTTAACCCATTTATGCCTAATGGATAATGTCATCCTCCTTAGTTGGACAAGTCCATTTCATTCTATTTAGGGAAGTAAGTCCTTTATGCAAACAGTGTAGACCCTGATCAGATGCCGCGTATTGCACTGTTTGCCTATGTCTAATTTTGGGGACGCTAGGCATTAATGAGTTAACTGGTATTCGTCTAAAATAGGTGAAGTATTGCTACCTATAAGAATAGCAGAAAAAATGGCGGTTCAGTTGCTTCTAGTTTAGTTTAAAGCTATACCAGTTATACATTTATATGGATGTGTATGGCAGTGTGTTGATGAAAAGTTGCATTAGACCATGCGAATGGTAGTCCTTTAATAACATCACTTATTGTAAATTTTGTAAATAGGTTTTGAGGGTACAGGCAGTGTACGTACATTTTGTCATTTAGAGCATATTCCATATATAATTCAGTGGATTTTTGTGTCACACTGAAACATCAATTATGCATATTTTATTTCCGTTTCATTCCTAACCTTACCAGATTTTAAATTCGTTTAGCGGCATTTCAATTGTTTTTGTGATTTTCATATTTTGATTTATATTGTTTCGTTGTTTTTTTTCTTTTAGATACTATAGTTAATCTGCCATCAATATCTGTTAAATTGAGTTTAAATAGCAGCATTAGCTAAACGCTATTGCATTTACGAATTTTTATTTATTCAAAATATCGAATTGTAGTATAGAAAGAGAGAAAACGATCTATTGCTTCAGCCAGTATGCGACACAAATATCATTGATTCTGGTCTCATATCTCCTTTAATATTCTTAACCAAAATGTGTTTTGCATGCTTACACGAAGACAAGGCATAACTACGTCAAGATTTCTTTTATTCAGATTCGTTGCTTATGCTAAAATAAGTAAAGTTGTGACAATTCGAGAATATGTTAAATAAATATTTTCTGTTTTATAGATACTCGAGTGCAATTACATTTTAGCTTTTCTTCAAAGGAAAAGATTTTAAGAACATTTCTAAAAGTTATTAGATGTACGTCGGTTGATTATCAGCCAAGTGATATGACAAGGGAAGTAGCTCGGTTTTTAATTTACTTCAAACCCAATGCAGAGCTGCCTTATTATCTCTTGTCTTATTATTTCAATAGCTTTAGCTTGCAATCAAACATAAACTCCGTAATACAGAAACAGATTCCAGGCTCCCTTTCAGATAAAGAATGTTTTCAGTGTTTTAACCTGGCATCGAAAATTTACTTATTTGTTTTAGTTGAAACATAATGTTTTTAGCTCATGTACAGTAATAGTCAATTCAAAGACTGCCATTAAATACATTTGAAGACATAGCCAAGCTTCACAATATAAGGCACCGTCCTTATTTTTATATATTATATGTATTTTATATTTGAATATAGTATTTAGTGTAATATTAAATTTAATGTGATTAATTGACCGTCATATATAGGTAAATTTACTTCAATGTTCACCAAAATTAAAGTTGTAGTACATTTGTATTTAATTCGTAAGTCATTTCCAAATATATACCTATTTTATGCAGAAGATTGAGTTACATAGAGATTACATATTTGTTACAATCACTTCATGTTTCTTTGAGCAGGGCACTTATTTATTTCTTAATGTTAAAAATGTTAATCATGTTTGCTTTTCAAATATATACTTAATCTCGTTATGCAGAAAAATCTTTAAACGACTTGAGTTGTGTCTGACATTTCTAGTTTGTTTTTTGTTTGCTAGTCTGTTACTTATGTTACGTCACCTTAAAATATGTACGGGCCACTTTATCAATTTCCAGTTTTGTGCTCTAGATTTTTAAATACGAGAATGAGCTAGTCTTTTCTAAGAAAAATATACATATAACTTAACATTTTGCACATACTGAGATCAATCATACAATGTGCATTCAGAGGAAAAGGTTAACGGAGTTGGTTTGTTGCCTTTAAGATGCATCCTGCAACATAGAAAACAGCTTCGGTTTAATATATTGCAAACGCAGCCATGCCACCAATGTAATACAAGTAACATAGACTAATCAATATGTGTTGGCATAGTGTTTGAAAGTATGTTTTGTTTACTGACTAAAATTGTTCCATAAACTGAGCTAGCGGGTGACACCGACCAACCGGTATTAAGAATAATGAAATTCAAAATACAATAGAATGCATTAGACAGAAATACAATTACAATCACTAAGTATATTTTATCTTCGGTGTATGGTTTTAATCATGTAAGTAACAGTGACAAGTGTCATTAATCATTGAAAGCACGATCATTGCGAATGAACAATCTCTTTGTTCTATTATGCTCGACAAGAGAGGGTAATTTCGGAAATTTTCCCATCTCCCGGGTATTTGTCAACTTTGTCTTGTATTTCAATCCTGTCTGAATTTATTTCACGTTAAAGTCATATCTTTATAGAAATATTAATCTGATATGTTTTGTTTACTCGATAAAAGTAATGAATAAAGGACAGCCAAAGTAACAGAAAACTTCCATTTGTCTAGCATATCCATAATTAGAGAGGCAGAAAAGATTTTGATTTAAACTAAATTCTAAGTGATAAGATTTTCAAAAACCTCTGTTACAAACAGTTGTAGTTAACAACCTTTGTTAAATGTAATTCATTTGACTTGTGGTTTGATGTATGTAATATTGTCCAAAGAAGCAACTAACTGCTTTAAATTGCGACTCGTTTTTCACTGTCTCCAGTCCCCCAGTCCAATCAGCGGTTAAGATTTATCTTAATTTGAATTATTTCTGTACATTTGATTTAAAAATATAAATAGATAATATAACATTCTGAGATTTTACAGCATCTGTCATGACTGTTTCCAAACATTTGATATTTTCATGAATTGTCTTTATTTACGTGAAGCGTGTGGACAGTGTTGTAAAAAAATAAAGATGATACGAAAATTTAGTACTATTAAACCTTTTTAAATCGATGTTCTGATGTACCTATTTATCGTATAACAATGAGACAAATTGTGTTGATATTATAAATGACGGTCAATTTTTAAAGTAAAATATAAGGATTATGCCATTAACCCTTTACCTGCTGGAACCAAAGTGATTAGCCTTTGCCATCAGTATACAACCAGGCCAGCCTGAACATCCGTACAGTCTGACTAGACTCTATACTGTTGGTAGCTCCAGTTTTGACTTTGATTTTGAAATCCCTTAAACATTGAAAGGACTGTTCCAAATTCAAAGCTGGGTAAATCCATTACAAAATTTCAGCATGTTCAGGATTAAAATGCACAGCTGAAGCGGAACTTCGCAGTTATCGGTCGTATACTTGTCTCAAGCTTTGTCTGAAAATCTGGTAATAACAGCACACGTGGGTTTTCGTAAAACAAATTTAAAACACTTGTAATAGTGAAGTGCTTAATTCTACGAAATGCACAAACAAATGACAATGGGTGACACAGACATGATCTAATATGAAAATGCACGAACAATGTTTCCTATGTATGCACTTTTAGTCAGATCTACCTTTCATTGTTAAAGGTTAGTTTGACATGCATTTCCAATGCGAAAATACCTTGACCGCTAACCTTTCTGTGTCTTTCTCTATTTTTAGAAATATATGTCTTGCGCATGCAGGAATATTCGTCCAATCTAAACGTTACGCAACAATTATACTTAGTTTTTACCTTGTTGATAAATTTCAATCACGTACTTTTCTACGAAAAACTGTTTTTGCTGGGCATTTACGAGGATGTAAAACTTATTCAAAATTATCACAATTCCTGGTCGATAGACTGGATAAAGTAATTTTATGATAACAAAATACAATGCACATTATTGTAAGTCTCTAATAGCAAGTAGTAAATCTCTCATAAAATTTAAAACACAATTAAAGCTGCTATCATGTTATTCCTCTTAAAATCTGCATGCGTGGTATTTATATGTTAATATAACAGCAAGAATAAAAAAGGTATTACAGCAGTTATTTTGTACCAATATTTCAGCTGTATATACAGCACGACAGCGTACAATTTATTTCTCAGTGTGTATGCACATGCATACAACAATCCAATTTGTTTTCTACTAAAGAAATATAAATAATTGGCCTTGTAAAATAAACGCCTGGCAGAGAACAAAACAACACAAAAACACACACAAACAAAAAAAGCCTATTGTCACAGCAACATGGGTAATAATAAAAACACCTTTGACTCAAGGTCCGAAAATATAATATTGTTATTAGCCCTTATTTATATATATATATATATATATATATATATATATATATATATATATATATATATATATATATATATATATATATATATATATATATATATATATATATATATATATATATGTGTGTGTGTGTGTGTGTGTGTGTGTGTGTGTGTGTGTCTACGGCGTCAGGATTTACATCCATTTGTTTATGTATCTTCCATTTTTAGCTTTTATTGCTGACAATTAATGTTTTAGCTTTTGATATTCATACCTGGTTTCATATAACATCGGCTTATGAAGACGATTGCTTTATTCACATAAGTCATTTCTAAAATGGTACATTTATCTTTTTTTTAAGTTTATGTGTGTTAACCTATGTTCTTCTAATTTAATTTGTCCCAACCTTGTCTTGCTTTACAGACCAACCAACGTATAGAACCAGACCTTAACCAGGCCCGTTTTATGTTAAGACATCTATTTGTCCTTTGCCGGTTCACAGAATGCGACATTATCGTTTTCAAATCAAGTTATAAAACACGTCGTCATAAATTAAATGAGACGGTATCCACGAGAGTTAAATATATATAATAACAAACGCAAAATCATTCCAGCTTATTTTTTAAAACGGTGCAATCACTCGAAGTCGAATTGACTGTCAGTTCAAAATTACATGCTTGGCTGTCTTCAATGAGCCGATCAAAGTTCTAAATATAGAAATATATATATATATATGTATAAACAATAATAAAAAAAATAAAAAAAAAACCTTCAAAAATAGTTTTTGTTTTGTTTTAAATATTCAATGAATTATTTTGCCATAACTGTTTGAAACAAGCTCAAATAACATCCAAATAAATCCAAATTAGATATGCAAATTCGGCGAGTTTGGATATACACATCGCAATGTATGTTTGAAACTTAGCTTGGATATGCAATATCCTTTATATAGAGTCGTATTTGTGGGCCTCATCTTTATTTGACATAAATAAGAGAAAAAATACACATATGTCTCTTTCGGTAGTTTCTGAACAGAATAAAATGTCGATTAAACAGTAAACAGCTTCATGTAGGATCTCAGTGCTGTAGCGTTATTAAGTTTTACCTTTGTAGTAAAAATCACAAGGGATGTGAAGGAACCCTCCGTTCTAAAATCTAACAGTATGACAAAATTTTGAACCAGTCCTATTTTAAAATTTTGTTTTCGTTTGTTTTCCTCTTTCACGCCAGAAAATATTTGACAAATACATTTTCTTAGAAAAATGACATCTTTAAAGAATTAAAGCCATTCAAAACTTCAGGTTGTTTTTCTTCAAAACACTTTAATACGATATACATGTGTGCAATCTTCAATAAAAAAGACGACAACATGGCAGCTTGACATTGTGCAATCGAAAGTATAAGTTAACTATTTTTAAACGTTCGGGACACCATAAATTATTCTGTATTTCAAATTATTCTGTATTTCAGACATCACAATGTTAGAAAACTCATTTATACAGGACGGAATCTGCTCGCTGACCTCTGCTTGGAAGTCATGTGCTCTTCTAACTGGACTACCCGAGCTGGTTACAGTTCTTTCGTTACCAAATCACAGATACCGGTCCCGTGACACATACTCCTCTGTTCTGATAGTATTCAATCTCAAATTCATAGACACAGGGACTTGTAAAAGCATATGCGCAGCAATGTGAATCAAAAATATGTTTCGTCTTTAGGGTGTTTTTTTTTTTAACAATGGTGCCATTTACACAAAATACACCCCTCACAAAAGCTTTTGGTGAAGATGTGGGCATAAAAAAAGGGGTAAGTAAGTCTGACTATTCCTAGTTCTGGATAGTGAAACTTACATTTTAAATAAACCTGAAATAACTGAAATCCCTCAATGTACAAGATACGCTCCGGAGAAAATATGGATGTTTCATCATTTCTAATGAACTTGACCTTGCAAAAATATTGACCTGGATTATGCGTGTAACGCAGAGTCTCATGATAGTGAACGTTTGTGAATCCCTTAATTCATGATGACTAAATGGTCCGTACAAACATTTTCATACTTTTATCTGACCTTTGACCTCTATGTATGACCTTGACCTTGGCTACATGGATCCATTTTTTGACAGACACTCCGCCACACAATGGTGAACATATGTGCCAAGTTATATAAAAAATATCTCAATGCTTGTAAACGTTTTGCTTCGGACAAGCATTTTCCTCTGAGCTCTAAGTGTGACCTTGACTTATGACCTAAAAACCTGCTTCATATGAGCAAAACTACGTCTCATAAGGCTGAACATTTGTATCAGGTAATACTTAAACCTCAATGTACGTAAAAGATATCCTCCAGACAAAAAGAGACCTGGCTTACATACGACACTACGTCTCATGGTGTAAACATTTGTGTCTAGTAATACTAAAATTCCTCCATGCATTTAGAAGATATGCTCCAGGCAAAATCGAGATATTTCATCATCTCCTATGGCATTTACCCTGTACATATGGAAATGGACTATGCATGTAACTCTCAGACTCATTATGGTCAACATTTGTGATAGAATCATTCAATTCAAAGTGACTAAATGGTCCATACACAAATTTTATATTTTTATCTGACCTTCGACCTCTATGTGTGACACTGACCTATGCCACAGGGACCTTATGTTTGTGCGCAACACTTTGCCTCACAATAGTGAATATTTTTGCCAAGTTTTATTAAAATCCCTCAATGCATCTAGACATTTTTGGTCCGGACAAGTGAAATATTGTTTAGAAGACCACTACACTACGAAATTTATTCAAATTATAACTCTGGCTCGTCAAAGGCTCACTTGTTTTACCTTGAAATATATGTGGTAAACTTAAAATTTTCTTTTGCACAACGCCTAGTGTATATTAGTAATAGGAAGTATGTTCCAAAAACAAAGAAAAACACGATGCGCTTCTTGAATTTCTCTGTATTTATTATTTATTTCTTCTTTATATTGAATTCGTTTTCAACGTTTAGTAAATTCTATTCAAGACAGAATCTGAAACATCTTATTTACTATGTCTTATAAGAACATATATTTTAATTAGTCATAATTAGTCTTACTTCATTTTAAGCTATTTAAAGCATTTGCAGCTGAGATTAAACAAACAAACAAACAAAAAACAAAAAAAAACGCGTAACGAAAATTGTGTGTTCTTTGCTCACACACCATTTATGTTAACGTTTTACTTTTTTATTATATTTTTTCAGTTATTCTGAAACAGAAATAACGATTATTTTTTTTACATATCTAAAAGAAAAATTACTTAATGTAGTGAATATATTTGGTATTACAAAAACACCGCCGAAATATGCTTCTTTATTTTTTCTTTCCTAAATCATCGCATATATTTATATTTACTTAAGTGAATCAGTTGTATGCTTAAATAAAAACTAGAAACAGTTAAATCTGGTTAAAAAAATAGCATTTAGCAGCAATCTTCAATTTACGCTAATTAAATATCTATTATGTTTCACGGATGCAAAATTTGAACGTCATTATATTTCGATACAGTAAGAAAGGTAGTAAAATATTAAAAAAGAATATTTAAGAAAGAAAATTATAAAAAACAGCTTGATCCAAACTTTTTGGGGCACGGTTATTTGTATTTTGTTGATCAACGAATATAAACGGTCTTAGTGTTGGAGAAATGATGAGTATTACAATTTTTTAACAAACTGATTTCGGGTAAAACGCTGGTGACCGATATGAGCATTGATCGTTTTTTTGTTCAACTTACCTCTTTCTTACAGATCGTTGCATGTGCTGAGACGAAGTGTACTAGAAACATTTCAGCAAAGCGCTTTGGTCACTTAGGGTAGCACATCATTTGTCTAAAGATATCATAAGAGCTTCAGTCTAAACTTGGATTGTAATTGATGGAGGAAATAATGTTTATATTTGTAAGAATTACATTGACGATGAGTTATTTCATCCTGTATTACCATTTTGGAGACGTTATTTTTGACCTACATTGAAATTTTATTTCTATCTCGCTTCGAGAGTAGAAAATAAATGTTCGTTGTAACAAATGTTAAGTGTAAAACACTGGCCTGGTTTGAGGAAAAGGCAACTCATTAATTTTATTATGTTTTGTTTTATATTTGCTGTAAAAACTTGCCTTAATTCTGAATATTGCTGACTTACAATAACTGTATCGGCACGCATGTCAAGGAGTAATGCAAAAGTTGTGTTCAAATTGAGAAGTTTAAACAAATATTTATTTAAAATGTTGTTACGACAAAATTATGAAAACGTCTATGCATGAACAACAAATTTGTGTATTTAACCATTATTATTTGTTCCTACGGTTTACGACAGTATCACCACATCCAGTTTAAAATTTCATGCAAATTCATGCACGACATTATGACCAAAATGAAACGAGGAAACTGATAACATCTTTACAGCTGTCGTGACGCTCTGTTGTTCCCTATAAAAGGTGTCTGGAGATGCTTAAAAGTCAATTGGTATTTGACAGCCGTACTTGTCAAAAAATCTGGGAGTGTTATTTTCCTCAGGATGAACACCGACACACTTTTTGTAGTATTTCTGGTGATGACCATTGTGATGTCCGCCTCGGAAATGGTCAGTGCGCAAGATGATATCAAACAAGACAGACGCATGTTAAAGAAATCTAAGAGTGGTAAGAAAATTCAAGTTTCACTTTTTATCTTGATTGGAG
Source organism: Cyclina sinensis (assembly GCA_012932295.1). Lineage (NCBI taxonomy): Eukaryota > Metazoa > Mollusca > Bivalvia > Venerida > Veneridae > Cyclina > Cyclina sinensis. Next base: position 30,722,068 of record JAAONU010000005.1, read on the forward strand.
ATTCTTCTTTCCTTTAGGAATCGTCTTCTTAAAGGCAATTTTGATTCAAATGAAATTGTTTAGATTTATCAAAATTTCAACTAATTTAGAAAAGTTATTATTACTATATTAAGAAAAAACAACAAAATATAGTGATTTTTTGTTTACATAGTATGAAGTCGTTTTCGTATATGCAGTCGGAATAAAACTGAAAATCGGCAGGATAACAAAAACATCAATTAGCAAGGCAATTTCGGAATACGTCTTTTATTTTTCAGTAAATTGTTTGTTTTCTAACAATCAATTATGATGTTCTAAGTAATTTGCACACTTACAAAATGATAAGCCAAACTATTTTGGATATAAGAATATTCTGTATCCGTCATAGTAAACATCTCTCCGGATAGCAGACGTTCAAGATAAAACAATAAAAACTATATTCAGGCCATTGCAATGCACGCAGAAAGTTAAAATTAAGACGACTTTTTTTCAATCACTCTGTAAGACTGTATTAATTTTGTTTCGCGTCTGACTCATTTGGTTTTAATAAATCGTACTTACAATCACGAACTAGTTCATCATCTTTGAATCAATGACCAGGGAGGAAAATACATTCGTAAGAATTTCATTGATGCAGAAGCAAAGAAGTGACTTTTTATGAAAAAAGATAAATGAAATTGTAAATCTATTTAATATAAAGTATCGAATATTTTTTATCTATTATTTTGTTTTCAGATGACACAAAAGGCAAGTCCAGTAATCAGGGCAAAGGTATGTTAACACACCCATTAAGTTTTTTGTATATTTCTGTTGTAATATGCACCAACACGTTTAGACATCGTAATAAATTCTTTCACAAGTTGCTAGGAAGAAACTCTAAAAAGTATTCAGATTCAGACAATTACCACCGTGTTAAAGTGAACCTTAGTTCATATATGTTAGATTAAGGCAACAAGATTATTGATGTTTGATCTTAATATGATATGAACTTTTCGTTTTCTTTACCTTCGATGCCGGATGTTTAACGGAACAGCAACATAAGAGCTGTTTACTCTTTCTAACTTTTGATTTTGATCAGCACTGCGAACAGAAACAAAATGAAATTTTACATGAACTTTAACAGAATAATATGTCTTATTTATTTTTTTTCTTGATTTTTCTATCTGGCATATAATTGTAGGCTCAATTAAGGGGTCTTTGTCAGTGTATCTATTTGCCCATTTATGTAGGTCTTTTCATTGGCAAATGTTAAACTCACAATTTAGAATTTATATTGAGCTATTGTGATCTCCCTGTGTCCGTCGTGCGTCGTCAACTATTTACTTTGCACAAAATCTCTTCCTAATACACTGGGTCAAAGATGATAAAGCTAGGCTCGGATGTTTGATGTATGAAGATCAACCAAAGTTGTTGAAAGAATTCAAATTCTTGCGTTATTCTGGTTGCTATGGTAACAATAATGAAATTGCAGCAAAGAAAGAGCTCTGAAGCTCGGTGTGTAGTATTGTCTAGCGAATATTAACCAAGTTTTCTCTGATTATATGTCTAGGGTCATCAGTCTTTGAATGTAAGGAATTTAGAATCGTTATTTCAAACCAGCCTTTTAAGTTCAGAGCCCTCAAATAACTTATAAGTTCATTTAAAAACTAACTATCAGCTATCGGCTTTTAAATTGAAATATTATGGTAAAACATATTTTATATATATTTTATATATTTTTTACAAGAATAATCTTAATATAATATTGGTTAACTTGCAATTGCAATTTTAAAGGTTAATACTATCTAGCCCTTTCTTATTTAAATACTTTATATGATTTATATATAATTATCAGAGTCACGACGGGTTGGTCGATCTTATTTGAGGAAAAAACTGCAATATCCAGAGGTAAGAATTGTTTTCAGTTTTCTTATGTCTGGATACCCTTGCATAGAAAAAATGGCTATATAGGAAATCACGCATACAAAGTTAAAAAAAAAAAGATCGGAATAAATATTAAATTTTAGAAAGAATAATGAATGCATACCAAAAAAACCTTTTTCAAAATTACAAATGTCCATGTTTTAGATTCGACAATTATCTGAATGTTGACTACTATAGTTAGAATATTCTTGTAGGTATTGTAGAAATATGATTGCCTATGTTTAAAGACTGACATTTTATCGTTAATCACGTCTTAAACTAAAGGGCAAAAATATAACCTTTTTGGTCGTACTTGAAACCCGAGCCTGTCACATAAAACTAGTTGGAGTTTGATTCGAGCAGATATGATTCGATATTTTTGTTTCGAGAAGCGTTTGAATCACTACACTGTGTATAAACTATACTATATGTTATCCTGCTTATTTTTGCATGTAATTCAATCTTCTCTTGAGATTAAACGTAAGTTTCGCCAACAACTATGAACTTCGTGTAGGTTGAATCTCAAATTCTAGATTTTTTGACATTTTCGTTTACGACAGAGTAAAAATATCTCCCTGTTACTGCGAAATACGTAATCAATAAGGTAACTGGCTTCCAAAATTTTGTTTGCATGCTACCAAAAGTCTATAAATTTAATCTAAAAGCAAACATCATTTGACTCAGAAGGAAAAATAGCTTTGTTTGTGCCTAGGAGTTTTAGTTTTGGTTTTCTTTCTCTGTATTAATCAGTCCAAAAGTAAGTTTAATGATTAGTAAATGTTGCGAGAAATTTTGACTGGTATCCCTCATGGCTTGCAAACTAATTCCTGTTAGAGGCCAAGAGAGTAGAACCTTTCCATAAGCATGCTTTTCAGACCTTTCTTTACACGATAAAATTCTTTCTTCATTAAAGGATATTCAATGATACATGATTCAGTGTGCACTTTGAATTCTTGCATAACAAAATTGCAGATGTATTACAATTTAGATGATTACTTAATTAAAACATTTTTTTTTTTTCAGATGTCTGGGCAATGAACTATGGCGGAGGAAAAGTGAAACGAACTATATTTTTTGTGTTGAAAGAGCTCTTTCTAAATAAAATATCAGCATAATAGCATCTAAAAATATTGTTTATGTTATTGTGTGACTCTCCCGGGTATTGCTGGTGCGGTTATTTATATACATCATATTATATTCAGCTACTATTTCCCCTCGACGTTTTACTTTCAGATATGTTAAAATTAAGCCTAATTGGCCTCGAAGCAGTTCGAAGAAAAGTAGAAAAGTAAGCCCATAAGCTTCATGGCCATTGAAAATGTAAGAAGTGTAACCACGTCGCCAAAGAAATTTAATCTGACATTTAAAATTCAATTACGTCCCATATTCTTGTCGAATAAACCGCTCGTATGTCTACGCACGGATGTGTTAATCAAAAACAATTTTAGTTTTATTGAACTAAAACATCTATAATAAATCTTTGGTTATGCTAAGATAACTGCAAAACGAAAATACTTTTAGCTCCAGATATTAGTAATTGAAAATAAAAAGAAGGTACCATATAGTAATGAATCAGCATTGCAAAGACGAAAAGTTACGTTCGCTGTATGCTCTTGATCGCTTGACAATATGCATAACAAGTACTGAAGCACTTTCAGATTCCCTTCAATTTAGTACGTGTAGAAATAAGAAAGCAAACAAAACATTATTTGGATATAGAATTCTAATTTATCTTGTAATCATGACTCCGATTCTCAGTTCCATCATTCCTTTTATTCGTCATATTGATTTTTTTTAAAATTCTAATGAATAAAGTTCACACGCAATGATCATTTCGCTTCTTACTGACTTCTGCGATGTGGTGAGTTACTTCCAGAAAGACAGGTTGTGATACCTAAGAAGACAAACTGCAGTAGATTTTGATTGATATGGACTGATACGTATTTAACTTTTTCCTGACATCTTTACTTTTCTGACATACTGAACTTCTTCCTTGTTATTGCATCAAGAGCATTGAAATTTTAGATGATATCATTTCTGACTTTGACAACTTTGCCCTACTATGTTTATGAAGTTTGGATCATATGTAAACGTTTTGTATGAACATTTCAAATTTATTGATTTAAGCTAGACCTACTTCCTTGTTTTCTAGGCTACAGCATTGGAATCCGAATTATGTGCATATGATTGCATGCAGATTTCAACTTTTTCCTTGGGTAACCATGATCTTGACCTACTGATATATTTCTGTTTTTGACGTTACATTATGCAAATAAATTTTAAGTGTGACATTTTCTAACCTCATCCCTCTGAAATATTTCTGGTTAAAGTAACAGAAAATAAATTAAAAATTCGACCGAGCCCTCGGGTAATTAGTTACTAAATCTTAATGACAGTTTAAAATATTGTCAATAGATGATAGGTTAAGGTCCAGATAACGAACTTGATTTTTGACGTCTGAGAATTATGTGCTTTAGCTGAGTGTTCTTCATGGACCAGTGGTACTGTGATAATTGATATAGGGCCATCTTATTAAAATAGGGACTTCAAAGTAAAAAATATTAGTTCAAGGAAAAAATAAAACAGTTTGAGTGTTACAAAAGTAAGAGTTGTTGACATTGTGAACACGTTGACAAAGGATCAGTTTTACTTGATGACACGTTAGCAAGAGGTGGAAGAATATATCTAATACATAAATAGCAATTTACGTTAAAGACAGAACGAATGAATACAAAAAGGAAAATGGGATAAGAAAATCAAACGAAGGAAGTTTTACTTGATGACACGTTAGCAAGAGGTGGAAGAATATATCTAATACATAAATAGCAATTTACGTTAAAGACAGAACGAATGAATACAAAAAGGAAAATGGGATAAGAAAATCAAACGAAGGAAGTAAATAATCATTGAAAAAATGTGAGAAAGGAAGAAATAGATGTTATGAGTGAAATAAAATAAGGAATTCAAAACTTAAAAAAAATGAATGAATGTATGAATGGATGAATAACACAGAATGATTCAAATTCTGCAAATTTCTTTTTCCAACTTGATTTATAGCAAAACAAAAAAGTTAATATAACTATGAAGACCAAGACTGTCCATACTTTAGCTATAGGTTTATGTAGAATCCTCGTCTAAACCTTAGCTATGGGTTTCTGTCATACATGATTGTGGAGGGGCAGTTTAAAACAAGTCAAGTGTTTGACAAGATGAATGTCTTAAGTACTAAAGTAGTTGAAGAAAATTAATGGTAGTAAATGAATGAATTCTAATTTTTTAAAAGACCATTAAGCAAGACAGAACGTGTCCTTTTTATATTGGAGTAAGCTGATTAAACGTACGTAATATGTAAACTTATGAAAAATTAAACATAACGATAACATTTCAAACATCTTTAAATCGCAGAATTTGCCAATAATTAATTAATTTAAGATATTTGCTACGTCAAAATGAATTTAATATACTACCGCTTGCAAAACTGATTAGAGTTTGCACTGTTAGGTAAAGATCGAGACTCGTCGGAACACCTGTCAAAAATCAAATAAAACGCCGCCCAATGTGTTTCTTTCAAACTCCGCCTGTCAATAGTGTCATTCTAGTGTCATTTTGTGTACGAAATGGAAACGCAGTTAGGAAAAAACATATGAAGTGAAGATTTCCGGTAGCAACGCAGCGACAATTTCGACACAGCAACTTTAGCGTCGCCCAGGCACATTTTTCTGGCTTCGGGTATATTGCAAGACGCAGTTTTATTGACAGGCATACCTGAGAAAACTGCCTCGCTGTGATTGGATGACCAGTAAAGTGACAGTTTAAGCTACTGAAATATACATCGTAACGTCACTTTTTATTGCGTTCCGAATACGTAAAACTCTAATCAGTTTTGCAAGGATGTTTAATCTAGGACATGAAGGTAGCTCCTATAAAGTTATTGCACGTCCAACAAAAAATATAAATCATTTCAAAGGTGGGAATTACTGTAAGAGTATTCACATAATTAATTTAGTCAGAAAGAGAACTAAGTGATAGCTATACACATTTGTTTTTAAACATTTAACATAGACGTTGACATGATGAGTTTAATTTTTATTTTTTGAGATTAGATTTTTACAACATAAAATTAACAAGACATCTGCGCCATCACAAAATAAAAATACTTTGATTATACAGAGATTTCTGAGTGGCCTGATAGAAACATAGGTCAATAGATTCATTGATCTATGTTAGAATTCAAAAAAAAAAGATAAACACGTCAATTAGGCCCGCATTTTTATCATCATTAGCCAAATACGCCATACACAAAAACAGCGATACTTCATTTTTCATTTAAGGATCTTGATTAATGTATTAGACTGTAAAAGCCTTCGTCGTTAAAGAGCGTGATAGGGACACACTTGTTTTGCATTTACAATACTATTTTACAGCTTCTACCTGATAATGGTTGTATAAAGTGATGCTAATATATACACCTTTGAAATATTGCAAGGGATATCATGCTTATTTTGTAAATTTAGAAATTGAGTGAACAAAATAACTTAAGTTTCTCTTAAGTCTCATTCGGTTCAACAACAGTCGGGTTGTTTTTCAGAATTAGGATTTGAAACAGAAAAACTGAAAATCAAACAGTTGTACAGCGAAAATGGGTAACGACTGCATCGTCAAAAAATAATATCTTCTGGCTGCCACTTAGATGACATGGTTTACATTTAGTTTGGTCAACATTTTCATTTTTCTTTTTTGTTAAACGAGATATAACTTCTAAAATTTGAAATCCATTTCATAAAGACGAATTTCGTGAAAAAAGAGCTGTATTTTGTGACATTTGTGTAAAAACTTACAAAATCTAATTTTGTTATTCCGGAATGTTAATTCGCATCAACGATTTTGTAAGCAAAAGCGAATCATTATTTCACAAAAAAAGACATATTATTTTAAATACGAGTAATATTTTTGCTCCCACGATATATAATTACATAAAACGAAGCATCTTTGAAAATAACGAAGATAAGTATTGCTTGAACGAAATGATATTGCATATTAGAGTGTGTGACGTAATTTTAGTGATTAGATTCACTATTAAAATGATTTATTAGAGTTTTCAGTCGATATATTTGTTTTGAAAAAAAAGTATTTTGTCAATTAAAGCCTCTTTGAAGCAATCCTCGATATTTGTAGGACTCAAGCCGTAAGCTTCTTTCGGGTAGTTGTCTGAAAAATCACAATTAAGTTTTCTTTTTATCTGACAGTTATTTCAAAAATAAAATTACAAAACTACAAAAAGAAAAAGACATAACACGTCAATAACACATATCTATATATAACAGAAAAAGAAAACATAACGAAAAAGAACACCTTTTCTATATTTTTTACGTATCTTCAAAATTCTGTTTAAACTTTTTTTCACCATAGGAGTTTGATCAAGGTTATTTTGACACAATTTTAAATGCTAGAATAAGACTTCTGTGCACTTAAACTTGCATCCACATACGTTTCACGCGAATGCAGAAACTGCCAAGTGTTCGACCTACTTTCATATAAAAATGATATTTTGTTATACAGTTTAAAGGATGTTTGAATTTTTAGGAAAGATATCGTGTTTATGTCTTAAGACCGAACAATAGGCCAATTTAAGTTTTATAGTTTTGAGTAATAAGAAGACTTTGTTTCAGTTATCTTATAGACAGAAATACATATTAATGATAGTGTTAATGCCACTCAAAATATACATTTCACTATCTTTATGGTTATATCTTATCCAAAGTATATAGAATTCTGTCATTTTCACCACAATGCCTAAGGTAAAAACTGGTTTGAATGAAAAGCAGAATTTTTAGTAAAGAGATACTGCAGGTATGCAGGGGGGGGTGGGGTTATATAAAAAAAAGAAAGAAAACGAATACATTTCGTTAACAAATTAAATGCAGATAACTGCACCCTAAATATTTTGCATCTGCGGTTCTGTAAGTCTATTATTTTCCTCTTAATATTTGGTTTTAACCCATTTATGCCTAGTGGATTATGTCATCCTCCTTAGTTGGACAAGTCCATTTCATTCTATTTAAGGAAGTAAGTCCTTTATGCAAACAGTATAGACCCTGATCAGACGCCGCGTATTGCACTGTTTGCCTATGTCTAATTTTGGGGACGCTAGGCATTAATGGGTTCACTGGTATTCGTCTAAAATAGGTAAGTATTGCTACCTATAAGAATAGCAGAAAAAATGGCAGTTCAGTTGCTTCTAGTTTAGTTTAAAGCTATACCAGTTATACATTTATATGGATGTGTATGGCAGGGTGTTGATGAAAAGTTGCATTAGACCATGCGAGTGGTAGTCCTTCAATACCATCACTCATTGTAAATTTTGTAAATAGGTTTGAGGTTACAGACAATGTACGTACATTTTGTCATTTAAAACATTCCATATATAATTCAGTGGATTTTTGTGTCACACTGAAACATCAGTTATGCATATTTATTTCCGTTTCATTCCTAAGCTAACCAGATTTTAAATTCGTTTAGCGGCATTTCAATTGTTTTTTTTTTTTATTTTTTGATTTATATTGGTTTCGTTGTTCCTTCTTTCAGAAACTATAGTTAGTCTGCCATCAACATCTGTTTAACTGAGTTTAAATAGCAGCATTTTTAAAACGCTATTGCATTTACAAATGTATATTAATTCAAAATATCGAATTGTAGTATATGAAGAGAAAACACGATCTATTGCTTCAGCCAGTATGCGACACAAAAGTCATTGATTCTGATCTCAAGAACATATCTCCTTTAATATTCTTAACCAAAATGTGTTTTAATTAAACGTGTATGCTTACACGGAAACAAGGCATAACTACGTCAAGATTTCTTTTAATTCAGATTCGTTGCTTATGCCAAGATTAGTAAAGTTGTGACAATTCGAGAATATGTTAAATACATATATTCTCTTTTATAGATAATCGAGTGCAGTTACGTTTCAGTTTAACTTCAGTGGAAAAGATTTTAGGAACATTTCTAAAAGTTTTTACATGTACGTTGGTTGATTGTCAGCCAAGTGATATGACAAGGGAAGTAGCTCTGTGTTTAATTTGCTTCAAACCCAATGCAGAGCTGCTTCTCTTGTCTAATTATTTCTATAGCTTTAGCTTGCAATCAATCATAAGCTCCGTATTACAGAAACAGATTCCAGGCTCCCTTTCAGATAAAGAATGTTTTCGGTGTTTTAGCTGTGCATCGAAACTTTACTTAATATTTGTTTTAGTTGAAACATAATATTTGTTGCTCATGTATAGTAATAGTATATTCAAAGACACAAAAGAGTTGACTGACATAAAATACATTTGAGGGCATAGCCACGCTCCACAATTTAAGGCACCGTCCTTATTTTTATATATGATATATATTTTATATTTGAATATAGTATATAATGTATGTAGTACATTTGTATTTAATTCGTAAGTCATTTCCACTCCTGTATATTGACTTTGTACCTTACCAAAAATGGTTTACTGTATTTGTCAGTTTTGCAGACAGTTTGACAGAGTTCACGCTTTTGGACATTAATCTTGCATGACACCGCAAATTTCGAAAATTTCGGGCTTGCAATAATTCATTATTCGCACGAGCTTACAATAACTTGCAATTTTAACATATCGCTCCGTACAGACACCAGCCGTCGTCAGATAATTTTGAATTATACTGAACGATGATAATAACTATAATTCATAAGTAGGTCAAAACAGCATCTCTGTAGCAGATGCTTTTTCATGACTAGAAAAAAGAACGACAAAAACAACAACAACAAAACACTCACACACACACACACACGAAAATTCTATCAATTGCTTTTACTGTTTGTTCTCTTTATTGACGAGTCATTTTTTTCATGTCTATGAAAAAAGGTGAGAAGTAAAACTTTCAATACACTGTTTAAATAATGAATCAAACATTATCATGACCCAAGGCTAGCCATATGATATTTGTACTGACAATAATACTAAATACACTGACAATAAGTCAGTGCCATATTTTCCGAAATTATAATATTTCCTTAGACATGGTTAGCAATTGCAAACATTTAATGAAAAAGCAAGCCTCAAAGATTTATTTTAGAATGTTTTGTAGGGAATAGAGTTATTTTTGTATTTATTCGTTTATACTCGTATCACGACGGAATGATCAAATTTACACCAATAACACCCATACGTCAAGTGCTCTTCCTTTCGCTAAAGGTTTTGAATAATAATGATATATCATTTATACAGTGACCTTGCAATTTTATGTATTTTTTCATCTTATTAATACTTTTTCAACACTGAGGTAATTTTTGAACATTTTAAAGATGGACAAATTTCACAGAAAATGTCTAACGCTTAGCTTTGCTGTTTATTTTACGAACACTCCATTAATTATATTGGTTGCTCGGTTGTCTTCGGACATTGTTCAAATATCGTTTTTAGTTTACCAAAGAAAGCCTAAATGCTTATTTCGCGTAGTTTATGTTGATTCATCTTTGTTTAGTAGCGTATCACAATCTTTGCTCTTTTGTTCACAGACAACGTTGGTGAACTACGTTTGTAGTAAATGATGTAGTAAATGATGTCCTTCAACAAAACAAAATGTTTAGAATGATCATAAGCCAAACAATTGAATTTGAATTGTACCGGGCCAGCTCTAGCTCGGTACTCCTCCTTTTTTAGGCGAAACACAATCTTCGTATTTCTTTTCCAAATAGTAATTCTCAAACACATTTTCAACACGGCCACTTTCATAGTGTCGACGCGGATTATTTTAACAACTATTGTTCGCTAACAGCGCGTTGAAGAATCGGACTCCACATGTTGATGTATATCATGTTCCGTGATCGAAGAATAATTTTATTATTAATGTTCTTACGTTTTTTGAACACAACCGTTTTTTCTTTATTATCATTCAACAGATAGAATAAAACGCATTTATTGTTTTATTGAAATAGGTCTTATACCGTGATCTTTTGCGTTGCTTGAGGAAGAAGAGGCCTGAAATAGACATAGAACAAGTGAGCTGACACATATATTTTCAAAAATTTGCTAAATCGTAATCATTTGAATATACTGGAGAATTGAAGGCAGCTCAGGCACAGCAGCGCTCCTATTGTGCAGTTTATTTAGTGAAAATTCAAGGTTTTCATTTTATTTGTGTTGAGATTTGGTTCTGTTTAAATGTTTGGTTTCTTTTATCTCTATAAATGTTTTTTATTGTCAAGAGCAGATATATATTTCGATAAAACTGACCATGAAAACATATGAATATAAATCTTACATAATAAGTGCGAATGTAAGAGCATTACAGAAAATGATGGGTAAATGCCTGTTAGGTACGTTGAATACTGAAAAATCACTGAAATTTCCCGGTGTCTGGCCTCGGTTTAATAGATGTTTTTAATATGACATTTGATTGAGAAATATTGAAGTCAAAACATAATCCGACCAGGGGCGTGTGCCACGAAAGTAAGAATGGTTACCGCTAACTAATTGTTGTAGATTATAAAAACAACAAAGAAACACACAATGAATCTTTTGTATTCAACTTAACTAACAGAGTCTCAGTCTAAATTAAACGAAAATTGAGTAAAGGTCCAGACTGTATTTGGAAATTGATAGAGTATGTTATACTTGAATTAATGGATAGCATGTAACAAAGGAACAGGAACACACAATAACTAGTAGGAAATTATCCACTTTATTTGTTCTGAGTCCAGCTCAATTCATAAAGCAAAAATGATGCGGAATATTTATTTGAAAGAATTCCTTCTAACATTACATATAGAGTTCAAAGTCAATTTCACATTTCCAATGTAATTTTTTCATTCTCATGTACTCGGTAAACAAAACGTAATAAGAAATGACACTTTGATAAGTGATAAACGCCCCGAAGGGTTTTGCCAGCCAAAAAGTGTTTGGTAAGTAACATTTATAAAGCGTACAAGAAAATATTGGATGGCAGTTTTCTCTAATTCTATGATTTATAATATTGACCTGAACATTGATATTTGTTTTTGACGTTGAAATTCCGAGACTTGTTGGCGACACGTCTCCATCTGGTAAAGTTTATCAAAACCTTATAAACATTATAACATATTACAAAATGAGTGGACACGAACTGAACATTATTCAGTGTAATAGAAAACGGAAAAAAGAACAAAGTAGTTGTATAATTACTTCATTCTTCTTTGGTCGCAATTGAAAAAACACGACTCAATAAGCATTTATTTACAAACGCTAGATCATGACATAGTGACCGAGGAATGAACGTATTCAAGAATCTGTAGCGTTGGATTTCTTTTTGTAAGTTAGAGACCGGGAAAAACAAGTAAACAGAAATTGATCCCGAAACGAAATCTAACACACTATTTAGTAGTTGATAAGAAAATGCAAAGCACATCTGTGTTGCCTTGAACTTACTTTAGAAATTTTCAAAACTCTTTCTACTTTTTTTTAACATCTAACCTTGGCTGAGGAAGTTGAAAAGTGTGTAATAGTACTGTCATTTAGCACTGGCCTTTTCAGTTTTGATAAGTCGTTTAAACTGGAAGTAGTCAAATTGAAATTTCAACTTATTTCAAGGTTTATAATATAAAAAAGAGTGCTCTATAAATGTAGTATAATAAAAATAAATAAATCAATTATTTAACTGTTTTGTTAGATATAATGATGACAGACTGACAGACGTATGGAGAGACGGGTGGATATTAAAGTGGTGAATTTAATATAATGTCTTATGTATATAACTTTGGGCCAGAATAACTCGTGATAACACTTGACTGTTAATGTACTGGACATGACGTCAACCATAAAGCTCAAATATTAATAAAGCAACGGGTGAGTTGATGTTTTATTTGTTTTAAAACACAACTTCAGTGTACGATGTATAAGGATTTTTTTTACAATGTTTAAACGTTTGCTGTGATTTAAATGAACAACATGTATAAATATCGTATAGTCTTTCCCGGACATTCCTCAATAAACTAAAATTAATTTGTTTGCTCTAAGAAAGAGTCTAAAAACAATCACTATAAAATTTGAATAACAGACAGTTTATCAGTTTACTGAGGCTCAGAAATCTTCCAAATATTAGTGTTTTTTTTTTATTTCTATGAACTGAGTTTTGTAAATAAAATCAAATTCATCAGGTTACATTACATTTCACTACGACCATATTCGCTCAAAAAAAGATATGGCTGTCAACGGATAGAGGGATGGTTTCCTTTTAAAATTGCTTCTGATTTTTTTGAACATATTATTCATTTGAATAAAACTGTACACGTAAATCTTTTTCTATCTCCAAATTTGAAACCTTAACTAGGTGAGAAGAGCATGAATACAAGTGATTTTGACGAAGCAGGACTTGAATGGTAAGACATTCTCGCAATTATGAGTTTGAGTATCCTTCATTACTAGACTTCGTAGTCGTATGTTTTTAAAGACAAGTCTTTAGGATTTATTTTCGGTCTTGAGTTTATACAAATATTAAAACACAAAACTTGAAAACAATTGTGAAAATACTCCAGAAGAAACTTTTTCTATGAATTATCAAAGAAAATAAAACAACAAAAATGCACTTTCTTGCTGACGCATGCCAGAAAACCTTTTTATATACAAAGAGCTCCTTCGTTGGTATATTCGTTTTTCTTTTAAGCAGTTTACATAATACAAAATCGTTTGAATGTTATGTCGATATAGTTAATCGAATTACTATGTTACTATGTTAGATTATCTATTCAGTCGAACCAACTGGGAACTTGATCAGTTATATCTAATAATAATTGCTTTATCAAATTCAGGTGTTGAAATAATGGTTCAGATAAAAAGACATTTTAGATTCTCCTTATGATTTCTACGTTAAACATGACTCCCTGCCCCAAATGTTACGTAGAGGCATAGTTTGACCATTCTTTCTAGTGATCTGCTAGACAAAAACATGAAACAATTTACAGAGGTAAATACAGTGTTAGCAGACGCTTTAAAATATGTTCATCACCTTGTTGCAAAACACTAGATTGACATTATAATAGAATTCTTAAACAGAATATTAGTAGAGCTTCATGCTAGGAAAATTCCTGTAAAGTTCCATCAACTTCTTGCAAGTGGCTCGTCATTTCAAGTAAAGGTTTCACGAATGACTGAGAGAAATTGATTGATTTTAAACCAAAGATATTTATACTTGATTTCAGCAAACATCTAGGGCCTTATGAGAAAAAATCCAGGAGTTATTTGGCATTTATTTTCTGATTTTTTGTAATGTTGACGTGTAGTCTCGTTTCGTCCTGTTACGTTACAACTTCTTCTTATTCCTCTTGAAGGAAATGTCACTTTTCCCCATTTCTCTTTGCTAGCTATAACCCTTATAAACATGGCGCTGCTCGACTAAAATACTGTTACAGCTCTCTATGTTATTTTGGGTTTTAAATGTTTATTTAATACGTTGTTGAATAATTAAGTTCATTTATTTCAAGGGCTTAGAACCCTCACCAATTGCAAACTAAATGTTCCTAAGATCTAAATTTGATTTGCATGTAATTGAATGTTAAAAAGGTTTCTCTCCGTGCATATATACTCAGAGTTAGCCACTTAAAAACTGGTTATTTGCACAATTTTGTGGGAGGGTTGTTGCGATAGTTGAGTGGACTTAGGCGTAATAGGCGGTTGGTGCTGTTCAATGTGGGTTCGAATCCCATTAGGAGCTTGAACATTTGCAAGATATACTACATTCATTACAATTTTTAAAAAAAGTTTAAATAAACTACATAACCTGACATTTAGCAAACAGCAATGGAGTTCCCTTGATGACACCGATTATCACTTGCAAAGCAATGTGCTTTGTGTTTGGACTTCCCAGTACAAGTTTAATTTGCAATTTGTTTTTCTTTTTTGTTTGGAAAAATTATAACATAATAAGTTTGATCTTCCAAATGTGTTACACAAGTGTAGAGCTTGTCATGTTTCATGTTTGCAAAAAAATAGCTGTTTCCTATGGTCATGCGCAAACGTTTGGCTAAATTTTATATGACTGTATGCTATTATTTTATGAAATTGATATCAAGTTAAAAGAATTTAATCGTACTTATTTTTAATATCTCAGAATGACAAAAGAACATTTACCCACTGAATTTCTTCTTAAGTAATAACATGAGTGAAGGGACTTTAGAAGAAAAGACATTATTTTTTGTTTTCCAACTTCAGAATATTGCAAGGGAGTTGTCTCGGTATGTTCAAGGTCAGTTTGTAGACTACAAACGTAAAGTCTGATGAATTAATCAAATTTGTTTGAATTATTGGTCATGACTATATCTGACTTGTTGTTACATATGATTTTAGTGTAAATAAAGAGAAAACTTCATTTAAGAGTATATGCTATAAGGATCATTTGTTACAAAATATGTTCTTGATATTTTCAATAATCTTATATTTGATAGAGAATTAGCCAGTCAATGCGTTTTTTATGAGTTAGTCCAAGGTTTTGTCTGTTTACCAATTGTAGAGTATGCCCCTTTAAATAGTATTAGGTAAATAATGTACACCACGTTAACGTGCAATCTTTATTTAAATATCCAGGCATACAGGAAATATCAGCAACAGTTTTCCGACCTCTTTTCCAGTTTAGCTTATGCTCTTATAGATGGTCCAGTGTTCAAGATTGTTTATTTTTTAAAAGAACTATAGGAATGGCAGGAGGAAAGGTCAATGTTTCAAGAGAACTAAACTGATATTGGATCATAAAGGTATGCTAGTAAAGTGTTTGTTTAAGATGTCTCATTTAAAAGACCTGCTACACAGACATAAAGCAAAAACAGGATTGCAGTAAGATTTGTTATAACAGATGTGTGTACTAAACTCTCGGGCTAACTTTGTTGTTAAAGATAAAGTTTTGAGATAAACTCTTAAGATGCCATCATGTCTTAAGAAAAACTCATTTATAAGCTTTTTATTGCCTCTTAAGCCTTAGCTTATTTTAAAGTAGAGTTTGCAATTTCTTAATACTCACTATACCCAACTATC
The DNA here is from genome assembly GCA_012932295.1 of Cyclina sinensis. Classification (NCBI taxonomy): domain Eukaryota; kingdom Metazoa; phylum Mollusca; class Bivalvia; order Venerida; family Veneridae; genus Cyclina; species Cyclina sinensis. The sequence goes on from JAAONU010000005.1 coordinate 30,737,976, forward strand.
TTTAATAGGTACGTCTGTCTTTCAATTTGGACAGACCCATTTATATTTTACAGGGGTATTAATAGAACACTTACTGGCTGAACTGCAAATAGTGCAGGTTGTAATTATTGTGACTTAAAATCAGTGTCCATCAACATGGTAAGGTTAAGATGGAAAGGTGCTCTCAAACATTGATGAACTTAGACATCCAATAACCTTTGGCAGACATGTCACTGTGAAGGCATTAATGTCTTTCGGATACACACATAGGGTTTTCCAGGCTAATTCAAAACAATTGAGTCTCCATAATTATTTCAACATTAGTCAGAAATGAAGTTCGATAATCTTTTCAGGCTTAGACAGAAAAAATGTTTCAGTTCAAAAGTAAACTTTTCAGGCTTAATCAGAGATCGAGTCAAAGGAAAACTGACAGAAGTTCAAGCATATTCTACATTCTTAGAACTCGAGTGCAAGTAGATTGTTCTGGCAGTCAGGAATTGAGTCCAATTAATATTGCAGGTTTAGAAATTGATTTTCTGAGCCCTGTTAAACAGTTACATTGTTGCATTTTACCACGTAATGAAGAAATTTGTGTTAGAAGACAAACACTGTATTTTTTTCAACGTATTTGAAATCTCATGTTGTAATTTGTATTTGATTTGTCGTCGCTTGTTCTTAATTTAAAGAAAAAAAGTAACAGTTACCTTCTTTCTAATCAGTATAGTACAGTGGCCTCCCTTTAACTGCACGACGTATCGACTGTGTATTAATTAGTTTTGCCGTATTCATTATGCCCCCTCTTCAAAGAAGTGGGGGTATATTGCTTTGCATTTGTCTGTCTGTCGGTCGGTCCGTCGGTCCGTAGACCAAATGGTTTCCGACCAATAACTAAAGAATGCTTAGGCCTAGGAACTTCAAACTTGGTAGGATGATTTTCCATCACTAGTAGATGATCCCAATTGATTTTGGGGTCAAGGGGTCAAAGGTCAAGCTCACAGGGACCTTCATCCTAAAAATAGTTTCCGATCAATAACTAGGTAACACTTTGACCTAGGTTCACCAAACTTGGTATGCTGGTTGGTCATCACCAGTAGATGACCCCTATAGACTTTGAAATCATTAGGTCAAAGGTCAAGATCACAGAGACTTTCATCCTTAAAACGGTTTCCGATCAATAACCAGAGAACGCTTTGACCTAGGTTCACCAAACTTGTTTTGCTGGTTGGTCATCACCAGTAGATGACCTTTATTGATTTTGAGGTCATTAGGTCAAAGGTAAAGCTCACAGGGACCTTCATCCTAAAAACGGTTTCTGATCAATAGCTAGAGAACGCTTTGACCTATGTTCACTAAACTTGGTATACTGGTTGGTCATCACCAGTAGATGACTCCTATTGACTTTGAGGTCATTAGGTCAAAGGTCAAGATCACAGAGACTTTGACTCTAAAAACGGTTTCCGATCAATAACTAGAGAACGCTTTGACCTAGGTTCACCAAACTTGGTATGCTGGTTGGTCATTACCAGTAAATGACCGCTATTGATTTTGAAGTCATTAGGTCAAAAGTCAAGGCCACAGGGACCTTGATCCTAAAAACGGTTTCTGATCAATAACTAGAGAACGCTTTGGCCCTACCACAAGCAATTAGGTACTGCCGGGGGGCATTTATGTTTTAAAAACATTTCTTGTTTATACAAATCTCCATGTTATTTTGGACAACTACAAAGGTCTGTGATTAGGAGATAAAACTACAGATGTACTTGCTAAAGGTCCCTGTATGAGTGTCTGAGGCTGAAATCTTCAGTTTGAATGAAAAGAGGAGGACAAACGTGTAGAAGTTTGACTGAATGAGCATAATATTGTCTGAAGTGTGGACATTTCTCAGAAGCAGTTGTCCAAACAAAAAATGACCTAAAAGACTGCTGAAGAAAGTATGAGCAAAAACCTTCCATCTCATTATGTTAGTGAAGATTCCAAAGTGTAATAGGCAAGATGGAAAGATGAAATCAATTTCAATAACAACTAATACATGGATTGTTAAATTACATTTTTGAGTAACTGTCATTTGAAAGTTGTTATGACTGTTTATTCCTTCTGCATTATTACTCTAAGATCCTTGTAGGTATGAATATATAACCTGAAAGTGGACTGTATTCTGAAAGAAAAATAGCTCCCAAATAACTGTTTATAGAGTAATTGTCTTTTATTAACCTTCTTTTTGAAGTTTTGCCTGTAAAACCTTGAAACCTCTTAAATGGTAGGTCTTACGAAAGCAATATGCATTGCCAAAAATCGATATTCATTTTTTTAGAGTAATTGCCCTCTTTTGGCTTCTGTAGTTGATCTTTTTCCAGACCATAACTTTTTAACCCTTGAAGATAAAAACCCAAACCTTTATGTATGGATAGAATTCAGAAAGGTACTTTCAACAAATAGATAATAGAGTTTGAACCCTTCACTAATTTTCATAGATTTTATACGGGTCCTTTCAAGACCACTGAGGATTCAATTGTGGATCAGTTATGTGAATGCAGTGCAAAAGAAACATATTTTTTGGTATACTACTTTTGAAAGTTATGAGTGTCTGGAATGTTACTCTTAAATCGAATATGGTGCATTTAAGAAGCATCAATCATTTTCAGTTGTATCCTTTTTATTTGGTGGCTGTCAGTTTGAAAAGTTTAAAAAAGAAGATCAAGATTCCAGGAGTAACTGTAGTATAGTAGTAATTGGACGAGGATAAAATTAGATTTCAACACTCCAGCAGCAACTGCAGGAAGATTAAGAAGTTTAAGATTTAAATGGATTGATTATAAAAATTAAGTTTACAATTGCATAGGTAACAGGATGAGGATAAAATAAAAAAGATTGGTATTTAGGCTTTCTTTGACTGAGATGCAGACGATTACCTATTTTCCAGGTAATGTTTAAGCTGCAATGTAGAAGATCTGTCTTCTACTTCATTTGCTTTATACAGTAGATGTTTAGCTCACCTGATCTAATCTGTAGCTTTTTTTGTATTCTCTTTATCCCTCGTCCGTTCGTCCGTCGTCAACAATTTACTTCAAACAACATCCCCTTCTATACCAGTAGGCAAACTGCAATAAAACTTTGCAGGAATGATTCTTGTAAGGCCCCCCCTTAAACATTGTATAAACGATGGAATTCAATGCAGAACTCTAGTTGCCATGTCAACTGAAAGGAAAATAAAAACTCCTCTTCATTTAAATTTATCCTTGACATCATGTGACCTTGAGTTTACTGACCTACTTGTTTTTGAAGCTATGTAATTCAAATTTTAACCATTTGTATAATTTTGCATGCAGATTTAAACTTTGATATTGTGTGACTTTGACCTTGATCTATTAACCGTATTCCTTATTTTTGTAACTTTGTCATTGCAATTTTAACTTTTTGTATAAGTTTGCATACAGACTTCCACATTGACCTTAGTTTATCTATTGACATACTTTCTGTTTTGAGGCGACTTACATGACATTTGCAATATGTGTAATTTTTTTCTTGCTAGGCGGCTCGTGTTTCGTGTTGTTTCTTACTGATAAGAGAAACACACTATTCTGTATTTGGGTGGCTATTTGGTTGTTGACAGCCCAGTCTTGTGTTGTTAGACTATACAACAAAAACTTGAAAGGACTGAAATTTGAGCTCAAAACATTTTAGTTGGAAGATTGATTAATGACCTGAACGAGCAAACAGCCAGGTTAAATAAGATAAATAAAATGAAAATTTAGTTCTGGAAACAGAATTCCACAGTTTTGACATCTTTTTAAATTATAAGTATTTTATGCATATTTTTATATTCCGTCATCAATATCTGTCAAGTACCAACTCAAACTACACAAAGAGTCACCTCCCCTGTCGTATCAGTAACTGTTACTGAGTAAAATAACTTCGGTGTGTGTTAACACGTCGGACTAGTAGTCAAAGGATTGCTAGCCGCATGAGTTCAAACCCAGTCAGGCACAAGCCGTTGTTTCCTTGAGCAAGAAACTTTACACTCATTGCTTAGTACTGGTTGGTTCCAGGAACGGATTCGAGAGTGTGTCTATATGCTAAAAGCTTCCTACACAATCGAACTAAAATAAATTTGGTATGAACTTAAGTAACTTCTAGGACCAAAATAATGTAAAAAAACATTGTTTAATCATTTCTTACTAACGATAGAGCAAGCCGGCCATATCCTCAAGAAGTCCAGAAACTGCCTTTTCAGAATTTACTGTTTCATTCACAGCTAATATGAATTCTATAAAAGCGATAATAGGTCGTAAGTCGAGTTGATTTCAGACTCGACTATAAGATATTATTATGCAATTCCTGAGTTAATAAAATGCTTTTAATTTTAAACGTAGTAATACAACGAAAATACATTGTTACTGCTGATATTTGTCTTAACCGATTGTATTAAGAGTAGAGTTCTGTAATTGAGGAATTTTAAGACCAGATTTGTCTTGCGAATGTTTTAGTTTCGTTAGAAATACAATGTTTTAAATTTTTGATATGCTTTTTTTTTTTTTATTTTTTTGCAGTAACCTTGTATTTTTTCTCAAGGATATGAATGTTTGAATGAATAAAGGTTATACTTACACAACAGCTCGAGGCATTTGTCGTATTTATAGCTTACAAAAGGTAAATCAGTTAGACATAGCAACAGTCTTTCTTTTTGATTAACGAGCCTTAATTAATCATTTAAGTTATCATTAAAAAGAACAAGCAGAAAACTGTGCAAGTTATATTAAGTACTCCCCTTTGTTATATTTATGGGTTAAGAGTGAAAGAGTAGAAGGGTTTGAGGTAAAGGAGACAACACAGTGTCTTGATTCAAGACCTAGAGAGAGGGTTGTTTCCCTTGCCATTTGTTGTAACGGTGAAGTCCGGGTTTTCCGTACGTAGCGGAGAGGGAAGGAAGAATGAATAAACTTTGAAACTTGCTGCTGTTATTTTACTGTTTCCATCATTGTGAGCTAATTTCCAAGTATATAACAACTTACATTATGTAAACAGCGAAAGTGGGGTCTCGGAAAAAACTTTGTTGCTGATTTCTGTGGTAATTTTTGGCTGATCCCATTACTGTTAGAATAAAAGAACAGAGTTATTAAAGTAAACACAAAACTAATTCGTTACGTATTATATTGCCACATCGAGCCAAGCCTTCCCTTCTTAAATGGAAACTTTATTCAAAACTTGGTTAATCATGTACACGTGGTTCATTTGACATGGTTTTCGTTCGAGGAAAATTTTGTGAATATCCAAACAAGACAATAACTGTCGCCATCTGATATCTGTTACAAACCATCAGTAGTGCATTTCTTCAAATAAACATTAATCCACATTATGCAGTACTTTAATTTTCTACTTCAAAGACAATGTCTTCGTAATAGCTGTGTCCGTTCAGTTAATCCAGTTATTTCGAGCATAGATCACATTTTCCTTTTACAACAATATTTTTTGCCATGTTCTCATTTTGGAATACCCTGGGGAAAAAGTCCTACGAGTATCTATTCGCAGTAATGGTGATTGTTGCCGAAACTTTTAGAAATTTCAACGGATAAGCAGGAAAACTGGCGATATTTGCCGATGTCAAAGATCTTAATATATCCTCAAATTTTTTGTACAGAGGGACATTAATTATAAAGATATCATTTAAAGATAAAACAGTAAAATGTTTAGAATAATAGTCATACTTTATTCACATTCAATATCTCTCAGTACATTAAAAATGTATGATTTTCGTAGAATAACAATAGGTAAAACATTCAAAAATGATAATTATGCCTTTAAAAAAGTTTCTGGATTTATTGGCACTACAAAACGAATGTGTGGCATCAGACTTTAGGGTAAAAATGATCTTTCTTTCATCCACATTTGATATTGCATTCAATGGCAATGGGGACGCGAAACCCACGGTGCCAAACTTTCTCGTGTGTTTGTGTGTGTGTGTGTGTGTGTGTGCGTGCGTGCGTGTGTGTGTGTTTTCGTGAAACATGCAGTACAAAGGTTTTTAACTAATCTTAGTCTGTATAAAATGGAATAATTTTAGATTTTGTTTGCCTAAAAATCATCCTGAACGTATTTTCAGATACATTTTATTACTTCAATAAAATCAAAAATAACAAAACCGAGTACACGTTATAAGCTATATAACACATAACAGGCTCACGAAGTTATTTAAACGTATTTCAGACAACAGTTTCAATCAAAACTTTGTTTTTCTAAACAAATTAAAACATGAAAGCAAACTAGCCGAAGCAATGACAAATGAAACAATAGCTGTCAAATATTTGTTTAATAATAAAGCACCCACCTGTAATAAATGATATTCTCATTCGGAAATAATTCACCAGCCACATCTTTTGCATGAAGTTTAAATACAACAGACATTTACAAACATTTTTTTAAAAACAAAGAACTATAATTCAAACTTCGAACGTTATAATCAGGAAATGAATTGGCATTTACCTGATATATTACTGTGTTATGGAATATTTCAACAAATAACTAGTCTCTTTAACCCTTACTATGCAAGATTGGGTAGATATAAATAAATCACTAAAAGCTTACCGATTGATCCGCGCAAAGTGATCAACAGTAAGGAAGAAAATGCCGACAGCAGAGCAATCATTAATTACATTAAAGATTCAAGATTTCAAGATTCAAGATTTAATTGAAGAAAAACCAGAAGGCCATCGACCCATGTGGTACAACATATTTACAACAGTCGGTACATGGTTATATTTACATACACTGTTTAACACAATGTCATACTGATAATCTATATAACTACTATACTTGATTTAACACATACTGACAATCTATACATATTATAATCAGTTCTAATCAATTGTATGTTGTAGTATGCAACATTGTATAAAAAGGGGACGTAAATTAGTATTTGTTTGAGTTAATTCCCTTGCACCATTATTCATAATGCACGAGATGAGACTTACTGAATGTATTCTATCTGCATCTAATAATTATATTAACTATTAAGTTTCAAGACCTATACTAGTCAGGACCAACAACTGTGTCGTATGTTATACCATATTTGTAATAAATTTAAATTTCACTCAGTAGTCAGCTATATTGGGTATACGTGTTTCTACAATTATCAAAGGAAAGTATATGAAACAATTTGATTGAGCTGTGTGGGGGCTTTTCAGCTTTACATGCAATTACTTCTAAAAGAATTACTATACGTAATACACAAAACGAATTTTTTGTTGTGTAATTAACCCATTAATTGAAGCTTCACCCGAAACGAAAGTGGTAAAACTTAAACGCTGGGAAATCCCACAGCTTTACATCCAATAATAATTCAGTAATATTTATAATTCAGTACATGCCTCCAATTACTTCTAAAAGAAATAATATACGTAATACATAAAACTAATTTTGTTGAGTGATTAAACCCATTAATTGAAGTTTCACCCGAAACGAAAGTGATAAAACTTTAACAATGGGAAATCCCACATTTTAGGATATATATTTCCCACTAACAATGACACATCTATATAACATTTCAAATTCATATGTGGAATGTAAGGTTTACACAAGAGACCGTATTCACATAAATATTATAGATAAGTATTATATATATGATAACCTAAACTGTATATAACTATAATAATATTATATGATTGGAGGTACGTTCCTATATTCTCTTCTACAAGTACGTATATGACGGATACATGAAAAAGTTATTCACAAAGTTATATTTACAATGCCTTGCATTCATTAAAGAAAATTAAGATTTGTGTTATTTGAAATAAATTCGTCAATGCAGACAGTTACCACTATCCATCCTACTGAAGAAAATAGAAATATCAGTCGGTAAATTTAATTCATCAAAAGACCAACACCCATACAGTATCTTATATTCAATAGTAAACACGATAATTTTTACGACGCCACATTAGCATTAGTAAATAATTATGAAACATATCATTCCTAAACAAGCGATCATCAACAATTAATACAAAATCATACAGCAAATGACTACGAAAGTAAAGGAATTTACAAGTATTTGTTTACCTTTTTCTTTCATATGACAACACATCTGTCATAAAATCATTTAAAGGATGATATGTTAAAGACTCTTCATCGCACAAATTTCGTGTGTGTAAGTTATTAAGGGGACTAAAAAGTAATCTATGCATTTTGGAATGCACAACCTTGAACTGCACCAATGTATTCACACACACACACACACAAATGCACACCCTTGTACTGCACCAATGTATTCACGCACACACACATACACGCACACACACGCACGCACACACACAAACACACACGCTCTATTTAAATAATTTTAATCGTATCATGAAATGAACAAAAATACTAAAATGAGGGTTTCTACAATCAACAACCAAATATATTTACGAAGTAAAATATTTTAAGGTTCACGTCATCGTAATGTATTTATAATTATGAGCTGTTCCATCGTAATGTGAATAGTTAACATGGTTATAGGAGAAGAGAAGACAGGTCTTATTTCACTGATGCTTCTATGATGTTACAGAAAAAAAAAAAAAATCAAGCAGCTACATCTGAACGTTGTTTCTTAAAGACATATCCAGGAATAACCTTTCATGCGGAGAATACTTTCATTTTTTCAATAAATGTACTTTGATATCTTAAAGCGACTGACTCACAGATGTGTTGACGATAAAAAAAGAGAAAAAAGTTAATACATCTAGACATTCTAGCTATAATTGTGAAGAACATATAAACTAAGTTTCTGAAGTTTGTTATTGAAATGAATCACAACATAAAGTTTTACACACTTTAATTAGTAAATTTTTATCCCGTTACAGGGTAGATACTTTAGTTGTATTATTAATTTTGACGAATCTCTGTGGCTCAATAGAGTAGGTTGTCGCTCTATATTTTACTGACCGAAAGGGCATGGGTTCGAATCCAGGTAAAATCTTTTTTTCAGTTTTCATGGTGCATAGAAGCATAATATTATGTTTTTTTTGCATAGTATATTAACCTCTCTTAAATTTTAAAGAAAGAAATCAGCTAAATTCTGTGAGTCAGTTCCTTTAAAAACATAAAACAGGGTTTAAAGGTATGGGTCACCTTGCTCGTTTTTGAATCGAAGTTTTTTTCGAATACCACTCCTCGGAATATATTTCTATACTGTATTAAATTTACACCAAGGTGTCATACATAAAAACGCAAATCAAATCAAAAAATATTATCAAAAACTCAAAATTCTTTCTCAGATACTTGGATTAAAGATATCTCAAACATAACAGAATACATAATCAAACTGACATCTGTATGTAAATAACCATGAAATAATGAAATTTATATACAGGTGACCATGCCCGAAGCAGGCAAGAATACGACAAAATTTGAACGTTTAAGCTTATAAAACATTCTAGCGCGGATTTTTTATATTTTTTTTTCTGTATAACCTCCCTTTATTATGAAAAAATATCAACCTTTTCATATAATAATAAATACTGTGCAGAGTAATATTTATTTTTAACATATATGTTAATTCTTGCTGCATTCTTACTTAATTTCCAAAATATGAAATATCAAGAGATAATGTGAAAAACATGCACACAATGAAATAGCAGTTTATGCAACAACATATAGTGTATAGTAATTATCTATCCAAATTTCTGTTTTCTTTTTCTCAATCTTTGTTCAGCATGTTTAGAGAAAGTAAAACAGTTTCTATGTCTCGTTTTAAAATTATAATTCTGAGCTTCTCATCAGACAGTTTTTCTGTAAATAATTGAGTTAAACCTTCTGAACTAATTCGAGTTATGGCAAATTTCAAATGCTGAAGTGTAAGTCCCGAGCTTGCATTTTTTCACCATTTCACTAGAAAAGACCTTGTCATTCATCAAAGAACTCATTGTAGACATGTTAAAATCACACTTATGATTATATTTAATTATATATTTATAGATATTTACTGAAGAACTAATAGGTTCACTGAATCCTGGCATACTGTGTTCATTACGTTTGAAAAAATTGATCTTTTCGGCACATAACGATTTCTTATAGGTTAGAAAACGTCCAGATATCTTCATTTTCAAAAATGACATTCTCAAAGTGATTAAATTAGTAATTGGTGCGTGTTGTTTTGAGCGCGGTAAATGATCCGATTTATCCAAAATATGGTAAGGTAGTAAACAACCAAAAAAAAAAAAGGTGCCGAAAGTGCATGCGCGTTAAAGATGTGTACTGACAACTCCCGGATACGTCTTTTAACAAAGAGCATACTAAACTGAAAAAGAACTGACACAATACAAAAAAAAAGTTTATACAGATGACAACAACTCAACATCTACAAATTTTATAAGTTTCATATACAGCATAAGTTTGGATTTAATGTGATTAACACTAGCTCCAAAGATCTGAGGGTACAGTGTCTTACTCTATACATAAGCTCTTAACATTTTATACCGGTGTTAGTGACGTCAACGTCCCTAGTATGAAACAGATAAGAAAGCGCGCGCCTTGTTTTTAATGACGTACTTAATGAATAGTCTGATATACCTGCTTGGTATAAAGAACAGTCGAAAGTATCTGGCCGTTCACCATGATATAACTATTATACTTAATAAAATACCCGATCAAAAATATATTTAGAAATGCACAGACTAACAAATGCCATCACTTATAACTAACAAAGATCCTAAAGAATGAAATTTTCTATAATAGACTTACGACTTAAAGCTTCGTTTTGAAGTACAGGAAATGCATACACATGCTGCTAATATGAAAACAAAGAAGGCCTTCTAATGTTGCATCTTAAGATATTAATTGCCATGACAATATAAGCTTATCTTCAAGTTTACGTCGTTTGTGAATCCATCTCTTCAAATTCGAACGTCTTGAGCTCAAATTTCACTCCTTCTGGTGCCCTACTGTTTAGTGTCTCCAATATTTGTTGTATAGGTGTAACGACACAGGACAGGTCTGTCATGAATCCGATTGCCATACCAATACACGACAGTTTGTTACTTTTATCAACAACAAACACTGCCGAGCCTGAGTCGCCTTCCAAGAAAAAAGGTTTGCCCGCATAGGAGTTTATCTTTAACTGATTTTTCATGACTTTATCATACAACATTCCGTTACACCTTATGCTGAGCTTTTCTTCATCTTTGACTCTCACTGCCATCTCTTTCAGATCAAGGGTTCCTTTTGTAAGGCCCGTTTTGTAGCCAAATTTAATGATTCGTTCTGTCGCATGATCTGATACGTCTGACTTAGTGACATCTAGCATGTTTCCCTGGTCAAAGATAGGGAACGATGACACACTGAATCCTGTAAACAATAATGATACTGCTTATATGTAATAGAATCGGAAATATGCAAAGCTTACACAATTAAAAAAATTATACTTAAGTTCATTTTAGTTCTTAAAAGAAATATAAGAAATATAAGAAGAAAAATGGTCAGTGTACAGTCATTTCATAATTGCAATTAATCTGCTAAAGTCTTCCGTGTGGGACTGATCGACCTATAGACATCCCCGCGCCTTTTTTGGGGATTTGTTTATTGATTTCGACTTATCGATAACTGCGGAAGTTCGATACTCCCTTCGATACCCCATTCTCAACTAACATTATTCATTGTCTTTCCGGATGAGGCGTTAAACCAAGGTCCCTCGGTGCTATACACTGAACTTGTGAATAAACCTGGAATGTTTGTGATATAAAATGATCTCTGTATCTTGCACTATTCCCTACAACCATTAATAACTAGATTCTACTTGGGGTGTCAGTCATATAGACAACCGGAACTGACGATAAATAAACTCAGATAGAAAAAAACAGCAATTGAATCGATATTGAATAAAACGCAAAAACCGCCGAACTTATTTGGAGATTTCAGTTTTCATAGAGACAAGAAAGAATATATCTATTTTAGGCTCACATTAAGTGTAGATCATATAATAATAATTATAGTAAAGGATTGGTATTATGTTGTCAAGTATATTTTTGCAACGAAATAGTGATCTAATATAACTTCGCTTTAAATATATTTCATATATTTATTTTAGTATGTTAAGCTGAGCAGTACTGGTTCATTTTTGTTTGTTGTAACGAACCTGTTTATTTTGATTTTTAACAAAAATGAGCTGTCGCATTCAAGAAACAATTTTGTCAAGCCGAATATATACTATTAAGGATCTTTTTATTCAACCTTTTATCGTCAGCATGTTAGTGAGTGTGTTAGGCAGAATTAAACTAGCGAGGAAAGATTATTTTTCTTCGCCGTATCTTTCCGACATAACTTTTAGCTTGAAAAAATAAAAGTTTGCCGGAAAACGAAATGAAAATCCTAAATGAGTATTACGATTATTTTATGACCAAAATCTAAAAATGCGCTGCAAATGCCACGAACATAATGAACTATCATAAAGAATGAAGACGGAAACGAATTATTCTACCAGTTAAACGTAGCTAGTCCAACTGTTCTTCTCGCACCAATGTTGACTATCTTTTTAAAGACTCGTTTGCTACAAACTTACTTAATGTAACATTTAATAAATATACATAGCAGACATGGGGTAATCGTAATCGTGTAATCGTAATCGATTGCATTTAATTACAATTTGTCCATGTAATCGAATGTATTCGATTACTTTTTAAAAGTCGATTACATTTAATCATAATTGTAATCATTACCTGCATGAAAAGTGGTGTAATCGTCGATTACAAATCGATTACTTTGGCATAGAAAAAGACTTCATTTATGGAACTGCTGTATTATATACTTGTGCAAATATGATATTTCATATTAAAAAATACTGCACTGGGTGTAATATGTTTAACTAGTTTTACTTTGGACAGATTCAATTAAAGGTGAAATTTATTTATTTGAAAAGCTTTACTTTTCTTAAGTTTCATTTATAACTGAGTTATTTAATTTTACTGTTTGACTATACACAATCCTTCAGACTAAGTTATGATTTAATTATATCCCATAAATATTTTCACCTTTTGTTATCAGTAACAAACAACTTTTATATTCTGCCTGAGGCTTAAACAAGTATTTGTGAAATCAATAACTGATATTGTACAATAACACCTAGTTTGCTGTCCCCTTACTGAAGATAATTGGTATAATCACTCAACAAAAGTTTAAAACCAGTTCATGATTTTCTGTTTTATATAGCACATATTGTGGTTATTGCATCGTTCATGTCAACAGTCTGAATTTACAACTTACATTGATGAACCTTGTATAGAAATCTGGAAAAACCCGCTGGAAATCTGGGATGACAATAAATCAAAATTTAGCAAAAGTGGCTGCAAAATATTTGTCAATACCTGCTACATCAGCCCCAGTTGAGCGATCGTTTAGCATAGCTGGCAAAATATTTCGTCCAGAGCGCTGTAGACTGAGTGATAAAACATTTGAAAAATTAATTATGATAAAATGTAACTCACACATTTAAATTTAGTAGAAGACACAGTCATGTCAGTCATCCTGGTTACTTTGTAACATTTTGCAAATTGTGTGCTGCAGCTGTGTTCATGTTTTTGTGTAAATAAAAATGTCAGTGCTATTTGGATCTTTTATCTGATTACTGCTATGAACACAATGAAAAGTAATCGTAATTGTAATCGACTATATTTTCAGAGTAATTGTAATTTATTCGGTTACAGTTTAAAAAATAGAGTAATGTAATCGTAATCGTGTTCTAAATTTTATTGATGTAATCGTAATTTAATCGATTACATTTAGAAGTAATCGACCCCATGTCTGATACATAGTACATATTGCAAAAATACACCGGTCAATTGGTCCAACAGTTTTAATTATCTGGTTGCTGCTGTCTCCAGTACAGAACTTAACGAAATTTACCTAATTCGAAAAATGTCTTGTTCCAGTAGTATTTAATGTAAAATACATTAGCAAAAAAGAGACATTTTACCTGCAAAATCAAGAGCTTCTTTTGTAACGTTAACAAAGTTTCCTCGTTTTGGAATGCGGTCTTGATCTATTTTAACAACAGAAGCATCGGCCATTTCGCAAAAACATGCCTGTAGTAACGTACCACAAATCCTCTCTTTGTCTGGTTTTGAATTGCAATAACCACTTGCACTGACCATAGCTACGCCGTCCGCTGGCTGCACTATCTTTGTTCCTATAAGCTTAGAATCATCCTCATCAAGTGGATGAAACATATGTCGAACACTTAAGAAACACGTTTCATTCGTTCCATAAATATTTAGGAAAGGACCAAGTGTTGCGCTGAACTCCCCTCCGCTGGGTCCAATACTGCAACCCATAGCCAGTTCCTTATTCCAGGTCGTCGCTTCTGCTGTCAAAGTTGTGTCGTTTGGTCCAAACATAAAAAATCCTTCTCGAATATCAGTTGAAACAGCATGGTTGTTCTCATCGAAAAGAAACTTAGGAAATGTTTTCTCACCATATGGAATCATTCCTTTCCAGCGGCAGTACAAAACTATAAAAGGCATATTTTTATCACTACCACATTTTTTTGCTCTCACCAAACTTCCACAGACAGCTTCCAAATTGCTGTGGTTCGTAAACATTATGTCAACGTTGTTGCTAATTGCCCCGCTCACCATATCCTGAAACAGTCTGTAGTTGTAATTTACATCCTTCGTACTAGACACGGCTGCTTCTGCCTTTATTGATTTAGTAGAAACTGAATAGTACGATTTGAACGAGACAGGGAAACCCGCGTACTCTTTAGGTAGCTTGCTGCATGGATCTGGTTCCGATTTTAAGTAGCATGCGATTGTAATCGTTGATGTGTTGTCTCGTCGGTCCTCACAGACATATGCTTCCAGGATTTCATTGTACTCTGTTACGATTTTGTGGGATATTGCATCAAGAATTATAGCTTTTATAAGGTTCGACTTTTCAGAATTAAAGTCATGGTAATCCAGGTCGATGTGGCTGAGAAAAGGTCCAAAAAGAGCAGAACAAGTAGTCCTAATTGTCCTGATGTTTTTATCACCTTTAACCTCTTTAATTGCTGAATATTGAAGGCACCAGTTAATATTCTTATGACAGCCAATTGTCAAGTTTCTCAGTTCCACGTATTTCAGAAATGGGCATGTGTCTACAGATGACAGAATATATCCAATAATGGATTCATCTAGCATGCAGTACGTCGCCATGTCTTCGAGGTCAAGAATAATAGTTTTAACATTTTCATTCACAACAAATAAACGACAACAGTCGATGATCTCTACAGTGTCAATGTTTAAGTATGAATCCAGAATTATTCTTTCGGCTTTTCTCTCAGTTGTTATTTTCCTCAATGATAAATTATAGGGAGGAATGACTGAACGTTTCAATCTCATTTCCAACCACCTTCCAAGACGAAATAAATCCTCGTGAGTCCAAACAGATTGATCTTTTGAGAATACTGTAACTTTATTGGATTCAAATTTTATCTGTATTTTACATCTGAGTGACTCTTCAATCGCTAGACAGTAGTCATCACGACTTGTTCTATCTGAAAATTAACATTAAAACAAGAATTGTCACTGTAAGATAACAATGCCTCCAAAAGTGGTACTTTGAGCTGAGAACCAGACAGTTAGGGGTCAAGGTCAAATAAATATAAGTCAATGAGAAGGTCTTTTCCATAGGGGTATTGTGTTTAGGTATAAAGTATATCCACTTACTAATATGGAAGTTATGACCAAATGTTAGTTTGTGGACACTTGGATATTGAGGGGTCAAGGTCAAATAAATATAGGTCAGTGGGAAGGTCTTGTCCAAAAAGTTGTTTTATCCAAGAATGAAGTAAATCCACTTACTAATAAGGTAGTTATGGCCAATGTTAATGTTTTTGGATCGTCAAGGTGAAGGTCATTCAGGGGTCAAGGTCAAATAAATGTAAGTTGGTGAGAAGGCCTTGCCCAAAAGGGTGTTGTATCCAAGTATGAAGTAAATCCACTTACTAATAAGGAAGTTATGGTCAATGTTAAAGTTTTTGGACAATTGCATCTTCAAGGTGAAGGTCATTCAGGGGTCAAGGTCAAATAAATATAAGTCAGTGGGAAGGTTTTGTCCATAGGAGTGTTGTGTCCAGTGTTGTGTCCAAGTATGAAGTGAATCCACCTACTAATAAGGAAGTTATCGCCAATGTTAAAGTTTCCGGAAGGACTGACGGACGGCCAGACTGACGAACGGACGGTCGGACGGACAGTTCAAAAACTATATGCCTCCCTTTGGGGGCATAACAATTTCTTGAGACACAAGTCAGTTTATATGAAGAAATTTAAAACAGGTCACCAAAACTTCCTTTGGTAACTAAAACACCATTTTTGTCACTGGTGTCTACTCTACGCATCGGTTAAAGAAGGTAATCAATCTCTACGGAGTCGTAACTTCTCTTTCAGTTTAGTCACAGCTTTGTAAAATGAAGAAGAAGTTACTGCGTAGGAAACTATTACGTATAAATTTTCTTTCAAGCTCCAAATGTTAAATGTTTAACTTTAGAGATCTATGCATTTTCAATCCTTATGAGAACAAGTATCTCAATTATCTATAGAAAGGCGTCTTTTTCACATATTTTTTTCTAGCCGGACCTAGATTCTAGAGCAGTCGGAAAAACATCAGTCATAAATGCTTTGCTACATGGTGATTGCAGTAATTACCTGAGGTGTTCTGATAGAAAAAAAACGAGTCACGTTAAGGTCAAGTGTATTGTCTTACTGATTGAACGGATTTTTACAGTTGATTTAGTAAAACAGGCTATAACTGGTATTTTTATGAAGAACCCATGGTTTTTAAAGAGCAGAATATTTAAAACTGGCAAAACATCTTACGACTTCTGCTCTAAGCTTTGCTGAATCGGGTTGTCCGTAAACAAAACGATAAAAAATAGTCATAGATCAGGGAAAACTTTTATTATATTCAATTAATGTGTAGGAAGTTTAAAAAAAAACGGAACAAGATACTTTTCTTTTGAATCTTGTAGATTTCTTTACTCATTTAATAGGTCTGATTGGTTCACAGAGAAGTTTTTCAAAATATTACGTTAATATTTCACAATAAAATTTGACTGCTCCAAATGCAACTTCGCGACCACAAAGTACAAAATTAAAACTTATTCTTTTTCAACGCATTTCAACACGGCGTCAGTGACATAATAATTTAAATTTAGGATGAAATATGACAAAGGCTAAAGGTTATACAATACGAGATACCCCAAGGCTGGTTTCTTTTGACACCGCGGCAGCGATCTGAACTATATTTAAGAAGACCTCGCCATAATACTACGATTATAAATGCGATGTCTTGTAGATTCAAAGATGAGTTCTAAATGTTTTAAAAGTGTGTTTTAACATGAATAAACATCTATCTATCTATCTCTATTTATCTACCTATCAACGTATTCTGCGTGAAAATAGAGTGGTTGGCCCTAAAAACGTAATTTAAAAGGCTAAGTAGAGAAATATATCATTGATACATAAGAAATATCACAGAAACAGGCCTTGCAGTTTCTGCAAACAAGATTTATAAAGACATCCATTGTTTTTACAATTCTATGTAAAACAGTTATACCTGGGGCGGGCTAGTTTTTACTCTAGGATTATGATTTGCACAAACTTGGTAAAGGTCTACTGGAAAATGCCACAGCTTTCATTTTCTTTCATGATTTTTAAAATTCCCCTATTTTATGAAATGTAACAAAAGCTTCTCAGGCGGAACAAATTTTGAACCGAGTGTTACGATTTGGACAGTCTTAATGAAGATCTACTAGACTATGTAATTATCTTAGCTGTAGGTCTTCTGGTTTTAGAGCATACATTTTTAAAATGTTGTTTCTTTTGAAATCTGCTTTTAGTTCTTTTGATCAGATATGCAACAACCCAGAACCATTTGCTTGAGCTTGTTGCAAGAAATATCCTTATATTTTTACGTTAATTTCTTCCTACTGTTTTATGTGAAGAGAGAGAGTTTTGTTTAAAATAAGTGTTGGGCGGAATTAATTAATCAAAGGGACATAGCTCTGGTGTAACTGATCCCTTCGGGACCAAGATTGTGCCTTCCTCATCGTGTACTTTATGAAATATATATGAACTGAATGACATTGTTTTTATATTATGTCTATCTATATATCTTATATGTTAAATTGAAATTAACCAAGGGCCATAACTCAGGTGTAATTGATCTCAGCAGAAAAAAAGATTTTGTGCCTGTCCCGTATTGATGATACATATGATGACAGACAACGTGAAAATCACAGGCCGTAAACTTGTAAAACATAACCAAAAAAACAATCAACATCATACTTAAATACACGTTATGTATGAACTACAGATCGAATCAGGTGTAAATCTGTGACTGAAAATATTTCGCTAATCGCCGATTTTAAGTAATCTCGTATGAAAATTTTTTACCGGAGGATATATCAATGTCCTTTTGTAAATTATTCATTAGCTTATAAATGATGTTGTATATCTGAAAAAAATGGCTTGTGTATTAAATATGGGTCGATTCCATAAATGGAAAACCGACTCCGGTTGATTCCAGTAACCGAGGTCGATTTCGGTAGAACACGGAACCGTGTATATTGAAAAGTTCTTTGTTTTAAACATTCATAGCACTTTTTGTCTTTTTATAACTATTTTTTCTCAGAATTCAAAACGTTTGATGTATTTAAATATGTTGATTTTGTGCATTTTAATTTATTAAAAAAAAACATGCTTATACTATTTAAAAAGAACATTAATTATACATACAGACGATTGAATGAGTCGACTCTCTGTCCCAGATATCTGTCCGCTGATGAAAAGATTCCTATGAAAACAAATGATCGTTGTATTAACTCAATAAGTAATCATGGAAGTGCATGATTTCGAGTCATTTCGAGTCATACCTGAAGCCTTTGAAAAATCTCCTGACAGACAAACCAGATAGCTAGAAAAGGCTGGTGATACAGGCTGTTCTCGTAAGTTTCAGTAAAAGATGTGATAAAAATAAAGAAATACTTTTAAAAGGAAGATACAATTCCAGACATCCTTTATATCAAAACTTAAAACTATTAAAGCAAACAGGTAATTATCTTGAAGCCCGACTGAATTCTCTTTCTGTAATATAGTCTTATGTATATAGTATTGATCAGATGATAACAACACAAGGAAATACTTACTATTTTTAGCTGTTGAACCTCAGCAGTGAGTACTTTTATAGCCATCTGAGTACTTTGTAATCTTTTGTGAATGTCATCTGCATTTATTGTTTCTAAAGCTTCTGACTTTGCTGTCTCTATTTTTGCAAGTGTATCTGAACCAACTCCCTCTGTTTCTGTAAGAATTTCTCGCTTTTTGTCAAGCATATCCGACTTTGCTCCTTCTATTTCCCCATGAATCTCTTGGTGTTTATATTGCAAGCCTGATTCAGCTCCTTCAACTCCCATAGGAACCTCTTGCTTCTTATCTTGCATACTTGATATGCCAAACTTAATTTCCTGAAAAAACTGCAGCCTATTGCTTTGCATGTCTGACCTAGCCCCATCTACGTCTGTTAAAATTGCCTGCTTTTTATCTTCCACATCCGCATCTCTTTCCCCATAAAGTGTTTGCTTTTTGTCTTGCAAACCTGACTTTGTTTCGTCTTTTTCTTTGTAGGCTACCTGCTTGGTTTCAACATTTCTTTTTCTAGCTTCCATTTCTTCATTTGCAATTTGAAATAAAGAAGTGAGTGCATCTTTTCTGAGTTGCACGAGGTTGATTTCTTCAGTACGGCTGATTGTTATCTGGTAATTCCGTAACTGAAACGAAGGAAGTATAGCTTTCTTACATAATGGAAACCTTGCATAAATTACAGGTCGCTGACGAATGATAGCATATATTCATATATAAAGATATATATATATATATATATATATATATATATATATATATATATATATATATATATATATATGAAGTAGGTTACTTAAATTACAAAATTTTACTCCAAATAAGAATTTAAATAATTAGGATGTTATGACAGAGCAGCAACAACATCTGAGACAACATTTTGATAAGGCTAAATGGAAAACATGAAGGATCAATTCTTAAGAGAAATATAGATGATAAAATGATCAAGTGTTCCGTTTGAACTATTCCGCATCATCGCGCAACATCAGGATTTCATTGATAGACACTCATAAGGACAAAAACAATGTACATGCATAAAGATGAAAGTCTAAATATCAATTTCTGCTGTTCTGCTTTTTTTCCATTTCACCTTCAAAACATAAGCTTTTCCTTGATGTCTTAAAATTCTATGGGTGTAATGAATAAGTTGCTTTTTATTACCGTTTTTAAAGATTTTTAAATGTGCTTTCTTATTTTTTTCAGTTATAGGATTTTCTTGATCATAAAAGAGGCTATATATCCATTAAGCGAAAACAGTGACACACGATAAGGAAAATTATGACATTCTGAATATGATTTGACAATGTTTTTTTATGAATGAATGTTCCTGTCTTTTTTCTGCTGCCTGGTTCTAGAACTGATAGATCTAAAGGTTTGTTCCTTTTTGTCGTAACAGCCGTAGCAGAAAATGAAAACAAATTGGCAAAAAATAAAGAAAAGATTATGCCAATTTTCACCATTTTCCGTTGAGTAGTACATCTGGTATATGTCAAGTCTCTATAGAAATAGTTGCAGCATTTTTTATTTTATTTGTTCAAAGAAATACCTTCTCAAGCTTTTCTACTGATTTAATGGCTTTCTGATCATTAACCAAGCACGTCCGATCTTTTAAAACGGCGATAAAGACAGCTAAGTATCTCTGCATATGCGCCTCTTCTAGTTCCATTTTTGAGCTAAGTAACAGATCGTTTCCAACGTTTCTTGCCTGAAACAAGTAAAAAAATGTGTAATCGGAAATAATTTTACATGACTTCATCTAGAACATCATTATTGAATACAAAACTTCATGCAGCAGTTTTACTATTCTCAAACCATCTACAATAAAATCAAAACAATTTACGAACAAACATAGCTTAATACTTCTGTTGCATTCAATTGATTCTTCATGTCATTTACACAACTTCCTCTTATCTGATTTATGATTTCCATTAGATTAAATTATAACACAAGTTCACTTCCTCAATTCACAATATAGAGTAGTGAGACCCTGTATCGCGAGACATACCTCATTTCCACCAGCAGGACCATGGTGACACTAAAACGCTCACCGCAGAATATATAATCATGCAATATAACTTCCAAATTTATATGTAAGTATACAACTTAACTTTATTATTAAATTTCCAATATAAAGAAATTAAACCGGCCCTGGTTGCCAAATTAAAAAAAACAAAGATACTGTAGAGAGTCATCAAAGGATCATCTGTTCCATTTTTTTTCAAAGTAGGTCAGAAGTTCAAAGGAAAAGATTGTTTAAATTTTCCCCTATTCGCCATATATTGAAAATAAGCTTAACCTCTGATGGTCATGTTTGTTTTTACATGAAATCAAACCAGGCTGCTTGGATGTTCTCCCCTTACTTTTTCCATCTCATACGATAAACAATAATTTAAGACAAATACATGTAGACCTACAAGGATATATATAAATTTCAGAAACGTCAGTGAACATAGTTGTTATTTAACAGTATATTTAATATCGTGATCAAAACACACAATATACATGCATACATGTCACAAAGTGTCACAAGAATAGTGAAATATTCAAAGAAAACTGTAAATAATATGTGCATAAAGTTGAGGATCAGTTTAATATTGCCGGCTTTAAATGCATTTAGATTAATTAATTACATGTTCACTATAATTCGGGATTTTAGTAAGCAAATTCAATCGACAAGTTTCATTTTCGAGATGACAGATTATAATATTTTCTTCTGTTTCTTGCTTATCATTAAAATTTAACTAATTAAACTTACCTTTTGAATAGTTAGTTCTTAATTCCAGACTGTTCAAATTCAAAAGTTACTAGGATATCACTAATAATGTGCTTACCTCCCCGAGTTAGAACGGCAAGGTTATTTGCATAGCAGTACGTGGTAATTCAATTTAGTATGTCTTCACTAAGTCATGTAAACATATTGTCATTAAATAACAGTTTATATAACATTCATTGAATACCAACATTCCTACATTATATTTAAAAAAAACTGTTGAAAGCAACATTCCTATCACGGAATATTTTCCATCGTGCTTTTTTGTCGACCCTCATTTTTAGTTTAAAATATCAAGTAGGTTTATGCTGTTATTTCGGCGTAGTTAAACCATAAAAAACAAAAATAAATACATGTTCGAATATAAGTTTTGAACGGAAAAAATGGTAAATACTACTTACCGAGATGAATCTCAGGATACAATCAACGTCAGCATGTAAACACTTGTTATTAAGAATGATGTTTAGAAGTCCAGTCGCATCGGTTTCAGATGAACAAGTTCCCGTATTTGGAGTTGTTTGAAAACACTTAGCATAGCTCCAGCCTGCTGGATCAGAACACCACGTACTTGGATCTGTGTTTTTCCAGAACGGATCTCTGAATGTGTGGGCGTCAACAATTTCGTCATACAGTTTACTACAAATTCCATTTGGACATGATCGGCGGCCTCTTGGATTGCTTCCAAAGCAGTTTCTACTGTTTCGCTGGATACATGTAAGCCATGTACATGGGTAATTACAAATTGCATGCCCAGGCAACAAATTTTCACTTGTACATGAATTGCATGATACTGCTGATCCCGGCGTTAAAAAAGTTGCAACGCATTCCAAAACTTGATCACGTTGTCTTACAACTCTGTTACCAACAAATCTTTTTAAACCTTTTTGCAAGTATTCCAAACCTTTAGCTCCACGCACCCAGTTTTTATACTTTGGGATTTTCCTTTCTTCATTATCATCCATTTTCTTAAATGTTGCTGCAGTGAAAAAAATATTAAGAGGAATCTAACGAAGCAGAGACAAAACAACAAACAAAACCTGATAATCTAGGTGGTCTAAACATATACAATGTAAATTTCAAATGTAATTGTGAAAATCGACTTCCAATTTTGGCAACCATACCATTAATCATTTTTAACAGATGCGTGCAAGGAATTTGATCAAGACTGAAATTTATTCAGAGTTTTGGTGTAAAGACTTCTTTTCTGTTTAGTTGATATATATAAACCCCAAGTCCATGGCTGTTTGTGATGTCACGTGGTAAAAAAGCATCTGTCACTTGCTGGTATTTGATATGACACAGTTTTGCTAGACAACATTTTTTTTTTTTCTCAACTCGTAGAATTTATGTTTAGATAAAAGTATTCTGTAGTGAAATTAAAATACAGTGAAAAAAAAAAAAAAAAAAAAAAAAAAAAAAAACAAAAAAAAAAAAAAAAACAAACAAACAAACACACACACAACGTTTTTTTTCTTATTACAAAGCTGTAGTATTCACTGCAATTTAATATAAAACTATGTTGTGATTCAACACATTTAAATAAGATACATGCTAACGATTTACATGAAAGAAACCTCCAAATGGCATGTGTAAACAAGAGGGGGATGCTAGAACTAGACAGCATTCATCTTAAATGCCTAAACATTAGCTGTTAAAACAGCTTTAAGCACAATCGTAACAACTCAGCCTTTTCCGACAACTTCGTTTAAAGACCACTTAGTAAGTGTATGAATACACCAAATGGTAATTCGCCCCAGCTTTAATAAAAAATATAAAGAAACATGGCAGAACTCAAGCAGTGTTTGTCTTATGCATTAGAAAAAAATGAAAATAAATGTTAATTCAAAGTATAAACAGGTAGAGGCTTCAAGAAACACCACCTGTATTATAAATAGTCCAATATGGTGCCTACCACATTATTTCCGAGGTGACTTATTGAAGTCACCCGAGGTGTTCCGAATGCTTTAAGCATTCTTCATACCTTTCCAGAGAAAGGAAACACGTGATCTAAACTGATAGATCACACGGAAACATGGCCGCGGAAATCTGACTTTTTCAACAAGTAGGCCCTTTCTTCACTTTTCTGCGCTAGTTATTTTGTTTAGTCATAAACCCTATACAATAAGGACCATTTCATGCTTTCTACATTGTTCTAGAGGTACTCAGATTGTCTCTCAGAGTGTAGTAGTTTTTCAAAACATTTCGACAGAAATATCGAATTGATTTAGGCTGAGTAAAACGTCTGGGTAGCCTATGAAAATGCTTCTTTTACTTTTGTTTCCTAGAAACTGCTAATTTTCATTATTTTCTCATTGAGAAGATTCGTAGTAAGCACTGCAGCTGTCGTATGTGCATTCATTTTACTAGAATTGACATCTTTAATGAAATGATAGCTAACACGTAAAGATTTTTATGTATAGCCACAACGGAACGTTTCGTAAATTCTCTTACGGTTCATCAATAAAAAGGTTAAATTCAACATCTCTCACTGCAAATTGATTAAATGCTTTAGCGGTTATAAGTTCTATCTCCTATTTAATTCTTATTTTTTTTGCTAATGTAACTCTTTATTCCGAAATCAGCATAGAAAAATACACTTATACAGTCAGTTGTTCAATATTTGCCTGCTAAGGGAGGTTATATTTTTACATACAGTAAACAATACAAACTGTTCTTAATTATAAATCTATGAGTAAACAATTTGTAAAATATGAATTATGAATAAAAATATTTTAAGTTGTGAAGTGCTTTAAAATAATCTTGCGTATTTTGTTCAGAAACATGTACCATGGAAAGAATGATTATCAGCGAAAGATGTAGAAAGACATTTACTTGCATGTCCGGTCTCGACCGTAAGCGTAGACACGCTGCAAAATTGTCTCAACATCAACACTGACATCAAGAATGACATATTAATCTCTGATAATTCGGGTTGGTAACTCTTCGTCGACGAAACTTTTATTATGTTAACGTGACTAATATCCTCCACTATAGTCGTCTATAGTTGATAAATGGATAAATTGACCACCGCCTTGACCACCACCATTACGAACGTTACGTGATCAGTCTGCCATGAAAGTCTTTTTACGATGCTCGAGTTCCTTTTAACTAAGTATAACTTTAACATATTTCAAGGTTACACCCTGTCTTATATCGTATAAATTTTGTCTAAGAAATAGCATCATTTAATTGTATTATTTTTACTTTTTGGCATTTTTATTCCGGACTTGAACATACTACTAGTATAAACTTTGTGTTAATAAACGTTTCCTGCACTAACACACGTTCGGAGGAACTGGACACGGAAAAAGCAGTTAAATCATTAAAAAAAAGAAGAACACACACAAAAAATATTACGTACAGTAGTAATATGCTTTTTGTGCCATCTTTAGAATTGCAATTCATGGTATGTTAATCTTGATCGAGACATTAGCAGCTCATTACGTCATTTATTTTCATATAAGGTTGTTATTATACATGTTCATCTTATATTATTCAACAGATGAAAGACTGTAAAAAATAGACCATGAACTGTTCAAATTTCAAGCATGGGTTAGGTAAAACACATTTTGAAAGCATTTTTCTCCTTTTCGAAAGATGAAACTATGATCCTAGTTAACAACTCTGAAAGCTGAAAAAATTAAACATCTGGCTCAATAACCAAATGTTCACTATGTTGTAACCAACAATTAATAAAGTTTCAAAGAATACTTAACAGTGAAGGTGCATTATTTAGCGAATCTGTGAATTTTGCTTTTACGATGTCCTGTGGTGTAAAGAATGTGGTTTCATTATATGGTTTGACATACTGTCTTTGTTTTTATAAGTCACCGTTAATTGTCATTGTCCGTCTTGCTTGATCAGTCACTGTAAAAAGCTATAATAACGAAATTTACTCTAGAGAAAATGACTGAAGGCGCACAGTCTTAATTTGTGAAAAAAGAACATAAACTGAACAAAAAAAAAAGAAACTTCCGATTTCAATGCATATATTTTAATGTAATGAAAAGAAATCAACATGTCCAATGCCCTACATATGTTCGGGCGAACGATAATGTGTCAAATAAAACCAAATATAACTCAATTGTACGCATTACACAACAACAACAAAAACAAACAAACGTAAAACTCTATTTTCCGGTGTATGCATGGACTAGTATAATACCGTGTTAAAAAAATCAAACATTTCAGTCATAGACTTTGTTGTCAATAAGAAAAAGACGTTAAAAAAGAATTTTATTAAGTTTTCTTTCTTTTTGGTACGCCTAGAATTCCTCAAAATTTACGTAAACGTGCCATTGGAAGATTTAATGCTGGTATAGCGACGAATGAGGTTGCTACACTTGTTGACAGTTCTAGCTGTTCTATTCGAAACCTTAGGCAACGTTTCCAAGCAACAGGGCATACGGAAGATTTACCACGTAATGGACGTCCGCGCGCCACGACGCCTGAACAAGACCGCTATCTCATGAACACACACCTACACAATCGTTTCCAAACTGCCACTGCCACTGCTGCTAACACCCCTAGTAAACATAACAACCGAACTGTACGGAGTCGTCTGCGCGAGGGTAGTCTACGTGGACGTCGTCCTTATGTTGGCTGTGTATTGACGCGACGTCACCGCGTAAATCGTGTTAATTGGGCACGTACACACCATCGCTGGATAAGGCAACAATGGTATAGCGTTATTTTCTCCGACGAGTCCAGATTTTCCTTTTATCGAAATGATGGCAGGTTTCGTGTATACCGTAGAAGAAATGAACGTTATGTCGACTTTTGTGTTACTTGAACGAGATCGTTTTAGGGGCGGAAGTTCCATCTTGGTCTGGGCAGGCACTGCGCGTGGTTATAGCATACCTCTCGTCGTAATCGATGGGAATTTGAATGCCCAACGCTACCGAGATGCGATTCTTGCGAGGCACGTCATGCCACTACGTCAAAACAACGTCAATATCACACTGTTTCAACAGGATAATGCCATTAGCCATACAGGAACAGATACTGTGAATTTCCTCAGGACGAATAATATTGCATTCGTAAATGATTGGCCCGCCAGTCCAGATCTGTATCCCATCGAACACCTGTGGGTGTCAAGATTAATTCTATGGCAGAAAATTATTGCTATGTTTTTGTTTATTGTTTAACAGCACGAACCAGATAAACATTATATTTTTATATTTGAAAGAACTTTTTGCCATAATTATTTTGCTGTTTATTTGTAATTGATACGTTTATTAAAACGTCTGAAATTATTATTTAAGTATTTTTAAAGAAACACAATGACATGTTTTGGCGCGACGCCATTTTTGTATTCTGACGTCACGTTATTGTTATTTCTATCCGGTTAGCGCTGTTTATTTATTTATTGTGGATTTGAAATAAAGGATAACTGATGTTCACTTTATGTGAGATTGGGAATAATAAATATTGTTCCCGAAGGAAGACCTCTCAGAATTGTCTAAGGCACTGCTAAAGAAGCAGAGTAAGACCAGGACGAGCAGGAAGCACAGCAAGCGCAGCCAGACTAAAAGCAGGGGGAGACCAGTAAGCGCAGTTAGACCAAGAAGCAGTGTATTAGCAGCAAGTCTAAGAAGCAGCAAATCCAGGAAGCGCAGCAACTCCAGCAGCGCAGCAAGTCCAAGAAGCGTAGCAAGTCCGAGAAGCACAGCCAGTCTAGTTGCATTCATCCGGAATAACATTAACTAGTTTAAGATATTGTCACCTCAGCTAGTGAACTTCCCACTATACAACGTTCGACAAAAAGGGGCTCGTCCCTGATCACTACAAAAAGGTTAAAACTAGTTTTGTTTTTGGAAGCAACATGAATTACGATATGTGGTTTCGAATAGGTGAAAGATTGGGTCTGACGGGACAAGACATAGCGCGGTTAAAGTGAGACTAGTAGCAAGGTATTTCGGCCGAAGTTGCCCAAGTTTGAAGAGAAGCAAAACGATATGGATGCCTATATTGAAAGGTTTGAGAGATTTGCAAGAAGCAAAAACTGGAGCCAAGATACTTGGGTAGTGAGTCTGAGTTCGTTATTTACTGGAAAAGGCTTAGAGGTCTACACGAGCATGCTTCCATCTGAAGCGAGTGATTATAAAACCCTAAAACTTGCTGTTTTGAAGCGATACCAGCTCACTGAAGAAGGCTTTAGAACCAAGTTTAGGACGAGTAAGCCAGACCAAGGAGAGACTGCATTCCAGTATGCTGCCAGACTAAGAAAATACTTCACTCGTTGGACAGAGATGGCGAGTGTAGAGAGTACATATGTAGCTCTATGTGACCTAATGATAAGGGAGCAATTCATCAGGAGTTCTGCCCTAGAATTATCATTATCTCTAAAAGAGAGAGCTCCGAGTTCGATGGAGCAAGTCACCAGATTAGCAGAACAGTACGAAGAAGCACACGGAGGGAAGTTTACCTCTTCAAAACAAGCTCTAAACAGTGCTTCAAAGGGAAGTGATAGCGAATCAGAGGATGATAAGTTGCATGAATCTGGCGAAGTAATTGTTCCTGGAAAAGAAACGAAAACTTGTTTCGTCTGTAGGAAGCAAGGCTTTCATCTTGCCATAGACAATATTGAAGGTTCAAGAAACCTCGACATACGAAGAGGACTTGTGAACACACAAGAAGTAAAGGTCCTAAGAGATACTGACTGTGAGTTGGCAGCAGTAAGAAGGACGTTCGTTAAGCCAAGTCAGTTCTTGGATAGGCAAACGGTTATGATAACCATAGACGGAGAGACGAAGGTCGTACCTATGGCTAAGACAGAAGTAGACACGCAAAACTTAGTGGGGGAAATCGAAGTGTTGGTTCCGGAGAGACTCATTTGCGATCTCATCTTAGGCAATATGGCAGGGGAAAGAGACTCTCCTGATCCGATGTGGGTGCCGAGCGGAAATGATGAGAAAAAATCTGCAGCTGTTATGATGTGGCTGCAGGAAAGGAAATTGGAAAAAACAATTTAAAGCGATAGAAGTGCCTTTACCGTCCTATGACAAAGACTGTGGTGTGGACAGTCCGAACAAAGAAAAGTCCATGGAAAAGCGTTGTGACTTGACAGTTCCTGGAGGAACTTGGCAGGCTGATGGAGCGCTGTCTGGATGTGAGGTCAAAGAGGGAGTGGAGTTCAAAATCTCTGAGGTTAGCGGACGGTGCGGTGTCGGGCGGGCAGACTGAATGCGTCTAGATATTTTGAACAGACTATAATTATGTTGCTACTTGGATGACTGTCTTCAAGTTATTGATTATAAATAAAAAACGTTACCTGCAATTCCATCTTCGATGGCTGTTATAGTTGTAGATTTGGAAGTACTTATACTCTGAATTACTTTTTGTTTCCACTCTTCTATATTTTTCAAGACTCCCTCGAACAACTCGTCTGTGTTTTGTATCTGCTGCAACTGCCGCAACTGCCTTCTTGTGGACTCTGTGTAAAGTGGTCCAGTCGCAAACTTATCTATAAAGTCTTCACATTTAGTTTGCACGGTCTGGTCACAAACTGACGCCAAAAACCTCAGCGCACTTTTCAACTGATCTTGTATATCTTCATACTGAAACTCACTGAGAGATGCGGACAAACTATGCGCCAGAATTTCGTGTCTTTGGAGTTTAATTACATTCAGCTTGTTCTTTACGTCGGTATTGAGTGAACAGTGAATAGTCTCAGTATCACCAGTATTAGCATTTGCAGATCTCATGAATTAACATCAGTACTTCCAGTTTGAGGATATAATTTCTCAATTTGTCTCCGATGTAAGTCATATTTCAACTTGGATTCAAACTTAATCAGTAATTTGTCCAAACCAACGCCTTCACGTGTTAGTTCTCTCTTTAAAATTTCTTTTGAAATGTATGAGCCACCTTCTGACAGAAGCAAAATTGTCCTGAGATAATACTCATTTCCTGGTGTCGCCATCTATACTTGAATTACTTTATCATCATTTGATATATATTGACGGAAGTTTACGTTTTCTTTAAAGAGGGCAATCTTTCAGAAAGCGAAGGATTCCGTCAATGCACAGAATATACACACATTGCCAAAAATATACAGCACTGTTCATTGCAAAACAATTTATGTGTGATACCGTGCTAAAATTTAGTGAAACACACACAAAAAAAATAATTAATCAAAATCAATCATCTGTGCAAACGCAACATTCTATAATTTCTCATACTTAATGGTTTACTGAATGCAATCATCCGTATCAACTTCATTACTTGGCCTGAAAGTTTACATGTACATATTTATTTAAAGTATACATAAATAATCACTCGTTTAATCTAACTTTCATGTTTATTCCAACCAGATCCACCACACATGTTCCACTTTAGTATAAAAAATATTTGGAATGTGCTTAATTAGGCATGGGTAATACGTCATTTAGTACTTTTAAGGAAAACCATAATCTGTTCATACATATATCATGTATGATTAAAGCATGATGATATAGCCTACGTCCGAATGTACAATGAAAGAAAAAGAATGACCTTTTATAAATAACTTTTATATCGAGCGCAAAGGTAACATTGAATGATTCACTTGAAATAAATATTTAAGACCACTTTCTTAAAAGAAACAGGTGCTTGAATTGAAAACAAAATCAAAATTAAGTTAAGACAAATGTCACAACTTTAACTTAATGAATGATGAATAAATAATGGATTGTTATTTCACTGTGTTATGTACAATATCCCATTCTCAACGATAAATCTAATAATTCTAAATTTTATTAAACTTGGGTCATACTAAACAAATGGTGAAAAGAAGAAATTATAACGAATTTCAAATATATATGTTGAGGAATTTTTTTCATTTAAATAAACAGACGTCATCATTACGGCTTAGAACTCAATATACTACTCGAGTGTATCTACTTACCCTACGCAGTTTTACACCACGGTCGCATTTTTTGTAAATAAAGAAAGACAAATCGCACTAGTTCAATCCGCAATGACACAATATATCTCCTAGAAGAAACAAAAATAATAAAAAAAATATTTCTGTTAACTTAAAGCTCGTAAATGTTAATTCATTAACAAGAGGGCCGTGATGGCCTTGGATCGCTCACCCGAGTACTCTAGCTGTGGGTCTGCTTTTGAGCAAACGTCAGAAGCAACATTACATTTTCTATTGAAGATTTTTAAAGATCTCATAATTTATACAAATAAAACCCATGGCACAGAGGCAATTTTGGAGCAGCTAGTGAGTAGCTGTTTAAAGCAAAATGTTGACAAAAATCTACCTTTAATTATGGCTGCCATTTTGTGCAATGGAGTAAAACCATATGAGCAAATTTTATAGGTGGGTATATAACAAACATTCTTGTGAATGCAGGTAGGAGAACTGTTTGAGCAATTTTAGAAAAAAAATATAATAAGAAACATTTCTATAAAGTTTGATGAAAAGTGACATGGTAGTGTATCTGAAGCAAAATAGCAAAATATTGACGACAATCTGTTTTTAACTCCGGTGGTCAGTTTGTGCAACACAGCATAACCATCTGAAAAACAGAAAAAAAAACAAGAAACATCGCAATGCCAGGTTTTCAACATTATTGTTTCACAAAAGCTTTGTCATCAAGTGCCATGGTGCATATTGTGAGCATTATTTTCAATTGAAATGTTTATGGTGGAATTATGGCCTTTTTCAATTTTTTACATGTATAACAAAAAGATGAACATTAATATGTATCTTTCATAGTTCTACAGATCTGAACTGGTAATTATATCTAATTATATGCGCATTATTGCCAACAACAAACTTAGGTACAAGTCAATTTTATTCATAATACTAAAATATTCATTCCATTATAGTAGAATATTATTATGTTGCTTGATCATTTTGTTTGCATATCACATTTCACTGTTTGTTATTTGATATATACATTTATCATTGCTCTATGATGGGGAGTGCCTTTGACCAACACCTAAATACTGTCAAAAGAGAGATAAAAATCAAAATCTTTTTAAAAAAGGGTATAAAGGTTATGATATAAATCATAAAAATAAATCTAACTTATTTATTATCATATCCTTAATCCAAGATTGAAATCCAGGTCATCTTATGGTCACTCCAGTATTTTTCTAATACACCTGTCTTGTAGCTGGTTTCTGTGGTGTAAATATGATCAAGTGCTGAATGATAATCTGTGGTCTACATGCATAGAGCTGGTACAACATTAGCTTCATTCTTCAAGAAATCATACAGTTTCTGGCATTTTGAGAGTTGAAGCTGGTCAATGTTCATGTCACCAACAATGACTAATGGCACATTTTGCTGATATAATTTTTCGACAGCTGTACATATTTTGTTGATATTTCCAGGTGGATTACAGTAGACAGAGAGGACTTCATAGAGTTTATTGCACTTACAAAGCACCACATTTGTACCTTCTATTCCCAATTCTTCTGTGTGAGTACTGGACAGAATTTCTAGTCCTTGTTTCACATAGATAAATGTCCCAGAATGTGGTCTATTTTGGTTATTGTCAGTGTACAGACAAACTGGATCCTGAAAGTCTTCCATTGCACAGTGTTCTTTTGAGTCAGTTTTTTAGCCCATGTTTCTTGCACAACTATAACATCCGTATTCACAAGTCTTTCATCTTTTCGATAGTGTTCAATGTTCTTATGAAGTGATCTTGCGTTATGGCATATTATTATGAGTGCTGACACAGAAATACTTGTTATTTTCCGTACCAATTCTTTGTGAATACGTAGTCTTGCCATTTCCTGCTCCACTAAAGGGTCGATTTTAATTTTGTTGGCATCAAAATCTCGAAGAGACAGTCCTTCCAGAGATCGGACTCTACTCAGAGCAACATACACCATATGTTTTCATACTCTGCCCTTGAATGACACAGCAATTTTATTTAGTGTAGATCCTTGTGATTTGTGAATTGTCACAGCTTCAGCTGCCTTTAATGGAAACTGCTTTCGGACAACTTTCATCTTATCTGTTTTCCCTACTTGAAATTGTTTCTCAATCTTTAATATTGGAGTCCAAGATTTGTCTATCTGTTGACTAGCCATGTACAAATGTGCATTTCAGTCCGTGTTTCAGCACCAACATCTGGCTCCTGGAACATAACCCATACTACAGATGGATTGTTGTTTAAACATTGAATCAGCATTATCCTACAGTCAGCGCCATTGGTGAGACCATCACTAGTATTGAGATTGTGAGTCACAATGTAGTTCCCTGATTCCTTTAGTGAGAGTTCATATGGTAAACTCTGAGTTTTTTGTGGCTCAAGATTTCTAGCAATTGACAGCACAGACTTTTTGCTACTTGCTGGGAAATTTCCTACAACATAATCAAGAGCTACAGATGTGAAACTTTTTCAAGTTTTCATTAATACTGCCTTTCTGTTGTGCTCATCTACCAGAGCATTAGAGCTGAACAAGTGAATTCACTATGCTACGGTACAAAATTAATTACATAGCACACAATGAACCATGCGACATAATAGAAAAGTGATAATTTCGTATCATATTCTTACTTTTTTGTTACCAGTATATCCAGCAGTCAAGGATAAAAGTTACATTCTGAAAACTGCTCAAGTAAACATTTATTATGCATTTATTTATAATATTACCATAGTAAATCAAGCTGGAGCTATATGTTACAGTGATTTACGCGTGTAATATGACTTTGATCAAAACTAAAAATTGTAGGCTGAAAAATGCATATATGAAAAAATCAAAGGGCCATAATAAGGTCAAAAATTACCGAATCACAAAACCTCGAACATACGCGCCAGGGCACTTGATGACAAAGCTTCTGTGAAAGTTTAGTCAAAATCCCTAGAGAAATGTAGGAGGAGTTGCGCACAGAAGAAATTGTTTACTATATATTCCATATCAGGAAAAAAATCAAAGGGTCATTATAAGGTCAAAATATATCGAATCACAAAACCCCGACAATATGCGCCAGGGCACTTGATGACAAAGCTTCTGTAAAAGTTTGGTCAAAATCCATTGAGAAATGTAGGAGTAGTGGCGCATAGAAAAAATTATTAACGCCCGTCCGCCCGCCCACCCGCCGACAAACCGCAATCTAATAACCAGCTTTTTCCTTCGGAAATCCTGGTTAAAAACTGGCTGGCGCTATACTAAAAACATTTTTTAGCCGTTATGTGCAATGGAGTGGAACGGTTTGAGCAATTTCAAAAAGGCAATATAAGACATATTTCTGCCAAGTTGAGTTCGTTTGGTGATGCCATTTGAAGCCAAACTGATGAAAATCTATTTTTAGCTCTAGCAGCTATTTTGTGCAATGGAGCAGAACCATTTGAGAAGTTTTAGTAGAGGACTATGTAAGGAACATTCCTGCAATACTTGGTTGAAAATGACCTTGCAGTTTAGGTGGAGATGATGTAAGACTTTTTTTTCTATTTTCAGCTTTAGCAGCTCTTATGTACAATGGAGCAGAACGGTTTTAGCAATTTCAGGAATGGGCAATATAAGGAACATTTCTGTCAGGTTTGGTTAAACGGCCTTGTGGTATTCGAGGATATGTCATTTGAAGTAAAACGTTGACGACGGCGACTGACACCAGACGCCGGGCAAAGGGTGATCCAAATAGCTCACCATTAGCATCTGCTTAGGTGAGCTTAGTACAAAGCTTTTTTTTCAAATTTTATGTTCAAGGACACATTTATACCTTTTTGTTTTGGTCACCTCTCCACCGATAATCACCTCTGTGTAATGAACATACAGATTTGATAAACAAGAAATTGCTAGAAACAGTTCTTTGTTGATCACTGTAGTGGTAGTGGCCATCGTCCTCTACTGAACCTGCTACATTTATCGTTTAAAGTCATCATTTAAATGTTAAAACCACATCTTTAAAAGCACTACGTAATTAGAATAAGAGGAGGACCGATAGTCATGTTCTCATAACCAATACCAACTGTCAGTTAGAGCAACGCACCTATCGTTACTAATCTTAAGGTAAAGTCTCCAATCAGCTCGCATACCCTGGGGTTTTCTGGCATAATCACATTGTAGCTATATTCAAGTCATATCTATTTTACCAAATGTGACAGAGTTGGTTTCTGTTTGTTGTTTCTATATTCAAGAGAGACAATTACATTAGAATTGTAATTTTGCTTTGCACTGTGTTATGCCCCTTGGAGCGATTACCTGTTTTTAACTTGTTTTATCTGTCCTGGTATTT
Organism: Cyclina sinensis; assembly: GCA_012932295.1. Lineage (NCBI taxonomy): Eukaryota > Metazoa > Mollusca > Bivalvia > Venerida > Veneridae > Cyclina > Cyclina sinensis. The sequence continues at coordinate 30,773,053 of JAAONU010000005.1, forward strand.
AATTTTGATCACATGACTTTTGTGTTAAGAGTTGGAAACTCTGTCAGTCCACCTTGAGATGATATTGTGTTAAGTCACAAATTGAACTGGGCAGTGAGTTTTTTTATCAGAATAGGCATGTACATTTGTCCAGCATTTTATGTCTTATTAATAATTGATTTAAATGAATTACATGGCTATATAGGTTTTAAATTGTTCAGTATTTATTAAGTCATCTCTTTCATGATTATATAATGAATTTAAGAATAGCACTGAATTATACTTTCTGTGTCACATTTCTGTCTGTTGTTCACTGTAATAGTTAACAATGCGTGTTTACAGTACAAGTCACTGGAAGTATAAGAGAGATGTAGCGACCTGAAATTTGAAGTGTGTTAACCATGTCTCGTCCGTTAGATGGTAAGTTCAGTGTGTTCTCTGTTTTTGGTGTTATGCGAATTTGTCATGTGTAACTATGTGATAAGTGTATAAAAGATACTCTGTAAATCATTTAGAGCAAATGTAATGTTTAATTAAATATATAGTAAGATATTTTAATTATTAGATGTAATTTTGGTTCAGTTACCAAATGGCGACTAGACATATTCATGACTTATTGTTTTAACTTATTTGACATTATGTTAATAATTGAACAAATGTTATTTTGTATCATTTCAAAGTTTTTTTTGACAGACATATTATCTGGTTGAAATATATATATTAGAGAGAACATCGAGTTGCTTTCCATATATGCAATACCCTTAAAAGTGACCCCGTTACACCAGATCTTATCAATTTTGAGAAAGTTTTTAAAAGACAAAAGCGTTTGATGTTTAACAGTTGTAGAAATATTTAAAAATAAAGCAGGGATTTTGTGAATATTTTCGTCACTATAATCGTATGCTGACTAACAATTCCTTATATACAGACCAAACTTAAATAAATCTATTTGAAGCCAAGAAGAATTCGTAAATCCGACGAAACAGGTAAAAGCACTTTTAAACTATCAATAACGGTTTGAACATTATAATGCAACAGTAAATTAACTCGACGTGTTAACAGGTTAGCCATAAAGACATACTGTAAGCTGCAGTCACACAAGCTATATAAACAGGAGATGTTTGTAAAACATTTATGCCCCCCTAGCGCCTTATCCCTAGAGGCAGCCATGAAGTTTTAAGGAGCTGGGACAAAGCGTTGTATAGTTATTGATTGGAAACCATTTTGCTATTCAAGGACACTGTGACCATGGCCTTTGACATGGTGACCTGAAAAACTAAAGGACTCATCTACAAGTCATGAACAACTAGTATAAAAAGTTTGAGGAACACGGGCCCAAGCATTCTAAACTTATTCATCGGAAACCATTTTGCTTTTGAACGTCACTGTGACCTTTGACCCAGTGACCAGAAAAACGATCGTTGTTATCTACTGATCATGAAAAATCTACATACTTAGTCTGACAAACCTGAGCCTAAGGATTCCCTATATATTCAGCAGAAACTGTTTGCTTTTCAAGATTACTGTGACCTTGACCTTTGACCTAATAACACTAAAAACTACAGGGGTCATCTAATTATCATGACCAATCTACCTATGAAGTTTTGAGGAGCTTGGCCAAAGCCTTCTATAGTAATTGATCAGACACTATTTTGCAACACAAGGTCACTGTGACAATGACTTTTGTCCAGAAAAGCTATAGGGCTCATCTAATGGTCATGGCCAACCTATGTACCAAGATTGGGGAATCATTCTATTGTTATTAATTGGAAATCATTTTGCTTTTCAAGGTCACTGTGACCTTGACTTTGACCTGGTAACCTATAAAACTAAAAGGGTCATCTACTAGTCATGACCAACCTACACACTAAGATTGAAGAACCTGGGACCAAGAGTCCCACAGTTATTGATTGGAAACCTTTTTGCTCTTCAAGGTCATTCTGACCTTGACCTCTGACCTGGTGATGAAAAAAACTATTTGGGTCATTTTCTAGTCATTTACAACCTACGCTCTAAAATTGAACAGCCTTGGACCGGGGGATCTATAATTATTATTTGGAAACTTTTTGCTTTTTAATGACACTCAGACCTTGATTTTGACCTGGTGACATGAAAAACTATAGGAGTCATCTAAAAGTCATGATCAACCTAAACACTAATTATGAAGAACCAGGGACCAAGCCTTCTGTAGTTCTTGATCAGAAAATATTTGCTTTTCAAGCTAACTGTGACCTTGACCTTTGATCTTTTGACCTGAAAAACTAAAGGTGTCATTTACTAGTCATGATCAACCAACAAACTAAGTTTGAACAACCTGGAACCAAGGGTTCTACAGTTATTGATTGAATACGGTTTTGCTCTTAAAGATCACTGTGACCTTGACCTTTGACGTGGCGATCTGAAAAACTATAGGGGTCACCTACTGGTCATGACGAACCTACATACTATGTTTATACAAACTGGAACCAAAGGTTCTTCAGTTATTGATACGCTTGATACAATACCGTTTTGCCATTCAAGGTCACTGTGACCTTGACCTTTGACCTGATGATGTAAAAACCCACTGGGATCATTTACTAGTCCTGACCAACCTACATACTAAGTTTAAACAACCTTGGACCAAGGGTTCTATAGCTATTGATAAGAAACTGTTTTGCCCTTCAAGGTCACTGTGACCTTGACCTTTGACCTGATGATGTAAAAATCATTTGAGTCATCCACTAGACAGGGCCAACCAATAAACTAAGTTTGAACAACCTGGGACCAAGCGTTCTAAAGTTATTGATCGGAAACTGTTTTGATCTTCAAGGTCACTGTGACCTTGACCTTTGACCAGGTGATCTGAAAAACTATAATGGTTATTTACTGGTCATGAACAACCTATAAACTAAGATTGAACAACCTGGGACCAAGCGTTCTGTAGTTATTGATCGGAAACCATTTTGCTATATAAGATCACTGTGACATTGACCTTTGACCTGGTGTTCTGAAAAACCATGGGTGTCATTTACTGGTCATGACCAACCTATAAACCAAGTCTGAGGAAGACGGGTCCAAGGGTTCTCTAGATATTGATCAGAAACTTAAGTGTCTAACGACTGACCAACCAACATTTACAAAACTATATACCAACTCATCTTCGATGGGGGGCATAAAAATTGTTCAATCATACCCAAAACAAAACTTGACCTAGATATTCTTACCATAAATCTGTATACTAAATTTTATTTTGGTAGTGCAATCTCTGCGAAGAAAATGAACGGAAACTGCAAATAATTGGAATTTTTCTAAGTCCAAGGGGCATAACTTTGTCAAAAATTGCTCGATCAAACCCAAAACAGAACTTGATCTAGATAATCTTATGATAAATCTGAATACCAAATTTTATTTCAGCACTTGCAACCTTTGCAAAGAAAATGAACAGAAACTGCAAATAATTTGAATTTTTCTAAGTCCAAGGGGCATAACTCTGTCAAAAAATTGCTCGATCGTACCTTAAACAGAACTTAACCTAGATATTCTTATGATCAATCTGTATACTAAATTTTAGTTCGGTATGTGCAATCATTGCGAAGAAAATGAACGGAAACTGCAAATAATAAGAATTTTCTAAGTCCAAGGGGGGGGGGGTAACTTTGTCAAAAATTGCTCAATCGTACCCAAAACAAAACTTGACCTAGATATTCTTATGATAAATCTGCTTACTAAATTTCATTTTGGTATGTGCAATCTCTGCGAAGAAAATGAACGGACACTGCAAATAATTGGAATTTTACTAAAAAGGGGCATAACTCTGTCGAAAATTTATCGATCAAACCCAAAACAGAACTTGATCTAGATATTCTTATGGTAAAGCTGTATACCAAATTTCATTTCAGTATGTGCAACCTCTGCGAAGAAAATGAACGGAAGCTTGGTGGACATACAGACCGACCGACCGACCTTCCGACCGACCGACCGACAGACAGACAGCAGCAAAGCAATATGCCCCCCCCCCCCGCCCCTCCCCCTACTTCAAAGGGGGGCATAATAACAGTATCGGAAAGTAGGTCTTCTAATCAAACCATTTTAAACGTTATCAAGTCATGAGGCCAAGAGTAAAAACCAAAAACAAATAGTGAAACAAAAAATAATTAGAAAAACTAGAGCTATTACTGAAATGAATCAATACCTCCGAACAGCGCTTTAATACTTAAGTGTGGAATATAGTAATTTGAAATGCTCACTCATGTATAAAATATTTTAGGGTGAATGTCTGTTTTAACTTGTTTGATGTTATAAAGTATACAATATACAATTACACGTCTTTCTAACAGTATGTTTAGTTACATTTTTCAAGTAATTGTTTTTCCCCTGCCTTAAAGCAGGGCTAAATTTGATTATTTACATTTTTTTGTAAAAATGTTACAGACCAAAAGACGTTATATTTCATAGCAGAAGATCTTTCAAAAGCTTTTCTATTTAACTCGATATAAAGGATTGACAGAAAATTATTGCATTAATGTTTGTTTGTAAAATCAATCCTCTGTTCAATGTTTAAAGCATTTGTCACCATATTTCTATATGTCAAGTTTCAAGTCAATCTGTTTAACAGTTTTGGAGTTATGCTCCGTACAAGAAATTGCAAAAGGGAGATAATTTTTTTAAATATGACAAGTAAAGGTTATGTTCTTTCACTCTGCAGTTTTCCTTGTTACCATGTATCTATATTTAAAGTTTCAAGTCAATCCCTTGAACACATTTAGAGTTATGCTCCGGACAAGAAATTGGCAACAAAACTGCAAATAGGGGATAATAAAAGAAATAGGTCCAGACAAAGTTATGGTTCTTTCAATATGCATTTTTTTCTAGTCACCATGTTTATAGATTTCAAATTACAAGTCAATTTGTTGAATAGTTTTAGAGTTATGCTCCAGAGAAGAAAATTTCAAAAACTGAGATAATCTAAAAATGGGACAATTGAAGTTATGGTTCTTTCACTCTGTACTTTTACTCAACACTATGTGACTAGATGTTAAGTTTCAAGTCGATCCTTGGAACTGTTTCGGAGTTATATATCAGTCAAGAAATTTGCAGCAAAATTGCAAAAAGGGGGATAAAAAATGGACCTGACAGAGTTACTGTTCTTTCACTCTGAAATTTTCTAGTCACTGTGTATATGTATTTCAAGTTTCAAATCAATTTGTTGAAAAGTTTTGGAGAAGAGTACCGGAGAAGGAAATTGCAAAAAGGGAAATAACTTAAAAATGGGACAAGTAAAAGTTATGATTCTTTCACTCTGCACTCTTCCTTGTCACCTTCAATCTATATTTAAAGTATCAAGTCAATCTCTAGTTGAAGAGTTATACTCCGGACAAGAAAAAAAGGGGAGAACAAGTGCGACCAGACAGAGTTATGGTTCTTTCAGCGTGCATTTTTTTCTAGCCACCATGTACTTATATTCCAAGTTTCAAGTCAATCTGTTAAATAATTTTGGACCGATGCTCCGTAAAAGAAAAATGCAAAAAAAGGGAATAATTTAAAAAATCGGACAAGTGGAAGTTATGGTAATTTCACTCTGCACTCCTGCTCATAACCATGTATCTATATTTTAAGTTTTAAGTCAATCCTTGAAAAGTTTTAGAGTTATGTTCCAGAAAAGAAATTTGCAACAAAACTGCAAAAAGAGGTTAATAAAAAATGGGAAGAAACAGTGTTGGTTTTTTCACTTTGCATTTCTGCTTGTCACCATGTATATACATTTCAATTTTCAAGTCAATTTGTTGAACAGTTTTGGAGTTATGCTTCGGACTAGAAAATTGCAAAAAGGGAGATAATTTAAAAATGGGACAAGTGAGAGTTATGGTTTATTTACTTTGCATTTTTCCGAGTCACCATGTATCAATATTTTAAGTTTTAAGTAAATGTCTTGAATAGTTTTAGTGTAATGCTCCGGACAAGAAATTTGCAACGGACCGACCGTCCACCTGACCGACCGACAGACCAACCACAGGGTGAGTCCTACGTACCCCCTCAAACTTCGTTTGTCGGGGGTTAAATAATGTTCAATACATCCTTCTGTTTCTGGTTTTTCTTTTACGAGAAACAGTTTTTTTCCATTTCGATCGGAATTTGGTTAACACGATGCGACAGGACAGGACCCAGTATATTTTGCTTCCAGCAAAATAAATCATTAAATTTATTTTAAAAAAATACATACCAAACATCAAAAGTAAAAATCTATGTAGTTTTATAGGGGTATAAACATATCAACTACAGGACCTGTGTAGTATTATTTTCCAAGAGAGATGTTCATATACAATGAATGAAATATATACATAATTACTGGCCAGTATTTTTTAAATCAGAAGGAATAAAACATGTATTACATTGCATGTGTGATATGTATTATTTTAAGTCTAAAATTAAAAGAAGTTTATCGTACTAATATCAAACGACTCAATTCAAAACAGTATTAAAAAGGATAATCATTTCAGTTTTGTATTTAAATACTTAATTGTACCTAAATTTACCTAACTTTACAGCGACTGACTTACAGATTTTAGCTTTATTTGTTTCTTTGAAATTAAAGAGAAGCTAATACACTATGTAAAAAGATATTTTCATGCTTCTATACACATACACAATAAATGCTCATTGTTTACCGTAACAAACGAGGATAATATTAATTTGATTGAAAGCGGTAATAAAATAAATGTGATATAATAAAACTACGGCTAATCAGTTAATCAAAATATATGACACACACACACACACACGCTCACGTTCAGGTATATAAATTAAAGGGAAATGCGACAAAGAAAGGTCTGAACTACTCACTTTAATTTACCAAATCGGTATGTATGTTTTACAAAACAAAATGCATGATACATAATAAATACTACTTTGACTTAGAATATGAAATTTCTTTACATATTTCACTGGAATACATCGTTTTAAAGCCGACAAATTTTGAAATGTTTAGATAGATAGATAGATAGATAGATAGATAGATAGATGATAGATAGATAGATAGATAGATAGATAGAGAGAGAGAGAAAGAGATAGATGGAGAGAGAGAGAGAGAGAGAGATGGATGGATGGATGGATGGATGGATATACTTCTCATTCAATTGTTTTCCTTTGAGAAGTTTAGAGGATTGAGGTTAATCGCTGAAAGCTTTGTAAATTTTGAAAAGCATAGAAAGTTGTTACTTTTTTCTGCTTAGGATTTGCAACATATTGGGGATAAAAGTGATCATACGTAAAATAATCGAATATAAACATTTTATAATCTAACGTAACATATTCGGAAAATCAAAAGGAAATGATCTGAAGTGAAGTAAAATCACGAAAAAAATCACAAGCCCAAAAACACTAAACTACTTACCAGGTCGAAGGACAAACACCGTATTTTATCATGTCATTACATCGATTTCTGCTGATAAACTGCCTACCTGATAAATTTAGCTTTATCAGTCACCCCCAGGTTTATCTGATTTCTTTTATCTTGTCCCTTATTTCACACATATACATATTATGAACAAATTTCTAGTGAATAAAAACACATAATCTTACTGCGTTGTTTCTTTAAATCATTTTGCAAGAAAGACATTAGCTAAAGCGACCGATTAACCTTCCCAGCAAACATGTTCATATGGGTCCCATAAGGGCAAGATCCTGGCAAGCCCATATGGGTTTGCCCATACAGTACCCATATGGGACCCATATGAACAAACTCATATGTATGTGCTCATAATGGGCCCATGAGGGTCCAGTATACACATTTATAACAAAAACAGAGGAAAAATGTGTTTAAAAGTTCAATATAACAATCCAAATGTCCATGTTGTACCCATTAGGGACCCATATATAAAAAAAAACATGTGCATGTTCCCATAATGGTCCCATGAGTGTCCAATTTACCCCTTTATTTTGCAAAGGGAGTAAAAATGCAATTAAACATTTAATATAATTCGCCATATTTAATTCATAAAAAGTTCAAATCGGTAGATTATATAATTAATTTGAAAGACCCTGATTATATCAAAAAATTGTGACAGCTTTATCAATGTATATTATATAAGTGCTTATTATCCTTCAAAAATGACAAGATTCTTATCTTAGTTCCTTTTAAATAAGTATTTTATTTTAGTTTCTAAGTTGCATTGATAACTTTATTGCAAATTTTAACAGAAATAAATTCAGATTCAAAAAAAGTGGTTAGTTTTGAAAACCGATGTTTGAATTGCGCGCGCAACCGTTGCACGGCAGCTGGATGGTTGGAACAAAATTGTCTTTTATTAAAAGGTATGTTTTTTATTTGTAAAAAAGCTTGCAGATAACTTACATGTTGTATCATTGTCGCATTTTTCCATACCACAGTACTGACATTAGTATCCCATTGAATTTGCGTCCATTTGAAACATACAAATGTCATTTGTCATATATTTTTGCGATATAAAGATTCGGCTTATTCAGAGTAGGGGACTCTAGTGATTTATATAAGCTCTCAAACTTTCTTCAGAATCAGTCGTCGGTAAATAAATGACAAAGCATAGAAAGTAGCACAATTAAAGGAACAGAATCTGTTCAATAGATAGTTGATGGTAAAAAATTAGATGAATCACAGAGTTCTCATTAAGTTTCAACCCAGCAGGCCCGGTTAATAATCTAGCAGGCCTGCTAGGGGGTCCGGGGGTATGCTACCCCAGAAAATTTTGAAACTGTGCGCTTCATTTCCTGCGTTTTGGGCTATATTTATACTATTCAAAGGCACCATTTGAAGGGCCCTTTTGTGGCAAATTTTAATGCAAATGTGTTTAAAGTATCTATATTGCATGGCAGTATGATACTACCATGCATTATAGATACTTTAAAATATTTTTGCACCAAACATTTATAAAACTGAGGCACCGTGGTCCAAGGGTAGAGCGCATGACTCCGGATCCAAAGGTCGCGGGTTCGAATCCCGTCAGAGGCGAGATTCTGTCACGATCTTTACATTCCTCCACGCTGCGCGAATACTGGTATGGAACCCTGGAAGCAGTCATAGAGCATAATGAATCTAAGTTGTAAGAACTTGTATCGCAATCGATGTAAAATAAATGAGTCTAAACTAAACTTAACTATAAAACTGATACTCATCAAAATGACTCAGCCTAGGTTTACAAAAGTTTATCAAATCAATAATTACAAAGAATAACTGTTATAGCAACTGACAGAAAAGTTATTGTTGAGAACCCTGAAACAATTTTGAGCAGATGTTTTTGGCATATTTTCTTTTGTAAATGTATTTAAAACGAATTGTTTTACAGTGAGGGGACAAGGACTTCCATCCTGCTGGATGGGGCAGAAGTGATTTTTCTGAGTGAGCTACCAGGGTAATAGTGTTTCCCCAGAGGACGGTTGAGGAGATGGTAAAGTTAAGCTCGAAACTGGAGGATCAGACAACTCTTCCACTGTTAAACGTATGTCTTGAATTATTAATGTTAATGTTATTACACTAAATAAATTACCTCTTTCATACCATATGCTAGTCTCAATATTTCGACTTCGGGTAGATTGAATGAAATTTGATTTTTGACCATTAAAAGAAAAACAGCACACTATTCATCCTTTCAAGTACATTTACTTGGACTAAAGATTAGTCAAAATAATTCAAGTGACATCTTGAGCAAATTCTGAGATATTTTTGTTATGGGTCAGAATCTCCGTCTCGGAGGCGAGATATTGACCCATACAAAAAAATACACAATATCTCGACTTGCCTACATTTAGTTGGACTAGACTTGAGGCATGCAGTGTTTAATGTTTTCTTATGAAATAGACAGTCACATTGTCTTCGTTTGACATTAATTTTGTCGGGTAACAAGAGTTGAGATATTCACTGATTTAAGTTTGAGTGCATTAGCCAAAGTTTTTGAAAATAGTAATCTAAGCCTCTGATAACTACAGATGTGGCAAAGGTCAAGGTCACAGTGACTTTGAACCCATCAATGTTTTGGACTAGGCTGAAAAAATATATATATAGAGTACCTGGTTCCAACAAAAAGGCATTAGGGAGGGCATTTATATTTTACTAAATTATCTAGTTCATTTAAATTCTGGCTTGTAAATATTGCTTTTCAATTCTGTTATAGGTGATATACTTAGCTGTCAGACGGGTGGCCATTATGTCCAAGACACAGTCAACAGAACAATGAAAACTTTCTTTGACTCTGTAATTTCAAGGGTCTGATAGGGGAAAGACAGCTAGAGGACATTATTTCTGTAAGTAAATTTAATCGTACAAAGCAGTAAAATAATTTCACTTGAAGAAGTATGTGTAACTTAATTTTCCCAGTGTGATATCTGCCAACTTTTTTGCAGTAAAAAAAAACAATGTTTTTTTTAGTGGTTTTGTTTACATTTTCACTTTTCACCTTATGGTAAAAAGCCTGTACCCAGCTATGATTGTAACAGAAATCAATATTGTCTAAGAAACGTCACTTGATAATGATAATTTACGAAAACAACAAATTATATGTATGTTCGTAGTGAAAAAAACTGAGGTTTTCTATAATTCACAATACTAGTTGAGAACATAATCTTTATTTTTTATTAGGTTATCCACATGAAACCAATAATGCGAGCAGCAAACATGAAACGCCAAGTGGCTTGGTGGCGCGTGTGTCCGAGATGGTGGGAGAAAAGCCCGGATAAAGACAACCACTGTGGTGCCAGTTCCTGGAACACCCTCCCCTGCTCCTAGAACTCCTCCTGTCACACCAGGCACTCTAAAGTAAATATATGACACTGCTGAAAAACCTCAATTATTATTTGAATGACATTGATATTTGTGGGAACTTTCAATAACAGTTTAAAATGTTCAGTGACATACGTACAAATTGTTACACTGTAGTCAATAGCTATTAGTCAAGAATCTGCAAATTCTAATGGCAGCAAAATAGTCTGACTTGATATGCACAAAAAGTCATGAATACTGATTTGAAGTTTAGTTCACTATATTTACTTATGTATTGATGTTGTTGAGCCTTTTTACCTACATTGTCAGTAAAATTTCACAGTAAAATCGTTTGTGTACATACAATTTACATACATGTATAATTTGGTTGTTTTACAATGTATTATTTTGCATTAACTACATTGTATATAATCAGTTTTATTTTTGCCAAATTACATAAAGTAGTAAATTTTTGTTAATGTTATTGTCTACTATGTGTGTTAATGCCTAGTCATTGTATTTTGCATATTTTTTAGCGTTTTAATCATTCCAATTTTTATCAGTACCAAATCAGTATTGTTTTACTATTAGCCTTAAATTCCGCAGTCATTTTAATTGCTCATTTTCATCGTAATTTTTCAATGGTCTAGACAGCGTTATCATTACAATACATTAACTTCATAATATAGGTATATCTTGTTGGTCAGTGTGGTTTTACATTGCATGTCAATTACATAGAATACTACATGATAATATTATCTCAAAACTGTTATATTGACATGAAACCTGACAAACCAGAGGTAGCATTCTGGAAATTTATGTATTTATAGTCAACACAATGTTTTGTTCATTCCTGAAATCTGTAACAGTATCTAATTTGTACATTGTATCCTTAATAGACAATAAGAGTTATTGAGAGAAAATTAAGTATCAGCACCTTCATTTCTTTTACAAGTTGTGATTTTGTTTAACTTAGGCATAAATTGATTATGTTTATTCACATAACATTTGTCTCTTTTTTGATGAATGCTTCTGTTACAGCAACATTTTACAAACAATATTAAGAGCATAATGTTGATATCTGTGATTCTATTTTTTATCCCTCAACAAAGGCTGAGGTATATAGAATCTCCGAAAAATCAGCAGTTTGTAGTAATTTAATTATTTTCATATGGATTTTAAAATAACTAGGCACAAATGTTTTCATTACTAGACAAATTCACAGAAAAATTATGGGGTGTCAAGGTTACAGCTAAAAGTCAAAGATAATGAATTTGAACAGTTTTGCAATATTCCATAAACACCTTTGTTATTTTTCTAACAATTTTTATAATTATTTTGGTAAATTTTTATGTAATATTTTATTCTAATGTTTCACATCACAAGAACTAGGCAAATTCAGATAATCAAAACTTGGTGTCACTCGTCAAGTTCACAACTCTATGTCAAATGTCAGAAATAACCTTTTTTCTACATGTATTCACTTGTATGCCTTTGGCTATTTTGAGGGAATTTTGATATATACATTGTATAGTTCTTTGTTCATTCTTTGAATGTATGGTATATAAAAAGAGAACCTTTTATGAACAAATGGTAGCAGTGACTGATAAACAATGTTTGGTGTTGGATATGAATTCAACGGATTTGCTTTTTCCAATGACTTTTTAACTAGGTTCACTGTTTTCTTTTCAAGTTATTAAATGTTATCAAATCTTATCTTGTTTTTGTGGAAGTTCAATTATTTTGAGTAGTACAATATTAAGATGTGGTGACTGCCAGAAAATGAGAAAAAAATGCTTGGACAACTTCATACTTGGTTCCAGGATTAACATTGGCACTTGCAAGCATACCCAGGGGACATACATGTACATACTGCCCATAAACAGAAACTGTCAAAGGGTACCATATAGGGATGCCCATATAGGACCCATATGGGGCCCATCTGGGTCCCATATATTTTGTTTGCTGGGTTGTTTAACGTTTGACTCCCTGCATCGGTAAATTCAAAATGGCGAAATTATGACACCTAAGATCAAGAAAATGCAGAATAAATTACAAGAATATAATAAGTTTACCTCGCACTAGTTTGAAAATATTGGACAGATAAATTTTGAATCAAACAGTTTTTTTTTTGAAATATTAAAGTCTCTCTTACTTTTGACTAAAAACAGTCGGGATTATTTCTTATCGATTTGACCCTTGACTATAATTCACATATTAATGCGCGCTAGATGAACTTGGGAGGCTCTGGACATGTTTTTGATTTAAATAGATTATTTTTAAAAAAGAAACGCAAATAAAGTTGAAAACATGATAACAGAATACCAAAAAAGTGTCTGGTATCATAAAGTTAATCAGGCTCGGCACGAAAATTGAAGAGCTCGGCAGAGCCTCGCCTTTTTCTTTTTCTAAGCCTTACCTGATAAATTCTATAATATCAGACACTTGCATGGTATTTTCTATCTTTTTCAGCATCAAATTAATATAAACAAGTCATAGCTATTTCAACTGTAATATGAAAAATGCAAAACATTAACAAGCCCGGCCTTTCAATAAAACTCAAATAACAATTTTTTTAATATCGATTCATTTTTGATACGAAATAATTTGTGAATATGTCATTATAATTTTTTTTTTACACACTATTTTTTAAGATTATCATAAAAGCTTAAATCGAATTAACTTTAGGTTCCTTCTCAAAAGAGTTTTCATGGATTTTGAATTATCCTAAAACAGATGCATTTTCGAATATTAAAGAAATAGAAATGGATTTTTTCACTTTGAGGTTTTTAGCAGTGAATTTAATGTCTTCGTCCTCTTTTATATTCCTTGGTGTACATGTACGGTAAAATCTCATTTATGTAGAATTTGTCAACCGGTGGCATCTGTGCATAAGTTATTAGCTATGCAATACGCGCATGCACACATTACAGAACATCTCTCTCTCTCTCTCTCTTTCCCTCCATCATTACAGAACATCTCTCTCTCTCTCTCTCTCTCTTTCCCTCCATGCCGCCCTACCTACCTACTTGTTATACTCATATATATATTTATTACCCATTCCAGATTTGTTTCTCCTTTTTGATTGGCTATTGATCCGCCGAAAAAAATGATATAACCGAGCCTCGAGCCAGACAGGTAATATACACATTTAATTTCCCCTTTGGATACCCCGTGTTATAACAACATGCGCTCTGGCGATGCGCGTACGGTTCGATTTTGTAAAGTGTAATTCCGATATACAAGCACATTTTAATTGTCACATAAAATATATTTACCCAATTAGAGTAATGATGAATATTCTCATCAGTATTTGAAACAAATATGACCTCGCCAAACCTTGATGGATGTTAATTACTAAAAAAGTGTCTTGAACAGACTACTCCTTTTCTCTTGTTTACATTCGTTAGGTACGAAGCAAAAACTTCATGTAGATCTACAGACTATCTTGAAATCAAAATAAAAAAGTTAAAGAAAATAATCTGTACCGAATGCGCGGAAATATTGCCCAAATTTATGGCTTTCATTAAAGATATAAATTCAATATTAAAATAAAAAAAAAACATAATTATCACTTCTTGGAAAATACCGCTTTTCGCCAGCACAAATTATGTGGTGACCTCATTTTGCGGTAAAGAAATAAGGGAATCTTATTTCGACGTTTCATTTGAAACAGCAATGATTTATTTTAAGATCGTCTTACTCTGCAGGGGAAGGGTAATAAATTATTATTTGGGTTTTTGAGTGATATTTGTGGATATATTACCTGTCAAGATAAAATATCAACCGAGCCTAACGGCTCGGGTGATATAAAACCTTGGCAGGTAATAAATCCACATATATCACTCAAAAACCCAAATAACATATAATATATATAAAGCCAATGAAGTGAGAGTTGGTGTGTTAGATAACTATCCAGTTATGTCAATGGCACAGTTGAAAAGATACATAAAAAGTAAGTCTAAAATCTAATGTTCCTGTAGAAACAGGATATATACTTTAAGCACTCACTGCTGTAAATTACGTCTGTAGTCCATCTGTCCATTAACAATTGCATTCAAAGGACATTTCTGAAACCACTTAATTTCTTTCAATGAAATTTATTGAGTTTTATACAGAAATTTGCTGCAGCAATGCTGACATAAAAAATGAAAAACAAAAACAAAACAAGAACATTTACTGACAGGGCATTATTGAATAGTCTTTATACTATTTCAAGTTTTTATTTGAGATGGTTTATCAAAAACATAGGTTATATTGTAGATTGTATGCACATTGAATTTGGAAACATTAGTACTTTGAAATTTGTTGGAGCATTTTGGGAGGTTATTAGCTGACACCCTATTACCTCTGCCAATGTGTGCACGGAGGAAAAATATGACTGCCGTGACCCTCTTGTTTAGGAATAATTCTAGTGTTGAGCTCATTTGTACATGTTCATAATTTAAACATCATCTTCAAAAATATGATTTTCGGTATAATATAGATATTGTTTTCATTTATAGGTCAGCTAAGGTAATGAGCTATTTCGGTCTGCAAATGTCACCCTGTGTTATTTGACCTCATTGTTTGCTCCTTAATTGTTCGTGTCAGAGCTGATGGCAAGCGTGTTCCTTACTTTAAGTTTAATAAAAGTTATTTAAAGTATATAATTTCATTTCATATTGTTGCTACGAAAACAAGAATGAAGACTTGGCAAAGAACTCTGAAAGGTGTTGCATAGCATTGTCCAGTAGATTTCTACCAAGATTGTTCAAATGTCTTCAAAGTTTGGTATTTGGCAGACAGAATTTTCTGTTCTTTCTTTCATTTTGTAATAATGTTATCATTTTAGCTGGTACACACATGTGAGCAGTTTAGTTCCATCACTTTTTATATATATCAAAGGTCATGTAAAGAAAAATCTTGATATGCAGTAACATTTTTTTTAAATTGAAAATCTAACGTTTAAACAGAACAAGTGTCTTGGTATATTGCCTTCCTGTTAAATGTTAGATATCGCATGTTTATAGCTTGAGTGAGGTTTAAAAATCTCCTTAGGTTTGACTCGGCTGTTGCTCTATTTTGAGAATTCCAAACTGCTTCCGGTGTTCGAATCTCGGCACAAACATATCGCAACAGACTCCACGGGGCTAATTTACGTGCTCGCCGTCCTGTCATACTGCCTCCTTTAACGTAAAGACACCGTGCGGCCCGTCTGGAGTTTGCCAAAGATCACGTTAATTGGCAACTCAGGCACTTTCGTAATGTGCTGTTCATGGACGTGTCCAAATTTTGCCTGGACTTCCACGATGGACGTGTATGGCGTCAGCGAAACGAGCGCTTCAGCGAGTGTCGCATATCCTAACATGACAAGTTACGAAGTGGCTCTGTTATTGTTTGGGCGGGCATTTCTTACGACGGGCGCACAGACCTTCACGTTTTTGTTAACTGCATAGTTTATGCTAGACGTTATTTTGACGAGATTCTCCGACCTCACGTCATTCCATATGCTGGTTGCAATCGGCCAGGAATTCGTGTTAATGGACGACAATGCTACAGATCTTCGTGCGAGAATTGTCAATCAGTACCTTGACGTCCAAGATGTTGAACGAATGGAATGGCCAGCTAGGTCTCCAGACCTGAACCGAATAGGACATGCCTAGGACATGCTGCAGCGCCGTGGTTCCGCATGACAACGTCTGTCGTCAACCAGAAATGAGCTGGCTGCTGCCCTTACTGAGGAATGGGGTCTCATACTACAAAGGGACATCAACAAGCTCATAGCTTCTAGACCTGTGTCAAAGAGGTTATCCGGGCACGAGGAGGTCATACCTGTTTCTAAAATTTAACTGGCTTCCATATTTCTTATGATTAGTTTTGTGTTATAGGGGTTGTCTCTGAGGATTAATCGTGCTACTGGTTTGTGAAACACATGTTACTTTTAGCTTAAACTGGTCACAGATATAATAAATTTTTGTTGGATATAAACTTCAGCAAGCAAAAAAGGTTTGTCTTTCAGAACTGCTGTCATAAGTCCTTGGCCCTTAATTTCTTTTATTGAGTGTATATTAAAGTCTTATATTACTTGTTTTTCTTTAGTTTTTAGTGAATGACAAAGGCTGCACTGATCTATAGGGTACATAAAACATTTAATATTGTTTATTTACATCTGTTTTGTAAACAGTATTATTATGATTCAAAATTTGTTTAACTGTGATGACTTACAGATGAACTGTATAGATTAAACCAGTTTAATTGATAAAGAAAATAAATTATAAGTGTGTGTTTCTTCCTGTTTCCTGTATCAGTTATGAAAGATACTGTTTGTAGAAGAATAGGTCCAGTTATAAAGGAACAGGTTTTGGCTGCTCGTTACATTGGCCATTTTATGAATATTTTAAGATTAGATTACCTTGTCAGAAATTTTGAGATGACTTATTACAAATAGTTATTTTCATAGCACTAATTAAACATTTTACTAATATGGTGTTTCTTGAAGCCCAACACTTTCTGTAGACATTGTGTACCCTTAGGATCATTCATCTCTTACAGTGACGACACTTGTTTCAGATTATATTACATTTTCGCAGGTGTCGATCTATTTGGGTTTATTTATTGTCAGTATCGGTTGCACATATGATTGATGCTTCCTGCACAGATAAGTTATTTTATATTGTGGGGTATAGTTCAAGATATAGAAAGCATCACATTACAGAGAGTCCGCTGGTTCTATTGCATGTGCAGTGTACAGAACTCGGCTTAACGTCTCGTCCGAAAGACATTAATGTTAGTGGAGGAGTGGGGGTCGATCTCGCGACCGCTGGATTACCAGTCCAGTGCGTAATAACTGATCCGCTCCCGTGGATGAGTTTCTGCATGAAATTATGTACATGTATTGTTGCTTGGAGATCTGAGCTAGCTTTGATACGCCTTCAAAATACAGATACCGAACAACTTAAGAGTTTTATGCACTTTGATTGAAGCATTGGCATGTTTGCATACTTGATACTGTTTAGATCTGATAAGAGAACTAGTTACAAAAGTTGACTAGCAACGTGTATTTTGATACACTGTCGTTTTACATTATGTTTACATTATGATAAAGTTTCAATTAATCTATGAAGTGAATTGTCAAATGAACTTTAAACTATATTTTGCAGTCGTTATCTGTTTCTATTGTGGCTGTCTGTCGATTTCAGGATAGGTAAATGATATTGTTTATTCTTCGTGTATTTCGTGTATTACAAGTAACCCTACAAAAAAATCAATAAACAGTGACAATGGAGATACGTTCCGGTACTTCCTTCAAATTTCGGTGTTTGTTCAAAATGTGAACATAACGTAATTTCAAGTGACATGGCGCAATCAAAAATCATTATATCTGAATGAATAGTTTACGATCACACGACCAAATTAAAAGACGACAAAAATGTCCGCAAACTATGAAACTTGCCAGCTATTGAAAAATTACCGTAAACGTTAAACATGTTATTATAAAATAACTCGCATAATCGTCAAACTTAAACATTTGTGAGATGATAAAATGTAAGTAGGGCATATACTTTATTAGCTCCAATTCAGTAGGGTTGTCTTGAGCTATCTGATTAATGGCATGTATTTACTGATTAATGGTGTCCTAGTTTCAAATTGACAGACGCGTTAGACTAGTAATAAGAGTTTATGGAAAAAATATATATTCCCCTACCACAAGACTGAAGGAATATACATCTCTTGTCAAAAAAGTACATGTCAAATTCTAAAAAAATCCCTGAAGATGTAAACAATTTAAAGCTGAATTATGTTAGACAGTCTTCAAACAAATCAACAAATCAACTACCAAAGTGATGAACAGGCCAAAAGCCTGATCAAGATGACTCAAATGCAGACTCCCAAAATGAAGAAGTGAATCAACTTATAGAAGAAGAAAAACTTCAACTTGAAAAAGCAAAAGCAGATAATCGAATTCATTTTCTAAAAAACTTGCAAATATCAACTTGAACAGCACGGTAGAAAAAGTTCCTAAAGATTCCATCGAGTCAGCATCACGCAGGAACTTACAAACACTGATGTAGCTTTGGTGTGAAGACCATTTAATACGAATATTTTTACTTTTGACAACTTGAATATGCCAGATTGTAACTGTAAAGAGCATGTTACTGTTTGTAACGTTTTGCTGTGTTTTAACTGTCCAATAAAAATGAAAAAATGACCACTGATTATTTTTGAAAGTCTTTTATGTCACCTTTGTTTTCAATATGCAGAAACCCAAAAATGAAATGATAAACATAAAAAGAAATTATGTTTAACTTAATGGTTTTATATTAAGTATATCTTACAAGTTTTTTTGTTTTTGAAGAAAATCTCCAAACCTAGTGTTTCCGTTTTGAAATTCCATTGAAGATGTTAAAAATTGTTGCACAAAAAAGTATTAAACACTAAAAAACTTAAATCAATTTAAATCAGCTGACGTGGATATATATTAATGTTAAACAAGCTTTTTAATTCCTGCAACCTAATGTTCTAGAGAGCAAACTGAATAAACTGGATATTAAATTGGACTCCGACCTATAGAAATTGGAAACTTTGTCACTAATATACTGGATTTAAATGGTGTTAATAAGCATAGCTTGGTATTAAGATTTACCAGTTATATGAAAAAGCGACAGACTAGGCATGTATATGCGAACAAGCAGCTGCAGTTTGCACTTAAAAATATACACTCCTAGGGAAGATATGACTGACTAAATAACAGACAACCTCAGAGAATTTTCATTCATTCTGTTTATATGTTAGATACAGCAAAGGTATTACATTGGCGACAGAGACCGGAAATAGTGCAAAGGTGGTTGCAATTTTTTCCCAGATGTATATGTCTTGAAATTTTAGATTGCTCTAAACCTGTAATACCTCGAAAATCTGCACTATTCATACAACTGCTACAAGGGGAAAATAGAGTTCAATAGGCTGAACTTAATTTGAATTATTTCAGATCACTCTGTGATACGAAACATATTTTTCAGCTTTAATGAAATACTCATACCCATTCATGCAATTCAACAACATGTACTTCTTGTTCCAAATAGTTTGAAATCTAAGGTATTCATTCTATAATACCGCACCTCCAAACCAAATTGAGGTTTTTTATGTTTTAATGTTTTGCTTATTTTTTAGATATTAGTTTTTATTGGAATTAATGTGAATTTTGATCGCTATAACAAATTGGTATCAGTGTTTTCAGTTAATATTTTTTTCCAAAACAACCTCTTTCATATTTTTTTCTAAATTGTGCAAAAAAATATATAAATAAAAATGATAATAGATAATTGGAAGTGCCAAATAATAAATTTTATCGGTTTTAATTTCTGTTTAGGTATCTCTAGTTTATTTATCTTTTTTTATTTATCTCAGTCAGTGTTCAAAACAGGGAAGTAATGAATCTGACTGAGACTGAAAACTGAGTACAGATTTTAATCCTTCTCTGCCTGTCTAAAAACGAGCAAACGTGCTCTATTATTTGGACAGAAAATTGAATACATTTTGAGTAATTCATTTCAACTTTGTTACTCTTGGTTTTACATCAGCCATTTTTCCTGAAAAGGCTGAGTTAAACCCATAGGAGCACGGGTCAAGGGTCGAATCTATTCGGCGGAATTTGCTTTATTTCCCTTTCAGAAGAAAAGAAATGAAATACTCAGTCCTTTTTAAGCGAAATCGAAACTTTAAAAAAATTACCCCTCGCTCCGATACTTCTCATCAGAAATATGACTTAACCCTTCAAAACCGTTCCAAGTAATTGCAAACTTCAAATGTGACAAGTTCAGACAACTGCTATATATTTTTAGAAATACAGAATGAATGGCCTTTTTGTTTACTAAATCACTTAAACTGTTAGAAGTTTTAAAATTTAAATTTTCTTAGGTGTTTGTTGTCAACTTGAAAGAGGAAGTAAATTATCCGAAACACCTTGCTCGTTTTGTTTCGTTCCGAGTTAGAAGTGTTGTAATCCCCTATATATGAATACAGGAGTAATTACGGAATTGATATTAATCTTACCTTTTATGAAAAGAAGTCTCTGTAAATCAGGAATCAATATGAAATAATGTTTGTCTGTTCAATCCAACTCTTGCTGGGCGGAAACGGAACTCTATTTGCAATGCCCCCTACTCTTTCCAGGCTTGGCTAAACGCTGGTGCCGGACACCACAGAAGTAACGTTTCGGTTTGCGGCCGCCATACGTTTAGAAATCATTCTAACATACTTTTTTGTGTCCAAAAACTCTCGCCATCTTACCAAATTTAAGTGAATGTAATTCTTCCATGCAATTTTGAGACGATAACTTTCGAAACGTATCGGTTGTCCGAAAACTGTACAGCTTTTATTTAACCCTAATCCAAAATTACCGAAGACTTCAATAAGCGATAAGCACTATGATGCGAAACCAAAACTGTCAGATGTGTTGAAAGAAAATTAATTCAAGAATACGTCTAAACTTAACATTGTTTTTATCTATTTATGTCTTATCTCATGACAGTGGTTAGGTGGTTAATGGCTCTAGTACATTTAATGGAGTGTGCAATATTGTGTATTTAGACTATGTCCAACACCTACAACTCCTTAACCAATTGTACTGACAACGGATGTTAGACACATTATGTTTTGTTTATCATCTATTTTATTTTATGGGAAGGGATGTATACAAGGAAAGTTCATTATCTGTTCTAATTTTCCATGGCAAAAGAAATAAGTTAAGAAATAAGATGGTGTATAAAACCCATTCAACCCCATTTTAATGTTTATATTGCGATTCCACATGGAAGGACAGTTACTAGTAACGTTTATTGCGATGTCGTACCGATAAAAGGTTTAGAAAGGGATGAAAGAGAGACGCAAAATGTTTAGTTTATTACCTTGATATGACCTTACTGCATGACAATGTTCAGGTTCACAAGTCATCTATAGTGGCAGTTTTTGAAGCACAAAGGCGTGTTTGCTTTACAACTCCCTCCGTACTCGCCCGACACCGCCATTTGGGATTTCTTTTTTCCGAAACTAATAAAGTTCCCTTAGGCGCAGATATCACAACAAAAATTCCAAAGGGCAAGCCTTTTTCCAGTATCTCCAGACTCCACCCAAAAAGGTGTATGCTGTTTTTTTTAATTAGATCAGCAGATTAAAACTTTGCATAAAAGTAAAGGGTGATAAAGGGTATGAAATAAAAATATATCCTCTGCTTGTGTTATTTTTATTTTACAGAAAACGTTGCAATAATAATTAAACCATCCATGTACTCGCACTATGCATGATAATGCCATGCTTGTAGCTTTAGATAATTATAGTAGTTCATTGCATTTTTTACGAAACTAAAAAGTCAATAGGGTAGCACAATGAAAACAAATTTTAGAACAAGACTTAGTGTGAAACAAAACCGTCGTCCTGCTTCTTAACATAATCTAAAATAGTTCTTGACGTTTCTCTCTTCTTCATTGCTTCAAACTGTTTTGCTTGTCTAGAAGGCGAGCATTTCATCAAATTTAAATGACAATTGTAATCAATGAGTATTTAGGTACTGCTTCATAGAAGAGAGCTATATCAAGGGCTAAAGACCGTTAGTTAATACAGTAAAACTGAAAAGTTCATCATTGTCATAAGGCGACCAGGTCTCCTGCACCAGCACGGAAAGAATTTCGAAAGGTCACTAGTAAATTTTACTTATTACAACAGACGAAATCTTTAGGTTTCTTTTGGGAGGTAAATTTGTTTTTCCTGTATATCCTTTAAATACTAGATTGGAGGCCGTGCAAGCACGAGCTTAAAGTTGTAAAAGTTTTCGATTTATTTTCTCCAAACAAACATGCTTTTAATATTTTTATTGGCATTTGTTTGACATGGTGTGTGATAAGTCATGTAAACACAACTTTAAATCCAAAGTTATGCCTTTAAATGCAAGCATGTTGTGTGACAATCACTTAACGTATTTGTAAAATAAAGTACGTGAATAATCTATTACATATTTCGTGAATCACCAGAAACGGTTATACCTCCTTAGGTAAATTATATAATTTTGTACTGTTTTAAATACCTATAATTTCGTTGCTACAGATCTGATGAGAAGAATTTGAGAAAGGTTTATCAGGAAAATTAAATCTAAATACTAAAAGGTTTTCCCAAGATTGACAAACTTGAACACTCCGTCCCACTGATTCAACATGGTGTCCCCCATGAAACATGCTGTTAAAACAAATTACAGTAATTATTTGTAAAGCCAATTTGCATTTTCTTAAAGCGATAACTGTTCCAAAGTAATAATAGGAAATGTGCTAAAGGTCTCCATGTGTTAAATAGGAAATGACTGCTAAGTAATAAGTAGATGCTAAAACTGCTGAACCTTAGTTGAATGACCAAAATGCGAAAAAAATTTACATCTGTTTTACTTTTTAAGACAAGAAGGCAGTTCTCATGGGTGACGTATATGATCTACCAGATCAGTAAAGAGTTGCATTCGATTAAAATGTAACAATAATTTTACGTTAAGAATCAATCATTTTTAGTTTTCTCTTATTTTCATTTTGTTGACCAATATTTGCAAAAATAAAGAGGCTATGTCCTAAAAGAAATATCAACTTGATATGCCCTTATATAGATGCATCAGTTACATACAACAGAATTGTTAAACACTCTGCAGTTTTGTTTTTGTTTTTTTTTTCACAAATTCTAGCATAAAATCGCTTGTTTTTGCCCGTTTTGCCTATGTTTTAACGAGAGCAAAAAGGTGTGTTAACAAGGAAGTTCTCGCGCTCATGCGCTGTTATTACTCGATTTCAGTTATGCGCGTTACAGGGACTTTGTAAATAATGGACGCTGATCCGCCTTTTTTGCCACAAATCGGCAGATAATGTAACTTTGCAGGTCGGAACGTAGACGAAACATTCATGATTATAGGGTTAACGCAGTCAGTGTATACTATCAATCGTAAATCCACATGAAATCCTTCCAAATATTTTTTTAATCGACACTTTTAAGTTTCAAGATGGCCGCTCGACAGGTTGAAACATGTTGACGTGTCGCCCTGGAACGCATATTTAAAACACGTATCCATAACTAAAGGGGATCGTACTATATTTTTTTTTCGTAAACATGTCTTTACTAGATCATTTTATGCTAGAATAGCGTTAAAACACGTTTTTTCGTGTCATCCTGAGGGATGGTTGGTGCCCAAGCACGTAGGGCGAGGGCACCAACATATCCCGAGGGATTCTGCAGATGTTGTAACACGAAAAAACGTGCGTTAACCCTATAGAGGTATATCCGTTTCTTGGTTTCTTTTTAATAGTAAAAACAAATAACACTACTGTGTTTTAGGCGTTTTGTGACTGTTCCAAAACTGTGAATATCAAAATTTCAGACAAGCAAAGAAAAAACAAAAAATGTATGTCGTAATCTTTTTTTTGTATAATTCATCACGATTAGATCACGAACATTAATGTAGGAGTAGTCTGTTTATGTCTCAGTCACCATTCTAGCCGCTAATATTCTCAGTCCAATCTTATCAAATGCTTTCTATAAATGACAAGCAAAAAAGCACATTAGTTTTGTTAAGTGATTGTATCGCGCTAAATTTACACTCCTCTACCACTGATAACAGAACCGACAGGAAAGACATCACTAACTATATTTTGCATGTCGTTATGTATTGTATACAGGGATCTTCTTCGGGACAAAGAGCTATTCTATTAAATCTTTATGAATGCTTGTTTAGAAAACTCTTGACTTTGTGCTTTAGTCATGGTGGTATAGCGATTTATGTTGGTTGAACACTCTAAACACCACAACAGCTTTATTTCTTTAAATAGACGTACCCTAACATTAAGAGTATTCCGTTTTACTTTCAAATCCTGTAAATATGAATAGAAGTTTATAAAGTATTACCTGATGTCATAGTGTCAGTAAATTTCTAGGTACAACAAATTTACTGAAAACATTATTGATAGCCATTAGACATGTTATTGTTATGCAAATCTTAAATCTGAAAAGAATACTTAATAGTGATTTCATCAATCAAGTATGGATTAATCTTTATCAAGCATAGCTTGATTACACTAAGAAATGTTCCATGTTTTTAAGTATGCAATTAGGTATGCATTTCGGATAGAAATTTATAAAAAAAGTTACGGGTTTGACGACAGTTGAAACTTGGCAAGTATGAGTTCTTTAAAGTTTTAGGTCAGGTTGGCACACACCGAAGAACTAACTAAAGTGCATTTTATTTCCACGTTCTTCTTCTGTGAGAGGTTGCACAAATTCATAATTAATATAATTTTCTGACGGTATGTCAAAAAATTGGCAAACACAATTAAGTGTTTCTATTGTTCCAAATATGTTGCCATAAGGGATAAGGGGAAGTATTTGAAAGTGTGTTTGTTTCACATATTCTCGCTTACCATTTCTTCTAACTTTTGTTTTCGTTTATGTTTTGTTTTCGGCAACATGCATGATCAATTTAACAGATTCCCATTTAGTTTTCCTACTTTTTTCTTATTTTAATGTTGTCAAGATTATATGACTAATATACTAAAATTTCTATACTTCCTTTTTCCCGTTTGACAATTTTAATCACATAATGATGATAAAAGTTTCATAGAAATGTTCTTCACATTTAGATAAACCACCGTTTAAAGTATACGTTTATCGCAAATAAACAGTTTTATGTAAGTCCGGAACCGGCACGGGAAAGACGGGTGTAATGGTTGTCCTTTGTTTCATAATTCAATCACACTTAAAAATTTCTGAAATAAACTTTACCAAATATCATCAAACAGAGCTTTGAAGTGCATGTACATACAAGGAGCTTACATAAATATAACTTAAGATTATCTATATGCCATATGTTAAACTGAACACATTTTTTGTTCTCTTTTAAAGATAACAGTTTCTTGGTTAAGTTAAACTTGCATTTTAGAGAAAAAAATTAACGGGAACAAATAACAAATATTAAATAGTTAAGTTTATTTGAATTCTTTTTTCCCCCAGGTAAAATGTTTAAAGGCTGTACTATCGAAATACATTATGCATAAATAAATATGATGGTCCAACAATGCAGTACCTTTGTAGTGGAAAACTGAAATGAGTGTCCAAAATGTTTTTTAATATGAAAAAGAACATGCAACAGTAGTAAAAAATGAACCTCTGATTATTGGTTAATGTGAACTGTGAGCGGAGAGAAAGCATGGTGTTTATTTATTTTATCTGATTTATTTATTGATATATGTCGAGATAAGCTTCTTACTCAACTCAACTTAAAAAAAAAATCGATAGAAATAATTTTTTCAATGTAACAGTAATGTCTAATTATTCCAATACATTTTGATCATATTCTTGTTTTCCTTTGTAATGCCTTTTCCTATAAACATTTCCGTACTTACAAAAACATGCAATATCTGGAAACAGAAAATGCTGTTCCTCTTTTTTATAATTCATAATTTATTACATAGCAAGAATTAAATGGTGCATGTACGTTTACCTTATACAGCTTTTGCTTTGTTCGTACAATATCATACAACTCCAGTATCAATATGCAGATAAGCAATAATCATAAACGGTATCTATAACAGTCTAACTCGTCTTCCTTTGGACAAAAACATCAAAACTTTAAAAAAAAATAAATCCACTAAATATATGAAGAAAAAAAACATACGGGAAATGGTTCACTAAAACTACACTTATATAAAAAAGATTAACTAAAACCTTATTACAAAAGATACAGACATATATAATATACAATTGACATTTATAAAAACATACATTAAATGAAGAGAATAATAATAGTTAAATTCAGACCCTGAATAGTAATCAGTTACAAAAAAAATGGAAATTCAATATATCATTAAAAAATATAAAGCATAGAATGAAGATTAAATAAATAATTACATATATTTAGTCCTAATATGTTCCTGTACATGTTACGTCTGGATATATCTAAACTTCAAAATTAGATGAAGGAAAAGATTGACACCCTGCACATAGTAACAAATGATACATTCATGGTCCAATTTTAATGTGAATTAAGACAGTCTTTATATATGACATAATCTGATGCGATATCTAATGTTTCCACAACAGATGATAGAAGCAGTATGACTGCTGCAAAAGGTCTGGCTTACAACAGCTAAAGCATTTCTAAATGAGAAGCCCTTAAACATATGTCGGCTTTATGCGCAATCGAAAATGAACATGCATCAGCAATTTAGCAAATTGTAGGAACCACTTGATTCGAGTACCGACAATTCATTTTGAATGTAAATGTGGGAAATAATCTCAACATGACAGTCGATAACTACATCAAGAAATAACTGGGGGAAAAACCAAAAAATGCCTTTACACAATACGAATACGACAGTAACACATTCGCCAAAACAAAAGCGCGGATCTGTTTCATTAATGTATGCTGATTGACAGTTCACGAAGGTCAGTTCTACCTAGGTTCACTCCTCGCATGGCAAGTGTACAGAAATGGCTATGGAACAAATCGTGCACACAATTTACATTGCAAACTCAGGGGTCAGTATAAATCGTCTAAACTCGAAAAACCATGCTACATCTATCACTATTACATATACTAAAATAAAAACAAGAGGGCCATGATGGACCTGGATCGCTCACCTGAGCATTTTGGCTGTTGGTTTGCAGTTAAGCAGTATTTCATGTTTTAATTGAAAATATGTAAGTAATGTAAATATAAATGTGAAAATATGTAAAATATCAGTCAATAAATAAAGGCTCTATGACAGAAAGTAGAAATATCTATCATAAGCTATGGTGACCTTGACCCAGTGACCTAAAACTCTACCCATGGGTAGAGGTCTATGCAAGGATCCCATATACCGAATATCAAAGATGTTGGTCTTTAAATGAAGGCTCTATGACGTACAGTATATAAACCTATTTTTAGCCTCGCTTTATGCAAGGAACATTCCAGGCAAGTTTCATCAAATTTGGCCCAGAGGTTTCAGAGGAGATGTCGTTTGAATGAAATTGTTGACGGACGACGGACAAAGTCCGGTCACAATAGCTCACCATGAGCGAAAGGCTCAGGTGAGCTAAAAACAGATTAAGGAAACAATGCAGGGAGCTTGAATACAAAGGATCTATATAGATAAGTATCTGATAAATATTTTTTACCCTAGTGCAACTTTAGTGACCATGGATAAAAATCGAATTTGCAGATATAGCAATGTTTGATCTAGCATATAAAAGTTCGAAAACAGATATTAACTACAATCAGAATTCAAGATCAATACAAATTCTAGAGAAATGTTACCCAATGTTTCTTTACAGTACAGAAAATGTGTTGCTAGTACTGAAACAAAATGCACTTGTAATGTTGCATACTATAATGATAATTTTCATATTTTTTATTTAACTGTAGGCTTGTGAGTATAGTTACGGAATTCATGAATTCATTTCTTCGAAGTCGAACGTCTTGAGCTCAAACTTTTCTCCCTTAGGAGACTTGTACTTTTCAAGATTTTAAGTATTTTTTGTACAGGTGTTAGCTTGATAACGAAATTCATGAATCCATCTCTTCGAAGTCGAACGTCTTGAGCTCAAACTGTTCTCCCTGTGGTGACTTACTGTTCAAGATTTCAAGTATTTTTTGTATAGGTGTAAAGACACAAGAGTGGTCAGTCATTAGCCCGATAGCCATCCCAATGCAGTACAGTTTATTCTCCTTGTCAACAAGAAATACTGCAGAGCTGGAGTCGCCGGGCAAGAAAAAAGGATTGCACGCATAAGAACTAACTTTTAACTGCTGTTTCATAACTTTCTCATGCAAACGTCCGTTATAGCGAATGCTGAGCCTCTCTTCATCTACGATTTTCACACCTATGTCTTTTAAAAGAAGGGTTCCTTTTGTAAGACCTGACGCCTTGCCAAATTTAATGATTCGCTCTGTAGCAAAATCTGATAAACTGAACTTGGTAGCATCCTTAATATCTCCATGGTCAAATGTAGGAAAATTTGAGTCACTAAACCCTGAAAAGAGAAAAAAAATGCTGTTTATAGATCTTACTATTTATGTTAAGATCTTGAATGTTGCAACCCTACAGGAAATATATTTAGAAAGAAAATACAGACAATATATGAAGTCAGTTAATAACTGCTAAAAGTGCAATGCTCATATACTCACTTTCAGGTGAGATGAAATAAAACCTTATTCAGTAAGCCTCACATCTTTTTATGTAAAACTTGCAATAGAAATGTTCTGTTTTGTTAGAGACGGGATACAAATCAAGTATACACAATTACAATCACGTTCAACATAGAACGCAGTGCATAATGCCTTACTCTAAAATTAACCATTTGCAAACCACTTAAATCTAGAATTTAAACAAACAGTTATGGCAACTAGACATTTGCAGACCACTGTCTGTAGTTCTTATAGCAAGATATAATAGAAAAAGCATATTCTAAAATATGTCTTGTCAGTGCTTAAATGGATCTTTGTTTATAAACATCAAAGAAAAGCTTTATACAATGTGTCACCTGCGAAATCAAGTGCATTTTTGGTGACGCTAACGAAGTTTCCTCTGGTTGGCATGCGATTAGGATCTATTCTGACAACAGCGGCATCGACTTTATCATCAAAGTGTGACATCAGTAATTCACCACAAAGCCGGTCTTCGACTGTTTTACTTTTGTTAGGATCATTTAGATTAACCGTTTCATCGCCGTCCGCCGGTTGCACGATCTTTGTCTTTCGAATCCTGAAATCATCTAAACTTAGCAGCTGGAACATATGACGCACAGTCAAGAAACTTTTCATTCTTTCCACAAATATTCAGAAAGGGACCAAGTGATGCGCTGAATTGTCCATCCGTTGGACCAATACTGCAACCCATGGCCAATTCCTTGCTCCAGACTGTTGATCCTGCTGGCAAAGTTGTCCCATGTGGTCCAAGTGAAAAGAATCCTTCTCGTATATCCGTTGAAAATTTCACATCTCCGCTTGAGTCTTGGAGTTCATTCGGAAATTCTGTCTCACCATATGGAATCATGCCTTTCCAGCGACAGTACAAAACTATACATGGGGCTGACTTATCAATGCCAGTTTTTCTTGAACTCACCAGACTCCCACATATTGCTTCTAAATTACTATGATTTGTAAATAGTCTGTCAATATGATAACTAATTGTTTGACTTAGATCAGTCTGGTAGGCTTGGGCATCGTACTGAAGTCCATTTCTGTCATTCTCTGCCTTAACTGATTCAGAAGATACCGAATCATAAGCTTTGTAAACGACGGGAAAACCTGCATAATCTGTGGGTAGCTTGTTGCATGACGCTGATTCCAAACTAGTAAAGCATGCGATTGATATTCTTGGCGTTTCGTTTCGCCGATCTTCGCATGCAAATGCCTCTATGATTTCTTTATTCCTTGTAACGATTTTGTGACAAATAGAGTCAAGAATTATTGCTTTAACGAATTCTGACCTTTCAGAATCAAAATCGTTTTTATCGAAATCAAAATCTTGAAGGCATGGTCCAAAAATAGCAGAAAACATAGTTTTCGTTGTATTAATGTTTCCGTCTCCTTTAACCTTCTCGATTGCTGAACGTTTGAGACATAATTTGATATCCCCGTATTTGCCAATTGATACGGTCCTCAATTCAACATATTGCAAATGTCTGCTTTTATAGACAGAGGACAGAATCTTTTCAATAATGTTTTTGTTTAGCAGGCAGCATTTTTCTTGTCGTTCGGAGTCATGCGGACAGGAAAGATAAAGCTCTTTTAATCCGTAAGAATTTGCCAAGTATCTGTCTATTGATAAAATCGACTTGCCCTGCAAATGCAGATTATTAGTTTTAGATGCCACGACAAAAGAAGGGGAACAGTTTAAAAGCAAAACAGTCTCAATATTTGCGGCTAAAGCAAGAGTGATTTGGACGGTGTTGTTGTCAGTTAATATATCTTTAAAGGATACATCAAATCGACAATTAGTTGATCTTGGATCTTCTAGAATGCTATGTATCCACTTTTCAAGTTGATGTCCATCTTGACCGGTCAAAACATAACCTTCTTTAAGGCAGATGTTGACTTGTCCAGGCCTTGAGAATTGTATGTTTAGTTTTCTTCTGAGCGTCTCATATGAATCTTCGCTGATAGCCCTTGGCAGGCTTCCTTTTATCTCTGAAAATACACACCAACAACCTTTAAGTCTATAAATCATGACAGAAACTAACATGCATCGTTTCTCTACCATTATTTATAATTCCATCAATTGACAGATAAATCCATGCTAAAATATGGGAGGTACGGCTCCGATGGGCAAACAGTGGCGGATTGATGCACAGAAGGACATACAACACCAAAACAAATCTATCGCCATTCGGCGTAGGATAAAAAAAACAGGAAGTGACTAAAGATGAAAAAAGATATAGTCCTGTTAGAGCGTGTTAGCTTGCGTGCATGAGTGTGTTTATAATTCACGTAAATTATTTTCTTTTGCTAGAAACTTGCTCGGTTGATACATAAAATATAACGATTATGTGTGAACAAATACATTGCTAACCTCTCGGCTGTCGTTTGCCGCTAAAAGTATATATAATTAATAGGTTTATTTTTGTCGTAAACGTTCATCGTATTAAACAATTTTTAGGTAAAGAGTATCTATTTATTTAAAGATGTATGACAGCAGTATGTGAAAAAAACGCCGACCTTTCAGCTAGAAAGAACCGTATTACGCTGTTTAGATAAAAACAAATCATACTTACTCTGAAAATCCAATTCATCAGAAGATTAACACAACAAGACAATCAATCAATCAATCAATCAAATCGATAGTTTAGTCAGTCAGTCAGTCAGTCGACCGGTCTAAAAGGCTAAGAATTCAAATGTGATTGTAACAGACAAAACCTTAAATGATTTGTTATATAGTTTACCTGTTTGTTCTGTTGCTATCGCGTGAGTTGGTTTTCCTGCGTTTCTAGTCCATACTTCTTTGTCGGAACGCTTTCTACGTGTTATTTTGGTTGCTGAACTGTGTGTCTTCCAAAAGCTTCCGTTAGAAAAAAGGAAAGATGTTAATCATTTTTCAAATATGAAAATAAACAGGTGTATTCAAGAAAAGCGCTCGAATTTTTGTTAAAACGATGGGCTTCCCTCTTAATTCTGACTTTTTACTATGTATTAATTTAATTAACGAAAAAGTCAAAACATAGATCTAAATTAGCAACACATCCGCTGCTGAAACATACAAAAGTGTATTAAAAATTGCTAGTAACTGACATAATTGATATTGTTTCATGATAATATATCATTAACGTATATGAACAAACCTTAATTCCTCTTCAAATTTCCTACAATAGCTATACACGTGGTCTGATTCTGTCTTGTTTAAAATTCCAGAACTCAGAAGTTTCTCTATTTCTTGCAGGTATTCACTTGCGGTCTCAAATTCTGCCGTCAGGTGGCACAGTCTCCCCATGCAGTACAGATAAGACAGCCTTTTCCTTGGCGTAGCCAGAGCGATGTATTTTTTCGCAGCTTTTAGTACTTCTTTAGCTGCAGAAATACTTGCTACTGTTATGTTTCCACTCTCGATGACTTCTAACTGGTATGTGATCTGTAAAAAGTCTCCAGCTTTGTAGAGCAAGAACAACAGTGAACAGTACATTTCAAACTCGCCGTCTTCGTCTGGTATTGGAAACATATTACACCCAATATCACATTGTTCCAGTGCTCTTCTACGATTATCTTCACTTCTGTCCCGCAAGTACAATCTTCGATGAAGGAAAAAATATGCGTAATGTGCAAGAATTTTTGCAGTTTTGTCAGTGCAAAATTCGCTTAAAGACTTTGCTCTGCAGGCAAAGTCTTTAGCTCCCTCGATGTCATTCTCGAATTCAGCTGTCGTTGCCATTTTACTATAGAAGACAATTTCTGCTACAGTTTTGTCAAGTTCTACTGGTATAGAATTAATCATGTGATGAAGAATACGTTTTCGTTCAGAAGTTCGATTTTCTTCATACTGCTGAACCTGGAACCACGTATTGATGGCGAACCTATCCGCGGCATCTTGATCTTTGTTCCTCAGCATGTCCTCTAGGAATCTCTTTGACATAAATTCATAGCAAGGGCCGAACGATTTGTCTTTCTTTGTATCGACAAGCTTTTTAAATGATAACCAAATTTTTCCTATTGTTCCGAAATTTCGTTGGCGTTCAATGACTACTTCACGAATTTCACCAAGATACAAATACAACAGAAACCGTGATACATGCTTCTGTCCTTGTTTTATAAGTTTGTCATTTATGTCAATAAGAGAGGTGCTCTGAAATACACTCTGTAAATATTTGAGAACTGCCCTGTAGACTGAGAGGAAAGTAAAGATGGGTAACACATCAGTATAGTTATATCTTAAATCTGAAATGTCATAATTTGATGCCATAATCCCTTTCGCGTTTCTTTTAAGATAATTAAAAAACACGCGTGCACACACAAAGCAAACTATCCTTTAAATAATCAAGACAAATATTTAGTTGAAATTGTTTTCGTCTCATATATATTAACGTATCTCATCAGTTATCTTATATTACAAAAACATATCAATACATATCACATAATTTAGATAGTAACATGAAGTCATTACTGATAAAAAAAGTTTTATAAATACTGCACAATAGTATTATATCATACCTGATCTATTCGAAAGGAATTTCTTATTTACATTCATTTACATTTATTTCTGATAAGTAACTTAAGTGAACGGTACATTTATCTTTAGTGTACAATCATCAGTTTGAATTGGTTCATCTTTGACCCTTGATGCTCTAGCATACCTTTTATCAGATACTGATGATAAGATGGACACATCATATCATTATATAACTCACAGGTTAGTATTATGAAGTGTTGGTCATATGCGAGTCAACCGAAAATGGTATGAAAAAGAGATATCGTTTAAACAAATCTGCGACGTGTTTTCAATTGTTACGCTAAGAATTTCATCCATAGGTATATGATCCTATTTTCATCTCATTTGCATCTCATCTTTGGGGATACGTTCTGATAATATTGAAGTGCGAGCATTTCTTATGCCTCAGAATCAAGGCTCTGTTAGGCTTTTTGTGCACTGAGACGAACATCCCCAAACGAGGCAATCGGCTCATCTTTTCCACGTGACTGTTCTGTTCTGCATCTTTGACAGCCACCTCGTCTGTTGTCTCATGCTCCCAAATCGGTGTTCTAATCTCAAAGTGACCATCATATATGATCGCTTTTCTTGTGCCGGCAAGGAGTCGTAAAACAATCAGGCCCTTTGTTTCAATGAATTAGCGCAGTATAAGAGCTTCTCTCGCTCTCTGACCACAGAGCCAGCTAAGCGCAATCTTCGAAATAGGTAAAATATCTATCCCGTTCATCCTCTCCAGTATAAGGGTCTGGTCTAACTTGTGGGGTAGCCTGAAATGTCTGTAAGGTGACCCTCTTGCAGCAACATACTTATCAGAATCATATATGTCCCTACATTCAGCGTCTGCTCTATCTCTTCTATTTTGATTAAAGTTAATTTCAGAATCTGAATCGCGGTCGTCGGTAATTTTGAGGATGTTTGAGCTTTTTTTTAAGTTTGATAAATTATATGACCCGACGGCTATGTTAAGCAAGGAGATGTATACGTTTAATATTATTCGTCTGTTAAATCCTATCAACACACCAGAATTGTAATCGACGTTTTGGATACCTAATACATCTACTGAAGCTGTCTGGAATCTAAGGGAAACAAAACACGCATCGTCGGACTCGCGCCGTAAGCTCGTTCCGTACGTACTTTTAGCTCACACTATCTGACTCGCGCCGTAAGTACTATAAGAACAGTTAGTCCACAAAGAAAGCTTTCCCAGCTCTCGCCGCAAGTACCCCTGGAAATGTATAAAACTTGATATATGGACTTTACTTGATTATAACTATTTTAAAGCCAAACTAGAGCTGCCACTGTCATGGCGTGAATACCCCTGCATAGCGCTTTGTCAGAATCAAAAGGGGTCATTTAGAGGTCATGGGCAACCTCCCTGCCAAATCTGAGGGGGAGTAAGCCAGTACATTGCTTAGTTATGTATTCTACATGTTTTTAGTGGCACAGATCAAAGTAACCATTACCTTTGACCTACTACCTCCAAACTGAAACTGCCATTGCATGACTTGAACCCCCTGTGGGCCAAAGGATTGCTTAGTTATTTGGTGGACAAGGAAACTCTGACGGACGGACGGACAGATGGACTGACTGACAAGTTGATTCCAGTACACCCCCCTTACAACTTCGTTGTGCGGGGGTATAACAAATTTTCTTTTTATTACATGCTTTTTAATGGATTTAAGTCATTTTTACTCATTTATGCCGCGTAACTGGGAGGTCAAGTTTTTTAGTGTCAACCACTGTAACCATGACCTTTGACCTAGTGACCTCAAAATCAGTAGGGGTCATGTACTAGTCATGACCAACCTTCATACCAAATATGAAGACTCAAAGGATTCTTCAATTATTGGGCGGACAAGCTTTTTTTAGTCAAAGCTCCTGTGACCATGACCTTTGACTAGTTATCTCAAAATAAATAGGGGTCATCTTCTGGTCATGACCAACCTCCACACTAAATATGAAAACTGCGGGTCAAAGGATTCTTAAGTTATTGGGCGGACAAGCTTTTGTAGTCAACGCCCCTGTGACCTTGACCTTTGACCCAGTGACCTCAAAATCAGTAGGGGTCATCTACTTGTCATGACCAACCTCCACACCAAATATTAAGACTGTGGGTGAAATGATTCTAAAGTTTAGGCGGACACGCTTTTTTAAGTCAAGGCTACTGTGACCTTGACCTTTGACCCAGTGACCTCAAAATCAGTACGGGTCATCTACTGGTTATGACCAACCTCCACACCAAATATGAAAACTGTGGGTCAAAGGATTCTGAAGTTATTGGCGGACAAGTTTTTTTTTGTAGTCAAGGCCCATGTGACCTTGACCTTTGACCCAGTGACCTAAGACTGAGGGTCAAAGGATTCTTAAATTATTGGGCGGACAAGCTTTTTCTAGTCAAAGCTCCTGTGACTGTGGCCTTTGACCCAGTGACCTCAAAATAAGTAGGGGTCATCTACTGGTCATTACCAACCTCCAAACCAAATATGAAGATTGTGGGTCAAAGGATTCTTAAGTTATTGGGCGGACAAGCTTTTTTATAGTCAAGGCTCCTGTGACCTTGACCTTTGACCCATTGACCTCAAAATCAATTGTGATCATCTACTGGTCATGAACAACCTCCATACCAAATATGAAAAGTGTGGGTCAAAGGATTCTTAAGTTATTAGGTGGACAAGGAAAACCCGACGGATGGCCGGACAGACTTACGGACAAGCTGATTCCAGTATACCCACCAGAACTTCGTTGTGCGGGGGTATTATTAAAAGCTAGTGACATTTAAGATCAAACCCTTTACTGATATAATATGTTAAGAACCTTTTGTCAAGTATGTTGTCAGTCAAAAGTATCAAACACTTGGTCAACTAGAACTGTGTCCATAGGACACGGATGCCCCCACTATGCATAAGTGCTCATAAACAAGAGCATGTATATCCTGTAAGATTTTTTCTGTACATATACCTAAAATGATCTACAGGTAACCTTATGTACATGTTAAATTAAATTACAAATGTAAAATTTATATGTTCAATTATTTATATGGTATATAGTGAAAAAATCAACAAAGGGCCATAATTCTGTTAAATATGGTCACAGCAAAAATTCCTTCCTTTACTACCATCTACACATTAAAGCTGTTCATCCCTGGAAGTTTAAGCAAAATCTGCCATCCGGTTTAAGAGGAGTTGCGTTCACAAATTTCTATATGGTATACAGTGAAAAAATCAACAAGGGACCATAATTCTGTTAAATTTGGTCGCAGCAAAAATTCCTTCCTTTACTTCCATCTACACATTAAGGTTGTTCATCCCTGGAAGTTTAAGCAAAATCTGCCATCCGGTTTAAGAGGAGTTGCGTTCACAAAATTTCTATATGGTATATAGTGAAAAAATCAACAAAGGGCCATAATTCTGTTAAATTTGGTCGCAGCAAAAATTCCTTCCTTTACTACCATCTACACATTAAGGTTGTTCATCCCTAGAAGTTTAAGCAAAATCTGCCATCCGGTTTAAGAGGAGTTGCGTTCACAAAATTTCTAGTGAAAAAATCAACAAAGGGCCATAATTCTATTAAATTTGGTCGCAGCGAAAATTCCTTCCTTTACTACCATCTACACATTATGGTTGTTCATCCCTGGAAGTTTAAGCAAAATCTGCCATCCGGTTTAAGAGGAGTTGCGTTCACAAGATTTCGGGACGTACGGACGGACGGACGGACGGACAAGTGCAACGCTATATGCACCCCACTTTGTGGGGGCATAAAAACTAGAAAGTACAGGGTACATCTAACTACCACCTATCATATCAATAAGTACTGCTGACACTAGTTTGAGTTTTGGCTAAGAATTAGTACATGTTTAAACTTCTAAAAGTCTGTTCTTCTGTTATGTGTTCTTCTGTCTTTTTGAGGGATCACGTTTCTAGGCGACTGGGGCGAAATAGTCGCCTTATCTCTCTCCATGTGATAGGTAAATGATTTTCTAAAAACAATGTTAGTGATGATATATCCCATTTTCTACTTTAACTGAATGTTACTGAGAACAGTTGCATATGAAAACCAGAATAAAAAATCACTTCGATGTCTCTTGCTACCTGGATAATGGAAGGGGGTGAGAAGCCCGGTTATAAGCGTAAAGCAAATGGTAATCAAAGACAATTTTTTCTAAGGAAATGTCACAAGATGGTTTTAATTGGTACATGCAAGAAGAGTCTTGGAAATGGCATTGCACTCTGTGCAGAAGTGCTCAGTTTGTAAATGTCTATTAATGGAAAGTTAACACTCCATTCATATATAAGTTGTACCCACTTCTTGTTTCCAAAAACTTCTCCCTATTTTCTCTGGATGGAGAAATCACTTCTACCTAAACTCTGAGCTGGCGTGATCCCTGCTTTTTCTTTTATTGCTTTAATGAAGACATATTAGTTTCCTTCTTAAGTATTATGTAATAAAAAAGAAACTGACTTAAAACAAATGAATTTATCTATGTATCTACACAGTCAGCATGTATTACATGTGGTTGCAATGACAACTACATTCAAAGGGAAACAGGAGCCATGTTGACATGGTCATCCCCCGCCGAATGTGTTTTCTTAGTTATCATTCTTGTGTACAGCACTCCTCCCCAATGAGATATATCAACCTATGAAGTTTTAAGTTGATACCTCAAACACGTTTTGAATTATTGTCCCAACAAAAATTAAGCATGAAAATAACAAAGGGCAATAACTCCAAAATTATACAAGGTAGAAGTATCATTCTTGTGCTCTGTAGTCCTCATAGATGAGATATATCGACCTATGAAGTTTCAAACTGATATATCAAACACTTTTACAGTTATGTTAAATATCATTTCATCTCAAGAAAGACAGAAATTTATGATAACAAGTCACATGTACAAGCACAAGATATATCAATAATTAATGTAAGTTTTCTCTTTTAGGCACATACCGTAACTCTGCACTCCAAACAGGCATGAAAGAATTATAACCAACGCTAATATTTTCAGCAAAAATTCTAACAATCATTTTCTTACCAATCAGAGAGTATTTGCTGTTTAATAATGACGTAATGTTATGCTATCCTGTGTGATTAGCCAGTAAGTACAAGAGCAATGTATTACCTGGAAAGCATGTGTTTTTATACCTGATATTTTCTTCTTGAGAACTGCACTCCAGTATCTTTTTACAGACATTAATTCGATAAAATATGCAATGTCTTTTTAGCTAGATGCAGGTTGCGTTCCTTTAAAACATGAAATAATTCACTATAAACTCACAACACGAGTTAACAACAAACAGTAATGAATAAAAATCAAATCATTTTTTGTCCATTAGAAGATAAAAGTTCTGTTCAATTATGCAAGAAAGCCCTCTTCATGAAGTTGCTATAAACTAAGCTATACTGCTGATTTTTTCCTGAATGCGCTGAAATGTTTAAGTATTGTTATAAAAGCCCCTACAGGGGTCATCAGTCAGGTGTTTCTATAGACTCTATCGGCACAACAACCCTCAGTATGTCATCAGGAGGTTTCTTCTTGGTCTGTGAATGTTTTGGGGTCACTGGGTCATTTTCTTGGACAGGGTCATTACTGCTTTGTGCTGAGTATGCTATGTTTCCATACTCCTGTAAACATGGACACAATCCCAGAGAAAACTGGCAAAAGTCCTTTCTGATTCCAAACCACCCTGAAAAGAACAGCAAACTTAGGATTACATTATTCTTTAAAGTTTCAGAACCAATTATACTGCTCATCTGTAATCTCGCGGTACTTACCGTTTGGCTAACTTTAATTAAAAAGCAAACAATAAACATTAGTAATTTTGGTAATCATTACAATATTTCATCCTTTTTCCATCGCCGAATGTGTAAAATGCCATTTAAATATGTCAAGAAAATCAATCATGTGGAAAATTTATCACAGTGGGCAGCCATATTGTTGAATTACGTCATATCACTAATCTCGCGGTAAATAGGTCAAAAGGTTCTAGAACATTATATTGCAGTTAATGTTTATAGTCTGTCAACGAATCACTAATGGGAATGATCAAACATTGCTTAAAAAAGATAAATTGTTATTCAACATCAAAATTAATACTAAATGAACACTGTTTACGGAGCCACTGTCACAAAATTACTCGTCTGGGAAACGAATGCATCGTAATGGGATTTTTTTAAAGTATGGACTAAAACTTTCCAAGAAACTGCTCATGATTGCAAGTTAGAGCGTTATGTCTTCGCGGGAGAAAAATTGGTCACAAACTTTGTTTGTAAACACAGCCCATATGGCGCGACTGACATACCGCGAGAATAGTGATGTCGGGTATAAGTACAGACCTAAATATGACCTTATTTAGTACTGTGTTACAGTAGAAACACAAACAAAGCAATCATAATAAAATTACAAAACAATGTACTAGGAAAACTTTTTTCATCCCTTCAGTTCTTTTAGCTTGAAAAAAAAGCAATTTTACCCAAAATATCCAGGTCTGTTGAAAATTTTGAGAAACATATTTCAGCATTATTTTGAATCTTTGAGAGTTTAAGGATGACACTTCTCAGTAAGATCTGTTACATTCATTTCAAAATTCTTTTATACATGAGAACTTGAAAAATTCTAGCTTAAATAAATACTTCTTCAAAGCCTGATTATATGCGATAAATCATGTTTGAATCACTTTAAAATTTAAGTAAAAGTTTAATGTTTACAAAATATCTGTGAGTTGAGAATAAGCTCATGATCAGTATCTGCATTATCATTATTTATTTATTATTCTAACACTATCTGCAATTTGCCGACAATAAACAAAGAAGGAATTGAGCGTGATATATCAGGCAGTATAGCACGCTGAATACAAGCGCGCGCCCGCTGACGTCACTGAGAACGCCACTGTTAAATAGTGCACATACTTACGTCCCTTATAAATATACGTACGTGTTAGAATGGAAATAGATTTTAACATTTTCGTGATCTACCGTCGTATATATCACGGTTTCTCGTTCATATGCGTAATTATTTAATCACTCAGGCCTACGGCCTTCGTGATTAAATTACTACGCATCTGAACTCGACACCGTGATATATCAGACGGTATATCACTCAAACTTAAAATCTATTTCCTAATTTTATTGGACTCCGATCCAGCCCATACACAAAAAATATTATCATGCATAAAGTTAATACAGTGAATGCTAGCGTAACACTTATTAACACCCTTACCTCAAAAACTAATCTGACTGTCTTTGTTTGCTTTAAAAATATACTAACCGTGATTATCTCACTTGCATCATAAAAATAAAAGGATAACCTCCCTTCTCTCCAAATAGAAAATTACTTACACTGATTACCTCCCTTTGCTCCAAATGAGAGAAGGACAAGAGTCAGCAATGAGATATATAATGGTACTGTTATGGCGGTGTATTTGAAATGGTTGTCTTCATCTAACCGGTTTGCTAATAAAATCTGCAAAAAAGTAAATTAAACTGTATCACTTATGTCCCTGTAAAAACTTAAGTGCTTGTTAACAAGACTATGAAAATACATTAAAGCAAAAACTACTTATAAGCTTTTAGGTGGCCAGTCTTGGTGAATGGCAAAACAAAGTGATTGGCCTCTCTGTTCAGCTGACCTATTCACCAGTGTATATAAATTTTCAAGCTTACTACAAATTATGCAAGTTTCTGACTCATTATAACAGCTGGAAACATGCAAGAAACTGGGCCTTTCATAAGGGGTGACACTTTCAGTTATCAGATCCAGA
Source organism: Cyclina sinensis (assembly GCA_012932295.1). Lineage (NCBI taxonomy): Eukaryota > Metazoa > Mollusca > Bivalvia > Venerida > Veneridae > Cyclina > Cyclina sinensis. The sequence goes on from JAAONU010000005.1 coordinate 30,814,167, forward strand.
ATGCCTTACCTCCACTCTGAAGAGCAGTCAATTCCATTAAATTGTGTATGCTTGAGAACTTTTCTCAGCAGGACACATGTTGAAACCCCATTCAAGCCAAATATTTTTCTTAGTGTTTGGCTTTCAGGTTTTATTTTGGTTTTAAAACCTCAACTTTTATTGAAATTAAGTCAAATTTCTTTCAGTTAAATATATTTCAATTGTTATAAAGCCTTTAGGACTTAGAATGGTTAATTCCTGAAAATACGGTATCAGTGATTTCAGTTATCATTTTCTACAGAAGAACAAGATAAACCTCTTTCATATTTTACCACACTGTTCAGAACAGTTTTAGAATACAATTTAAGAAAAGTTTATTTTGAAATAGTTCTCTCATCATTAAACGGGTAGGGTGAATTACTATCAAGTAGACTTACTTCAAAAATCAACATAGGAATGACTAGAAGTGAGTAGCCAATGGCAGAAGTGAGATTTCCTCGTCTTTGGTCCCGAATTATTTCTGGCGAACGTGACAGAATAACTGCTAATATTATGGCGTATATTACCCCTATCATTGATACACACATAACAATCCATATAGGGATAAAAACAATCTGAAAAAAAAGTTTACAAGTTAATACTATAAAAAGTCTATACAGGGGCAAAGTGTAATTTGAGAAATGGTGATTTAACTCAGTAAGCAATGTAAAATCTAAATAGGCTGAAAAAAGCATCAATTTGCATGAATATATAAAACCGAAATTAGTTAAGACTACCTTTTATTTAATCTAGAACTGGAATCAGAGCACTACACATCCTACCACTGTCTATACTAGTAAAAAAAGATGAGAATATAATTATCAAAGTCAGAGCTTGGGTATCAACATGGTGGTTCTATCCATATGCCAATTTTTATTTAGACTGGATCTGCTGTTTTTAAGACAACAAATAAAAATATACAGAACCATTAGAAAATCAAATACTTGACTGACAGTGTCTTTATGCTACAACTGAAAACATCTATCACTATACATAAGTATTACACCCTAAACAACTGTCCTTCCTTCCCAAGTTAAGGAGAGTTCTTTGAAATATGTAATTTTGAAACAAGAAGTATCTTTAAACAAGAGGGCCATGATGGCCCTGGATCGCTCACCTGAGTACTTTGGCTGTAGGTTTGCTGTTAAGCAGTATTTCATTTTTTAATTGAAAATATATAAGTGCCTACAAACCAAATATGTAAAATATCAGTCAATAAATAAAGGCTCTATGACAGAAAGTAGAAATATCTATTATAAGCTATGGTGACCTTGACCTTGACCCAGTGACCTCAAACCCTACCCATGGGTAGAGGTCCATGCAAGGAACCTATATACTGAATATCAAAGATATTGGTCAATAACCGAAGGCTTTATGAGGTACAGTATATAAATCTATTTTTAGCATCCGTGACCTTTAACCTTATCCAATAATTTGAAAAAGCTTGATAAAGCTTGCTTCATGCCAAATTTTAAAATTCAAGGCCTTGTGGTTTCAGACAAGAAGATTTTTAAAGATTTCCTTTTTAACATATTAAGGGCCCCTGGGGCGGGGCAAATTTTGACCCAAGGGCCAACATTTAAACAATATTGGTAAAGGTTCTTTACACAATACTCAACACCAAATATCTAAGGTCTATACCTATTTGTTTTGGAGAAAAATTATTTTTCATGTTTTTCCTATATAAATCAATGTAAAACAAGAGAACCCTGGGGCGTGGCCTATTTTGAACCAGGGGACAGAATTTGAAAAAACATGGTAAACTTCCACTAGACAATGCTACATACCAAATATCTAAGCTGTAGGCATTGAGATTTCCAGTAAGAAGATTTTTTAAGATTGCCTTTTTTACATATTAAGGGCCCCTGGGGCGGGGCCAATTTTGACCCCAGGGCCAACATATAAACAATACTGGTAAAGGTTATCTACACAATACTCCACACCAAATATCTAAGGTCTAGTCCTATTAGTTTCGGAAAAAAATGACTTTTAATGTTTTTCCTATATAACTATATGTAAACCAAGAGAACCCTGGGGCGTGGCCAATTTTGACCCAGGGAACATAATTTGAAGAAACTTGGTAGACAATCACTAGACATTGCTACATACCAAATATCAAAGCTGTAGGCATTGAGGTTTCCAGTAAGAAGATTTTTAAAGATTGCCTTTTTTACATATTAAGGGCCCCCAGGTTGGGGCCAATTTTTATCCCAGGGCCAACATATAAACAATACTGGTAAAGGTTCTTTACACAATACTCCATACCAAATATCTAAGGTCTAGTCCTATTAGTTTTGGAGAAAAATGATTTTTCATGTTTTTCCTATATAACTATATGTAAACCAAGAGAACCCGGGGGCATGGCCAATTTTGACCCAGGGGACATAATTTGACTTGGCAGACATCCACTAGACAATGCTACATACCAAATATCTAATCTATAGGCATTGAGGTTTCCAGTAAGAAGATTTTTAAAGATTGCCTTTTTTACATATTAAGGGCCCCCGGGGCGGGGCCAATTTTGACCCAAGGGCCAACATATAAACAATACTGGTAAAGGTTCTTTACACAATACTCCACACCAAATATCTAAGGTCTAGTCCTATTAGTTTTGGAGAAAAATGATTTTTCATGTTTTTCCTATATAACTATATGTAAACCAAGAGAACCCTGGGGGGTGACCAATTTTGACCCAGGGGACATAATTTGAACAAACTTGGTAAACTTCCACTAGACAATGCTACATACCAAATATCAAAGCTGTAGGCATTGTGGTTTCTGAGAAGAAGATTTTTCAAGATTTCCTTTTTTACATATAAGGGCCCCTCGGGGCAGGGCCAATTTTGACCCCAGGGCCAACATATAAACAATACTGGTAAAGGTTATCTACACAATACTCAACACCAAATATCTAAGGTCTAGTCCTATTTGTTTTGGAAAAAAATGACTTTTCATGACTATGTTTTTCCTATATAACTATATGTAAATCAAGAGAACCCTGGGGCGTGGCCAATTTTGACCCAGGGGACATAATTTGAACAAACTTGGTAGACATCCACTAGACAATGCTACATACCAAATATCAAAGCTGTAGGCACTGTGGTTTCTGAGAAGAAGATTTTTAAAGATTTCTTATATAAGTCTATGTAAAAGGAAGTGACCCCTGGGACGGGGTCAATTTTGACCCCAGGGAAATAATTTGAACAATTTTTGTAGAGTTCCATTAGAGGGTGCTAAATGCCAAATATCTAAACTCTAGGCCTTGTGGTTTCAGACAAGAAGATTTTCAAAGTTTTTCCTTTAAGTTGCCATAGCAACCAGAGTTCTGCATGGAATTCAATTCTTTGAACAATTTTCAAAGGGGACCACCCAAGAAACATTCATGGGAAGTTTGGATGAAATTGGCTTAGCGGTATATGAGAAGATGTCGTTTAAAGTAAAAGTTTACGGACGGACGGAATGACGGACGCCGGACAACTTGCGATCATAAAAGAAACCCAGCCATTGTCAAAAGTCACAAGAAATTAGGAAAGTATACACAGATAATTAGAGTACAAGTATTACAACACCAGTTAAGTTACTGGCTTTGTAATGTTATTTGGTGGGAAGAATGTGTGTGCAGATAATGCTTTACATGAATAAAAGGCAAATAAAACAAAAGATTGAATTCAATCTTATTTCCTTTCATTCACAAATATCAATTGTGCAACATGTAAAGCGATTGCAAAAGGCTTATGAACCTATTAAATTACATTTAGGTTCCAAGTCAGAAAGCCTAAGAGCTTGTTTACAAGAGTCCTTTCCTTTTGGTGGCAAGTGACAATGAAATGTCCATGTTTTGTTTATCAATAAAATTTTAGCAGTGATCCTGTAATCATTTCTCTTTACAGTAAACCAGAAGTCAAGGTGAAATCAGATGGTCTACAGTCAAAAAAGACTAAATATGTAGCTTTAAATGTTTTTTGAAATGTCAAGCTAAAAACTTACCACCCAACTCCACTTGATTACATTGTCCAGTCTTAATGCAAGAAATATAAACTGTAGAATATTCACAGAGCAGAACAACTCCAACTGAAATGTACACAGAACATTTATTGTGTAGAATTAATCAGCTGAAGTATATTGTAGGTTTGTTTAAAGGCATTAAGTAATGAATTAAAACAGACTAAAATTTCATATAGCACTCTCAATTTTTTTTATAATTTCATACAGTCAGTAATGTATTTTATCAAAAAAAAAATGAAAAAAGGAAAAGGGATGTTGCCATAGAATTACTCCTAACTGTTTGAAAATTGTATATTAGTTACATAATACAACAAAGGTTCCATCTATAGAATCTTTGTCTAGATCAGTTTTTCTGGAGTCTATTAGTGTGAACATTTCTAACCTAACAAACATTTACTAATCCATTTCTCTGTAAGAAACTGTTCAGCTGTTTACATATAGAGCCTAGGAGAGGCCCCAATTAAGTTTTGATCATCATTCATCAATAAGTAAGACAATACAATGATTTGAAAGTTTCTTGCTTACTATAGCTGACTTTAATGGTTTAATCCTTACCCTGTTGGAGGCAACAGACTCTGCTTTTGTGGCAAGAGCAGACCAAGATCAGTGTCTGCACTATCTGCCATTCAGTCAGAAAATTTTCAATAAGCACCCCCATAAACAATTAATGGATTTGACCAAATTGAAAGATGGACAAGTCCATTTTTGATATTTAGCATGGCAAGGGTTAAAATCTTACCCACCTACTCAATCATAACAAAAGACAGTTTAAAGAATGTGCAGATTTTGTAACTTTGCATTGTGGTTAAAAATATATACATATGTATATAGTGTTCAACAAACCTCAAAAGATCTTTCATTTTTGATGGCCCACACACAGAATCCAATGGAAACGATGGACATGAACATGAGTGGTATGAAGACAAACATCCAGGAGTGGTTGCTGGTCTCAAGGTTATCACAAGCAAGTATATCAAACACAAGTAGCATCAAGTGCAGGCTTGTGGTCATTATCATGGCTTTAAACTGTATAAAGCTGTCTCCTTCCAATCTGAAATGTACATATATAGTGGAAATGTGATTCGTTAAATCCACAAGAAAGCTGATTATTTTTTTCATAATAGAATCAAGTTTTTGGTAGGTTTTTTTTCTTTCCTAGCAGTTAGTACTGAGAACATGAATGATGTTTGGTCTATGGAGATTTCCTTGAATGAGATTTATCTGTAACTATTTTAAACTAAGGTACTGACACATCAATGGTCTGATTTTAATTGGTACTATAGCCAGTAAGCAATTTCTTTCTGAAGTAGGACTGAATATTCCTGATATACCAAGCACTTATGTTAAGCTATGGTGTTGAAACTGGGCTCACGTCTTGACCTTGACACTAGGTAACACCATTTCTTGACACTGTCATGATATCAAGTATTTACAAAAGTTTTCCTAATGTTTTCTTGCAGGTGAAGAAGTAAACTTAAGGATATATATGAAGATGAAACATTCCTGTTTCAATCGAAAGTATAATAAAATATTTTTCTGAACATGGAGAAAACCATAAATTAAATTAATAATGCTACGCTTAATATAATATCATGTTTGCACTGATCCAAAGTATTTATTTATCCTGTATTACTGAACTGTGTTGGTATGAATTAGCTGAAAGCTTTCATGGGCTAGTCCAATTTACCTTTCTAGGACTTAACAGATAATCTACAATTTTCAGCACCAACAACGAATTCTCTATTTCTAAAATCAAAATAATAGCTAACCTTTCTATTTACATGTACCTTTGCACTACAATAATGTAGAAATATTTACACTAAATGCTACAAAACCATCAACAGTAATCCATCCTAAGAATGACGAGTTCGCAAATGCAAATGTAGTGGTGTAAGTTCTTCTTTAAATTTCTATATATTTTCAGTGCTATTTTTCTTAATTAATATAACTTGCTATAATTACACACACACACACTGACAAATCTTTCTTAATAGATTTGCTAGGATGAGTAAGCTGGACTGAATAACAAAAATTATAAAATATTATATTATTCTGAGGTCAGAAGCACTATACATACCTGTACAAAGGATGTCTAAACCATACATAGCTCCCAATTACTGCACCGAAAATGACTAGGAACTTCCAGATCCATATTGGCAGAAAGACCACCCAGTAGCTCCACTCGATTGTATTATCAAGCCTCAGGGCAAACAAGAGAGAGAACACAAGTAGACAGGAGAATATCAGAAATTTGCTGAAACAAAACAGAGACAACTTATCTACTTGTAAACATCACATCAAACAGGAGGAGCAGTGGTCAAGGGGTTAAAGTGCCGGACTCCCGATCCGTAGGTTGCTGGTTTGAATCCCATCACCCGCATTCCTCACTTTTGACTCAAGCACTGGTCTGAACTCAGGAAGCAGTCATCAAGAGGGATTTATATAAGTTACATTTCCCAATCAATGTAAATAACTAAGTTTAAACTAAATGACTTCACTGACGACACTAAGCTTAATTTGTCTTTGGCATTATCACAGATTTTGGATAATTCTGATAGGCAAATTTTGAAAGACAAATGATTTTTTTCATATGTATCTCCTACTCCATCAAATAGGTAAAGTTGTACATGTATACAACTCCATCAAATAGGTAAAGTTGTACATGTATACAACTAACTGAACAGAATGGAACATACTGTTTCATGAAGTGTCAAGATGGTTCATGGATATATCTTCATGTTACATATAAAACAAGAATATCAATACAAATATATACAACTTATTACCTAAATTTCACAGATTGACATTAGTGTACCAAAAATGATACCTTATGCTACAGTATCTGTAATTGTAAATCTATGCTTAGTGGCCTCTTTCAGGTATTTAGCTAGTCTGAACAGTTCATTTTTCAAACAGTAAAGTTGAAAACAAACTTAATTATACTAGGCCTACCATAGTAAATCTGTAGCATATTTTCTTCTCATATCTGAACAGAGTAGACTTTTTTTAAACAACGTGAAATTAATCTTCCAAATTACTCAAAATACAAAACTGACAAAAGTGATCATTTCTTGGTATTCTGTGTCTTGAAAACCTTTCTGTTTGGATGTATAAAGTGACTGACTCACAGAATTTAGCTTAAAAATGTATTAGCCTTTGGTACAAAGTATTTGACCCATTCTCATATAGATTTGCCATTTTGTGTCGCCAACCTTTAATGATCCATAACACGTGTTTAAAACAAGCTTGTCTGTATTTTATGTTTCCCGTCCGTTAGAATATGCATTTCTGATAAGAAATGTACATTCAACAGGGATTATAAGTTTTTACATGAAAAATGCGACTTCTGGAATAGCCTTGGGGGGTCTAAATTTGCGTGTCGCCAAGCATTTCATTTGTAATCATTGCTCTTTTAAATACAGTTTTAAATGTTTTTTGAAAAAAGATGAATGCATAATTTTGAACTTTTTAATGACCACCTTTACAAAAAAGGATAAAAATATTTCTTTTCCAAGATTTTTGTATTTTTTCCCTTACATTGATCCTGTCGCCAAATCGAGTATAATTTACGAGTCCAAACTTAAAACCCATATTAGACATTGAATATTTGTATGTACTAACTACAATTTACATTCTCTAGATGTATTGAATGCCAATTTAATGGAAACACGTAAGTTTTCTAGTATTCTTTTGCCTGTAGAAATATGAAAAATGTTGCTTTTCAGATTATTGAAACGGAAAAGAAGTTCTATAATCTACGGGACTTTTGCGTTTTAGCTGATGTTTTTTCAATTTTATATCTTAGAATAGATATTGTCTTCAAAAATTGTAACTGCTATTTTGTTGTTTCTTTAAAAGGTAAATCGAGTGCTTTCGTTTTCAAAATATAGACATAGTGGCGATTTACAGCGTACTTATTTCGAAAATTTCTAATTTACGAGTCCTAATTTACGGGACAAAACCTGCTATAAACCCGTTGATTACTTTAAGTTCAATACACATTTCGCGTATTTCATACCTTTTCGCCATTTACTACGCAATCGGAAGTGAACGTCACAGGTTTGCCGCCATATTTTTGAGGAAAGGTTGATTTGCGGGAACAGTTTAAACTGGGTAACTATTACAAACATATATATTCATTTTCTTTTTTGACTGTTTTGATATATTTGATTGCAAAATCATTTGCTTATACGCTCTAGATAAATATGTTTCAAGATAATGTGGTTGAAGTGAACACAGTCCTTGTTGTTTCTAAAATACAGTCCGTCCCGTATATTAGAAAACAAATGTCCCGTAAATTAGAAATAATGCACATTAGGCTTGATCGGGTACTTATTTAAAAATTACAAAATGATATGTACTAGGCTTGTACACTAGCAAATTATTATGCATTTACGTGCTAAGATAAAACATTGCCAGTATTGAATTATGGAATAGAAAGGGACAAGTGCGTTTAAAAGATAATAGTTATTGACATGTTAAAATTTTATATTGTGTGTTCATTTCACGCAAGTTATATGTAAGTTAGAAACGATTAGTTTTGATTTATACACAATGATTTATCTTTTCTCTGTGTTAAATATCCAACATTAATACATTAAAGAGCGAAATCGTTGTGACTTTTCCAACTTTCTCTTTGTCCCGTATATTAGATTTTTTTGTCCCGTAAATTAGATATACAAAATTAATGATTTTTGAAGTGTTATGTACGTATTCAAATGGGAAAAAATGAGTAACTACTTACAATTAACACAATAAAATAACATTTACCATGAATTTGATCAAATTTATTACTTTTTTCTACTTCAGGATGGCTAAATCTAAATCTCAACGTATGAAAGAGTATCGTGCCCGAAAAAAAGAGCAGTTAGGCAAAGAATGGTACAAAAGAGAGCGGGAAAGGGTCAAAGGCTACTATAAACCAACAGAGCTACTTACCGATGAAGAAAAAGAGTATAGACGAGCAAATAATAGAAAGAATGGAAAAAAGTTTTACAACACTCACAAGAAACATAATAATGATAATAAAATGGACCATGACAGCATAGACACAATGGATTCCGGAAGTCAAAATGTAAATCAGGGTGAACAAAACCAAGCGATGTGCGATGAAGATGCTAATGGTGTTAGTAGTACTGTAAATGATAGTGCTGTAAATGAAGATGTTCTACTGAGGGTGAAAATGCCATTTCATACACAGGCGTCTGGACCTAGTGGTATGAAAGCTCCAAAGAAGAGACAGTCACGCGCATTGAAAAAGTCATATGAACGAATTGAAACTCTAGAAGACCAGAATGAGACACTAAGAAAAAAGCTTAAAACTGCTCAGAAAAGAATTGAGCGTTTTGAAGCTGCTAAAACCAAGCAAACTTCAACACCTAGAAGCAAAACAGACTCGTTATTGAAGAAAGCTGGACTAAAACCAGGAGAAGTTCCAGAAGTTAGAAAGAAATTGATCTATGCAGAGTGTTTGACTGAAGAAATTAAGAAATCTGTTACTGAAAACCCAAAGGAAATTGACCACTTGCAAACAATAATCGGTGGAAAAGTCATTAAGAAATATAGATTGAGAAAGTATTTACAGGAAATGACAGATGTAGATAGGCGTAAAGTTCTGAGAAATAAACGAGAGAGTAAAAAGAACATGAGATCAAAAGCAGAGAAAATAAAAGATGATGTTCGTGCTTTTCTTATCAGAGATGATAATTCGCGTGTTATGCCTGGCAAAGCTGACAGTGTCAAAGTTGGCAATGAGAAGAAACAAAAGAGAATTTTAAATGATTACATGCATAACCTCCACCTAAAATTCATTTCAGAAACAGATTACAAGATATCAAAGGCATCGTTCTATAGACTCAGTCCAAAGGAACTGACATTAGTCAATTTTTCTTCCAGAAGTGTTTGCTTATGTGCTAAACATCAAAATATGAGTTTTAAGCTAAGATCCTTAAAGAATATGAACGCGTGCTCATGTACCAGTCCTGATGCCTTTGTAGATATATACCAAGGTGAACCACAACAACTTGATAACGTTCTGGCTAAGATTTCGCAAGTAAAAGTAAAGTTTCAGCAGTGGAAGAGAGTAAAACTGCCATGTGGAAAAGAAAGAATGCGTATTGTAGATCTGGAAATGACACGAGCAGAATTCGTTAATACAATGAAGAAAGAGTTTAATGAATTTGTGTCACATGTAGATAGGGTTAAGAAGCAGTACATGTCGGTTAAGTTGATGAAAGAACACTTACCAAATAGTCATGTTTTGATTCAGATGGACTTTAGCGAAAATTATACATGTCAAACGGTTGAAGAGATACAGTCAGCCTACTGGAATTCTTCAATGGTCACCTTACACCCTACAATCATATACTTCAATGACAATAATGGTTCCCTTTGTCACAAAAGCATGGTATTTGTTTCAGAAGTGCTCAGCCACAACGCTTCAATGGTATCTGCCATAATTACAAAGACCATACAAACTGTAAAAGAAATTGTTCCTGAACTAAAGTTTGTTCATTTTTGGACAGATTCACCGTCGTCCCAGTATAGAAATCGGTCGATTTTTGATTTAGTGTGCAATTTTGAACGACTTTATGGCTGTAAAGCAAGCTGGCATTATTTTGAGAGTGGGCATGGGAAAAGTGCGTGCGATGGTGTGGGAGGAACCGCCAAACGGAATGCAGATATGGCTGTCAAACAGTCCAAAGCTGTAATACAGGACGCCCACGATTTTTTTGCATGGGCAGAAGCCAACCAAAGCGAGATAAAATATCAGCTAATTACACAAGAAGAGTATAATGACAAAAGTAAAGAAATCGAGAAAAGAAAGCATGAGATAAAACCTGTTAAAGGCACAATGTCAGTGCACGCTGTTTCGTCAGATGAAAAACCCAATGTCTTGTTGATGAGAGACACAACTTGTGCATGTCAAAAATGCTTTGGAGAACAGGGGTTCAATCCAGAGTCAAGTTGTAAATGGGACATAGTAACAATAAAAGAATCAAAACCAAGAAAAGATACGAAAAATGTGTCTAATTTTATCAAACAAGCATCAGTAGATGATGAGGCTAGTAGTGGTGCTGAAGGCAACGTTAATGCTTTAGGTATTGACGGTGGAGTTAAAATTAATGTGGACGTCTCTGACTTCGTTGTTGCTAAATATGACGATAAATGTTACATTGGACAAATTCTTGAAGTTGATAACAATGATAAATCTATGTATATAAATTTCATGACTAATAGTGGTAAAGCTGTACAAAGGTTTAAGTGGCCTACAAAGATGGATCGAATTTGGGTAGAAAGTGGTAATGTTCTGCGTAAGATTAATTCTCCAACAGCAACTGGAAAAGGTGGCAGAATCTTTGCTGTGCCCGATGAAATTCTTCAGTTCATGGAGGAAAGAAATGAGTTGATGAAGTTGAGTCATGTGTAATTTCCTAATTTACGGGACACAACAATTCACGACTTTTAATCTGAATGTATTCAAGAGAAATCCAAAAAAAAAAAAAGAAGTTGGAGTCCCTCAGCAATAGCCGATTTAAATCGGACATTTGTCACAAGAAATAACTACACACTGATGATAAGTTTAAAGAAAAATGTAAAAGATTATGTTTTTATTTTTGTTTTTCATGTGAAAATGATATAATGGACATATTATTGCTTAGTAACAAGATGAATTTCATTTGTGCTTTCATACCAGAATAGGTGTTACAATAAAACAGTTTTTCTAAGTTAAGTGTAGACATAAAACATTCTTAAATGAGAATGTAATTTACGGGACATACTTTCCTAATTTACGGGACAAATAGATATTGCAAAAGTAGATATTACTTTGTTGTTTTTTTTCCTTGGAAATACTTCATTATTTTTTGTATGGGCTCAAGAAGAATGTTTAACGTTTTATTCGAGCGTCTACCTAATGAATGTGTTCAATTATCTTACTGATTAGAAGCACATACTTCAAAATAAACTAATTCTGAAAAAATGTTTGGTTTACTTTTTATTATTTTCGGAGCAATTTGGATATATGTTTATGAAAATGATTGATTCATGAAACCAAATACCCTGGCAAATGAATAACATCAATTTTACATATGCAGAAGGTAATGCTTACCTCTAGTTTGTTTCTTAATAAAGTTATTGGCTCCCCTAAAGAGAACCATATTTGGTTGGTGCCATTATACATTCAAATGTAGATTACCATAGTTCCAGATAAGATAGCAATTTTCTGCTTTGGATTAAGATCGGGTACATTCAAGATTAGCTGACGGTAAAAATGAAAACAGCGACTATTTAAGTTGAAAAATTGTCATTTTCATATCCTATTTGGCAATTCTGTATGAGAATGGGTCATTTGTATACTGCCAGTCATAGTTGACTGACAAAAATAACACTACATGCTTCTTCAAGATGTGAAACGAGAAATGAGGTTGATAATGAGATTAATACAGTAAATGATTTCTTAAAGATTTTGAAAATAATCATCTAAACTTCTTGAATGGATATCAATATAATACATATATTAACTTAAAAATTAACCATGAAGTATAAAGGTAAATCACCACCCAACTAAAATTATATCTTGGTGGTGAAATGCCTTGTATAATAAAAAACTGGTGAAAAGTCTTGAGAAGAAAAGTCTTGGGGTGAAATGTCTTGATGAGGAAAAATCTTAAGGTGAAACGTCCGGAAATCCTATGAAGTAACCTTTCCTAGACTAATGAGTAATGAAGACTTGTAACACCATCATGTTTTCTGGTACAATGAAGCTAAACATTTGTTCATAGATTAGTTATTTTCTTCATCAAAACATACATTCGAATACAGAGTATGAAGCTGACGTCCCTGAAGTGTTATCCGAATAATGAACTGTCCGAAACGGTTTTACTTTCCAGCTATTGAATTTCATCCTAATAGAGATTCTTCGCCAGTGAACTTACCTTGGGTTAAAATCTTGGAAGAGATGTTTCAGATTAACCATTTTTCATCTTCAACTTCTCTGTTGCCGATTTACCATACTTCACGTCAACAATACAAAAGTATAAAAAATCAATCATTAGCAAATGTCATGCTTTGCAATTTGCACGATAGACCGACGATTTTGTTTATTTTTGTAATTTATTACTTTTTATTGATTTACAGGAACTTTTGAACCAGAATTGGTTCTGATTACAAATATTCTGGTAAATAAGTTTGTAATTTTAGGTTTTCAAACTAGTATTTAATTGACAGAAATCTTACCACCTGTAAAATAACTTAGAATTGTTACACATTATGCAAAAGTGATGGGTGGAGTTAACGGGGTATGAACAAGATGTACCGTATAACAGAACGTACCTTAGAAATGTCAAGACTTAACTATTTTGTAAAGTCAGTGCTTATCCAAGATTCATGAGAGGACTCAATTGAACTGAAGATTATCTTTTTTTTCCATATTAATGTTATTAGTTCACAATTGTAATCCTTGGTGTGGATCCACTGTCAGACTGTTCTCCCCCTTGCCAGTTCCTCCCCTGACATTTCCTCCCTGACTGTTCTCCCCCTGTTTTGGGGGAGAACTGTCTGCATATATTAATATATGAAGACTATTTCACCCCATTTAATAACTGATAAACTAAAGTTCTACTAAAGAAAAAATAAATAAATAAATTTAAAGTTAGGAAATGAAATCAAGTCAGTAAAAGAATTATTAAATATTTTACTGAAATAACATATAAGGATATCAAACAAAAATGTGTTACTAGCATTTAATAATTTTGTCTTTGACAGAGATAATAATTATTGTTTGATGTCTTTGATCTGGAATTATAATTACACTTTCTTGTTGATTGAGAAGGTTTAGGTAATGCAATTAAATAAGAGATAATAATAATATATTAAATAATTGATTTGTTAGTTCTCTTTTTTATGTCTTTTGAGATTAACCTTATACAAAGTGTTTTAATACTTTAATGCAGTGTACATATAATTATCAATTTTAACTATAATATTGTGATTGATTGAATTTATTAACATTTATTGGATAAGTGAATATAATTTGGATATATATGTTAGATAAATTATGACGGATATATGTATAGTGTGTACAAAAGATGTTCATCCAAGGCAGCATGCTGTAGCTTGTGACTCTTGTCACAAGTGGCAACATCGCACATGTGAAACAAGTAAGAATAAATAAATCTTTCTTCCTATTGTTTTTCTTTTTTTTTTAAACAGAACTGTTCTGGCTTATCTTTAAAAAATTCAATGAAATGGTAAGCTTATGCAAAATAAATGAAAGAATGAAAAGCATATTTTACTGTATACTGTATATTTTAGAATTATAGTTAATTAGTGAATACCTAATTGAAATTTAAATCTTTTTTATAAATTAAAGTAAAACATGTTTTTCTTTTCTTTTTTTTTAGAGAAAATAGACATTACTTTAAAGCTTCAAATTTTAAAAAGAACTGTCCTGGCTTGTCTTTGAAAAAATAGAAAATAAGATTGTAATGAAAAAACAATCAAGCAATATTGTGATAATAAACATTGATAATAAGTTAATTAAATTCATGTTATGTCCTTTGATGAGACTTAAATAAATGCATTATGAAATAAAACTGTTAATACCCTGTGTATTGAGGTTAAGTGTCAGGGTGGCAATATGAATTATTGAATTTTATCATTTTATATTGATAAGTATTGAAATTAATTAATTCTGAACTAAATTATAAAACAGTTTAGTTGTTCATTTCACTAACTAAGGAAATAGTTCCTTGTTATGAACTATATAACACTTCAGACCCTCCATTAACCCATTGACAAAGGTGTTAATTTATCCCATGGAATCATCAAACCATCAAAAAAATGTCATACACATTTAAGCCTCAAACACTCAAAAGGTGTTGATTAGATAAAAATACCTTAAAAAGAGTGTTGATGTGTATTAGAATTAACAATTTAAAACAAATCTTTATAATTGACATGAAAAAATATGGAACAGACAAATTTATCTAAAACAATGAACATATTAATTTGAAAAATAATGACATCTCATAGAGCTAAAAATGTTTTCAGCAATCAATTAAACACTTCTGTACACTTTTATCATTTAAAATAAATATTGTGAATATATTCTATATTTTCCTTATCTGCATCATAATATGACTTCTTAATTTAATGTAATAAGATGTAATATTTTTTAATCAATTAATTGTGTGGGTTTTTAAAACAATAATTATAACTTTTTAGGTCACAACAGGTTCACCAAAATTGGATCCTGATATCATAATTATACTAATTACTATACCACTTTCAATCAAGGTCACCATTTGAAAAATAAATAACTGCAAAAAATCATTTTAATATTAAAATTAACTCTGATTAAAAACATAATAATGAAGGAGGGGGGAACAGTCTGCATAATTTCATTTTGGGGGAGAACAGTCAGGGGAGGAAACGGTATGGGGGAGAACTGTCATGGGGGGGAAACGGTTTGGGGGAGAACAGTCTGGCATTCGTGTGGATCAGTGGTTCAGCAGAAACACTGAGGACTGATAATCTAGGGGTCACAAGTTCAATTCCAGCCGCCTCCACTTACATTACATTACAAATTGTTATTCAAATGAAACATAATCAATGTCCCATATATCAGTGCTGCATACTGAGCATGGAAAAGAACAAGGGGTATTTCTAGAATGGGATGCTTTTTGTTTTAGCCTATCCCCCACAGCCTAAGATAACTAAACATCACATGAGTTTTGGTGTACAGAATGGGCAACCATACTGATGATAAATGCACTCATAAAGAATAAAGTAGAGTATAAACCATAGAATAACAAACAAAAATAAATATTGTATAAACTATTAAACAACTATTTTAAAATCTGTAAAAATTGTTGCAGTTGATCAGGAGAACATAATCATATGTATCTGAATGCTTAGATTTTGAAAAAAAAATGTTTACTTTTCGTAAAGAGTACATAAAAATTTTCTGGAAAGATGTGTTCCCGGGTGTAGATTTTCCAGGGTAAGCCTGGAAGAGAGGCTGGCAAACCCTGGAAAACTATGGAAAAGCATGGAATTCCATGGAAATTCATGGAAAATGCAGCATTTTTTCCATGCTATATGGACTTTTTTGGTCCAGCCATTTCCAGCATGGCTGGAATAGGCTGGAAATTGGCTGGACATTGGTGGTATAAGACTGGAAAACCATGGACTTTACTTCGATGCAGCATGGAAAGTGGAACTTAGATTTTTTTGATGCTGGAAATGTGTTAAACTTTCTCTAAGTATGCTGGAAAAAACTTGTAAAAATTACAAGAAATCTGACTTTATATATTCAGCTCAATATTGTAAATTTACAAAGAGATATAAAATCATCATTTACTTTAATGCAAGTTACTGGAAATTATTTGAACTTTGACACTTTTAACATTTCATTGTAGTTGTAAAAGAGTATCTCAGAAAAAAATGTCTGTGCTAAAAAAGTAAATGAATTGATAGTAAATACAGTATTATTATTTAAATAAATCTACATAAATTTATTGTACAATGAAATAATATCCATTTAATTACAGACTTTAATTTTAATTACAAATTAATTACAAATTAATTAAATCTGTGATTCAATCATTCAGGCACTAATTATCATGATGGGGTTGCACCTTGCACATGATAAGAAGCTAAGGAAATTTATATCTCTGGTTAAATCATTTATTTGCTTGAGTTGACTATCACCCACAGGCACTAGACACAATCAATTTAATTTACGCATATATACTACATATTCTTTATATGTAGTATGTATGCGTATATAGGTAAATTAAATTGATTGTGTCTAGTGCCTGTGCTATCACCTAAAAAATATTGAAAAAAGTTTTTTCTTTACAAGAAAGATTTTTTTATTTTACATTGCAAGAGAATAAATAAGTCTCTTTAGAATCACATATTGTGTAAAAACAATGCTGATTTTAGTGTGACCTCCCGCGTGAAAATCAATATATTCGGTGATTCGAAAGATGATTGGATAAGGTAAGCTGTAATACTTAACGTATGCCGAGAAATAGTCCCGTAAAGTCAAGGCGAATAATACTTCTGAATTGTCCTTACTTATGAAACGTGAATATATAATATTATGTTCAACCTTCAACATATTGATTTTGTACATTAAATATTTTTTTCTGTAAAGATTTTGTATCCGCGTATGAAAATAACCATGTGCAATTTTGACCCACTTGACCTGTGACTCGACTTCCGCTACATTTGAAATCCTCGTCGTGTAGAGTAAAACGCTAACAATGAGAAGACTTAAATTAAGTACGTTACAGATGCAGAAATGCAGGATGAGTACTTGGATTCGGTAAGTTTTATGTATCTTTCTTAATTTCTTTCAGTGTTTGCAAAAATTATTATCATTTAACAACGATTATAATATCGATTTCAATCTCGGAATATAACGATTCGTCCCAAAGACGATTCGCAATTCGATGGCCGAAACGTTACATGCTTCCAGATTAACTGATTAAGGTTAGAGATGTCTGTTGTTTTTTCTTTTAACTAAGATAATTAACCAGTTTTAGGTGTAATGAACTTTTTTTTAGTCTTGTTAGATTGTTTTAAGTAATTTAGAAAAAAATGTTTATGAACATGAAAAACATGAAGTTAAGAAAATGATAATGAGCTCTAATTTTTTCTCTTCAGAAAATGTATTGTGTCTGTATTTCATGGAGGGTAAATACCATTAAAGCATGGCATGCAGATGAAAACAATATTCCATCACTAGCAAAAGGTAAGTTAAGTACATTAGTCATGAAGATCAGAATTGTTTACAAACATTAGTGTAATCTTTCTTTAAAAATAGGATTTCTACTTTTAGTTTTACTGTTTATAATAGTGGTTAATTTGGTTTAATTTAGTTCTAATTTTGTTAAAATTTCACATTCATGCTCACCTGGATTAAAAAAAATTGTGAACAGACATGTTTTATTTTATCCTCAACTTGAGTTTTTATTGCTTTTATTTCTGAATAATGTTTATAAAGTGTCAAGAGAAGAGGATGTGAGCTGAAATATTCAAAATTTATATTTGTACTTTCAGACAAAACTGACTGATTGTCTAGAAGATTCAGGGGGTGCAAAAAATAAGTCACAATGATTGTATGAAGAATGCTGGTGTTATAACCAGAAATTTACATCCTCATAGCATTGGATCAACATGGTAAGTTACTGTAAGGTATCTGTTTTATATTTAAAGGTGAGTGGTCATCATATTTACATACTGATTTTTATATTTGATCGTGTAGAACAAACTTAAGTAAGATTATTTTTCATAATTTAAGCATTAAATTATCGGTTATTGCCTTAGTATTACCCATACAAAGTCAGGTATCACACAGATGTAAGAGTTGCTAACTGTTATGCAGGTGCGATCTCAAACCGGAAGTGACATACATATATCCCTATGTAAATTGTTGATAGTTCATGATAGCGATATTTATCTGTGATTCTTGTAATATGATTTGAATTTACGTACATATTGTGTATGAACTATATAAAATACACTTTTTTGTTGTGTTTATTGTAATCTACGTATCGAAATCTATTTAAAACAGAAAAACATGCCTATTCTTGGCCCACAGACCTTTTAAGTATTTATAAATGTTTACATTTAGCCTCCAATTTCTTTTGTTACAGAACTTGTGTTAATTTTGTGTGTGGAACTTCATAGCACTGATCAGTATTCACTATTTATTTGATATAAAGGACACCCTTTTGTCTTTCATGAAAAAATTTCTATTGAAAGAGTCAGTAAATATGGCTAAAATGTTTTGTTTTGTATTTCAGAATTAATGAAGAAGATATATTGAGTCAGTGTCAGGCAGAAAGGCCAAGAAGAAAAGATAACTGAATGACTTTTGTGAAAGTAAACCAAGATCCTGTTGTTGTTTTTTCTTAAACTTTAATTTAGTTCTTGTGTTCAGCTACTCAGACATTGGATATAGAGGACAAACTATAGTAATAATTGTTGTTGTTTCCAGAATTTTTGTGATTCAGCTTGAAAAAATAGTGTGATGATATTTTGTGTGCTCGATTGCTGAACTGTATTTCGCAGATGTTTTTGTTGGCAAATATAGCTATTTGTCTAAGTAAAAATTCTTCTTTTTTTCACTATCAAATTAAGTAGGAGTACAGTGTAGACTGTCGAAACACATCATAATTATATACATCAGATGAATCTGTATTATGAAAAATGGTAACTAGGCTTTCACTTTCCTAGTATTTTACATTTTAAAAAAATCATTCAGGGATGCTGGAATTAGGCTGGATTTTTTTCCATGTTATACTGTCAAGGCTGGACTGTTTACCGTGGTGAAAAGTCCAGCCTCTATGGTTGGCAGACACATGGAATACCCTGGAAAAAAATCCATACTTTCGTTCCAATACTCCATGTACATGGAAAAGCATGGAATAAAGTCCATGCTTTTCCATGGAAAATATGGAAAATGTTCCATGTAGCATGGAAAATGTTCCATGTTATTTCCCTGTTTTTCCAGCCCATTTTTTTTCAGCCTCAGCCTGGAAAAGGCTGGAAAATTTTGTTCCAATACTCCAGCCTCTTATTTTCCATGGAAATCCCTGGAAAAGCATGGACTTTTTACACCCGGGTTGTGTGCATATTTTGACCTAGTCTCACTATTTCGCCTCCAAAGGGGAACCCATTTTATAGGCTGATATTTTATAGTTGTTCACCTTCTACATGTACGTCTCACTTTGATCTGCATCTGGCTAAGCGGAATCGCCCAATCGTAGGGGATTGGACACTTTTTTGGCTCGTTTGTCCAACAGTTCACAGAGTTTAAGGCAAAAATGATAAAAATATGATAAAATATAATAACTAAATTCATACCTGATCCTGTAATCCAAGAAAACACACAAATACATGTACATAAGTATAGAACTGAAACACTTATTTCGTACCTGATTAATCCACCATTTTATTCAAAATTTGGCAATCGGAATACCCGGTGTTCTAGGTTAATAGATAACCAGGACAGGGTAAAAACCATGCCGAACCGAGTCCGCTTAACCAGATGCAGATCAAAGTGAGACGTAGAAGGTGAACAACTATAAAATATCAGCCTATAAAATGGGTTCACCTTCGGAGGCGAAATAGTGAGACTAATTTTGACCTAATGAACTGTGTACCTTTGAAGAATTCTCTAGAAAACAACTTTTTTTGTAACCATATACTTATTTATAAAAAGTCAATAATTTTAAGATGGTTTTATGATGAGGAAATATGATTTATAGAAGATATCGTTAGTAAAGATTGTGCTTATATTGACTGAGAAGAAAATCAGACTTAAAAATCAACATTCTTAATTTCTTGCCCCGAGCTAGGTTTGAACTCGGGTACCTTTGTTTTCTATGCGGACATCACCATAAAAGCTAGCTGATAGGCAAGGGAGTAGAAGTGCTGTTGTATACTGCTGCTACAGAAATAAAAACACGTATATGCTACTCAAAATATGCTAAGGAACACTTCCTTGATATTATATTTTATTCATATTTTCACCATACATTTACATGTATGAATTCATATTCCTACTAATGATATACCTACATACAAGCATCATAAGCATGTAGTACAGTTATTGATATGTCATGTACACCTTGCACAAGAAGCATGAGGAAAAGCATAACCACACAAACATGGTGATTTATGGCTATTTGCCTTCATGTACATGATTACATGCAGCAACAATTTTTTTGGATTATCGTCATACTTTGTTTGAAATTCACTAAACTATGGCAAATTGACAAGTTAGATGTCATCTTAGTGAAGATGAAATAAACAGTGGCATTGGAATGCCAGAGGCTTGGCTTTCACAAAGACAGATTGCACATGACATTGGGGTATCCCAGACTGTTTTCTCAAGGAGGTGTAATCTATTTCAAATGACTTGAAATGTTTTGCATCTGCACACAAGATGTCAAGAGAATTTAATGACTCATGCACAGGACCAATTGATAATCCTTGAGCCCAACTCCACCAGTTCAGGAATGTGACGTTAAGGAGTGACTTCCAGAATGCAACTGGTGTGTTTATAAGTCCGCAGACTTTTAGAAACCAATTATTATAAATGATGTAATTTGTTTGATTGAGATCACGGCAGCCTTCAGTATGCATCCCATGGCTACAACAGCATATTCAAGAGCATTTGCAATGGGTATGAACTTATGTTCCATGGAAAGTTAATGACTGGATCCCAGTTCTCTCCGAGGAGGAGTCTAGGTTCTGTGTGGAATTCAAGGACAGGCAGGCTAGGGTTTGGAGAATGCCAAATGAATGTTTTGCTGGGGTATGCATTGCAGAGCATGATCAGTTTGTGAGGGGGGGGGGGGTGGAGTTTAGTCATGGTGTGTGTGTAAATAAGCACTCAGGGAAAAACAGAGCTGCAAGTCATTGAAAATGCCACAAAGACAGCAGAAACATATGTCAGTGAAATCTTAGAGGTACATGTACACCTGTACACTGGTGATGTAGGTTCTCATTTCATTCTAATGTCCATGTGCACCGAGCCTGCAATACCAACCATTATTTTGAGCAAGCAACTTTTGAACTAATGGTTTGGCCAGCAAGGTCCCGGACTTAAATCTGAGCATGCATTGGATATGCTGCAGTAAGCCATTTCTGCATGCAAAGTCCAGCCAGTAACAGTCGTGGAGCTGAGACAGGCGCTCATCAGATGGTCCATAGACATATCAGCAGCTTACAGCGGCAATGCCATGCCATAATTAATGCTTCTGAAGATCATACAAGGTATTAAACAGTTAAGCCTAACCAAATCCTGATTTTCCAGATTTTTAGATATCAATTTCTAATTCATCACAACTAAATAAATGTAACACATGTAATAAAGTGTGATCCTTAGCAAATTTTGAAAAGTATACTTTTGTGTAAAAGAAATAGATTTAAACCATCTCTGCATTACCTTAAAAAAAAGCTAAGGGCTAGCCTCTTCAATTAATAAAGAAACTCATAAAACTGGAAAAAAAAAAAGAATATTGGTCTCAGGTAGAAAATTTACGTATCCCTTAATAATCTGTTTATTCAGTTACATTCATTTGAAATTAATTAAGAGTTTTTTCTCTGTATAGTGACAGTGACTATAGTGGTGTATGTATATAATATGGCTTTTATTTTTGACTTCTTTTATATGCCCAAAGGGGACATATTTTGTTATGGTCCTTCCGTCTGTCTCTTAGCAATTTGGTTTCTGGAGGATAACTTGAGTACTCTTTGGCCTACAGTCATTTACCTTCATTTGGTTATTGCCTACATTGATTGGATGACCCCTATTGATTTTGGAGTCAGTAGCTCAAAGGTCAAGGTCACATAGACCTTAACATTGAAAACCATTTCTGCCATGTAACTTGGCAATCATTTGTTATAGAGACTTCAAACTTTATAATTATCATGATTGCACACATTAATTGATTGAGCCCTATAGATTTTGGGGTCAAAGGTCAAGGTCACAGTGACCTAAATGTTTAGAATCTTTTACAGTCTGTAACTCAACAACCATTTGTCATAGATACTTCAAAATTCATATACTGCTTGCACACATTGCGTGAATGACGCCTATTGATTTTGGGGTCAGTAGGTCAAAGGTCAAGGTCACAGACCTGAACATTGAAAACCATTTCCACCATGTAACTTGACAATCATTTGTTGTAGAGACTTCAAACTTTGTATCATGATTACACACATTGATTGAATGACCCATATACATTTTGGGGTCAGTATGTCAAAGGTCAAGGTCACAGTGACCTAAATTTTTAGAATCATTTACACTCTGTAACTTGACAACCATTTGTCTTAAGAGACTTCAAAATTCATATAATGGTTGCACACATTGAATGAATGACCCCTATTGATTTTGGGATCAGTATGTCAAAGGTCAGGGTCACAGTGACTTAAATTTTTTAAGTCATTTACACTCTATAACTCAACAACCATTTGTCAGAGAGACTTCAAAATTCATGTAATGGTTGCACACAGTGAGTGAATTACCCCTATTGATTTTGGGGTCAGTAGGTCAAAGGTCAGAAAATTCAAAATGTAAAGCAAGTCATTTAATTTTAAAGCCTAAGGTTTCCTCCCTTATATCACAAATGCATCATACTTAGAAAAAACACCCTTCAGGCATATAATGCTCTGCACAGCGGTGCTCTTGTTGTAATATAGGATAACGTCACTGAAGTAATATTGAACAAGTACCCATCAAGCTTATCTCACTATATGTGGATAATATAATAATAAATGAATGTTCTTAAAATTTTATGATTTACATGTATAATGTGTTTATTATGACTTCTTTCAGTGCATTTTAAGTGTAAGGTTAGTATGGGCTTGTTCCCTGACCCATACATTACCATATGATGGGGATTGGGGAGAATGAAAAGGGTGATATAACCAAAGGAGATGTAACAGAACAGGTCAAGGGATTTACTTCAAAGTAAATTGAGCTTCATTTAGACTCATTCAACCTATTGTTGTCAAATAGATTCTTATAAATTTGCATAATGACTTTAAGGTGTGGTTGTCTGTACTGGAAAGAATTTTCTTGGAACAGTAATGGCTGTTTTCATTTAGATTTAATTACATTATAGGAGAAATATAAAGCAGCCTATTCAAACTTGAATTCATTTAGCTGAATTTGATTATTTTATAACTGCAGACAAAGAATTCAAACATCATTTAAAAATTCAAACAAAGAAGTATGAGTTATTGAAAAAAACAAAAACCTAAAAAACTGGTACATGTATTTTAGGTCTTTGGAAAAACCAGTTCTTTATTAGTGATAGTATAGTCGTGATTTCTTTTTGCGCACCCAGAATTAAAACAGAAGCCCAAATTAAATCTTCTAAAAATTTTCATTCTTGCTTATATGCTACTGTGTACGTAGTATGAAAAGATATCAAAGTTAATTGATTTTTTTTTATAAAAGATAAAATGATGTTGGCAAGTTGGCATGATCCTTTGTGAATATTTTGTAAGTAAACATCTTATTTGTTTTCCATAACATGTACATTGTATTTAAGGCATTGATATTTTATGTCAGCAATTTTATGTGCAGTATAGGTAAAAGCATATCTAAATCTAATGAGTAAATACTTCTTTTGTCAGGTTTGTCTGAATTTGAATATACACAGTTATTTAACCTTGCTTCATATTAAGCTGTATCTTATAACAAAGTCTTGCTCTGCACTAATTGCAAAGGTATAGTCTATTGCCTCCAGTGGGTAAGGGTCAATACACTTTCTGTTCCATGCTACAGGACAAGATTAACACTGGCACACAGATGTATTACTAATTAGGTTTTATTTCTTAATGTTAAAGTGCCTCTCTTTATCTTGGATGAAATACACAGATACATGTATCTTTTGGCAGTTATGCACAAAATAGCCTGACAATGTTTCTTTTGTCAGAGTTTAAGCTTTTGTATTCACGTAACTCGTTTTATCATCATTTTCTTTTCTACCATTTACTTTTTTGTATTGTTAACCAAGATGAATGAATGTATTTAAAAAAAAGAAGAGCACTTCTTTAAAAAATTTCATGCCACCCCTTGAATATTCATACTATGTATGTGGAGTATTAAATCATGCATTTGCATACTGTCTTTTTGTAGAAAACGTTTAATTTTATTTCTTTGTAGAGGATGGCATCCAGTGAACAGCCAGGCTACCCTCAGACCAATTATCCGCAGTCATCTAGTGTTTTCTATGAAAATGAAGTGAAGAAAGACAGTGAAATTAAGTTGCGAGATGCTGAAGTACAACATTTACTGCAACAGAATAGGGAGGCCAAACAGCTGCAGCAGCAGCAGCAACAACAGGAGCTACAGAAACAGCTACAACAAGAGCAGTATGAGATAAAAATGGAACATGCAGCACAGAGTTCAGATAGTGTGGTACCAGTCAGTTCAACAACTGCTGCAGATACCAGTCTATCCCAGTCTTCTTCCATAACTGGTTTACCATCTGATAGCAACCGTCTGAGCCAGTCTGAGAAGGCACATATGTGTATGACTTGTTTTAAGGGGTTTAGGAATAAGCCACAGTTGACTCAACATGAACTAGTGCACAATAATATCAGAAAACATGTGTGTTCTTATTGTGAAAAAGCATTTAAACAGATCTGTCATTTAAACCAACATATTAGGGTACATACAGGTAATTCTGTTTAGGTTCAGTTGATTAAATAGTAAGTTATGCATATTGATTGATATAATTTGTATCTGTCGGATATCCATATAATTTGAAGTATTATAATAACTGAATATTTCAGAAGACATAATCCACTATCTATGCATTTCTCAGTATGTTTTTTTTAAAAACCAGTCTTAATTCTTTTTGTGAAGCATATGACATTGTTAAGTTCATGCCTGATTTTAGCAAGAAGCACATTGCCTTCAGAAATCTTTTAAATTCCAACTAATTTGAAATACTGACACTAAAAAACCATATAAAATCATTTTAAAAATGTTCCATTTTAAGACTTTCTGCTTTGATAATGAAAAGTTTGGCATCATACAAGAGCTTTGCTTCAAATAAGATTTTGTAAAGATGCAGAAATTTGATGACAGTTTTTGTACCTTTTTTTAGGAGAGAGGCCATATAAATGTGATGTAGAGGGATGTGGGCGCTCATTTGCTCAGCTGTCAAATTTAAATCATCATAAGAAAAACCATGAAGAACATGTGAAGCGAGATGTTTCTCGACAGTTTAGATGTGAGGTCTGTGAGAGAAGTTACGCAACTAAACATAGTCTCAACACTCATATACAGAAGGTATAAACTTGTTAGTTTAATTATCATCCTTGCAGATTCTTGCATGTCGGATTTGTCACGTGATACTCTTGACTTCACACTGTATACAGTCTTTCTGAAGTCATCAGCATTTTGCTTTGATAGATGTATGCACTCCTGTGGAATAGAGTGCAACTAGAAAAATATGTTAAAATCTTATTAAAAAAACAAGTTATGATATGCATGAAAGACGTAATTGAGTTTTTTTTATATTCTGAACATGAAGTCTGGCTTTGGGGCATTTGCGTTTGGCTGTAACTCAATAGTTTCATTACCA